>CM071597.1:190750146-193250146 GCA_036435485.1 Saposhnikovia divaricata
TTCACCATCAAAAATTCAGGAATGGATTTTAGTAGCTTTTTTGGTTGATAAATTAACTATTTCAAATATTAACGATAATAGCCAGAATGGTCAAGGGGTACAGGTGGTTTGCGTTTGGTTGCTTCTGTCGCCAGTGCGTTTGATGCTGCGAAGGATGTGATGAAAGCTCTTAATGTTGGGTTTCAACCCAATATGATGTTATGGGTATGGGTAGATAATTAGATACCAAGTATGATTAGAATTTGGTAGGTAATTAGAAACCAAATATGATTATGCTTGTATGGTAACTTGGTGGCTAAGTTTGTGATGGCTATATATACATAGTCATATTGTATTTGTTTAATGTGTGAAAGCTTAAGAGATGTAATCTTAAGTATTGTTTGAGAGATGCTTGAGCATTGTTGGCTCAAGTATCGGGGTTGGGACACCGTTAAGGTGTTATTGTTTTGATGTATTATTGATTATTGATTGGATTAATAATACAAGTTTGGGACGTGGGTGTTTCCCTGTCAAGTATTTGTGTGTTTTTTGTTTCGCGCGTTGGTGAATCGATTAGTTGACAAGATTCACCAAAGCGCTTAACAAAAAACACACAAATACTTGACGGGGAAACACCCACGTCCCAAACTTGTATTATTAATCCAATCAATAATCAATAATACATCAAAATAATAACACCTTAACGGTGTCCCAACCCCGATACTTGAGCCAACAATGTTCAAGCATCTCCCCAACAATACTTAAAACTACATCTCTTAAGCTTTCACACATCAAACAAATACAATATGACTATGTATATATAGCCATCACAAACTTAGCCACCAAGTTACCATACAAGCATAATCATATTGGGTTTCTAATTACCTACTAAATTCTAATCATACTTGGTATCTAATTATCTACCCAAATCCATAACATCATATTGGGTTGAAACCCAACAATCCTCCCCTTCAACCCAATACCCATATCGGATTGAACAGTACCCATCAAGCCATTGACGTCCATTCGCTAACGCCTCCCCTCGAACAAGAATCTACTCATCTTGCTCTTCCGATCATTGAGTGTCGCTAAAACCCGTTTAGTGACCCTCCAAACCCATCGTTCTTCACCATAACGATGTTCCATCTACAAAATCACGTGCATCAACCACCACGAGTGCTCTTCCAAATGTTGAGTCACCCGATCCTTGCTTTCACAATCCTTCGGTCTCTTGAAGAAAATCACTAGTTTCATAAAAATAGTTCACCTGGTTGATTAAGCCATTGAAACAATTTCGATGACCTCTTCCATCTTCTTCCATCTCGAGTCCGAACATAGGATTATTCCACGGTGCAAGCCAACCGTCAAACCGCACGTAACTTTTTCTCTTCTCGCTTTAGCAGCAATCTCCTTGTCAACAAATCCTTCATGAACCCGAACCTTGGCACTTGATACCATTTGTTGGGCTACGCAACACCCATTAACTCCACATTAGTATGATATTGTCCACTCTGGGCCGTGGCCAAGCCCGCACGAATTTGTTTTTGGGCTCCTCCCAAAAGGCATCATACTAATGGAGTTGTTTTGGCTGCTTATATTCAAGATAATTCTTCTTTATCTTATCGATGTGAGACTTGGGTTGACACCCACCCACTCTACAATAATCACAATAATCTGGCTAGCGAACTTGAGGTAAGTACTTCGACATTCACAATTTTGCCTTTGATTATACAAAAAATGGTAGTTTCTTCTTTTAGGTCATCTGCCGAATCACTTCTAGTTATTAAATATAGGTTGTTAAATTTTGTAAATTGCAGCCATCCTACGGGATTTGTTGCACTATTATTTGATAATTCATATTATCTAGGTAAAACAAACTTAGAGAAAGGCTGTACCAACTGTAGTCTCGGGAAATCTCAGTCTACCTTACTTTCCTACATGCATTTTAATCGCTCCAATATTGAATTAGGTAAAATGTATACAACATTTTGAAAAATACTGATTAGGCTATTTAACCCATAATTTTTTTTGCTAAACTATTTAGCCAAATTCATTACCAATTGTCATTTAATAAATAATAAAAAACAGGACAAGTAATATGCCCGTGCCTGTTGTGCCAAGGACCTGTTTATCTGAAGATTTGTATTCTTGCAGGTGATCTTCTAAATATTTATAGCTTTGTTGATAGAGTGAATAAGTATATCAACGATATATGCAAGTGTACCATGGTACCAGTCTTCATAACATTGCATGTATTTCTTATGCAATGAAGTCATTCGTAGATATTGTGCAAAACAAAATTTCACATATTGTGCTAAATGATAAGCAATCACTTTCATACATACACCTATAATTAACTAGCTTATTGAGCTTACTGAGCGTGATGAGATTAATATAAGCTCTTGCTGTGGAGAATCATGTAGTGTATTATTATGATAAATTTATGTGTTACAAATCTTTACAATCCATTTCTAGCCACAATGGATGGTAAAGGTTAGCTAATGGTACTATTTTTATATTGCTTTGTCCAAGCTTTGTCTTTTTACCTATATGCTCTTTTGTGAAATTCATAGGTCAGAAGGGAACTCCCCTTGCTATTAGTATGTTTGGCAGGGGTCAGTCTTCTAACCAGCTATTTGTATGATTTGAGAGAGAAAGTGCTTTACTTAAAGAATTTTCTGAACTCCTGGAAGATCTACACTAGAACTAGATTCCTTAATTTTATTATGTGTGATGGTGGAAAGGATGAATGGTAAACTTAAACTCTTTAATTAGTAATGAATAATACTTATTTATATGTGTGCGTCCTCCATGTATTATGTGCCCGAGCAAAACAAGTATAAGTTCTGTAAATTGGTTTGGCCTTATCTCTACTTTTGTATATAGATTTTAGTTTTTATTGTGAATGTTATTTTGATGTACTCAGAGAGTAATTACATAGGTGTACATCATTATAATAACTTTTTTGTTATTTTTTTTGATGTAGAAGGAATGTCTTGGTTAAGCCTTTTGTCAAACTTTCGTTTTTAGTATGATATATACTGGAATCTTGGTCAGTATTGTGTAGGTGACCAACTGGTAATTGGGTTTAGTTATTTTTTTTATATACAATTTTGTAGATTTAATTTTGGATGTTCACAGGAGTTGAAAATTGGCTTCAAAAATGTGAACGTGGCGAATGATTTTTAAATTTCTTTGTTTTTTTAATACGTACATGTGTATAAATATAGTATTCTTGAATTATTATTGTAACTCAATTTTTTTTGCATTGCACAAGGTTATTCTACTTCAGAATATAGTTCTATCTTTTAAGCTATATTGTTTTAAACTGCAAGAGGGACTATCTAGCTCAGAAGTCATCAAAAATGTTAGGTAAAACTAAATTTGTTGGTAATGATAGCATTAGAAATAAAGAGAATGTTGGCTCTGGCAACAATAAAGCATTGGCTTCGAAGAAGATCCTACTTCCATGCTTTGATCGTTGGATGAAATTTGAAAGTTTTCTTGCCTTCTTGATTATGTTCGGGCTTTAGAAAATAAATAAACACAAGGGGCCGGTATTGGCATGTTTATTCTGATGTATTAAACTCCATGCAAGAGGATTTTGTTAGGTTAGGGACTACACAATTAACGAGATTCAAACAAACAAATAAAACAAAGCACACACACAAATATATTTGACGCGGAAAACCCACGTCCAAACTCGTATTATTAATCTTAACAATATTAATAGTATATCAATCACTCGGTGTATCACTCACACAATACTCAAGCCAAACAATACTCAAGTATATATCAAAACATAATATGACTATGTTTAGATAGCCACCCAAAACTTAGCCACCAAGACTTGCCATACTTGTTCTACAAGTCTTACCATACTTGTTATACAAGCCTTCCAATTCTTGGCACCTAATTACCTAATTTTGTGAATAAGACATATACCATATATAATAATTGTGTATCCATACAATTATTACCTTACCCATATATGACTTATATCACCAATACCCATACTACCGTATTGGGTTTAAGCCCAACAATCCTCCCCTTCAACCCAATACGGTTCCATGCACAACCGATTTAATGGTCACCATCAAGACATCGACGTCCATCCGCCAATGCCTCCCCTCGAACAATAACCTCTCCTTCTAGTACAAAAAGATTTCTTTTGTCCTTCCATCCTTTGAGTATCTCTAAATCCCATTTAGTGACCTCCAAAATACCGTTCTTCATCATAACAGTATATCCCAAATCAACTAATTTACCCAATGAAATTAGATTTCGATTTAACTCCCGTACGTACCTCACTTGAGTTAACTTTCGAACACGACCATTGTGAAGTTTCATTATTACCTCACCAATGCCAGCAACCTTTACCCTTTTACCATTTGGTAAAGCGACCATCTTTCCATCACACTTCTTGTAGGACGAGAACCACTCCCTCCTAGCACATATGTGATGAGAACATCCCTAGTCAAGCACCCATTCTTCTTTCGATCCCTTATCTTCTTGTACCAAAAGAGTATCACCTTCCACAAGCGAAACACTACCCCCTCCTCGAGTTTTCTTCAACTCCTTCAAGTCTTCTCTTGCCTTTGGACATCAGGATTGTATATAACCCAATTCAACACAATAAAAGCACTTGATATTAGGGTTATGTTTCTTACCGGACTTCTTTTTCTTATCACGTGCATCCACCACGAGTGCACTTCCATCAGATGCGTCACTCGATCCTTGCTCCATCAATCTTTCGGACTCCAGAAGAACAACAATAGTCTCATCCAAAGCTAACTCCGTATTCCCGACCAATAAAGAAGTAATCACAGTACTATACTTCTTTGGTAGAGACACAAGTAGAAGAACAGCTTTGTCCTCATCCTTCAATTTTTCATCCAAATTATTCAGCTGGTTGATCAGGCCATTAAAACGATTCAGATGATCTCTCAAATCTCCATCTTCTTCCATCTTGAGCCCGAACAAATCTTTCTTGAGGAACAACTTATTTTCCAATGACTTTGAGTGATACGTCTTCGTCAACTTCTCCCACAATTTTATAGGGTTATCCTCCTCAAGAACATCATACTTGATTTCTGGTGCAAGGGCCAACCGGATTGTCGATGCTGCATGTAACTTCATATCTGCCCACTTTGGATCTTCCACATCAGCAGGCTTCTTGACTTCAAGAGTTGCATACAACCCTCGTTGAATCAACAGATCTTTCACCGTGCTCTGCCACAAAGTAAAGTTGTTTCTTCAACAATTCAATCTCGAATCCCCCAACCTTATCCATCACGAACCTCGAACCTCGGCTCTGATACCAATTGTTAGGTTAGGGGTTACACAATTAACGAGATTCAAACAAACAAATAAAACAAAGCACACACACAAATATATTTGACGCGGAAAACCCACGTCCTAAACTCGTATTATTAATCTTAACAATATTAATAGTACATCAATCACTCGGTGTATCACTCACACAATACTCAAGCCAAACAACACTCAAGTATATATCAAAACATAATATGACTATATTTATATAGCCACCCAAAACTTAGCCACCAAGACTTGCCATACTTGTTCTAAAAGTCTTACCATACTTGTTATACAAGCCTTCCAATTCTTGGCACCTAATTACCTAATTTTGTGAATAAGACATACCATAAATAATAATTGTGTATCCATACAATTATTACATTACCCATATATGACTTATATCACCAATACCCATACTACCGTATTGGGTTTAAGCCCAACAGATTCCTCACTACAGCTCATAAATATGCGATATGGTGAAGCCAAATGACCCTCTAGGAATTACATTAGTAGATTTATTATCTTGCAAACATGGTGGTACAATAGTAAAAAAGCGAAGCTACATTTCAGTCTTGAAATATACTGCTTGATGTAGATTTTGTAATCACTGGGACGAGATAAGCCGAAGTATTTTCTCATCACATTAACTATACATGTTCCTTTGTCTATCCGTTAACAAAGATTAAAAGTCTGGGAGAACATGTCTTTTGTGGGAGAGAAGATTATCCTTACAAAATTTCACAACTTTTGTTTTTAAATTAATTTTTATAAATGTAATAAATAAATAAATTCATATACTAGAATATAAAATTTTGGGGCTATAAAGTTTTGAGGCTAAGGTGGCATGATTTATATATTACATTAAAAATCGGATGCAATAAAAGTTTCGACATGAAAAAGGTTGTAATTTTTTTGTGAACCGAAAAATATTGCAAAATTAAAAAAAAATTAAAATTAACATCTTCATGTTTATTGCTAGAAATTTTTAGGTTCATATTCATTTTCTGTAAAGACGGAACTCATGAAGGGTAAATCGATTGGTTGTGTATACTGTAAAGTTTGTTGGTTGTCGGGCTATTACTTTTTATAATTATTCTTTTCATAAATCTGGTTTGAGAAAGACAAATAACAATCTTTCTAATACGTAAGCGTTGCATAATATGGATACATAGTTTATTACTATAAATCTTGGTGAGGATGATGTCCAACAGTTCTATAAACACAATTTGGTGAAGGTCATAGATAATAAGTGTAATTTTCTTTTTTGTTCTCTAAAATTTTTGGACCTGGATATTGTTTCTTCTTTGTAATGATCATAATTCATTTCTAATTTCTGGCATTTCCAGAATAATGTGGGATTGCGGCTTTGCCACAAAAGTGTCTCAAACTAATAAAGCTTTAGCTTTATTGTTTATTTTTTTAAAATAAAGAAAAATATTGTGTTTACAAATAATGTAAAATTTTCTCCCATTCTCTTTTTTGTCAGAAATGGATCAGCTAGCAAGAAGCGAAAGGAAGGCCATTCATGCATCAAATATAGCAAATGTTGTGCTATTTACTGCCAAAGTTCATGTATGTACTGAAAGTAGATCATTGGCTAATCAAATGCGTTAAATAAACTCCAGCGATTTGTGAATCATTTCTTGCACCTTGCAATCTTATAAAGAATATTTTGAATAAAGAATTTCCTATTTGTTAGATATTAAGATTTTGATGTATTATGCTGCATGCGGATGAAAATTGTTTACAAATATATTCATCTTCTAATTTTTATAAGGTTTCTGTATCATCATATAAAAAGATAATTTTTTTTATAAAATTATTAAATACACTATAATTTCCGTGTGCGAAGCACGGGCATGGCGAAACTAAGAATTCACAATATAAGTTGTAACAAGATTTAGAGTTGTCAATGTATGAAGAGCAGAAAATGAATGGTGGCTCAAAGAATTCGAACTGATGTTCTTAGTAGCTGGTGTTGTGGTTTATGTTATTTTATCTTTTTGTTTAATATGCATTTTGTTGGAGTCTCAATGACTATGTCAAAGTTAAGTCTGTATGTTAGTTTGGTAGTAGTTTAAGTCAATATGGTGTTGGTATAAAGCTGCTTTTGTATTGATTTTTCAGGCTTTACCTTGCTATTTTAATATACACTTTAGAAAAATAAGTTATATGTTTTGATATGTAAGTTTGGTGCAGATATGTAAGCAAATTTCGTAGTCTAATGAATATTTGATAAACTTATTTAAAAGATCATTTTCTCATTCTTTTTTAAAATTGATTCATTCTTTTTTGTATAAAATTATTTAAGAAGAAAAAGCGAAATATAATAAATATTTTTAAAGCAACCAACTTTTCAAAATATTAAAGTGAAATTCAAAATATTGTATTTTGTGGTTCTCTAGCTTTAGAGTTTGTAGTACCCACCCCACAGCCCAGTGATCCCTTATGTAAACTTGAAAGTTTGGATCCTCTCCGTCACTATAATAAAGTTAAGATATACAAAAAAATAAGTGAAATACGAATTTTGCTCCTTCAAGCTCATTATTTTTAAATTTAAAATTGTTGGCTTGAGCATCTTTAGGCAAGACATGACAATTGTAAAAGTCATTTATAAACAAAATTACCTTTTATTTTGTACAAATAGTACCGTAATTATTGTTATTAGTATTTTTTTTTTTTTTGAAACCTAGTATTTTCAATTTATATAATTATGATTTAAAAATTAAATTCCAAAAAACTCTATTAAGGAATTCAAAATAATGAGTATATAAATTACATAAAAGGAATCGTTGTTGTTTTTCACTAAAGCGAGATTCCAAAAACTCTATTAAGGAATTCAAAATAATGAGTATATAAATTACATAAAAGGAATCGTTGTTGTTTTTCACTAAAGCGAGGTGGCGCCAGAGGCGATGCCGAAAAGTTTTATACAATCAATATCAATATATTCTAAATATTTGCTAGCATTAATTTTTCAAAATGATTTCAAATATCCTTCCTGCTTTTTCTATCTTCATGTAATTTCGTGTACTTTATAGCAGTATTTTTACCCTTAATCGGGACATCCATACACAAACGCGTTAAACCCATACACCGTACATGTACTTTTACGTCAGTTATCTAATGTTAATTTCATTTTTCCTCCTCTTTCCGTAGTATATCCTTTTCATCTATTTTTTTGGAATTTCAATCCTTGATTTTTTTTAGAACATAGTTGGAAACTACTAAACATTTTTCGCGAAACAACCCAAATCAAACGGGTTATGCTCGACTGAAAGAGGAGTTAAATGTAACACCCCCAGATCCGGGGTCCGGGATCCGGTGGTTACGGTTTCCAATTCTGTCCACAACAATTGAACTTTCCTTAACATAAAATAAATTACGTCTCTATAACCCAACACAACAATATAAAACACACCCGTTATAGTCCCAGAGATGAAATCAGAGTAACAATCAAATTTTTATTAATCACATTATGAGTTCTTACAATCCAAAAGGATTTCAATATAAATACATACTCTTTGCCATCCATTTACATAAGTCATACTAGACCATATTCTTGGTACTGAAAGAATAAATATACCCTACCAATAGCTTCTTCTTCAGCTCTGGTAGTCTCATCGTCCTCGCCCGCGTCGAGTGCGCCTTGTGCGAGTCATCTGATCTAGCTGTTGTTGTGATATAATAATAAAGCAAGGGTGAGCAATAGCCCACCAACAATAATATATAACTGAACGATAAAGTATAACAGTTCAAAAGTATCTTTCAAACCATATGCCATGCATTTACGGAAATGATACCAGTATAATATGAACGATGAAGTTACAAGGTAACTTAAAGTATTTGTTTGTAGAAATATCTGCTACATCAAAGTAAGCGAGATATTCTTATTGTTATTAAGAAGAGGAGTTTGCAAGAAAAGGTTGCAATTCCAGTTATGACCCTTTTCCAACTCTGCCAACAGTAATCATGTTGCAGGAAATAAATAAATTTGGATGATGAACCAATGATGGAGTATTCACCGCGCCCGCTGTTCCAATCTTGATGATCAGTCGAGATCGTACAGCTCAATTTAGATTTACTACCGGTAGAAGGAAGAACTGATGGCTTTACTTGTATACCGCCTTGCTAGCTCTCCCCGGCCAACGGTTGGGCCAAAGGGGATGGACCGGCGCTACTCGGCCTCTTACACGACTCCTAGTTCAAATAGAATTCATGATTCTGAATGTAACGTTCGTCCCCCTTTCCCCAAGTATAATACTTGTTGATAAGACTCCACAAAGTAGTCGTATCTAGTTGGAAAGGAAAATTTACCAATAACTCCCAAGCTATTACTTGGTAACGGATATCAACTTGTTCCAGTAATCTTACCCCTCGAAAGATGAGAAGGTAAGCAACGACTTAATAAGTCAACAGCACCCGAGTTGCGAGTGAAGGGAATACTTTATGACCGGGAAGTCGACAAGATAAATAACATTTTCCAAGTAAGGTTCCCTTATTATTAAGGAGATAGACTCAAAGAAGAATGATGTCTGAGAACCTTTCTTGATATAAGATTAATAATAATACGACTCCGAAATATTTTCTGTAATAATCGAAAAAGATAAACCTTATCGAGGTTATTCTAAGTATGGAATAAATATTCAGAGAATATTTATTGAATTAAAATATTTTACGGAATATTTAGGAATATGAAAGAATACCTTTAATCAGAGTATCTCTCAAATAATTTTTGAAGAAAAATCCAGAGAATATTTATTGCATAACTAAATATTCAAATGAATATTCCAAATAATATTCATTAATTAATAAGACCTGAAAGGAATATTTAAAATATTTAAAATAATATTCGATGATTAAATAGAACCCTGGATGAATATTCAAAATAATATTCATAATTAATTAGGAATTTAAATGAATATTGATAAAGTAATATTCATTTAATGGATAATATTCTAAATGAATATCAAGTAATGTTCATTTAGTAATCCAAGCTTTAAAGGAATATTCGAGATAAGACTCGATAAATAAATCAAGTTTCAGATGAACATTAAAATAATATTCGATAGGTAATTACTGTCTTAAATGAATACTCAAAAGTAATATTCATTTAATGAATAATATTCTAAATGAATATCCAATTAATTTTCATTTAGTAGTCCAACCTTTAGAAGAATATTCGCAATAATAATCGATAAATAATTCGACTCTGAATGAATATTAAAAATATTATTCGTCGAATAGTTACGTTCAAATAATTATTTGAAGTAAAGACCGTTAAAATAAATAATCTCGAACGAATATTCAAATAATATTCGTCGCCCGAATAATGGAAAATATTTACTTAAATATTTTCCTCCGAGGTAATCCCGATATATCAAGAAATATTGACTCCCGATCTATATTTGATGAATAAGATGTATACGCCCTTCTATGAGGGTCTTACAATAACCGGCTTATAACTGATGTATAACTATCTAGCTTATAAGCCAACAATAACATTCAGGGAACAAGTATATCAATTCAACTTGAAAGTAGGCATGCATGCAATGGCATATGTATATCAGCAATCATATATATATATTTATTCAATCACAACAACAGCCTAAAAGAAGGGAATTGAAACTTGCCTGGTAGTCGAGTACGGTAAGGGGTAGTGGTAGCGGGTCCCGGTTCAGCTTGGTGATCTATAAATAGCCAAGGCATTCGGGATTAATCACTTAACATATTAAAAGTTAAGTTATACTTAATTCGAAACACGTTCTCGAGTTATCTCGTTATACCCCTTTTTAGTGGATTACTTATTATCACTGATCCGACCCGACATTCGTTCGTTAATACGACATGTCACTGCACTTATACTTGGGACATACTTAAGTCATATGAGTTCTAAGGTTGATCGTTACGAACCAATATTATACTCCGAGTTTTATCGCCCGTTTTCTAAGTGTTTTACCGAAGTTATAAAAGAGTCGTCTTTTAGGGGTTCGTTCGCGTTTAACCTTGACTCGAACATTTTTAATAAATCGAAAAATGCTCTTTTTGACATACGATTTTCTTTCACACCTTCCTTCTTACCCCTAGTATTTATTTACCAAGATTCGCCATGACGTTACATAGTTTACGAGGGTTCAATTTCAGTTACGAACTTTCGTTTACGGATTCGAACTACTTTTAGTAATTTGGTCATAATTCCTAAACCGTAAATCAAAATGCTTCGATTCTTTCGCCAAAGTGATCTATGTTCAAAAATCTATCAGTAGGGTTCATTAACTTGCCAAGAACAGAGAGTTATGGCTACTGACCAGTTCGGTTTCTTAGTGTTAATGAAAATCGGGCATTACGACGGCTACGAATCGAGCGTTCTAAAATTCATTACGCAACAACCAAGCCACACCGGGCATCTAATCAACTTATACACATAATAAGCACCCCAACAATACCAGAAGCCACTGATCTTAGTATCAAACTCATCATGTTAATCAAATCACTAAATCACTAACTAAACATGCTTATAACATGAACATAATCATAACTAAGCTAGATCCATCAAGAACATGTTTAAAACTCAAAGTAGAGCAAGGGTTTTCAAGTCTTATACCTTCCTTGTAGTATGTAATAGCCTCACAAAGCTTGGTATTGCCCTTGGATGGCCTTAACTTAGCTAGGATCAACCATGAAAACAAGAAAAACAAAGATTAGTTCTTAGAAACACTATTCATCATCACCTTTGATGATTTATTTGAAAATGAAAGGAAGTGAATTTGAGGCTGAAATTTCTAGGGGATCTAAGCTATGATATGTAGTACTTACCCTAAAAATTAGAAGAACAAACAATGGTGGGAACCTCCTTTTCTAGCTCCTTGGCTGAAACTTTTGAAGAAAAAGAGAATGGAGAGTGTTTGCTTGGTTTCTTGATTTTTCTTTGTTCAATCTTGCATAAAGTGACTTTTTGAGAGATAATATCTCATCTTGGTGTGTTAGTGGGGTGTGATGTCATGGATGATGAGTTTTGGAGGACAAGTGTTGTGTTTTGCATGGTTAAAAACTAACCAAGTGTTTTGATTTCTAAGTACTAGTTATGTTCCAACTAATCTAGTTACTCTTGCCCACTTGGTTACTAGATATTTATTCTAGTAGCTTGCACAAGACTCTTGCTTCCTCTGCTTGTTTCTGTGTCCGGTTATTGCCCGTTTCGATTGATCGTTCGTGAGAATATTTCACGGATTTCTAATTAGGGTTTACCGGGAATCCTCTTTAATATTAATACATTCATTCTCCATCTTTCATTCTAACTTTCCAATTTATATTCCTTAAATCCATTCGTTAAATACTTAGGGCTATCAGTGTCCAGGGAACTCTCGGAGAAAATAAAAGTGCGGTTTTTCAGAATCCGACAGCTTTTACATACACTTATTTTCCCCCTGGATCACTAATACGAACTCGGAAATCCGTTCCGAATGCTTCTGTATAGTGTCGTCTCATATTATTATATACTCCCACCAAACACTATTCATTCTGTATTCTTTACTTGTTCTCTTAGGGTGGTACAATTGTCCGTATTCTCTTTCGATCGTTCCTTAACCTTTTTACGGAACTACTGGATTAATCGTTATCGATCTGGATGACATGAGGGTATTCTCTTGCTTGAAGTTGCCATATCTTATTCCCTTAGAAGATAGATTATTCTTACCTATGTTGTCACCCTTTAGCATTCTTCAAGACATAAACATAATAAGGTCGAATTCCATTCATTCTTTCCAAATATCAATAATTACATTGTAGCCATAACCACTCCTCAGTGGTTTCCTACCTTCATTCTTAAATCAAATATAATAACATCCCAAAATATCAAATCCTCAAAGTTAATATCTCAATTCTTGGATTATAATAATATTTAATCCACTGTCCGATCAAATATTATACCGAAAAGAATTTGGAATTTCTGAATTCCGATCGTCTCTGCATTCACTTATTTCCTCCGCGTATTACTAATATGACTTCGAAACATCCATATCACGTCCCGTACATAGGGTGGAGTGAAAAGTTTTCCAACTTACAAAATCACTATTCATCCACCAAATTACTATGCACGTACAGGAAACACTATGCACGTACGGGAAACACTATGCACGTACGGGAAACACTATGCACGTACTCATTTCCCTTCAAGGATCCATTAGCTCCTTCCTGGATGGTAGATTATTTTTATCTAGGTCCTCAACCATCGAATTACTCTATTCTGACAATATACCAATGCATCAGGATCATTGTCCAAAGCAATATCCATTCATTACAATCATTGTTCTTTGAAACCACCATTCATTAGAGCTGGTGACCTTGTTATCGGAATCATTGTTCCTCATTTTATCATTACTTAATAAAAAGTTTTAATTATATCCAAAATTTGGGGTTCTTACAGTCTCCCCTCCTTAAAAGGATTCCGTCCCGGAATCAGGTAGGAAGCAAAGAGTCGTTTTCCTGTCGTTCACTTTTTAGCTTCCCGGTCAATTCTTAGTCGTTCTACCCTTCCTCAGCACATCTTCTAGTGCTACAATCCATATTGTATCCTTTTTCCATCAACGTTGCTACTTTTCGTACAACTCACTATCCGGGTTATATTCTTACTCAGTCTTATCCTTATTGATACCTGCAGTAACATTGGTATCACTATCACCCTACGAATTCGGAGGTAACCTCGCTCGTACTGTGCATTTCCTGATTGCTTTAATCTTCGCAATCTCGATCAATATAGAGAAGTGGAAAGATTTATTGAGAGATCACTATGATCAATTGAACATTTGTTATATTGCATAGTTAGTACAGAAGGGGGCCAGCCTTTAGTACTTGACAAGCAATTAAACAAGTCATGGTATTCCACTTAGACTTCTATCACATAGACAGATAGTCACGTAGCAGTACCTCCCCTCCTAAAAGGGTTGTTCTTCTCAATTCATAAAGAAGATGAATAAGAGAGAAGAAGAGAAAAGAGTTCTAAAGGATTATAGAAAGCTTTCATGATTGTAGAATATCATACTCAGAATTTACCTCTGAACTATAGAGGTTTATCAAAGAAGAAATTAATCATAATTATATCCAATACTATTTGATCGCAATCTCACGTGTCAACATATCTTGCTGCTTTGTCCATTATTCTATGGACAAAATACTCTTGTTCAATCATAGCGATACTCACATTCGGGAAATCCTTCAACCTTTCAGGTTAAATCTTAGATTTCTCACTTGACATCATTATTACTGACATCCCATATCATGTTACTAGCTTTTTCATAACTATAATATTGACACTATCAGGTTGTCATCCTGAGAATGCATTAGAAAACCCATTCATAACATTCCTTGCTTCTCATTCCATAGTTGCTTCCCCACCCTTTTCTTTATCAATCACATCCTTCTTATTAGCTGATTCTTACTCATTTCTATTATTTAATTTCACCTTCACCTCTTTATTGAGACACCTTTTTGCACTTGGTACCTCCTTATCGGTATTCCGTCTCATTTATTCTATAATCATCACGTTATTTCAATTTAAACTTTCCGAAATGAATCTGGCCCGATTCCTTTAACTTAGATTCATATAATCTACTTCTGCCAACCGTGTTTCTCATCACTTGTTCTTTTCTAACCGTGGTTTTCCACAGGTTGTCTTTCGTAAGTCAGACCAGGTCGTATATCTACATGCTCGTACTCCTATCATCTGTTGAACATCTGCATTTTACTGACGTAGCCTGGCCACATGAAAACCCGTTATGACCGTGCTATAAGTTTTGGGGGTAAGGCTGGCTCGAATACCGCCGTCCGAGCACTTTAAACTCTCAGGTGGCCCAATAAGTCTCGGGCTCAACCGCCCTTCCCTCCAAGTCTCATTAATTCTTTCCATGGGAATATCTTTAACATCATGAATCATCAACCTCATATTCTCTATCTTGTTTGCGCAGAAGTACACTAACATAAACTTGTTTTTCATTCATCAACATGCCATTTAGTTAATCAATGGCAGCACTTTCTTTATCTTTACATTGTCATCTACTTTCTTAGAAGAATCACCATCACTTGTTGTTTACGTAGTGCATTAATAGCTAACCCTACGGGTTTCAAATCCCTTAGGGAGACAAAGTAATCACTATTCCTTATCCATAAGGAACACTTCCTGAACTTGATGTAGATATAACATGAAGTAGATAGAATTGCAGAAGAGTTTCAGGCATCGCAGCTAGGTCCGGTTGATGAAACTATCACTTATGCATCTTCCATAAAAGACTGGAAACTTAACGGTTTACTTCATCAATTTTTGTACCATGGTCCTGGTTTGCCTCAAAACGGGACCTTCTAAGGTACGTAATATGCTTAAGACTCCATCAGGAATCGAATCTTTACTTAAACTATTATCACCTTCGATTCTTGCACAATCATCAAAAGGAATGTAACTTCCTCCACTCCAATATGACCATCAAGGTCTTTCCAAATATCATTTTGTTTCTTCGGTATGAACATTTATAATTATTCCTTTATACTTAGACTGTCGGCCACCTCATTGGCCTTTCATGATAATAATAATTTCCGGTAATCCTTGTTCCTTGGATATATTCCAATTCAAACATTTCTACCTCATTCCCATCATTTTTGGGTGAAAGCATTCTCCCTTAAGCTCTGCTGATGGAGAAAAATATATTTAACAGTCTTTCTCCATAAGTCATTGCTTCCACCTACCCGTGGGAACTTTATCACGTTTATTCCCAATCCTACTTAGGATACTTCTCTTCTTAGTTCTTTCCTTATCTTAGGATAATCTCAACCTTTATAGGTTCAATCCATACTTCCTCAGGGTCTCATACATGCCTCATCTGGCATTACTGTTACTATGTCATACATTCCTTACCAAACTTCCATTTTGAAGTTCGGAATATTACCTTTTTCCTTGTAAGGTTTCATAGGTCATCCTCATCCTTCCTCCTGTATTTTCTGGGTACAGGGTATATCAAAATGTCATTGATCAATACTCTAATAATTCTATCTATGTTCTTTCCAGAACTCTTTTTAATAATCCTTACCGGTCATTGTTGCCTTAGCAAGTCCAACTCATATCATCTAAAGTCGTAATGTCGTTATTAGGGTTAATGCCACCCCTTGTGCATTCCCTAGGGTTTGTCTTAATTTATGGATATCCTATCCTTAATTCAACTGCCAAAGAATTCTTGCATCTTATAATTGGCAATCAGATCATGTATCCTTAATAAAGGTCTCTTTTCAATCATTCTCATTTGATAATCGATCGGTGGCTTAATGCCACCCTCTTCTTTCAGATAGCTGTCAGCCTATTTGGCCTTCCAAAAAGGCAACGTATGCCTATCTCCTCTCTTACAGAACTTGGTAATGGCAGCAAGGATGTTTTGGAAGATATTGGTCGAGTTCAACGTGAATCTCTTAGTACTTATCGTTCTTCTCAAATGTACTTGCCTTAGACAAAATTTCTACAGCATACTGATCCATCTCTGACCATTTCTATACTCTCTTCATAAACCTTCGTTGTTTACTTCCCTTAGTCGTAATATGTTCAGGGTATTCATGATACCCTAACATCATACATCTCAAGTCACTATACTTCCATTTTACTCGTAATCTTGGACAACCATATACACATGAGTCACTTTAGTACGGGTTACCCCATCCCAAAAAGGTCTAGTAAATTCCCCATCACAACATGGGTTGCAAAGGGTTTAGTAGAAGACTCCTACGATCTCATTAATATTTCCTTTATATCAGAAGCCCTTGCAGTCGGTGCTTACTTAGAAGCAACCCTGCTTTGTCTTTTCATTGCTGGTCTAGTCACTTTATAGTCCGTTGTGACTTGGCCTCAACTGGCCACACTAAAATAAAAATATATGATTTTAGGGGTTGGCTAATAGCATTACTTTTCTAGCAATTGCCGGCATAGTGCCTTCTTCTTTGATACCTTTCTACCTTTCCAAAACTTTACTCCATATAAGTCTTAATCTACTACTCGGCACCGTCTCCGGTCACCTTTCCTCCACTTTTATCTTTTCAACTATTCTTATCAATCCTGCGTGCCACACAAGCTTACCATTCCTGGCACAACAGCCTTTTCATTTAAGTCAATCCTGGAATTTCTCAGTCCGGCTAGTTTCTTACTTACATTTCCTATTTTCGTCCAATCTCACTTCATCATTTTATCACTACCGTCGATTGTAATGCTCAGGGTCCGTTTACTAACCCATTTTACAGCATCCTTACCCAAATCACAGGGTTTGCTCCAATTTTTAATCTCTTCCATGACATTCTCTGATAATCAGAAAGACAAGGTTTGCCAAAATTCACCGAATTCCTTTCCAGACTCAGGGAAATTTTGATCAATCTACCCACCTACTGGTAACATTAAGGAGACCAGTTTCGAAACCTGAAGAATAGTTCTTTGAACCTCCAAGCAGGTGGAATCATAAGCAGTCATAGTTAACGAAATAATCATCATCAGATTGGAAGTTTACCCACTGGAAAGGAATCAATTATATCCATCCCTTAGAAGGGAATCAATAGTTTCAAACTGAAACCAGTCACAACGTCCTGATACCTATACGTCCTGATATTCAATACTACCAAATGTCGGTCTACCTAACCCTTTATGCGAAGCGTCGTTGGAAGCACAAAGTCTCCCTTTTTTTTTTTTTCATTAAGCAATGCCAGCTCTTGGTCATTACCAATTTCACCTTTTAGCTCCAGGAAGATTTTCTCACATTTTTCTCTTTAACTACTGATCGTATTACTTGATCTATTATAATTCCGCATCGGAATAAACTTAAGGTACTACTATAATCCATTCAAAGAGAAGAAGGAATTTAATATTCCTCTAAATCACATGCATCTAACGTTTCTGGTTCATCATTTAACTGAGTTGAATTAACTCTATACTCAGTCTCTGGCAGTAGTCTCATTACGAGTTCATCTTGACTCACTGGTCTTATCTTCCGGTAGGTTCTGAGATCATTGTCTTGCTTGCTACTTCCTTATATAATTTTACCCAATCATGCTATCACTTCCCAATGTCTTTACTTTCTAAATGATTCATTCATAAAATGAACATTTTCCTTAATAAAACCACCTTATTAACCTTAATTTGGTTCCATAATTTACAACCTACGACACCTGCCTTCTCATGGCGAATTATTACTGACAATATTCATACTGATTCATTTATCAAATGATATGGCACTTACTGCCTCATTCTTAACTATTCCTAGGGACTCTGCTCCTCGCCCTAAATCGATGTCTTTGATAATCATACATCCCTCTAGCTCTTTCTTTGTTAAGATGAAAATCTCTAAGGATTCTAATCTATTTCCTTATAAGATCTCAAGTAATTCTTCCAATCCTTCTTTCTTGCTGGTACTACATCTGGTAGTCCGGCTATGAATTCAACATGCATCTTCAGATCTCTTAATAATATCTCGGTTCTTTATACTCACTTTTCTGAGCACCATATCTTAATCATCACAGTCATTCTGGCTGCGACCCTCATTACCCATCGGTAAGCTCCTTATCCTAACAGGATTTTCCTTATCTGCTGGAACCTCTTCCGGGTCTCCAGTAGGGTACTCCATCAAATTAACCGCTGATCTTCAGCATATAAAGCATCATCGTGTTGTTGCTCGTATGCCTCAAGGTCAGTCGCCTTACTCGTCGATACGATATCGAGCTAAGTTACTATCATTATACTTACGAGTTCCCATAAGGGTTTTATATGTCATCACTACATTAAGTAGTCCGACTATGAACTTGGCAAGAGTTCTTATTATCTTATTGAATTTATTGTTTTAACGTCACCTCATCTCTGGGGTTTATAACGTACGCTCTGATACCACTTCTGTAACACCCCCAGATCCGGGGTCCGGGATCCGGTGGTTACGGTTTCCAATTCTGTCCACAACAATTGAACTTTCCTTAACATAAAATAAATTACGTCTATATAACCCAACACAACAATATAAAACACACCCGTTATAGTCCCAGAGATGAAATCAGAGTAACAATCAAATTTTTATTAATCACATTATGAGTTCTTACAATCCAAAAGGATTTCAATATAAATACATACTCTTTGCCATCCATTTACATAAGTCATACTAGACCATATTCTTGGTACTGAAAGAATAAATATACCCTACCAATAGCTTCTTCTTCAGCTCTGGTAGTCTCATCGTCCTCGCCCGCGTCGAGTGCGCCTTGTGCGAGTCATCTGATCTAGCTGTTGTTGTGATATAATAATAAAGCAAGGGTGAGCAATAGCCCACCAACAATAATATATAACTGAACGATAAAGTATAACAGTTCAAAAGTATCTTTCAAACCATATGCCATGCATTTACGGAAATGATGCCAGTATAATATGAACGATGAAGTTACAAGGTAACTTAAAGTATTTGTTTGTAGAAATATCTGCTACATCAAAGTAAGCGAGATATTCTTATTGTTATTAAGAAGAGGAGTTTGCAAGAAAAGGTTGCAATTCCAGTTATGACCCTTTTCCAACTCTGCCAACAGTAATCATGTTGCAGGAAATAAATAAATTTGGATGATGAACCAATGATGGAGTATTCACCGCGCCCGCTGTTCCAATCTTGATGATCAGTCGAGATCGTACAGCTCAATTTAGATTTACTACCGGTAGAAGGAAGAACTGACGGCTTTACTTGTATACCGCCTTGCTAGCTCTCCCCGGCCAACGGTTGGGCCAAAGGGGATGGACCGGCGCTACTCGGCCTCTTACACGACTCCTAGTTCAAATAGAATTCATGATTCTGAATGTAACGTTCGTCCCCCTTTCCCCAAGTATAATACTTGTTGATAAGACTCCACAAAGTAGTCGTATCTAGTTGGAAAGGAAAATTTACCAATAACTCCCAAGCTATTACTTGGTAACGGATATCAACTTGTTCCAGTAATCTTACCCCTCGAAAGATGAGAAGGTAAGCAACGACTTAATAAGTCAACAGCACCCGAGTTGCGAGTGATGGGAATACTTTATGACCGGGAAGTCGACAAGATAAATAACATTTTCCAAGTAAGGTTCCCTTATTATTAAGGAGATAGACTCAAAGAAGAATGATGTCTGAGAACCTTTCTTGATATAAGATTAATAATAATACGACTCCGAAATATTTTCTGTAATAATCGAAAAAGATAAACCTTATCGAGGTTATTCTAAGTATGGAATAAATATTCAGAGAATATTTATTGAATTAAAATATTTTACGGAATATTTAGGAATATGAAAGAATACCTTTAATCAGAGTATCTCTCAAATAATTCTTGAAGAAATATCGAGAGAATATTTATTGCATAACTAAATATTCAAATGAATATTCCAAATAATATTCATTAATTAATAAGACCTGAAAGGAATATTTAAAATATTTAAAATAATATTCGATGATTAAATAGAACCCTGGATGAATATTCAAAATAATATTCATAATTAATTAGGAATTTAAATGAATATTGATAAAGTAATATTCATTTAATGGATAATATTCTAAATGAATATCAAGTAATGTTCATTTAGTAATCCAAGCTTTAAAGGAATATTCGAGATAAGACTCGATAAATAAATCAAGTTTCAGATGAACATTAAAATAATATTCGATAGGTAATTACTGTCTTAAATGAATACTCAAAAGTAATATTCATTTAATGAATAATATTATAAATGAATATCCAATTAATTTTCATTTAGTAGTCCAACCTTTAGAAGAATATTCGCAATAATAATCGATAAATAATTCGACTCTGAATGAATATTAAAAATATTATTCGTCGAATAGTTACGTTCAAATAATTATTTGAAGTAAAGACCGTTAAAATAAATAATCTCGAACGAATATTCAAATAATATTCGTCGCCCGAATAATGGAAAATATTTACTTAAATATTTTCCTCCGAGGTAATCCCGATATATCAAGAAATATTGACTCCCGATCTATATTTGATGAATAAGATGTATACGCCCTTCTATGAGGGTCTTACAATAACCGGCTTATAACTGATGTATAACTATCTAGCTTATAAGCCAACAATAACATTCAGGGAACAAGTATATCAATTCAACTTGAAAGTAGGCATGCATGCAATGGCATATGTATATCAGCAATCATATATATATATTTATTCAATCACAACAACAGCCTAAAAGAAGGGAATTGAAACTTGCCTGGTAGTCGAGTACGGTAAGGGGTAGTGGTAGCGGGTCCCGGTTCAGCTTGGTGATCTATAAATAGCCAAGGCATTCGGGATTAATCACTTAACATATTAAAAGTTAAGTTATACTTAATTCGAAACACGTTCTCGAGTTATCTCGTTATACCCCTTTTTAGTGGATTACTTATTATCACTGATCCGACCCGACATTCGTTCGTTAATACGACATGTCACTGCACTTATACTTGGGACATACTTAAGTCATATGAGTTCTAAGGTTGATCGTTACGAACCAATATTATACTCCGAGTTTTATCGCCCGTTTTCTAAGTGTTTTACCGAAGTTATAAAAGAGTCGTCTTTTAGGGGTTCGTTCGCGTTTAACCTTGACTCGAACATTTTTAATAAATCGAAAAATGCTCTTTTTGACATACGGTTTTCTTTCACACCTTCCTTCTTACCCCTAGTATTTATTTACCAAGATTCGCCATGACGTTACATAGTTTACGAGGGTTCAATTTCAGTTACGAACTTTCGTTTACGGATTCGAACTACTTTTAGTAATTTGGTCATAATTCCTAAACCGTAAATCAAAATGCTTCGATTCTTTCGCCAAAGTGATCTATGTTCAAAAATCTATCAGTAGGGTTCATTAACTTGCCAAGAACAGAGAGTTATGGCTACTGACCAGTTCGGTTTCTTAGTGTTAATGAAAATCGGGCATTACGACGGCTACGAATCGAGCGTTCTAAAATTCATTACGCAACAACCAAGCCACACCGGGCATCTAATCAACTTATACACATAATAAGCACCCCAACAAGACCAGAAGCCACTGATCTTAGTATCAAACTCATCATGTTAATCAAATCACTAAATCACTAACTAAACATGCTTATAACATGAACATAATCATAACTAAGCTAGATCCATCAAGAACATGCTTAAAACTCAAAGTAGAGCAAGGGTTTTCAAGTCTTATACCTTCCTTGTAGTATGTAATAGCCTCACAAAGCTTGGTATTGCCCTTGGATGGCCTTAACTTAGCTAGGATCAACCATGAAAACAAGAAAAACAAAGATTAGTTCTTAGAAACACTATTCATCATCACCTTTGATGATTTATTTGAAAATGAAAGGAAGTGAATTTGAGGCTGAAATTTCTAGGGGATCTAAGCTATGATATGTAGTACTTACCCTAAAAATTAGAAGAACAAACAATGGTGGGAACCTCCTTTTCTAGCTCCTTGGCTGAAACTTTTGAAGAAAAAGAGAATGGAGAGTGTTTGCTTGGTTTCTTGATTTTTCTTTGTTCAATCTTGCATAAAGTGACTTTTTGAGAGATAATATCTCATCTTGGTGTGTTAGTGGGGTGTGATGTCATGGATGATGAGTTTTGGAGGACAAGTGTTGTGTTTTGCATGGTTAAAAACTAACCAAGTGTTTTGATTTCTAAGTACTAGTTATGTTCCAACTAATCTAGTTACTCTTGCCCACTTGGTTACTAGATATTTATTCTAGTAGCTTGCACAAGACTCTTGCTTCCTCTGCTTGTTTCTGTGTCCGGTTATTGCCCGTTTCGATTGATCGTTCGTGAGAATATTTCACGGATTTCTAATTAGGGTTTACCGGGAATCCTCTTTAATATTAATACTTTCATTCTCCATCTTTCATTCTAACTTTCCAATTTATATTCCTTAAATCCATTCGTTAAATACTTAGGGCTATCAGTGTCCAGGGAACTCTCGGAGAAAATAAAAGTGCGGTTTTTCAGAATCCGACAGCTTTTACATACACTTATTTTCCCCCTGGATCACTAATACGAACTCGGAAATCCGTTCCGAATGCTTCTGTATAGTGTCGTCTCATATTATTATATACTCCCACCAAACACTATTCATTCTGTATTCTTTACTTGTTCTCTTAGGGTGGTACAATTGTCCGTATTCTCTTTCGATCGTTCCTTAACCTTTTTACGGAACTACTGGATTAATCGTTATCGATCTGGATGACATGAGGGTATTCTCTTGCTTGAAGTTGCCATATCTTATTCCCTTAGAAGATAGATTATTCTTACCTATGTTGTCACCCTTTAGCATTCTTCAAGACATAAACATAATAAGGTCGAATTCCATTCATTCTTTCCAAATATCAATAATTACATTGTAGCCATAACCACTCCTCAGTGGTTTCCTACCTTCATTCTTAAATCAAATATAATAACATCCCAAAATATCAAATCCTCAAAGTTAATATCTCAATTCTTGGATTATAATAATATTTAATCCACTGTCCGGTCAAATATTATACCGAAAAGAATTTGGAATTTCTGAATTCCGATCGTCTCTGCATTCACTTATTTCCTCCGCGTATTACTAATATGACTTCGAAACATCCATATCACGTCCCGTACATAGGGTGGAGTGAAAAGTTTTCCAACTTACAAAATCACTATTCATCCACCAAATTACTATGCACGTACAGGAAACACTATGCACGTACGGGAAACACTATGCACGTACTCATTTCCCTTCAAGGATCCATTAGCTCCTTCCTGGATGGTAGATTATTTTTATCTAGGTCCTCAACCATCGAATTACTCTATTCTGACAATATACCAATGCATCAGGATCATTGTCCAAAGCAATATCCATTCATTACAATCATTGTTCTTTGAAACCACCATTCATTAGAGCTGGTGACCTTGTTATCGGAATCATTGTTCCTCATTTTATCATTACTTAATAAAAAGTTTTAATTATATCCAAAATTTGGGGTTCTTACATTAAAGCTACAGGATTATACATGAACCGTATATGTTAGGTCCAATTTAGTTTGTAGAAGGGGGGGTTGAATACAAACTATGTCGTTTTATCGAAATTGTTCTTTTCTTAAAATATTGATTCGATAAACAAATCGATGCGGAATAAAACGAATACCAATATTTCAAGTTAAATATAAAATTATATTAAACTTGATGGGGTGTGTCTAAATACACGGGTACAAATTACAAGGTTTGATGACCAAACTAATTATTACAAATTCTATAGAAAATTCAACATGAACTTTTCTATATTTGTAATAAAAAAATCGAATGCTAAAAAGCTATTCGAGAGATAAGTTCTAGGGAACTTAATCCGCTAGATAGTTCCAATAGTACAAGAAAATAATTCTTTGGGTCTCTATATTTCTCCCCTCTGTATCTCTCTTGGTCCTCTATATCTCTCTCTGTGTCTGTCTGTGTGTTGAGAGCAAAATGAAGAAGTGAAGTGTTTTTGTGTGTCTTTTCTTCTGTCCGTGTATGTCTTTCCTTTTATAGACAAACAAAAGATCTCTACTGTCCTCTTTTTCACTTCAAGAATGCTTGGAAATAGTATGACTTGCTGTAGAAATAGTGTGCTCATTCCCTTGTAATAGTATAAGTTATACTTGAAATAGTATAACTTATGCTTGGTAATAGTATGCACAAACCCTAGTAATAGTATCACTTAAGGTCGGTGATAGTATGCTGGATTCGGTAATAGAAATAGTATCTTCATCGGGAATAGTATCTTCATCAGAAATAGTATCACTTAGCTCCAGAAATAGTATCACTTAGCTCCAGAAATAGTATCGTTCAAACCTTGGTAATAGTATCACTACTTAAGGCAGTAATAGTATCCTGAAATCCTTAGTAATAGTATGGCTGAAACCTTGGAAATAGTATAACATACTATTACTAGTTCAAATCAAAAACCATTTACTTATTAATAATTTGAAGACTAATCAACCAGTTTAATTAATTTATTAAATAAATTAATTCTTGCAGAATTAATTTATTAAATAAATCAATCAAATAATTTAGTTAATTAATAATAGAATTATTATTAATTCTGATTTAATTAATCTATTGGTTAATTTAAATAGTAAATAAATTCTGATTGAATTAATTTACAAAATAAATTAACCAACT
This sequence comes from Saposhnikovia divaricata, assembly GCA_036435485.1. Lineage (NCBI taxonomy): Eukaryota > Viridiplantae > Streptophyta > Magnoliopsida > Apiales > Apiaceae > Saposhnikovia > Saposhnikovia divaricata. The sequence goes on from CM071597.1 coordinate 190,775,626, forward strand.
TATTAAATTAATTAAAGGAGAATTAATACACCTCCTTGATAGCATAACCCTTGTGGTTTCTTCATCTGACAATTCTGATCAGTCACAATAATTACTCCTAGAGCCAGTCTTGATAGCGAAATCCTTGTGGTTAATTATTTTAACACTTCTGTTGCTTACACAATGATTTCTTCTATTACCAGTCTTGATAGCTTGAACCACTTGAAGTGAATGAAGAACTTCCATTGCATGATGTTGACACTCGATGCACGGTCTGGTTCATGAGTGACTGACTGCAATAACCATTCTTCATATCTTAACTTTAAAGCTGTGGTTCCTGTCATCCTTTTTCTTCATTCTTTATCAAACCTTTATAACTTGTATTCTGTCACTGTAGGAACCTCTTGTCACTATAAATAGAACCCTCCGTCTTGATTACTCCACTGACGCTTGATCAACTGAATGAACTTCTTCAAGTATAGTATACTTCAAAACGATAGATTGACTTTGTCTTCTTTCTCTTGACAGATAAACATTTGAGATCCCTGTGACAGTATGTATATACTATTTACTATTACATTCTTGTTATAGTTGAGTTGACTCCTCGATGTTTACAAATAGGGTAAATATATGACTTTCAATCTCCCCTTATTTGTTTGTTAAACATTAACATACAAATCCTAGAGGATAACTCAACTATAAACTAGAAGAAGATAAAGCATTAAAGAACTGTAGTAAATAATACATAAAAAAATTTTCTGGTTTAGATATAACATTTCCAGAATCTCAGTAGATGAAATGATAGATGATTGCTCCTCTAGCACTGAACTGATCTTCATTAAGTAACTCATCTTCATTTCATGACATATCTGCCTGATAATCCTTTACATCAAACATTGAACATTATTAGCAGATACTAGAATTCCTTCAGTGGTAATGAATATGACTTGTCAACCACATATTGAAGAATTCTTCTTTGTCGTTTCATACTTCTTTCCTTCCTTATGTCTCCTTACCTAAGGTGATATATCTCCTCCTTATAACGGTGAGTACTTTTAATCTCCCCCTGACAAGGTGAATAAATCTATCTCCCCCTGACAAGGTGAATACTACCCATTTCTAAGGCATATCCTTTATCTTCCATATCTCTCCCCCTTAGATAAAAAATCTCTCCCTCACTAAGGTAAGCTTCTTCTTGAATATCTCTCCCCCTTAGTTGAGTATATCTTACTAAGGCAAGCTTTGAGTATATCTTCTTCAATAAATCTCTCCCACTTAGTTGAGGAATCCTCCAAACATCCAATTATAGGAAACATCAAATTAAAAAATTAGATGATACCAAATATTTCAATTATAACTCACCTCTCACCTTTAGTACAACAGTTTCTTCATACATCTACCATTGACTGCTGGAATAAAGTAAAGAAGCTTTGCTTGTGTTGAAGGATTTTTCATGAAGACTTCCAGAATAGAAGTATGTAGACTGATCAACTTTTCCCTTTAGATATTATAGAATGACTTCAGTGTTGGTCATCCTGACAACCAAATCTCCCGAAATTTCCTTATATCTTCCAACTCTTGTAAGTGAACTTTGTTTGGGGAATAGGGAATGTGATTTGGTGTTTATCTTTCTTCCTCACTGTGAGTGTGTGATTCCATTTCCTGTACCTCACAAGTGTTTAACTCATCTCTCCACTCATATCACTTAAAATGAGTGATCTTCTCTTATCTCTTAAGTGTTTGCACTCATGTCCACTAGTCTATCATTCTAATATTTCATAGCTCCAACATCCATGTGTACCTGCAAGGAAAATTCACCATAGCCCCTTCTAGAGAGGTCAATGGTGGTGCAATGAGATTTCGCAAATCCTCGATCCTCATTGGACTCGTCAGACGAATCTGAGTCATAATCTACAAGTTGATAAAAATTTTCCCTTTTTGTGGGTTTCAGAATTGAATTCTGAGAAAGTAAACAATGAAATCAAAACTTAGAATTAAGATCATGTTTCCTTCTAATGTCTGTGACGACATCTCCTTGTTTAACTCATTAGGTGAATCTGAATCATAGTCAACAAGTTTCCGATCCGCACCTATGTCGGACCCGTTACCCGTAGGATCCAGAGATGTTCCCTTTGGGGAGTTAGACAATGATCCTGAAAGATTTTGCATTAGGGATCAAAGCCTTCTCTCGAGGTCCATGAAGACTCTTGGTTCTTTGAGGAACCTTCAACTTATAATCCTAACCGTAATATGGTCGGAGTATTAGTTGTTTCCGTCAATTCGTCCTTAGTGTGTTCACTCTCACTTTGTGCATAGGAAGTATTTTATTCTTGTCTATGAAGTAGTGACTTACCAACAGATGCCCTGGCTGACAGGCAAATTTCAATAAACTCATCCTTTTGAGAGAATGAATCTAGAGACTGTTTTAGTGCCATTTTTAGCTCTGCATCCTTTTAGGAGAATGTAGGCGAGCTTACAGATACCTCAAACTGTACAAATCTTTTCTCCTTGAGAGGTAGATCTGTGGGTTTACTATCCCTCACATCCTTATTTATTGTAACAAGTACAGTTACTCCCTTATTGACCGCTAGTCTAATAGGTTACTTCCACTTCACGGGTAAGTTAGAATGTGTTTAGATTTGGATTTATAGTCCGGGATAGGAGTTGCTGGGTTTACAACCTCATGACTTTCAATATGAGAAATCTTCCACTAGGAGCTGAACCTGTAACACATAGCAGTAGAGCAACATAGAGATATAATGCATTTTCATCATACCAAAACATTGAGTGAAAACATATGCATTATATCAAGTGAGAGAAATGATGTACAATTGTGACTTCAAAATGTTTTACAATAGCAATCACAACTGTAGAAAGAATTGTGTTTTCTTTTAGAAACTGTTAATGTGCAAGAGTTTGTCTTTATGCATAAAAATTATATAATCTTGTCTTTTAAGGAAAACTATATATGTCGTTTTATTTTTAAAAGACACAAACTCCTGACTTCGCAGTAATTAAGAAAGAAAGATTGATTTTATTAAATATATACTAACACTAATGATTTGTAGATAAGCAAAATTTACTTAGGATAAATCCTAAGTAATATCATCAGAGCTAATATATATCACAATCAGTTTGCAATAAATTATCAGAGCAACCATCAATTGTTAGTAAACAAATATTTTACTATTTGACACCAACTGTTATTATTTGTCAAACACTTTAAAAAGCAAGTAATTGTGTTTGTGATCATTTTACCAAAATTAAATTATGAGCAAATAAAACACATAATTGCTTTAAATCATAATTTAACTAAGATAGAAATGATCACTGTTAAATACTATATATTCAATGATACCAATTATTAGATAAATTCAATTCAGTGAAGATTGAATTGTTACATTGAATACCAATTGACAGAATGAATATTAGTATCTAACTACTTATGATTATAATTCACTGATATTCATAAGTACGTGGAACTAGTTGACAAAAATGCACAAGCTCTTAAGATATAACATTTTTAACTTATGACTTCAAGGCAACTCCTCGTTAATAACAATTGTTAACTCCTAACAACTGCTAGTTATAGACAAACTTGGTTCAATAAATAAGACTCGATCACCAAAGCTGTCTTGTCTGCAATCTTAGAAAAAATATTCTAAGTCCAATATACCTTGATCCATTGTATATTCCATTCATTATCAAAGTGATTAGAATTTGCAAGTAAGCATAAAAATTATTTCAAGTAAATTTTCACACCTTGTATAGTAGTATGAGTGAATTGTAAAAGATAAGACAATGATTACTTAGAGGAGTTCTAAGTAATTTCACTCATACTAATACATCACAATTAGTTAGTAAATAAAATTTTAACTAAATATCATTAACTGATACAAGTCAAAACTTCAATACAACCAATTGTTAGAAACATGATATTTATTTTAGTGAATTTTTGAAAATGAAGCATTGATACATTCACTAGAATTAACATCTCACAACTAATTGAAGACCAAGACAGATAGGTCCAAATTAGTTATGATTCAAATTTATTTTGATAAATGAGGTACAGAGCAAATACTAAATTGAATTGCTTTAGGTTCTATAACTCATATTAATCAAAGTAAATAATTAAATAAATAAATACTAAATCTCTATGAGTTAGATTTTAGCATTTAAGTGTTTAAATTATCCTTAAATAATCACCACTGAAATATATTGCATTTATACACATGGCAATCATTCAACAGATAATTCTCAGCATGAGGTCTGGATGTAAATAAGTTCACAAGTCCTTTCAATTCAACTGAATACTTATGAACTCATTTAAGAGTTACTTATAGTAAAATCACAAGTCCTTTCAATACTAACAACTGAATACTTGTGAGCTTACTTAAGAATTACTTAACAGATGGGATTTACAAATCATATAGCATTAATAAAATCCCAAGTTTACAAACAAATCTTGAAAAATTAATTTCATCAAGTGATTTAGCAAACATGTCTGCAAGTTAATCTTAATTAAAGGCATGCTCTTGAAATAATTGATAGCTTATGCAAAATGCTTGGCCTCAGTGTTCCACAGAGTTGCTGGAAATGAAATTGATTCCTTGTGTTCTCATGCTTTCTTACAACTCATTTGACCTGTCTCTATGCAACAAAACATGTCAGAACTGATGTCTCTAGGGTACCATCTCCGCAGATTTGGGTCCAACTTAAGACATCCAAAAATCAATTGTAATAACTACAAGAATAGATTCTCTAGGTTCCACTTGGGGCCTTGCATATTTGCATATTGAGAATATATTATGTGTGGAAGTGATCTATTATCAGTAGAATAAGATAATGAGCTGATGATTCCTCTATAGCCTGATTAGGTCCTAATTAGTAGGGTACCATTTCCTCAGATTTGGGTCCAGCTTAAGATTTTTGATTACCAACTTGTTAGGTCCAAACTACTAGGTCAAAAGCTAGCTATAGTGGTGTGTTGGCATAGAGTCTTGACAGGTTTAGAATCTTCTGAATAGAAACAAAAGATCCTTGACTTACCTTTATTATCATCATTATTTTGGCTTACTAAAGTAAATCAAAATAATTGTAACTTTACCAACATCAAAACAACAAATATCTTGATACCAATTTATAGTTAGTAGACCAACATATAATATAATCACAATATCATTGGACATATATGTCATTTATGTTTGTGCCTAAAGATGTAGAGAGTTCTATAAATATGACACGAATTGTTAAAAGATACCAATTGTTAAAGATTGATACCAAATTTTAAATTATAGTTATGGTGTCATACCATGTCTTCCATGCTTGCTTGAGTGATGATACCAGTTCATACTACCTGTAGAGATCTTCCATTATCTCACCAACCAAGAGTGCACTTGTTCACATTCCTCTAGCATCCAGATTCAGTAGGTCCAGATGTCCATTATAATCTTGAATGTGCAGCAGGTGCCTGATATCCTCAAGTCTTGTCACTGGTGCTTCTTGTCAGATATATTGTCTTATCAGCTTGTAACCTTGCATCCATTTTGGCTTTGTCCCTCATAACAATGCCTTGACATCATCCAGGTAGACTTCTGGTTATCCTTGTACCAATTACAGCCTTGTTGTATGGTCTGGATACCAGCTTCCCTTCAATCTGCCTTCTGTACTGATTGAGATCATCTTGCATTGCATTGCAATCACTCAATCAGGATCTTTCAGAGCCTTTGTAGCTTTCTTAGTTTCTTGTGAAAGAAAACTAAAGAAATAATCATTGGTACTTGAAGCTCTGCTAGTCTTTTACTTCCACCATTAGGAGCACTAAGAACTAGGACAAAGAATTAATTGAGACGACATTCTTTGTTTTGGCAGACATGTTCTCATAGTGTCCTATGATTTTCAATGTGGTGTTGAGTTGACTAGTTGATCCTTCTGTTGCTCCCCCTAAGCTGCTGCTAGGTTTACATGAAGATTTTCCAAGTTTCACATTGGTTGGATCTGAATAACCATCACCATTGACAGCTGGGAGCTGAAGTTGTTGAAAATCACTTAGACTTTCTATCACCATCTGTTGATGAATAACAATCACCCATTAGGCTATTGACTCCACTGAGTAACCAAGAAAATTTTCCTCTTGAGCATTAACTGATTGCCAAGATGCTCAGTTCCATTTATCATTGCAAAACAATTTCCTTCATAAATTGTGGGGTCTTCCTATATTTCTTACTAATCAGGGTTTAATCATGTCAGTAGCAAACTATTGACTGCTTTAATATTAATACTCTTGTAGGTGCAGAAATCATCTAGGATATCAATTGTTGGGTTTACTCCTGTAATCTGACCTTCAAGTTGTCATAGTCAGTTTTTCTTCCTGCTCGATCTACTTGATGTGATCAATCACCATCAGTGGTATTCTATCTTCAGATTGTCTGAACAACAACTTGTTTGTTGAGAGAAGTCATCAGTCATCACCACTAAAGTATATTTTTCTTTGATGCAGAACTTCTGTGTGATGCTTCTTTGACTTTCCTTTATGACATGCCTCATAATTTCATTTTGCTTTAATCCCAGATGAGGCAATCTCCTTTACTGATTCGATCACCAGGAAAGAATCTCTTGATTTGACATTCAGGGGAGAGAGCTCCCTATGTCATAGCTGAACTCTTGTCTGATAAAGCTTTAGATAAGCTACTAGTGACTTCATATTCTCCAGGTCAGCTACTAATAAGTTTCCTTTCCTTTATCCTCGAATAGCAAGCTTTCCATCTCTCTTGTGTAAGATCAGACACTTCTCTTTGACAACTATAGCATTGTATGATCCAGAGAAGATGTGTTTGGGACCTTCCATATAAGAGGTATTATTACTGACAACATTCCTAGCTATTGAATAGCCATGACCCTAGGTCATACCCATGCTGTTATCTCCAAGGGAAGAACCACTTGGCTTGTCTTCACATTCACATTTGATAGCGGGGTTCTTTCTTCGATGATATGTTTTGAATAAATCAATAATAATGCATAATCGATTAACCTGTTAAGCCCTACATTCACAAATGGATAAAAAGTTGTTGGTACCCAGATTTACTTGGGTCCAGATAGATTAGAGATATCTCTGTTTATAGAGGTAATCTATAGACATGGCATACATACAGCATTAAACCATTGCACATATGAAACATGAAAACTAATCATGTTATGCCTTAGAGGTAACAACAAACATAGCATACATACAGCATTAAACCATCTCATATTTGAAACATGCAAACTATGACATGTAATGCTATTTATAAAATCCAGTTAACTTATGTACAAGAATTTTCTAAAATTAAATGAAATAGAAGAATTAATAGTTTATCACTAATTCTATCCAATCCAAGCATGTTGTTATATACCATCTAACTGTCTCTATTACCAAAGTCAGTTTTAGATATGTTCTACCAACAACCTAGGTAATCAATCCATCTTTTAAACCTTTTTAAAACCTTAACAAACAATTCAGAATGAATAAACAAATCTGTTTTACTGGGGATCCTGAAACTAGCTTAAGTAGAGGTCTTATATGCTTAACATATAGCAACTAATAATTAAAAGATATTGTCTAAGGAATAGCTCTAACTCACTACTGCAATTAATTAAATTCAGCAAATATTCATACACATACTAAGACCTTCTAACCAAAGATATAACAATTAAAAACTAAGATCTTAACATGCTTTGAATTTATGAGAATTACATACTACATTAGTTCGAAGAATTGATACCTAAGACATGTGAGGTGGATCATCTTCAGAGATTGCTATGAAAGCAAGATATTCATTAAGTTCTTCTCATCACCATCTGATCCATCCCAACTCTTTCCTTTAGCAATATAAGTTCTGCCTTGATGCTTTTGTTTCATCTCATTTAAATCCTTATTCATCCTTGTCTGTCAGAATTCTATATTGTGTTGCACACCTTGATAGTTACTTATCATATATATCTTTTCATAACCGCAACTATCAAGTCTTGGTTCTTTCCACCATCTCAGTCTTGTAACCACCTTTGAAGTTGAACTATATCCTGAAGAGTTTCTGCTTCGGAATAGATAGGCCTGATCCCTGGATGTAGCTTTAGTACTCTTTCTGAATTAGTAACTCTTTCTGTCTGTTCTGAGGTTCCATCATTAATTTCTTACTGAGATGTCTAACAGTCTAGTCCATTCTCAAACCTCCTTGATTCCATTCTTCTAAAATCTGTAACGCCCCCAAATCCGGGGTCAGTAGATTTGGGCGTCACGCTAACAAACTCAATAATTCTAACGAAAATTGGCCATGATGTATTCGTAAATACAACATAAACCTGCTGGATACTAAACAAAAAAAAAATCTGAAATCAACTAAAACTGAAATAAAACTTAAAAACTCAATCAAAAGCTCTTTGACCCCAACTCCCAACTCAGGATCTTAGGTTACAGTTCTAGAAACAAGAAAATCCCAAACCAACTTAAATACAAATCTATTTACAAAACTTATACAAACTTAAATCACTGGTATAACTTCGAATAGAAGTATACCAGGCCAACTACTCAAATACATACTATAACTACTAAAACTATAATTTACATACAACAAATCAAACAATAATCTAAATACCCTGATCCACGTCAGCTTCCTTCACCTCGTCTTGCTTGCTCTTTCTGAACTGCGCAGGTACTTCTCGCCAATACTTAGCTTACTGAAATATTAGATTTAAAAACAGCAAGGGTGAGCGAAAGAAATGCTCAGCAAGTTATAAAATAATAGCACTGAATAATTAAATGCAATAACTGTAATTCAAGAAGGATTAACTTAAAAAGGAAAATGAACAATAGATATGAGCGAATGAATGCTCACCAATCTATAAACAATACTATACTTGAAATCTGGATTCTTAACTTTAACAGAAGTAATATTATTTAAAACATTTATAACTCGGAAACAGAATTTAATAACTGCAACAGTTCGAAAAACTAGATTCAATACTTTTAATACTTGCAAAATACTTTAACTATCGCTTTAACAAAATCTCCAAGAAATTCTCATTTATTCAAATTTCATTCATGTCACTAAGCGTTCGCACACCTAGCTGCCTAACCGGCCTGACAATCATGAGTTTGAATAAGTAAGAAGATCTCAAATCATTCTCGGTTCTCACTATCACTGCACAACACATGCCACAGTGACCGTAATAACCGTGAATTAGTTTTTCACCAAGCAAAATATAAACCTACTCTTACAAAATACCAATACCTATTTTCTGCACTCATACTCTTTCTCATAACATAAACACCGCCCTTTAATATTCTAACATAACACTCTTCTATTTACTACTAACCATCTCTGCCCCAGATAAAACTTTGAGAGAAAGAATATCAAGAATTTTTCCAATCATTCTTACTCCACTTTCACGTACAATGTTACTTGCGAAGGGAATAACTGAAAAACTTCTATCTATCCTTAATCTCATTATTTTACTGAGGTTTCAACTTTTATCATATAGACAACAATTTAATCTGAAATACACAATTCCTAAACCGATAATCATTTACAGTAAAACAGGTATATCTTATCAAAACATTCCTCTCATTAAAACTATTCCATCAATAAAACATCAAAACATTCATCTCTTTAAAACTATTCCACAAATAAAACATACTTTCCGTAAAACTTTTTGAAACATTTAAATTGATTTTATTATTCTTCTGATTACGGACAATACGGGTGATCAGCCACGTAAAGTCTTCCTTTCTTTGAAATTAGGTTATCAATTAGGCAACACATTGGCCTTTAATGCTGGACTAGGACCACCCTAGCCTCTTACGCTAAACAAAGGTGCTGGACTAGGACCACCCTAGCCTCTTACGCTTAACAAAAGTGCTGGACTAGGACCACCCTAGCCTCTTACGCTTATCCAACTTATAAACCATCATATTAATACTTTAAAACATTTCACTTTTCAGTCCTTTATACTCACTGGCAAAAGACCAGCCCAGTATAAGGAAATTTTAAAAACATCTTTAATTACTTAAGCCATTTTAATGAGCGACAATACTTAAGAAAGAATAATACTGGCAATAAAACTGTATTTCTACTTTTCACATGATATATGAATAAAATATATCCTTATCAATACTTTGAAGGAGAGAATACTAGCAATACGGATTTGAAGGGAATAATTATATTGAATAAAAACATATGTATCTCGCTTGAACGATAAGCGAGGGTTAGTACACTTGCCTCGTTTCCACGCGTCGATTCGATACTTAATCTCGGTCTTTATTCGATCACGCATGCATCTTCTTCAATAAACCGTCAACATGCACTGGCTCTATATCGAATCCCTAATCATACTTGAAATAATAGTAAAGTACTATTTAGTACATAAACAATCCAATCGATAACTAATTACTTATAACTCACAAAGCAATACATACATAAATATATATATCCACACCTCATTAATCATCACATATGTACTTAAACACTTATACACATATATGCCTTTAAATCTTTAAATCAAATAATTTAAATAACTTTAAAACGCAGGGGATTTTTAGAAAATTTCGGCATGTAGTATTCGTTTATCGGACTATGGGCACAGCCCCTCAATATCAATCAAAAGCAAATCAACCCTGTTTATACAAAAATGTAAAGCTGCCTCAACTTGCAGCAACATAAAAGTAAACAAATAAGAAAAGTACCCGCCCAGACATGCGGCACCTAGCACATAATGATTTACATTAACACTACTACTTACGCTACACCAATGATCGTATTTCCCACGCATTTAAATGATACACGTGACAACCAATCATTGGTATTCGTAAGCCCTAAGGAACAACCCCTAGCACTAACTATTACTTACGCTATATCAATGATCGCATCACTCAAGTATATTAATTATACTCGTGATAGCTAATCATGGATATTCGTAAGCCCGAGGAACTAGTTGAAGAGAATTAGACAAGCCCTTAAATATTGACATTTAGGACTTGTGATCTCGTTGCAACTCCTCGCAGATAATCACATAATCAATTAAATCTAACAATTAATCCTTGATATAAATCACATTTTAAAACCATACCATTAGCTCACCACCACATATAATATACCACCAAATACTCGACAAGTATAATATTCAACAAATACTATAACTCGACTTATACATTTAGTGCACATAACCCATTCAAAATTAACAAACTCATATAACTCCAATATTATATGACAAATAATAATTGCACTTAACAACTAACAATTTACAATTAGTTCATCATATAACTCCAACAATATATGACATATAACAATTAGTACTAACAATCATTTAGCACAAGGTAACTATACATAGCCAACTCAATAATTACGATTTATCACAAATATAGACTCTCCGAATAAAATACGGAAATCCCAATAATATTCACAATCCACCATATTAATCTAATTACGAAAATTAGCATATTAACTTACAAAGTAAATCCAACTTAATTACCATAATAATCTCACCATTAAACTAATTAAATACCACAATTTACAAATAATTAAATCACAATTGAATTACCAAAATATTCGCATAATTTGAAACTAATTGAATACGAAAATTAAATAAGTAAACACGAGATTATACCATTTCCGATTCCGGTTTGATTCGTCGGAAATCCATATCCTCCATCTCTCTCCTACCATCTCTTTCTCCCTCTCTCCAATACATACACCCACTGCGTATATATACATATACTCGCATCTATACGACTCCCCCTCCCTTTTCCATTGCTACTGCCACACCACGTGTCTACAGGACCGCCGGCCACCACCGCGGTTCAGCACCGCCGCCGCCGTTGGAGCCACCACTGCTCACCCACCGCCCTTGTCCGACCTTCTCCCACAGCACACATCACGGCCACGCACAGTACACGAACACCACCCCTCCGATTCTTCTCTCCCTCATCTTCAATTTCCCCCCAATTTCTTTCCTCTTTTTCTTCTTCTTCCTCAATCTCTTTTCTTCTCCCTGCTCTCTCTTCCCGATAGTTCTAGAGTTGCTAAGTGTGTTTATTCTGTTATTGGGCTTGGCCCAATCTCTAATACTACTACTAATATACCACTGATACACTTTTAAAACTAATAACCAATTCTCATAAATCGAAATCAAATGAAACGTTCGGAAAATTACACTTTTCATTTTTAAAATAAAGAATATAAAATTACAAGCACGTACATATTTTCGAAATATTTTTCGGATCAAAAATGAATTAAATATGAATTTTCAAAGTTTTAATCCTTTAAATACAATAAAACTCTTAAAATCATTATAAAATACTCAACCACCCAAATTAATCCACCCAACAATTTTAAAAACTCAATAAATATATAAAGATAATTTTACAAAAGATTTCATGATTTTTAAGCCCTCCTATAATTAAATAAATATTTTTGAAGATCAATAATACTAGATTTAAATACTTTTAAATCACTAAAAAAAAATACAACTAAAAATACTGGGGCACACATAACACAATATATACTCATATAAACTCGACACTAAATATCGTTGAACTCCACAACGATATTCTCAAATCCAATTCCATACTTTAAATACTAAATAACATAATTAAAACAATAAAAATAATAATAATAATAAATCCTACAATAATCCGGGATCTTACATTCTACCCACCTTAAAAGGATTCCGTCCTCGGAATCAGGTAAAGAAGGGTTACTGGGGTTTACTCTACCAACTCGGGTTGCATCCGCAGCTCTACTAATCTGTACTCTGGATACTTATTTACTCTACTGGGATCTCTACTGATCTCTCTATATAGAACAACTCTAATCGTAGTACCATACGTCACGCGTTACTAGTATTCTAAACTCGATTGACATACGTCCAAAAATAGTCGAGGCATTATGATTTATGATATTTGAAAAGAACGATTTCACATCGTAGCAAAGGTTTCTACAATTGTGGAATCAATGAGTTTTCAAACAAATATTCTTTGAAATGAGAGATTACTGAGTGATCAACATGATCAAATGAACCTTGTTGCGTGCCTTATTCAAGACATGACTAAAGGTAATTAACCTTCTTGTACTTCACAACACACAAGTGATGGCGTCCCATCAGACTGCTATCACACAGACAAACAGTCCTTGTGTCCCCTATAAATAGGGTTGTTCACCTCAGTTGGAGTAAAGAAACACAAAAAGATTCGAACATCGAATTAACAATCAATTGATGAGAAATTCTCAGACATACCCCTGGATTACAACTAAACGGATTCCATGGGTACTACTTCAGAAGAAAAGGATAATCAGGAAAGAAATGATTTGCAGAATACTAAGAAGTAATGATTTATCAATAATAGAATCATTCACTGATGAAGAAAATTAGATACTCAAATATCACTTGACAGGGTTTTAGAAATAAAGGAAATAGGCATCAAAACAACCTCTGTCATAACTGGAATCCCAAATTCGGGGGAAAGACAATTGTCAAAATAACTCAACAAAGGAATATTTATCAAGAAGAAAGGTATTGCCAGGGTCTCCACGTACATCTTCTTTGTCGACTCCTTCGCTGACTCGTCATTCGATCTAGACTCTGAAGGTTCCACTACCTACAGGTTCAAGGGTTTCTACCCAACTCCGCTCAACTATCTGCCACCACTCACATCTTAACTCACTAACTGGTACTATATCCAATAGTCCAACACGAGTCCTATATGAACTCTGACGTTCCTTACTTAACTATACATACTCCTACACACTCTCGTTTCTAGTTTACTATAACCTACGCTCTGATACCAACTTGTAACGCCCCCAAATCCGGGGTCAGTAGATTTGGGCGTCACGCTAACAAACTCAATAATTCTAACGAAAATTGGCCATGATGTATTCGTAAATACAACATAAACCTGCTGGATACTAAACAAAAAAAAAATCTGAAATCAACTAAAACTGAAATAAAACTTAAAAACTCAATCAAAAGCTCTTTGACCCCAACTCCCAACTCAGGATCTTAGGTTACAGTTCTAGAAACAAGAAAATCCCAAACCAACTTAAATACAAATCTATTTACAAAACTTATACAAACTTAAATCACTGGTATAACTTCGAATAGAAGTATACCAGGCCAACTACTCAAATACATACTATAACTACTAAAACTATAATTTACATACAACAAATCAAACAATAATCTAAATACCCTGATCCACGTCAGCTTCCTTCACCTCGTCTTGCTTGCTCTTTCTGAACTGCGCAGGTACTTCTCGCCAATACTTAGCTTACTGAAATATTAGATTTAAAAACAGCAAGGGTGAGCGAAAGAAATGCTCAGCAAGTTATAAAATAATAGCACTGAATAATTAAATGCAATAACTGTAATTCAAGAAGGATTAACTTAAAAAGGAAAATGAACAATAGATATGAGCGAATGAATGCTCACCAATCTATAATCAATACTATACTTGAAATCTGGATTCTTAACTTTAACAGAAGTAATATTATTTAAAACATTTATAACTCGGAAACAGAATTTAATAACTGCAACAGTTCGAAAAACTAGATTCAATACTTTTAATACTTGCAAAATACTTTAACTATCGCTTTAACAAAATCTCCAAGAAATTCTCATTTATTCAAATTTCATTCATGTCACTAAGCGTTCGCACACCTAGCTGCCTAACCGGCCTGACAATCATGAGTTTGAATAAGTAAGAAGATCTCAAATCATTCTCGGTTCTCACTATCACTGCACAACACATGCCACAGTGACCGTAATAACCGTGAATTAGTTTTTCACCAAGCAAAATATAAACCTACTCTTACAAAATACCAATACCTATTTTCTGCACTCATACTCTTTCTCATAACATAAACACCACCCTTTAATATTCTAACATAACACTCTTCTATTTACTACTAACCATCTCTGCCCCAGATAAAACTTTGAGAGAAAGAATATCAAGAATTTTTCCAATCATTCTTACTCCACTTTCACGTACAATGTTACTTGCGAAGGGAATAACTGAAAAACTTCTATCTATCCTTAATCTCATTATTTTACTGAGGTTTCAACTTTTATCATATAGACAACAATTTAATCTGAAATACACAATTCCTAAACCGATAATCATTTACAGTAAAACAGGTATATCTTATCAAAACATTCCTCTCATTAAAACTATTCCATCAATAAAACATCAAAACATTCATCTCTTTAAAACTATTCCACAAATAAAACATACTTTCCGTAAAACTTTTTGAAACATTTAAATTGATTTTATTATTCTTCTGATTACGGACAATACGGGTGATCAGCCACGTAAAGTCTTCCTTTCTTTGAAATTAGGTTATCAATTAGGCAACACATTGGCCTTTAATGCTGGACTAGGACCACCCTAGCCTCTTACGCTAAACAAAGGTGCTGGACTAGGACCACCCTAGCCTCTTACGCTTAACAAAAGTGCTGGACTAGGACCACCCTAGCCTCTTACGCTTATCCAACTTATAAACCATCATATTAATACTTTAAAACATTTCACTTTTCAGTCCTTTATACTCACTGGCAAAAGACCAGCCCAGTATAAGGAAATTTTAAAAACATCTTTAATTACTTAAGCCATTTTAATGAGCGACAATACTTAAGAAAGAATAATACTGGCAATAAAACTGTATTTCTACTTTTCACATGATATATGAATAAAATATATCCTTATCAATACTTTGAAGGAGAGAATACTAGCAATACGGATTTGAAGGGAATAATTATATTGAATAAAAACATATGTATCTCGCTTGAACGATAAGCGAGGGTTAGTACACTTGCCTCGTTTCCACGCGTCGATTCGATACTTAATCTCGGTCTTTATTCGATCACGCATGCATCTTCTTCAATAAACCGTCAACATGCACTGGCTCTATATCGAATCCCTAATCATACTTGAAATAATAGTAAAGTACTATTTAGTACATAAACAATCCAATCGATAACTAATTACTTATAACTCACAAAGCAATACATACATAAATATATATATCCACACCTCATTAATCATCACATATGTACTTAAACACTTATACACATATATGCCTTTAAATCTTTAAATCAAATAATTTAAATAACTTTAAAACGCAGGGGATTTTTAGAAAATTTCGGCATGTAGTATTCGTTTATCGGACTATGGGCACAGCCCCTCAATATCAATCAAAAGCAAATCAACCCTGTTTATACAAAAATGTAAAGCTGCCTCAACTTGCAGCAACATAAAAGTAAACAAATAAGAAAAGTACCCGCCCAGACATGCGGCACCTAGCACATAATGATTTACATTAACACTACTACTTACGCTACACCAATGATCGTATTTCCCACGCATTTAAATGATACACGTGACAACCAATCATTGGTATTCGTAAGCCCTAAGGAACAACCCCTAGCACTAACTATTACTTACGCTATATCAATGATCGCATCACTCAAGTATATTAATTATACTCGTGATAGCTAATCATGGATATTCGTAAGCCCGAGGAACTAGTTGAAGAGAATTAGACAAGCCCTTAAATATTGACATTTAGGACTTGTGATCTCGTTGCAACTCCTCGCAGATAATCACATAATCAATTAAATCTAACAATTAATCCTTGATATAAATCACATTTTAAAACCATACCATTAGCTCACCACCACATATAATATACCACCAAATACTCGACAAGTATAATATTCAACAAATACTATAACTCGACTTATACATTTAGTGCACATAACCCATTCAAAATTAACAAACTCATATAACTCCAATATTATATGACAAATAATAATTGCACTTAACAACTAACAATTTACAATTAGTTCATCATATAACTCCAACAATATATGACATATAACAATTAGTACTAACAATCATTTAGCACAAGGTAACTATACATAGCCAACTCAATAATTACGATTTATCACAAATATAGACTCTCCGAATAAAATACGGAAATCCCAATAATATTCACAATCCACCATATTAATCTAATTACGAAAATTAGCATATTAACTTACAAAGTAAATCCAACTTAATTACCATAATAATCTCACCATTAAACTAATTAAATACCACAATTTACAAATAATTAAATCACAATTGAATTACCAAAATATTCGCATAATTTGAAACTAATTGAATACGAAAATTAAATAAGTAAACACGAGATTATACCATTTCCGATTCCGGTTTGATTCGTCGGAAATCCATATCCTCCATCTCTCTCCTACCATCTCTTTCTCCCTCTCTCCAATACATACACCCACTGCGTATATATACATATACTCGCATCTATACGACTCCTCCTCCCTTTTCCATTGCTACTGCCACACCACGTGTCTACAGGACCGCCGGCCACCACCGCGGTTCAGCACCGCCGCCGCCGTTGGAGCCACCACTGCTCACCCACCGCCCTTGTCCGACCTTCTCCCACAGCACACATCACGGCCACGCACAGTACACGAACACCACCCCTCCGATTCTTCTCTCCCTCATCTTCAATTTCCCCCCAATTTCTTTCCTCTTTTTCTTCTTCTTCCTCAATCTCTTTTCTTCTCCCTGCTCTCTCTTCCCGATAGTTCTAGAGTTGCTAAGTGTGTTTATTCTGTTATTGGGCTTGGCCCAATCTCTAATACTACTACTAATATACCACTGATACACTTTTAAAACTAATAACCAATTCTCATAAATCGAAATCAAATGAAACGTTCGGAAAATTACACTTTTCATTTTTAAAATAAAGAATATAAAATTACAAGCACGTACATATTTTCGAAATATTTTTCGGATCAAAAATGAATTAAATATGAATTTTCAAAGTTTTAATCCTTTAAATACAATAAAACTCTTAAAATCATTATAAAATACTCAACCACCCAAATTAATCCACCCAACAATTTTAAAAACTCAATAAATATATAAAGATAATTTTACAAAAGATTTCATGATTTTTAAGCCCTCCGATAATTAAATAAATATTTTTGAAGATCAATAATACTAGATTTAAATACTTTTAAATCACTAAAAAAAAATACAACTAAAAATACTGGGGCACACATAACACAATATATACTCATATAAACTCGACACTAAATATCGTTGAACTCCACAACGATATTCTCAAATCCAATTCCATACTTTAAATACTAAATAACATAATTAAAACAATAAAAATAATAATAATAATAAATCCTACAATAATCCGGGATCTTACAAAATCTCTGTTGATTCCTTGAAAGATATGCAATTGGTACAAACCACTAAGTGTTTTGGATTTAGCATTGGGGAAATCCACTAAGTGTTTGTATATTATTGAATCACTAGAGTTGACTAAAATCTTTGAGAAAAATTCCATCCACTTAAGCCTCTTCCATTCCTGCTTCGGAAAAACCAACAAGTCACATGGAATATGACTTACAAAAACTTAACAAATTAATCTTCAGCAGGTAGAAATTATTCTCATTGGAATAATGCATTTTCTTCAAAAGGTTCATATCATCTTTGACATCCGGAGAAATCTTCAACTAACAATCTTCTTAGAACCATTGGCTTAGAATAAATTCAAATTATTTAAAATTTAAAAACTTCAAGGACTTGAAATTTTTTTAGAAATAAAAAATCTAACAGTAAGTTCAAATTAATTACAATTCGAAATTAAAGTCAAATTAATTAAGAATCAAAAAATCTCAAGAAATGAAAATTTTTGAGAGTTAAAGAATCCAAAAATAAATTCAAGTTAATTAAAATTCGAAAGTATCAATAATTAAAAATTTTGAGAATTAAACAATTTGAAAATTAACTTAAGTTGTTTAAAAATCAAAATTTCCAAGAATTAATCATTTTAAGAATTAAAAAAATCGAATATAAGTTCAAATTATTTAATAATCAACAAATCTCAAAAATGAATATTTTTGAAAGCTATAGAATTCGAAAATAGAGGAGTTTACTTTTTGGTCTAATACTGGATTTAATTTCTGTATGGATCAACAAACTCGAAAACCAATTGGAGGACCACAAAAATAAGGATCATGATTTGTGCGTCAATCAAAAGGCTCGGATACCAATTGTTAGGTCCAATTTAGTTTGTAGAAGGGGGGTGAAGGGGGGTTGAATACAAACTATGTCGTTTTATCGAAATTGTTCTTTTCTTAAAATATTGATTCGATAAACAAATCGATGCGGAATAAAACGAATACCAATATTTCAAGTTAAATATAAAATTATATTAAACTTGATGGGGTGTGTCTAAATACACGGGTACAAATTACAAGGTTTGATGACCAAACTAATTATTAAAAATTCTATAGAAAATTCGACATGAACTTTTCTATATTTGTAATAAAAAGATCGAATGCTAAAAAGCTATTCGAGAGATAAGTTTTAGGGAACTTAATCCGCTAGATAGTTCCAATAGTACAAGTAATCAAACTGTAGTGGCTTAGATATTACAGCGAATACTAGAGATGGATTTACAAGTAATTAAAACTTCATTGAAGCTCTAGAGGGGAGAAGAAATTAATTATTTGGGTCTCTCTATTTCTCCCCTCTGTATCTCTCTTGGTCCTCTGTATCTCTCTCTCTCTCTGTCTGTGTGTTGAGAGCAAAATGAAGAAGTGAAGTGTTTTTATTTGTCTTTTCTTCTGTCCGTGTATGTCTTTCCTTTTATAGACAAACAAAAAATCTCTACTGTCCTCTTTTTTACTTCAAGAATGCTTGGAAATAGTATGACTTGCTGCAGAAATAGTATGCTCATTCTCTTGTAATAGTATAAGTTATACTTGAAATAGTATAACTTATGCTTGGTAATAGTGTGCACAAACCCTAGTGATAGTATCACTTAAGGTCGGTGATAGTATGCTGGATTCGGTAATAGAAATAGTATCTTCATCAGAAATAGTATCTTCATCAGAAATAGTATCACTTAGCTCCAGAAATAGTATCACTTAGCTCCAGAAATAGTATCGTTCAAACCTTGGTAATAGTATCACTTAAGGAAGTAATAGTATCCTGAAAATCCTTAGTAATAGTATGGCTGAAACCTTGGAAATAGTATAACATACTATTACTAGTTCAAATCAAAAACCATTTACTTATTAATAATTCGAAGATTAATCAACCAGTTTAATTAATTTATTAAATAAATTAATTCTTGCGGAATTAATTTATAAAATAAATCAATCAATTAATTTAATTAATTAATAATAGAATTATTATTAATTCTGATTTAATTAATCTATTGATTAATTTAAATAGTAAATAAATTCTGATTGAATTAATTTACAAAATAAATTAGCCAACTTATTAAATTAATTAAAGGAGAATTAATACACCTCCTTGATAGCATAACCCTTGTGGTTTCTTCATCTGACAATTCTGATCAGTCACAATAATTATTCCTAGAGCCAGTCTTAGCATAACCCTTGTGGTTTCTTCATCTGACAATTCTGATCAATCACAATAATTACTCCTAGAGCCAGTCTTGATAGCGAAATCCTTGTGGTTAATTATTTTAACACTTCTGTTGCTTGTACAATGATTTCTTTTATTACCAGTCTTGATAGCTTGAACCACTTGAAGTTAATGAAGTACTTCCACTGCATGATGTTGACACTCGATGCACGGTCTGGTTCATGAGTGACTAACTGCAATAACCATTCTTCATATCTTAACTTTAAAGCTGTGGATCCTGTCATCCTTTTTCTTCATTCTTTATCAAACCTTTATAACTCGTATTCTGCCACTGTAGGAACCTCTTGTCACTATAAATAGAACCCACCGTCTTACTCCACTGACGCTTGATCAACTGAATGAACTTCTTCAAGTGTAGTATACTTCAAAACGATATATTGACTTTGTCTTCTTTCTCTTGACAGATAAACATTTGAGATCCCTCTGACAGTATGTATATACTATTTACTATTACATTCTTGTTATAGTTGAGTTGACTCCTCGATGTTTACAAATAGGGTAAATATATGATTTTCAGTATATTATTAGCTACAATTTCCTAAAATTGTCAATCCTAAAAATGTCAATAATTTTGTATATGATAAAAAGGATAAAAACAAAGTCAATGTAAGTTAAAATTGTTGGTTGTGTAGTATTATTTTATTTATTTATTTATGACACTTATCATATAAAAATAACTTTTTATCATAATTTATAAAAAAAATTTAATATTTATTGTAAGGAAAATACATTATTATTGCGAATAAAATATATTAACACATATATCAAAAAGTTTTTAAGAAAAAACATAATTTAAAAACGTAAATTAAGATGTTACAAATTTAAAGTTGATTTTTTTTTCGCTATTAACTACCAAAAATATAAAATATAAAAAAACCCGTGTACGTAGCACGGGCATATTGCTAGTTATTGGGTAATCCGTTAACCAATTTAATTATGTGAAATTACCAAATTGTCCTCAGATTAGGGACTTTTTAGGAATTTTATTGATAGTCTTTACTAGGAGAAATTAAGTTTTATTGATTGATTGATATCCAATTGCATGACATGAGCTGGGACCACTGAGCACGTTCAGTTGAATTTTTAAAACGCTAATACAAGTGTAGTTTTAAAGTGATATATTAAGGGGCCTTTATTTTGGATTGTGTTGTTTGGACCATCTATTATTATATATTAAATTTTAATAAATGGTAGAAATTTTCATTTTAATGGTTATGAAATTACGATTTTAGTTCTATATTTTTAAAAATTATAAAATGTCATCCTTTAATAATTATGTAAAAAGTAACAAAATTATATATAATTAGCGTAAGGAGGTTTTGATAGTATGGTTTGGTCGTTGTAAATTCAAGACACAAAAAAGACACCTAAAAAATGTACACGGGAGATATGTAATAGCCAAACCCTAGCACAAATCCTACAATAATATTAAAAAATAACATATCATTTTCAAAAATAAACAAAGTAAACAAACAAACTAACAAATATAATAAACAAAGTAAACAAAAAAAAGAAATAGAACAAAAAACCCCAAAAAAAATGAAATATTAAAATACATGCTAGGCTAAATGTTTAAATATATGTAATTTACAAGAAAGTCATTTACAACATACATGTTTCTAAAATTTAAAAAAGCAATCCAAAAAATAAAAATAGCTTGTATCTAAATATAAAACAACAAAAACATCCTAAACTTACTCAAAATTAAAACACATAATAAACACTACACATGAAAAAAAATATTAAATAAACATAAACAAATAAATAATATTCAAACAAATAAAAAATTTAACACAAAACATATTTTCAAAAAATTTCTATCACGCGTGTAAAATTCAAAAAGATAAAAGAATAATTACACGAATATAATACTAACCTCATATATAATGTACTAAAATAAAAAAAAACAACAAAAAACTGAAATGTTTTAAATATAACTTGAATAATTATTATTAGAAGTTCACATAATTTTTTTAACAAGATAAGTTTGCATATATATATATATATATATATATATATATATATATATATATATATCAAATACCATGGATTTGGAGATGGATAATATCAGTCTCCCAAGACAATCTTGATATTCCTATTTTACAAAGAAATTTCTTTTGCAAATGGTGGACCAATATAGATGTTAAAGATGTACAGGTATATATATATATATATATATATATATATATATATATATATATATATATATTATTTAAAACCAAAAATAAATAAATAAAACTATAAACCCAAAATAATAATTTAATATACAATCTAAATATAATTTTTTACCAAAAAAATAATATTAAACAAAAATAACCAACAATCAAAACACACCGTAAAATCACGTAATATAACACATTTTTTTTAAAAAAAAAGTTTATCTTTTAAAAATCCCTTTCAAAGACAAAAATATAAAAAATAATAATAATATTAACAAAATACACATCAACAAATTTAATAATAATTATTAAAAAATCACATACATCCTTTAGAAAATTAGTAACAAATTATAAGACAATGCTTTATTATTAAAATATGTGAAAAAAAATATTAAATATAAAATAAAATATTTGCAATAACATTCAAAATAAAATTTAACAAAAAAATTATAAAAGCAACCCGTGCAACTCGGGTTTAAAGATATAAACCATACAAACACACGGAAGAGAAAAAGTTGTTGCAGTACAACCATAAAAACCCTAAAACATTATTAACAAATAACATATCATCCTCAAAATAAACAAAGTAAACAAAAAATCAAACAAAAATAATAAACAAAGTAAACAAACAAAACAAACATATAAACAAACAACACCAAAATTTAACAAAATGTATCCAACAATTATAAAAAAAAGTTCGAAAGAATTCTTAGTAACCATACATTTGTTAAATTACTTAATAAAAAATAAAATGGTTGTACCAATAAGTTCATACATGTTTGAAGTATATTATATATAATCTAATGAAATAGGAAAAAACATCCCAAGAAATATGAAATATTAAAATATATGTTAGACTAAATGTTCAAATATATAATTTGAAATAAAATCATTAAAACAAAAATATAAAAAACAAAAACAAAATAAAAATTAACCAAACAATCAACAAAAATTCTATAAAGAAAATATTTAAAAAACATTAAAATGTAAAAAACATAAAATGATTGGAAATGACACCAAACCTTAACAAAATATATTATACAGAAAAAACTCTAATTTAAAACAAAATTGAAGATCACAAATTACTCCAATATAGTACACTTAAAGAAATTTAAACCAACATAAAAAAACATGGAAAAAAGGATTTAAAAATTTAATTACACAAGTACGATAATAATATTTTTCAACTATATCACATCTAACCTAATAAGAAAAAACAAAAAATATATGAAATAATCAAAATAAAAATATCCTAAATTTTAAAATGTAATTTACATTAAAACTAATAAACATCTTTTAAAGAAAAAAATATTCAAAAGAATAAAAAATATACTAAAGATTTAATTTAAAATAGATTTCAAAAAATCATACTAAAAATAGGGAACACTAAAAAAACCAAATATTTAATTTGCAAAAATTATAGATTCTACTATTTGATAACAAATTCAAAAGATCAACAAAAACGCCAAAAAATAAAAGACATAGTTATTAAATAAAAATAATATCCCAACAAAATCCCTAAAATAATTTAATGACTTACCAAAAATATTAAATTCCATAATCTAAGAAAAATGAAAACTAATAAAAAAACCAAAAAAATTTCAATAATTATTATTATAAATTTACATAAAAACAAACAAAAATCAATGATAACCCGTCGCACGGCTTTTTTTTTTTTTTGGTTAAGTAAACAACTGACTTTTTTCTATCAAACACATAACATACCCAACTGTGCTACACTTTATTTTGAATTTTTTAAAAAAATATTATAAGATAAACCACATCTTTTTTCTTATCTCTTCCTTTTTTTTTATTTTTGATTAAATAAAATATTGATTTATATTGCTTTTAGAATATTGAATAGATAAATTACAATAAATATTCAAATCGATTGAGTATACTATGCAATTCTCTTTTGCCATTTTAGATAATTGATATAAAAATAAAATTTTAGGATATACATAATGTAACCGAGTACAAAAAAAGATTTATTTACATGCGTTTCCATATAGATATTAAATTCTTAAAATAAACAAATAAGATTTAGTTTTAAGAAATATGTAAATTTTAGTTATCAAATCATACATAATTAATAATTGCATCACATTAGTTTTAGGTATATAAAATTTTAAAAAAAATGTGATATTACGGGTTTTGGTCGACCAACTATTTAGACTTTCAGTGATTTAAATATATGATTGGTCCAAAAACATAAATAATTGAACATATACGAAAAATAATTGAAATTTTGTTAAGAAGATGAGAACTCAAAAAATATGATCTTTGTTATATATAAAAAATAACATAATTAACATTCAAATTAAATCAAAAAATAAAATTTTTAAATCATAAATATTAAAAAACTACATTAATTATTTATAATAATCAATTAGACTACAACTCGATTATAAAATATGGTAGAAATGAATTTTTGTATAATATGACAAATTGATCAATCTATACTATATTATAAAAGACGAAACATTAAAAGTTTTGGTACGGTACGGTACAGTACTTACCTTATTTAATTGTTTTACTTTATTATTTTGCTTAATTATAAAAAAACAAAACACAATATTTTCTCAAAATACTACACACGCCTCTTTCCAACACTTCTCCTAAATAATAACTAACCAATTACCTTTTTCAAATATTAATTTTTCCAACTTTTCTAAGTGAAATCTTTTTCTTTCCAAAAATACCGTTCGTTCTAATTAATGTAATAAGATAATAATATTATAATTACTAATAAGTAACTAATTACCATTTATAATAGTCGAAATGTTAAAAGTTTAGTCGGTCGGTCGGTACGGTACCTATTGAATTTACTTATTTACCCTTACTTAGTTACAGATAAAATCCATCCTACTCACTAATAAATTTCCACATATTACTTTTTCTATTTTTTAATAACTAAATAATTTCCTTCTCTGATAAAATACAATTTCTTTTATATTTTATCTAACAAAATTTCTTCTTTACTAATCAATTTACTTTTTCACGTTAAACTAATTATCTTTTCAATTTTTCAATAACTAAATAATTTCTTTTTTCAGAAAAAATACAATATTTTTATATTTTATCTAACTAAAATGTCTCCTTTTTTAAAAAGACTACGAGTAGTTTTATTTAATAAAATAACATAATTATATTATAATTACTATTAACTAATCAATTACCTTTTTCAGCCAAAACGTTACATTTTCTCTTTTCTCCAACTAAAATCTCACTTTTTTCAATTATATCACGGACGATTCTATTAATAAAATTATAATAATATTATAATACTAATAATTAACCGATTACCTTCTCAGCTAAAAAGTATCATCTTTTATACTTTTTTTAATTAAATTACTTTTTTTCCTAGAAATATCACGGACGACATTAATTTTTCTAAAAGCACAACGAGAAATTTTATTTTGTAAAATAACATATTTAAATTATAATTAGTATAAACTAATTAATTACCTTTTTCACCTAAAACATGTTACCTTTTTAATTTTCACTGTTACCTTTTCTATTTTCTCTAACTAAAATCTCTCTTTTTTTAATTATATCACGGGATGTTCTATTCAATAAAAATAAAATAATATTATAATTTTAATAATTAACTTACCTTTTCAACTAAAATGTATCATCTTTCCTGTTTTTTTCTAATTAAATTACTTTTTTTTCCTAGAAATATCACGGGCAACAATTGTTTTCTATTTTCTAAAAATACTATGAGCAATTTTATTTAGTAAAATAAGATAGTTAAATTATAATTACTATAAACTAATCAATTACCTTTTTCGCCTAAAAAAGTTACCTTCTTAATTTTTTCTAACTAAGACATCTCCTTTTCCAATTATAACACGGGCATTCTATTTAATAAAATAAAATAATAATTAGTAATAATAAACTGATTACATTTTTCAACTAAAACCTTTCATATTTTTCTATATTTTATAACTAAAATCCTACATTTTCTAGAAATTTCACGGATGAGATTTATAAAATATTATCAAAACATCTCATTTAAAAATTTAAGCTTAATTCATGTTTTGAAAATATAATTCAAATTAATGAAAAAAATTCATATAATATTTAAAAAATCCGTGCATCACACGGGTTTTAAGCTAGTATAATATATAATGATTGAGTTATAACATACACTTTGATCAGTAAATGATAAAATCAAAAAAATTGATTTGAAATTTCATATACATCCACGGGTAATTAAGGTCGTTTTATTATATTTAACATCGACTGAAATATTTAGAAAATTTTAAAATTGAGTAAAAAATAATTCAAAATATAATATAAAAATTGGTATGCAAAGTTAAAAAACTAAAAAAATATTAGATAAATTGAAATGTTATCGCTTATCAAATTTTTAATTATAAATTATTTAAATATATACATAATTTTGGACGAGAATTAAGTTCAATGCTTACGCCTGGACTTTTACAGTAATTAATTTTAAGTTGTGTCTTTTGAGACCTTTTCTTGAAAAATGTTAAAATCCCCAAAATTTATTCCTAAATTTTATTTCCTGTCACGTATTTGGTAAGTACAGACCTATGCATCCCCAAGAATTACCTATAAACTAGCTTATAACTAGTGCCATGCACAATTTTTTTTATATGAAATAAATTTATTTTATGTTATAATTATAATTTTTATATAATTATTATTTTAATTTTAATTTTAATTTAAATAATATATATAAATTTAAATAATAATATACATGGTTTTAAACTTATATTATGAAATTTTAAATTAAATACGTCGTTGATGAAATTTGAATCTTGAATGTTTTGTAAAGTAACTTAATCATATAAAATATTTAATCATCAGATCTAACGGTTCTGATTTTTTTGCTAAAAATCTAAAGTATATGAATTTCTATTATATATTTTTATTAGTGACTGAAAAATATGATGTGCTATTTTTAGGTATATATTAATGATTGCAAGATTATGTTTTAAATTAAAAGGTAACATGTTTTAATTAGAAAAGAAATATTTATAATTAGAAGATTATGATTGCAAAATTATGTTTTAAATTAAAAGGTAACATGTTTTAATTAGAAAAGAAATATTAATGATTAGAAGATATGATATTTTAGGTGTGTATAAAGGATATAAAGGGTAATATGTTCAATTAAAAGTAAACGTCTTTTAAATTGATTGAAAGATACAATATATTAGGTATTTTTTAAATTTTATTTATTAATTATTATTTTAATAATTTTTATAATTTAACATACTCCTATTTACGGATTATGCTAATGCTTCCTTATTATAAATAACGTATAGGGATTTTTAATATATTTTATTAATAATTGAAAATATGATGTGATATTTTTGGGTATATATTCATGAAAGATTAGTTTCAAATAAAAAAAGGTAACATATTTAATTAGAAAGAAAATATTAATGATTTGAAGATATTGTACGATTGATATTTTTATCAAAGGAAATATATTCAACTAAAAGTAAATGTGAAAATGACAATGACTAATTACGATTAATTATATTATGTTGTTATTTATTTTAATAATTAGGATAACCAAACCGAAAACCAAACCGAAAAACTTTCAATCTTTCGGCTTTAATATAATATTTAATATAATAGTATAGATTGTGGGGAATTTTTTTAAGATATTTAACACTACTCTAAATTAACAATTTTTAAAACTTCCTCTATTATTGATCTCTTAAATAAAATCAGATATACCTTTAATATTTCAAATATATTTAAAAGATTCCAAGGGATTGTCTTCACCCAGAATCAAATATATTTGAATCTCGTGTGTTTTACCGGATTTCAAAATGTCAACAAAACACTATGAAGAAAATCCAGCAATTCAAAAAATTCATTAAAAGGCAAAAACATATTGGAAACAGGAGATTTAAGAAGATTTTTTAATAAAATTTTTCTATATTAAAAAAAATTAAATCTTGATTGATACCTGTAGATTTGAAAAGATTTTTCAAGAACTTCTATTAAATACCCCCGATACTGAATGATTTTTAAATTTAAATTAAATAGATTTTTGAAATGGGAAAAATCTTAATGGAATAAAATCTTAATTGCATAACCATTTGTATTGTATTGTTCTTCCCATTTACACAAGAAACGGGTATAAAATGCCAGCAAATAAATCAAAGAAAGGAGACAGAGTTGACAAACAAAATCCAGATGAGTGAAAAGAGAGAGCAGCACTTTGTGTTGGTTCATGGAGGTTGTCATGGTGCATGGTGCTGGTACAAATTGGCAACACTACTGAGATCAGAGGGACACAAAGTCACTGCGCTTGACTTAGCAGCTTGTGGCATTGACTCAAAGCAGGTGCAAGAAGTCCAGTCCTATACCGACTACTATGAACCCCTGACGGAATTTATGGCCTCCTTACCACCAGATGACAAGGTGGTTCTGGTAGGCCACAGCTTTGGTGGATATGGCCTGTCACTTGCTATGGAAACCTTTCCCGAAAAAATTTCAGTTGCGGTTTTCGTAACAGCTCTTATGCCTGGTCCGGACCATAGCATTTCTGATGAGGTAATTACATACTCCCTCCGTCTCTTTATAAGTTGCTCGTTTGAAATGTCGGGACTGTTCATAACATGAAACAAATTACTAATTTACGTTTAATCTATAATACCAAATATAGTCATGAGTAATTTTTCTCATTTAACATTAATACGAAATTCAAGATATTAACAATCAAAAGTGTGCATTGGCAAATGTGTCCAATCAAAACAGACAACTTATTTAGAGACGACGGGAGTATATCATATATGGGCACCAAAAACCCTGCAAGTTATCACCCCAAATTTAATTTGATCTTCGTTTTCTCTCAAAATTTTAGTTATGTACAAAGAAGTAGTACTAGAGTTGGTACTGTTTGCTGTGATGTTAACTTTTTTGAGTGAAAATTATAGATGAGAAAAGCACTGTTCGAGTCATTGGGTGATGAAAGTTTGACCTTTCATCAAAGCTCGGATAAACGTATAATCTCCTTCATCTTTAGACCCGAGGCGTTGGCCTCCAAACTGTATCAATTCTCTCCAACCCAGGTATGTTAATGCATTACTTGCCTTTGATATTTAATTTAACCAAGTCACCAAAGTAAACTGCTTATACTGTCGCTTCGTCTGGTACTCTGATTGGGTGAAATGGATTGAATATGGAAACTTAAAGAAAAACATTGACTGATGGAAGGGTGTTGGCCCCAAATATCAAAAATATCACTCCAAAACACAATTGCGTGTAGAGTTTTGATTTTTTTTTAAAAAAAAAATGCTGAAGCGTCTAGCGTTTTGGAGGAGAGAGAAGAAAGACGCTGCTTAAAGTAGCGTTGGGGGAGGACGCTAGACGACCTAGCGTTGGGAAGGGGGAAACGCTAGTTAATATTATGTTTTGGGGGAGGAGAACGCCACATAAAGTGGCGTTTTGGTATGATTTTTTTTTCTTTTTTTTTTTGTTTTTTTCTTTTTTTTGTTTTCTCCTAAATATATATTTGAAAGAAAATATTAAAAAACGTATTTACAAACAGTCGATTACAGTATAAATTTATATTTTTTAAAGTTCGTATACGGTTTATTCGTCGTTCTTAATATTTCTAAAACCCAAAATGGAAACGTTGAACCCTAAAAGTTAATTGTTGAACCCCTAAATTTAATTAAAATGGTATTTTTTAAATTTAAAAATTTTAATTAAAAAATTGAATCCGACGGCCTGATTTTTAAACCCTAACGCGTTTAAAAATCAGGATAAGTTAGGGTTTAGGGTCTAGGGTTTAGGGTTGTAAACAACCCTAAACCCTAAGTTCATATGCGCTTTATTCGTCGTTCGGAATATTTCTAAAACCAAAAATGGAACTGTCGAACCCCAAAGATTAACCGTTGAAACCCCGAGGAAATACAAATAAAATTTAAAAATTTTAATTAACAAATTAAATCCGGCGGCCTGATTTTTAAACGCTACCACATTTAAAAATCATGATAAGTTAGGGTTTAAGGTCTAGGGTTTAGCGTACCCTAAGTTCGCATACGGTTTATTCGTCGTTCGGAATATTTCTAAAACCCAAAATGGAAACGTTAAATCCCAAAAATTAATTATTAAAACCCTAAGATTAATTAAAATTGCATTTGTTTTAATTAAAAAAATACAATATTAATTAACCATTTGTTTATAAAATTTTAATATTATTTACAAATATATATTTAGAAGGAAAAATAAACAAAACAAACCAACCCAAACGCCACATAATGTGGCGTTCCTACCCCCCATGGCCCAATCGTAGACACAGTAATGAAGATGGACAAGGCGGGCAACGCCAAACGCCTTAGCGTCTTGTGCTAAAATAAATAAAAAATAAAAAACGTTACACGATGTAGCGTTTCGTAGTGATATCTGGGGCCAACTTTTTCATTTGTGATATTTGAGATCATTTGTCTTGAGATTGTGATATTAGGGACCTTTATTCCTAATTGAAGTGGAAAATATGAGTCTTACAGCCAGAGAAGCGGAGAGGCCTAATATTTACCACGTCTAGGCTTCGGAACCAGGATATTTACTGAGGGGCAGTTTTACTGAATTGTTATTTCATTCTCAACCCCCAAATGTGTAAATAGCAATTGTGGGCAGAGAAAACATGGCACTATGGGTGCAGAGTCTAGATCTTGTTTGGCTAATTATATCATATAACTTATTAGTTACAATTCTTTTAATGACGTACAGGATTTGATGCTAGCAACTTTGTTGGTGAGGCCACATCCTTTACAGAGTGATAATGTATCAAAAGAACTGGTGCTCAGTAAAGAAAAATACGGTTCAGTTCGCCGTGCGTATGTTGTGGCTGAACAAGATAAGGTACTGCCTGAAGAGACACAGCGGTGGATGATTCAACTGAATCCACCAGAGGAGGTGAAGGTGATCCAGGGTTCCGATCACATGACCATGTTCTCTAAGCCACAGGAGCTCTGCTCTTGCCTTCTAACAATTGCCCAGCAGCACTGCTGATGAATTGTGGAACTGCTTCTCCACATTGCGTATTATGTTTACTCGACTTGTTTGTACTATCGCGAATGATATCCGGGGGAGACAAGCATGGCTCTAATAACTTTTGTGGGTGATTGAATTTTTAGATTTAGAGTCATATCTATTGTTATAGGGAGAATATTGGATAACAATATTTTGGAGGTATGCTGGATTAACGGAGCAAAATACGGATATTTTGCTAATAAAAGAAGAACAAAGGATTAGGGTTTGTGTGTTTGGATGTGGCTGAGCTTGATAGGTGTTTGCAGGTAAACTGTTTCTCATCCGTATCAAGGTGTCTACGTACCTTATTTATAGGGATCAAGC
This sequence comes from Saposhnikovia divaricata, assembly GCA_036435485.1. NCBI lineage: Eukaryota > Viridiplantae > Streptophyta > Magnoliopsida > Apiales > Apiaceae > Saposhnikovia > Saposhnikovia divaricata. The sequence continues at coordinate 190,807,639 of CM071597.1, forward strand.
CTGACGTAGTTCTTGGGCAACAAGTTACCTAGGCGGGCTAGGGTTTTAAGAGATAAGCCAAAGTCCAAGCCCACTTGTTTAGGGCTGACGTGGCAGTGAGTAATCAACCCTATCCATGATCCATGATCCAGCTGTAGAAGCCCATGATCTCGAACGGATAGGTTTGGCCAATGAAAGATCCATCAGGGCCCTTGCATGCGACCTTGAGAGGCCTGGCCACGCGAAGCGATCCCTGTGCCTAGCTACTCATGCGACCTTGGGTCTGGCCATGAGCCTTCCAGAGAAGAGGAGATAATGATCTCGCTGCAAGTTATAGATGTGATGCAAAAGCGAAGCGATCCCCTGGCAGGCATCGCCAGCGAGGCGCTTTATTTATAGCGAGGCGCAACCATGTAGCGAGGTGCTCCTGTAATAGAGATATTATTGCCAAGGCATGTTGGGCTGATTTCAATAGCGGGCTTTAGTGACCCAATCTTCATCTTCTAGGCCCATCATAGATTACGAACCATCAATTTAGCTAATTAAATCAATTTAGCTATTATGCCAGATTTGGGCATAACAACTACCCCCCGAGTCCATATTGCCATTGGAGATGCGATGTGGACTCAAAAAATACGAGTTGTCACCGCGAAGCGAGCCCAAGAATAGATATAACCGTTGGAGTAACCGCGACCCCAAGAATTTGAAAGGTTTTGACAGCTGTTGTGTCTCGAGATGTGTGTCCAACGGACGAGATTTCAACACGTGTCCCATGTCTTTCTCTCTCCTGATGGCTATATATACCCCTATCACTATCATTACCTTTTTTCATTCTCACAAACACATTGTCGAAGTGCTGTCAGTTTGCTCTCAGATCAAACGCAAGGAATTTTCAAGCGATCCCAAATTTCTTCCGATTTCCTCAACCTTCTTCAAGAAAAAGTAAGTCTTTTCTCTCTTCTTGCATTTAAATTATTGTTCTTCATTGTAATTGCATGATTAGATAGCTTTAATTGCATGCGATGCGGTCCCTTTTGATAGCGATCCCGTAATGCTAATTTGAACATGCGATCCCGTCTTCGCTGCGATAGAAATGTGATTTCTCCCATAGGAACATAGATGCGATCCCTTCCCGAGACCTAAATGCGATACCCCAGGAACACATAGAGCCTTTCTGTTTATTTATTCCTTTCTCATCCTTCATTTGCTTTCTGTAAGAGCACACACTTAATCATTTCACCCTTTTCAGATGTCACAAGACGACAGTTCAAGGACACCTTCTCCAATGCCTCATATACAAATCAGCGATGCTGCAGCATCCAACATCGCGAGAGCTGCGAGCACCAGCGAAAGTTCGTTCAAGTTATACTTCGACCCTCTATGGTCTAACGAAGAATATACCCAAAAAGTGCCTCTAACTTCGTGGAGAACAAAGCACCCCTCAAGCTCGCGGGATCAATCTTTGGATGTGCTTCCATCTGAGAACGAGCCCCACACCAAAATGACTGACATCGAGCATGACATCGAATCGTTGACAAAGAAAGGAGATGAATTTAGCTCTAAGGCAGCAGAAATTCTCTCCAGAATGCCTCCATCTCAAACCATGTCGCCTATTCACATAAGTGATTCTCCAACAGATTCATTAGGCGATGCCTATTATGACATCGAGGGAGGTGCTGATAACGAAGCCAACTCTGACGATGATGACTACGAGGAGCCTTCCTCAGATGATGGTGGCCTTGACGAAGTGGCCAGAGTCGTAAACTTCAGAGACTATGACTATGTTCCCGAAGCCTCACCCGATCCTTATGTCCCTACCCCTCAACCAGAGCTGGAGGGAGTTATTTATGTTGATGGGCCTAACCCCAGGGACATCGAGCCTGGTTCAAAGGTTAAGCCAGGTAAAGCTCGCGTACTTGCATGTCGCGATATGTCTTCAACACTGATCGTGAAGACTATCACAGAGGGTGTCAAGAGGTTCCGTCCTGAAGGCAAGATCATTCTGCCCAAGAAGAAAAAGCGATGCTATCGCTTTAACCACGACGAAAATGGAGGCAGAGTGCCCAGAATGGTCCTAACGGTCCCTCTAATGAAGATAGGTGTCTCTTCTCCTCTTCATCCATTCATTAGGGACGTCTGTGAGACATACTATCTAGCTCCCATCCAAATCAGCACCAATGGCTATCGATCCATGATTGCCTTGTACATACTCTACCACAAGCTTGGGTATCCCCCCTAGATGCAAAGACAATGGCCTACTTCCTTCAGCTGAAGCGATGCGGAGCCAAGGATTTTGGCTACGTCTACTTCTCGGTGTGGCCGGAATTCAACAAGAAAAGCCTTCTCTCAGGCGGGATAAGTAATGCGGGCTCGTGGAAGGAGCCATTCTTCTATGTACACGAGGTCCCTCGAGTGAAAACAAGCTTCAACTACCTCCCCGGTAAGTTATCGAGGCAGTAATCCTTTATCGTACTTTTTGCCTTTTATTCTCAAACTGATAACTCCTTTGGCATCGCAGTCGCTCCAGTTCGCACCGTCTTAAGAGGTGTTGACAAACAGCGAGCCGACGATGTATTAACGAAATCCACCGCGGAAGAAAGAAACATTAGGACTCTTCTCTCCATTGAGAACCTAATAGAATGCGGATTCCTGAAAGAAGGGATAGATGCTTCCCCTGAGGCGGGGCCTTCACATGCGAGGCGAGCCTCGAAGAAAAGAAAGACAAGAGAAGAGGCCTCGTCTTCTCATGTCGCAATAACGGACGAAGAGGGTACTTCTAGGATAATACCGAAACATGCATCGCATTCCTTTTTACTCCATATGCATAATTGTTTTACTTTATGTCGTATTATTTGAACTGTTTGTAACTTGTCCTTCATTTTTCTACAGATATGTCTGCTCGCGGCGGAAAAAGTCAGCCTCCCCCATTTCTACAAAGCAGCAAGAGAGGGGCGTCCTCAAAGGTGACCTCCGGATCGAAGGTTCCTCCTCCTCCTATTAAGCCACCTGTGGCCAAGCCTGTCAACGATCCTCCCTCCAAATCAATCATTGCCAGAGACCAGGACAGGGACTCCCCTGAACAGAGGCCACTAAAGCGATCTAGGACAGATAAACCGAAGGACGGTCCCTCCCAATCTTCAGGAGTTGTTACCGCCTCAGCTTCTCAACACCTATTTGCTTCGTTGGGAACCAAATATGCAGAGGAAGCTGAAGCCTCCAACTGGTGGAAAGCATCACCTGAAGAGAATGCCAAAGCGGTGACCAGGTGTCTAGCCGAGGCCTTCATTCGTCAGGCTGCCCACACCAAGAATTACTTTCTGCTGGACAAAAAGAACAAGGTTCTTGAGTTCCAAAAGGTTGAAGATAAGCGTTCCCTTGAAGCCGAATTCAAAAAGAAACTCTCCCATGAGACTGCTAACATTCGTACAGACTTGAAGAACGCTCGCAAGGAGAAGAATGATCTTGATAAATCTTTCAAAGAATTGCAGAAATCCAGCGGGGAGGCTGCTAAAAAGAGCGCTGATGAGATCGCGAAGCTGACGAGCGACCTGAATGCTGTTAAGGCTGAATTGGCCACTGCTCAGGACACATTTCTGGCCCAGGGTCAAGTCTCCTTCATGAAGGGGTTCATTAGAACGATCCCTGATTTTGATTGGGATCGACTTGGGCCAGGTAATGCTGAGTATGCCGAAACACTCAAGAAGGAGATCGCTGAAGAGGATGCTGCGGAGGCGAGGCTGGAGGAAGAAGCGAGGCTAGCAGAAGAAGCGAGGCTGTTGAAGGAGGCCTCTGCTGCCAATCAAGATCCACCTGCTTCCTAATCTTTTTTTTATATATTTGATGAAGTCCTTTAAACTAGGGATGCAGGCACCCTTAGAATGCTTCGCAATTTGTAATATTATTTTGTTTAACTCTGATAACCCTTTAACTCCGGTAACTGCATTGGGATCGCATGGCGACCCTTTAATTATGGATTGGCATCACTTTTACTTTTCCATCCAGTGTTGTCTCGTTATTTTTGCACATAACATATTTGCACAAGTAATTTAGCTTCGCTTCCTTAGTACTTTGACTTCGAAATTATATCATTATTCCATCTTTGCATGTTGAATTGTCTTGAATAGTGCTAGATTTGCATGCCTTTGCTTAGATTCCTTAGATTGTTGTAGCAGTAACTTCAAATGCGATTCTTGCATCGTTGAGATGGCTTGGACCTTAGTATGTTAATGTTAATAAACAAGCAAGTAAAATTATAATGCACAATAAAAAGTAATTCATAAAGAAATTGAACTTTTATATTGATAAACGGGGCGAAGCCCAAACAAGTTGACAAGCGGGGCGAGGCCCAATAAATGATAAGTGAGGCGAGGCCCAAAAAGTTGATACGTGGGGCGAGGCCCAAAAAGTTTTAAGTGGGGCGAGGCCCAATGTCATTACATCATAAAGGGAGGGTGTCTATATGATCACTACCCCCCAGTATTTTGTATGAATTTATTCATGCGAAATAGATAGAAACTACCAGGACCGATGCCTTCACTGATAGTATTTGCATAAGTGTTCCGCATTCCAAGCTCGCGGAATGAATTTATCCTTCATGTCTGTGAGGTAGTAAGTTCCCTCTGAGAGAGTAGCATAGATTTTGTAAGGCCCTTCCCAATTAGCACCAAAGACTCCATGACCCGGGACCTTAGTGTTAGGCATGACTCTCCTAAGCACGAGGTCGCCTGTCTTTAAAGAACTTACTTTGACCTTCCCATTATAGTACCTCGCTGTCCTTTGTTGGTAAGCCGCGAGGCGAAGCTGAGCCTCGCTTCTTCTTTCTTCTATCATATCTAAGTACAATCTATGATTGACCTCGTTTGCTTCGGGATCGTAGTGTTCCCTTCTAAACGACCCGGAGCCCACTTCAACTGGGACCATGGCCTCGCAGCCATATGTTAAGGAAAAAGGAGTCTCTCCAGTTGTGGTCCTTGGGGTCGTGTTGTATGACCACAAGACCCTTGGTAATTCTTCAGGCCAATTGCCTTTACTCTCCTCCAACTTAGCCTTCAAAGTATGTTTGATGATTTTGTTGATGGCCTCAGTTTGGCCATTTGTCTGGGGGTGACTCACAGCTGAAAAACTCTTTTTGATCCCCAAGTTCTAAAAAAATTCTTTCATGTCCTTGCTGTCAAATTGATTTCCGTTATCTGATATGAGCTGATAAGGAATCCCATAGCGACACACAATTGCCCTGTACACGAAGTCCTTGAGTTTCTTTGCAGTAATAGTGGCAAGTGGCTCAGCCTCGGCCCACTTGGTGAAATAATCAACAGCCACAACTGCGTACTTGACACCTCCTTTGGCTTTAGGTAGCTCCTCAATCAGATCAATGCCCCACATAGCGAAGGGCCATGGGCTCGTTAGCGAGGTGAGGTGAGAGACAGGAGCGCTGTTGTAGTTAGCGATCCTTTGGCAGTTATCACACTTCCTTGCGAACTCAAAAGCATCTCTTTTCAAAGTAGGCCAGTAGTACCCTTGGCGAAGAATCTTTTGGGCCAGAGAACTACCCCCCGAGTGATTGCCACATATCCCCTCATGAACCTCTCTGAGAATGTAATTGCATTCTTCTCCATCTACACACCTTAGGAGCGGGGTGTTGAACCCTCTTCGATACAGGACTTCGTCATAGATGACATAGCGAGCAGCCTGATATTTGATTTTTCTTGCTTCTTTTTTGTCTTGTGGCAGGGCTCTATTTTTCACATACTCCCATATAGGGGTCATCCAGGTCGACCCTGGGGTCGCTATCTCCATAACAAACTCCTCTGGCACACTGGGCTTTTTCTGGATTTCCAGTGGGATAATTCCAAGTAGGGTGGCCTCGCGACGCGACCCCAGTTTTGCCTGTGCATCTGCTCCTTGACTCTTCTCTCTTCTAATATGAACCACCTTGACATTATTAAATTTTTTCATCAACCTCTGTGCACATCGCAGATATAGCTCAATCTGCTCGCCTCTAGCCTGCCACCCACACCAGAGTTGATATGTTACCAGCATGGAATCGCTGTAAGCTGTGAGGTTCTCTACCTTCATTTCCAGTGCCAGTTTGAGACCAATAATGAGGGCTTCGTACTCTGCTGCATTATTGGTGGCTTCGAAAGCGAAGTGTACTGCACTTTGTATCTTGCGACCCTCTGGAGTTACCAACTCGATGCCGGCCCCGGATCCTTCCTTGTTAGATGCCCCATCTACGTATAGTTCCCACCACGAGGCCGAATTTTCTTTTTTGTCCTCGATAACTATAATTTCTGGAGCTGCTATGATGGCCCAATCATCTCCCTCAGATTGGGGAGGAAACTCCAAGATAAAATCCGCAAGTGCCTGTCCTTTTATAGGGCCGCGAGGCTTAAATTCGATGTCAAACTGGCTAAGCTCCACTGTCCATTTTAACAATCTCCCTGAGGACTCTGGCTTGTGCATCACCTGCCTCAGTGGGTAGGCAGTGTGAACCCCAATGCTGTGAGCCTGAAAATAGGGCCTTAACTTCCGCGAGGCCAAGATCAGGGCATAGGCTAGCTTCTCCATGTTTGTATATCGAGTCTCAGCATCTAACATTCTTTTACTGACATAGTAGACTGGATATTGAACTTTTCCCTCCTCGCGAACCAATACTGCACTGACCGCGTGTTCAGACACAGCGAGGTAGATAATGAGGACCTCGCCTTTAAGGGGCTTCGAGAGAAGTGGTGGCGAACCCAAATGTTCCTTTATCTTCTGAAAGGCCTCCTCGCATTCCAATGTCCATTCAAAGTTTTTTCCCACCTTTTTAATGGCCTTAAAGAACTCGTGGCACTTATCTGATGATTTGGAAACGAACCGATTGAGAGCTGCGATCCTTCCTGTCAGACTCTGTACTTCTTTCACACTTCTTGGGGATCGCATGTCCATTAGAGCCTTTATTTTTGCAGGGTTCGCTTCAATTTCTCGGTGGTTGACAATGAATCCCAAAAACTTTCCAGATTCGACCCCAAAGACACACTTCTGGGGGTTAAGCTTCATTCTGTACTTCCTTAGTATATCAAACATCTATGCGAGGTGAGAGATGTGATCCACAGCTTCCTTAGACTTGACCAACATGTCATCTACGTAGACTTCCATTGTCTTGCCAATTTGTTTCTCGAACATCATATTAACGAGCCTCTGGTAGGTAGCCCCAGCATTAATAAGACCGAAGGGCATCCCTTTGTAGCAATAGAGACCTCTATCTGTGATGAACGAGGTGTGCTCTTGATCAGGGCCATACATGGGTATCTGATTGTACCCAGAGTAAGCATCCATGAAAGAAAGAAGTGCATGCCCTGCTGTTGCATCCACTAGCTGGTTGATCCTTGGTTGTGGAAAACTATCTTTGGGACAATGTTTGTTGAGGTCGGTAAAGTCCACACATGTCCTCCACTTTCCATTTTGCTTTTTCACAAGGACTGGGTTTGCGAGCCAGTCAGGGTAGAATGATTCCCTAACGAGCCCTACCTCGAGGAGTCTGTCCACTTCTGCCTTTAGAGCCTCAGCTCGTTCTCCACTTATGGATCGCCTCTTCTGTCTGACCCCCTTCTTGCTTGGATCCAAGTTTAGCTTATGGCACATTACATTAGGATCGATCCCAACCATATCTTCATGTGACTAGGCGAACAAGTCAAGGTTTGCCTTTAGAAAAGTAACCAGTCTTTCTCTCAAATCAGGATTGAGTTGCGACCCTATTTTCAACACTTTTGAAGGGTCCTGCTCATCAACAAGAACAGGAATTGTGTCTTCAGCTGCCCCGGCTCGCTCCACATGTTCTGGGATGCGAGGATCAAGATCTAGATTATACTCGCGAGCCTGACTTGATTCTACCTCGCAGGGGTTGGCACCCGCGTGCCCATACTCCTTAACAATAGTTGTAGTCTGTGTAATTCCATTTGGCAGTTCTGTCAGTGTGGATGTTTCTTTGCGAACCCATTTTCCCTTTCGGCTTCGCACAGCGGCCTGCTCCGGGCTCTCCTCGCTGTCACTATCTGTAGCCTCTTCCACGATCCCTTCTTGGAGAACCATAACTGGCTGCGAGGTTCCCATCATCAAAGCCCCTGGTACTGGCTCTACTTGAATTCCCAAATTATCAAAATAATCAGCTGGGAGCTCCTCAATCGAGATCATGTTACAGTCTGTTGGGGGTACAAAAGTTGTCTTGCGAGACCTACTTTCCTCCTCGCACTCCATCTTGTCTGTCATAGAATTACTCCCCTTTTCTGCTGACTTGAGGGCTCTGTTGTAACATTCACGAGACTCATGTTGTGCCCCCCTGATGCATCCGACTCCATTTGGGGTAGGGAACTTCATAGAGAGATGGTAAATAGAAGTAACCACCCTCATTTCTTTGAGTATTGGCCTCCCCACGATAGCATTATAAGCTGAAGGTTGATCCACCACCATAAAGTCTGCAATTTGGGTGGTAATAAAGGGCTCGTCCCCTAAAGTGACAGGGAGCCTTACTAGGCCCTTGACATTGACTGAAGCTCCAGTAAAACCATAAAGATGCCCCACGGTAGGGATAAGGTCTTTATCCACGAACCCCATTTTCTGATAGACCTCGTAGGTTAGGACATTCACTGCGCTTCCATTGTCCACAAGGACCATGTGAACATTCTGCGATCCAATGCGAACTCGGACAACGAGGGTGTCCGAATGAGGATGGTGGACCCACTTCGCATCTTCCTCAGTGAACATGATATTTGTATCTTCCCCCTTGAAGAGCTTTGGGGGTCGATCCTGCAAGTGATGGATATTGGTGAGGGGTCGCTCCTTAGCTTCGCGGGCATATCTTTCTCTAGCCCTATTGCTAGCCTTAATGACTGGATTCTGTACAGGTGGGGGGGCTTGATTATACCCAAGGCCAGACTTGGGATTATGCTTCTTCACCTCGCGAACTGCCCACTCAGTTAACTTTCCCTCACGAATTAACTGATCCACTTGCTGTTTCAGCTCTCGGCAGGTTGTTGTATCATGCCCTGTTTGTTCATGAAAGGCACAATACCTGCTAGTGTTTGCGGTCCCCTTCGGACCTATCGGTGTAGGCTTCCTGAATATCCCCTTGTTTTCATTGACTGCATAAATGTGATCAATTCGGGTGACCAGAGGAATATACTTGTCTTCATCCCTCGCGGGCCGAGCTCTCTGTGGGGATCGCCTCAAAGGATCGCGGTCTCTCCTTTTTGGGCTGGGGCTTCGACTTCGATCCCGTCTTCGCCTTGGACTTCTAGAGTCCTTTCTTTTTACCCCCTATTCCTACTCCAACTGCTACTCCTTTCGTTATTCTTCTTCAAATCTTCGAGTGACTTCTCAACACGCTTGAAAGGCTCAGCGACCTTGTGCAATTCAGAAAGAGTGCTAGGGGTTTGTTCTTGTAATTTCTTCCAAAATTCAGTACCTTCCCTCACTCCAGCGATGAGGAAATTTTTTACAGCTTCGTCATTTGCACCTCGTACGCGAGGCACCTCAGCATTGAACCTCTTGAAATAATCATGAAGGGTTTCACCTTCCTTCTATTTTATGTTTACCAAGGTGGACACAGGGGGTGCGTAGAGCATTGAGGACTGGAACTGTTTGATGAAGATGTCCACGAATTGTTCCCAAGAATCGATAACAATCAATGCCCCTAGCTTCGAAAACCACTGCTGAGCACTTCCCCTAAGCGAGGCCGCAAATAATCTACACCTCGCTAGTAGTGAGACCTGATAAACATCCATCTCATTATTGAATCGAATCACAAACTCTGCTGGATCAGTATCGCCATTATAGGTCATATCATGTTGATGACCTCGAAACACTGCAGGAAGTGGAGCAGTTCGAATTTCATGGGTAAAGGGCGATGAAGAGCCCATAGTGCTAAAGATCCCTTTCTCATTGTTCATCGCGTCCAAGGCCTTCTTCAACTCCTCCAGCTTATAGTCTCCTACCTTGACCTCCTTTTCAGCCTCCTTTTTACCTCCAGTACTTCCATGATGTGACTGGGTCTTTTTTGGGACACTGGACTCCTCCTGGTCATTCCTGCGATCCTTCTTTCTACGATCCTCTTCAAGATATTGAGATCGTTCTTGGTCTCGATGAGACGGGGGTCTGTCATCGCGACGATGGGACCGCTCACGCTCTCTACGGGGAGAGGGGGTCTGTCATCACGACGATATGACCGCTCGCGATCTCGAGGAGACAATGGTCGATGTGTGCCCCTGCTTCTGTTCTTAGATTCTTCATGTCGAGGCGCATTAATCTTTTCCAATTTTAGACGAAGGTCATGTTCAGTTAGCTTCTTTCCAAGACGGTAAAAAACACTGACCGATCTCCCCTCAGATGAGGCGACCTTGTCATGCGATCCCCCTTTCTTTTCGAGCGAGTCCTCCTCCTCATTCCAGTCAGGGTTGGTTTGATCTTTTAGGACATCCTCGAAGTCATCAATGAGTTTCTTAGTGCGGAGTTTGCTTCCTTCCCCTGGTGTTCTACCGCCTGTCCTTGCATTCCTCTTCGATCCTCTAGAACTATAGCGCTTCTCCACTTTTGCGACCCTTTCATGTACAGCGGTCACTTGCTCGCCGAGGCCTTTTAGAAAAGACATGACCTCGCTGGTCAACGCCACCCTCTGTACTGGGGGGGTGTGTTCCTCCTTGTAGCCAGTCTTAGAGTTGTCCTTGGACACCTCGCCCTCTGAGGGGTTCCTCGTCAGGGGATCGTCCTTGTTAACTTTATACGATCCCGGGGTCTCTCCATCGTTCTTCTTTTTGTGTGATTTAGTCATCGCTTCTCCCAATTCAATGACTCCCCTCCTTCTAGCGCCAAATGTTATAGGGAGAATATTGTATAACAATATTTTGGAGGTTTGCTGGATTAACGGAGCAAAATACGGATATTTTGCTAATAAAAGAAGAACAAAGGATTAGGGTTTGTGTGTTTGGATGTGGCTGAGCTTGATAGGTGTTTGCAGGTAAACTGTTTCTCATCCGTATGAAGGTGCCTACGTACCCTATTTATAGGGATCAAGCCTGACGTAGTTCTTGGGCAACAAGTTACCTAGGCGGGCTAGGGTTTTAAGAGATAAGCCAAAGTCCAAGCCCACTTCTTTAGGGTTGACGTGGCAGTGAGTCATCAACCCTATCCATGATCCATGATCCAGCTGTAGAAGCCCATGATCTCGAACGGATAGGTTTGGCCAATGAAAGATCCATCAGGGCCCTTGCATGCGACCTTGAGAGGCCTGGCCACGCGAAGCTATCCCTGTGCCTAGCTACTCATGCGACCTTGGGTCTGGCCATGAGCCTTCCAGAGAAGAGGAGATAATGATCTCGCTGCAAGTTATAGATGTGATGCAAAAGCGAAGCGATCCCCTGGCAGGCATCGCCAGCGAGGCGCTTTATAGCGAGGCGCAACCATGTAGCGAGGTGCTCCTGTAATAGAGATATTATTGCCAAGGCATGTTGGGCTGATTTCAATAGCGGACTTTAGTGACCCAATCTTCATCTTCTAGGCCCATCATAGATTACGAACCATCAATTTAGCTTATTAAATCAATTTAGCTATTATGCCAGATTTGGGCATAACATCTATAATCCTTAATAAAATTGACATTCCTTTAATTAAGCTTTACAATTATGATGCACATCCTTCAAGTACTCCATCCAAAATTCTAGTAATGTTAATTTTCTGGCAAGTATTGCAAGGCAAGTAGAATATCCCAGTATACCTATGATATAATGTTCATTAAATTTATGAAAAGATTTTCGAAAAATCAGAAATACAATATGATAAGTTGTAGCACCGTGCGCTCCTTCTCAGCATGTTCATAATTTTCTGTTATCCGGCAAGACGAATTCCATTTGGATAACAAGTTGCATTAAGAATATTCCACAATGATTGACCTTTGCAATAATGAGGCAAGTTTCCACCCATATCGAAAATAAGTGATACTGGTTTTGAAAGTTTGAATTATATCCTACTAGCCTACTTTTAAATTTTTTAATTATATGTTATTATTAAAGTTTTAAGTTTTATATATATTTTTATTATTAAAATAATTTTTTAACTTTATAATCCCATGTATATAAATATTATTAAAATTATTTATTTTGAATTATTACTTTAAAATAGATACGTATAGATATAAAAATTACACAAAATTTGTTTTTTTAACTTTTATTTAATAGAAAATTGAAATTTATCTAATTATGTAGATCTTTTTTCGATTTTTATACAAAATATTCTATATTATAATTGTTTTCCAGATTTTGTGTAATTTTTTACTACATAGCTTATTACTCGTGTGATTCACAGATGTTTTTTTTAATTTTTTTATTATCCATATTTTCACACACACACACACATATATAGATGATAATAAAATATTATAGAAGATAATAAAATATTATAATACATGTTTGACAGTATTTTTAACGATAGTGTTTTAATTAATAATATGTTGTTGACGGGTCTTAAATTCGTGAGAGTAGTTTATAAAATAATATATACGTTGTTGGTGGGATTTGAACTTAGAACCTATAATAGTATTTTAAATATTAAAAAAGGAATATTTTTTTAACATTAGTTGTGACGATTATCATTTATTTATCTCAAAATCTAACGGTTGTTATTGAGTGACCAAAAATAGTGACCAAAAAAAGTGTACCAAACCGACAGCCAAATATACCCTATTTGCTTATAATAGTATAGTATAGATATGAATTTTTTTAAATACTAATAAAAAATGAATACAATTCAATGCTAATATAACCTTTTTTAAATATATCCTTTTCAGATTATATTTTTTTTATTAATCCAATTTTTTATTTATATCATTTTTAGATTATAATTTTATTTTTAAAATTCACTTCTAATGCAACATTTTCTAATTATATTTTTTTGATTATATATATTTTTTAATACAACAAAGTCGACTCCAGCTTCACCCCATGGGATATCACACAACACAAATAAATTAACAACACAACTCAGCAATATAATCGAATCTGAACGTTCAAATTCAAATAAACATTGTGCGTTAGTACTTTAATTTTTTGTGTTCTGTATTGTTGTATGAATCTTTATCTGCCTTTGAAGGCCACATGACAGCTATTTCTTTTATACTTACAACGTCTTTTTTTAATATCTATTAAATATATTAATTTTTTAATATTTATATGTTATTACATATTAAATTTTTGTTAAAAAATTGATATATATTAGGTTTTACACGTTCAATTATGATTATATCCGTTTCATATTATTTTTTTTTTAAAATTCAATTCCAATACAATCTTTTTTAATGACATCCTTTTTAGATTATAATTTTATTTTTTAATATGATATAATCTTGATCGTTTATTTTAAAAAATATTAAATTTGACGATTGAGATTATTTTGGTAGTACAGTGACCAAACCAAAATTATGGATAAGATCCCTCTTACGCTTATTATATATAATGATATAATAATAGTATAGATAGATAACTAAAATAGTATGTAATTGAATATTAATTGGAGTATAATTAAAATAGTTTGCTAGTAAGTAAAATAAAATTTTATGTGTATTTTAATTTATTTTTTCATTTTTGGAAGGTGTTAACAAACTTTTTGGGAAAGTGTTAACCAACCAACTAACCAACCAATTATACCATATTTAGCTTATAATAGTATAGTATAGATATATAACTGGCGTAAGAGGTTCGTCTCGTCGTCAGGATTGAAAAGTAATTTTACTAGAAAGTAAAAATGGGCTAGAGACAAGTTAGAAGTTGGGCCAGAGTATTGGTTTAAAAGTGATCGTCAGGGTTGAAAAGTAATTTCACTAGAAAGTAGAAATGGGCCAGAGACAAGTTAGAAATTCGGCCAGAGTATTGGTTTAAAAGTTAAAACTATGCTCCACTAAAATAACTAATGGTATTTTTAATTTAACAGACAAGATAAAAAAGAGTGCATTAAAATATATAACACATGATAAAATAGAAAAAGTTAAAATTGAGAAAATTATTGTTAACTAAAATTAATACAAAATAATTTAGACTAAAGTTTTAAATATAATTTAACAAAAACTACCACAAAACAATTTCAAGAAAACCTAATTTTTTTAAACAAAGTCATAAAAAAAAAATTTACTTTTAGATTTTACAACAAACATATTTTTAAAATTTAAACTAATAAAAGTCAACACAAAATAAACACAAATCAATTAATTAACATTTTATTATTTTGAAAAGATTCTAGATTTGGTACTAAAGTTGTAAATAAATTAAAAAACAATCCGAAAATCAAAAATAAAATAATTAATAGAGAATCTAAATATAATAAGTACAAAAAATCCTATAATAATTTAATAATTTAAAAAGTACAAAAATATTAAATTTCATCAATAATAAAATTTAAAATAAATTAACAAAGAATAAAACTAATAAAATATTCATCATCATCAACTTAACTAATTATTATTATAGGAAAAATAGTTGTAGTAGCACAAAACTTACATACAATTAACAAATAAGGATAAAATAGAAAAAAAAAATTACAAATTCATTCTTTATATAAAATAAACAAGTATAGAAAGCATGTCATTAGAATTTCAATTCAAAAATAATTTTTTAAAAAAGAGTAATTTACATTTAATTGCAAACCAAATTTTTTAAAAGTAAATATATGTAAAACAAGATATTAAAAAAGTAATCGAAAAACATGTTATAATTGGAAATGACACAAAAATTCAACAAAAAATAATTACAAAACAAGCGCTAATTCAAAACAAAGAATCTAAATTTAAAAAATAAAAATCAACAATGAAATTTAATATAATGCACTTAAAAAAAATATAAACCAACACAAAAATATAAGAGATACTATAAACTTTCTTTAAAAAAAAAGTACAAATGTATGTGTGTTCAAATTTATGTTAAATTACAATAAGTTCTCACATGCCTGAAATATATATATTCTAATAAATAGCAGCTAAGTTTTCTGCAATTAATAGTTGACAAGTGCCTAGTACTGTCAAAGAATTAAGGGGTTTTTTAGGGTTGGCTGGTTACTATAGGAAATTTGTGAAATGTTATGCACTATTGAGCAAAGCTCTTACAGATTTATTAAAGAGTAGAACTTTTGAATGGACTAAGGATGCTCAAGCAGCTTTTGAGACCTTGAAATTTGCTTTAACCACTGCACCTGTTTTAGCTGTTCCAAACTTTGAAGAAACATTTGTAATAGAAACAGATGCATCTAAGAGGGGCATTAGAGCGGGCATTAGAGCTGTGTTAATGCAGAAAGGACATCCTTTGGCTTTTATCAGCAGAACCTTAGGACCTAAATGGCAAAAAATATCTGCTTTGAAAAAGAATTACTGGCCAATGTTTTTTCTGTCCAAAAGTGGGAGCAGTACTTATCTGGTGGTCATTTTATTATTAAAATTGATCAAAAAAGTTTAAAATGGCAACTACAGCAGAAGGTTTCTACTCCATTTCAGCAATTTTGGTTGTCCAAATTGCTTGGGTTTGCCTATGAAATTCAGTATAAAAGTGGTAAAGAAAATGTTGCAGTTGATGCTTTGTCAAGGGTACTTTTGAGATTTTGTGTTTAGCCATTTCTGCAGTTAATTCCAATTTGCATGACTTGATTGTAGATAGTTATGTGAATGATGTTTCTCTTCAAGATATTATGTTTAAATTGCAACACAATCAGGTTCATGATTCTTATTCTCTTCAAAATGGATAGTTGAGGAAGGGTAATAAGATAATAGTGGGGAATAAACCTGATCTGAAGAAAAATATTAGGCTGTGGCATCAAGCAACTCCAGAAGGGGGTCATTCTGGGAGAGACTTGACTTTGAAGAGGATTAAACAGTTATTTTACTGGAAAGGTATGAATACAGATATCAAACAATTGGTGAAGGAATGTCAGATTTGTCAAAGTAACAAACATGATTTGTCTGCATATCCTGGTCTGCTACAGCCATTTCCTATTCCTGAGGAAGTTTGGAGTGATATCTCAATGGATTTTATGACAGGCTTACCAAAAACAAATGGTAAAATTGTTATATTTGTAGTAGTTGACAGATTGAGCAAATATGCTCATTTTATGGCCTTTTCTCATCCTTTTACTGCAGTAGAGGTAGTTCAATCTTACTTGGATAATGTATTCAAGTTACATGGGTGGCCTAAATCTATAGTGAGTGATAGGGACAGTGTTTTCTTGATCTCTTTTTGGCAAGGATTGTTTTCCATCCATGGTATTGATTTCTTGTTATCTTCATCATACAGCTACAAATGGTCAAACTGAAGTAGTTAATAGGTGTTTGGAGTGTTATTTGAGGTGTATGTGCAGTTCTAATGACAAAGATTGGAGTTCTTGGTTGCCTTTGTCTGAATGGTGGTACAATACTCACTTCCATACCTCTACTCAGCTTACCCCTTATGAGGTGGTGTATGGCCAACCTCCCCCTTTGCATTTACCCTAGTTAGCTGGTGAAAGTGCTAATTTTGAGGTTGATAGAAGTTTGCAAAGGAGAGAAAAAATTCTGGCTGATCTTAAGATTCAATTGCAGAGATCCCAGCAAAGGATGAAAGTTCAGGCTGATAAGCATGTTAGCATATAATCTTCAATCTTGTTATTTGTTTCCGTTAATAAGTTGATTTGGTTGTTATAGCGTATGTTTAGGAAATAATAAGGATGAGGGGTAGTTTGTTAAGGCCCATGAGTTTAGCTCATAATTTCTAGTTTTTGTTCTCTTTGTATTTGTATATATTGCACTGCATTATCAATAAGAAAAGGCAAGTCGTTTGGCGAGCATATTTGTGTGTGTTTACTTTGATAAAGATATCAAATAGATTATACATATACATATATTGCAGGTGTGTAGCTTTGTGATCCAATATTCTGGTATCAGAGCCTGGTTCATATCGATGGCGACGAACGTGGAGACAAGCAAGAGTAAGGGAGGAAGCCTTGGTCTGAGTTATCCCATGTTGTCAAGGAGCAACTACACAACGTAGTCCTTGAAGATTCGGGTATTCATGCAGGCTCATGAGGTTTGGGAAGCCATAGAACCTAGCGATCCAAAAGTAGCGATTGAGGGTAAGAAAGATAAAGTGGCATTGGCCATGATTTATCAAGGCATTCCAGAAGAGATGTTGCTGTCTATTTCAGAGAAGAAAACGGCGAAAGAAGCCTGGGAATCACTAAAGACCATGTGTCTTGGTGCAGATCGTGTAAAAATGGCGAGGGTGCAAACTCTGAAATCAGAGTTTGAGTCACTAAGCATGGGTGAAACGGAGCAGATTGATGAGTTCTATATGAAACTTAATGGAATTGTTACGACAATTTGAACACTGGGTGAGGACATGGCAGAGTCATATGTGGTGAAGAAATTACTCAAGGCAGTTCCTTCAAGGTTTGTGTAAATCACCTCGACGATTGAACAATTTGGTGATTTACTGAAGATGACTGTTGAGGAAGCCATTAGTTCTCTAAAGGCTCATGAAGAGCGACTGAAGGGACAAAGTCAGAATCAAAGTGTGGGTGGACAGTTGATGTTAACTCAGGAGGAATGGTCCAAGAAAGAAAGTGAAGAACAGAAGGTGTTACTCACCAGGGATGAGTGGTTGAAACAAAAGAAAAGAGGCAATAATGAAGAGACATCCAACTTAAGAAGAAGTCGAGATAAGAGAACAATAAGGTGCTTTAACTGCAACATTCTTGGTCACTATGCTACAGATTGTAGAAGACCACGAAAATTCAAGGGTCAACTACAAGAAGTAAATGTAGCAGAGATAGATGATGATGAGCTAGCCTTGCTTCTGGCTGAACATAAGAAAGGGAAGGACATTATGATGTTGCAGCATGAACACAATGCAAGACCAAGGATCTCGTCTGAAGGGGAAAAGAAAGAACTAGAGTCTGATATCTGGTACCTAGATAATGGAGTGAACAACCACATGACTGGCTAAAAATCGAAGTTTAAGAGCTTGGATGAGGATGTCACTGGACAAGTTAAATTTGGAGATGGCTCGACTATGGAAATTCAGGGAAAGGGTTCGATTGGTTTTTAGTGCAAAAATGGAGAGGAGCAAATTATCAACGAGGTATATTACATCCCATCTCTTTGTAATAATATTCTTAGTTTGGGACAGTTAACAGAAGAGGGAAATGAGGTGGTAATTAATGGAGAGTATCTACGTGTTTATGATAAGAATAAGAGACTATTAATGAAGGTTAAGAAATCATCCAAAGTGGAAGATGTATCTTGGTTGTGGCATTCACGTCTAGGACATGTCAACTTTCAAGCTTTAGAGCTAATGTAAAGAAATCAGATGGTTCGTGGCATGCCTAAGATTGTTCAACCAAAGAAAATCTGTCATGGATGCTTAATGTCAAAACAAGTTAGAGTGTCGTTTCCAACCAAGGCACAGTACAGTGCAAAGAAGTTACTTGAACTTGTTCATGGGGATCTTTGTGGTCCTATACAACCTGAGACTCCAGCTGGAAATAAGTATTTTTTCCTCTTGGTGGATGACTACAATCGTGTAATGTGGGTGTATTTACTGAAAAATAAGAATGAGGCATTTGGTGCGTTTAAGAAATTCAGAGCAAAAGTTGAGAATGGGCCTGACAGAAGAGTGAAGGTGTTTAGAATAGATAGAGGTGGAGAGTTCACATCAAATGAGTTCAACACCTACTGTGAAGAAGCTGGAATCACTAGACACTACACTGCACCCTATACACCGCAGCAAAACGGTGTTGTGGAACGAAGAAACAGGACCATAGTGGAGATGGAAAGAAGTTATTTGAAAGAAAAACAGGTTCCTTTATTCTTATGGGGGGCAATTCGACATTCAGTATATGTTCTTAATAGACTTCCCACACGAGCCTTGACTGGAATGACTCCCTACGAGGCTTGGGCAGAGAAGAAACCTGATGTTGCACACATAAGAGTGTTCGGTTGCTTGGCACATATGAAGGTACTTGGGCCTCAAAATAAGAAATTAGATGATCGAAGTCTAATGGTGATCAACTTGGAAAAGGAACCGGGCACTAAGGCTTATCGTCTATACGATCCAGAAGGAAAGCGAGTTTATGTTAGCAGGGATGTAAAGTTTGAAGAAGATAAGGCATGGGTTTGGAATTCTTAGTCTGCATGAGAAACAAATACAACAGGTTTGTTTTCAGTGCTAGATATGAACACAGAAACTCAACCAGGAGAGGAAACAGAGGTTGTGACTAATGATGATGATATGGGTAGTCCAAACAGTCCAACTGAGGATGATCGTGGTAGTATCAATAGTCCAGTTACTGATGTGGCAACTCCAACTCCACAACGAAGACACATGTCTGCTCTTAATCCGAATGATTATGATGATAGTACTGAACCTTTAAGGTTTAGGAAATTGGAAGAAGTGTACGCTGAAATAGAAGAAATGCAAGTGAATGAAGAGCTATTGTTTGTTGGTGCTGATGAACCTGAGAACTACAAGAGTGCAGCAAGTAATCGAGATTGGAGAGCAGCTATGCAACGAGAAATTGAATCTCTAGAGAAGAATGGGACTTGAAATTTGACAGAGGTGCCCTATGGACACAAAGTTATTGGTTTAAAATGGGTGTATAAGCTTAAACGAGATGCAAATGCAAATCTAGTGAAGTACAAAGCAAGATTGGTCGCGAAGGGGTATGTTCAAGAGCAAGGAATTGATTTCAAGGAAGTATTCGCACCTGTCACACGTTTGGAGATAGTTAGATTGATATTGGCATTGGCAGCAAAAAACGGGTGGGAAGTACACCATATGGATGTGAAAACCGCATTTTTAAATGGTGAGATTACTGAAGACGTATATGTTGCTCAACCAGAAGGGTTTGTGAAGGAAGGAAAAGAACACATGGTTTACAAGTTGGTGAAAGCATTGTATGGGCTTCGACAAGCTCCACGGGCGTGGTATACAAAACTCAACGCTTGTCTTACTAAGCTTGGTTTTGAGAGATGTCCATATGAACATGCTGTCTATACAAAGAGGATGGGAAGTGAAAGCTTGATTGTTGCAGTATATGTAGACGATCTGTTGGTTACTGGCACTAAAATGTCACTCATAGAAAGTTTCAAGAAACAGATGTGTCAAGAGTTTGAAATGAGTGACTTAGGGAGACTGTCATACTACCTAGGAATTGAAGTTGAGCAAGGTGAAGGCTACATAGAGCTTAAGCAGTCTGGTTATGCTTGAAAGTTGCTAGAAAAGGCAGGAATGGCTGGTTGCAATCCGATAAAATATCCCATGGATCCAAAAGAGTGCATAACGAAGGATGAACAGGGAAAAGCTGTGGATGTTACACAGTATAAAAGTGTGGCTGGAGGCTTAAGGTACTTAGTGCATACTAGGCCTGACATTTCGTACGCAATTGGTGTTGTAAGTCGTTACATGGAGAGACCAACAGGGATGCATCAGAATGCTGTGAAGGGGATTTTGCGTTACATACGTGGAACATTGCAGTTTGGAGTAATCTACACAGATAAGGGAGGTAATAATGTGCTGACAGGGTATTCAGATAGTGATTTAGCTGGCAATCTTGATGATCGAAAGAGTACTGGGGGAATGGTCTTCTACTTGAATGACAGCATTGTGACTTTGGTTTCTCAGAAGCAAAGATGTGTAGCTCTCTCATCGTGTGAGGCAGAATTCATGGCAGCTACTGCAACGGCTTGTCAAGGTATTTGGCTACGTAATTTGATGAATCAAATAACAGATGACAAGCTACGACCTGTGGTTATATGTTTGGATAATAAATCAGCGATTGACTTGGCAAAGAACCCAATGTTTCATGGACGGAGCAAACATATCGATATTCGATATCATTTTATTCGAGAGTGCATTGAACGAGGTGAGATTGTCATAGAGCATGTTAGCAGTGAGAATCAACGAGCTGATGTATTGACTAAAGCAATGTCTACTGTGAAGTTCGAGAGGATGCGCAAGCTGTTGGGTGTTAAGAATCTGATCAAACAAGATTAAAGATTAGGGGGAGATAGTTAGCATATAATCTTCAATCTTGTTATTTGTTTCCGTTAATAAGTTGATTTGGTTGATTTGGTTGATTTGGTTGTTATAGCGTATGTTTAGGAAAGAATAAGGATGAGGGGTAGTTTGTTAAGGCCCATGAGTTTAGCTCCTAATTTCTAGTTTTTGTTTCTCTTTGTATTTGTATATATTGCACTGCATTATCAATAAGAAAAGGCAAGTCGTTTGGCGAGCATATTTGTGTGTGTTTACTTTGATAAAGATATCAAACAGATTATACATATACATATATTGCAGGTGTGAAGCTTTGTGATCCAATAAAGCACAGAACTGAAAGAAGTTTTCAGGTTAATGATTGGGTTTGGCTGAAGTTGCAGCCCTACAGGCAACAATCTCTTCAATATAGGGGTAATCAAAAACTCTCTTTAAAGTTTTATGGTCCATTTCAGATTGTTGCTGTGGTTGGGAAAGTTGCTTACAAATTAAGGCTGTCTGTGTTTGCATCTATACATGATGTGTTTCATGTTTCTCAGTTGAAGGATTTTCATGGTGAACTTCCTTTGACAGTTACATTACCTACTTATATGCATACTTCTGAGATTGCTAAGGTGCCTAAAGCCGTGCTTGATAGAAGAGTTAAGAAGGTCCATAATGTTGCTCAAGTACAATTCTTGGTACAGTGGGATGGTTTGCCAGATTCTGAGGCTTCTTGGGAACCAGCTGAAGCTTTTACTCTGCAATTTCCGGATTTTGTTGTTTAGTTTGGTTGTTGACTTGAGGACAAGTCTCTTTTAAGGCAGGGAGATATGTTATAAGGGAATTAATAAAAATAGAAATTAGTGGAATATTTGTAATTGGAATGGGCGGGAAAATCAGTTACAAACATTTTCCATTTAGTTGTTGTATAACTACTTATTTCATGAGTTGTAAAAGATCATCCATTAACAGAAATGATAATTCTCTTTTCTTAATCTCTCTGTATCTCTCATCTCCTTCTCCATTCTCCTATCTCTCTCTCTGCGTATCTCGATCTCTCTAGTTGATCTATCTTTCTTTAATAGCAAAATTAATACATTTCTATAAAGGTAGTTTAGCCTTTATCATCAAAGAACTTTCTTTTGTAATCAATTTTATTAAATCGAGTTTAAATAGCGTAATTAAGTCCACGAGAATCTGCTGATGTAAGGGATTTACAATTCTCTATGCTTTCTCCCCCATCAAAATGGTTTACGAGAATCTGAAGAAGAAATTTCGTAAATTGCCGTTGAGGTGGAAGAGATTCAAAAGTTTATATTGTTTGAAATTTCGGATTGTATAATTTTGTAACTTGTAAAGGTTGCATCACGAAAGAGTGCATGTAAGCAACCCATAGCAACTTCTGAGGATTTTGCACATTTTTAATTGATCTCTCGAGAAAATATTTCAACTGAATCACTGAAGTAAATCTTGCAAGTTCTTAGTTGCATACATTTAGCAAAGAATTGGATGATATAGATACACTTGTTAACCTCATTCACTGACGGAGTAAAACTTATCCTTTCCGGTAAAGAAATTAAATGACCCCCTTATGAAATATGGAGCCTTTGGTTTAGTACATTGTATTATTTATTTAGTAAAGAAAATTTTATGAAATTTGGAGCATTTGGTACATAGATACATTGTACATTTGATTCAAGGGACTCTGTCTTTCTATTTCAAGTCACTTACTAGAACTAATGTACAAGCTAATTCATTGTTTCACGAATTTTTAATAATAATAATAATAATTATTATTATTATTATTTGATAATTCGGTATACGGGCCAGTTTTCGCGCACCTCGATTAATTCGGAGGACTGCTAGCACTCTCGTACCCACCGAGTCTGGCAGTCCACTTACTTCCGTGCCTCTCAGTGAAATCGTACTTATGACATTGGGATGGTAAACCCCTAAATTACGATTCCAACCAAATAGGACGCCCGTGGTGGGTTGTTTCACGTATTTATGCACGATGAGAATACAAACACCCCCAACCCACATCTTATCATTATATGTACAAATCTTATCATTCTGGACCATTGATTGACTTGATGATGGAAGGTTCAGATTTTATGATTGAGGATTCTACATTTTCTAGCAGAGGATAGTAATTGTAAGTAAGAAGTCTAATCAACAACCATTCATTATTTGTATGGTTATTGGTTACATATAGACCACTATAAAAAGCCAGCACACTGATCAGGAAAAGTGAACGGTGTTAATAGTAAAAATTGAAATGACTGAAAAGAGAGAGGATCACTTTGTGCTGGTTCATGGAGGTTGTCATGGGGCATGGTGCTGGTATAAGGTGGCAACACTACTGAGATCAGAAGGACACAGAGTCACAACGCTTGACTCAGCAGCTTGTGGCATTAACCCAAAGCCGGTGCAAGATGTCCTTTCCTTTCACGACTACTTTGAACCCCTGTTGGAGTTTATGGCCAACTTACCACCAGATGACAAGGTGATTTTGGTAGGTCATAGCTTTGGTGGATATGGCTTGTCACTTGTTATGGAAACCTTTCCTGAAAAAATTTCTGTTGCTGTTTTCGTAACAGCTTTTATGCCTGGTCCAGACCTCACTTACCATACCATCTCTCATGAGGTAACTATATTATCAAAGCAACTCTACAACAATCCTACATGTATAATATCCAAAGTACGAAATTTCAAAAACAGCGTACATGTGTATATCATTCAGACTACAAATGCTAAGCTAGGTAGACTCTGGAAGTTGTAATATAAAAATCACTCAGTTTTCATTTTTTTCTCGATTTTTAATTAGGTACAAAGTACTAGAGTTGGAACTGATCGCTGTGATGTCAACTTTTTTGTGTGAAAAATATAGATCAACAAAGTGTTGAAGTCATTTGGGGATGAAATTTTCACATTTCATCAAAGCTTGGATAAACGTATAATCTCCTTCAACTTTAGACCCGAGACGATGGCCTCCAAACTATATCAACTCTCTCCAACCCAGGTATGTTAATGTATCATATGTGCCTTTGATCTACGCTCCTAGTCTCACTACTTCGTTTAAGTGTGTCATAGAAGTATGCTGTTTATAATACTGCTCCATCTGATATTCTGATTGGGTAAAATGAACTGAACGAATACGGCAACTGAGAAAAATATTAAAAGATTAAGTGGAAGATAATGAGGTTAGAGTCAGAGGAAAGTGAGGAGGCGTAATATTCCCTGCATCTGGGCTTGGCAGCGGGATTATATATTCTCCACCCCAGATGTTAAAATAACAATCGTGTGTGTAAAAAACATGGCAGAGTCTAGATCTTATACGGCTAATTAATTTATTTCTCGCACTAGTTACAAATTTCTTAAACATACAGGATTTGACTCTAGCAACATTGTTGGCAAGGCCACATCCTTCACAAACTGATACCAGTGCATCAGAAGAACTAATGGTCAGTAAAGAAAAATATGGTTCAGTTCGTCGTGTTTATGTCGTGGCTGACCAAGATATTTTACTGCCTCAAGAGACGCAGCTGAATGTGACAACAACTTTGATTTCCAGAAAATAGTAAGATACATTTTAAACCCTCCTTTCTTCTCTAATCCTCTCCCCCTTTCTTTTATTACCAATTAGTGTGTTTATATATCTGTTTTTAATTAGTTTGGTGTTTTTTCCAAGGTTAATTTGTACGAATGGTGGTTAATTTGGGCTGAGAATGAAAATCATGACAAGAAAATTGCAGTTGCTGGCCACACTTCTCGATTGTATGTCTTTTTTTAATTATTCATTTTCTAGGGTTTTATTTTCTATATTTATTTCCTTTGGTGTTTGGTCCTCCAAATTATCCAATTAGGTCTCTCAATTCAGATACATGATGTTACAGCCTCATGGTCAAGATTTCCTTGTGACCATCTCTTTAAGGCTAACAGTTTAGGCAAGCAAATTGAAATAAATTGTCACTTTATTTCATCACATATTGTGCTGTAATATGTATACCTACTCAGTAATTTTCATTCTTCAATGATTTTGAGGTATGTCGTTAATTACATTCAAAGGCTATACTTAGTTTATTAAGTTAAGTTAAGGGTCCTATGTTCTATAATAAATAACTTGATTAGGCGCATATATATTGTTCGTTTAAGTCGCATGCATTCTTTGAAGCAGTCTAAACTGCAGACAAATTTATGGTTTATTTTGTTTAATATATCAAGCTTGCAATCAAGCAAACGAGATTTTGTGGTGTTTGAGGAACTGAATTACACTAACCTTTGTGCTGGTTCTATAAAGATAAATTGTTTTTATTTGGTCAACAATATATGGTCCTTTTTGCTACAGAGGTATCAAATAAATTTATGAAGGGGGATCCTGGACATCTGACATGCACCCTCCCAGGTAGCTATCTTTCCTTTAATCTCCGATCATTTTAAAATTGATTGTTTAAAACATCATTCCTGTCTTTACCTTTGTTATCTCTCTTTAGAACGACATGTGTGGATTTTGGGCAACATTTGATTCAGTTTAAAACTTTAGGTTTCTCAAAGTTTGAGATCGTATATGGAAATTTTTATACCCTCAAATTTTATTACATTTAGTTGTGACATTCAAACTTTGTAGTGCATAGGTCAAAGTTAGTGCAAGTGCAATGACCAGAAGGCGTGTGTTGATGCTCATAGGCACTTGATAAACAAGTCGTTCGTACTCTTCCTTTCCAAAATTTTCGTAATATATTATGCTATAATTGTTGTGTGATAAACAATCTTTATTTTAGTTCACTTCCGACTATGCCTATACATTTCCCCGTGTATGTGCATATAAATATATAAAAATGAAGCTATGGAAGGCTGGCATGTGATCTTAAACTTCTTCCAAATTTTTATCTAAATTCTTTTATACAGTTTAACCTTCACTTTTATAGGCTGGCATCCCCTAATTTACCCTTCACTTTTATACAGTTTGTAGATAATCTACATTTATAAATAATGCAATGAAATATATGTCCAATTAAGAGTGGTAACTAGCAGATTTATCAGTCTAATGGATACACACTACAACAAATCTGGCTATAGACGACACGTATCAGACAACACCCATGGGAAAAAGTGTTGCCCGAAATGATCAGACAACTGTTATTTTCCAACTCGAAAAAGTATTGTGTAATCCTACATTCACACAATGGGCCAAAACCGTTGTGTGATAAATCTTACCAGACAAGCATTTCTTGACCAGGGATGTTGTGTAAATGCATAAGTATTTTTAAGATTAGACAAGCCTTAGCAAATAAGTGTTGTGTGAATGCCTGCAACACAATATACAGGAAAACTGTTGTTGCATTTAGACAAGTGTTTTTAGGTCTGTTGTCTAATTAGAAGTCATACAATATGTTATCCATAGTGTTGTGTGAAAGTGAACCAACACACAACATTTTTTTGAAATATTATATGAATGAAGCATAGACAATACTTCATAAAAAGTATTGTTAGAATGAGACAAGTGGTTTCCAATGTGGTATTGTGTAATGATATTTAACACAAGTGCTTTACATAGTGTTGTATGAACTTAATCCAACACACAACAGGTTCTGGCCTATTGTGTGTTTCAACTCATACAAGTGTCTTCTGTTTAAAACTGTTGTCTAATGAACTGTACATGAAAAAAAAAAATATTTAAAAGATGACTAACCTACCAAATTGGCATCCAACAAACCAAACAAAGTCCAAACAAAAGAGAACAAACCAACCAACAATCTATCAAGAGTTATAGTCACAAATTAATTTATTACATTACGAAAGTTGTATTAGTTCATCAACATCATCTCGAATGTAACTAGTAGGCATGTCTTCATCAACATCCGGAAAATTGGGCATAAAGAAGTCATTCTCAAGTTCTACTTCTACAGATGCCTCATTGTCTTCATAGTAATTTTTCTCCGGTAACTTCAAGACAACGGACCATGATTTATCAAGAGGATCATCAATGTAACAAACTTGTTTAACATGTTTTGCCAATACAAATGGATCATCTAAAAAGCCCAACCTATTCAAATTTACTAATGTATATCCCAAGTCGTCTACCTTCGTGCCTATGTTCATATCTACCCACTTACAATGAAAAATAGGGACCCTAAGGTAATTATAGTCCAACTCCCATATACTTGTTATAACTCCGTAATATGTATGTGATGTGTGCTCAATGTTTTTATCCTTACCGTGAACAACCATTGTATCGGCTTCTACACACATACCACTGCACTGAACCTGACGCATGTCATCACGATCCCTGGTACTAAAGGTAACCCCATCCATTCTGTATCCGCTGAATGTAGGAACATCTTTGTTGGGTTCGTCTGCGATCCATATTATCTCGTTTGATAACTCTTTTTTGTCTTCCAAATCTGAAGCAATCTGAAAAAAATAAACAAGTAGTAAAATGATTCATCTGAGCTATGGAGTTGTAAAAAAATCACAAAACTATTATTAAAATCACATAATACCTTTTGTTTAAACCATTTAGGGAATGTCTCATTTTGCTTGTTCTTTAGCCACATTTCATCATTTACATGTTCCGGATATTTGGTCATTAAAAATGCCATGTGTTCCCTGGAGTCATTAAAAATGACATAAGAAATGCATGCAAATAAAGAAAATAAAGAAATTAAATTCATGGCTTACTTGAAAAACGGTATAACTGCATTAGTATTCTGGAGAACACACAAATGTGCTACGTGCAAATCAGTCCTACTCGGGGTTATTACGGTTGCACCCGATAATGGCCTGCAAATGGCATCCTTAGTATGTCTACCAGTTTTCGGTACCCCGATAGTTGTTCCTTCGTCATGGTCCACCAAACATTCCACCGCCTCTTCTGATATATAGGCCTCCGCAATACAACCTTCTGCACGAGCCCGATTCTTTATATATCCCTTGAATGTCTTCATGTATCTCTCAAAAGGATACATCCACCTAAGGAAAATTGGTCCACAGAGCTCAACTTCTCGTACAAGATACACCGATATATGAAACATTAGATCAAACAAGGAAGGGGGGAAGTATTTTTCAAGCTGGCATAAAGTAATTACCAATTCCGATTGCATTTTCTCCAACTTATCAGGCTCAATAACTTTACTACAAATTGCCTTAAAGAAGAGGCAGAACCTGATAATTGTGTTCCTAACTCTTTTTTGCAATGACGATCGAATTGCAATTGGGAGCAAATGATGCAATATCATATGGCAGTCATGAGATTTCATTCCAGTAAGTCTAAGAGTTTCCATTGAAACTAGACTCCTAACATTAGAACAAAAACCATCAGGCAACTTCATGTTAAGAAAGGAAGAGCAGACAACCTTTTTTTCGGAATGAGTCAAATTCCAAGATGCTAATGGTAACTTCTCCTTTTTCCCTGGAGTTTTTGGCCTCAACTCGGTTTTTATTCCCATTTCAGCCATGTCAATACGAACAGATTCTTTGTCTTTTGTTTTCTTTGGTATATTAAGCATGGTGCCAAGTAAAGCTTCTCATATATTTTTCTCAATGTGCATCACATCGAGAACATGTCTAACCGGTAGAAACTTCCAGTACTCAAGCTCAAAGAATATAGATACCTTTTTCCAAATAGGTCGAACATCACCTTTCTTTAATCGAGGTTGGCATTGTGTCTTACCGTAGACATGGCCCTTCAAATGTTGTACTCTTTGAAGCACCTCCTCTCCGGTTAGGGGAATTGGAGCAGTTTCCTTTTCCACGGTGTTATCAAAATCTTGTTTCTGTCGGCGATATGGATGATGACGCGGCAGCCACCTCCGATGCCTCATGACCACACACTTACGACAATTAACTAGCCTTGTAGCTTTTGTGTTACCAACGCATACAGGACACCCGTTATAACCCTTGATAATGTTGCCTGACAAATTGCCATAGGCTGGATAATCGCTGATTGTCCATAACAAAATGCCTCTAAGCAGAAAATACTCCTTCTTGTATGCGTCGTACACTTGTTTCCCATGCCACAACTTTTTTAAATCTTCCATGAGTGGTTGAAGGAACACATCGATATCATTGCCGGGCTGAGTTGGTCCAGATATTAACAAACATAGCATAATATATTTCCTCTTCATAGAAAGCCATGGTGGAAGATTGTAAATTGTCAACAAAACTGGCCAACATGAGTAATCAACATTTGTGCTATAGAACGGATTAAATCCATCGGACGATAAAGCTAACCGGAGGTTTCTAGGATCCGAAGAAAACTCAGGCCACTTGGCGTCAACTTTCTTCCATGTCTGTGCATCTGCAGGATGTCTCATTTTACCATCCTTCAATCTCTCCTTGTCATGCCAAATCAACTCCTTGGCTGTTTGAGGTGAACTGAACAAATTCCTCAAACGTGGTATTAACGGAAAATACCAGAGAACCTTGGCAGGAACCCCTTCCAATTCATCCCCATTTTTATTCAACTTCCATCTAGAAGCCTCACAAATGCGGCACCTGGTCGCATCTTCATCTTTATCTCCACGGTATATTAAACAATCATTTGGGCAAACGTGTATTTTTTCATACTCCATTCCCAAAGCACACAAGCTTTTTTTAGCTTCACTGAAAGAAGAAGGGAAGTTGTTGCCTTTTGGAAGCATAGACCCAACCAAAAGAAGAATTTCTGAGAATCCAGAATCAGAGATTTGATATTTTGCTTTCAAGTTATATAATTTTACTAAAGCCTTCATCTTTGTAAATCCTTCGCATCCCAAATAGAGGGGTTCATGTTCAGATTGTATATGGTTAAATACATCCGAGGAATCTAGGGAAACGTCATCTGCATTGTCATCGGTATCACCGGCATTCTCTGTTTTCATCGGGTTTTGATCTACAGATTGTGAAGAACTAGAAGTATCTTCAGTGGCATGCTGACTTTCTCCCGTACTTACCTCCCCATGCCAAATCCAACACGTGTAGCTCCGATCGATGCCATTCTGGAAAAGATGGCCCCTCACAATTCGAGCTTTCCATGATTTACTATGTGCACAATTTACACAGGGGCAACTGATTTTATTTCCATCCTGTCCGTTCTCCAATGCAAACATCAAAAATTCGTCCACTCCTCTTTCGAACTCTTTTGTTCTTCTATCAGCATTCATCCAAGACTTGTCCATCTTTTAAAATAAAAAAAACAAATGTAATCAGCACATAGTAACACTAACAAACACAATTTCAAACTAACACTAACACAATTTACTTGTTATAAAGGAAGTATAATATTAAAGGACTACTGCCACTTATCACTACTGCCACTCCCCTTTGCATCTTTCTATCACTTATTCTCTTATCACTACTGCATACCCCCACCTTTGCCAGAAAAAAGGTATCAAATCTAAAATGATTATGAGATTTGTCCAATTTTTTAATGATTATCAAATCTAAAATGATTATGTGGTGTACATGGGGGCTCATTCTCATGACAAAAGTGACCGAGACACATTATAAGTTAGTATTTTCATAATGTGATAAAATCTTCTCAGATCCCCAAATACAAGTATGAACCCTAATTTCAATTTTTAGAAACAAATTTCATCAAAAATACCTTAATGGAGATGTCGATGGAGCTTGTTGAAACTACGAAGATGGAGCTGCTTCAAAACTACGAAGATGAGATGCAAGGACGCAGGTGTCGCAGGGTAGTGGAGTGAAGATGGTACAGAGGTGGAGCACAGAGCACAGGTGGACGGAGGTGGACGGAGGAGGACGGAGGTGGAGGTGAATTGACGGAGGAGGACGAAGGAGGACAGAGGTGGAGGTGAATTGAAAGTGGGTATCGAAGTTAAGATGTTCAGACAAAGATATCGATGACATTAATGTGTCATTTTGTCCAGCTAACTATCTTAATAACTTACTATTTTACTAGATTATAATTATATCTATAATTATATAATTTATTTTTCTTAAAATTTATATATCATTAATTTACATATTCAAATCATCCAAAATCTAATTTTTAGATCTTGGGGATAAGACCTAAATAGTAAATATAAACCTTTTTTTAATATTAATATAAAAATTAAGTAAAATTCAATTGTATCTTTTTTTAATTATATACTTTTCATATTATAATTTTATTTTTCATTATATCTTTTTTATATTATAATTTTCTTTCTAATATGATATAATCTTCATCGTCTATTTTAAAAATATTAGATTCGACGGTTTAGGGTTTAGGGTTTAGGGTTTAGGGTTTAGGGTTCACCTGGTCAACCGTACCTGTTATTTTTTTAATATTTTATATTACAATACCGGACTATGGATCTTTGAGACCGTACGGCCCGGGCTTCGAAATCCCAGTTCGAGAATATGGATACAGTTAAGAGGGGCGTAGTCCTGTTTAGGGGTTAACGGTCAAACCTGCGTTTGACCATACATTCACCTGGTCAACCGTACCTGTTATTTTTTTAATATTTTATATTAACATACCGGACTATGGATCTTTGAGACCGTACGGCCCGGGCTTCGAAATCCCGGTTCGAGAATATGGATACAGTTAAGAGGGGTGTAGTCCTGTTTAGGGGTTAACGGTCAAACCTGCGTTTGACCATACATTCACCTAGTCAAGCGTACCTGTTATTTTTTTAATATTTTATATTAACATACCGGACTATGGATCTTTGAGACCGTACGGCCCGGGCTTCGAAATCCCGGTTCGAGAATATGGATACAGTTAAGAGGGGCGTAGTCCTGTTTAGGGGTTAACGGTCAAACCTGCGTTTGACCATACATTCACCTGGTCAACCGTACCTGTTATTTTTTTAATATTTTATATTAACATACCGGACTATGGATCTTTGAGACCGTACGGCCCGGGCTTCGAAATCCCGGTTCGAGAATATGGATACAGTTAAGAGGGGCGTAGTCCTGTTTAGGGGTTAACGGCCAAACGTTTGACCGTTAACCCCTAAACAGGACTACGCCCCTCTTAACTGTATCCATATTCTCGAACCGGGATTTCGAAGCCCGGGCCGTACGGTCTCAAAGATCCATAGTCCGGTATGTTAATATAAAATATTAAAAAAATAACAGGTACGGTTGACCAGGTGAAACCTGCGTTTGACCATACATTCACCTTGTCAACCGTACCTTTTATTTTTTTAATATTTTATATTAACATACCGGACTATGGATCTTTGAGACCGTACGGTCCGGGCTTCGAAATCCCGGTTCGAGAATATGGTTACGGTTATTTTACATTAATATTTTCATATTTTATATTAATATTTTAGAATATTTTAATATTTTATACTAATATTTTATATCAGCCCACATAAAATATTACACATAAATATTTATTTCTAAAATTTACTAATTAAAAATAATAAATATTATATCTTAATACTATACGTCGAGATATCAAATTTTCATTCCCCCTCTTACGTCCTTTATCAAATTTTCATTCTCCATCTTTTCCCCAAAATTTCCCCCCAAATTGACCTAAATCCCTCCCCCCAAATCACTCCCCCCTAAATCACTCCCCCCGAAATCGAGAGCTCATTTTCCCCCTTTGCGAAATCTCAGTTTCCCCCCAAATTGACCTAATTAAATCCATCTCCCAGAATCACTCCCCCCTAAATCCCTACCCCAAAATCGAGAGCTCACTTTTCGTCCCTCTCTCTCTGGTATTCCACAACTCATCCCCCTCTCCCTCCCTAGATCGTCGCTCTCTCTCTCTCTCTCTCTCTCTCTCTCTCTCCCTCTCTCATGCTCTCTCTCCCTGTTAAATGCTTATGGATGCTATGATATATGGTTATGCATATGGATCTATGATATATGGTTATGCATGCTCTTAAATCGAACATTTCTGCTACTCTCTATCTTTATGTTCTCTACCCCTCTCTCTCTCTCTCTCTCTCTCCCCCCCTCTCTGTCTCTATGGATTTTAATGTATCTCTATAGATTTATTTGAATTTTGGTAGATTTTAGTGTATCTCTATGGATTTACTGAATGTATTGTTTTTAGTAATGTGTTTACTACACACTGTATCTCTATGGATTTACTGAATGTATTGTTTTTAGTAATGTGTTTTCTACATAGTGAATTTTGGTGTTGGTGTTGGTGGTGTTGGTAGATTTTAGTGTAACTCTATGGATTTATTCCTTACTGAATATGTATGTGATGTGTAGAATTTATTGAACCTTGATTTACTGAATGTATTGTTTTTAGTAATGTGTTTTCTGCCTTGGTAATTAGGCATAGGGATATGGTGTTGAAGATTTATGTCAAGTTATGTGTGTGTGTGTGTGTGTGTGTTTACATTTACCTAAATAATTCACTCAACATGTGGTGTTGTAGATTGATCATGAAGCCGAAGAGAAAAGCAAGTACGACAACCATTATGAAGGCACTAAAAAAGAACTCAACGGTTCAGTCTAGCCCTGCAGTGAAGGAAATAAAGAAAAAGCCGGCGGAGTCATGCCCTGACCTGAAGAATAAGGTGGTGCAGTTTTCCCCTAATCGGCCGGTGACACGGGCTATTTCATCATCCCCTAATCGACCGGTGACACAGGCTATTTCATCATCCCCTAATCGACCGGTGACACGGTCTATTTCATCATCCCCTGTATCTGTGAAGAAGTCTATTTCTAAGAACCTAAAAACCACTTTATCTAAGAAGAGGAAACGAATGGAGCAACCGCTGGCTACGAAAAAGGAAACAACTGGACTGAAGCTTTTAAAGCGTGGACCTGTAACGATGCACAAGATAATTAGGCGTAAGATGTTGGGAGATAAGCCGTTGGTGAGTTTCAATGAAAAGGGTCAGCCTTACGGTAAAGCAGGCACGGAAATGGAATCTTATATTGGTGTTCTTGCGAGAAGTAAAGTCCCAATCTGCTATGATTCCTGGCTAATTGTTCCGATTGAAAGGAAAAACAAGATTTGGAAATGTGTGAAGGTAAAACGAATTACATCTTATGGAATAACTTTTCTTTCATGACCACCTATTTAGTTAATACATGTATGCTAATTAAAATACTTATCTACGTAGATGGCATTTGATGTACCACCAACCGCCAAGAAGATGGTTTTGAAATCTGCGGGCAAAAAATGGCGAGAGTTCAAGAGCCGCTTGTCAAACAAATACGTCCTGCCACACTATGATCAGCCTGATTTGCTACAGGTTCCTCCTGCTGACTACACCTTTATTGAGAAGGATCATTGGGACATGTTTGTTGTTGACCGTCTGTCAAAAAAATTTGGTGTAAGTTTTCTTACCATATTTGTTTTTGAATTTCCGAGATTACAAAAATATATAGTTGAACAGCTTTGTTACTAACATTTTGATCATTGTTCCTTAAGGTGATCCACGAAAAACTCGCAAAGAGGAGGAAGTTGAGCGAATATCCTCATAACATGTCAAGAAAAGGTTATGCTAACCTAGAACATGAAATGGTTAGTAATCATACATATATCCCTTTCAAACATGCATGATAATTGTGTTTAATTTTACGATGACTTGTATGTTAAACAATACAATAATACTTTGTTTTACAGTTTCTCGCTCTTGGTGATCCTGAGGAATTTGACATAGATCGAACGGATACGTGGCTCCGTGCGCGGCAGGATGAAAATGGGAATTATAAGTTTGCAAAAGTTGCAAAAATTGCGAAAGAGATTGTAAGTTTTTCATTTATTTTATATTTTGAGTTCTTTCACTGTGATATCTATTTTTTTAGTTAACGTACTTATATTTTTCATGTACTTACATTTTTCATGTCACTTTTTGTAGGAGATAATGAAGAAGAGGGTTAGGGATGGAGAAGTTTCTATGGAAGGCACAGATGATGTCTTGACCAAGGTTCTCGGTAACCCTGAGAACCGAGGAAGGATACGTGGACAAGGTACTTATGTCAAGCAGTCTACATACTTTAATCTTCCACGGAAGAAGAAGACCGGCAAGTCAATGGATGATAGGATTCAGGAGGGCATTAAGAAGTATATGAAAAAGGAATCAGAGAGGATAGTTCGAGAGCGAGATTCCTTTTGGTCTGCTGAGATTGAGAAGCTGAAAAATGCTTTATGTGAAAAGAAAAATGATTCTGAACGTAGTCCAAATATTGGATCTCAGCAAGCAAGTTGTTCCAAGGGTATCAAGGAGTTGCAGTTGCCAGTTGTAAAGAAGAGACTCAATCTCCTCGAAGGTGATTATATTCTTCCTGAAGGGGATCAAGAGAATGGGAAGGTTGATGCGGAAGAAAATAATGAGAAGGTTGTGGAGGGTGGAGAAAGGACTGAGAAGATTGTTGACGTGGTAGAAAAAATGGAGGAGGCTGTTGAGGGGGTTCATTTGGAGGATGATCAGGAGCTGGTTGTAAATTTGTGTGTGGAAGTGGAAGATGACAATGATACAGAGTGGGGACTGGCAATTAACTCCCCAAATAATATTGTTGCACATGCTACTGTTGATACAAAGAGTCAGATTCTTCATGGGAAACCTTTGACAAAAGAGAATGCCCGAGTCTCTATCACTCGTGTAATTCAAGGACCTGAAAAGATTCCTTTTCCAATCCAAGATGAGATCATAACTGTGGAGCAAGCTATCGGGACTTATATTGCATGGCCAAAAGATCTCATAACGGAATTGAAGAAAACCACTGCCAGACAGAATGGAAGTACAAAGGTTAAATTCGTTGTAATCTATTAAATCATAATTAAAATAAACATATTAGGCAGTTTACTTTAACAAACCTACTATATTAGGCAGTTTTCATTCACAATTGTTTTTTAATGTCATATTTCAGGGAAGCAAGAAAAATGGACAAAAGAAGTGGAAGAATGTGAAAGATCTGGAATTAGTCCCAGAGTATGTGCTGGACTTCGGTCCTGACTTTCCCTCTGCCTTGAAGCGTTTGTGGCTTTGGGCAAAGGATGCTTTGGTGGACGGCCGAGCATCTACTTTTTTGATATCCGAAGAAGCTTTCGGATCAACTGCTAAGAAGCCCCTTTTTTTGTCGGATATTCATGCTTTGTGTTGTGGGGGTGAGATGTCAGGGGGCGTTATTTGCTTATACATTAAGTAAGTATCGACGTTCAAAAATTTATTTGACTTTGTAAATAGTTCTGCAATGAAAACGGACTGCTTGTGTAATGACTTTTTTTATACAGTTTTCTGCAGGAATATTTGAAAAAACACAAGATGACTGATATGATAGCGTTTGTTGATCCTGATACGATTGGTGCCCTCGGTTGTGGTAATCCAGCAGAGAGGTCGCGATCCCTATCTCTCAGGTTCAAGAATGCTCAGCCTGGCCAGTATTTTCTCTTACCATATAACTCCGGGTCAGTTCTTTTTTTTAACACTTATATGCTATCAAGTCTATTAATTTTATAGGAGTGACCATGTGATCTGATTTAATTTAATGTGTGGTGCTATTGTTAATGTTTTTTAAATGCACACTTTAATATAGTTTAATTTCATGAATTATTAGGAACCATTGGACGCTCACCGCTGTACATCTATATGCTCAAATCGTTTACCAGATGGATCCTTTGAAGCGCCGAATTACATGTGAAGAATGGACGGAAGTGGTCGACAAGTGAGTATTTTATATTAACTTAATTTCATTTGAGACCACTTATTAAGTTAAATGTCATAAATTTGATTTACATTATATTTCGTAGTGCCATCAATCTCTATAATGACGATGCGAAGAAGTTTACCAAAAACAAAATTACATGGGAGAACCTGGCGGTATTATCCTTTTCTTAAGTTTTTTTTTTGTATCTCTGAATTCCACAAGGACAGTGTAGACATATAATTAATTCTACATGTTCTTCAGGGAATTCCTCTTCAACCTGGGTCCAAGGACTGTGGCGTGTTTGTGATGCGTTATATGAAGGAGATATGTCTTGATAAGGAATTGAAATTTGCTATGAAGGTAACAATGCATTTTTTTTCTTTCTGATATCCTTGTGTTTTGTGGTGAAGATATATGACTTCCAATACATGTTCCATTTTGCAGTGGCGACGCAGAAGCAACTTGAACTATGGCATGGCTGAGCTTAATGATATAAGGACTGACTTGGCGAAGTATATGTTGAAGCACCTGGCTCGTTGAACTCTGTCGTCTTTTATTGAACTTGGTAGTAGCGTAAATTAAACTATGACTTATGTATTAGTTGTTTTGGATATGGATAGACTTTAATTATGTACTTGGTTGGTTGGTTGTGTACGTTTGTTGGTGGTGTTGGTGTTATAAGGTGAAAAATTGCTTGTGTGGTTTTGGTTGATGGTGTGAATATTGGTCGTAATGGAGGGATGGATTGAATTGGTTTCTATTGTTTGTTTCTTGGCATTTTCATTTTATAGTGTAGTTTGGTTTTCTTTACATGTCTAGAACCATTGTTTAAGATAATTTTAGCCAATGCTCACCAATGATTAACACTTGTTGTATTATATATCAAGCAATGCTTTTATTAAAATCCCTTGTGAGACCCTTGTGAGAATGACTCACACAACAGGAAAATAAAAACTACTTAATGTTAACAGTTGTAAAAAATGCAATCAAACAACTTGTACCATTTAACAAAGTAATGTGGGAGAAGAATACACACGGTAGGTTAAAACCCACAAAACTGTTGTCTCTTTTAACAAATAACAACATGTTATACTCTACAAAACTGTTGTCTCTTTTAACAAATAACAACATGTTATATGCTAAGAAAGTGTTATCCTTCCTACTCTACAACAACATGCCATATGAGATAACATGTTGTACATCTAACCATAAAACAACTCGTTTTTGCTAAGAAACCATTGTCTGTAATGACATACAACAACAGCCCTGATCAAGTAAAGGATTGTATCTTTTGCACTTCAACAATAGGTTTTCTTTTAAAAACCATTGTCTTTACTGCTTAAAACAACAATATATTCGTTAAAACGTGTTGCATTATTGGAGCTTTGACAACAGGTTTCCAAAGAAAGTGTTGTTGTTTCTGGGTATCAGACAACTCTTTTCAGGTGGCTTTTACTTGTCTTTCAACTTTCACACAACAGCTTGTTGTGTATTGTCTGCGGTGTGTATCAGACGACTTCTCAATAGTCAACAGTTTTTGGTACATTCAGACAACACGTTTTGAGTGTCGTCTAAAGCAAAAATCCTTGTAGTGACAGTTTTATCAAATACCATTATTCATAGTGTGGTTCCTCTAGGCTTCTTGGTGGCTTTATAGTAGAGGCTATTAATACATCATGAGTTCGGGCTTCTTTTATATGTGATAACATCTTCCACTTTTCAGTTCTTAAATCTTATGTCCGATGCAAATTTATATATAAAGCGCATTAATGAATGAGGAATGACATGGGGGAAAAGATGAAATCTTTGGTTACTGTATTATGCTGCATTGCATAGTATATACTAAGGTTTGCGAAATGTCAGTATTATGTCAAGTTTTTATTCAGTGTGATTTTTATGCTTCTATGCATGCCTACAACTGTAATTATTTACTAGAAGAGGACCTGACTTGAGCATTTGAAAATGTCAAGAAACTGCAGGCGGAGTTTGGTTAAAATGGTTGTATATACTTCCACCATTCGGAAGTGGACATTCATGTGGTGCTATAGAACAAAATCTCTTCTCGAATGTGAGTTTTACTGGAAGGAATATGCTTACTTAACATTGTTGTTTGAAATATTCCCCAGGTGTTCAGATCATGCACCAGAAGATGTACCTGTAGCACTGGACAGGACTTTGAAAGACTTGCAGCTTGACCATCTTGACTTGTACCTGGTATGTAATACATTAAGTTATAATCTACCTGAATCGGCAATCTATGTTATAAAAATGAGAAGATAGTAAAAAAGGAAAAATAAACCGTGACACATTTTTTCCCTTAAAAATTATAATGTGAGTTGTGAAAACCTGTTGATGTTGATATTTTAGTTACGATTGTACATTTTTTTTAATTTTCTTGATTAACTTCCTACCTTGTAGATCCATTGGCCTGTCCGGACGAAGAAGGGTTCTGCTGGCTTCAAACCTGAAAACTTCCTCCCAACTGATATACCTGCCACATGGAAAGCCATGGGAACACTTGTGGACATTGGCAAGACTCGAGCTATTGGTGTTAGCAATTTCTCTACAAAGAAATTGGAAGATTTATTAAAAGTAACTCGCATTGCACCTGCAGTCAACCAGGTGGAATGTCATCCTTCTTGGCAGCAGACCAAACTGATGGAATTCTGTAAAGTCAAGGGAGTTCACCTGTCTGTGAGTTTCCAATCTAATCCTACTTGTATATTTGTGCTATTTATGTCTCTTGAGTCAACAGCAGGGATTCCACAATCCCTAGCATTGTAGTATAATTAATACTACTCTTCTGTTAGGGTGTGGGTGTTGAGTTTTTAAAAATTATGTAATTTACCATTACTTAAAAAAAAAATTAAAACATATTTTATGATAGTAGCAATTGAGCAAACCATCTTAAAAAATCAACCAATATATTATAATATTTGAATTTTGTTAACCATATCAAAATACAGGATACACAACCAAATTTGGTATTCAAGTTTTTCCAGTATTATATTAAGCAACCAACCTATTAAAAGTTTATAGATATGATGTAGAAAATCCATTGCACATAAAAATGATTATGTTTTTGTAGACTACATGGAATTCTAACAAAAATAGTTATGTTGAGATTTCATAAAAAAAAAGGAAAATGAAAAAACAATTATTTTATCACGAAAAAAAAAATGCCAAAAGATAGCATTTGGAGTATTAATTCCAAAAACTAATTAAAAATTAGTACTGATTCTTCTAATAAGAAAACCAAAAAAACTATTATAATTATTTTGGCCTTTGGTGCTATTCCCTCTCTTAAGTAACTAGTTTTTGTGTCTGTGTAAATTTTAGGTTCACAGGTTCAGGACAGGTATGTTGCATCCATTAATTATTACCACTTCATCCTTCCACAGCAAAGCCACCGTTTGCTACCCAACGGTTCAGAAAAATAGCAACAGACTTTGGTCTCATAGACCGACCTTTAACACACTCAGTTAGGCCAGACCAGATATTAGGAAACTACGTAAGAAATTATATCATTGTGTCAAACAATAGTTACAAGCACATTTCCTATGCAATAATCTCAGTCGTCCTCGCTTTATTCTTTACTTCGAATCTCTTCCAGGTATCTCATTGTTCAAGATTTTTAGTCAACTACAGGCATGTTGCAAGGCTGAATCTGTTTTCATTTATGCATAGAAGACATCACTAACGGTTAACGGTAAGGTTAAATTCACATGAAATTAATTTCAGCTTCAATGAGTTGAAGTTTTTGAGAATTCGAAAATACTTGGTTCGAAATTCTTAATATAATTCCTATAACAAATTACCTACCTACATAAGTACCTACATATATAGTGCATCCGAATTACACAATTAGCATTTTATTGCAGGCAACAGGGACGAACTTCATCCTGCTACCCAGAATTATGGCCATTCAGGAGCTCCTTCCATGCAAAGTACATGTTTGCAACGCTGCCTATCTATACTTGCAAGGCAGCAAAGGACTCTCAAGATTCGCCTTAAGTGCCAAATAGGGGAACATGCCAGTCACATTAAGATCTTTCTCTCATCCCTGCTTTCCAAAAAAATAACCAAACATGTTAGGATCAAGCGAAAAATTGTTATGCATGCTAAATGGATTCAGAAGGACAGTCATGATCCCCAACCATATCGAGCATTTCAGATTATGCAATTTTACTCACAAAATCCAATACAGTTAGTGAATCTTCAGCGTTTAGTTGAACTTGAACCATTCAATCGGATGCCCACTACTTCCTTCATAATAATTGAGCTCTTTTTCGAAAAACTTGAAACATGCATACCAATTATTGACAACGATCAACCTTTTCAGCTAGCAACCTTCTCTACCGCAATGAAACCGTCCAGGCTATACTTTTGGCTGATGAACTACTTAGTATATATGGCAACACCCTCATTCAAAATTGTCTCTAGAAAAGATTAAGCATTGGCGATAGAATAATATATAAAATTAACTTTTATTTGATCTATATTTTTACTGTCTATAATCGAGAAATATATATATATATATATATATATATATATATATATATGAATTTTTAATAAAAAAAATCTAATACATATTAAAAAAATTCTTGAAAATCCTTTTCGCCTGCGCGAATTATTCGGACAATTTACTCATGTAATGTCCATAACAAAAAAGGGTTGGAAGATGTTATGTTTCTTCTACGGGCAATGCTTTGAGACATGTCGAAAAAAGCTTGCATGCATTTATATATTCCAATAGATATATCATATCAAGTCATTAAATTTTAAATGCAAAGGGCAAGAAAGTTAAGTTGTTGAATGCATAAACTCCAACATTTTCATAAATTAAAACTAGTCACAAGTGTATAATTGTCACCTTCAACTTATCAAATACGAGAGCATAAACTTCAACAGAAGCGTATTTAAAATATTAACTTATAATGCCTTTTTGAAGCACTCAAAAATTGGAAATAAAATAATACCTTTTGCCTTTATAATTATAATTCTCCATATAATATATTTTATAAATCATTGTTATACTCTATTTGTTCATATGAATATATTTATTTTATTACTTATTTTTTTTAATATTAATTTTGAACCGCGCAAAGCACGGTTTTACCCACCTAGTTATTACATAATGGAAGACTTTCAACTATAGTAACAATCACAAAATGCTAATAATTTGAATAAAACTAATGTTTTAAACCATGCATAACAAATATTTGATTTATTATTATAGTTGCTTATCATCATTCACAACAACAGACTAAAGCCATCCTTATATGCATCCGCTAATTTAATATCTAGTAAGGAATCTGGAGCATTGATATCCTGAACCTGGAAACCTTCCTATATTCCATATCCTTATGGTGAGCAGAAATACGGTGGTAGATATGGCGTTTTTTGTTGGGTTTCAACCCAATATGATGTTATGGGTTTGGGTGGTCCAAGATATATATGGTAAGATAATAATTATATGTGTATACAATTATTATATATGATATGTCTTTATCACTAAGTTGGGTAATTAGGTGCCAAGAATTGAAGGCTTGTATAAAAAGTATGGTAAGACTTGTAGAACAAGTATGGTAAGTCTTGGTGGCTAAGTTTTGGAGGGCTATTTATACATAGTCGTATTGTGTTTGTTTGATGTGTGAATACCTAAGAGATGTAGTATTAAGTATTGTTTAGGAAATGCTTGAGCATTGTTGGCTCAAGTATCGGGTTTGGGACACCATTGAGGTGTTATTTTTTTGATGTATTATTGATAATTGTTTGTATTAATAATACGAGTTGGGACGTGGCTGTTTCCACGTCAAATATTGTGTGTGTTCTTGTTTTGCATTTAATTATGGTTAATAGAAGTATAATTGTAATACTTGAATAGTGTTTGACCATACTTTGGTGGATCTTGTTAACTAATCGATTGGGTGTGTGTGCTCTGTATTGGTTGTTTGTGAATCTCAGATTGTGTAAGTCCCTTAACCTAACATCTCCCACGCTACTGCTTCATTCCATGTATATTTGTTCTTTTAGCCATCACCTTCAGTTAATGATCATGAACTTATGATTGAAATCGGGATAGAGCCTCATGAACAGCTTCTTACCAAATTCAACTTCAGCAAAATTCTTGGGCTCTTAAAATTATCTGTTAGAATAATCACCCTATTTAGTTTTTACCGTACAACATGATTGTAAATGTTGCTTAACTTCTTCAGGTGTGCATGCATAATCAACATTTCCAACATAAATGGACAGTAAATCCACTTCCTCCATAATTTCCTGGGCAAGCAGTTGCATTGATAGGATATTGAACAGTACCCTTT
The DNA here is from genome assembly GCA_036435485.1 of Saposhnikovia divaricata. Lineage (NCBI taxonomy): Eukaryota > Viridiplantae > Streptophyta > Magnoliopsida > Apiales > Apiaceae > Saposhnikovia > Saposhnikovia divaricata. The sequence continues at coordinate 190,850,522 of CM071597.1, forward strand.
CTTTCTCAACATGGCAGTGTAAATATTTTTAGGCAACTGCCTTTTTAGCCAGATTATTTTTTGGAAAATACTAGAGGCACAAAATTTGGTACAAAAAGTTTTACAAAATGACATGTGTCTCATTCTGATTGGTTATCATTCAACTAAATATAATGGGCCCCCTACATTCACACCATATCAACCAATAAAAATTTCCCTCATTACCACATCACCCCTGCCACATCATTTTGTAACTATTTTTGGTACAAAATTTTGTACCCCTAGCATTACTCTTATTTTTCACTATATTGAAAAGAGGCACCTGCATTATTTTTTACTAACAAAGCTGAATAGCTTAAACAACTCTTATTTCAACAGTTTATTATCCAAATTCTAGGATGCGGATTTAACAACTTTAATATAAAGGAAAAAAATAAAAGGAATATAATACAAAGCACCGGTAGTATAACGCCTTAGAAATTTTTTTTTTGATATTTTTAATTATTTATTTAATATCAAATGTGAATTATGTGACGTGATTATTGTTGAGGAGGTGAAATATGTATGATATCATATCTATGGGTTTAATTGATGATTTATATGTATTGGTTAAGCTCGTGTAGTTTTAATTGTATTTTTTGATGAATAAATCCTATTTAAATCATGTGCTATTTATCTTCTGAGAATTTTATAAAATCATCAGGGTTAGTTAAAATTACGAAATCTTTTGTATTATTTACTTAATTAGTTCATTTGAATTTTAAAAATATTGGATGTATTTATTTTGATTTTTATAAGGGTTTTAAAATAATTTTATGAATTGATTTGTGTTTTACGGATTTAATCTTGTAAAATTCATATTTAATTCGTTTTTGATCCTAAAAATATTTTAAAAATATGGGGAGATAGATAATTTCATTCCCTACGTTTTAAAAATGAAATTTAGATTTTTCTCAATTGTTCTATATTTATTTGCTATTTTACAAGATAGATTTTTAATTATTTAATCAGAATTTTTTTATAAATTCCATTAACAACTTCTATTCCTTATTAATTCCTTAAATCCCTAATTAACCTCTCATTTATCCCAAATTCGGTTTAACAGCTGAGAGCTGAGTCTTTCAAAACTCTCGAAGCTTCTCAAATCTCCCGACTATTCTTCCTCTAATTTCCTCGTTGAAAAACATCGAATCCCTCTTCCTCTCTCTCGTCATGTGTTCGATTTTATATCTTTACTGGTAAAGGAACTCGCCTCTCTCTCTACTGGTGGCCTGCAGTTGGTTGTGTTGAATTGGGCGTGTGTTATTCCCGTGTGTGTGTTATGGTGCGTGACTGAGCTTGGAAGCTCGATCTTTGCTATTAGTTCCTCCTCTCCCATCGTTAATCTTTGTGGTGACTATTGTGTGTGTATAGGTGAGGTGCGCGTGCTTGGTGTTCCAAGTTCACCTCCTTATTCCCCTGTTCCTGCAATGAAAGTGTGTGTATGTGAAAACGTGAGCATATATGTGTGTTAACAGAATGCGTGCGTAGTGTGTGTGTGTGTGAGTTGTGTTGGCCGTGTGTTTATGCAGCTGGGTTATTTCTCGTAGTATTGTGGTGCTTCGAGGTTGTGCCTTGTTAAAATTCCTGTGATTTTAATTGCTGTGCTTTGACCTTGTTGTTACATAACTGCCTTGTGGATTTATTTGGCTATTTGATGTGATTACAGATAGATTCTCTGGATGATAAATTCCGAGAAATAAATTGTGAATTACTCGTATAATAAGTTTGTGCAGAATTTCGGGTCGAAACCCCAAATTAGGGTACCCTCGAAATTTTGCCCCATCGATAATGATTTTATTTGAGTCGGGGGAAAATTGGCAATGATGAATACGTGTGCCAAAATTTAATTTTTACAATTACGTGATAATTTTTAAACTTGTGTTTTAAATCCCAAATTTTCATAATTGGCTAGTATTACTATCAACGTGGATTATTAGGATGTAATTGTATTTCATGTGATGATTGTTGGATTGGTTGTGTCGGTTATGTTCCGACTGGCTGTTACCCGTATAAAGGGGATGCCGTCAAAATTTTCTAAAAATCTTAACTTTTTTTTTTCTCGAGTATATGTATATATGTATGTACTACTAGTATGGAGTTGGTATTTGGATTTATATTTTATTTACGTGATTATTTGTTAAATATTTATCGGTTATAATTATATATTTATGTCAGTGGCCTACAGTTGATATTATGTGATTAAAGTAAGTAAATTTAGGGGATTATCGCAAGGGTAGGTTAAGATTAGACGTTTGAGGAAGAACGTCGAGCATTGTATAGAATTCTGAAGTAGTGTTTTTATTGTGTAGATTCGAAGGACGTAGACTCAAGGGGTAAAGGAAGGGCAAAGGCTGAGGGCTTTTGAGCTAAGTGACTAGTGTGAAAGTACTTTGTTAAGGCAAGTGACTCGAACCTTATATTGAGGTTCAGATTCCATCAACTGCTTGTGAATTTCTGTTCAAACTTTTGTAACTTATTGTTGTTCCTTTTAAATTAATGTTGAATCTCTTGTACCTTGTTGCTTATCCATATAAATTATTGCTTAATTCTTGTACCCTATTACTTGCTCTTATGAATTGATGTTTAAACCCTCATACCTTCTTGCTTGTGCCTCGGAATAATTATTTAAACTTTTGTACCCTTTTGTTGCACTAATTTAGATTGAACCATAAACCTTAATTTATAATTTATGCTTTGCTCCACTTTAACCTTTCCTTATGCTTGTTTCCCTAAACCATACAAATAAAACATTACTCGTAACCCCTGGAACCATATTTCTAAAACCCTAACACCTACTTTATTCCTCATTAGCTAATGACCCTTTTCATTGATGTGATCCTGTTTACCTAAAACCTACAAAAATTTTAATTAATATTTTCTTACCTCACCTCCTTATAATATCATGTGCTTGGCAAATACTTATTCTTAAATACCTTTGAATCACACTTCAATCCTTACCTTGTGTACCTTACGCACTTTTACCTGAACGTTTCCCTGACCATAAATCTTTTATAACTGCAAATCAAAATAGCTTATTTATTTAAAAATGTTTTAAAATTCCTTAAACTGGACTGATTTGTTATCAATGAGTTTAAGGACCGAAAAGTGAAATGTTTCTAAAAGTTCTAAAGGTTTTATTGTGAGGGATTCCGCTAAAATGTTTTCTACGGATTCCTTCAGATTGGAGAGCTTAAGAGGCTGGGTGACGCCGGTCTAGCATTTTTTTTAGCGTAAGAGGTTGGGGAATTGCCCAGTCCAGCATTTGAAAGCCCAATGTGTTGCCTAATTGGGAACCCAATTTCAAGGTCCAGAGGGACTTCGTGTCCGGTATGGGGACTTTACGTGGCTGATCACCCGTATTGTCCGTTGTCGTGAAAAACCTCCAATCAAATTTAAATGTTTTAAAAATAGAATTGTTTTAAAAAGAGAAATGACTGCTCTCCCTCTTTACTTATGAAATGAAATATAAGATGTCATATTCGGATAAGTTCAAAGAATGAACCTTTTATTGTTGTAACCAGATTTCAATTGTAGATTCTTTATATCTATATTGTCATTTGCTGAGCATTTGGCTCACTCCTTGTTATGGTTTCTAACCCTTTTTCAGTTAAACAAGAGGATACTACTTAGGAGCTATATCAGGAGATGAGTTTGTGGTGGACTATAGACAGACTAGCTTTGCTCAGGTAGAAGGTTGGACTTTTGGATTAGCAGTCAAGATTTGTTGTAATAGTGGCAGTTGGTTGTATTTATATTTGTGGAGTGTATGTAACTTTTGATTAAGGATTTAATATTGTAATGTAATAACTTAGTAGTTGCTTGTTTCATACCACTACCTGTTAGAGATCCGGGTTAGTAGTGGGGTTGCTATATTATGTCTTAATATTTTGTTATCAGGATTTATGCATTTAGTTTTGTATAGTGATGCCCCGATCTTGATATCTGACCGGGAGGGCGTTGCAGTATTGTTCACCTGATCGGTTAGGACAGGTTGGACCGGTGTTTGTTTTTCTTAAAAGTTGGAATTGTTTTTTTTTTGTATTTGAATGAAATTTGGTTTGGTTCAAATTACAGGTGGATAGTCCAAATTACGAATACATCATGTCGAATTTTTTAAAAAAAATTCCCCTGTATTAAATTCTATTTTATCTAAATAAATTCCAATAATTGAGTATTTCATTACAAAAAAAAGTATATTTTCAGTTGGGAAGTCGGGGCGTTACAGGTAGAACTAAACATCCTATATATTTTCTAGCGCTTAATACCATCATACTCTGTAAGTGGGCGAGGTTCCTTTATTAAAAAAAAAAATACTTGTGCAATCTTCAAAAGATTCAAATGTTCCAGAAAATATGAATTAGCCACTCAAATCTAAAAAAAAAATAACCTTTGGATTAGGGAATTGAAGAAGCTGTTGACATATATAACCTTCTAGAACAGAGATTCATTAGAGTAATGGATTGCTGCAACACTGATTGTTGCACAATTGGTTAAATATATCTAATTTGAAATTTATCAAGATTAACGCAGTGGACGATATTTTGATTCAAAATTTGAGTTTGGATGTTACGTCAATTAGCGGAATAAAATTATGCGGTTCATATTCATATTCAGTCCTCTCCAATGTGGATGCACCATCAAGGAACAACCTATTCAATCTATTCAACTTTTATGTTTGTGTTCTTTTGGATTGAACATGAGAGCACAAAATTTCCACCACTCATCGATTAGAAAAAAAATTGGACAATGTAACAATCAATCTTAAAAAATCAGACCAATAAGTGGGAATCAAGCTGTAAACGAATCGAGACGAGCTGAGCTTTATTTTTTTTGCTGACGAACCGAGCCCAGTCGAGCTTCCTTATCGAACAGAGCTCACGTTCGTCACTGAAATGAGCTGCACTCAAGTTTCTATTAAACCAAAACGAGCCCAGCCGAAACTAGCCACTATCGAACAGCTCGAAAAAAAAAATAACAAAGCAAAACTGAAAAACACTTAAAACAACAAAAGGCTTCCATTAGGCCCAAGTAAATATAACCCGGCCCAAACTCAAATCAAATACCTAATAACTTCTAAAAAACTAGCCGCAATATTACCAATTTTACTAATATTATCTTATCAATAGTATTTAGAAAATATTAAAATTTACATTTTTTTTAAAGATTTAACGAGCCGAGTTCGAGCCGAATGATCACGAGTCGATCTCGAGTCGATCTTGAGTCGAGCTCGAACTACACAGGTCAATAGCTCGGTTCGAGCTAGTTTGCTTAACGAACACTTTTTTGTTTTCGAGTTCGAGCTAGCTTTCTTAACGAGCCGAGCTCAAGCTTGTTCGCTAACATCTCGGTTCGTTTACAGTCCTAAGTGGGAAGCATAGACCCGGACCCCAAGTTTTATCATTAAATCTCGAACTATAGTTTAGAAAGTCATCGGTTTGATGAATTACCTCATTTCGAAGAAACATATAATCTGAAATTTTAGGTACAACGCAATTTTTATTAAAAATTATAATATTATTGAGCAACAACGATGAAACCACGAAGCTACTTGATTTGCAAATCATGGATAAGTTATAAAGATAAAGATAACATTCACATAATAAATCAACTGAATTGGCACAAAAAATCGTCAGAATTTTGCACATAACAAAATATCATAGACATTAGGTTGCAAGTTACCAACTTCACTAGCAAAAGAATACATGATGATAATGGAATATATTTATAAGTTAAGCTTCTTTTCAAACTTTTAATCTTGTAAAACTGCTAACTTTTGTCATTGGACTTGATAAACAACTATGAAATAAAAATCTTCAGGAAACTACAATAACCCACTACATTCACAATAAATAGTATTATAGGATAAAAGTCATTCACTAAGGTATCAATAAAATTATATATCTTATAAATATGACTAAATATGTAAATAAATGAAAGCAAACTTTCTTGTGAACATGAACGCGGTTAAAAATTTAATCGCTATTATAATAATGATGAACAACATAAAATCACATAATTACATCAAAATGAAAGCAGTTTAAAGAAAAAAATTATATACTACGAATACATATTTTAAAAGAAGAATACAAAGAATCGACTGGATTAGAAAATATGTAGACATACCTTGTAATGCTTGAGAAACTTTAAACAATGAGGTGTGGAAAGATCTGCATAAAAAACACACATCAATGAACGATCAAATTGAAAGTGAAAGTGTCCTAAACCAATCATGTATGATGAGTTAGGAAGAACTTTTATGTAATCAATTTAATTTCATTTTATTAATAAAAGACTGGTTTGTTTTTGTTACGGGCATTATCTATTCAAGTGTTTAAATAAGATGTTCCATAGTTTAGAATAAAGCTTTTAGAATTATGATGAGATTGTAATAGTGAGATCTAAAAGATGAAAACTCTAAAATTAAATTGTTACTGGTCGTAGGATAACTAATTGGTAGTTAGTTAATCTGTAAAGATAAGTACATACTATGCTTGCTTCTATATGAAGGATGTCTGTTCTCATAGGAATTTGTGTGCTGACACTATAACTAGTATGTAGGTGCTTATTAGAGAATAAATTCACTGAACATGACTCGAATAGTTAAACTAATGGAGTCCACTCACGTGTCAGTAGTTGTTCATATAGTGATGGTTGTACAAGTGTCCTTAGACTTGAGGTAATCATAGTCATCTTGTGTACATTAAACTATACTCTGGTTTAGTTCTTAGTCTCTAGGGACAATAATAAGGGCTCTTCTGGGCATATGAATTTGTACATGAAGATAGTGATTGATCAATAGAGGATCTGCCCTTTCTAGTGAAGGAAGAGAATGTCCTATGTTATTCCACTTATGCTAGTTCAAGAATCTCTGGCCAGAGTGAATGAAATTAGAAAGAAGTTTCTAATTTGCATTAGAAGGAACTAAGCATAATGAATAGGAAATCATATGATTAAATTAGATAGGCTTGACACAAGTTCCATGTCGTGTATTTAATCGGGATATTGTTGGGTAGAAGGAATTGATTGTACGGGAACCATTCACTGACTAGGTTCTAGGTATTCTAAGCAGTGAATTCATATTATCTGGATAGTCACGATATGCTGATAAGTATCCCTCACGATGTAGAATAAATATGATTAATTATTTAATTAATTATATTTAATGAATTAGAAGAATTCATATAAATGATAATAAAATAGTTTTATTATTATTTATTTCTACTACCGGCTTAATATTGAACCTACAAGGTCACACAATAAAAGAGACTGATTTATTGGTGGATGAATTAATTAATAATGGCTAGTAATTATTTATTTATGAAATAAATAATTTATTAGCAATTTTATTATTGATTAAATAAGATTTAATTGATTATAAATTAATTAAGAAGAGTTCTTAATATTATTAATTAGGGATTTAATTTAAGAAATTAAATCAAGAGAGAGAAATATTTTCTAAAGAGTTTAGAAAAAGAATTAATGATTAAAAGGGTTTTAATTATTAATTAATTGATTAATGAGATTAATTAATTTATAGGGTTAATAATTATAGGAAAAAATCATCTGAGATTTTTGCCTATAAATACACTATTATAAACCTTATTAGCCCGAACCCTTTTTTAACGTAAGTTTCAGAAGGAGGCAACCATAATTCTCTCTCAACCTCTTCCTCTCTCCTTCAATCATCTCTTGGTGGATACTTGTGGAGTGCTTCACACTTGAGGAGCAGCTGCTAGGACCTCTCTTTGTCTCCCTTGGATCGCTTTTAAAGGTTAGATTACTAATCCAATTTTTTTCCCATGAATCGTATGCATCTTTTTATGATTTTTATTGTTGTATAATCGTTATACACGCTTCCGTTGTGCCATAAATCCCTTCACAAATATTGAAAGAAATCAAAGAAAACACTAAGGTTGTGTCCACTTGGGGAGAATGGAATGAGGTACGAATGGAATGAATAATTGTAAGCAAAATTTATGAAGAAAAAAGTTTTTTATGAATTAAATTTATGTTGGGGGAAATAATGAACAAATATAAGAGAGAAGAAGTTTATTATGATGAAGATTGCAAGGAAAATGATGATAATGGAGAACGGAGTATTTCTTCCAAAACATGTGGTTTAGAACTTTAATTTAAATTGTGTGAAAATGAATGAAGTAAGTAATGAAAATTTAAACACTTTTCCCTATGGGTGATCATAAACCGCACCAAACCGGAAAAATCGCTCACATCACATCAAACCGCACCATACCGCGCGGTTTTTATTTTCTATGGTACGGTTATGGTTTCAAATTTTGACAGTTGTGCGGTGCGGGTTGCAGTTTTAATTTTCTGAAAGTTTTCCCGGTCTCTCCCAAAATAAGAGTATAAATTTCATTCCATTCTCCATTCATGCCATTCAATTGAAGTGAACACAGCCTAATAATTTGAATTTCAAAATAGCACCTGGCGAATTATCGTATGTAAACATTGAATAAAGAAATTTCAAAACCGTAACTAAATATATGTAAGCTTGATAACTGATTGTGAAGATGAGCGCAATCATTACATAAGTTCGGGCTAAAATTATGGATCATTGAGATTTTGAAATCACAGGCTTGTGAATACAGCATTGTTGTAATACTTCGGATCCAACTGGATAGATAGAAAACCCGTATTATCAACATAAAACAGTGTATATCAGTAAATTGGGTCATTATTGGGTAATTCGTTAACTTATTTAATCAAGTGAAATTACCAAATTGTCCTCATATTAGGGACTTTTTAGGAATTTTCTTGATAGTCTTTACTAGGAGAAATTAAGTTTTATTGATTGATTGATATCCAATTGCATGACATGAGTTGGGACCACTGAGCACGTTCAGTTGAATTTTTAAAACGCTAAAAGAAGTGCAGTTTTAAAGTGATATTAGAGCATCTTCAAGGATATTAGCTAAAATGATTGGTTAAATAATAATTATGTAAAAATTGTTGAATTTGTAAGTTATTTTATTCCAATGTAGTTGGCTATATTGATTGGCTAAAATTTAAAATGGTATGTTTTCATTATTTCAAGTTGTTAAAAATAGAATATATTATTATAATATGGTAATTGATGATGTGGAGTTTTACTACAGGTCTTTAGAGGTTCGACAAATATAGCCAATATGATGAGATTATCTAAAATTTTAGCCGTTGGAGATGAAATATTTTTACACATTCTCCATAATTTTTATTTATGATATTTCCGATACAATTTTAGCTAAGGGGTATGTATGGTTGGAGATGCTCTTAAGGAGCCTTTATTTTGGATTGTGTTGTTTGGACCATTTATTACTAAATGTTAAATTTTAATAAATGGTACAAATTTCCATTTTAATGTTTGTGAAATTACGATTTTATCTTTATATTTTTAAAAATTATAAAATGTCATTCTTTTATAATTATGTAAAAAGTAATGAAATTATGTTAATGTTGGGAATAGAAGAACTGAGCCTTTTTTTTTTTGCTAAGTTTTTTCTATCAAACACATAACATAACCAATTTTGCTACACTTTATTTTGAATTTTTTTAAAAAAATTATAAGATAAACCACATCTTTTTTTCTTATCTCTTCCTCTTTTTTTATTTTTGATTAAATAAAATATTGATTTATATTATTTCTAAAATATTGAATAGATAAATTACAAGAAATATTCTAATCGATTGAGTGTTCTATGCAATTCTCTTTTGCCATTTTAGATAATTGATATTAAAATAAATTTTAGATTATACATAACGTAACCGAGTACAAAAAAAATTATTTACATGCGTCTCCATGTAGATATTAAATTCTGGAAATAAAAAAGTAAGATTTAGTTTTAAGAAATATGCAAATTTTAGTTATCAAATCATACATAATTAATAATTGCATTACATTAGTCTTAGGTATGTAAAAATTAAAAAATGTGATATTACGGGTTTTGGTCGACCAACTATTTAGACTTTCAATGATTTAAATATATTATTAGTCCAAAAACATAAATATTTGAACATATATGAAAAATAATTGAAATTTTGTTAAGAAGATGAAAACTCTAAAAATATGATCTTTGTTATATATAAAAAATAACATAATTAACAATCAAATTAAATCAAAAAAATAAAATTTTTAACTCATAAATATTACAAAAGTACAATAATTATTTATAATGATTAATTAGACTACAACTCGACTATAAAATATGGTAGAAATGAATTTTTATATAATATGACAAATTGATCAAGTTATAACATACACTTTGATCAGTAAACGATAAAATCAAAAAAATTAATTTAAAATTTCATATACATGCATGGGTAATTAAGGTCATTTTATTATATTTAACATCGACTGAAATATTTAGAAAAAATTAAAATTGAGTAAAAAAATAATTCAAAATATAATTTAAAAAATTGGTATGCAAAATTAAAAAATAATTAAAAATATATTAGATAAATTGAAATGTTATCGCTTATCAAATTTTTAATTATGAAATTTTTTTAATATATACATAATTTTGGACGAGAAATAAGTTCAATGCTTACATCTGGACTTTTACACTAAATAATTTTAATTTTGTGTCTTTTGGGACCTTTTCTTAAAAAATGTTAAAATCTCCAAAATTTATTCCTCAATTTTTTTCATGTCACGAATTTGGTAACTGCATAACTATGCATCCCCAAATCAAGAGCCCAGATCCTTCTCCATACCCTTTTGTGTTCTCTATATTAAAAAGTACTTTTGACAGGACCCATTTTAAGATAAAATATTTTTATTTTCATTTTTCTTAAAATGGGTTCCGCCAGGGACACCCCTTTTTGTACCCAAACTAAGACTTACCAATAAATTGTGGGGAATTTTTTTAAAGAGCATTGCTAGGGAACCAAAAAATTCTTCCAAAAATTTTGTACAAAATGATGTGGCAAATATGTGGACGGTTTTAATTGAATGGTTGGTGTGAATGCAGGAAGATCTCATCCCATTATTATTTTTATAACCAATTAAAAGCAAACACATGGCATTTTTGGGAATTTTTTAGGATACTTTTTGGTTCCCTAGTATTTTTCTTTTTTAAAATATTTAACACTGCTCTAAATTAACAATTTAAAAACTTCCTCTATTATTGATCTCTTAAATCAAAATCAGATATACCTTTAATATTTCAAATATATTTAAAAGATTCGAAGGGATTGTCTTCACCCAGAATCAAATATATTTGAATCTCGTGTGTTTTACCGGATTTCAAAATGTCAACAAAACCCTACCAAGAAAGGAAAATGCTAGGTACCTCAAATAGGTACCTAAAATAATTCCCAAATGCCAAGTATTTTATTTTAGTTAGTCATAACAAAATGGATCCCTTACATTCACACCAACCTTCCCAATCAAAATTTTCTAATCTGCCACGTCAACGAAACCACATCATTTGGGAATATTTTTTGGGTACCAATTTGGGATACATAGCACTACTCATAAAGGAAATCCAGCAATTCAAAAAATTCCTTAAAAGGCAAAAACGTATTGGAAAAGGAGATTTTAGAAGATTTTTTAATAGAATATTTCTATATTTAAAAAAAAATTAAATCTTGATTGATACCTTTAGATTTGAAAAGATTTTTCAAGAACTTCTATAAAATACCCCGGATACTGAAAGATTTTTTAATAAAATTCCAGCAAATTAATCAAAGAAAGGAGACAGAGTTGACCAACAAAATCCAGATGAGTGAAAAGAGAGAGCAGCACTTTGTGTTGGTTCATGGAGGTTGTCATGGTGCATGGTGCTGGTACAAATTGGCAACACTACTGAGATCAGAGGGACACAAAGTCACTGCGCTTGACTTAGCAGCTTGTGGCATTAACTCAAAGCAGGTGCAAGAAGTCCAGTCCTATACCGACTACTATGAACCCCTGACGGAATTTATGGCCTCCTTACCACCAGATGACAAGGTGGTTCTGGTAGGCCACAGCCTTGGTGGATTTGGCCTGTCACTTGCTATGGAAACCTTTCCCGAAAAAATTTCAGTTGCGGTTTTCGTAACAGCTCTTATGCCTGGTCCGGACCATAGCATCTCTGATGAGGTAATTACATATATCATATATGGGCACCAAACACCCTGCAAGTTATCACCCCAAATTTAATTTGATCTTCGTTTTCTCTCAAAATTTTAGTTATGTACAAAGAAGTAGTACTAGAGTTTGTACTGTTTGCTGTGATGTTAACTTTTTTGAGTGAAAATTATAGATGAGAAAAGTACTGTTCGAGTCATTGGGTGATGAAAGTTTGACCTTTCATCAAAGCTCGGATAAACGTATAATCTCCTTCATCTTTAGACCCGAGGCGTTGGCCTCCAAACTGTATCAACTCTCTCCAACCCAGGTATGTTAATTCATTACTTGCCTTTGATATTTAATTTAACCAAGTCACAAAAGTAAACTGCTTATACTGCCGCTTCGTCTGGTACTCTGATTGGGTGAAATGGATTGAATATGGAAACTTAGAGAAAAACACTGACTGATTGAAGTGGAAAAAATGAGTCTTACAGCCAGAGAAGCGGAGAGGCCTAATATTTAGCACGTCTAGGCTTCAGAACCAGGATTTTTGCTGAGGGGCAGGTTTACTGAATTGTTATTTCATTCTCAACCCCCAGATGTTTAAATAGCAATTGTGGGCAGAGAAAACATGGCACTATGGCTGCAGAGTCTAGATCGTGTTTGGCTAATTGTATCAAAGAACTTATTAGTTACAATTTTTTTAATAACGTATAGGATTTGATGCTAGCAACTTTGTTGGTGAGGCCACATCCTTTAAGTGTATCAAAAGAACTGGTGCTCAGTAAAGAAAAATACGGTTCAGTTCACCGTGCGTATGTTGTGGCTGAACAAGATAAGGTACTGCCTGAAGAGACACAGAGGTGGATGATTCAACTGAATCCACCAGAGGAGGTTAAGGTGATCCAGGGTTCCGATCACATGACCATGTTCTCTAAGCCACAGGAGCTCTGCTCTTCCCTTCTAACAATTGCCCAGCAGCACTGCTGATGAATTGTGGAACTGCTTCTCCACATTGCGTATTATGTTTACTCAACTTGTTTGTACTATCGTGAATAATATCTGGGGGAGACAAGCATGGCTCTAATAACTTTTGTGGGCGATTGAATTTGTAGATTTAGAGTCTTATCTATAATCCTTAATAAAATTGACATTCCTTTAATTAAACTTTACGATTATGATGCACATCCTTCAAATACTCCATCCAAAATTCTAGTGATGTTAATTTTCTGGCAAGTATTGCAAGGCAAGTAGAATATACCAGTATATACCTATGATATAATGTTCATTAAACTTCTGAAAAGATTTCAAAAAATCAGAAATACAATATGACTGCAAAGTTTTTCACTGCCTAGGAGTATCGTATCATACGCGACCCATTAAATAAAAAATACATTTAAATTTCTAAAAATTATTTTGATAAACAAATTAGACTCAGGGGCTCTCATAGATATATATATATATATATATAATAAAAATTGTGCAGTGTGAAGTATGATTTGATGTCCTTGTGATAGTTTTGTTATAAATACAATTAAAAGATTAGTTACCATAGCTTTGAACTGTTCACGTCACATGTGATAGATTTTAATGTCCTTTTCCCTATTGGATCAATCTTCAACTTCCGTCCGATCATTACTTTACTTCATTGTTCCACAAAAAGAGTCAAGTGTTTGTATGCTACTAAAGTACTGCCACTGGTAAGATATTTCCAATATAAATCCTAACTATAAAAAGCATAGTAATACATGATTACAACCATGGTTATAAAAATCGATAATCGGTATAAATCGGTCAAGAGATCGATTTAAGATTATTCGGGTAATCGGGGATTAATTGGAAGGATTAATCGGAATATTAATCGGAAATTATAATAATATTTAATATATTAGTCTAATTTAGAATTAAACATATCATTTTAAATAAATTTACAGGATTAATCGGATTTCAAAAATCGAATCTGTTGGTTACCTTACAAAGGATTAATCGGGGATTAATCGACTAAATCGGGAATTTTTAAAACCATGATTACAACACAGGTTAAGTAAAGTGTATTCCAATTTATAAAAAAAATTAAAAACATATAACTTAAGCTGCGTGGAGAAATGTTCAGTATCTATAGTATTCTCTTTTCTACAGTATTAATACTAATAAGATATTAATAGAGAATTGACGAGCATTGTTTGCATATCTGGAAACGAGAGCTCCTAAATTTCAGTTGCTTAAACTAGACAATAGTTTGTAAACCACAACTAACAACAAAACATAACATTTTGCCATAAAGAAATATATGCAACATCATATTTATGGTCCAGCTAAACAATTTACATATTTGCACACTACATATAGTGAGTGCACACCCACTGGAAAAGGGAGAAACAATTGCAACGTTAGGGCTTGGATGGAAAACATAAATTAGTGAAGGACATACTATGTACATATGAACATCTGTTACATTATGCTCACCTTATCGACTTTCTCCTTATAGGGGATGGTTAGGATGTAGCAGCAACAGAAATAGTTTGGGATAAGTTTAAGCGAATCAGCTAAGCATAGTAGGATGCCCAGTCTGAAGCATTCTCTTGAACATGTCCATCCCAAATGCAGAATCTGATGAACTAGATAAACCAGCAGACAATTAACATCAAGACATCATTACTAGTATTGGATAAACTGCAAAGTTAGAACAGTGATACAGACTTGGTTTTTTCACAAATCACAATCTATATTCCAAAAGAAGTAGAACTTTACCAGTTTGGGGGTTTGTACAGAACATATAAAAAATTATGATATATTGTAAATTCCAGGTTGATAACATAACAAGTGAACATTTGTGCGGGCCACTAATTACACTATAAATTTCATGATGTTAAAAATGAAGTGAAAACAGAGCATTACTAAGAGATGTAATTTTCAGATACACATTAACGGCCATGTTGATTGTTCACTAGAAAGCAGGGATTCTTCACTTACCCGCCGTACCGCGCACCCGATTCTTGGGGATTCTTGGGTGCGCGGGGATTCTTGGGGATTCTTCCCTCACTCACAAGTGAGAGAAGATAATGTAAATACTTAGTGCTTGTTTGGTTAACATTAGGAAGTTAATTCCTATGTAAGTTTAAATTACTATGGAAATTATAATACCCAGTAAGTTCAAATTTGTGTTTGGTTTTTAAAATGAGTTTTAACTTCCGAAGGAAGTGCAAGTTACCAAGGGGTACCAAGGTAAGTAACTTCCCATGATTTATGGGTATTTGAAGTTCCAGGGAACTTAAACTTCCCTTTTAAATGCTAACCAAACAACTTTATACAATGCAACTTCCTAGGTATTTTAACTTCCTGGATATCTACATGTCAACCAAACAAGCACTTAAATACTTAATCGATTAACTACATTAAAATGCATTAGTTGTTTTATTGACTAATTATGATATGTAATATTAAGGATAAAGAACTTAATTAGTTGACCATTTAGTTCAATTTAAATGAAACTCTTGAAATACATACATAAAACATATTTTTAATGTGTTAATATTTGCCGAATCCCCCCGCACCCGAATCCTCATATTTTTAGATTTGCCGAATTTCCGTATCCCCGCACTACGCACCCCCGTACCCGCACCCGCACCCGCACTCATGCTTCCTAGATTGTTCAATACCGAAACTGATTTTCTTAGAATATTCAGGAAGACCACTCAGATCTGGAAGCTAGTTAATTAGTTATACATAAAATTTGTACATGGGAAGCACCAAGATATAGTACTATTCTCATAAGGTGCATCAACTTGTACGAGTTGCATATCTCAAACATAGACTACTGCCCGAATGTTCAAAATATTCTGCATCACCTCAGGACAATGTCAAGGAAAAATAATTATCCTTGGAAAAAGAAACCTTGAACTTAAGTTATAAAGAAGGCCCAAAATAGATGGAAAATCTACTCACCTCGAGATAGTGATTTCATACGGAAATGAGACGCCCTCAACATTAGGTATGGGGGGAACATGATCCCTCTTCTCATTAACAAATTTGATGATCTGGAACAAAACCTCACGAAGAGATGCTTCTAGTGCTGCACGGCGCACATCTCTCTCTTCCAGTGCAGCTTCTGCAAACAGGTGAAGCGTACAGTAAGAAGATGAACATTATAATATATCTGAGTGACAATATAACATCATGATCGAAACTTAATGAAGATGCAACAACTTGGTGGATGATACCTCCAGGATCGATTACTATTTTGGAATGCTGAGACTTGCCAGAATGTGCTCTTGGCTGTTGAGCAACATTTAAATTTATATACCATTGCTCCCAGTGCAGGCGTTCAACTTTGTTTGTAAACCATGTTGCCTGTTTACTTTTTACTTCATAGAAAGATAGGCATATCTGCATCATATGAAGACCATTACAGATATGTATTTATAAGAAAGGGTAAGTACCCTTTCGTACCAGCTTAATTACGATAACTAATGAAAAACAATTTACTCAAGTATGATGTTGATTGAACTTTGCGGATTATTTGATTCCTATAAATCAGTTAAAGTTAAAACAAGCCTCGTTCAAGGCAAATATGTTCTTATATATTATACAGAAAGAAAAAACAAGGGATGTTCTTGTATAAAAAAATTTCTTGAGTAATTTGCACTGTGCTGACTTCAGTCAATGTATAGGAGTTTGGTTGTCAGTTAACATTTATAGAGTATTAAGACAGTTATGATTTATGAAAGGTGGTGAACTTAAATAACATGACATTTTTCATACATCTGTCACTCCAGTTCCAACAATGATCAAAACAATAAAGTAAATCTAGCAGAATCTTAAGACACAAACTGTTTATGAAACACCGTCGAAAAGACTGCTAAAATTGGGAGCCAGACTGTAAAAAACATGAACACTCCACACTTAGTTTAACCGTTTCTTTAAAACTATAATATACAAAAAGGACTCATGTAGAAGACACATTAGTAGCTCTAGCAAAAGGAGATATGTACATAAGGAACCACATATTACACATAATAAAATAAAATTCAACAGCAGCATCATGGAAGGCAGTAAACCTGATTTTTCTTATTGGGATGTTTTTCTACCCTGTCAATAAACTGGCCAATCTTCTCATCTACTTTCTTGTCAAGTTCTACATCCACACATTGCACCTATACAACAACAAATAGTAGTAGCTTTAACTAATAAGAACCTAGAAATGCCAAATCAACTACTGTATGAATGTCACTGAATCAATATTAACAGGTAAATTTTAACATATTACAATAATTTAAAACAACAACTACAAGAATATCAACTAAAACAATTTGTTTTTTTTTTTGAAAGCATCAATGATCAGCCTGCTTATGATAGTCGTAAAAGCATATCTGCAAAACATGCCCATTCCCAATTTTGCACACAAATGTCAGGCAATGCACTTGCTAACAACATACTATAATTTAAGGAGCTCATAATGTCATGACGTGCAACACATTATAGGTTCATAATGCCCAAAATATAAGCATTTAACTGTGCAGAAAATTATTTATGAAAGAGTTTTAAGGAATAATGGTAGCATTACGAGCTCAATACTTAGCATAATAATATCAGGAAAAATACCAAAATTGAAATGCTTATCACAAACTTTCCATAAAAAAGTTGCACCATAAAATTTGCTATGCTGGTACTACTTATTCAAAGAATAAGAGATTACATTAAATTCATTGTCATAGCATCAAGCTTCCTAGTGGCCACTTAAAAAATATATACATACAATATAAAAGACAATATCCCTCATACATTCTTAATCATTAATTTACGAGAAGTACCAATTATCATCCAGGAGTACATATCACTTACGTATGTAATTTCAAAGAGTTGCAAATCAACATCCTTTGGCCGCACAAGACCTAAAGCCCTGTGGAACAAAATAGTGTGTAGAATGCCTACACCAGTTTCACATAATTGTTAAACTACATGATTAGCAAATAATTATGCCTAATTGAAGAGAAGATTTACGAGAAATGAATCAAAAAGAGATTAAAACATAATATAACAATGTAATAACAAAATTGCTATCTAAAAATGAACAGAACATAATTAATGAACCTAAAGCCCTGTGGAACAAAATAGTGTGTAGAGTGCCTACACTAATATCACATAATTGTTAAACCACAGGAGTAGAAAATAACTATGCTTAATTTAAGAGAAGATTAACGAGATATAAATTAATATAACAAAATTACAACATATCTATCTAAAAACAAACAGAACAGTCCACACATAGTAGCAGCACCACTGCATAACCAAAATAACTATAATCACAACTAAAGTGAAGTAATAAACTACTATTTACATAAAACTTTTTAAAGAATTATTAATCTGTAATGTCTTCAATACAAAATTTTAACAGTAATAGAAAGTTGCAGATAAATTAAATGAGCAACGAGTTGCGTAAGAGGAAATTATAGGTCATCGCATAGAAACGGTCAATATGATTAATCACTAGATTACAGAATCATAACTGTAGAAATATATACTCCTGCATACATAAACAGACACACACACAACAATTAGGTAAATGAATAATTCACCAACGTACATCCCAGAACTTCGCGTATCTCGAAGTGCTCCACATCCTACAGTCATCACCCAAAATTGTTGAATTTTCAGGACGAATTGATGAATCAATTGATCTCAACAGTACATATGTAAGTGTGTATGTGTGTGTGTGTAATGAGGAATGAAGCAGTTAAAAAAAATTACTAGTTCTTTGAGGAATCAATTGATCTCCACAGTATAAATATAAGTCTGTGTGTGTGTGTGTGTGTGAGAGAGAGAGAGAGAGAGAGAGAGGAAAGGGAGAGAGAGAGAGAGAGAGAGAGAGAGAGAGAGAGAGAGAGAGAGAGAGAGAGAGAGAGAGAGAGAGAGAGAGTTACCAGTTCCTTGAGTTGACAAACTTCGCAGTTCATCGAAGTGGAAGAGCGCGAAACACTAAGATCGAACTCGATCGGGTGACCTAATCGAGGCCTGAAAGTTGATCGGAGAGAAGATGAGTCCAGAAAAGTGGTTCTAAACACAACTGAGTCGACTCGTCGCCGTCCAGAAAAATGGTTCTAAACACAACTGAGTCGACTCGTCGCCGTCTGTGAGAGGTGGGGATAGATAGAGATATATATAGATATAGGAGAGATTTGTGAAGAGGCCAAATCAATTTCAAAATGGGTAGTTAATTTGAAGGAGGGTAAAACTAAATCTTTTTTAAATGATAAAATGAATTTCAGGAGGTGTGTTGCGAGGAATTATTGGTATTAAAATCTAATTAAATTTTTATCAAAATTGTTGAAATTTATTATTTTAGTTAAACCATTTATAAGAATTTTAAATTCAAGCTGCCTCGTAATTTTCCAAATGAGCCAGAAGACATGGGGTAATTTATCACCGGTACTCTCATTTAAAATCGATCTGAAAATGGAAAGGAACATGGCTCTATAGTAAAAAATCTTCAAAAATGTTCCCAAAATGATGCCGTATGTGTGATTTGGTAAAATGCGGAATTTTAATTGATGAATTCATATGAATGCACGTGAGTCTCATTATATCCAATGATAAAAAGACATGTGTCATTTGGACACTTTTTTTCTTTTTTTTTTTGATGAATAAGGAATTTTATTAATTAAGCAATATCCTTTCTTAATACAACTTCAACTTCAACAGGAAGAGATCTCCTATCGAAAACTCGATCTGGATATGAATATGACACTCTAGCTAACTCGTGAGCCGCCATATTAGCAGACCGCTTGATAAAAAATAGCTTTACTGTGTTGAGTTCGTGCACCAACTGCCAACAATCTTCTATTATGCATCCCAAAGGAGACACCATAGGGACCTTGCTTCGAATTGCTTGCACTGCCACCAAGCAATCCGATTCTACCACAATGTTCTGCCATCCTAAGCTTTTAACCCAGCTAAGCGCCTCCTTGATGGCCATGGTCTCAGCATACACAGCCTCCACAGAACCATCCTTGCAGACTGATTTCGCTTGTATTAGCTCTCCCTTCAAGTCCCTCGCTATCAAGCCCATACCAAAAGAATTGTATTCCCGAAATGTCGCTGCATCCACTGATATCTTGATTGATGACTCCTGTGGCTTGACCCAGAAACTATCTCCATCCCCTTCAACTAAGTTTGGAAACCGAGTACCTGGAAGTTTTTTCTGGGCATATCTCCATTGTTCAAGATATTGTTTAGCTTTTGCAATCACAACATAAGCTCGAGTATACCTGTTATTCCACACTACTTCATTCCTAGCTTTCCAAAGTGACCAAGACACCGTGGCAATTACTGCTCCTTTGTCATTATCACATCTGTCCAGAACCTGCTCCCACCACTGATGCAGCTCATCTACTTCACTCCACTGAATTTCTGGGATTACCACCTGCCAACATTGCACAGCAAACAGACATCTTACTAATGCATGAATAATGGATTCCTCCCCTCCTCTGTATATTGGACATTGACTATCCACTAGCACGTGCTTTTGTTGCAACATAACTTTTGTTGGTAAGCATCCCGATAATGATCTCCACACAAGGTTTAAAACTTTGGGTGGAGCCTTAATTCTCCAGACCTTGCGCCAGAAACTGTTGTTATCCTCTTGACTCCATCTACCTTTTTGAGCTTGCAACAACCTATATGCACTAGTACGGACTGAGAACTGGCCCGAGTTCTCTTCTCTCCAGTATATCATGTCCTCAATATCATCCCTCGGCACAATGTCTCTTATGCATCTCTGATCCCTCTCATTAAACATATCCGAGAGAATCTCCTCATCCCACCTTCTGTGATTAATCTCCATTAGAGCTGACACATTGCAACTAGATAAGCCAGGAGATGTCGAAGTGATACAAGGATTATGTAAATCATGTAGCCATGGTTGACCTAACACCTGAATCGAATTTCCAGACCCAGCTGACCATCTCAAACCTGCAACAATAACCTCCCTGGCCTCCCATATGCTACGCCATATATAGCTAGGATTATCACCCCTTTTAGCATTCAAGAAATCTCCATCTGGAAAGTAACGTGCTTTGTAAACCTTTGTAACAAGACAGTTAGGTTGTGTGAGTAATCTCCAACCCTGTTTTGCTAGAATTGCCAAATTGAAGTCCCTAAAGTCATGAAATCCAATGCCTCCCGAGGATTTGTGTCTACACAATCGAGCCCAACTCATCCAATGTATGCTCTTACTATCGTGTGATTTTGAATTCCACCAGAATTTTGAAATGGTACGTTCCATATCCTTCATTATCTCATCTGGGATCAAGAACACACTCATGGCGTATGTTGGCATCGCCTGTGCGACCGATTTTATTAAAACCTTTTTGCCCCCTCGAGATATAAATTTGCCATCCCATCTTGACACTTTCTGTTTCACCTTTCCTTTAAGAAAACCCAGTGTAGCTACTTTACTTCGTTTCATCATATTAGGGAGCCCTAAGTACGTACAGTCCTCCCCTGCCTCCCTCATTTGAAGTATCTGACCCACTTGCTCCCTTCTATCCTGTTTCGTGTTTGTACTGAAGAACACGGAAGATTTATCTATATTAACCTTCTGCCCTGATCCATTCTCAAAAGTCTGTAATAACATCAATACATTTCTTGCCGAATCCTCATCTGCTTTACAAAACAAATAACTGTCATCAGCAAAAAGCATATGCGAAATACTTGGTGCTTGTCTGCAAACTTTGACACCCTGAATCAACTTATTCTGCTCATATCTCCGTAGTAATGCAGAAAGCCCTTCTCCACAAAGGATAAACAAGTAAGGGGATAACGGATCCCTTGGCGAATACCCCGATTTGGAACAATAGGACCAATCTCCCGTTTTGCATGTGTGACCTTATAAGACACAGTACAGACGCATTGCAATATTAAGTGAACCCGCCATGAATCATACCCCATTTTAAACAGAATAGCTTTCAAGTAATCCCACTCAATCCGGTCATATGCCTTACTCATATCAAGCTTTAACGCCATGTAGCTATCATTCCCTCTTCTTTTACGTTTTAAATAGTGCATGACCTCATAAGTAACCATCATATTGTCCGAAATGAGTCTTCCTGCCATAAACGCACTTTGGTTTTCAGATACAACCGTCTCCAACGTTTCTTTCATTCGATTTGCTACTACTTTTGTAATAATCTTTGCCAGTACATTACATAAAAAAATAGGCCTCATGTCACTCATCACCGTTGGCCCTTTGTTTTTTGGGATTAGCACAATATTCGTAGCATTTAAAACACTGTATAACTCCCCTCTTGTAAAGAATTTTTGCACCATCTCAACAATATCCTTACGCACGATCTGCCAATGCTTTTGAAAGAAAGCCGGTGTCATTCCATCGGGCCCCGGGGCCTTATCCGGATGCATCTGGAACAACGCTTTCTTAACTTCTTTCTCCTCAATTGGTTTTAGTAACTTGTCATTCTGATCTGCTGTTATAGAACTGGGCACACAATCGACTACTTCTTGCCAGTCTGATTCAGAAGCTTGAAATAAGTTATTAAAGTATCTCGACACTACATCAGACAGCCCAGTATCCCAGTCAAACCATATCCCATTCTCATCCTTCAGTTTAACAATCTGATTGATTCTCCTGCGTCTACTCGCAGACTTGTGAAAATAATTACTGTTACGATCCCCCGCTTGAAGCCACAGTTGCTTCGATCTCTGTCGCCAAAAGACCTCACGCTGCATGAAAATATTGTTCAATTGTTTCTTAGCTTCATTAAACTGTTCAACCGAATATCTGTCTCTTCCTCCTCTAAACCTTTTCAGCCTCTCTTTGCACTCCTTAATACGTCCACTGAAATTTCCAGTCACCTCTCGTCCCCAAACTGCCAGCTTATCACTACATGCCTGCACCTTCTATTGAACGCTTAAATTAGCATCCCCTTCCCACCCATCTTTAACAATCTATTCACACATTGGCTCCATCAACCAAGCATTCTCAAATTTAAAGTTATACGTACCAGGATTTTTATTAGGGGTTTGGACTGCGAAGAAAATTGCACTGTGATCCGACGTTGACCCCTCCAAATTATACAATTTAGCCATAGGAAAGGATGTCAACTAATCATTATTCGTAAGGGCTCTGTCCAATCTAACCTCCATCCAGTCCGTTGTGTTTCTCCCTTTCTCCCATGTATACTGATGTCGTATTAACTCCATGTCACTAAGACCCGCATCCTGGATAGCTTCATTAAACCCTTCTATTAGCCAATTTGGGTAATGGGCACCACCTGTTTTATCCTGTATCGATACCACATTATTTAGATCCCCTATTACGCACCAAGGTAAGTTTGCATCCCTAGCCAAAGTACGGAGCAAATCCCACGTACGACCTCTCTGCGACCTATTAGGCTCTCCATACATTCCAGTTAAGCGCCAAATACCCATATTCTCCACCTGTACCCTCACATCAATATGATTCTGAGAAAAACCTAGTAGCTCAGCTTAGTCCTTCTCTTTCCATAACAACGCAAGCCCACCGCTCCTACTCCGAGGCTCAACAACAAACAAACCTTCGTAGCCCAGCATGTTCTGTATCCATTCCATCTTTGATTTTCTTGCAATAGTTTCACATAAAAATATAAACACAGGCTGTTCTTGACGTACAACGTCAGTAAGGAACTGCATCTTCCAAGGTAGCCCGACCCCTTGGCAGTTCCAGCTTAGGGTGCTCATAATGGTTGGCGGGTCTGCAAGTTGGGTTTTTTGGACACTTTTTTGGAACTTTTGTTTGGTTCCCTAGCAATTTTCATAAAGAAAATAGCAATTTTCATACTTTTTTAGCTAAATAATATCAAGAGATACACAAAAAATTCTTCAGATCTAATTTTATTCGAATTTAAAAAAATTTAAGTTTTTTAAGAATTGGGTTGGATTGGGTTTTTTCAAAATCGGGGCCAGTCCGGCCTGGCTTTCTCTAAAATATGAGGTCCATTTTAGGTCGTCTGGATCGGGCCGGGTCCGGGTCGAACCAGGCTTTTATTTGAACATTTTTTAAATTTATATATACGTAATTTTTATCTTTTATTGTAATTCTAATATATTAATATACCGACAAAGAAAATCTTTACAAAAAAAATAACCTACAAAAAGTTATAGTTCTGAACTTTTAAAATCAAGAATACATAAGAAAATATATCACGAAACCTAGTGTTACAATACTACTAGAATAATACTTGTTTTATTATAAAACATCAGAACATTTTACTCATAATCTACGTTATGACTTAAGCCGATCGTGAGTTGTATGAATCTCCCGTATATGACCTCTTCGATAAGCACATCCTCCACACTCAATAAGTCTTCTTGAAAGAAGGGTTTGTCCTGCATATTGTTGATTCTTCCTAGGCTCATAATCCTTTACAGCCCCTCTATTGTTAAGTTTAATATTTTTGAAATTTATTAAAAATAGTATATATTTTTATATTTTATCTATAAAAAATTGGATTTTTATCCAGATTTCTTGAAAAGCCCGGATTTTTATACGGGTCGAACCGAACTTTTTAAAAGCCTGGGCTTTATTCGAGCTTTTTAAAAGTTCGGACTTTTTGTGCCGGGCTTGATGAAAAATAGGAGGACCATCTTAGACCCCGAGCCAAACCGGGTCGGGCTTTTTTCAGACCGAACTTTTTTGATTTTTTTACGAATCGAATCGGACCAAATTTCGGGTATTTGGCTTTTTGAACATCTCTAATTATAACTCCCTTCGAGGCCAAATTTCAATTAATAGTTTAATACCAACTTATTTTTTAAGCAAGATAAATTTTGTTTGATGGCACTTTACTCAAATACAAAAATCTATACTATTATAATAAGAATAAGAATATAATTAAGGCAGGACATCATATGACGAAATGTGTAAGCACTTTAATAAGAGGTGAATATTCCTACTTGAAATGATTATTCTTTAATTTCTTGAAATGATTATTTATTTCGATTTTTTTAAGGTAATTTTTTCTTGTTCTTATGCATTTTGATGGAACTTGATCTTAAGGTGTGTCTGTATTGCCGTTGGTCGATAGCAATAACAATTTTTATTGAAAAGTACCTGCAAAATTGTTTGGTAAAATTTAAAAACTATTTTTTTGAAAAAAAAATTTTCCCTAAAAGTTGTTTTTAGTGAAAATAATTTTTTTTATACTTACGGGAAGTAGTCGTTTATTTCAATATCAAATTTCACCGATTTTTTTATATTTATTACGTTAAAACATTCAAATATCAAATAATCGTCTATTTTTTATAGTTTGAGAGATTCCCTTTTATGTATTGTCAAAGTCCCCCCCATAAACTGAAAATCCATAATCCCAAGTGTTATGGGAATACCGTTTAATTGGCCTATGCATGGAAAGCGAAGAATGCCTCCTTCCGGGGGAGTGCGAGCCATCAGTGAGATACCACTCTGGAAAAGCTAGAATTCTAAATCGTATTCGATGAAAGAAAGATAACAAAAAAAGGAACTCTTTGACAACATGAAAAAACCAAAAGCTCTGCCTACGCAAGAACAAAGAGATAAAGCTGGACAACCATCTTGAGGATACCTTTAAGTCCATGGGTATTTGAACCCGAGTATCTGGGAAAAAGCAGAATATTTGATGGAAGAACGGGGGATCCTTTTGAACAACCTGGGATTGGACATTATTATGGTTCGTGTCCCTTTTCTCTTCTTATCTTTTCTTGTATTTTTTTTTGTAGCCTTGTTTCAGCTTTCGGATGAAATCGGTTATGAAATACCAATTCCTCTTCAACAGAACTGGCCCGAAAATTGAGAACCCAACCCCCTTCTGATCCATTCATTTCCGCAAGCAGGGAGGACCCAGAGCTAAGCCCCCGTCTATTCGAGGTCGGGCGACCTTATATAGTAAATAAATAGAAGTGGAAGAAGAAGAATTGCAGCTCGATTTTGAAACCAGAAGCACGACTAGGGTCTTCGTGGTCCACAAGATAATAAAACCATCAATAACAGTAACGTAAGCATGAGACTTTTTGGTAGTACCGATAAGAAACTTCCCACTTTTGATGTTCCACGATTCTGCTAAGTCACCTTCGGCCCTCAGCTCTCATCATCTGCCCTCGCCCCTCTCTCTAAAGGGGCTTACGAACGAGCGGGAAAGAAAAAATAACCCCCTCGGGAATGATGGGGTTTCTCTCGCTTTTGGCAAAGCGGGTCCCCAGCGAGAGGCTCGCATTCTGCGCAGAATTTGCCATACGTTTGCGCGGGTTAGGAGTTAGCTTTTCTATTCCCGTCCCGAGGCACTAAGGAGCTTTTATTTTGGAACAGACGGCAGTATTTTGCTGACGTCTCAAAGGAGGGAATGATCTCATCATTCCTCACCTTTCCCTTACATGGACTTTCAATAGTCAATTTCTCAGCCTCACAAGGAACCTCTAGGTTCTGACTCTTATCTACCTCTCCTTCTGCCACGTCAAGAGCCCGCTTCTCACTAGATATTTTCTCAATTTTGCTTCAAGCTCACTAGTAAGGCTCAGGGCTAAATAATTAATCAATTATCCAGTACCGAATCAATCGATCCCCGTATCATCCTTTATAAGGGTTGTCTCAATATCGGCCACCAGAAAAGGTGCGAGCTGAGCGCACTTTTGGTACTTCAGTAGGGCGAGCTGTTTGATAGCGACTTCTTTCGTTTGGTAGGGCGACGAAGGGTCAACCTCTTTCATGACCCATGGCCCGGTGTGTCACTTGGTCAGAGTATTGGTGAGCAACTAGTTAGAAGTTTGACAAGAAAGAAGTGAGTGCGCAACTAGGTTATTCCAAACATCTCTCAAACTAGAAAAAGGGATCCAGTTATGACTATCAAAGCTATTGGATATCAATGATATCAGATTGCGCCTCTTCACGAGGGCGATTTAAGGGTTAATTTTAAAAAGATCTTAATCGACGGATGTTATTTGATGAAATGCTTATTTTATTAAAAGGTACAAATATCAAGCAAGTTATTTAGCAAACAAGTTATTGGGCAGATGTAGCAGTCCTCCGGATTAGTCGAGGTGCGCGAAAGCTGGTCAGGACACCGGATTATCAAAAAAAAGTTATTGGACAGATGATTTTCCTTGAGTCAATCTACTTGTTTTTGTTTCTTTTGCAGTGGTTTTCTTTCTAGGTCGCTGGAGAATAGTATTTTTAGTTTGCAGTTGTTTGCAGCTGTCATTTTTATTTTTAGTTGTTTGATAGTTAATATGATATCCTACACCATGTACTGAACTTTCTAAGTTGCAATGATATACCAAAAAAAAAGGTTTTTTAACAATATATCCCAATTTAAAACATGGTTTGCAAATATGTCCTATATATATTTGAAATTTCAAATCTGTCCTAAAATCAGTTTTTCATTCAAATTTTAACAGAAAATGACCATTGTACCCTTTTTAATCAAATTTATTTTATAATATAATGTCTCATAAAAACATGATTTGATTAATTTAAATTATAAATTTTAATATTTTATTTGGTTAAGGGTGCCCCTGGCGGGGCCTGTGTAAGAAAATAAAACAAAAAAAATATTTATTTTATGGTTTTAATTAAAAAAAACGCTCCTGACGGGTCCTGTATTAAAAAATATAATTTTTTTTAGTTACTAGAATTTAAAAATTGTAGTATACTTATAATAATAAGTAATTAATAGAAAAGGGTATATTGGTCTCTATAAAACTTAAAAACTAATAATGGGACATATAATTAATAAATCAATATGATGGGACATATTCGTAAAGTGATCTATTAATTTGGGACATATTATACAAATTCTCAAAAAAAAATTTATTTAGCAAACGAATAAGTAGCAAGTCGGGATAGTAGAGTGGTTGACGGAACTTGATCTTAATTCTTAACAAACTTTTTTTTCTAAAATAATAAGTTTTGGCCTTTTGTGTAGTAAACTAGTAAAACAGTTCTCACGTAGGAGCAAAAAACTTTTTACTTGGCTTTATTGTATGTTCACTACACCAAATATGGCCTATTGCAACACCAATATATATTATTGTTACAAAAAGTGTTACAATAGACACAAAACTTGGTAGTCTATTGCAATATTTTTAAAAATGTTGCAAGAAATACGAAAAGTGTTGCAAGCAAAATGATCATTTTAAAATTTTATAACAATTGCAATACTTTAGCAAAAGCGTTACAATAAACGAAACACTTTTAGTCAATTTTTCCAAAATTATAGGCGGGAACTTATTTTTTCGCTGGGCGGGATAAAAAAGGTCGAGTTCCCAAATATTTCTTACACAAAATTAAAACACAAAAACATAAACTTATCTCTCTCTCTCTCTCTCAACCGATCTTCTCTCTCGACCTCACCTCTCTCTGTTGATCCTCTCTCTCCCATCTTATTTCTCTCCCATCTTACACAAAATTAAAACACAAAAACATAAACTTATTTCTCTCTGTTGTTCTCTCTCACTGCAATCGGTTTGTTTATCTCTCCCACTATTCTCTATCACTCTGCAATTGATTTGTTCTTCTCACTCGATTCAATTTTAGGGTTCTATTTTGAAGTTTTAGGGGTTTAATTTTAGGTATTTTCATTTGATTAGTTTTCGCTTTAAATTAATTTGAGGTTTCAATTTTGTAGCTGATTCAAAGTTTGGTGTGGGGTTTGGCTTCCCAGTTCACAAGATTATAAGGTATGTTGTGGGGTTCAGTTCTTATATGTTTTTGGTGATATATGGGTTCTGATGTATTATTTTTTGTATTTAATTTTAGTCCGAAGAATTTCTAAGGTGTTTATCTTGAAACGGAGCTGCTAATCAACCAATGAGTCAGGTTATTTGTGATTTTATTGACTTCTCTACAATTTCAGTTTCTCGGCTTATATAAAATCTAAGGTACTACAAATTAAACCCAGTCCTTGGGATGATTTAATGTTTGATTAAGATTGAGCGTGCTGAAGATAACTTCAGTGTTATTTGATTTGATTTGTTGTAATTTGATTTTTAAGTGTTAATTTCCCAGTGAGTTCATAGTTTGCTTTGTTGGTTCTGTTTGGTTTTAGCTCTCTTGTTTGTCACTAAAAGCTGTGAACTTTTTAAACTCTGAATTCTTGTTATGAGCTTTATCTGTTATGACTTTTTAGAATTTCCTGCTCTTTCATGTGTGGTTCTGGTAAGATGATAAGTGACTTCAAAACTAAGTGACATTACACTACTAATTACATAATAAGATTACTGTAATTGCTAAGTGTTTATATGGAAACATCAAACATGTGTTTTGTTTTTCTAAAATATGCCATTGAAGTGGACTGTCTATTGCAATTTATTGTAGTTTGCTGATTGGTCTGAGTTGTTTATGGGAGAACGTTGGGACTATCTCTATTGTTTCATTTGTGTTAATATTTTGATATAGAAGCAGTCAAGATAATAACACTTCCTTATTAATTGTTTTTTAATCTATTTATGTATTAAATATAATTTTGAAAGCCCCTGTTCTTACTCTTAGTTGGTCACCAATGAAATGGTTGAGCACAGATTAAAATTGGGAAGATTTAAAACTCCCTAGTAAATTACATATACAAAAGACTTTGTACCTCGCTTGTAGCTATAGTTACTATTAATTACAATGTACCTTACTAGCTGTTTTTGTAGAGACTAGAGAGCAATCTAAACACAGCTTTACTATTAACAGAAGGTGCTATAGTTTTCCCGGGACTGACAAGCAATCTAAAGTCAGAGCATTTGATGCAATTAAGTAGAATTCCAAGGCAAATAATCAGTTTTGATGAACAATATCTTCGCTTCTGCCTGGAATTGATAAAAATCAGTTCAAAATGTGGCATTATTGTACAAGCAAAATGTGGCATTATTGTACAAGCAAAATGTAAATCAGATCTATTTTCAAATTAAATCTCATTTTCAAAATGTTATTATATATCTCATTTTCAAATTATATCTATGCAATATTATCACAAAATGTGGCATTATTGTACAAGCAAAATGTAAATTGGAAACAACCTGGTTAGGACCATACTGCATCTAAATGTTATAAAATCTAGAAATGTGGAGCTATCAGGTGTTATATAGTGTAATTTGTTAGTGTATACTGAAAATATTTATTTGAAGTATTTACATTTATTTCTGGCCGGTTTAATTGAGAATCATTTAAATGTTTACATGTTGTCTAAATATTATATATTGTGAATAATCTAGTATCAAATTGGATACAGAATATTGGATTATTAAATACGGTTTATATAATATAATAAGGTTCACAGCACAGGTGGAGTTACACAATCCACTGGAATGGCTGTAGTATTATTTAGATTAGTTTATATTGACTAATAAATAATACTAGTATACTTTGTGTATATTGAACAGGATCAAATTTAGAATTGTTCCCTTATACTGATTAAGGAGGTGAACTAAGATTCTATGTTATTATTAATGCTTAGGTTCTTAATCCGGAAATAATAATTGACACGTATATATTATTTACATGCTTTGATTTATATATGAAATAATTCTTTTGATTTATTTCATTATATTTTGGGTGATGAAATAATATATATGGTGGGATATTATTTATTGAAGGAATCCATGTCCTGATAATATTCGGGTTAATGATGTCCCCTTGAAAGCTCAAAAGATTTAATTATGTGAAACCCTGCAGGTGGATTTATTCCGGCATAATTAAATAAAGGTTGAGTGGATAATCAAGGATAAAAGATATTAATTAAATGAATTATCAGTAATTTATTTAATTAATGGACATGCGATATTTTAAACATGGGGAATTTAATAAGCAAATAATATTGGAACCGAATTAATTAATTAAATTACGGTATTAGGAAAGGTAGTGCAAATATTAATTCTTTAGTGGATTGAATTAATATTTAATTACATTGGGCTAGGCTCAAGATGTAATTAGAAGGCCCAACCTAATTGTCCATGATCCCTATTGTAGCCTATATATATTCTTATTCTCTTCTTGCTGGGGGCTGGTCGAAAAAAATTGGTAGCCACCCAGGAGCAAGAAGAGAGGTTAACTTGAGAAGACGAAGGCCACACTTCGCTCAAGGGAATTTGGGAATACAATAGAAGAGCGTGGAATCAACCGTTAACAAGGTGATTTTTCTATTCGTACTCGTTAATTTATTGTATCGAAATTCGCAGTGCCAAGATCTGATTGTCCCAACAATTGGTATCAGAGCCTGGTTCATTGGTTCTGCGAATTTTGATACGATGTCCATGTCGTAATTATATATGCATGTGTATAGTGGTGTGCTTGGATAATAATCTTTTGCAGGTTGTTTAGTATCCACTATTATGGCCATGTAATTTTAATTATGTGTTTGGATCCCACGTGGTTTAATCGTGGTTATTTTATTTGGTTTCCACGTGGTTTATCGTGGTTGTAAAACACGAGGGTTGATCGTGTTAGAATAGATTTACAAAATTAGTTTTGTATTAGATCTGTTTTGTATGTAATTGTTTGATGGATTATGTAAAAATCCGGGTATTTTGTAACAATTACGTTCGATCGGAAATCAAATCGGAGAAACAAATTATTCCGCTGCGTAGCTGGTTAATGGCTGTATTTGTTTTTTAACGAAGTCGACAGAAACTGCTTTCGAAAACAAATCTGGAGAAACAGTGAAGCAGGCGCGCGCGTGGAAATTCTGAAAAAAAAAAAGACAGTAACGCAGGTCTGTCCTGCGTTACAGGTTAAAACAGGCAGTAACGCAGGTCTGTCCTGCGTTACAGGTTAAAACAGGCAGTAACGCAGGTTCTACCTGCGCAACAGAAGATTTTTGGCAGAAAAAAGTTTTTTTTTCAACAGAACAGGGCTGGAAATTTAATTTTTTTTAAGGGGCCATAATAGTGGATTTAAATTATATTTTTTAATTTTAATTCCACTATTTAATTTATTAATTATTGCTTTAAATAATTATTATGTGTGTTGTTAATTATGTGTGTAATTTTTAATTGCATGTTTAACATAATTAGGACGACATGGACATTAATTTTATTTATTGCTTTAATTTTATGATGCATGCTGCTATGTTATGTGTTCTTTGTTTTGTTATTTTTATAACATGTGGACCTCGAAAAAATAACATAGGGCGATGCATCTAGATAAAATTCCTCAATTTTAAATAAAAATTCTAAGTGGGTGAGGGAATTAATTAGGAATTAAATCCCATGGTCTCCATTATTGTTTGTATGTAATTTAACACCGAGACGAATATAAATTATATACATGTCACCCATCGTGGCGTATGATTTATGGTGTCAGGTAGTGTTATGGATATTACTAGAACAAACTTCCTAAATTAATTACGAATATTGAAAGGTATACATGCCACCCATCGTGGCGTACCAAGTTTCATAGAATTCGATTAATTAGAAGGGTACCACTGATTGAATATAGATTTTCAATATTGAGAGAAAGGATGATTCTGTCTAGAAAGGGGTCTTAAGTGATGCCTCTTGACAATGCTCCCCCCGATCTGGGAATTATCCTATTATCGATTATTGATTTGAAATATTTAATGGTGGTATCCAGTCTTTTTATTAATTTAAGATTTAATAATGGTATACACTTAGCTATGAAAAATAATATATAGTCCACCCTAACGTGGCGTATTATTTAGTAATAGGACCGAAGTAATATTTAAACGAATTTAAGTGGTATATATGTCATCCATCGTGGCGTACCAGATACTTATGGTGTTTAAATATTAGTGCATTAATTTTAATTAATTGTTAGAGGAAACCAATAGGATTTAAGATTTATGCAACTATCTGATTATGTGTTACATGTATGATTCTCAGGATTAGATCACTATGGGCTTTAATCCACTATTCACCATACTTAAGGATAACAAACTTACTGGACCGAACTATATTGAATGGAAACGTAATTTGGACATAGTGTTGACTGCTGAGGAGTACAAATTTTGTACTTATGAACCCAAGCCAGACCAGCCTGCTGAAGATGCTCCCGAAAGTGAGAAGGAGTATTATAAGCGGTGGATTAAGGCTGATGAGATGTCGCGATGTTACATTCTGGCAGCAATGTCGGGTGTTTTGCAGCATCAGCATCAGGCTATGCCCACTGCTTCAGATATGCTCTTTAATCTCAAGGAACTTTTTGGAGAACAGAATAGGGCTGCTAGGCAAGTAGCAATGAAGGCTTTAATGAACACTCAGATGGTTGAAGGAACACCTGTAAGGGATCATGTTCTCAGAATGATGTCTCATCTGAATGAGATGGAGATCCTTGGTGCTGATATTGATGGGGAAACCCAGATCGATATCATCCTTATGAGCTTGCCCAAAAGTTTTGAGCAGTTCCGCTTGAATTACACCATGAACAAAAGGATGTATAGTCTCGCGGAACTTCTGACAGAACTTCAAGCAGCTGAAGGACTCTTTAAGCAGAATGTTCAAGTGAATGTGGCCGAGAAAGCTTCTTCATCTAAACCGAAAGGTAAGAAGAAGAAAAAGACTCAGACACAGAAAGCTGGAAAGATTGCTAATGCACTGGGAGTTCAAGGTGGTGTGAAAAAGCCTAAGGGCAAGTGCTTCAGGTGCAAGCAGTCAGGTCACTGGAAACAGGATTGTCCTCTTCCTAAGAAGACAAACAATACTGGTATGTCTCTTTCTCTAGTTACAGAAACATATATAGCGGCTATATCTACGAGCACTTGGTGTGTAGATACAGGAGCCACTGACCATGTTTGTAACTCTATGCAGGGGTTCCAGCAATCCAGAATGCTTAGAGATGGCGAGATATATGTGTTCATGGGAGATGCTACGAAAGTAGCAGTAGTTGCAGTTGGAATAATTACATTATCTTTTGGCGATGATAGGATTTTGGTTTTGAACAATTGTCTTTATGTACCTTCGTTTAGAAGGAATTTAATTTCGGTTTCTAAACTTGCCATGGATGGTTATAATGTTTGTTTGGATCGTAATGTTTCTATTATGATGAATAAACGAGTTATATGTTCTGGTACATTGCAAGACAATTTATATATTATTAATCCTATCCAACCAATGCTGCAACATAAGGAAACTAATAACATTCTTTCTAGCTCAAATAAAAGAAAGAAACCTTCTGAATTGAACCAAACATATCTTTGGCACTTAAGATTAGGTCATATTAACTTGAGGAGGATTCAAAGACTGGTAGTAGATGGGCCATTAGGCTCGTTGGCAGTGGAGCCATTTCCAGTTTGTGAATCCTGCTTGGAAGGTAAGATGACTAATAGGCCTTTTAAAGCAAAGGGGAATAGAGCTAAAGAAGTGTTAGAATTGGTTCATACTGATTTATGTGGACCTATGAGTATCCAAGCAAGAGGAGGTTATGAGTATTTTGTCACTTTCATTGATGATTATTCTAGATATGGGTACATTTATTTGTTGCGCCGTAAGTCTGAGTGCTTTGAAAAATTCAAAGAGTACAAAGCAAGTGCGGAGAAGCGACATCTTGGAAAATGTATCAAGTCACTACGATCAGATCGTGGTGGCGAATACTTGCTTGGAGAATTTAGGGAATATTTATCAGAAAATGGGATTGCATCCCAATTGTCTGCACCTGGCATACCTCAGCAGAATGGTGTAGCAGAGAGAAGGAATCGGACTCTTTTAGAGAGTGTTAGATCGATGATGAGTTATTCAGATTTACCCAAGTCGTTCTGGGGATATGCTATAGAAACAGCGGCTTACCTTCTAAACTTGGTACCTTCTAAGTCGGTTCCCAAGACTCCAATAGAATTGTGGACTGGTAGCAAACCAAGTCTAAGACATATTCGTATTTGGGGTTGTCCAGCACATGTGCTGAACAAGAACGCGACCAAGTTAGAATCTCGTACGGAAGTAAGGCTGTTTGTAGGCTATCCCATGGGAACGAAAGGTTATTCATTTTATAGTCCTAGGGATCGAGATATCATTGTTAGCACCAATGCTAGATTCTTAGAAGAAGACTATATAATGAACCACAAACCCATGAGTAGTATCGTTTTAGAGGAACTAGTGGGAGGGACAGATAATCCCCAAGTGCCAATAGTACAAGTAGATCAACCACAAGAAAATGCACAACCTGTCACTAATACCACACCGGTGCTTCGTCGTAGTGGGAGGGTTGTTCAACAACCTGATAGATTCATGTTTTTGGGAGAGTCCTCGGACTTGGTCTCTGGTGAACATGATGAGGATCCCAGGACATACGAAGAAGCAATTCTAGATAAAGATGCAGATCTTTGGCAAAAGGCAATGGAATCTGAGATGGAATCTATGTATTCTAATCAAGTTTGGGAGCTCGTGGAACCACCCAAAGGTGTAAAACCCATTGGATGTATGTGGATCTACAAGAAGAAAAGAGGATCTGACAAAAAGGTGAAAGCCTGGAAAGCACGACTTGTTGCGAAAGGGTATACTCAGAAAGAAGGGATCGATTATGAGGAAACTTTTTCGCCAGTTGTTATGCTTAAGTCGATCCGGATTCTTTTATCTATAGCAGCTCATCTCGATTATGAGATTTGGCAAATGGATGTCAAGACAGCTTTCCTTAATGGAAGTCTTGAGGAAACCATCTATATGCAACAACCAAAAGGATTCATTAAGGAAGGCCAAGAGCATCTTGTTTGTAAGCTTAAGAGGTCTATTTATGGACTAAAACAAGCTTCTAGGGACTGGAATATTCGTTTTGATCAGGCAGTCCAGTCATATGGATTTGATCAAAGTCCAAGCGAATCATGTGTGTATAAGAGAAGTGAGGGTAATGCAGTGGTTTTTCTAGTACTGTATGTAGATGACATTTTACTCATTGGAAACAATGTTAAGATGTTGTCATCAATAAAGGCATGGTTGTTCAAACAATTTGAAATGAAGGACTTAGGTGAAGCGGCATACATCCTTGGGATCAAAGTAATAAGGGATCGCAAGAAAAGGATGTTGGCTTTATATCAAGAGCCCTACATTGATGAAGTATTAGCTCGTTTTAACATGCAGAACTCTAAGAAAGGTTTTCTACCTTTTAAGCATGGAGTGGCTCTATCCAAGGAGCAGTGTCCTTCGACACCTAAGGATATAGAGAGCATGAAAGCAGTTCCTTATGCTTCGGCATGTGGAAGCTTAATGTATGCTATGTTATGTACGAGGCCTGACATCTGCTTTGCTTTAGGCATGGTTAGTAGATATCAGTCGAACCCAGGTCAGGAACATTGGAGTGCAGTAAAAACTATACTCAAGTACCTGAGAAGGACTAAGGAGTATATGTTAATTTACAAGGCCTCAGATCTATTTCCTTTGGGATATACTGATTCAGATTTCCAATCAGATAGGGATAAGAGGAAATCGACCTCGGGATATGTTTTTACTTTGGGAGGTGGAGCCGTTATATGGAGGAGTGTAAAGCAGAAATGCATTGCAGACTCTACCATGGAAGCCGAGTACGTGGCGGCCTCTGAGGCTGCAAAGGAGGCTGTATGGTTCAGGAACTTCCTTTTGGACTTGGATGTGGTACCTAATTTGCCTAGGAGCTTCACAGTGTATTGTGATAACACTGGTGCTGTGGCAAATTCGAAGGAACCGCGAGATCACAAGGCAGCTAAACATATTGAACGTAAGTATCATCTCATACGAGGAATCGTAAAGCGAGGAGATATAGTTGTGGCTCACATATCATCGGAAGACAACCGGGCAGATCCTTTCACAAAGAGTTTGCCAGCCAAGGTTTTTGACAGGCATGTGGAAGCGATAGGAGTCAGATGGATGGACACATAGTTTTTTGTAATAGTGGATTAAATAAACACTGATATACTCATAGAATATTTTGAGTATAAGTGGGAGATTGTTAGTGTATACTGAAAATATTTATTTGAAGTATTTACATTTATTTCTGGCCGGTTTAATTGAGAATCATTTAAATGTTTACATGTTGTCTAAATATTATATATTGTGAATAATCTAGTATCAAATGGGATACAGAATATTGGATTATTAAATACGGTTTATATAATATAATAAGGTTCACAGCACAGGTGGAGTTAGACAATCCACTGGAATGGCTGTAGTATTATTTAGATTAGTTTATATTGACTAATAAATAATACTAGTATACTTTGTGTATATTGAACAGGATCAAATTTAGAATTGTTCCCTTATACTGATTAAGGAGGTGAACTAAGATTCTATGTTATTATTAATGCTTAGGTTCTTAATCCGGAAATAATAATTGACACGTATATATTATTTACATGCTTTGATTTATATATGAAATAATTCTTTTGATTTATTTCATTATATTTTGGGTGATGAAATAATATATATGGTGGGATATTATTTATTGAAGGAATCCATGTCCTGATAATATTCGGGTTAATGATGTCCCCTTGAAAGCTCAAAAGATTTAATTATGTGAAACCCTGCAGGTGGATTTATTCCGGCATAATTAAATAAAGGTTGAGTGGATAATCAAGGATAAAAGATATTAATTAAATGAATTATCAGTAATTTATTTAATTAATGGACATGCGATATTTTAAACATGGGGAATTTAATAAGCAAATAATATTGGAACCGAATTAATTAATTAAATTACGGTATTAGGAAAGGTAGTGCAAATATTAATTCTTTAGTGGATTGAATTAATATTTAATTACATTGGGCTAGGCTCAAGATGTAATTAGAAGGCCCAACCTAATTGTCCATGATCCCTATTGTAGCCTATATATATTCTTATTCTCTTCTTGCTGGGGGCTGGTCGAAAAAAATTGGTAGCCACCCAGGAGCAAGAAGAGAGGTTAACTTGAGAAGACGAAGGCCACACTTCGCTCAAGGGAATTTGGGAATACAATAGAAGAGCGTGGAATCAACCGTTAACAAGGTGATTTTTCTATTCGTACTCGTTAATTTATTGTATCGAAATTCGCAGTGCCAAGATCTGATTGTCCCAACATAATTAACAAGTGAAGAAGAGTGCACAATGAAGAAAGCAACAGTTCATGGTTAGAAATGGTCCAGATTCAGTCCCTGGCTCTAATTTTAGCCTTGCCAAGTCTTCTAAAGACCAATATTTTGGACACATGGACCTAGAAAAACCCTCCAAAATAACATACAACTATGTTGCAGTATTATAATGTTTTCCTACATCTTATGTATTAATGTGTTTAGTTTTGTTGCTCTTTTTCATTGATGGGTAAGCAGTTTTTCGCGCATAGGATATGCCTTCTTGCTTCTTCTGGGCAATGTTTGATGGTGGCTATAGGGTATTGGTTTCTTGAGATAGGTTACTTGTTCCAAGATGGCAGAGTAGACCCTCGCAAAAAGATAAATGGACCTCTGCTAGCTATGAAATCTAATACAACTGTTCTCAGGGTGATTGATCTCCTGAATGGCAGTGACCAACGTTTACTTGTTTGCCAAAAACCATTTTTAAGAAAATGATTGTTCAAGCTTGGGAAGGGCTTGGCTTGGCCCTATTTGATTTTCATTTTATATTTATTCAGGTAAATTTTCTGTGCCCGAATGAAATCTGGGATACAGTCTTGCAATATGTAGTTAGTAATTGTGGGATAATTTAAATTAATTACTCGATCTCACCTTAAAATTTATTCCGTAATGAGCTCTAACCAATTCTCATACCCTATATTGTATAGGTATCCGTCAACCTTTAAAGTTGAGTAAAGTTTGAAATATAAGATAATGGACTATTGAAAACTTCTCCGTTGCAGATATAAAATGATAAAGGTTACTGAATACTATCATTTTCTATAATGCCATTAAGAATGTACAGAAGTTGTAGATTTAGTATTCATTTTGTATCACAAGATAACTGAGGTTTCTGAATGAGAAGGCTTTCTGCATTAGTTTGCTAGTTTAGTAAATGTCTTTTTGAATACTATTTCTCTGTTTACAGATATGCTAGGGAAGATACACATTATCTGTTGCATATCTATGATCTAATGAGAGTCTGTTTGCTCTATCCGTCTAGTGGCTCCGATTATTCTGAAAGTGCCCTTGTAGAGGTAATCTTTCTTAACCTAACTAGTACACAACTATTTATCTTGATTTGGATTAATTTGATATGATGCAGATATCACCATGCCAGGGTCTTCTCAGGGTTTGTGAGTTCACACCGAATAAGATTGAACATTTTGTTGACCGTGAAGATAAGTCTCCCCCAAAATTTGTTGAATTTGCAAGCTTAGAGTTCCTGATGTTTCCAAGGGAAGACAAAGTGTATGGATAATCTGTTAGGAAAATAGTTATAAGTTGTTATTTTGACATGAAAGACTAAGTTTAATGTAGAATTGTGGTGTAAGTCGACATGTTTTTCGACTTTAGACTTAAGTACCGAATGTAAGATGATATTGTGATAAAAGACTACTATGTTTGGGCTTTATTGACATATGTTTTGTTGGTTTTGCCATTTTGGGAAATTTGAAATGAGATTTTCGGTTTGGTATATGCTTTTGTGCATGGTATATTGAATTTTCTAATATGTCATTGCAATTTGGACTAATAAAAAGTGTTGCAAATAAGTGTTGCCAATAAAATCTAAAAAACCAAAAAGCATTGCAAAAGGCATCAAAATGTTGCATTAAAATGTTGCAATAAACTCACTTTGTAACATTTTAAGTCAATAAATATTGCAAAAAAGTGTTGCATTAGTCTGTTGTAACACCTTAAAAATGTTGTTAAAACATGTAAAAGTGTTACAACAAACTCTTATGTAATACATCAAAAAGTGTTGCAAAAAGTTCGAAAAGTTTTGCTATAGAGGGCATAGGCAACGCCAGCAAATGCAACGCCGAGTTTTGGCAAAAGCGTTACATAAACATCTCATGTAACATTTTTGGGGCCTAATAATACACTTTTTTGGCGTTGCAATAGGCCATATTTGGTGTAGTGACGTTTAATGTATTTGAGTAGGGCTGCATAATTTTTCGATTTAAACAGGTAAATTAGATCAGATTGAATTTATTGGTGTATGATTTGAATTGAATTATATATAACCGATCTGATGTTCGGTCCTCAACATTAAAAAGATATTTGTATCTGATTCGGTCCAAACCCTAAAAAATTCCCAGATTTTACATATAAAGTTATGTTTATGTTATTTTATTTTTCAATTATATAATAAATAAATTAAATATTTACATGTACTCCCTCTGTCCCCCTTGGTTCTTTACCTTGGGGGACGTAATTCTGGCACGAATTTTAAGATGTATTTTGCGGATAGTTTCATAACTTATTTTTAAAATTTTCTTTTTTGTATAAAAATAGAACAATTCTATTTTTATATAAAAAAAGAATATTTTAAAAATAAATTATGAAACTATACTTTTTAGAAGCCTTAAAATGCGTGTCAAGCAGTGAAAAAAAAATGTAAAGAAATGAGAGGGACAGAGGGAGTATCATACTTTTAATTTAATAATCTAAATAAGTATATAATAGATTGATAAATAGTACAGATTAACACTACAATGTAAGTAATTAAAGGGCTTTTTCATAAATACCCCAACATATAAATTTTTTTGCAAAAATACTGTTCTTTTAAAGTTCTTTTGCAAAAATACCATCTTTTGAAAAAAAAATTGCAAAAATACGGGATTCAACTACATCCAACCAGATGCAACTGTTTTGTCAATTTAGTAAAAATACTATCTTATTTGTAATGGTTGCGCAGCAGGTTACATCTGGTTGAATGTAGTTGCATATGCAACTGAATGCAACTAAAAATTGTAATTTGAATTTTCATTTTTTTACCAACTTCCAGATCTATATAAGGGCTGAACATCATCAAAAAAAGGAAATTGAACTTTTAGTTTTTAGCTGCATTCAGTTGCATCTGGTTGAATGTAGTTGCCTATGCAATTGAATGCAACTAAAAATTGTAATTTGAATTTTCATTTTTTTTACCAACTTCCAGATCTATATAAGGGCTGAGCATCATCAAAAAATGGAAATTGAATTATTAGTTTTTAGTTGCATCTGGTTGAATGTAGTTGCATATGCAACTGAATGCAACTAAAAATTGTAATTTGAATTTTCATTTTTTTTACCAACTTCCAGATCTATATAAGGGCTGAGCATCATCAAAAAATGGAAATTGAACTTTTACTTTTTAGTTGCATTCAGTTGCATCTGGTTGAATGTAGTTGCATATAACTGAATGCAACTAAAAATTGTAATTTGAATTTTAATTTTTTTACCAACTTCAAGATCTATATAAGGGCTGAGCATCATCAAAAAATGGAAATTTAACTTTTAGTTTTTAGTTGCATATGTAGTTACGTTCAGTTGCATGTAGTTGCATTCAGTTGCAATTGTTAGAAAAAGAAAGGTATGAGTGTCCCTGCGAGACCGATGGAAAACAGATCGGAGATAGAGGGAGGAGGGCGGAGGAGGGAGGAGATGGAGGTCGGAGATGGAGGGAGGAGGGCGAAGATGGAGGCCGGAGATGGAGGGAGGAGGGCGAAGATGGAAGGAGGAAGAAGAATGGAGGTTGGAGAAGAATATGGGTTGAAGAAGATGGAGTATATTTGCAATTAAGATAGTACTAGCCTATAACCCGTGCAAGCACGGGCTATCATATAGTATTATTATTAATTAATATATTAATTATTTGATTTAATATAAAATTTTAATCTATTTTATAAATTTTATTATTAATTTTAAATTTACATATGTTTCATACTTAATTTTATGACATAAATAAGTATCAATAAATTAACGTTATTTTTAAATTTATTGTTAAACGTCTTAAGAATTCAATATATATTTTTAAAAATTATTTAATGCAACCTAAAACCGTAGAAGAAAAAATCGTAGGAAGAAGTGTGTGCTGGCGATGATTCTAATCAGGATATAATTGAAAACGTCTATAATTCTATAACACATGTGGTTTTTTATTTTTAATAAATTATATACTTCCTCCGTCCCGTTTATATTGGTCACAATTTTTTTTTTTGCATGTTCCAAAAGTCTTGGTCATGTTTTCTTCATTAAGGATTAAATATGTTAAATTTTTCTAAATACGTAAACAGTTGAGAGCAAGTTTTACAGTTTTCACTTGATTGCTCAATACGTGTTTTTTGATTGATAGACCAATATAAATGGGACAGAGGGAATATAATTTAACTGAATTTAAATTTTTTAACACGTTTTTAAATTTTTTAAAAATGTACTTTTGTGCCTTATTGGTAAATTTTGTTGTTTATAATAAATAAAGTAATATTTTCAATATAATTCTTTTAAATTGTTATTTTTAAAAAGGCGTTAAAATTTTTTTTTGGAAGGTGTTAACCAACCAACTAACCAAATATATCTTATTTTGCTTATAATAGAACGTTTATAATTCTATAAAACAAGTGATTTTTTATTTTTAATAAAGTATATATTCTCTCTGTCCCGTTTATATTGGTCACAATTCATTTTTTGCATGTCCCAAAAGTATTGGTCATGTTTCTTAATGAAACAAATTAAGGGTTAAACATGTTAAAATTTTCTAAATATTGTTTATAATAAATAAATTAATATTTTAAAATAATATTTTTAACTTATTATTTTTTGGAAGGTGTTAACCAACCAACCAACTATGTGAACGGTTTTCTTAAATTTAAATAATATTTTATTTATATTTTAATAATCATTTATCTCATATATATTACTTAATAAAATATTGACATTATATATATATTTACATATATATATATATATTATTAAATTATTATCATTTAATTATATGATATATTGTTCAAATTATGACTATATTTTGTCATAATAATATAAATAAATGGAAGTATCATATATATTTACATTCAAATTTTTGTTGATATTATCATATTCAAATTATGATTCCATAATAATTCCTAATGTAATATCTGTCTAAAATAGAATTTCATATTAATTTGTAATCCTTTGAATTTTTTATTTCCAAGTAATTGAAAGTGTCTAACAAATTTGGGTGTAGGTGAAAATTTTTAATTCAAATATAATTAAAATAGTATGTAATTGAATATTAATTGGAGTGTAATTAAAATAAAATTTTATATGTATTTTAATTTATTTTTTCATTATCATTTAATTCATTAGCCTCCCACCTCGTTCTTGGTTGTAATTCACTAGTACAAAACTGGCTTTTTACGTCGGTTAAATAGGTCTTATACGTCGGTTAAATGGCGACGTATAGAGGAGCGACATATAAAGTCACGAGTCTTTTACGTCGGTTAAAAAGGCGACGTATAAAGTTTAATATATGTCGGTTAAAAAGGCGACGTATAAAGTCGAAGAAGGGCGACATATAATGTCGAAGAAAGGCGACGTATAATGTCCAAAAAACCGACGTATATAGAATATGCTTTATACATCGCCCATGTGGGAACCGACGTATATTGCCCAAAAAAATTTTAATTTTTTTTTTGTTTTTCTGTGCCCATACCCAAAAACTTGGTAAACAATCAAAATAACCAGCTTTAACAAAATTTTGTACAGTGAAAAACCTACAATAATTAAAATTTCCCAATTCAATTTGAACACAAATATAGATTAAATAACATAATTATTGTTATACACTTGAAAAAATACATCCAAAATGTTCACAAATTCTCAATCTAACGAGTCAAGCATAACATGCACTAGATATTGTACAAGTAACAATGAGATAATGCAATAACAAAATTTAAAACTCTGCTCTTCCACACAAGTTCAACGAAAACTGTTGCTTCACCCAAAAAAAACTCCATCCATCTCTCCTTTTATACTCTCCTGCCACCATCTCTATAATTATCACTGGAAAAATAAGATATGATCAACAACATAAAAGAGTAATTTGGAATTAAG
Source organism: Saposhnikovia divaricata (assembly GCA_036435485.1). Lineage (NCBI taxonomy): Eukaryota > Viridiplantae > Streptophyta > Magnoliopsida > Apiales > Apiaceae > Saposhnikovia > Saposhnikovia divaricata. The sequence continues at coordinate 190,894,452 of CM071597.1, forward strand.
ATATAACTGCTAAGAATAAATAAATAAACATAACACAAATTAATAAATAAATAACACAACAAGAACTTATACTAATATCCAGTCCACGAACAAGGCCAGGGATTTGTAATTCACAAAGTATAAATATGAAAAATCCTTCATTTCAGTTGCAGGCATTTCAACATTTAACATTTTGACATCAAAGTAAATATAAATGTATTTTTTTGTTAATGAGCAGAAGTACTATATAGAATACAATTCCTTTAAGCTATCTTTGTTTATGTTAATGCACTGCTAAGAAAAAGTTAAACACCTATTCACACATCAATGAATACACATATTCGACCATAATCATATCAGAACTTCATCAATTTACAAGTAAGCACGCATATTTAACCAACTTATTATCAATTTAAGTTTTCAAGCGGGAGAAAATTGCACTTCTAATGTAGGGAAATGATGAGGGTTGGTCAAAATGAAGCTGTAATATTCACAGGGATTCAATGGTCTAATTGAGGTCCCAAAACACAAAAATTAAATCTCTAACTAAACTCTAACAAATACGTTTTTTATTCTGTTCTCTTACCTAAAGGAGGTTAGAGGCATCAACTGCACGTGCCTATGTGAACATATTAATTTTAGTAATTAAAATTTCTAAACAAAATAATTTATATAGAGGTTTAGGTTTTCCCGTCGGTGACCCGTTACATAGCACATCCCCCGGCAATATTGATTTTATGCACTTGCAATCACACTATTTTACCAAATTAAGGTTTTTTATAGTGTCTACTTCTTGTGCATTATCCTATGTATACTTTGAATAAGTTTGTGTCCCTGGGTATTCATGAGGCCAAAGAAAGAAAGCTGGGAAGTCGCAACTTTAATAAATCCTATCCTTATAGGGGGTGACTATAGTTTGGCCCATTGGCTGAGCACCATCTTGTGAATTTAGAATATTTTTGTCATTTTTAATGAGTATCAACAGAAGATCAAACCAACACCAAAGTACAAGACATGTAGGCTATAAAATATTTTTATTAACTACAGAAATTTGCAAAGAGAAACTATTCAGGAGTCGCGACATATATAAGGAAAGTATATATTCACATAATAAAAGGATTAATAACTTACAGCGTATTTCATATCTTCATAATTTGTGAAATCGACCAGACCAAAGGTACCTAAATACGACAATACAACGATCATGAAAAGACTGAAGAATGGCGATGTGCAAGTCAACCTAATATTCTTGGAAAATCTAATATATCTCAGCATGCTGCATACATGTATTAATCAATCTATCTTAATCCTTAAACAAATGAGGAGTGCCCAGTTAGGAAGATTATATATCACACACCTCAAGAGTATGATTCACAATTACATAAGACTAACCCAATCTATGATTAAAATTAAGGTGCACAAACAACCAGCACATATAAGCGGACACATTAAATCATATTTACGTCCTAGAGGAAAGGGATACTATTACTAACTAAAACATTTTAGCTACAGCAATATGCAAATGAATGACAGTAGTAGTAACTAGACAGGGCTTAAGTTATCTATATATACACAAATAGTTGTACCTCGAAACTCAGAGTAGAGTGAAATGGCAGGACGACCCCTTCCACCCACAAAACTACTACCTCCACCATAACCACCACAGCGATCACCAGAAGCTGCCCCCCTACTATAATTATCTAGATATTTGAATATCTATATAGTGCACACAAGAGAACATATCAAAGGGTAGAGGACAGAGGACATTCACATAAACATCTCAACAATCAAAAAATTAATATAACAATCAGTTTATATAAGAACGAAGAAGCCGATATAATCACAGATTCGATGAGTTATTTTATTTTACTATAATCTGAAACTTTACATGAATTCTGGCAATACAAGTTTCATTGTTTTGTTTTGGATTAAGCAACACTTGAGCAGCATTAACATAAGAATAATAAAGTTATTGATAAATTTGGACACAATCAAGAGCAGAGAACAAGGCAAAGGGGGACAGGACAGAAACATAACAGCAATCAATCAAATTAACAATGATAAAGTGGATGAGTTATATTCGTTTACCTCAATCTGAGAATTAACAAGACTCAAGATACAACTCCGTAAGATTCAAACACACAACTCCAGCTCCGATGTGGTTGCTTAGTATTCGCTTCATACTACATTGCGATAAATAAAATATAGAATACTTAAACACTCATTGATTTGATCACCTGAAACAAAAGCCCTAAATCGAAAAATTAGGGTTCTCAATAAAATATAGAATAAAATGGAAGATTTAAAATTTGGTTTCGATCTGTATCGATAATCTATAGAGAGATTATCGATATGAATTTGATCGACCATACGATTTAACCAACCCTAACGAATTCAAACATCAATGTCACAAGGTCTCAATTAGGGTTTCAACAACTTAAGAAAATAAAGCATAACAGAAAGGAAAAACAAGGAAGAAAAACAGTAAAGTAAATATTCTTTTTCATAGCCATAACCAACACTGAAGTGTAGTACATATAGCACACAACTTGCTCCCTACTCCAATTGACAGGTGGCAGTTTGCTACTGGAATAGACTACTACCAAATTAATAATTGACTTGTTGACTAATCAACTTAATTAATAAAACGACAAAGTTTATTTAACTAACTCCTCTCCCGCCCAAAGAGTGAACTAATTCCCAAATTGAGCTAGCCACTTGTGACAATTCCCCTCTGCTTAAGATGACCCTTGACCCCAAGGGTTAAATGTTGGAAACTTCTTCATGATATCCTCCCATAACTCCCAAGTAGCTCCTTCTGGCTTGCCATTCTTCCACTGAATCAATACCATAGTTGCTGGTTTATTTCCCTTCTTAACCAAGCACCTTTCCAAGACTAATTCTGGCATAACCATCTGCTCACTGTCCTCAATTATCTCAGGTAGAGATGTCTGTACAACCTTCTTAGCTCCAATCTTCTTCTTTAACTGGGACACATGGAAGGTATGATGAATTTTTGATCCAGCAGGCAACTCCAACTGGTAAGCCACCTTTCCAATGCGTTTCACTACCTTGTATGGGCCATAGTATTTAGCTGACAGTTTTTGATTGCCTCTCGTCTGAATTGAAGTCTGTCTGTATGGCTGTAACTTTAAGAATACTTCATCACCTTCAGCAAACTCTCTGTCTGTTCTTTTCTTGTTGGCATACCAAACCATCCTCTCTTGAGCCTTGGTCAGATTGTCTTTAAGCAATCGCTGCACTTCACTTCTTTCCTGTAAGAACTGATCAACCGTTGGAACTTTAGTTGAGGGTGTCTGGTAGTTGATTACTGGTGGTTTCTGGTTATAAAGAGCCTTGTAAGGTGTCATTCCAATGGCAGAGTGAAAAGTGGTATTGTACCACCATTCGGCCATTGGAAGCCACTTTGACCATTGTTTAGGCCTCAGTCCAGTTACACAACGAAGGTACATTTCCACACACTGATTGACTCTTTCGGTTTGACCATCCGTTTGTGGATGGTAAGCCGTACTGAGCTTGAGCTGAGTTCCCATAGCTTTGAAAAGCTCTCTCCAAAAGTTGCTAATGAAAATTGTATCTCGATCAGAGATTATTGCCACTGGAGTACCATGTAGTTTAACCACATTATCAAGAACAGCTTGAGCAACTGTCTGAGCCGTGTAGGGATGAGAAAGAGAAACCAAATGGCAATATTTGGTGAGTTTGTCCACAATAACCAGAATAGTATCTTTCCCATTGGATCGAGGTAATCCCTCGATAAAATCCATTGAAATTGTCTCCCAGGCTGCCTTAGGAATAGGTATAGGTTGTAGTAACCCTGGAGTAGGAATATGCTCGCTTTTATTTCTTTGACAAGTGTCACACTCCCTCACTAATGTATTGACATCTTGTTTGAGAGATGGCCAATAAAACTGTGACTCCACCCTCTTGCAGGTAGCTAGCACCCCAGAATGTCCCCCTTCAGTTCCAGCATGTAAGGTTTGGACGATCTTACCTCTTACTCCACCACTGTTGCCCACATAGAATCTGCCATTATACATTATCATATCTTCTTTGAGAGTGAATGCTTCAGGTGCTTGCCCCAGTATTGCTGTTTGAGCCAGAATCTCTTGTGCCAGTTCATCTGTCTCCCAACTTGCTTTAATTTCTTCCTTCCAACCAGTTTTACTAAGATGAATTCCAGTGCATTCAACTTCTTTTTCGTGGATTCTGGATAAGGCATCAGCTGCCAAATTCTCTTTCCCTTTCTTATAGGCTATTTCACAGTCAAATCCCAGCATTTTAGAGAGCCATTTTTGTTGTAAAATGGTGGTTAACTTTTGTTCCATAAAGTGCTTCAGGGCCTCATGGTCTGTCTTGATCAAGAATTTATTCCCAAGGAGGTAAGATCTCCATTTCTGTGTAGACATTAGTACTGCCAGCAATTCCTTCTCATAGGTAGACAACCCCAAGTGTCTAGGGCTTAAAGCCTTGCTTAGATAAGCAATTGGTTGACCCTCCTGCATGAGTACGGCTCCAATCCCATAATGGCAAGCATCTGTCTCAATGACAAATTGCTTAGAAAAATCTGGCATGGCCAGTACAGGAGTTGATGACATAGCTATCTTCAATTTTTTAAAACCAGTTTCAGCCTCATTACTCCACAAAAATGCTCCCTTCTTTAGTAATTGTGTTAGGGGTTTTGCCATGACACCATATCCTCTTACAAATCTTCTGTAGTATCCTGTGAGACCAAGGAATCCCCTCAAAGCCCTGACATTTTTAGGAGAGGGCCAGTGCACCATAGCCTGAACCTTCTTGTCATCAGCTGCTATCCCACTTTTAGAGACAATGTGACCCAAATACTCAATGGCATCAGTAGCAAATACACACTTTTTCTTCCTAACAAACAGCTGATGCTTCCTTAATACTTCAAAGACCAATTTTAAGTGATTCTCATGCTCTTCCTCATTAGCACTGTATATGAGAATATCATCAAAAAAAACAAGAACAAATCTCCTCATATACTCAGAAAAAACCTCATTCATTAGAGCTTGGAAGGTAGCTGGGGCATTGGTGAGCCCAAAAGGCATCACCATGAACTCATAGTGTCCCTCATGGGTTTTAAAAGCTGTTTTGTGGATGTCAGATGGGTGCACTCTGATCTGGTGATATCCACTTCTCAAATCCAGCTTAGAATATATGGCACTGCCCTTAAGTTCTGCCAACAATTCTTCTATAATAGGTATAGGGTACTTATTCTTGATTGTAAGGGCATTTAAAGCCCTGTAATCTACACATAGCCTCCAACTTTGGTCTTTCTTCCTTACCAGCAAAACAGGTGATGCAAAGGGAGATGTACTATGTCTCACAATCCCACTAGCTAACATCTCCTTTACAATTTTTTCGATTTCACTTTTCTGTACAAAAGGACATCTATAAGGGTTGGAAGTAACTGGACAACTCCCCTCCTTCAAGGGAATAAGGTGATCTTGTGACCTGGGAGGTGGTAACCCTTGTGGTTCTGTAAATAAATCTGAGTATTGAGTAATAACCCTGCCTATCCCCTCAGGAATGGTATTCTGTTCCACTTTCCCTGCTTCTTGTGCCACCACTTGGCAAAGAAAATAAGCTTCTTCCCTTGCATTCATACTAAAAGAGTTGTTAGTGTAAATCCTTCCTGCCTCATTGATAGGTTTCTTTCGTAATTCCACCCTCTCTCCTTTCCATTTTACTGTTATGATCCCAGAGTCAAAGTCAAATACCACAGGACTCACTACCTTCATCCAATTTACCCCCAGAATCAAGTCATAACCTCCTATTGGAATCACATAACAGTTATGAGAGAACACTTTGCCTGCCATTTGCCACTTCATATTCTCAACCACTGAATTACAGTGTACTTTTTCCCCATTGGCTACTGTTACTACCACTGGTTGGCACTGGGTAGTAGGCATCTTGAGCTGTTTAACTAATGATTGAGAAATAAAGGTGTGGGATGACCCACTATCTAACAGGAGACTAACCCTTCTTCCTTTAATCATTGCAGGCAACATCATGGTGTGCAGCCCTTGTGTACCAGAGATGGCATGGAGGGATAAATCAGCTTCTGGTAAAGCCTCAGTATTAATAGTTCCCCATGGATTGCAGTCCTCCTCTGTCTCCCAAATCAAGTGAGGTTCATCCCTTTCAACAGGAGGAGTAACCTCTTCATCAGTAGTGATGAGAAACATTTGCTTATTCTTACAGAGGTGACCTGATGTAAATTTCTCATCACAGTTAAAGCAGAGCCCCTTGCTTCTTCTATCTTGCATTTCACTATAAGTGAGCTTTTTGACTCCAACAGGCAGTGGCTTATTGCTAGTGTCTTGTGAGGCATTGTTGGAGTATTTGGGACTAGGTGAGTATGGTTTGTGAACAGGATTGGCTGTAGATGGTTTGATAATACCCTTGTGTCTCCTATCCATCACTTCAATAAGACTCTCCTGGCCTCTAGCTTTGTCTCTGGCTTCTTTGAGGGTTAGGGGCTTATTCAAATATAAGGCTGAGGATATTTCTTCCTTCAAACCACTCAGAAAGCTGTCCACATAGTAGCTCTCATTATGAGTCCCATCAATAGCCACCAGATACTTCCTTAATTCATCAAATTGACAGATATACTCTTCTACCTTCCCCTTTTGTGTTAATTTGTTGAACTGACCTACAATGTTCTCGTACCCACCCCTCGAGAACCTGTGGTATAGTAACTCCACAAATTGCTCCCACATAATTCCAGGGTATTCACTATGAGTGGTTTGTATCCATATGTCTGCCTCACCCTCGAAATGCAAGGTAGCAAATAGGACTTTGGTCCTAGAATCCATATATGGGTTTATCATAAAAAACTTTTCACTCTTATTCACCCACCCTCTAGGATCCTTCCCATCAAATTTTGGAAAATCTAACTTTGGAACCCTCAGAGGTCCAAACCCCACTTGTGGTCTACCCTGTACCGTGTCCAAAGTGTGGTTCCAGTTGGTGTTAGGGTACCCAGGTTGTGGTGGTTGCAGAATATGAGTGTTATAAGGAGGGTAAGTATTGGTAAATTGGGAGGCCTGCTGAGTGAACCCAGGTGGTGAGTAATACGAACCATGAGGAGGTGGCTTTGGTGGTTGGTGGGGTGGAATATTATAGTTCACAAACGGAAGAGCCCCAGTACTATTATACAGCTGTTGTTGGGTGGTTGGTTGAAACATCAAAGGTGGGCTGTTGTGGTTTGGGTCTTTACGAGGGTCTTGAACAACAGGTAGTGAATCTGATGGGTGAGCCATGGTTGAGTGATGAACACTATCTTGTTCTTCAGTATGTGCACAAGTGTGTTTTGCAATATGAGTTGGGGTTTGAAGATTCTTACCATTAGGCGCCTCAGAGTTCTCAGCCTCCAGATCTGTAGCTTTCTCCTTACAAACAAACTTCATCAACTCCCCCATGCTTACGCTTAGCTCTTCTGCGGCCTTAGTGAGCATATTCACCTGAGATCCCAATTCTCCTATCTTCTCGTTAGTGAGATCTTGATGCCTTCCCACCGATTGATGAATTTGCTCCACGGAGTTGTGGAGTTGTTCCCATTTAGCTTCCATGGTGTTAATGGATTTCTCGTGCTTTTGCAAAACACTTTTATCTGCCATTGGCCCAGAATTTTGCTCTGATACCAAGTTGTCACAAGGTCTCAATTAGGGTTTCAACAACTTAAGAAAATAAAGCATAACAGAAAGGAAAAACAAGGAAGAAAAACAGTAAAGTAAATATTCTTTTTCATAGCCATAACCAACACTGAAGTGTAGTACATATAGCACACAACTTGCTCCCTACTCCAACTGACAGGTGGCAGTTTGCTACTGGAATAGACTACTACCAAATTAATAATTGACTTGTTGACTAATCAACTTAATTAATAAAACGACAAAGTTTATTTAACTAACTCCTCTCCCGCCCAAAGAGTGAACTAATTCCCAAATTGAGCTAGCCACTTGTGACAATCAATCCATCTAATATTGATATTTTTATATATAGATATAATCGATTTATACGATATGGTAAGAGGAAGAGAAAGTGGGTGGAGGATGAAAGGTGAACGGCAGGAGGGTTGTGGGCGGAGGTTGTGAGGGTGGGGTGGAGAAGGGTGTGAAGGAGGAGAAGGACGGCGGCTGTTGGTGAAGAAGGGAGGAGACGTATACACCTGAGATTTATGTTCACGTTTTATGTCCTTAAAAAAAATATATATCCTAAAAATATATATATATATATATATATATACACGTTGTCTTAGACAAAGTCGACGTAAAAGATATATTTTATACGTTGCCTTATACAAACCGACGTAAAAAGTAAATCTTATACATCACCTTAAATAAAGCCGACGTAAAAAGTACATCTTATACGTCGCCTTAGACAAAGCCGACGTAACGTCGCTTTAAACAAAGGCGACGTATATAAGTGTTTTATACGTCGCCTTTAGGCGGAACCGACGTATAATGGTACTCAGAAACGCAAATATACGTCGCCTTTACGCGGAACCGACGTATAAAGGTGGAATATACGTCGCCTTTAGACGGAACCGACGTATAATAGGCGACGTAAAAGATCAGTTTTGTACTAGTGATTTTAGGTTTAAATTCTCGTTTCATTATCCTTGTAGTAGTTTGTTAGTTGTAGCGGCTTATGGTCCTAAAGCCTCCTCTGTAAGTGCCGTTTGGTTGTTTTATTAATGTATTTGTCTCTCAAAAAAAATTATTATCATTTAATTATATGATATTTTATTCGAATTATGACTATATTTTATCATCATAATATAAATATAAATGGAAGTATCATATATATTTACATTCAAATTTTTGTTGTCATATTCAAATTATGATTCCATAATAATCCCTAATGTAATATTTGTCTAAAATAGAATTTCATATTAATTTGTAATCCTGTGAATTTTTTATTTCCAAGTAATTTAAAGTGTCTAACAAAGTTGGGTGTAGGTGAAATAGTATGTAATTGAATATTAATTGGAATGTAATTAAAATAGTTTTTAGTAAGTAAAATAAAATTTTATATGTATTTTAATTTATTTTTTCATTTTTGGAAGGCGTTAACAAACTTTTTTGGAAGGTGTTAACCAACCGACCAACCAACCAATTATACTTTGTTTCGCTTATAATAGTATAGTATAGATAAGATAGTATATTTGCAATTAATTTGAAAAGATAGTATTTTTGCAATAACTATTTATTAAATTCCCATAATTAAATGCTATATTTTAGATGATGAATAATTAACGTTCATATGTTTAGAAATTACGTTTGTTTCAAGAATAATAAAACATGCACTTTTTAAAAAAAATTATAATAATCTGTAAAATAATTTATTTTTTTATGTATTTAAACTTCAAAGAAAGTCAAATATTAAACTATACTGTATAAGTTAATTTTTATATAAATATTAATTAATCGGTAAAGTTCCAAAATCGAATATAACAGATTCGGCCCTTTGATTCATAAAACTGAAGAAATCATATTTCCAATATGATCCGAATCGGTCCGTTTTAGGACCGATGAGCCATATAACACAGATAAAATACTAGAGAACTGTATTCATGTTATTGTCTTGGAAGAGAAACAATACATCAATAAGACTTCTAAAACTGCCACTTATCTTCCCTAAAGTCCCCCCTCTGGTCTTAGAACAGTAACACTCTCGTAACTGATGATACAGAAGGGTAGAAAGGACGTGAACTATTTAGCACCCAAAAAAAAAAAAGGAATATGGAATATGGAATGGTAAGAAAAATATTATCAAGGACAGTTTGTTTTGTGATCCTATAAGTTTGCAGCCTTGCCGCAAAGTATTGCATTATCTGGAAGATCGGCCTCAGTGTAGAGGCTCTTTTCGTCGTTGGATACACGAAGATACAATTGCTGCCCTAGAAATTGCCTTGGCCATATTGCAGACCTCAAGTTCCACATACCCTTGTTGTCCATTGACACCAAAATTGCAGTCCAAGAAAGGGGAAATACCTAAAAGATAAAAGTTGAACATGTTCAAAAGAATGGTATAGAGAATTTGAGACATAGGGGGGCTTTCTGGGGTCAACATTGTTGCTATACAATTTTTTCCGAAAGTAATTGCTTGAACTTACCTGTGCAGTGTATCTAGTGGTAGCATCAACCAGATTGTAGCGTTTCCTCATGGTAGAATTCCACTGTCCAGAGCCAAATCTGTATTTTGAACAAAACAGAATTTCATATTTATCATGTCGTCATTATTTGCGATTTAATCTAAGATCAAAGAGAGACTTATACAAACTATGACCATGTGATCGATGCGTAATTTTGTTTAAATTTGAAGAGGAAAAAGGTACTTTGGCGGAACAGACTGTAAGGCCAACGAAAACATAAGAATATATAAAAATCGGTAGCATTCTTTCAAAAAGGGGGGAGAGAGAGCATACCCAACTACCCAGAAGTCGCTGCCATCAAGATGATAAGACTGAATAGTGTTCTCATCATTTTGGAATACGATTTCAACAAAGTCATGAAGCTCTATGCCCACAACAGAGGTACCTATAACTGCTGGTCCAGGAGGAGATGTATCCTTAATTGAATTTAGCTTATAGACCCCAGAAATGTTAAAATAGTCCGCAAGTTTCAGTGGGGTGCTTGGGTTTTTATATGAAACTTTGTTAATTGCATAACGAGGCTTTCCTTTAATTATAGGTGCTGAATTGGTTAGCACAAGTGTCCTGACAATTGGTATGGTTCCATAGTGATATGATCCTTGAGGATTGGGTCGCGCTGCATTAGCAGTCAAATTCCACCTTGACAGGAGTAAGGAACAAGTTAGAATGCGTTTTCTGAAAAAGAAGGCATAGATTTAACACAGCGTATTAGGGCAAAGGAGATATTACCTCAGAGTCCGAGCTTGTTTCATAGACCAGTGAATTTGATATGTAGGACCAATTGGCAAAGGTTCTGAGGCAGGTGTACTTGAACCAGAATAACGCAGAATTGCGGTGGCTGTAAGAACAGGCTTCGTAAAACGAGTTGAAGCAACTATAAAGTAGTCCTTCACTGTTCCGTCTAAAGTGATCATTACAGCCACGGACTGGCCAACATGGATGTCAAGTGATTCATATGGTTCCTGCATGGTATGTGATCCTTCAATTTCTATTAGTTTCAAATGATGGCCCTGAATTCTGAAATTGATCGAGGTTGTTAAGCCCACGTTCGACACCCTAAACAAGTAGCGTTTCCCTGGATAACAAACAAAGTTTAGTCATTTATTGTATGAATATTTCCATTCTGGCAAATTTTACACTAACAAAGGATTATCGGCTTTTATGCAGGAATTTGAGAAGTAAATAGGAGGCAGTCACCTTTTTCACCGGTGAAGATATTATTACGAGGAAGACCATTTATAAGCAGACCATTAGGAAAAGGCATTGGGCTTCCAGTGCTTAGTTTTTGTTGTAAAACCTAGCGCATAAGATGTGCAATTATACGTGGTAGTTAGTACTGCTTACATTAGTTAATTTACTCTCAAGATGAAGAGTATCAAAATTTCTTTAACTATTTATCGTGCAACTTAATTGAATTATATAAATAAACAACTGAAAGTACAGAGTATGACTACCAACCCTGTGATCAGAATTCCACCAATCATTAACAAGTACATTGAACTCCTCGGCAGGTTTAAGATACGGCACAAATATCACAGCCCTTGCCCGTATAATGAATGCCCCGAAACCACCTGCAGCCCTATGCATCAAAGTTGAAGGGAAATACGAGTAGGTTCCAATCTGATCTTTCACTTGCATCCTGTAAGTCCAGTTGGAATTTGGAGGAATAGGGCAGTTCGTTCCGAGCACACCATCTTGCCATGAGACCTTTCTCTGTTTTATTCCGTTCCTGGTTTGCCATCAGAAAACTAATTAAATAAGACCAAGCATTGCTTGACAAACTATATATACACTTACAATTCAAGTAAAACACAACTCAACCCAAACATGAGGAATAGCCCACCTGCAGATTCTTCATATCAAGTTACAATGTTACATCTTACAAGTAGAACACAGTGTTACATAATACAATGGTACAATGATAGAAATGTCATTTTTTCTTAAATACATGATGTGTGTGTGTGGATCATGTCCTTTTAAAGTGTATTCTTTTTCCATTTACAAGCACTGGTGAGAAATTGAACTTTGACTAATTGATGTTTTCTTTAAAAAAAATACATCACTATTAAGAGCAATGAATCCAAATACCAAAATTTAGGATACTTTACCTAGTAAAATAAATGCCAGGTGAAAGTCTATACATTACAAAACGTTTAATCCATATAGGCAAACTTATAGACATGATCAAAATTTCCCTCAAGGTCCTTATGAATCGGTAACTTACGGATATGATCTACGATTTTTGATTCAAAAAATTTCCCGTCAAGGTCCTTAATTACATTTAAACAGAGTTAAACAAAACATCTAAAGCAAGACTATGCGTAAATGAAAGCATTAGCCATAAAGCATAATCGCGTAAGAGTGGAAGGCATAAAAGAAAGAAAGAAATCAAGATCACTAACCATGTAATGAGGAAAGGCTGATCCAACTTATTGATGACAGTTACAATTACGTTGTCGTTGGTGATGGCATCAATAGTAGGTCCTGGGAATTGGCCATTGACAAGGATGCCCTAGAGATCAAAATGAATTGTATCCCATCAGTTACGCAAAAGAAACACCCATGGAAATAATAGTAAACATAAATATGATTAGGATTCAAACATCGCAAACACGAAGGAGCAGCTGTACGTACCCTTTGCTTGACGCCAAGAGGGGAAATCTGTCCATAAGTGAATTCAAACGTGAAATATCTATACGGATCTTCGGCCCTTACAGAGAGAGTACTCAACCAAGCCACTAATCCAAGAAAAAAATACAGGAGAATGGCTTGCCTCATTTTGAGTAGTGATACTTACAAAGTATCGTAAAGTACGAAAACAAACAAATTTGTAAGTAAGTGATACTTACAAATTTGAAAAGAATGATGCGTGAAATGGTTGAGGAGACAGAGTGCAGAAGTGGAGTGCATATATAGGTAAGAAAAGGAAAGAGACGCATGCATGTGAGGGTTGCGATATAACATGTGCTCGTTTATCGAGGAGCAGTGTAAGAAACTGTAAGAAGAAGTAGCTCCATTGCGGCGCACTTCATGCTCATTAGCTACTGCGATCCTTCCATTACATGTTCCATGCATCTTGAGATCTGATTGACCAGAATTTCTCGTTATTCGAGAATTCATTTTTATTAAACAAAACTATATTCAAGTATCAACTGGGCTTTTAAGAATGTAGATGTGTGTTGTGTGTGTGGAGAATACCCTTTACAATGCTACTAGTACGAGTGCTATTTTTGTTTGGAGAAACAGAGGAGAGAGTATAAAATTGTCGGTGAAGAGAGAGCGATAAAGACGCAACGGGGAACGGATTTACATTAAATGCGACTTCAAATTTAAATTATGTGGAAAGTGAAAACGTATAGAGAGAGTAATGGAGGGAAAATTGGGTTTGTCAAAATTTTAGGGGATTTGGGAAAACACAATTGAGAATAGGGGTACATTAATCAAAGACTTGATTTTGATCATAAGATGAATTCTGGGAAATTAAATTTTCGCAAAACAATCTCTGAGAATAGAATTGTTATAAGAAGTGATTTGAAAATGTAATACATTTTCTAAGATTCATGTTATATAAAATTTCCTCCTCGATCTCGTCCACATATTTCTCTTATTTTGTAAAAAATTATAAATTATAGTAAGCGATTAAAAATATTTCAAAAAGATGATATTTTTATATTTTAATAGAGTATATATATAAGCACCCCCTAAACTCTACAATTTGAGAGGAATTTTACTTTACTATCTATTTCAAGTGGATAAGAAATAAAATCACGAGTTGCTAACAAAATTTAATATTTAAGTTAAAACTAGCATGATAGTCCGTGCAAGGCATATAATATTTTTTTTTTAATTTGTGATAAAATCCATTTGATCCTCTTATCAGTTTATTTTACCTTTCACGTGCAACGGTCTACCGATTCAGTAGTTATAATCGTTCTAAATTCAAATTATTAGCACACTCTAAATTTCATATTTATAGTGGTACTTTTTTAATGCGAGAAGGATAACCGACAAAAATGGTATATTAGAGTTAATCGCCAGCTATCAGATATTAACACAATACTAATGTTTTTCAATAGAAATCCTAAAAGAATCACCACGACAATAATTTTTTTACTTTCAATCTTAGCCACAACATATTTTAAATATCTATTTTCTCTTCTACCCGTATGTCTATCTCATATCTCTTCCAATTTATTACTGATCAGGTAGCCTGCCTCACATCTCCTCCAATTTATTACTGATCAGGTATCTTCTCACTTCGTCCTCTTTCCGACCACCATCCTGTCACCTCGCTATATCTCTTAGAGTCGTTCCTTTCTTCAACCACATAATATATATGCACATTCATTTTGCCACACCACCTCTCTTTCGTCTTTAACAACCTAAAGTTTGTTCATCCTTCTTCTCTTCGATCATCTCTCATTCATCTTTACAACCTCTCATCGACCTCCATTTTCATATTTATATAAAATTATTATTGTTGTGGTTACAAGTTGAATAGGTATTATGATAATAAAATAGTTAATTATCATATCTCTCACACATTAACATATATACGTTTTTCGAATGTTATTCTGATAAAACTATATCTTTTGAATTTTAATTAAACTCATTTAACATTTGTCAACAAATTAGATTAACATATTATTGTCAACTATTTAGTTGTATTACCGTTTGTTCTTTAGTTGATAAAAAAAGTTGATGTACATACTTTTTTGTTGGTATTTAGTTGAGTGTATTTCGTATCTAGATGTCCAAATTTAACACTAAATGAATTCATGTTGTTTGGGAATGGGCACCAGGTCAATTCAAGGTCAGGGAGTGCTATACCCATCCCTATCCACGAATTCGAACAAAATCGTTGAACCTGTTCCGACTCTCGAACGAGAATAATTTCGCTCCCGATTCCTATCCTGAAAAGAAAATAGGTATCCCCGCGAGAAATCGTGAATTTAATTTTTTTTAATTAAAATTTTGAACTTTTTTAAAATTAAAATTTTGAACCTAATCGTTGAACCCGTATCGATCTCAAAATGGGGATTATTTTTCTCCCAGATTTTATCCCGAACGGGGAACGAGGATCCCCACGAAAAATTAGGGATTCTTATTTTTTAATTAGAATATATATATTCCCTAATATATTGGATAATAAAATTAATTTGATAAATCATGATAAATTTATTATTTTTTATAAATAGCGATTTGAATTAATTTTTTATAATAAAAGATGAAAAATATTATTAAAATTAAAATTTAGAGCTTTTTTGAAAAATAAATTGATAAAAGTAAATTTTTGCACATTTACTTTTGTTAAGAATAGCTATTTGCAAAAATACTATCTTACTTGCAAAAATACTTTCTTATTTGCAAAAATACTATCTTTTGTATTCAGTTGCATATGTGGTTGCATATGAAACTTTTTTTACTCTTTTTTTTAAGGTGGGTGATTTTGGTGGATTTGGGTTGCAAGACCCCGTCAGGGACCATATTCAACTGAATGCAACCACATGCAACTGAAAAACGAAAATTGCAAAGAGACATGCAAAGAATTAAAGGAGATGATATTTTTGCAAAGAGAAACTTTAAACCTAGTATTTTTTATAAATTCTCTAAAATTTATTTATGAAATATTAAATTTATAAAAAAAATTGAATCTTTGAATTACATGTATTTTTTTAATAGTCCAGTAAATATATATTTAAAATTTTATTTTTCTTAAATATGATAATCGACTGGGGAACGGGAATTGGGGATCGGAACGGGATGCCTTAATCCCTGAGCTCGTTCCCATCCCCCAAATTTTTATTTTATATCATTCCATGTTTCCCGTCCCAAACCCGAAAAATTTCCCGAATCTTCAAACGGGAAAGGGATTAGATCAGGGTCGGGCTGACCGTGAAAAATGGTCATTTATAAATATTGTCATTCATGTACCATTTGAATTTGTATCATTTATATTTAAAGTTTTATATTAAATACACGTACATTCAGTTGGTTATTCATTCAGTTAAAAATAGCTTACATGTTCTTATCATTTTAATTAATTTTATCCTGAATAAATTTGAAAATAAATATTAAAGGGAATGTGATAAGTGGATTTCATATCCACTTGGAGCGTTCCATATCGGCTTAAATTGATTGACATGGTCTCAAGTTGTTGTATTTTTGATGTATTTTGTGTAGTTGTGCAGGATTGCAATTGTTGGCTAGGTTTTGTAATTTCCGTCGATGTTGGAGTTGAAAATTAGCACTGGAATGAAGAATGGAAATTTGTTTTAAGATTTCATGAAGTTCCTAAAGCTAAAGGATTGAAGACGGAAGCTAGCGGAAAAGAAACGGAAGAAAACAGAGTCAAAACGAAGAAAAATAGCCAAACAAGCAAACCGGCAGATAGCTAGTGCGCTGACTGCGCGCCTGGTGCGCTGAGAGCGCGCCTGAACAGAATGTGAGTGCGCTGAGAGTGCAGGAAGTGCGCTGAGAGCGCGGCAACATGCTGAAAATTACTGTTTTGCCTTAATTCGATGTAAAATTGTATTTTTAGTGTTTTTCTTGCTGGGCAAGACTTCTAGGGCCTATTTAAACACACTATATCATTGTAATAGCATATATAACATAGAAAGAGATAGAACGTAGAAAATACAGAGTTATCCAAGGATAGAAGATCAGATTTGGAGACAAATTCCAAAGATCATGACATCACTTGGAATTCCAGATCTACTTTTGTAATTAGGCGATACTCTGGGTTTTAGATTTGTTTTCTCAACTCTTAATCTTATTAATATTATTAATTTCATTCATATCTTGTTTATTATCTTGGTTAATATCATGTTTTCATCAAATCCCATGATGACGAACGGTTCGATTATGAACTAATCGTTGTCATGGGATTCTAACGAATTTATTTACGGAGTTTAGTAGTTTGATTGCTTTAAAGATTTGTGTGTGATGAATTCTTGATATCCTCGTATGGTTATGCTTAATTGTTAGATGCGTAGTTAACATCTAATCTGTTAATCTCTTGTGAAGTGAAAGTGGATCTTGAGATTTAGAACTTGTCATGCTAGCATAGGATTATGTATGTTTTGACATCATGATTTGTAGCATAAATAGAAATATATTATGTTGCCCTATGTGATCAATATGGATAGCTTGTTCCTCAACCGTTATGTTTTCAAATTCTATAAACATATAGGGTCTAAGCATAATTGGTGTCTATTCATCTTCTATCTCTTTTGTGGATGTATGGGTAGTTTGGTATACGTATGCTGACAGGTAGCGTGTGCTTGTTTCGTGTTATTCGATCAGATATCATAACCATTGCATATAGTGATTAAAGGCGTCAGATCTAAACAAAGTATTTAATGAAGTTAGGATCCCATGTTTATTCTCATATAAGTAATTAATTCTCATTATTTAAGTAATTCTTAGTTTTGTTAATTTTCTTCTTAGTTAATTTTAGTTAATCAAAACCCAATCTTGTTAATTGTCTTAGCAGTGAGTAAAAACCATACATTGTTGCATAGGTGCATTAACTGATTTAAAACCTAAACCAAATCTCTGTGGGAACGAACTTGAGTTATATCTATATTACTTGTGACCACGTACGCTTGCATGATTTAGTGCAAACCAAGTTTTTGGCGCCGCTGCCGGGGATCATCGGTGTTTTATTTTTAGTTTATGTGCTTGTCATCAGTGGTCGTTGGAGTTCACTGACTCGGATTTGTTTTTCTCATCTATCTTGTTTAGTTCTGTGTGTTTCAGGTACTTGAACAACCGTAGACATGGGAGATCCAGCAAGAGCTATGAAGGAGTATTCTCAGCCAAAGATCAATGACATCCAATTTAGCATTGTCAGGCCAGCTATTGCAACTAACAGTTTCGAGATCAAGCCTAGCACAATTCAGATGGTGCAGCACTCAGTTCAGTTTGGGGGTGCTCCGACTGAAGATCCTAACATGCACATCCAGAATTTCATTGAGATCTGTGATACTTTCAGAACCAACGGTGTGTCTGAGGATGCTATGAAATTGAGACTTTTCCCATTTTCTCTGCGGGATAAAGCTAAGGGCTGGTTGCACTCTCTACCAGCAGGTTCTATTTTGACATGGGAGGATCTTACTCAGAAATTTCTCACTAAATTTTTCCCTATGGCAAAGACCGCAACAATCAGGAATGCTATTACTCAGTTTTCACAGCAGTCTGGAGAATCTTTTTGCGAGGCTTGGGAGCGATATAAGGAGATGCTAAGGAAGTGTCCACATCCTGGGATGCCTGATTGGATGGTGATTAACTATTTTTATAATGGCTTGGGTGCATAGTCAAGACCCATGCTAGATGCAGCATCAGGTGGAGCTCTATGGGCTAAGAGCTATGAGGAAGCTTATGAGTTGATTGAGATGATGGCTGCGAACGAATACCAGAATCCAACTCAGAAATTATCACAAGGCAAAATAGCAAGAATTCTGGAAGTTAATACAGTCACAGCTCTAGCAGCTCAGCTAGAGGCACTTAATAAGAAATTGGATTCTATGTCAAAGCATGGGGTGCCTCAAGTTGCTAGTGTTTGTGAGCTATGTGCGGGCGCACATGAGACGACTCAATGTGCCATATCTATTGAATCGGCACAGTTTATGAGCAATTTTCAGAGATCGCAGCAGCCAGCTCCCAACATCTATCATCCTAATTTCAGCTGGAGCAACAATCAAGGTGGTTTCCAACAGCCACATCAGCCTTATCAGCCGTTTCAAGGGCAACAATTTGGAGCTAAACCGTTCAATCCTTCAGGTTTTCAGCAGCAGCAGGGGCAACAGTTTCATCAGCAGTATGCCCCAAGGCAACAGTTTCAGTCACCAGGATTCCATCAACAATTTCATGGGAGTGCTGGTCAGTCATCTGAGGAAAAATCTGAATTGGAATAGTTGAGATTGATGTATAAAAGTCAGGCAGCATCTCTCAAGACGTTGGAGAATCAGATATGGAAACTTGCAAGTGCCTTACTCAACAGGTCGCAGGGAGTTCTTACTAGTGACATAGAGGTAAATCCAGGAAAACAAGATGGCATGGAGCAGGTTAATGCCATAACACTCAGATCTGGAAAAGTCACGAACGATCAGAATTCAGCAATTGAGGATGAAGAAGAAATTCATGATCAGGACCCTACAAAAAAAGAAGAACATTCTGTTTTGTCAGAACTTGTGGTGGATAGTGATGAGGAGGAAGAGTATGAGTCATTAGGCGTGGTTGATCTTTGGGATTCTCAGGTGCTGATTGATGAGGTTGTTCCATGGTCGAATCTTGAGGATAGTGCAATTGAGTCTTTTCTTGATAAAGATGTTTTATTCGAGTATAAGGGTTATAAAGATCTTCATGAGTTATACAAGAATTTTACTTCTGATGAGATGTTAGAAGAATTGAAGGTCATTTGTTCTAAGTATGAAATCCAACTTGAGGATAGTTCTTTTGATCCTAAGTCCGTTGTTAAGACTTCTATTAGTGAACCACCCACTTCCGTTCCTAATTCGTCTATTTCCACTCTTGATCAGTCTTGGGTGGTTAATAATGAAAATCATCATGATGAAGAGGCTTTCAAACTCGAGCTTAAACCACCAGATCACCTGAGGTATGCATATTTGGGTCAATCATCTACTTTGCTTATTATTATTGTTGCTAACTTGTTAGGTAGTGAAGAGAAGAATGTTACTGACACTTTTGAGGAGCTGAGAAGGCTGAAACTTGTCATCAAGGATGTAGCCCCAGAAAAGATAATTAAATGGCCATATAGAGATACAGTGTAGAAATTTTCAAGAGAAAAAGTCCTTACCATGTATAGCTAAAGACTTTAAACAAAGGCGCTTCCTGGGAGGCAACCCATGGATTTCCTGTTTTCAATAAAAGAGCATTTTTCCCAATGCTTCATAATTCTGGATTACTATTTTCATGTGAAGGGTGTAAAGGTCACTTGGCCAGTTTTTGGAGCTCATGCTGAGTAACCGCCACCAGATTTCCCACCCGAGGAGGGTGATCCTGCCGATGATTAGGTATGTTACTGCTATCCCTTGTATTACCTTCAATGGGGTCATTGAATATTTCAAGTTTGGGGGTGGTTTGAGGGATAAGTAGTGTATATTAGATATTGTGAGTAGTTGTGTGTCATTGTGTTCATATAGATATCATATTTTGCATATTAGTAGTAATTCATGCATATATGTTTGTGTTATATTTGTTTGTTTCATTTAGGACATTCTGTTTTTATTTTCGTATATCATGTGAGTCCATTTTAGTTGCATTTTAATGGCATGCATATTTCATGATCCCTTAGAATGAGCTAATTCTGATTAGTAGGTAGATGTCTAATTGAGTGTGGTAATGATGAATAGAGGGTTGATTTATAGTTCTTAGGAAATTGACTTGCATGCTTCAGAAACAAATTCTTTACATAGTCTCATCGTTTGCTTTTGGTCTAGGTTGAGGTCATGCTTGTTTGGTTGTTTTAGATTTAATCACTTGATTATTTTTAGAATTTTTGTTATTCCCTTGATGGCGTAGGAGCACTAAAGTCTAATTTTGGGGGAAAACAGGGATTTCATGTTAATTGTTATAATTGTCAATAATGGCTAGGCGTCAAATGGCTAGTAGCCGGCTCATATTTATATGAGTAGTCTAGGGTTAGAATTGAGAATTCTCATTCCAGATTGCATATATAAAAAGAAAAAAAAAAGAGTCAAAAGTGTCAATTGTTAAATGCAGAATTAGCCAGGGTGAGCTCTTTAATACACGAGCAATTAAGTTCGCGGGGACTTTGTGCCTACTGACCTAAGGCTTTTATAGTCTGGGATCCACTAACCTAACGCTCGCTACATGGTTATTATTTTATAAGCCTTTAGGGGTCTCATCCATTGCACGGTTAAATAAGCATGCGTTTTGTATATATTGATATGTGTTGTAGTAATAAAGCATGAATTCCTGTCTAACTCAAATGATGATAGAGGTGTTCCTAGGTTATGAAGTGTTTACCGTCTATTCTATTTATAACCCTGTGATTGTCTTGGCGAAGAATGAGTATGATTTTGATCTAGTTTTAGGAGTATACCTGATGAGCATCGCACACACGCACGTTTCTGTTCATGTATTGTTAGTATACGGGGACTTAGTTGAGCTCTATTTGGATTTAGTTGCATTCTTTGATATATTTGCTTGTTAGTTGGTTTTGGTTAGTTCGAGGGGATCGTTGCATTCTCATATTAGTTGCATTCATGCATACATTGTTTTTGCATTGTTTAGTTAGAAGCATTTTGTGGGTACATTCGCTATAGGCCCTCACGAGACCTCACTCGTCCACTAGGGCTACCTAGGGGTTTAAAGGGCTTGTTGCATATGCCAAATGCAACCGTGATCACCTACGGAAGTGGTACTAATTAGTTAGTGTTAGTTGTTTATGCTTGAGGACAAGCATCGGTTTAAGTTTGGGGGTGTGATAATTGGATTTCATATCCACTTAGATCATTCCATATCGGCTTAAATTGATTGACTTGGTCTCAAGTTGTTGTATTTTTTATGTATTTTGTGTAGTTGTGCAGGATTACAATTGTTGGCTAGGATTTGTAATTTACGTCGATGTTGGAGTTGAAAGTTAGCACTGGAATGAAGAATGGGAATTTGTTTTAAGATTTCATGAAGTTCCTAAAGTTAAAGGATTGAAGAAGGAAGCTAGCGGAAAAGAAACGGAAGAAAACGGAGTCAAAACGAAGAAAAATGAGCCAAACAAGCAAACCGGCAGATAGCTAGTGCGCTGACTGCGCGCCTGGTGCGCTGAGAGCGCGCCTGAACAGAATGTGAGTGCGCTGAGAGCGCAGGAAGTGCGCTGAGAGCGCAGGAAGTGCGCTGAGAGCGCGGCAACATGCTGAAAATTACTGTTTTGCCCTAATTCAATGTAAAATTGTATTTTTAGTGTTTTTCTTGTTGGGCAAGACTTCTAGGGCCTATTTAAACACACTATATTATTGTAATAGAATATATAACATAGATAGAAGATAGAACGTAGAAAATACAGAGTTAGCCAAGGATAGAAGATCAGATTTGGAGACAAATTCCAAAGATCGTGACAGCACTTGGAATTCCAGATCTACTTTTGTAATTAGGCGATACTCTGGGTTTTAGATTTGTTTTCTCAACTCTTAATCTTATTAATATTATTAATTTCATTCATATCTTGTTTATTATCTTGTTTAATATCATGTTTACATCAAATCCCATGGTGACGAACGGTTCGATTATGAACTAATCGTTGTCATGGGATTCTAACGAATTTATTTGCGGAGTTTAGTAGTTTGATTGCTTTAAAGATTTGTGTGTGATGAATTC
Source organism: Saposhnikovia divaricata (assembly GCA_036435485.1). Lineage (NCBI taxonomy): Eukaryota > Viridiplantae > Streptophyta > Magnoliopsida > Apiales > Apiaceae > Saposhnikovia > Saposhnikovia divaricata. Next base: position 190,916,998 of record CM071597.1, read on the forward strand.
TTGATATCCTCGTATGGTTATGCTTAATTGTTAGATGTGTAGCTAATATCTAATCTGTTAATCTCTTGTGAAGTGAAAATGGATCTTGAGATTTAGAACTTGTCATGCTAGCATAGGATTATGTATGTTTTGACATCATGATTTGTAGCATAAATAGAAATATATTATGTTTCCCTATGTGATCAATATGGATAGCTTGTTCCTCAACCGTTATGTTTTCAAATTCTATAAACATATAGGGTCTAAGCATAATTGGTGTCTATTCATCTTCTATCTCTTTTGTGGATGTATGGGTAGTTTGGTATACGTATGCTGACAGGTAGCGTGTACTTGTTTCGTGTTATTCGATCAGATATCATAACCATTGCATATAGTGATTAAATACGTCAGATCTAAGCAAAGTATATAATGAAGTTAGGATCCCATGTTTATTCTCATATAAGTACTTAATTCTCATTAGTTAAGTAATTCTTAGTTTTGTTAATTTGCTTCGTAGTTAATTTTAGTTAATCAAAACCCAATCTTGTTAATTGTCTTAGCAGTGAGTAAAACCATACATTGTTGCATAGGTGCATTAACTGATTTAAAACATAAACCAGATCTCTGTGCGAACAAACTTGACTTATATCTATATTACTTGTGATCACGTACGCTTGCGTGATTTAGTGCAAACAGAATTTAGCAAGTGGATTGCTTGTGTATGCAATCATTGATTTTAAAAAATGTATTTATTAAGTATTCCTGTGTAGTGGTAATACATGGACATAAAAATATTATGATTATTAAGGGAATGTAGCAATTGAATTGTTTGTGTATGCAATTAATGATTTAATAAAGTGTATCCTAAAGTGTTCTAGTGTAGTGGTAATAAAGTGGATAAAAGAAATTTGGGACATTGAGGTCATGGGTTCAAATCCATTGAAATTAATTTTTTTAACATTAACATAATTGCAGGGGTAATCTAGTAAATTACTAAATGGGTGAAATGCCATATTCACATATTTTCGTTTCAAAAAAAAAAAAGTTAAAATTGATCTGAGAGTAAACATACATCAACCACGATAATTGATTATTTCATATATTTATAACAGTGCACTAAATGAAAGAAACAATTTTCGTTATATTTTTACACGTAACAAAGATATATGATACTTCCTCCATCCCGTTCATTTATTTCTATACACTTACTATTTTGGGGTGTCCCATCATTCCTATACATTCCAAAAATAGTAAATTTTTAATAATAAAAAACACTATTACACCCACTAACTTTCTTCCACTATCTCAAATCTATAATATAAAACACTATTATACCCACTATTTTCCCCCACTATCTCAAATCTATTATTAAATATTGAAAAGTCCCATCACTTTACCCACTTTTCATTTAACTTTAATTATTTTTTATACATTTTCTTGGTCTCCGTGTCCAAACCAAACGTATATAAATCAACGGGACGGAGGGAGTATGTAATATCTATTAAAGATATTTTTTAATAAATATTTGTTAAATTTTTATCTATAACCAAATAATAAAAATATTACAGGTAAAATTTACTTTTTTTGTTTGTCAGGCACCATAAAATCAGAAGTTAAACATAATTATTTAGTATCTCATCCGTCCAATTTTATGTATTCATTTAAAAACAATTACACATATTAATAAAGAAGTTAGTTATATAATTTTTTTTTAGTGCATACTCTTAGTCAATACATTGAAAATAAGAATAAAATAAAGATTATCAATGTCAAATCGTGTTTGTAAAAGATATATTGATAGGGTAGTTTAACTACCCAAGTTGCAACAGATTTTTTCAAAAATACGACTTGCAACCTTTGAAACCTTTTTTTCAATTTCGTTCAACCTTTGCAACCTTTTTTTGCCTGCGTTTTAATCTCATTTGCAACCTTTGTCACCTGCAGTGCCAATTTTGCAACATTTGCAACCTAAAACCCGTATTTTTATAAATAGTTTCAAAAAGTTAGGTAGTTTTGTAAATATCTCTAGATAATTTTGACAAGAAATCCTTAAATTTGAATTAAAATACGAGATTCATATGGGATAAATATTTTTTTCAAAAAAAAATGTAAAATGAGATCTAGAAAGTAAATTTTTTAATTAAAAACTAGTTACTATTTTGATGACAATCAAATAATCATAAATACAAACAGGTACCCGAAAAAATGCAGAATAATAAGAGTCTATATAAATGTTGTATTAATATTGAAGTCAACCAGAGCTGTAAACGACCGAACTCGGACGAACTTTTAACGAACATGAACAAAATCTTAATGAATCGAACAATGTTTGATAACCTTATCGGACAGATTTTCTTGTTCGTGTTTGTTAAGCAGTCGAACGAACATTGAACTGTTCGCGAACATATCAAACCGAAAACAAACCGAACACGAACAATTCATTACCTTTTATATTTTCAAAATTTTTAAACTTGTTTTTAACTTAATTTAATATAAAATAATTAGCTCAACTATTATTTAAATATTTTCAACCCATACAATATATATTTTAGACTATTTTATAATTATAAAATTAAAAATTACAGATATTATTTTTTTTTTCTAACTGAAATTACAGATATTATATTTTATATATACATATAATATTGTAAATATTATTGTTTTTTATCGAACGAACGCAAGTTCACCGAACTCGAACGAACTCAGACGAAATTTTAACGAACACAGATTTTTAACTAATCAAACTGTCGAACTTATCGGACAAATTTTCTTGTCCGTGTCCGTATTCATTAAGCCGTCGAACCGAACTTTACGAACTCGAACACGAACGAACTTAACGAACTGTTCGGTTCACTTACAACTCTAAAGTCAACTAGTGACCGGTTTGGAATTACAGTCCATTTGAAAGAACAGATCGCGCCCAGAAGAACCCTACCAGACTACCTAGGCAGCTACCACATACAGCATAATTTAAATCAATTGACTTTACTAGCTAGCTCAGCTAATCTATCCTATATTAGTTAGTAATTGATAATTGAGTTGACCTTGCTCTAGCTATTTTAATTCCTAGATAATTAGTCACATGCTCACGCTCAACTTTTTTAATTACAGGAAAGTCATTTGAAAGCCATCTTGTAATCCATGCACATTTGATTCTTTTGTTGAAAGTGGCAATGTGAATCCAACATACACCCAGGTTTTTGTGGATCTCTCTTTATATATTTTTTGCCATTATTAGTATGAAAATTAAAGCCTTCCTTTGGTGTTGAACATTATTTTGTTGGTCATTTCTCGCATTCGAAATTTTATACAAAATAAAAATAAAATAAAACTCGTTAAGGTCAGTCAAATGAGGGTCTGGTGAGATTTCAATTTTTCAACTCGGTCTTATGAGAAGTTAGATTAGGGATGGACACATTTTTGTCCGTCCGATCCCGACCTGATCCCCGCACTGAATAAAGATTTAAATCAGAAATTTTTTTGGGTACAAATCGGGAAACGGGAATAATTTTCAAAAAAAAAAATCGAGGAGCGGATTGGGTCAGGATTCTATTTTCCCCGACCCAATCCTGCTCCGATTTTCTCCACACGACATGATTCTCAAGCGCGGACTCGATTTCACTACACTATCACACATAATTATATATATTAATATATAGTAATTTCCAATACTTTATATTGAAAACAAATTGATACTTTGATCTTGCATGTTTATCTTTTTAGTAGTTAAATAACTTCATTTTCATGTTATTTAAAATTGTTTCTTTAATTAATATTTTTTTCATCTTAATTTAGTGCATATGAGCTACTGAAAGCAGGTAATTTTTATATTTCAAAATGAAATTTTAAGAAGTAACATATATGCATATGAAACTGAAGGTGTATTTCTTATTAGATTAATGGTGATAAAAAGACGTTGTAACTTAATATCTAATTTAGCCGTAGTTGCTAATTTCGCTAACAAGAAAAAATTATTTCAAACCTCAGTAATTAGTGTTTAAAATTATTTAATATTATTATTTTTTAAATAAAATTCTCCGATTTCCTGCAGGGATCCCCATTACCCGTTAGGGTCGGGGAAAGAGAATAAAAAATAGTCTCCAACGAGAATCGGATCGGGGACGGGAATAACATTCCCCGATCCCGAAGTGCCCAAATATTATTCTTTAGAGGAGAAGAAATGAATAACTAGGAGGTCGTTGCTGAGAAATATGTTGGGATGTACCTTATACTCCAATATTTGTACATAGTTTTGAAGACCCGGTGCTCCACCATCTGGTCCTGTATGTTAGAGATTATAAAAATCCATTTAATATATCATATGTGTTATTTGTGTAGCTAAAACGTAAAAATGAAACTTGCGTTTAGTGGAGTAATCTCCATTTTCAATATGAAAGAACTCAAAATGTATTTACAACTGAATCTATGTATATCTAAGTAATAGAGAATGTACAATTGAAGAAGAAAATGAATGACTATCTATTCAATTATATATAAGGGAAAATAATTAACTAAAAGTTAGTTACGCTGAGCTAGCATTCTGCTGACTCAATAATTTAGCGTAGTATATCAGGTTGTTGTATGAACTTGGATTGGGCTGCTTTGTTAATTGACTGGACTGCTGACTAGTTGGACTAGTAATGTTAACATCCCTCTCAAGTTGGAATGTGTGGAATGCATTCCCAACATGGATAACAAATGATTAAATCGAGTAGAAGGTATAAGCCCTTCAAGTTCTTTGTCATGAGTAAAATGACAATATTTCAATATTCTTTGTTCGTTTATGAAAAATCGGGTTCTTTACTATATGAGTATCTGACTGATTATCACAATGTAATGTGATTGGCTTGAGACCTAAAACACTAAGTTCTTCAAGCAAATGTACAATCCATGTTACCTCAGATGCTGTAGAAGCCATAGGTCGGTATTCTAATTCTGAAGAAGACCTTGATACAGTACTTTGTTTTTTAGACTTCCAAGCAACAAGTGAATTACCAAGTAACAACATTGTTATAGCCAAAATTCGGTTCGGGTATTTCAAGATAGATTCGGGTCAAATACGGGTTCAATTTGGGGAATTCTAGGTTAAATTAGGGTTTTAGTAGAGATGGAGAAGTCTGGTCGCGCCCTCTCTTTCTCTACAAAGAGGGCGCGCCTTCAAAATGATAATTTTAGGATTGAAGATTTCTATTCAAGATATTTTTCCAAGTAATTGAAGAATTCCTTCCTAGGATTCTACTCAAGCTGGGATTCCAGAAGTTGAAGAATTCCCTCCTGTCGTATCTCAGGAGGGGGATGTCCGTCGCAGAAGGCCTCCAGGGGTTTGCCTGGATAAGGACCCTTCTTAAACACTAAGGGCCCGCCCTAAGGTGGAAAGATGGGGACTTTCTAGTGTGTGCTTTGGGAGCTCTGTTCCTGTATTCAATGGGCGCGTTCTCATTGGGGAACTTCGGAGTAATCCTGCACTTTGCACCCAAAAGCTCTGGATCACCTGTCCTGCTATCTGGTGGGTGCTTCTCATTCGGGGGACAGGGATGCGTTTTGCACTTGGGGTAAACCATGGCTATACCTGCATCCTTGAAATCAAGAAATAGCTGGTATCGAATAGGACTAGTCCTCGACGGGGGAAGTTCCAATATCCGTGAAGTCTTGAGATCTTGGATGAGCCTTGGGCCTTTGTGGTTAGGCCTCATAGTAGAACATTCCGGATGCTGAACCTACAATCCAAGCCCATTTGGGTTTCTTGCTCTCCAAGAACTACGTATGGCTTGATCCCTATAAATACCGGGGTACGTAGGCCGATTGAGGGGTTGGAAATCGAGAGCTCTGAAATAGCCGCCACTAACCCTATCAATCTCAGCCACCAATTATCTACAGCCACCACACGTCACTACTTTTCCCGGAGAAAAACCACCGTCTAAGATCTTATTTCCGGTGACGTACCTCGAATTTTGTTGTTCCTAAATTCCTCCGTCAACAAATTGGCGCTAGAAGGAGGGGAGCCAATCAAGATCTACATCTTAGGAGGAAAAGATGTCTCACAATCAAGGCAGAGGTTCTCGAGATGAAGATGGTTATGATTCTGAAGATAACTTGGGAGGTAACCAAGCACGTCATGAAGCTTATGTTCCAGAAAATATTGTTGCTCCTCCACGACATCATGGAACTCCAGCCGCCGTCGGTGGACAGCCGCCCGTTCTTATCAGCAATTCGGCATTAATGGAGCAGTTGTATATTATGCAAGATCCCATAAATAGTTTCGGGGCAAGATTGGTTTCTGTGGAAGAGCAAGAATCAAGGAGAAAATCTCGGAGTATCCCGCGAAATCATCGTCGAACAGGGAAAGCCCTCCAGGTTGAGGAAAGTTCCCGAAGAGGCGGCGAGGTGCAAGAGAAGAGATTTCAGCTGATTACTCCTCGAAGGTTAGAATACACTGATCCTATTATTGAACATCCTAGTGAGGATAATTCTGATTACAGGTTGTCGAATCCTCAAGAGAGGGCGCGCCCTCACCCTCACCGTTCAGGGCACACCCCTAATGAGATCCAACGAGATGAAGAACAGATGGCCAGAGAGAAGAAAGATTTTGCAACTCTGAAGGAATGCCTTGGAATAAGGCTTAACGATGATGACCTGAGGATGGTACTTCTTGAGCACCAAAGGAAAGACAAACACTTGGAATCGAGGCCCCGCGATCCACAGCTCGCGCCCCTGATAACAGGTTGCGGCCCCTTGGACATGAACAAGCCTTTCCTCAGAATGATAATCCACAGCGCGCGCCCCTTGTTAGCAATAGATCGCGACCCCTTGGACTTAAACAAAATCCTCATCGAGATAATACTAGAAGAAGAAGTAACCATGATGATGGTGATAGAAGAATGGAGGTATATCGAGGGAGCAGACGACCTCACATCCATCAGGGCGCGCCCTCTGGAAAGGGGTCACTTCGTATTCATCAGATTCCCTCAAGTATCTCTAGTGAGTCCAGGTTTAGGACGCGCCCTCATTCAGGAGAACAGTATCAAAGAGACTCTCAATGAAATCCACAACCTCGGGAAAATCCTCAGGGCCAGCAAACTCAAACTCAAACCTAAGGGGATATTGTGATTCAACCTCAAGCGGGGACTCAAGGAGGTACTCAGACAATAGCTCCACCTCCACCTCTACCCCCGGGAGGTATACAGACTGTGACACAACAGAATATTCAGAATATTCCCGAAGTGGGAACTTTCAATGTGGATGATCTGAAGAAACTCCTTGCCCACCTGGATGGAGGTAGAATATCTGCTACTGCGCAGACATCCTCTCCCTTCTCGACTGAAGTTAGAGAGGCACAGCTCCCTACAGGGTATAGATCTATGACAAATGATTTGCGCTTTCATGGAAATGCAGACCCTGTGGAATTCCTTGGACATTTTGATATCGAGATGGATGTCTATCAGGTGACGGAATTGGCTAGATGTCGATTATTGGCGGCAACTTTCAGGGAGAGTGCTCAGCAATGGTTTCAGAAGCTTGGTCCAGGAGTAATTACATCTTGGAAGGTGATGAGGAATTTGTTTTTGACTAAATTCCAGGCTGCAGTAAAATACGCTCCTCCAGTCACAACCTTGGCCAATATCAAGAAAAGGGAAGGAGAGAGTTTGCAATCCTATTTCAAGAGATTCAATTCGGAATCTACTATGGTGAGAGGAGCAACAGATGAAATGCTCAAGAGTTTCTTAATAGCAGGATTGTCAGTAGGGACTGATTTCTGGAAGCATCTTCAAGGGTGAGATCCACCAACCCTAGCTGATGTGTTTGTGCAAGCTGAGTCTTTCAAGATCGTAGAACAGTCCTTGGCGGATAATCGAAAGTCAGATGCTCAGAGTGGCTCTAAGGGAAAGACTAATAAGAGGAAGGATAGGTCTCCTAGTCCTACGCGCCGTACAGCGACTGGTGCTAGTCGGGTGAATTTAACTGAAGTTGGAAGAAATTGGGGTCCTCTAGATACATACACCTATGATCAAAGGCCTGGTAACTATACTCCTTTGGCGGCTTCCATTGAACACATCTTTGAGGTGAAAAAGAATAAAGGATTCTTCAAGAGGCCAGAGCCTCTAACTTTTTGGCAGAGTAAAGATAAAAAGAAATATTGTGAATTCCATGAATCTTCAGGGCATAACACTCATGAATGTCGTCAGCTCAGGGAAGAGATTGAGGATTTGATTAAGGAAGGATACCTGACAGAATGGATTGTTAGGGAGGTGAAGAAGCACAAGGAGAATCCCGGCAGAAGAGATGGAGGGCGCGCCCTCCATGGAGATGGTAAGCCCGAAGAGAAAAAGTTCGTTAAGGAAGGGAGCATTCATACCATCTTTGGAGGACATCACCTGAGTGGTGATAGCAATCATGCTATGGAGAGGTATGCTAGAGAGGAAAGATACAGACCTCTCACAAATGTGAATAGTTTGGAGCTAAGGCCGCCTAAATTGTTCAAGGGAGAATGTGCAGATACTACTTTCACTGAAGAAGAAGCTAGATGGGTACATAATCCACACAATGATGCTCTGGTGGTAGCAATTCAGATTGGTTCCAAGAATGTACATCGGGTTTTTGTTGACAATGGAAGTTCGGTGAATATTCTATATTATAGCACTTACAAGAAGCTGGGACTCCTAGATAAGGATATGATTCAAGATAATGGATGGATCTATGGTATTTCGGGCGAATCTGTGAAAGTCTTGGGAGCTATCAAGCTACCGGTAACTCTTGGGGAAGGAGTTCTTTCTGTGACTCAAATGATGGATTTTATGATTTTGAAAGTGGAATCATCGCATAATGCTTTGGTAGGGCGCCCCTTGTTGAAGGAAATGAAAGTTGCGACCTCCATCTATCATCTTGCAATGAAATTTCCTACACCCAATGGTGTGGGGACTATAAGGGGATCTCAACATGATTCCAGAGATTGTTATCAAAAGGCAATCAAAGGGTTTAGGAGACAACAAGGTGGAGGGCGCGCCCTGGTTGAAGATAATTCAGGAGTCATGAGCATTGCCCCGGGAGAAGTAAAAATACATTATCTCGTCCAAGAGCCGGAAGAGGAAGTACCCCTTTACAGGGTGCGCCCGGAGGAAGATGCCCCAGTTCTTGGCGATCTTCAAGATGGAATTCTGGAAGAAATTGAAGAAGATTCAGAGGATATAATCTTTGTCAACAACAGAGGTGAGCAAGTTGAAGGAAGGTGAATGTTACTTAAAGGCTTGATGCATACCCTTGTTGAGGAAGACTTCCCTCTTAAAGAGGACGCGCCCTTCAAGAATGAAGCACCAATTGAAGATCCTCGAAGTTTTTATTCTGACCTTGATCCAAGAACACCACAGCTGGTTGAAAAGACTTGCCCTGCAGAGGATGCAATTTCAATTCTGGTAGATGAAAAGGATCCAACTAAGGTTCTGAAAATTGGGTCGCAGTTGAATTCCAAGTTGAGAGGGATGCTCACCAACTTTCTTTTGAATAATCTGGATGTTTTTTCTTGGAGTCATGCAGACATGGTTAGAATTGATCCGAAGGTTATGTGTCATCGTCTGAATATAGATCCTACCAAGAAGGGAATCCGCCAGAAACGCCGGCCAGTAAGTGGAGAGAGAGAGCTATAGCATTGAAAGAAGAGGTGGATAAACTTCTAGATGTTGGGCTGATCAAGGAGTCATATTATCCAGATTGGTTGGCCAATCCGGTTCTCGTGAAAAAGCCAAATGGAAAATGGAGGACTTGTGTGGATTTCACTGATCTGAACAAGGCATGCCCGAAGGATATCTTTCCACTCCCGATGATGGATCAATTGGTGGATGCCACGGCAGGACACACTCTTTTAAGTTTCATGGATGCTTACTCAGGCTACAATGAGATTCCTATGTATGAACCGGATCAGGAACACACCTCTTTTATTACGGATCGAGGATTGTATTGTTATATTGGGATGCCTTTTGGATTGATCAATGCTGGGGCAACCTATCAGAGGTTGGTGAATATGATGTTTAAAGATTTGATTGGGAAAACCATGGAGGTATATGTGGATGACATGCTTGTTAAATCCTTAAAAGCAGAAGACCATGTAAGGCATTTGGAACAGATGTTTGAGATTTTGAGGAAGTTCAGGATGAAGTTAAACCCTCAAAAATGTGTCTTCGGGGTAGAGTCCGGGAAGTTTATAGGATTTATTGTCAATCATCGCGGAATCGAGGCAAATCCAGCCTGACATGAAATCTCCATCTAGTGTGAAGCAAGTCCAGAGTCTAACGGGGAGGATAGCTGCTCTTAATCGTTTCGTATCAAAGTCCTCGGATAAATGTAGAGAATTCTTCAAAGCAATCAAGGTGGCAACCAAGGATTTTGTATGGACCTTTGAATGTGAGGAAGCTTTTCAGAAAATAAAGGAGCACCTAGGAAATCCTCCGCTTTTAGCTAAACCTGTGGAAGGAGAGACGTTAATTTTATACTTGGTCGTTTCGGAACATTCCATAAGTGCAGTGCTGGTAAGGGATGAAGTTGATCATCAGTCTCCGGTTTACTATGTGAGTAAGCGTTTGCTTGACGCAGAGACCAAATACACTAGCATGGAGAAGTTGGTCTCTTCCTTAGTTCTGGCATCTAGGAAGCTTCGGCCTTATTTTCAAGCTCACAAGATTGATGTTCGAACGACATATCCATTGAGAGGAATTCTCCATAAGCCAGAAATCTCGGGTCGAATGTTAAAATGGGCAATTGAGCTGGGATAATTTGATTTGGAATATACACCAAGGACTGCTGTCAAGGGTCAAGCTCTAGCTGATTTCATTCTTGAATTCGAGTCGGAAAATGAAGAAAAATCAATTATATTAGTTGAACCTGAAATTCCACTTAAGAGGGCATGCCCTCTTGAGGAAGTCCCTCAACCTTGGTGGAAGTTACAAGTAGATGGAGCTGTCAATAATGGGGGGCTGGTGCAGGTGTAATCCTGTTTACCCCCGAAGGAAATCAACTCATGAGTGCCATTCATTTCAAGTTCCAAGCAACCAATAATGATGCTGAGTATGAAGCCTTGATTAATGGGTTGAAGATGGCTTTGGAGATGAAGGTAGTGAATCTCATCGTGTTAAGTGATTCAGAATTAGTGGTTGGGCAGGTAAAGGGCGGATTTCAATGTAGAGGTCCAGGGACAGAACTTTACATGAAGTGCGCTCAGCGGTTGATCAAAAAGTTCCGAGAAGTATGGGTAGAGTGTATTCCACGGGATGAGAATTGTAGCGCAGATGTTTTAGCCAAGTTAGGGTCCCAGAAAGATGTTATGCTGTTGGGAACAGTTCCTTTGCAAATTTAGGAAGTACCTAGTATTCCAGAGATAGAAGTCATGGAAGTGGAATCAACCCCACAGGTCACTTGGATGACTCCCATTCAAAAATATATCCAAGGACGTGTACTTTCGAGTGTGAAGCTTGAGGCAAGGTGGCTTCAGTATCAAGCAGCTAGATTTGTGGAATATGATGGAATATTATATAAGAGGGGTTTCAATCAACCACTTCTCAAGTGCATAGATGGAGATGAGTGTAATTACATCCTTAAGGAGATTCATGAAGGGATTTGTGGCAATCACTCGGGGGGTGGTTCATTAGCGATGAAGTTGTTAAGGCAAGGATATTATTGGCCTACCTTGAAGAAGGATGCTTATGAGTTTGTTAAGGCATGTGATAAGTGCCAGAGGTTTGCCAACTACTCTACCAGCCCCGTTACTACCTTGACTTCTCAAATAAGTCCATGGCCGTTTGCTATGTGGGGGATAGATCTCATTGGAGAACTCCCCAAGGCTAAGGGAGGTGTGACATATGTTGTTGTTGTTGTGGATTATTTTACCAAGTGGGCGGAAGCGATGCCCTTGGCCACCATTACTACGAAGAAAATTCGAGATTTTGTTTTCAACTCTATTGTGTGTAGATTTGGGATTCCATATAAGCTTGTGTCGGATAATGGAAAGCAGTTCGATAGCAAAGAATTGTGAAGGTTGTGTGATGACTTAGGGATCAAGAAAGAGTTTGCAGCTGTGTATTATCCTCAAAGTAATGGGCAGACAGAGGCTATCAACAAAATAATCCAGCATACCTTGAAGACGAAGTTAGAATAAAGCAAGGGGAATTGTCCTGAAGAACTTCCCATGGTGTTGTGGTCATACAACACAACTCCGAGAACTACCACTGGGGAGTCTCCTTTTGTGTTGTCTTATGGATGCGAGGCAATGGTTCCGGTAGAGATTGGAGCAGGATCGTTCAGGAGAGATTTCTATGATGAAGAAACCAATATGGTAAATCAAAGGCTGAATCTTGATTTTCTGGAAGAAACGAGGATTAACTCACAACTGAGGTTGGCAACTTACCAGCAAAGAGCTGCAAGGTATTACAACAGAAAAGTAAAAACCCGTCCTTTTAAGGTGGGCGATTTGGTTCTTCGGAAGATTATGCCTAATACAAGGATAGCAGCTCAGGGAGTTTTTGGCCCTAACTGGGAAGGACCCTACAAGATTAAGTCTATCATTTGGAAAGGCAATTATCATCTAGAAGACTTGGACGGCAACACAATTCTTAGAGCATGGAATGCAGAGCATTTGAAGAAGTATTATCAATAGGGTGCGGCTTTGGCCCCCTATTTCTTGAAGGCTTAATATTTAAAAAGTAGACTAGTATCAATAATTGTTCTCCTAGTCTAAGGGGGTAGTACATATACGCCTTCCTTAGATCTAGAATAATTATTCTCCTTAGCCAGGGGGGTAGTGCATGTATACCTTCCCTTGTTCTGTAGAGACTCGAAGTTTAATGAAGATTTTCAAGTTTTTTTTTAAATATTTTCAAGAATTGTTAGAAGAATATCCACTTTGAAATTCAAGAGGCCGCGCCCTCAATTGGCGCGGAAGAATTCATAAATATTTTTAGTTAATGAAGGTTTAAGGAAATTTGTAAAGATAAAGGACGCGCCTTGATATAACAAAACGCGCCCTCAATTGGCATAGAAGTAATACGCGGGGATTTTTAAAGGAAGTGTTTTTATCACATGTTACAGGAAAAGAAAGTCTAAAGAAGTTTTCCAGAGGGTCGCGGCCTCACAACTGGGCGCGCCCTATGTTTTTATTCAAAGTTCTAATGCAATAAAGATGCAGAGAACTTGATGAAATATTTAGAGCAAAAACTTGAAGGGATATTCAAAGTTATCAAAAATTCAGCATTACAATTTGCAGGGTTTTACAAAGGACCCGCGCCTTAAAATTTGATATAAAGTTCAATGATTCAAAAGATGAAAAATGAGGTAGAAGGCTTCAGGGCGCGTCCTTGGAGGCAATGGGAGATGCGTCCTTGGAAGGAGGAGGCACAGTAGCTGCAGGAATCGAGTTGTTTGCACTTTCAGCTTCAACACTTGTAGCTTGTTCAGTCTCTTTAGGCGAGCCCTTTGCGGAAGGCGCGCCCTCAGGAGGAATCTCCAGTCCCAACTCAATTCTTTTCGCTTTTATGGCATCGGAATTTTTGTGTTTGAATTTGGCAATATCTTCAACACTTTCTGCCCCAAATTTTTCAGACCAATCGTAGTCGGGATCGTTGGCCAGAAGGCCAATGAGATAAAAGTCAAATCCCTTATGAAAGTTCTCATCTTCAATAGATTCTCTCTCTTTTTTCAATTTCGTTTTTCAGTCTCCAAAGCATCCCATTGTACCTGGAATTCTTCTCTTTCTTTCTCCAGCCTCTCAGCCTTGTCGCAAAGATGTTGGCCGTGTTCAACGGACTTCTGTAGATCTAATTTGAGGGTAGCAATATCGGTATCCTTGGTATCACATTCTTTCCTCCACTTGTTATCACTTTCCACTACCAACTTTTCAAGTCTTCTATTTTTAGATTCGAGTTTGTTGAGGTGAAGTTTTTCTTTGTGAAGTTGCTGGGCGCGCCCTAATGATTGAATCAAAAGTTGAGATGAGGCTTGGATCATGGAATGAATCTCATCTTCTGGAATGAATCTCATCTTCAGCTATTAAATTATGCTAGGTTTGAACTTGATCGTTTCTAATATAGGAGGCAGATGTGGGGCCAATAAGGATTTCAATGTACGAGGGCGCGCCCTCGACCCTTTGCCTTTTGTTTTTACCAGTGAGTGTGTCTTCAGAAATTTCCATATTTTTCTTCCCAGTCTCAGCAGAAATGAAAGTAGTTTTCTTGCTTGGGTCTTTCCTTTGTGTTTGGCGCGCCTTTGGATCTGAGGTACCAACTTTATCATCTTTCTTCTTCGTGGCACCAAATCCACGGGGAATTATTGGAGCCATGTCTGCGATTACAACATACAAAAGAAGTTAATGTATAGAGAACAGATACAAAAGTATATCACAAAGGAATAAAATATGCAAGGCGTGTATGATAAATGATAAACGAATGAAGGACGCACCCTCACAGTACCAGGGTCATAGGACGCGTCTTCATCCACTGTATTGTCATCTTCAGTTTTTTCAAGGCCCTCATCCTCATCGTCTATGGGGTTACTTATAGGCAATCCATTCCTAAAGTGTTGGAATGGGACTATTGTTCCAACTTCTTTGGAAAGGAGCCCCACTCTTTTAAGGTTCTCCTCAGTTACCAGAACTTTTAAGTCAAAACTCCCAGAGGGAAGTCGTAGGATAGATTGAGCACGGAGTAAGGGTTCACCAAATAATTCGTTTTGGATTCTTTTGAGTAAAGATGAGAAGGAGAGAAAAGGTTAGTAATAATTAGATAAAGATAATAATAGAAAGGAGTTTGAAAAGAGGACGCGTACTTACAGGGCTTTAGATTGAAAACAACTCTGGTTCTTTCAACGTCCCATAAATAAAAGAACGGTTCTTTCCATTTCTTTATATGAGAAATCTTGCCCTCAGAAAATCCTTTCTTATTGTGTTTCTTATTAACCACGAAATAGAAGTAACCCTTGTTGCTCTTTCTAATTCCGAAGAAGTAGCTGAATTCGGGCATACTTGGAGCATTATACCCTTTATCATGATAAAGAATATATAAAGCAGCAGCTAATTTGAAGCTATTTGGAGATAATTGTGCAGGAGCAATGTTATACCATTCGATAATTTCCCTATAGTAAGGATGTAAAGGCGCCCCCAATCTGAGAGCAACTAATTTGGGAGTCAGCACCATCCTTGGGATTCTAAAGCCATTACCATAGTCAAAAACATGTGGTCTCATCATGCTAGAAGGGATTCCCCATATGCCATTCATGTTATAATACCGCATACACCATTCCACTTCATCAGCAGTGGCAGTACTTGACATACCGGCACAAGAAAATTTACCTGCTATTTTTCTCTTCTTATTCTTCTCAACCTCAGTAAGCCCATCAGAATAATCGCTCCAATTCAAATCTCTGGCATCATCATCAATGGGAGAATGGATGTAAGGTATAGGAGAAGGAGGTGGGGTAAAAGAATTTTTAGGAGATTCATCTCCGGTAAAGGGCGCGTCCTGGGAGTTGGAGTGATTGTCTTCTTCATCAGAAATAACAACTTTTTCCCTTTGCCTTGGGAAAGGCCGACGTCAGATAAATCATCATCTAGCCAATCTTCTAAGTAAGGTTTATAGGAAGTTGGTGATTTTGGAGGAATTTTTAACTTCCCTTTACGATTTCTGGAGCTGAGGGGGATGTTATCAATAGAAGAATCACTAAAAGATTTAGACATCTCAAAATTTCGTAGTTCTTCGATTAAACGCGTCCTATCTTCGGAAAGAATAAAGGAAAACAAAGGTTTGGAAAGTTCAGGTGGAAAAGAGATATGTGGAGGAGAATATATGCCAATACGCCTGTTGAATGCTTTGAATGGATGGAATGGAGAAGACGCGCCCTCGTTCTCCAGCTGAAAAAATAAGAAAAAGTATGAGGGCGCGTCCAATGAAATTTTTATGAGCGGATCTTTTTAATTAAGGGATCATCCCATAGTGAAGGTGCATCTAGAGTTATTTACGGGAAAATTTGCAAAGTATGAGAAGGCGCGCCCTCGGATTAAGACGCGCACATTAACTATTTAAACCAAGGAAATGACGAGCAGGAAAATTCTTCGAATATTTCTTTGTTACCTAAGGCATGTTCTAGAAAAGGCAAGGGATTAATTTTTAATTATATCAGGGAATCAGAGAAATTCAAAGCACACCCTGTGTTGAAGGCGCGTCTTGAAGTTATTATAATAGAGCGTTCAAGGAAAGATATTTTTTGACGAATCCTAGGATGGCTATGGAAACGAAGGCCTTAGGGCGCGCCCTAAGCATAAGGCGCACCTAGGGAATTGGGAAGACTAAGCTAATGCACAGAAACATGTTTTGCAACAAATATTATAGCAGTGAAAGATCAAATGCACATATATACATGTATATATACATCAGAAAAGTAAAGAACACGAAGCATGTGAACAGTTAAATTGACATAACGCAAAATTTATGCGGTCAAATTGAGAAATGAAGACATCAAAACATACCTTGAGAGTTCTTGAACGAGTTTTGAAAAGAAAACACCAGAAGTGATCGATTTGGTCAACTTTTTGCTCGGAAAATTGAAAATCGCCGGAGTAGAGTGTTTTTCGGGAGAGGGAGAAAAGTAAAAAGAGTAAAATTAGGAAGAGGGGGTATTTATAGGTAAAAAGAAGGATAGTGGATGACAGCTGTAAAGCAATAGACGGTTGAAATTCTGAAGGCGCACCCTCATCTAAGGCGCGTCCTGTTGGAATATTATGTGAGAATTTGGGGTTTTTTCATAGAAATTCCATATATCATCTTTGACTTCACATGGAATTGGGGGGGGGTAGTTGTTATAGCCAAAATTTGGTTCGGGTATTTCAAGATGGATTCGGGTCAAATACGGGTTCAATTTGGGGAATTCTAGGTTAAATTAGGGTTTTAGTAGAGATGGAGAAGTCTGGGGTTTTAGTAGAGATGGAGAAGTCTAGCCGCGCCCTCTCTTTCTCTACAAAGAGGGCGTGCCTTCAAAATGATAATTTTAGGATTGAAGATTTCTATTCAAGATATTTTTCCAAGTAATTGAAGAATTCCTTCCTAGGATTCTACTCAAGCTGGGATTCCAGAAGTTGAAGAATTCCCTCATGTCGTATCTCAGGAGGGGGATGTCCGTCGCAGAAGGCCTCCAGGGGTTTGCCTGGACAACGACCCTTCTTAAACACTAAGGGCGCGCCCTAAGGTGGAAAGATGAGGACTTTCTGGTGTGTGCTTTGGGATGTTCTTGTATTCAATGGGCGCGTTCTCATTGGGGAACTTCGGAGTAATCCTGCACTTTGCACCCAAAAGCTCTGGATCACCTGTCCTGCTATCTGGTGGGTGCTTCTCATTCGGGGGACAGGTATGCGTTTTGCAATTGGGGTAAACCATGGCTATACCTGCATCCTTGAAATCAAGAAATAGCTGGTAGCGGATAGGACTAGTCCTTGACGGGGGAAGTTTCCATATTCGTGAAGTCTTGAGATCTTGGATGAGCCTTGGGCCTTTGTGGTTAGGCCTCATAGTAGAACATTCCGGATGTTGGACCTACAATCCAAGCCCATTTGGGTTTCTTGCTCTCCAAGAACTACGTATGACTTGATCCCTATAAACACCGGGGTACGTAGGCCGATTGAGGGGTTGGAAATCGAGAGCTCTGAAATAGCCGCCACCAACCCTATCAATCTCAGCCACCAATTATCTACAGCCACCACACGCCACCACTTTTCCCGGAGAAAAACCACCGTCTAAGATCTTGTTTCCGGTGACGTACCTCGAATTTTGTTGTTCCCAAATTCCTCCGTCAACAAATTGGCGCTAGAAAGAGGGGATCCAATCAAGATCTACATCTTAGGAGGAAAAACAACGGTTTATCAGTGCCTTACTAACGAAATTATTTATTGTTCATTCCGTTGGTAGTTTGTTGGCAATCCGTTACTATACATTCCGTTACTAATCCGTTACAAAAGTAGATTTGTTATTTTTTTCATTCCGTTACGTATTCATTGCAATTGTAGATTATATCTGTTTTTAATCCCTTGGTAATAAGTTAAACACATGGCTATTGCTGATAGGCTAACGGATTCATCACTTGGTCAGAAAGACACTAATAAGTTAAACACATGGCTATTGCTGATAGGCTAACGGATTCATCACTTGGTCAGAAAGACACAGATCAAATCAAAACCATTGAAAAAAGTTTAAATTAATTTTTTGTTTTTTTGTATTTTTAATTTATTTTCCAAATTAGTTAAAAATGGTGGAAAAAATAAAAAAAATAGAAAATTTTGGAAAGTAGGGTAACATTCATCAAGTGTAACATTCAATCATTAATATAAGGATGGGCATCGGGGCACTTCGGGGCCGGGGAGTGCTATCCCCGCCCCCATCCCCGAATTCAAATCCGATCCCCGTCCCCGGCCCGCTCCCCGTTGGGGATTATTTTTTATTCCCCGTCCCCGGCCCAAACGGGTAACGGGGATCCCTGCGGGGAATCGGGGAATTTCATTTTAAACAAAAAATAACATTTTAAACAATTGTAAACACTAACTAGTGAGTTTAAAACAATTTTTTAAGCACTAAATTAATATAAAAAAAATATTACTTAAATAAACAATTATAAATAACATGGAAATGAAGTTATTTAACTACTAAAAAGACAATCATATAAGAATAAAGTATCATTTTGTTTCCAATATAAAGTATTAAAAACTCATATATATTAATATATGATTATTAATATATATTATATATATTATAATTTAATGGAATCGAGTCGGGGATTAAGAATCGGGGCGGGGGTCGGGGATCGGGCCGGGGAGACATAAAATCCCGGCCCCGGCCCGCTCCCCGATTTTTTTTGAAAATTGTCCCCGCTCCCCGGCCCGTACCCGAAAAAATCCCCGATTTCCCGTCCCGTTCGGTGCGGGGATCGGATCGGGATCGGGCGGGCCGGGATGAATGCCCATCCCTACATTAATAGCTGCAATGTCAGAACCCGTGAGGATAATATCATCCACGTACACAGCTATCTATATATATTATAATGCTAGGAGATCGGAAATGCACCAAAACAGTTTAAGATAATTTTCATGAATTTTTGTTTTTTTTTAATTTTTCTTATTAAAATTCTTTTCTTGCATTAAATAACTATTAATGACAATTTAATTAGTCATTAATTACACCTATTAAACATCTATTATATTTATTCTATTTAATTTGTTTAAAAATTAGCAAACTTTATTTGAACATTATAGTTATTATTTCAATATTAAATATTAATTATATACAGTTAAGTTTATTTTTAGGTAAAATGACGACTAACAATTGTTTATATTGCTTTATTTTTTATTCCTTATTCAAGATCATTATATTTTCTTTTCGGATGATTATAGGGTAGACAGCCTTAACTTCTCAAGCAATTTTTATTATCAATGATTGTAAAAATCGTAATAAATTATGGAAGTACAAGATATTTACTTAATTTCTGGAATTGTATACAAACAATACAGACAAATTTTTAATTTTGCACATGTATAAATTATACATGAATTATGATCAAATCAATTAAATTTTAAAAACACAGCCATTTATCGGAAGAAAAATTGATAAAAAAGCTATACACCCATTGTTTCATTACATTGTGTCGAAATAAAATTTTATTATAATTAAACAAATTTTTACACTATTATTGAATATGTATATTATGAGAGAGGTGTCGGCTTTAAAAAATGTTATTAACCTGAACTTCTCAAACATTTTTTAGTATCAATGATTGTGTGGACGTAATAAACCAGGAGATTGAGAGGCTTTCACTCAGAAGTTTCAAAATATTTTTCTTGATTTTCACATTTTTTATTTTTCTTATTAAAATAATTTTCTTGCATTTAATAGCATTTTAATTAGTCATTAATTGTACCTAAACTTATATTAAATACACTTTATTTTATACTTAATATAAAATTTTAGCAATATTTATTAGAACATTATAATTATTATATTAATATAAAATATTAATTATCTATCTAAAAGTACAATTATTTCAAGGTAAAACGATAAAATAAACTTATTTATATCGTCCATTTCTAATCCTTATTCAAAATTGATGCGATTTTTTTCGGCAATAATAAATATATGATTTTAACTTTTCGAATAATTCGTAATCAGTGATCGTGAGAATCATGATAAGATACGGAAGCATATAAATTTTCTAATTAACATCCACAATTTAAATATAAGCAATATTGTATTTACTTTTACACATGAACAATTTACACATGGGATGTGATCAACTCGATTAAATTGAACCAATCCAACCTTTTTCTTTACTGATTAAATCAATGAAAAAGTTATACATTCGTTGTTTCATTATGTTGTGTTGGATTAAATTAATATTTTAACAAATTCTTATACCATTACTAATCAATTAATCATGCATGTATGTTGTGAGACGGGAATTAATTATGCATGTAAGTTATGAGACGTGCGTAAGCCAATCACATCTCTTATCACATTTACATTTTGATTCTTTTTTTCATCATACAAACAAATTTGTCAACAAACTAAGCAATCACGTCTCTCATAATGCCACTGACAGCAAAAATGATACAAAAATGTTACTTTTAGTTATCCATTGTTGAACTTTACAAATGTTAATAAATATTGGATTTTGTAAGCATTTTTTATGTAACAAAATAGGTGTCGTCAATATTTTCGAAAATATCATTATTAATACTTAAGAGTTTAACTGAAACATGTTTTTTTTCTGCTAATTCTTTTCTCTATAATTCTTTAACATTCAAATTTAGTTACACTTTACACAAGTTTCAATTCATCATATTAAATTTCAAATAATGAAACTCAACAAACAATAATATGATATATACGATTTTAAAAAATGTTTTCATACCGCGCGTAGCGCGGCTTTGTTACTAGTTATAGTAATATGAGAACCTAATTTTTTTTTTTTTATGAAAAGACTATAATCATTCTTTGATTGCTCTTGATCAAGCAATTCTGCAACCAATTTTTTTGACCACTGTGTAGAAGTTTGCCTTAAACCATACAATGATTTAATCAACTTGCAGACCTTAGTAGAAGGATAGAGATGTGACTGACCTTCTAATATTTTCATATATACCTTCTCATGTAAATCCCCATGTAAAAATGCATTGCTCACATCTAATTGATGAACATGCAATGATACATCTGACTGGACACAAAAGTCTCCTCAAAAGCAATCCCATATCTCCGATTAAAATCTATAGCCACTAATCTGGCCTTACATTTCTCAAGACTACCATCTAATTTGAGCTTGACTTTATAAACCCAGTTACATCCTATTACCTTTTTATTGTAAATGTATTTTAAGCCAAGCTTAAAGGGGGGGGGGGTGTTTATAATTTATAGTCAAACATTAGAGTAGAATTAACTCCTAAACAAAGCTCACTAATGTCACTCTAGAAGACCAACTTTCTCAAAATTAAGATATCAGAAGAAATTACTGAAATTACAGTGATGGTCCTTGTAATTGATCATGGTAACTATATTAAAGGCCAACGGTACAAGGTTGGAGGAGTGTACGGGTGCTAGGATTAATGGTATAAGTATTATAGTATGATATAAAGATCTAATTTGACCTTTCTCTAACAATTTAAGGTTTTAGAGGAGCTGATTACTTAACATGATATCAGAACTCAGGCTGGCAGGACTCAGGCTCCCTGATAGCTCCCTGATATATTAGAAATAATGACATCGAACAGAACAAGTACACATTTGCAGCATTAGGGTTCTGTGAGCATATACATAATCACAAGTTTTAGATTTATGAAAGAAGACTGACTGATAAAAGTGCAGGTGCAACCTAGCGCTATATTTAAGTGCAGGTGCTAAATTATCTCATGACTTATGACAAGCCAAATTGTAAAGAATATAGATATATAGCTATATCAACTGAATCTGATCAAGTATTCTGAGGATGGAAATAAGTTATCTAATTGTTTGATATACAGACCAAGAAGCCGGGTATTATCTCTCCTGTATTCATCTTCAAAGTTCCATCACCCCTGACAACTGGATTCTATCATGCTTAGTGGGGTTTCGCACTATGTATGCCTGCCAACAGCTTTTCCGCACAGTAGAGCATTTCGAGGAATGCCATACTCATTAGCGAAACTCTTCACTGGGTTGTAAACTCTAAGATAGAATTGTTGTCCAAGATACTGCCGTTCCCATATTGCAGACCTCAGATTCCACATGCCTTGGTTGTCTAAAGACACTAATATAGAACTCCAAGACTTGGGATATACCTACACAATTATTTATACATATGAGGAAAGATTACTAAATTTTTGAATTACAAATAGGGATATAGTATATACCCATATCATACTGATTATTGTGGACCTAGTGGTTATGACCAACTCCAAAATGACAGTTACTAAAAGTTAATAATCCTTACACATCTACTTTACCTGCACAGTATGTCTTGTAAGAGCATCAATTAGATTGTAGTTGTTTCTACTAGCTTCTGTCCATTGTCCAAACCCATAGCTATTGAGTGTTTCAACAGAGGAAATAATTAGATAGTAAATACCTTGCAAAACCAAAATATTTTGATAGTGAGTTATAACTTATAAGCAGCCAGACTTACCCGACAACCCAGAAATCATAACCATCAAGATGCCAAGACTGCATGGCTTTCTCATTGTTCTGAAAAACAATTTCAAGGAAGTCATGATGGGTAGCAGGCATTACTGATGTAGCAACATATGCAGGGCCCTCATACGGGATGTCCTGAATAGAATCCAAACTGTATACTCCAGGAATTTCAAAGTAATCTGCAAGTTTTAATGGAGTATCTGCATTGATGTAAGATACTCTGTTGACAGCATATCGTTGCTTTCCGTTTATTAGAGGGGCTGAGTTGGCCAATACAATTGTTCTTGATGTTTTAACTTTTCCATAATGGTATGAACCCTGAGGATTTGGACGGGCTGCATTTGATGTTAAATTCCACCTTCACATAATAGAAATATGTTAATATACGATCATACCTTTATATTACAATTTAATCTATATTGATTTTTAGATCACACCTGATGCAATAGAATAAGGACTAGGATGTAATAGAATTTTGAGATATGTTTAGTATTTTTAAGTACATGGAAAGATGCTACTGGAGCTGTTAGAATGCTTTCGAGGCACCGACTATTGGACTAAGAAATCTAAATTCACATTTAAGATATGAATATTGGAAGTTGCTGTTAGAACCATAAGGCAGAATGTTTTGACTGTTGAATACTATATACCTGAAAGTTCTGGCTTGCTTCATAGACCAGTGAATATGGTAAGTCGGACCAGCAGGCAAAGGTCCAGAAACTGGAGTCTGAGAATTTGTGTAATGTAGTAATGCTGTACCAGTAAGAACACGCCTTGTAAACCGTGTTGATGCAACAATATAGTAGTCTTTTGGTGTTTGATCTAAAGTAACCAGGACAGACACAGATTGGCCGACATGCACATCAAGAGAATCATATATGTTCTGAACAGTGTGGGATCCTTCAACCTCAACTAGCTTCAGCTTGTGTCCTTGTATCCTAAAGTTCAAGGAGGTTGACAACCCCACATTTGATATCCTAAATAAGTAGGTCTTACCTGAGAAAGCAAAGCGTGGAATTTCTAAGAACTTTTAATTTGAATTAGAGTTTATCACCTATTAATAGTTGAAATAGTGAAAAAGCATTAAATCATATAGATATATATTCATTGAATGGTTTAAACGTCAAGGACCTTGATCGCCACTGTAAGATGATTGAGTTCTTCCATTTATAAGTACACCATCAGGAAATATAAGAGATTTTCCCGAATCCAGATAATGCGCTAGTCCCTGACATCACAAACATGTTGTAAATTATATGACCACCATTTGAAAGAGGACAAGAGAGCATGGCTTGCTATAAAATTCCTCAACTGGAATACAGTAAATAGTTTACTTCCACTGACTATCTGTCTGATTTGGAAGGTCAGTTTGCTTATTAAAGACAATTAGTAGCTGAACTTTTCAACCTTACAACTCACAGTAGTACTAAAATGATTAACTAAACAGGGAACTTAGTGAAATAACGTAATAATGATGTTATACAGGTACACTACATATATGTAGGGATGAAATTATAAACATCTACTTCTTTTTTTCTATAGGAAATTTGGAACTACATTTGGACTTTTTAGTGTTCAGAAGCACCGGAAAACACAAAAGATATAAGAGTTCTTCATAAATAGTATTACAATAAATTATAATATAAGAAGTTTGCTAATATAACTTGATTACAATTTCTAATACATTATGACCATGTTTTTCTCCAGTTACAATTTCATCATTTCTCTCATCTTATCCCTACACCTTCTCTGCCTAGAAACCAACACAAACTATTCTGTAAAGTGGCTAATGAACTGAACCTGGACCAAGTGAGTTCTCCAGGGATTATCTCTTTTGATGAAAGAATTGTAAAACAGAAGCAAGTATTCAAAACTTCAGAAAATTGTCGGTTTGATTAACATCAACTGTGTACATTCATTTCTATTTCTTTGTTCACAAACTCCCTAACTGGTTCTTTGCTTAAACCGCAGACTGAAAGTTTAACCCTACACTGTGCAGTGTGCGTACGTCTAACATACCATCTCTAGACAGTTTAAACATCACCTAAGAAGATACTACCTTTCAAGAAAAAAGAAAAAAAAACACTAAACTAAACAAAGCAAGTGTAGACAAGCCATATGTGTTTTGTACCTTATGACTGCTTGTGCGCCAGTCACCAATAAGTAAACTAAAATCTCCAGCAGGTAATGAATACGGGACTGGAATCCCAGGCCTTGCATAGACATTCAGTGCTCCAAACCCTCCAGCAGCTTTATGCATCAAAGTTGATGGAAAATACGTGTAACCTCCAATCTGATCTTTGGTTTGAAACTTGTACGTATAATTAGAATTTGGGGGAATAGCACAATTTGTCCCCAGAACCCCATCCTGCCAAGAGTTCTTCCGCTGTTTAATTCCATTCCTGATTATGAAACATGAAAGTCATGTCAGTTCAGATCAACATAATGCAATATTTATCTGTTGGAACAAATGTGCAGATACAATACATTCACAGAATTGGCATATTACAAATCTCAATTGGATTGAACATTACATTATACCTAGGCCGCTTGGACAGATTTTAGATCATACATAATTATTTTTATGTTCTCAGCATAATAAGAAATGAAAAAAAGTTCTGCAAACATAAAATTTCAATACATGTAGCATTCAGGTTGACCTATGACTTAATTTCTGACTATAGATTGGATCAGGTCCTGAGTTCGATTCTTGCTCACTCCGAGAATTATTAGAACAGATACTCACTTTGTAAGGTATATAAGCCTAATTATTAAAAAAAAAACATATTAAAAAAGAAAAAATACAAGAAACATCAAATATTTGGAAGAAGCAAAGAGACAGAGATACTCGCCATGTCAAAAGAAAAGGCTGGTCCAGCTGATTGAAGAGGTTGAGGACAATGTTGTCATTAGTGACAACATCAAGTCTAGGTCCAGGAAATTGACCATTGATGAGGATGACCTTCACATCAAATCCAAACCAAGTAAAATTCCAGTTTTAAGTAATAATAGATAAATAATCCCTAGTCTTATTGCATGCATGTATGATTTGAGCCTGGAGGCATGTGCGAGCGAGCATCAGGAGTGCTGCTGAAACACTGCTTTCATAAATAATGAGCATATAGCAATAGACTAAATGGTAGTGAAAGTAATTACCTGTTGAGGTACACCAAGAGGAGAAGCAGTTCCATAAGTGACAGTCCATGTAAAGTATCTGTAAGGATCCTCTGCTTTCGCAATCGTAACACTCAGGAGTATTACACAGATGAACTGAGACAAAACTAAATTTCCCATATCAACAAATATTCGAAAACCACACGCTCCAGTTTCTATGCAAAATGACACTACACGCTTTGAACACTCAGTGAACTTTGTAACGATGAAGCGAGTGATAACAGCCAACAGACCTAATGATAAATATGCACTCAAGTTATTTGAGAAACTCGCCTCAAGTTTATTACTCCATAAATTCCATGTTTGTTTATATAGTTAATACCTGATGGAACTCTCCCAATTTCATCAATAATAACGGAAACTAATATAATATAAGGGAAATACCAATTTCGCAAATCTTAATAATAAAAATAATTCTTATATTTTCCCATAATAATACATTAACATATATGTTAACACCTAATCAATAATAACGGAAACTAATATAATAAGGGAAATCCCAATTTCGCAAATCTTAATAATAAAAATAATTCTTATATTTTCTCATAATAATACATTAACACATATATATCAACACCTAATCAATAATAACGGAAACTAATATAATAAGGTAAATCCCAATTTCACAAATCTTAATAATAAGAATAATTCTTATATTTTCCAATAATAATATATTAACATATATTTCAACACCTAATCAAAAGAGGCAGATGCTACCCCAAGTGTTGATGATCAGCGTATATCACGCGTTTTAGCTTAATGATGACAGGGCCTTTGCGTAATGTAAAAGGCTGGTCGTTGCCATTATCACTCCTGCTTTCACATTTCCCCCCTCCAGAATTACTCCTTTTCTATCCAATTTGCTCCTTCAAATCGAGGTGGTAGATTACGTAAAGATAGGTACAAATCATGGGTACACTGCTCACTGGTACATTTTCAATATATGTGGTGAGTTTTATTATTAGTATTTGTAACACCGAATCGAATATGCCGCTATAGAATAAATCATAAAATTTTAAAAATATTTAAAATTTATTATCATATTTCTATTAAATATGTGAATCAAATTGATGCACCAAAATAAAGATCGATAATGGTATGCCCTAAATTAGTATATTATCTTATTATTAGGTGTTGAGTCAACAAAATTATCTTATTAACACATGTTGAGTAAATGGGTATATATGTTTTGTAGTATGATTAATTCCATTTTTGATTATCTTCTATTTTTAGTTATTTTTTTATTTATAACCGTTACATTTGTATTCAAATAAATATTAACGGTGAGCGCGATTGATAGCCCAAGTGGTAAAGGATGTATCCTCTGTCGTCCATGATAATGGGTTCGATTCTTGCTCACCCCGAGAATTATCTTAGAATAGATATTAAATTGTAAAGTATATAAGCCTACATAATCAAAAATAAATAAATATTAACGGTTGGATACAATATTAAAAGTTGTATATGTAGAGGTTTAAAGTTCGAATCCTGCCAACAACATTTTAATTTAAAATTAATACTAAAAGATGTTTTATGGAAAGGTTGAAGGTTTGATTCCAGCCAACAACATATTAATTTAGATTTAATACTAAAAGTTGTTATATACAAATGTTTAAATTTTGAATCCTTCAAACAACATATTAAAAATAATATCTATGCTATCTATACTATACTATAATAAGCGAAAGGGGGTATAATTTGTAGTTTGGTTACCCCCTATTTTGGTTCCTCATTTTTTATTATCCCCATCACAACCGTTAGATCTTCAACTCAAATAGATCACGACCGTTAAATACAACTATACTAAAAATTGGAGGTCTAATGTTCGAATCCTATCAACAACATTTTAATATAAAATTAATACTAGATTATGTTATATAGAAAGGTTGAAGGTTCAATTTCCACCAACAGCATATGAATTCAGATTTAATACTAAAAATTATTTGTATACAAAGGTCTAAAATTTGAATTCTCCCAACATATTAAAAGTAATGTTTATAATATTATTATTGGGTATAATTAACTATAACAAACAATGAGGCAGTGATATATATTAAAACAAGAACAGACATATAACCAATTAACAAAACAAATCACGAAGGCATAAACAAGAGTATAATCAGAGACTGTAATTAACAAGAGAAATAAGAAAAACTTATCTCTAACGGAAGCTTTAACAAGTACTGATTAGAGAAAGAACAGCTGAGTCGCCAAACCCTTCGAGAGGACTTGACTGTTCTTGAAGAGATTATTGCCCCACTTACGCTGTGTTGGGTTGCAGCAATACCACATCCAGGATAAAACAGCACAGACCAATCCGTTCACAGACACGGCAATGATCAACAGCGACTAGCACCTCAGTTCTCCTGGGAATTATGTATATAATCTGTATGTGTTGAGAGAGAACAGAGAAAGAAGAAAACGGATAGGGTTTATCCTTAGGACGTATCGTACTTCGTTAACGTTCTATTCTGTATGTATATAATACCAAAAATAAACGTAACTGATACTCCATAAAAAGAAAGTAAATATTCTGATTTAATTTCATTAACTACAGCATCAGGATTTATTTCAGTTACAGAAGCATCAGGATTTGACCATCGTCAGGATCAGGATTCGGTACTCATCAGGATCTGATGTCCGTCAGGATTTGGCCCATCAGTATTTGATGTCTGACCATGTCCATCAGGATTTAATCCAAGTACTGATCCAGTCCATCAGGATTTATCCAAAATGATCCAATCCGTATTTCCTGCTGTAAACAAATAAATCTGAAATCAGTTAAAATAAATCAATATTCCAGGTAATAAAATTCCTCGTCCAGGTCGCTTCGCGTACACGAGATGCCGAGACATTCGCCCAAATCGCCCTTCGACCCGACCCGAGTCGTGGCGTGGCGAGACGGACGGCGCCGCGGCGGCAACGCGCGAGGCTCACACTACAACCATGCACACCCACATGCCTTAGTAGTTATACACTATACTTGCACATGGAGCTATATAAAGCCACCAACCTTTCATTACCAATGTTATGTGGGACTCAAGTTATTTCAACTAAATAACCCACATAACCCATTTCAAACATACTTCTTTCAACTCAATTTATTTATGGATTTCACTAAGAAAATGTCTTAGATCCAAACATGAAAGTTTAAGTCCTCATTACAAGGAACAACCTCCACCTGTTAGTTTCCGGAAATTACATCAAGAACATATTATAAATATGCCTCAAACTTTCCATTTTCTAACAATTATATATACTAAACTATAAGTAAATAAAAAAAAATTTGTGCTTTGCACGGGCTATAAGCTAGTATATGTAATCTAAGATATATTGTATAATATTATAAGATTGACAACACCCTCATTTGTTGCATCTTACTAAAATTCTAGTTACTAAAATTCTAGTAAATTTATGTGTTTCTTGTACCCCGTTTTCATGTTTAAACTTCTACACTACTTGTGAACTATCGGAAGTGGACAAAATTTTGCTTAAACATCTTGTTGTTATGTTTGTATTTGAGTATCACTTGTTCTTAACTTATGAATCTTTAGTTGTACTCCCTCCGTCTCATTAGGTTCTTCACACTTTTTGTTCACTTTCTGGCACGCATTTTAAGATGAATTTTAAGGATAGTTCCATAAATTTTTTAAAAAACTTTCTTTTTTGTATAAAAATTTAAACATTAAATTTTCATAAAAAAATTTTTAAAAAATAAGTCATGAAACTATCCTTAAATTGCATCTTAAAATACGTGTCAGAAAATGAAAAAAAAAATGTTAAGAATCTAATGGGACGGAGGGAGTATCTCAAATTGATAATTTGAATCTACCATGTGTAACAATTTATAATAATTTAAATTTATTATTATTAATTAAATTTGATATGTAATATGTGGTTGAATCGTAAATCGAACCGCATCAACCGCACTTTCGCGGTTGGAATTGATGTGGTTAATCGCAACCGCAATGCGGTTGTGGTTGGAATTTTTTATAAAATCACAATATGCAATTTGGTTCGACTTTTACTCCAAAATCGATCCAATCCAAACCGCGTACACCCCTAGCCCATGTGGCACAATAAATAATGACTTTCTTTTAATTTGACAAAATAACCATTATACAACTGATTAATGTTAAAATAATCATTAATTCAATATTTTTTGAAATCTTTAAAAATTCAATTTGGATTTTGATTTGAAAAATTCTTTAAAATCTTATGCTATTAAATATTGATTTCAAAAAGTTTTTTGAAATCTTGGGTAATCGTTTTAGATTTAAAAAAAATAAATTGGTATTCAATTTAAATTTTACAAAATAAATTAAAATTTGATGCTATCCAACGGTTCATTTATATTTTGTATTTGATAAAATGGTTGATTTTGATGGATTTGTTAGTGTATTTTTTATCATTGAAATATGGCTAAAATTCATGAGATTTCATAGGATTTGTGGGAAACTCCATTAAGAACAACAAGATTCTACGATATTTTTTATCAACTCTGCTAAAACCATGTAGAATTAAAATCAATAACAATATTTTAAAATTTTATAAATTTTTATTAATCCATTAAAATCTAAATTAAATCCACCCCCATTGTGTGTGTTTAATAGATATTTTAGTTAAATTTTTAAAAAAAATATTGAATTAATGGTTATTTTAGCGATCACTAGTTGTATAATGATTATTTTGATAAATTAATAAGAAATCATTATTCATGTTTGCGACATTATGACATGTGGGCTTCCAGTGGCAATCAGTGTCACATATGTTTGCTATGTCACTTTCTTTGTTAATCATGATTAAATTTTGCATAATTTTAGAAAGGTAGATGGTTAAAATAGTGGCAAAAAAATCATATAATAATTGTTAATGTACATCGTATCGTATCAAAGAGTGTTTTGGGTATCTTAACAAAAGCAGGTATTCATATAAGTCGTATCAAGAGAGTGTTTATATCAAGAGAGTGTTTGGAATATCTTAACAAAAAGTAGTTATTTATATAAGTGTTAGGCATAAGAATATTTATAAATTATACAGATATTTGGATAAATTTACTTATAAATTAATGAATTATTTTTAAATTAAATAAAAAAAATATTATTTAATACAATAATCACAAAATATGCATTTTAATTAAATTTATAATTTAACACACCCACATACTTACATTGTCTTTGACAAATTTTTGACAAATTTCGTATCCTTGTTGAGCGAGATATTGCTATACCAAGAGATGAGGTAAAAATATATTTTTTTTGCTAAATAATATAAAACACATTAAATTATTAAATAAGTAAAGAAGTCAAACATATAAGAGATAAATTGGAATGAAAATACATTATTATTAATATTCAACTTATTCATTTATAAATTAAAAATTAAACTCATAAATTAAGCTAACAAACCCCCTTCATAAATTTTTACAGGTTTTTGACTTATTTAGGTTGGCCAAACCGGTCCTTTTTGTTGTTGTATATGCTTGTTAACAATGTTTGATTAGTAATATCTATACAATATTATTCTATTAATCACTTTGATATTTTACTATTCTACCACTTAATTTAAGTGTGGATAATACGTGGATATGAGTTAAGTTTTATGGAGATTAATATTTCCGTGGAGACCGAAGAGTTTATATACGTTTTGCAATCAAATTATTGTAAAAATTTAGTCATTAAAAATCATGTTCTATGAAAATCATTAATTTTTAAAAATTTGAAAATCATGTTAAAAACCTTTAAAATCATGTATATTCTGCAAACAAATATTGCAGAACGTATTGTTCTCCAAAACATGTTCTGCTTGCAAAACATATATGATTTTTAAGATTTTAAATGAAATAATGATTTTTATTTAACATTCATTGCAAGAATATATGTTTTTCAATGTTTTGAGTGCAAAATGTATATGATCTCCATGATCTTCACTAAAATGTTGATTTGCATGGAACTTTACTATACATGCTTAATACATAAATAATAATACCATTTCTACCTTACAAAAAAAAAAAAAGAATACCATTTCTTTTTCAACACCATGAGATAATAATTTTTCAAATTAACAATACATTTTAGAAAGTATTTGCTCACCATTTTTTTGCATCGGTTGGAAAAGACAAAATAAATACATGCATTATGAAAAAACGCCTAAGTAGTAGACCTCAATTTTCACCAATTATTATAGTAATATAGTACTACTCTTATAATTTAATTAAAATTTTATTCATCGGTATTTAGAATGTTAAATAAATTTTCTCCATATGCGGTACTCCCTCTGTCTCAAAAAATTCTTCCCATTTCAAAAAACACGTTTGCCAACGCACACTTTTGATCGTTAATATGTTCAATTTCGTATTAGTATTAAATATAAAAACTTCACTGTATTAAAGTACTCCTAAATATGAATCTAACAAGATCACACATGACTATATTTGGTCTTATAGATTATGCGTAAATTAGTAATTTGTCTCATGTTATGAATAGTACCGACATTGTAAAGGGGAAGAAGGGAGTACTAAACTCTGCTAGTAGTTTAGTATAGTAGACTAGTAGCAGTCAAAAATCAAAATGGATGTCGTTTAAATTCTACCCCCATATGATAATGAATAATCGCACTGTTGCTGTCATCTTCTTTTTAACCAACTCCAAGTAGCTTTTTCCTTGGTGAATGGAATCATTGAAACAAAACAAAGTGACTCCTACTTTTTATGTTTTTAACCCCCCAGGCCCCCACTCATTGTAATGGTAGGCAATAACCATCTCCGAGAACATGCTATGTTTAGTTAAATAAACTGTCAAATTATGCTCTTCCTCTAGACTTTGAGCGTCATAATTAAGGCGTAATTTGTTCAGTTAATTTTTTAACTTCTGATGCAACTGGAATTATCCTCAAACTAGCTCAAACATTTTACAACAGTGTCCACTTTTTTTCTTTTTCTTTAAAAAATGATAGGCCGTGACACTGACACCCCTTTTACTAAGAGCTTACCCGTATGGATAAGGCCCATTTCTCAGCCCAAAAAATGGGCCTAAATACTTGAATATCTGAAAGACCAGAGTTAGACCAGGCCCAAATTATTCATCTAAAATTATTGAAGGAGTCTGGGGACTGGCCGACTGGGGGAGTCATCTCGCGTATGTCCTGCATGGCTTCCACGTTGCATATCAGATGTATCAACGTGTCGTGTATCAATCTTTGTCCTCTCGGCTTTATCTTAAGTCAAGTCATAACTTGCAGATATACATGCATGTTTCTGATAAATTGATTTACAAATATCCCCTGTTCTAAAAACACCACCTATTTGCTGACAACCGAATCATATTATTATTATGACTACTGAATTTGAAACGCAGCCACCTTTGGCAGCAACACTTACTGAAGATGAAGTGGTTTCTAACAACACTTACAGAGATGATGCTCCTGTAACTGACAAGGTCTCTAATAAAAGTTCCAGTATTGTCAGAGATGTTTATGAATGGAGGAGGAAAGATCTTAGCCTACTGGTTCTAGCTGTGGCCACTGCTGTTTATGTTGTGCTTCAAGTCTATCTGTTTAATTTCATCCCTCTACTGTCCTATGCTGCTATCTTCATCTTCACTTCTGCCTTCATATGGGGAAATCTCCTCAGGCTTTTCGGAAAGTTAGTCCTCTGTTTTTTTTTTGGCTAAGCTAGTCCTCTGTTTTTATTAAGATTATTGATTTTTTTTAGAGAATATGTATGATTTACTGTTAATTTCATGATTTTGCTATGTGGTGATGGTGTTGCAGAGAGGGTCCAAACATGTCAGGACTTGAGATACCGGAGGAGTCGATAAGGGGGATTACTTATTCGATTAAGGTAAGCGGAGAGGAGATGGTGAGATGGATGTTTCGTGTGGGTGCAGAGAAAGAGTGGCTGGTGTTTGCGGGGAGTGTGACTGCTCTATGGTTGCTTTCTGTTGTTGGAACTTACATCGACTTCCTTACCTTTCTTTATATTGGTACCTCCACAATTATGTCTATATAATTTACGCAAACTCGCCAACATGATTGGATGTTTTGTTTCGACGACCTGGTTCTTAATTACTGTGTTTTTGTTGCAGGGACTGTTGCGGGGATGACTGGACCAGTGGTTTACAAGCGGTATGAACACAGGATAAAGGAGTATTGTTGGATGGCGAGAGAGCAGGGACATCGGGTTTACGCCATGGTTGATGACGGGGTTATAAGGAAAATCAAGGATAAGACTGTTGGTCATCAACAGACTAAACAACACAAAACCGAGTAGAAGCTTGCTTTGCACATTTTAAGTTTTATTTCAAGTTTTTTAATTAGTCTTGCGTGTTGTAGTTTTGTGAATAATCAATGTATCAGTCTGTCCTCAGACTTTCAATACATGCTAGTTTAGCTTGTATTCATACTGCTGTTCATGTATGCTACTGCCCTCATTAATAAACATGTTTATATGAATATGATGCACATCATACGTACATATATGTTTATAATGCTATGCTGTTGCCACTTACCCATAACATCAGCTGTCAGGAGCACCTGGATCATATGTATGAAGGAATACCAATCACTGACCAAAACTGATGTGCAGGGCGGACCCAGAATTTTTTTCCTACCGGGGCTAGAGCAAAATCAGCACCAAACACTCAAATCTCATGAAATGCGACATCTTGCTTTAAATTGTTGAAAGAGCCTTAAAAACTAAAGGTCTCATAATTTTACTGTATATATTTGAAAGAGCCTTAAAAACTAAAGGTCTCTAAAAGAGCCTTACGTTTTTGTTTACAGGAATAGAACTTCAAAAAGTCCAATATTTTGGCTAAAATTAACAGATTTTTTTGAAACAGCAGGTTGGCAAGTTGGTCCATGATATTGTAGCGGAGTTCGTTTATATAGGTCCAGTAAAGTTTTCACTTTTAAATTTGATTTCATTAAAAAATAATGTGTGGACATAGATTTATCCAAAGTGGAGTGTTCTAGTTAAGTTGGATTCCCTGAGTAGTTAACATTGAGTAGTTAACATTGAACTTATGTTAGACTCTGATCTTTCTGAATTAATCTTAAAGCCGGCAAAATATTAATACTTGTTTGGGTCGCTGAATGTTATGGAAAATGTAAAGATGAAAATGTAAAATTTTAACAGTTGAGAATCGAACCTGAGTCTTCCATGTATTGTTCCAGCACACAAACCAGCTGAACTACACCAGGGTTTAGTTGAGAATGGAGAATATATACTAAGGGGACTCTAAACTTTTCACCAGGGCTGGAGCCAACCCCAGCCACCCCCTAGGTCCGCCCCTGCTGATGTGTATATATAACTGAGGTGCTTATGTTATATATGTAAATGATCAGATTGTGAATATATATGTGTGTATTGAACTGATGAAGCAAAGAAACAATGTAAGAGAAAAGTAACTCTTGTATTGCTTGTATATAGCTTGAATATATTACATGATCAGGAGTCTAATATATAGAAGAAAAATGTACAAAAAGTCTATGCTATTGAATAAACCGTGTAGTTAAAGTCTATGCTCAACTACTTTATGCCTAACTCTATATGTATGCATAACTCTAGTCCATGTACAACAGTTGTGAAGATTGTATAATATATTTAACACCCCCCTCAAACTGAAGATGGCCGAACCAAGTTGAGTTTGCAAACAAAATCATAAAAAGATCTGGGAGGAAGAGCTTTCGTGAATATATCTGTCGTATTGTCAGCACTAGAAACAGCATGAAGACGAACTATGCCTTTTGCAACCTGTTGACGAGTGAAATGACAATCGATCTTAATATGTTTAGTGCGTTCATGAAAAACATCATTGTGAGCAATGTCCCTAGCACGTTTGCTATCACAATATATGATAGTGGCTGAAGAATGAGTTACAGTAATTTCTTCAAGTAACCATCGTAGCCATATTAATTCTTGTGTGGTGTCAGCCAGAGCTCGATATTCTGACTCGGTACTGGATTTTGAGGCAAGGGATTGTTTCTTACTGCGCCAAGAGATAAGAGAGTCACCCAGAAAGAAGCAAAAGCATGTAGTGGAACATCTGGTAGTGGGATCACCACCCCAGTCAGCATCAGAGTAGGCATGTAACTCAAGTGAGGAGTTGTGTGAATAATGTAGTCCATGAAAGATGGTGCCTTTAACATAACGAAATATGTGAAGGACCGCCGTATAGTGAGGAGTGCGGGGAGCTGCCATAAATTGACTAACAATGTGAACGGCATGAGCAATGTCGGGACGAGTGACAGTAAGATAAATCAGACTTCCTACCAACTGACGATACAATGTAGGGTTGTCAAGTAAGTCACCATCTTTGGAGTTAAGTTTGACCCCGTATTCCAAAGGTGTAAATGTAATCTTAGTGTTGCTGATTCCAGATTTCAATAACAGATCAGATGCATAATTAACTTGAGAAAGGGTGTAGCCAGTGGGTACCGAAGAAACCTCAAGACCCAAGAAGTAGCTTAATGAACCAAGATCTTTCATTTCAAATTGTTGACTGAGAAATTGTTTTAAGTTCAGAGATACCTGCAGTATCATCTCCAGTGATAATCATATCATCCACATAGAGGAGTAGGAGAACAGTTCCTCGATCTGTTCGACGAATGAAGAGAGCATGATCATATGGACTAGAAGAAAATTCCAGCTCACTAATGACTTTGCTAAATTTATCGAACCATGCTCGAGGTGCTTGTTTAAGACCATACAACGCCTTGTTGAGCTTGAGCACTTGACCTGGTGATTGATCAAAACCAGGAGGAGGTTTGAGATAAACTTCCTCATCTAAGTTGCCATTAAGAAAAGCATTTTTGACATCCATTTGCCACATGTCCCACTATTTTGATGCTCCAACAGCAAGTAAACTCCGAACAGATGTAAGACGAGCAACTGGTGCAAAAGTCTCCTCATAATCAATGCCATACTCCTGGGTAAAGCCTCTAGCAACTAGACGGGCTTTATATCTCTCGACGGAGCCATTAGCTTTTGTCTTAAATAGATCCATCGACTTCCCGCAGCTGTTTTGCCAGAAGGCAAGGTAACCAGATCCCAAGTGTGATTTTTGTCTAATGCTTAAAGTTCTTCTGCCATAGCTTTCTGCCAAAGAGGATTAACACTTGCCTCTCTATATGATTGAGGCTCATGCAATGATTGTACAACATAGTAAACATGATAATCAGAAAAACGAACATAAGGTTTTCTTACCCGAGTAGATCGATGAGTGTGCTCATCAGAATGGGATGGTAAAGTGGGAGGCTCAGTACTAGAATCCTCAGACTGACCTGCTGTCGAAGGGATAATAGTAGATGGAAATGGTTGCGTGAGCTCAACTGAAGGATCCGTTGAATGTATATCAGAGGAAGAGGTCGGAGATTCTATATATTTATCACTGGGATGTAGATCAACAAACGGATCTGTAAAGTGAGAAATGCTAGTAGAAGTGTCAATGTGAACATTTTATGTTCCCAGAAAGTAACATTTCGAGAGACACGAAGACGTTGCGAGATAGGATCCCAACAACGGTATCCTTTCTAACCACTACCATATCCAATAAAACAACAAAGACGAGCACGTGGTTCGAGTTTTGTTCTCTCATATTGAGGAAGAAGAACAAAACAAGCAGAACCAAACACCTTAAGAGAATCATATGAAGGAGGTTCGTCATATAATTTTTCATAAGGGGACACATTATTGGTTACAGGAGAAGGAATCATGTTTATGGTGTGCACAGCAGTGAGTGCAGCTTCTCCCCAGAAGTATTCTGGACAAGAAGAAGAAACGAGAAGGGCTCGAATGGTGTCAAGCATGTGTCTATGTTTACGTTCAGCCCGACCATTTCGTTGAGATGTGTAAGGGCAGGAACTCTGTGCAAGGGTACCATAAGAGGCTAAAAAATTTGTAAGATCAGATTCTTTATATTCTTTGGCATTATCAGTACGAAAGAGTTTGATTTTCTTTTTAAACTGAGTGTGAATCATAGTGGCAAAATTTTTGTAAGTTTCTCATAATTCTGAACGATGTTTCAGGATATAAATCCAAGTGAAACGAGAAAAATCATCAACAAATATCACATAATATCTCGATCCTCCCATAGTGGGAGTTGGAGAGGGACCCCAAATATCAGAATAAATTAGGTCAAAAGCATAGGATGATGTTTCATAATGAATAGGAAATGGAAGTACATGTTGTTTTGCTAATTTACATGACACACACTCAATTTTGTCTTCACTTACTTTCCCTAACTGACCTTTAGAAATAAGACTATGTAAACGAGTAAAAGATGGATGGCCCAATCAAGAATGCCAAGTATTGGATGAAACCGCACAAGCTAGATGAGTTGATGATTTTGGTGTAGGTAGATGGAGAGAAAGGAGCTCAAACAACTTTTCATATCTACGTCCTGTCCCAAGCGTTTGTTTTGTCTGAGGATCCTGTACCTGACAACCAGAAGATGTAAAAATAATGTTAAGACCGAGATCACATAACTGACCAATGGAAATAAGATTAAGTGAAAGATTAGGAACAAAGTATGTGTCAGGAAGAGAGAGATCTTTTGTGGATATGGTCCCAATATGTGACACTTTCATTGTTGAACCATCAGCAGTTTGAATAGTTGGAAGGCATGAACTCTCCATTTTCGTGGTAAATATGGATGAATCATTTGTCATATGATTGCAACATGCAGAATCGAAATACCAAGAAGTACCTGGAGTAACCGAGAATGCAGTGGAGGGAGAGTTCCCTTTAAGTAAAAACTGTTTAAGTAAAGACTCAAGCTCGAGGGCTGACATAGCTGGTGCAGAGTCTGATGTAGATTCAGAGGTTGCAACGGAAGACTGCGAGAATTTATTTTGACGGAAAGATGGCCTTTTCTTGCAGAATTGCATTGAGTAGTGACCCATTTGGTGGCAATGTTGGCATGTGTGATTGCGAAGAGCTGCACAATCCTTAGTTACATGTCCATTTTGATGACAAAACCTACAAAAAGGTTTGTCATAAGTGGGTACTGGAGGTACCGCTAGGACGGTATCAGTCGCGGGACTGATTTTGCCGATGCCAAGTCGAGTTTCCTCAGAAATAAGTTCAGTTAAGGCACTCTCAAGAGAGGGCAGTGGAACACGATGAAGAATAGCAACTCTAACTGGTTCATATTCCTGAGTGAGAGCCATCAGAAATATGAGCAGTGCGGAAGTAATAAACGGAACTAGTAGAGAGGAGAGAAAAACATGGTAGTAATATTAGAACTACATTGTATTGATCTTCTTGTTGTTGTTGAGACCATTTACATAAGTCTATATTTATAGGCTTTAATCTCATCAACCATTAATGTTAGTCAAAGATTATGGCTTGCCTAACTTGGTTGGTGGCCTTGTCATTGCTTACCTCACTTCCTAGGTTATGTCATTGCTTACCTCATTTCCTAGGTTATATTTAACACGCCCCCACTCGAAATCCCATCTTCGGATGAAAAACCTATCTTGGGATTGAAGAGTGGACACTAGTAGCCCTGAGCTTAACCTGAGCGTCCAACTATACCCATTTTTAGGATCGACCGATCTTGAGTTTATTGAGTCTTTGGGAAACCGGGACCCGAACTTGCGACCACACTGTATATTTTAGGCCATGTCAAATAATAGAAAGTGATGCTTTTCAGCACAACGGTGGATGATCACCAATCAGTCCTTGAACTGATTATTTTGAAGAAACTGATACTCGAATTTGTGATCACTCACTATTAACAAGCCTATGTCTGAACACAGGAGGAATCTGCATCTGTCATCCCTTGAACTATAAGCAACTGGAACCGTATTTGGTAGACTGCATCCCTTAAGATCGTCCATGAACTGGTCCTTCTGCTTCTTTTACAAGAATGAAATGCAAGATATAGCAGTGAACTGTGCGTATGCATTTGTATACATACTACTACTTCTGCTGCTTTGTCATTTGTGGCAGTGAACTGTGTGTACATCTGTATATACACTACTTCTGCTGCTTCGTCGGAATAACGCCCCCTGAACTATTTAATTTGTAGCATCGTAAAAAATTGGAGAGATACCGTAATATCAACAACCACTTGAATACTACACAATTAAATCTATAATCGGGACAAACTGGGAAGAAAATTCTGATGGAAACAGAATCTGCATAAATAAAAAACTGGGAAGAAAATTTCTCCCCTCTGCTGGAAGATATAAATCTGGGCAGCTTGTGTTTTCCTTGAAAAACCACAAAGCTTCAACTGAAAATCTCCTCCTCTCTACTCCCGCTTTGATACCATGTCAGATTATATGAACAAGAGAGAACTAGATTGATATTTGGATTGATTGGGGTTATCTTACAAGGAGAGGCAATTGCCTTTTATATAGAACTAAACTTCAACAACCTCCAACAACCATCTACTATTACAACAACTCCCAACAACTCTTCGACACGCCCCCTCACTCGAAATCCCATCTTGGGATAAAAAACCTATCTTGGGATTGAAGAGTGGAACACTTAGAAGCCTTTGAGCATAACCTAAGCTTTCAACTAGACCCATCTCTAGGATTGAAATTGAGAATTTTGGGAATACCGGGACTCGACTTCGTGACCACGCCGTACATTTTAGGCCATATCAAAAAAACAGAGGAGCTGCAAATGCATCTTTTATTTTTGTCGAAAACAACTAGAACGATGGTATCAGAGCCTCCGATCTTCGAGGCGTCAATCTTCCGCGTTTTTACTTGTTTTGTTTTCTTCGACCACAAATAATCAAACCCAACTTTGTTTTTCTCTTGATTTCTTTTTATTCTTTTCTTCTCTGCAAACACCATTTTCCTTTGTTTCTCCGTTCGAATCTCCTTCCCTGTTTCTTCTTCCCCTGTTCTTCCCTTTTGTTCGTTTATTTCGATTTCTGCGTTTCTGAATTCGCTGGAATTAATCAGAGAGATTTGAGCGAGATTTGTGTGATGAAAAATCAAGAAAATAGGGTGAGAGATAAGTAACGGAGCTGTATGGAAGTGTAGGTATATATTAATTATGTGTATGTCGGTGGAAGAAATATAAGGGTAGATTTGAAGAATGAGAAGGAGTCACAGAGAGAGAGAGTTGAAGAGTTATTCGTTCTTGTTTTTTTTTCCTTGCTTTATAACCAATTCTCTCATAATGTGGTGGTAATGATGATGGGTATTTTTTTCTTTTACTTTTACTTTTCTTCTTTTACTTTTTTTGTATTGTAACGGGTAGAAGCTGTTTCCACAAATTTAAATTTCAGCCAAATTCTGAAATTACTGGGGAGAAGATTCCACCAAATTCTGAAATTACTGGGGAACAGATTTCACCAAATTCAAAAATTACCGGGGAGAAGATTCCACAAATTATGAAATTACTGGGGAACAGATTTCACCAAATTCAGAAATTACTGGGGAGAAGATTCCACCAAATTCTGAAACTACTGGGGAAAAGATTCCACCAAATTCAGAAATTACTGGGGAAAAGATTCCACCAAATTCAGAAATTACTGGGGAAAGAAGAAAAAGCCAGAGCCGTGAGCCACGAGTCAAAGCCATCCACTCTTCGATTGATGTTGCTGATTGATGTTGCTCCGTTTTGCTATTTTTTTTTATCAATCTCCAAGTTGCACGTTTGCCGTTTTCTCCCCCACATCCAACTTGAGGGGGGTATTACGGATGTATGTGAGAATGGAGCGTGAAAATAAGAAACAAAAGGCAACCATGTCAAGCTAGTCAGAATTGTAGGCTAGTAAAAGTCTATGTAGTAATAAATTATTAATATACGTAAGCACTGATGTAAGTGTGTGTTGCCTGAATGTTACCAAATCTATGCCGAGGATAATGGATTCGTCGGAGTTGAATTTGGTATGTAATTGTGGCTGGTATGAATTTAACCCGTAAGGTGTTTGTATATTTGTCACAAAGAAAAGGCTAAGTTACCGGAAGAGATAAAGCTACCGGAGACAAGGGCTGCCACTGGAATAACATAGGTAAGGATCTTAAAGCTTTGATACCATGACAAAACTGATGTGTATATATAACTGAGGTGCTTATGTTATATATGTAAATGATCAGATTGTGAATATATATGTGTGTGTTGAACTGATGAAGCAAAGAAACAACGTAAGAGAAAAGTAACTCTTGTATTGCTTGTATATAGCTTGAATATATTACATGATCAGGAGTCTAATATATAAAAGAACAATGTACAAAAAGTCTATGCTATTGAATAAACCGTGTAGCTAAAGTCTACGCTCAACTACTTTATGCCTAACTCTAGTCCATGTATGCCTAACTCTAGTCCATGTACAACAGCTGTGAAGATTGTATAATATATTTAACAATCACCATGCTTGTTAAGTTGTCTGCATTGATATTGGTGGAGAGGGCTTATGCATCTCTGAAGTCCAAAATCAAGGATTGTTCACCATCTATATTTCTAATTAAAACTGCTACTGCTTCTTCAACCACAACCAGTGGCGGAGGCACGTGGTGCCCCGAGGGGACACGTGCCCCCATGATCTTCTAAAAAAAAGAATATTTTTTATATAAATTTCATATATAAAGCAAAATTGTTATAATTTTTTAGTCTTGTGTCCCCATTTCACAAATTCCCCATTGTGATATCTTTCTATTTTTATTTTAAATAAGTATTTATTTAGTTATAATTGTAAATTTTCTTATATTTTTCTTTTATTTTGACCTATTGTATTTAAAATAGTTCAAATATTTTTATGAAGAATATAAATTGTGTATGTTTTGGAAAGGATTATATTTGTTTTTCGATGAAAATATCAATTTTTAAAACAAATTATGTGTTATTTTTTAAAAAATGGTGAAGTAT
Organism: Saposhnikovia divaricata; assembly: GCA_036435485.1. Classification (NCBI taxonomy): domain Eukaryota; kingdom Viridiplantae; phylum Streptophyta; class Magnoliopsida; order Apiales; family Apiaceae; genus Saposhnikovia; species Saposhnikovia divaricata. Next base: position 190,959,655 of record CM071597.1, read on the forward strand.
TTAACAAAAAATGTAAAAATGCTATATTTTAGTTGTATAATACATTTTTCTAACATAATTTATAAGTTAATAAAAAATATCAATTTTTTAATAAATTTTAGATTGAATTCGAATCAAACCGAGTTCAAAATTTTGTACAAGATAACCACCGAGTTAAATAGGTCCTTTATCATCGGGAAAGATTGGTCGACGAAATATGAATCGGAGATCAGTTATTCGGTGTCCACGAAGTAAATTTCCTAGCTCCGCCACTGACCACTACACGGCAATATCCAATGATGATGTGATGCAGCAATATTATTATCTATTTGTCAAGTGTAAAACAAACTTACTTTCTGTTAGGTCCAATATGTTTGTAGAAGGGGGGGGTTGAATACAAATAGTACTGTTTTATCGAAATTTGTCCGGATAATTTAATTTATATTTTGACAAATTTGAGCGGAATTAAATGAAACAAAATTCAAGTTGAATATAAAATTATATTAACTTGAGGGGTTTGTTACAAATACAGTACAGAATTTATATCTAGTTACTAAAAACAAATTAGAAAATTCGACATGAATTTTTCTAGATTTGTTAATAAAAATCAAGATATAGATTAGGAGTAAAAACTCGCTAATAGTACAAGAGTATCAATTAAATCAGTTCTATCGGATCAGATATTAAAAATAAGATGAACTTGATTTTCTATATATTTTTCTGCTTCTTGTGCTGTGTTCTTGATGAGAGAGAAGAGAGAAATCTGTTCTTGAATGTAATATTTTGATCTCTGTTCTGTCTTCTGTCGATTTATCTTGATATATAACAATCACTGCCTCTTTGTCTTCAAATATAACTGCCAAGACAATCGGCAATACAATTTATTCTTCCAAGACAACTAATTTTGTACTGCCAAGACAATAGGCAATACAATCGTCAAGACAATCAGGTTCTTCCAAGACAATCGGCAAGACAATCAAATTCAGATATCTTTGTCTTGCTTTATCAAAATAATCATTCTGTCTGAAGCTTTTTCTTTTTTATCATTATCAAGACAATCTAATTTGAACTGCCAAGACAATCGTCAAGACAATCAAATCAGATTTTTATTCTACTTTTCAAAAGCTTTTCAGACATTATCATTATCAAGACAATCGGCAAGACAATTTGTCTTGCTTTATTGATTTCTTCTTCAATACAATCGGCAAGACAATCTCTTATTGTCTTGCTATTCTGATTTAAACCTTCAAGACAATCGGCAAGACAATCAGGGATTGTCTTGCTAGTTCATTTTTCAGAATTAAATTAAAATTGATTAATAAATAATCATTTTAATTTATTCTTACTTAAATAATTAATCAGATTTAATTAATCTAATAATTAATTTAATTAAAAAATTAATTCAAGATGAATTATTTAATTAATTAAATTGACTACTTGATTTAAATTAATTAAATAAGAATAATTATATATTCTTGAATTGTCTTAATTCTTTTCTGAATCACTGAAAGTAATAAAGGAATACCACTGAATATTTTGTTGACGTTCCATGCACGGTCTGGTTCATGAACGACTAACTTCAATGACTGTCCTTTAATTTTCACATTAAAAAATGTGATTCACTTTTCTTCTCATTTCTATCTCATTCTTGTACTTCACTGTATACTGTCTGAACCTGTCATTCTAGAAATCTCTGTCTTAGAAATAAATCCACTTCTTTGATGCTATACTGAGGCTTGATCAGCAATCTAAACTTCTTCCAGTGTAAAACATCAAAACTATAGATTGACTTTAGGGTTTTTCTTCTGACAGATAGTACCTCCTGAGATTCCTGTGACAGTTAAAGTTATTTACTTATTACAAACTAAGTTTAAGTTGAGTTGAGTCCTCGAACTACAAATAGGCTGTGTCATATGCCTTTCAATCTCCCCCTATTTGTTTGTTAGACGATAACAAGCAAATACCTAGAGGATTACTCAACTAACTCAACTTAACTTAGTAAAAGATAAAACTTTAAACACAAAGTAAATAAAAGAAAAGTTCTGGTTTATATTTAACATTGTCCAAATTCAAACATAAAAGATAAATACAAGATAGATGATCCTCTTGACTGATCATATAATACAATTTTCTATCTTGACCTATCTAAGCTCTAAAGATATCACATGTAGAGCTGTTCTTCACTTTGAAGTTTCTTCATCTCTTATCTCTCCAGGTTCAACTTCATCTTCTTGCTCTAGAAATCTTCTGATATTCTCTGTGTCAAATCGTTCTTGATCATCCAAGGTTTTGATCAAATCCTTGTCAAGTACACATTCATAATCTGACACAAGACCTTTAGGTTTCTTAGGCAAGATTCCAAGGTTACCCCATAGCCGATTCCGAAGAATGTAATATTTCTTTTCAAAGCCAGTTAAAGCATATGATCGAATAATGTCAGCAACAAAGATACTTTCTTTATCTTCGAATCCTGTAGTCCTCAGCATATGTTCTAACCAGACCAGATGAGATGCAGTGTATAATTTCATCGACTTAGAATCAAGAAAACAAGAGTGTAGTGTATTACCCTTGAGAAACTTAACATGATGTGGAGTTTGAATAACTTGTGGACTATTCCTTTGAGCAAACTCCAAAAGTCTTTCATGAAGTAAAATATTCAGTTCAGAAAACCTTTTTACCTTTAGGGACATAATCCATAGTTCCATCAAGCTTCTCTGTTGAAAGATTTGAAGTGACACATAGAGAGAACCCATTGTACGAGAGTCAATCTGAATTATCAGTTGATCTGCACATCTGTCAAATCCAGCTACTATCCTTGAGATTTCCAGCATCAGTGCATCCATATATTGCAAGTAATCTGGATTGGTCTCTTGAAACTGTTGAAGTAGTTGGAGTAAACGTTCATCATCATTAGCAGTGTTCTGAATAGAATCAAAAATTTCTCTTGCTCTATCCCACTTTGGACCAATCTTCAACTGAATATCTCTTTTCCTTTCCTGTACACTGATTGCATGTAGCTTTTGTTTCTCTGCATCTTCAGCTTGCTTCAGCTTCAATCTTTCATTCACTACCTGTCTGGTCTTCTCAAGCTTAGCTTGTCTCATCTGATGATCAGCTTTCTCCTCTTGAAGTTCCTTCTCAAACTCAGGATCATCTTGCCAGTTTGAAAGATTTTCTTCGATATCATTTAATTGTTGTACTTCAAACTTACTATTCTTGAGATCGAAATCAAACTCGAATGCATCCTGATCATGAGCAGCTTTTTCTTTTCCCTTGGTAGACTTCTCAGACTTCTCCTTATGCCTCCCTTGACCTCCTGACTTACTTCCTCCTGCTTCTCCAGATATACCTGCTCCCCCATCTCCAGACTTCTCCCCCTTAGTTGAGGAATCCTCTACAGACTTTCGTTGACTGTCAAGCTCCCTATTTGCATCAGTATCCCCCTCATTATCATCATCATAGTCTTCAAAGTATGCTCTTTGTTCTGGTGTGATATTATTAGTCGGTTTAACAATGTTATATAGATGATCAAGTCCTTCAAACATGTAATCATACTTTTCTTCAAGCTTCGCAAAAGTTGTTGAATATGATTGAGCAGATTCATGCATTTCCACTTGAAGTTCATCCACCCTATTAGAGAGTCTGTCAATAGCATTTAGAATATCTGTTCTTTTTGTAGATGCCTGAGAGTTGGACTGTATCAATGTATTGATTGCTGGAGTGAGTGTAATCTTTATGTTGTGGACATCGTCACGAATAATCATGAGCTGATTGTTGACAGAGGTGGAAGAAGAAGACCGTTCATCCACTTGTGCTTTTAAAACTTGTTTTTCAGCCTCAGTTTCCATCAATTTCTTTTGCAAATCTTTGATTTGAGCAATAAGAGACAAAGTGTTTGTGTCAATGTGTGCTCTCACCTGATGTTCACTCAAGGATATGTCACTCTCCTTTCGTGCATGTGTTTCCCTCATATTTAAGGTGGTCCTCACATCACTCAACACTAGCTCCTTTCCTTGAGCTGTACCTGCATAAGAAATCACCCTAGCCTCTTCTGGAGAGGTCAGTGGTGGTGCAATGGGAGTTCGCAATTCCCAATCCTCAGTCATCTCTATCAATTCATTTGGATTTGATAACTGAATTTCTTCAGTGATAGGATGACCAAGTTTCCTTTCACTTTCTCCAGATAAATCTGCGAGTGAAGAATCCCTTGAGGGAGCCAGGAATGTTCCTCCTGGGAGGGGAGATGATGACTCTATTATAACTATCAGAGAGTCAAGATTTCCCTCAGAAGCCTGTGAAGGCTCTTCTACCGTAACAATGGTAGGCACTGTAACAATCCTATCGTGCACTCCTTGCTCAGTGTCCTTAGCAACATCAGATTCTACGGTAATGTTTTCCCCCATTATGAGTAATAGAGGTGTGCTTGACTCTGTACAAGGTGCCACGGCCCTTTGGCGAATTTCAATAATTGCATCCTGTTGAGAGGATGAAATTAGTAACAGTTCATCGGCCATTTCAATGTCCAAGTCCTGTCGGGAGGAAATGGATGGGCTAACAGATGCCTCAAGTAGTAGGTTTCTTCTCTTCTTTGGTGGAGGCAGAGCTGTGGGATCACTCACATTATCACTTCTTCTATCAGCTCTTTTTGTCAACAACTTGCTTCTGGCTTTAGGTTTAGAGATTTGGTTAGACACAGTGTTTGGCTCTAACACCTGGGATATAGGCTGTGGTTCTACAACCTCTTGGTCTGACCTATCAGCCACTTGGGCTCCAGAAACAGTTTGAGAGATAGAAGGCAATACCTGCTCCATTGATGCAGTAGCTGTACTTGAAGGAATAGATTGTTCCATTTGATGTTGATGTTCAGGGACAGGTACATTTTGAGGTTCAGGTTCAGGTGCATTCAAAAGTCGAGGAATGACAGGTAGATTTAAGAAGTTAGACAAATATGGTGTAATATACACTGGCACATTTATCAATTTTCTATGTGTATCAAGGCTAGTGAATATTTTCTTGGTTTGCCTGCCTGATACCATAGGGTTGTCATTCCTAAAAACTGTTTGTTGACCAACAGGAACAAGATGATTAAATAACAAAGTTAAAAATCTAGGATAATAACATAGAACTTTCTTACCCTCATCAAAATCCCTTCTGGCCTTAACAATCCTGTTAATAATAGTATTCCAAAGTAGGTTACCAATATTGATTCTACGGTTGTTAGCAACAGCATAACCAATAGTTTGTAACATAGAGGTGAGTAAGTGAAAGTTACCTCTGGCTGAATTAGCAAATACCTTGGAGATCGTGTCGAAGAATGCATCCCATTGTTGAACCAGATTCCTTTTGCTCAGGTTGTTCATATCAATTACTCCGTGATAATTAATATCAATGAAGAATTGATAGAGTTGTTCACTGGTTGGAAATGGATCAAAATTATCTGCAAGAAGGCCCAATACAGTAGTAAGGGTTGATTCTGTCACGACGTGGTGTGTACCATCAAAATCAAAAGAAAATGAGGTCAAGTCTTCAGACACCACAGCTTCTGTGCAAATCAATCTCAGTGGTCCTATCTTAATTGGGGCTTCAATCGAAATGGCAGTTCGGATAATTGAATCGTCATTCAAAAATCGTATCCAAGGCCTAAATCGATCGTAGGGACAATCGTTCGGATTAAAATAGCCAACCAAATTATGTTTCATTATCTCAAAATTATCAGCCATTTTTAAACACAAAAACACACTTTTAATTTAAGGAAATTAAAACAATTCGAAAATTTTCAGAATTATTAATTAATTAAAATTAATTAAAAATTCGAATTATTTCAAAGTTGTCAGAAAAATCCCAAAAATTTATATGATGTTCTCCTGATCACTGGGAGTCTCAATCTATTTTTAGAATTCAAAGAAAAAATCTAGAACTCTTAAAACAATCAAAACCCGATTCAACTTTTTGAAAAAGTTGATTTTCAAAACCTTAACAGAATTCGAAAACAATCGGTTCAAAAGAAAGGTAATTGAACGATCTATTCAAGTATGATCTTAGTTTTCAGTTTTGTTGAGGAAAAATCGAGCAACAATTCAGTTCAAGACTGTGTGTATCGTAAGTATATGTATCGAGAGCTCTGTGTAAAGACACGAGAGAGAAAATTGTATTGGCTGTTGTTTGTGATTTCTGTTTTTTTTAAGTACAAAACTACACTACAAGACAATCGGTTTGATTGTCTTGCCGATTGTCTTGGTAGTATAAACATTATCAAGACAATCGATTACAATTCTAATAAATAAAAGAAAACGAATTTTTTTTTTTAATTTTATTAAAACACACACTAACATTACAAGACAATCAGTTGATTGTCTTGCCAATTGTCTTGGTAGTATAAATACTATCAAGACAATCAAGTATTTAACTGATTAAAAACAAATTAACACACATATATTTTTTTTAAATATAGAAAAGACACTCCAAGACAATCAAGTGATTGTCTTGCCGATTGTCTTGGTAGTTCAAAACTATCAAGACAATCGTATGTTTTGAGTAAAACAAAATAAAAACAGAACAAAAATCTGAAAAATATTTTATTACTTAGCAAAGTAACCTGCCAAGACAATCTGTGGATTGTATTGGCGATTGTCTTGATACTATAAATACAGACAAGACAATCTATTAACCTGCTAATATTATGCTAATAAAATGCAAATAAATGTGCATAATTAATCCAATTAAAATACACTCTAATATATTATTAAAAATACTATAAATAAATATTTTACAGAACCATGGATTAATCTTTTTACGAGAACAAATATAAATAACAAAAGGACAAACACTACAAAACATTTAATAAAATAATTATTAAAATAGTAATAAATATCTACAAATATCCTATAAATACAGAAATATGAAGTATTAAATAATATGAATAAACAGAGTGAAAAATAACTAAACAAGCAAGAAAATCAGTTGGTAAAATAATTATACAAGTGATTTCAAACAACAAATATTCACATAATAATCACTTGCAAAATTATTAAAGATCAAATTTCAGATATTAACAGTATTAATTACTAGGACTGTTTAACATACCCAATTCACTAACAATTCTAGTGAATGTGGATACATTAAGCGACTTAGTAAAAATATCTGCAGTTTGATCTCCAGAGCCTACAAATAGTAGTTCCACTGTACCATTCATTACATGCTCTCTTATAAAATGATACCTTATGTCAATGTGCTTTGTCATTGAGTGCTGCACAGGATTGCTGGCGATTGCTATGGCACTTGTATTATCACATAAAATAGGGATATTTTCCAATACAATGCCATAGTCCATTAATTGATTCCTAATCCATAAGATCTGAGCACAACAGCTTCCAGCAGCTATATATTCAGCTTCGGCTGTAGAGTTGGAAACTGTTTGCTGTTTCTTACTGAACCAGGATACCAGTCTTCCACCTAGGTATTGACAACTCCCAGATGTACTTTTCCTGTCTACAATACTTCCTGCATAGTCAGAATCTTTATATCCAATTAAGGTAAAACCAGTTTTATTAGGGTACCAGATGCCTAAATTAGGCGCACCCTTTAGATATCTTAAGATTCTTTTGACAGCAGTGAGATGGATTTCTTTAGGGTTCGCTTGGAACCTTGCACACAAGCATGTGGCAAACATTATATCTGGTCTACTAGTAGTTAGGTAAAGCAATGAGCCAATCATACCTCTATAGCCTGTGATATCTACCTTGGCAGAACTTTCACATAAACCAATTTTGACAGCTATAGTTGATGGTGTCTTTGCTGATGAGCACTCCTCCATGTGATATTTCTTGAGGAGCTCCTTAATGTACTTGGATTGACAAATAAATATTCCATCTTGTCTCTAACTTATTTGTAATCCAAGAAAGAATTTCAGTTCTCCCATCATGCTCATTTCAAACCTACCCTGCATTAACTTAGAAAACTTCTTGCATAGAAGCTCATTAGTAGACCCAAATATAATATCGTCCACATAGACTTGGACTAGTATTATATCATTTTTATGTCTTTTAGTGAAGAGCGTTTTGTCTATGACACCTCTTATAAAACCATTTTCTAATAGAAATTCAGAAAGAGTGTCATACCATTTTCTTGGGGCTTGCTTAAGACCATAGATAGCTTTGTAAAGAAAGTAGACATAGTCCAGATGATCTTGATCTTCAAAACCAGGGGGTTGTTCTACATACACTACTTCATCTAGCTTACCATTCAGAAAGGCACTCTTGACATCCATTTGATAAACTTTGAATCTTGAATAGGATGCAAATGCCAAGAATATTCTGATGGCCTCAAGTCTTGCCACTGGAGCATAGGTCTCGTCATAATCAATGCCTTCAGCTTGAGAATAACCTTTAGCTACCAGTCTTGCTTTGTTTCTTATCACAGTGCCATCTTCATCTAGTTTGTTTCTGAATACCCATCTTGTGTCCACCACTTTTCTATCTTTAGGTCTGGGTACCAGCTTCCATACTTCTAGTTGCTTAAATTGATTGAGTTCATCTTGCATAGCAATCACCCAATCAGGATCAGATAGAGCTTCTTCTACTTTCTTAGGTTCCATGACAGACAGGAACCCAGAATAGTTAAATTGATTCTGATAAGCTCTTCTTGTTTTCACACCAACATCTGGATCACCAAGAATCAGCTCAAAAGGATGAGCTCTATTCCAAACAGTTTGTCTGGGAAGAATTGATCTTGATGATTCGCCTTGATCTTCAGTATGATGTTGAGTATGACTTGTTGACCCTTCATTATCTCCCCCTGAGTTGTTGCCAGTTTGATTTATTGATGGTTCAAGAGTATCAGTGGTGTCTTGAAAATTATCATTGTTTTCACCAGCATCACCTGGATCATTACCACCAACATTTGGATTATTATTATTAGCAACAACGTCAGGTTGATTGTCATCATCTGAATCTGAGTCTGACATGTCATCAAACTTAAGCTTTTCAGATGGATCTTCATTTTGGATACTTGGGAGTTTTGTGTCATCAAATGTAACATTGATACTTTCCATTGTTTTCTGTTGATCAATAAGATACACCTTGTAGGCTCTTCTAGTATAACCAATAAATATTGCTTCATGTGTTTTTTCTTCAAATTTACCACCTTGATCATCTCCTTCTTTCAGCACAAAGCATTTTGTCCCAAATACATGGAAGTACTTGAGAGTTGGTTTCTTGTCATTTAGAGCTTCATATGGTGTCTTCATTAAGTCTTTATTGATAAGTGTTCGATTCTGGGTATAGCATGCAGTGTTGACAGCTTCAGCCCAAAAGCTCAATGGAAGCCTTGATTCACTTAGCATAGTACGTGCAGCTTCAATCAAGGTTCTATTCTTTCTTTCAACTACCCCATTTTGTTGAGGAGTTCTGGGAGCTGAGTACTGTCTAGTTATACCCTTTTCAGTGCAAAATTCATTCAGAACTGCATTCTTGAATTCAGTTCCGTTGTCTGACCTTATAGCTCTTACTGGACGATTAAAGTCCAGCTCAATTAACTTAATGTGATCAACTACCAGTTGTGGAGTTTCATCTTTTGAGTTCAGAAAAAGTACCCATGTGAATTTTGAGAAATCATCAACAATCACTAGAGCATATCTTTTTCTTGACATGGACATCACACTAACTGGACCAAACAAATCCATATGTAGAAGTTGTAATGGTTCAGTTATTGATGATGTGTTAATGCTCCTGTGAGTTGCCCTTTTTAACTTTCCTTTTTGACAAGCATCACATAGACCTTCCTGAGTAAATTCAATCGAAGGTAAACCTCTCACCAATTCTCTTTTAACTAGAGAATTCATTGTTTTGAAGTTTAGTTGAGAAAGTTTCTTGTGCCATAACCAACTTTCATCAGTGGATTCCTTTGAATAAAAACATCTAATTTCTTCTGTGCTTCCAGAGTTCATATTGGCTATGTACAAGTTTCCTTTTCTTACTCCAGTCAACTGCGGCCTTTCATTTCTCTTGTGTGATATTAGACAATTCTTCTTGTTGAAATGAACTTCATAACCTTTGTCACAGAATTGACTAATACTGAGCAAATTGTGCTCAAGGCCGTTCACAAAAGAGACATCTTCAACGATAACATTTCCAGCTTCTAATCTGCCATATCCATCAGTTTTACCTTTGCTGTTATCTCCAAAGGTAACGACTGGGCCGGCCTTCTCCACCACATTTGTCAGCAGGGCTCTATCTCCGGTCATATGTCTTGAACATCCACTGTCCAGAATCCACATGACTCGTTCAACCTGTTTTAAACCCTGCAATGACAAATTGGTTAGACTTTCTTCGGAACCCAAATTTGATTGGGTCCGGAGTACTTAAAGAATTGGCCTTTATCAGGCAAAGCAACACTTTTTATTTTAACAACATTTTCTTCAGGTACTGGACATTTAACCCTGTAAACAGCTTTAACTTGTTTTGGTTTCAGCTTGGGTAACCATGTCTTCACCATATCCTGAGAAGGACTTGGAGTCCTAATCTTAGAATTAGGTGGTGTTACATTCCTGGATCTAACATGTTTATTTCTGCTCATATGCTGTCTAGGAACATTCTTATCAACACATGCATGATTACCATTAAAGTAAGCAGACATTATATTAAAAGCACAAGACATGCAATTAACAGCATTGCATTTCTTATGAGCAGTATCAATAACAGGAATAGCATTCATGGTAGATATGTTGTTGCATTTATTCATGTTGTTACTTCTACTACTAGTTTTAAAGGAACTAGTAGACTCACCAACTCTTTCTGTTTTCTTAAACACAGTCTTTCTATCTTCATCATTTTTAACAACTTGATTACTTTCTAAGACTACGCCATTAGCTAAATCCTCAATGCGCATCTCTTCCTTAATGATTAAAGATGTAGTATCCAAAGGTTCTGCTATGGATGTCTTAAAGAGTGGATTACTAACACCCTTAAGCACTATTGGTATACCCCTTTCTACAGCACTGACACGATTAGGGGTAATAATGCTTTTTCGTCCAATAGCTTCATTATAGTCAAACCCAATACCCACGGTTTGATTAATAGCTTGTTGGTTAAACAACTCTTTAGCCACTTTACATGAATTAGAAGTAGCACTAACCCTTATTTCAAGCTCAGCTATTGTTTCACGTTGTTGAACCACTATCAACGCTAAAGACCTCTCAAGTTCTTTTAGAATTCTTATTTCTGATTTTTGTTTATCATGGCAATTTTGTACATCGTGTAATTCTGATAATTGATTACTAAGATCTGTATTTAACAAATTGATCCTTTCAATCTCTCTATTAGCACAACCTAGTGAATCACTAAGTTGATAGATATATTGACTTTCAGTACATGATACCTCAGATGAAGTACCACTGGAGTTATCAGATTTTGCCATCAGGGCAAGATTGCCATACTCTTCATCTTCAGAGTCTGTATCATCCCAACTCTTTCCAGCAGCCACATAGGCTTTACCTGTCTTCTTCTTCTCAGATCCAAAGTCTTTTCTTTGGTTTTGTTTTGGCTTCTGACATTCAGTAGCGAAATGTCCGAGTTCATTACAGTTGTAGCATCTAATTTTACTTCTTTCAACTGTTCCAGTTTTGTAACCTCCTCTGTTACTTGAGGATGAAGAACCTCCTCTTTGGAACCTGTTATAGTTAGATTTGTACCTGAACTTGGGATTCTTCCTGAATCTGAAGTTACTGAATTTCCTTACCAACAAAGCCATGGACTCATTTTCCAACTGATCTAGCTCTTCTAACGAATAGAAGTCTCCTTCATCTGGACTAGCATTCGTTTGACCAACTTCAACTTCAAGCTTGCCACTGTCAACACTACAAGATTGAATAACCTTATCTTCCACTTCCTGTTTGTTCTCAACAATAAGAGCTGTAGAAGTATTAGCAACTCTTCCTTTTCCATAAATCTCCTTTTGTTGAGATTGTTCCAGTTCATAGGTTTTTAAAACACCAAAGAGTCTTTCTACAGTAATTTCACTTAGATTCCTCGACTCTCTGATAGCTGTAATCCTATGTTCTAGATGAACAGGCATTGACAATAGAAATTTTCTGTTGATCTCTTTCTGAGTGTAGTACTTGCCATGCATCTGTAAATTGTTGACAAGTTTGTTATATCTTTCAAACACATCTTGAATACTTTCATTGGATGCTAATCGAAAGTGTTCATACTCAGATGTCAGAATTTCTAGTCGATTCTCCCTAACTTCCTCTGTTCCTTCATTCACAGTTTCAATGATTTCCCACATTTGCTTTGCAGTCTTGCAGTTAATCACATGACTGTACATTACAGAGTCTAGAGAATCTATTAAGATCAGTCTTAAATTAATGTCAAGTCCAGCTTCCTCTCTTTCAACAAGAGTGAATTTAGAAGAATCTTTGTGTACAAACCTTGCAGGGGCAATAACTTTTCCATCAGTGACAACTTCACGAATTAATCCAAAAGGTATTATTGGTCCTTCTGATAAGACTTTCATGTATTTAGGATTTGCAACCTCCAGAAACATTAACATTTTGTTCTTCCACATATCATAACTGTTTTTGTCATATATGGGAATTTTCACAGTTCCAACTTTAGAAGACATGATGAATTTTTTTAGGAGAGTTAAAAAATTCGGGGATGATTTTTAATCGAGTAAAATGGGATCTTTGATTTGTGTATCAATCAACCGGCTTGGATACCAATTGTTAGGTCCAATATGTTTGTAGAAGGGGGGGTTGAATACAAACAGTACTGTTTTATCGAAATTTGTCCGGATAATTTAATTTATATTTTGACAAATTTGAGCGGAATTAAATGAAACAAAATTCAAGTTGAATATAAAATTATATTAACTTGAGGGGTTTGTTACAAATACAGTACAGAATTTATATCTAGTTACTAAAAACAAATTAGAAAATTCGACATGAATTTTTCTAGATTTGTTAATAAAAATCAAGATATAGATTAGGAGTAAAAACTCGCTAATAGTACAAGAGTATCAATTAAATCAGTTCTATCGGATCAGATATTAAAAATAAGATGAACTTGATTTTCTATATATTTTTCTGCTTCTTGTACTGTGTTCTTGATGAGAGAGAAGAGAGAAATCTGTTCTTGAATGTAATATTTTGATCTCTGTTCTGTCTTCTGTCGATTTATCTTGATATATAACAATCACTGCCTCTTTGTCTTCAAATATAACTGCCAAGACAATCGGAAATACAATTTATTCTTCCAAGACAACTAATTTTGTACTGCCAAGACAATAGGCAATACAATCGTCAAGACAATCAGGTTCTTCCAAGACAATCTGCAAGACAATCAAATTCAGATATCTTTGTCTTGCTTTATCAAATTATCATTCTGTCTGAAGCTTTTTCTTTTTGATCATTATCAAGACAATCTAATTTGAACTGCCAAGACAATCGTCAAGACAATCAAATCAGATTTTTATTCTACTTTTCAAAAGCTTTTCAGACATTATCATTATCAAGACAATCAGGGATTGTCTTGCTTTATTGATTTCTTCTTCAATACAATCGGCAAGACAATCTCCTATTGTCTTGCTATTCTGATTTAAACCTTCAAGACAATCGGCAAGACAATCAGGGATTGTCTTGCTAGTTCATTTTTCAGAATTAAATTAAAATTGATTAATAAATAATCATTTTAATTTATTCTTACTTAAATAATTAATCAGATTTAATTAATCTAATAATTAATTTAATTAAAGAATTAATTCAAGATGAATTAATTAATTAATTAAATTGACTACTTGATTTAAATTAATTAAATAAGAATAATTATATATTCTTGAATTGTCTTAATTCTTTTCTGAATCACTGAAAGTAATAAAGGAATACCACTGAATATTTTGTTGACGTTCCATGCACGGTCTGGTTCATGAACGACTAACTTCAATGACTGTCCTTTAATTTTCACATTAAAAAATGTGATTCACTTTTCTTCTCATTTCTATCTCCTTCTTGTACTTCACTGTATACTGTCTGAACCTGTCATTCTAGAAATCTCTGTCTTAGAAATAAATCCACTTCTTTGATGCTATACTGAGGCTTGATCAGCAATCTGAACTTCTTCCAGTGTAAAACATCAAAACTATAGATTGACTTTAGGGTTTTTCTTCTGACAGATAGTACCTCCTGAGATTCCTGTGACAGTTAAAGTTATTTACTTATTACAAACTAAGCTTAAGTTGAGTTGAGTCCTCGAACTACAAATAGGCTGTGTCATATGCCTTTCACTTTCAGTGTTAGAGCATTTCCAATGGTGTTGGCTAAAATAAAATTTGCTGAACCTGTAAGATATTTGCTAAATCTGTAGGATGTACTCCAATGATGTTGGCTATAATGGTTGGCTATATTTTAAAAATAGTATTGTATTATTATTTTAAGTTGTTATAAATAGATTATATTATTTATATATGGTAAAAGATGATGTGGAATATTGCTACAGGTCCCTAGAGGTTGGCTATATATAGCCAACATGAAAGGGTTGGCTAAAATTTTTGCTACGGATTTCCCCCGTTGAAGTGAACATTTTGTTTACATATTCTCTATATTTTTTTATTTATGGCATTTCACATTTAATTTTAGCTAAAGGTTTTATTGGGTTGGAGGTGCTCTTAAGATGATTCAACTTCATTTGTCGTTTCGAACACGAGGATGATCCTAGAGTATCAAGGAAGATATGTTTCCTTCTTTAACGCAAGGGCAATACAAATTCGTATTCAAAATCAGAACCGATCACCCGAGAGAAAATGAAAAATGAAAAATCAGAACCGATCAATAACAAGCTGACATAGTAGATTGAATCTCACATTACGATGATGATCGCCAGTCGTTGATAGATTGTAGGTTCAATTGTGTTGTCAATTATGCAGTACGTTCGCCCAGACGGGAACCCTGCTCTGCTTCTATAGTTTTACCCTCTGCAAATCTTTCTGCTAAGAGCATCTCCAACCCTACATACCTATTAGCTAAACGTGATGATATGGCATAATTTTTAGATAATATGTATAATTTTTCTTCTCCAACCATGCTTCCTGTTAGTTAAATTTTTAGATAATCATCTTGACATCCTCTATATTTGGAGGACATCTATAATATATAGATAACATCTATAATTCATTATCTCCACTTATATCGTGACACATCATCGATCTTATTTACTTATATATATATATAGGCAAGTGCTCAAATGAGAACCACTCTTAAAATGAGAACTTAGTCCCCAAAGCATATCACCAAAATCCAGCAGAATCACCAAATCCTTAAATTTAATAAAAATAAATAAAAAATCAAGTCAGTGCTTACATCAGCATGATGATGACATGGCAGAAATTTTCCCACCAAAAAATTTTTCCCCAAAAAATGGTGATTTGGCAAAATTTCCCGCCAAAAAATTGGTGAATTGGAAAATTTTCACGCCAAATTTTTTCCCCCTGTTTAAAATTTTTTTTGTGGGCCCACTGCCACATCATCATGCTGATGTCATGCTGACGTCAGCAATGACGTGGCGCTGGAAAATAA
Organism: Saposhnikovia divaricata; assembly: GCA_036435485.1. NCBI lineage: Eukaryota > Viridiplantae > Streptophyta > Magnoliopsida > Apiales > Apiaceae > Saposhnikovia > Saposhnikovia divaricata. The sequence continues at coordinate 190,975,199 of CM071597.1, forward strand.
TATTTTTTTGTGATTTGGTGATTCTGCTGGATTTTGGTGATTTGCTTTAGGAACTAAGTTCTCATTCTAAGATGTTCTCACTAGAGGAGCTCCCTATATATATATATATATATATATATATATATATATATATATATTATTAAAATAATAATAAAATACTATTTTTAAAATATAGCTATTCATTATAGCTAATACCATTGGAGTAAAACATCTTACAGTTCAGCAAATTTTTAGATAATCATTATATAGCTAATGATTTTAACTATTAACGTTGGAGATGCTCTAATAGGGGCCATTCATTATACTTTATACCTTGCACCATAATAGGTGTACAGCTTGGAATCAGTACAGATCCACACTCGTCTAATCGGTTCTTGTAATATATATTAACAAAGTTATGACCTATGACTCGAGGTTTTATAATGTTTCAAAATTTACCACAAACTTCTGCATTGCAATTAAAGGTTTCATTCTCTTTAAGATTTTACCGCCTGATCCTATTTTCCAACAGTGAATAGATATTGACGAGGGTAAAATAAGTAGCAGGAGCTTCACGTTATCTGGAATAACACTCCGGATGATGGCCCAACGAAACTTGTCTAGTCTGGCATGACCATGATATATCTGGCTCTCTGCATCTGCAAGAGATCAACCACGCAACCATAGTGATTTAAAGGGTACTTTCAGGCTTCAGCCACATATTTCCTTTATTCAGTGAATCAGTGGTAACTTCTTGCCCTGTTAATTAGACCAACACAGGTGCAAACCAAGAGAATGCCAAACGTTATGTGACCACGTAATGTACCACGTTCAATACCACATTTTAGAAGACATTCAATATCAATCTAGACACCAAATGTATGTCTGAAGAGAAACATGATATATGCAAAACAGACTGACAAATTCTCCAACATCGTAACAAAACATATTACAACGTAGATCTTTTTTTTATATACCAACAGTGAAGGAAGCATAAATAAAACAACAGACAGCATGCCTCTGATACAAAACTGATACAAAGAGGTGTTTACAAAGATAAGCGTACATTGTTGCAAGACAAACGACTTCGACTTCAGCAACCTGGGACTGTAATTTCAAAGTCTATCTCACCCTTCAGTAACAACCCCATTAAAGCAATGAAGTTGGACATTCTTCCCTACAACAGGGTGTCATAGGGTGCAGATTATGCACGATCTACTCCTATGCTAATATATCTAATATAATTCATCACATCCAACGGTAGATAGAATCCTGATATTATGCCGCATGAGTTTATCTTGGTTGCTACAATCCCTTTGATTCTTTTTCCAGTCCGAAGATGTATTCAAAGTGCATATATGATTTCTCCACTGCTATCAATATCAAGGCTATCAGGATCAGAGTCTAAGTCATCCAAGTAATCATCCATTTCCATGTCATACAAGCCAGGTGGTGGTACAGTTGCCTCGGAGATTATCTGCATGATCACATCAATGCTCTGCATGGGTTGCTCAGGCTCCTCAAACTGGTCACTTATCATCTTCTCATCCATGAGATCTGCAGGGAGGTTCTTTAGAAACCACTCATGGTTCCTGATTTCAGGCATGCTTATTCTCTGCACTCATAAGAGCAAGACATAGATTAGTATAGTGTATTAGGCCAAGTACAAAATTACAAAGATCCACTAAGCATAAATAGGCCACAAAGTTGGTCTGAATGACAAAGGTACAAAAATCAAAAAAAAAAAAAAAAAAAAAACTAAAAAGTTGGTCCATACTTCGATAAATTTGGAAGGAATTACCAAACAAAAAGAAGTGTAAAATCTACTGCAAGACTATCTTATCTTCCAATATATTTTCCTCATTTCACCTAATACCTAATACCTAATACCATGGTGTACTTGAAGAGGTTGGTCTTTTGGACAAATTAGTGTACTTGGATATTGAAGTTTAAAGAGGTCATTCTTTACGGACAGACAAGCATTCTGTTCAATAAATATTTTTAGGAAAGACGAAACTTTTCCTAAATGAGTTCCATCAGCAAATAACCAGAGCGGAAGGCAGCATCACTGGAAGAGCTTTGCCAATAATGTTTACGCAGTGAAGTATTTTGAATTCATAGAAAAACAATTGAGGCAAAAACAATTACAGGCACAGTGCTAGCACAGGTAAAGTACTTGTGAACAATCTGATTCCAGTAAATTAAGGCAGACAAGTTATAATTTCATTCTTACAAAGTCCATGTAATCACCTACTGAAGTACTTTTATCAGAACCAGATAATAAAATTACAACATGATTAAATAGTTATTTAGATAGGGATTCCATCTCAGAATCCAGACCATTTAGCCAAGTGTCAGAACACAAGTATTGCACTCTTTCAACTGGCATCAAAAGCCACACCGTTAAAAAGCTAACATAAGACAAAGAACAACAGTAAACTCGCAGCTTCGTGTTGTGGGATCCTTTTTCAGGAGTGACCACCAATTCTAGCAGTTACAAACGCTAAGGTCATTTGTTTACCAACAATAGTAGGTAAAAATTACTGAACTAACCATAGAAGGGTCTGCAACAAATATTCTGGAAATCAAGTGGCGACACTCGGGCGATATTTCAATGTTCTCTGGAATGCAGTATTGGACATTCAAAATTCGCTGCAAAAGTCAAAGTGGAACTCTATCATATAATAAAAAATAAGGACAAGAGAACTTAAGTACAAGTATGCTCATGGCTCAAGTCACTAGAGTCCTAACTCCAAAAAGTCTATGCAATACCTGTATTGTCTTTCGGAAGTCTTTTGGTTCATCAGGGTCCTCGAATGGATAGGCCCCGACCAGCATAACATACAATGTCACTCCACATGACCATACATCAGCAATCTGGAATTTGAGAGAAGTGTCTAGACTAAGGATCATTATGCACAATGAGAACCACTTGCACAAACACAAACTAGGACAGTTAGACAGATACAGCTAAAACAATTACATAGTACAATAAGTATTTTTAATCTGAACCCAGATTTAGTAAGATTGTCTGCTTTGGATGTGAAATTCTTTACGTAGAATTTAGTACAGACAGAAGAACAGTCTTCTAATCAGTGCCAACCCAACAAATCTAACTTTCACCTGTCCCTCCCTCTTCTCTTCTCTCCTACCGAATACCCAGACAAGTTCACGACAAGCTAAGCTCCAGCTAATGAAAAACCATACGGAGATAGTTGGAATACCAATTCTTAGACTTTTAGACTTCACTAGCTCCTGTCCATACTATTACTAGCACCGTAATTCCTCAACTACACAGAACTAACAAGTGAAGCTAAACTGCAATTCCTTGGCTGGACACGGACAGAAAACAATAAAGAGCTTGCTGTAATTTTGACCAAGCTACTTGCAGCATCTTGGAGATGTAAAAGTTGTGAAACCCTTTTATTCAATTATTAATCTTTATTAGGGCTGTACTACTGACATTTTAGACCAATCTCAAAATGTACCTTCCAGTGTGTATGTCATAACTCACTGAAGCACACATCAACTCGCTTTAACACACCCTCAATGTTCCGCGTAGAGGAAAAAGCGTCGAATACAATCGTGTGCTAGTACAGTCGGTTTATTTCTTTTATTATCCAATCGGTTTCAGCTCGTCTCGGGTATTAATCAAGTTGAATTCAAGCTACTTGTGAACATTATTGATCTTTGCATCAGCCAATACAGAAAATTGTTAGCAAAACAAGACCTTCTAATACTTTAATAAGTTTCATTACTAAGTTCTCAGCACCATGTCCTAAAATCACAAAAACGTTTAAACCAATAATTCATGTATAAGTTTGTACCTTGCCGTCATATTCTTGTCTAAGTAATACTTCAGGAGCAATGTACGCAGGTGTTCCCACTGTTGATTTCGGTTGTGAATGCAGCACAGAAGACTGAAAAGATAGAGAAACAATAAAGATGATCTATTCCATATGATGTACAAAGGCAGAAGTTGACGTAAATCACTGGAGATCATTACAGACAATTCCTCAACGTTCAAGAAGGACGAACGCTCTTAATGCCATGCCTACAAAATTTATGAGCCAGAACAACAAGGCCAAGAATCGAGTTTACATTAAACCAAACAAAATGAAAGATGACAAGTATAAGAAGATACCTTAGAATACCCAAAATCACATATCTTGAGACGAGGAGCCACACTTCCATCCAACAAGGTGTTCTCAAGCTTTAAGTCCCGATGACATATTTGCTTCAGTAAAAATTCCATCACAAACAAATTAAGTCTACTAGCAGGTTTTTTTTTTTTTTGCATCATTAAATGAAAGAAAAAAAAAATTACACAGAGAAAACACTTAAGCAGGCAAAAGATTTATGTACCATCGCATGACAATAGCTGACTCCAGATATAAGTTGTTGAAAGAAAAAGCGAGCCTGCATGTAAAAGCCAATTAACAGTCTAAAGGCGTATGTAATGCAATAGAGCAAAACATGGTATGCCAATAACAGTTAATGTGATGAAAACCTCGTCCTCCCTAAATCGACCAGCATTGCAGATTCTCTCAAAAAGCTCTCCTCCAGATGCATACTCCATGACAATAGCCAAATGAGTTGGTGTCAATATGACCTACAATTTATAAGCAGAATAATTAACTTGCTGGAGCTACAAAGATATTAATTAAATCGTTAGCAATGTAGCTGTTGATACGAATAAGAGAAACTCTGTTACAGCTACTTCAGTTTTCAATATAATCTAAACGGATACACAAATACAAAGAGTTGAACATAGTAAAGAACGAAGCTTAGAGCTTTTGTTTCAGCTATGAACTGTCCTTACTATAAAGATTCAATTTCAATTCACTACATCTTGAAGCCATGTCCACATCCTCATATAAAGGTGGAATCTTCAAAGATTAGAATTCCAAATCATACCTCTTTGAACCTTACAATGTTAGGATGCCTGAGAGACCTATGATTGATAATTTCCCTTTGAACATTTTCATCTATCTGCAACATTCACAAACACATTAAGCAAACCCCAGCTACACAAATCTTTCCTACCCTTATGCAAAACAGTACTCTTTGGTAAAAACAACTATAGTACGATACTCCAATTCTCACTAAAATGACTATGAGTACAACTATTTGGCATCCATCTTTATTAATTGGGTTAGCAATTCTGTACATATAGTGTCACATGAACCAAAAATTCCAACTAAAGACATCATTTTTAGAAGCCTAAAACAATTTTCACAACATAGCAATTCCCAAAATAAAACATACACATGAACATAAAAAAACACCCAACTTTCCAAAAACAAAACAATCTCATATTCAAAACTCTTTACCCCAAAAGCCCCAAACTTTCCAAATATAAACCGACACTAGTCCACCTACATGCCTTACCCACCTTAAACTCTCCATAAATACCCAAATTAAAAACCCCCAAAATAGTAAATTTTACAAATAATTAAATTCAAACATCAATTACTAAAAAAATAATACCTTATCGCCTCTTTCGATGTACTTAACAGCAACTAACTCCTTGGTTTGTTTATCTCTCATAAGCCTGGCAATCCCAAAATTACCCGACCCGATATCTTTAACCAAGTCGTATCTATCACTGTCATGCATAATCGGCATATCCATACCCGGTGTTGTGGTCGCCGCCCGATCCATCTCGCTACAAATTCACATTATCATCATCCCTAATTATACACACACAACATGAATAATAATTAAACAATACACACGATCGTACCTGATGAGAAGAAGCCTCGATATAAAGTGATTGCTTTAACGAGTTTCTCTCACTAGAAAATTGAGGAGAGAGAAAGTGTGTGTATATTGGGTGTATAGGTCGGCGATTAATATCTTTGAATCTGTAGTAGTTGTCTATGGAGTTTTGGTTGGATAATACAAAAGAATTAGGAGAGAGAAGCATTGATGTTGACACGCTAACTCTGAGTGGGTGGAAGGTGCGTGGAAATTAAAACGACAGCGTTTTGGACATGAGAATGATGGAGACGACGTCGTTTACGTTTGGCTTCCTGAAACGCGACAATTTTGTTGTTCTCTTTCTTGTCAGTTTGTGAGAGAGTAGGCTAGTTGTATTTGTGGTGTTGGTTACTTTTGGGGAGTGACTATTATATCCTTTTCTTGGAGTTTTTCAAGAGCTTATCCATTTCGAAACAAAGATATTTTTATACTTTTTGATTTTTTTAGTTTGGAAAATGAGTACTATGGTTTAATTTATTTTTTTTGTTGAAAATAATGTTTCTGTAGAGTGTTTTTAAGATGATTGTAAAATATTTGAGAAATGCTTGGGAGAATATCTTGAAACTAGTGGAAATATTTGTAAGTTGAACGAATTGTTTTGCAAAGTCAATTTGGTACAAGGAGGATCAAGTTGTGCGACAGAAACATTGGGAACTAAGGAAGAGTTTCACAAGTTCCAACAATTACAGCAACCCCAAGTTAAATAATCAACAAAAGCAAGCTGGAATTTTGAGTTGTGTGAAATGTTAGGTAATTGAAGAACTCGGATAATTATTTTTGTTCTGCCCTCCCACTATCCCATTTAATTTTATATAATTACTTTTGAAATATTCCTTTCATTTCTATACATTCTAAAAATAGTATTCCCTCTGTCCAATCCATTTCTTTACACTTTCCTTTTTGGGATGTCCCATCCAATTCTTTACATTTCTAAACTTTCCTAAAATAGTAAAATTTTATAATATAAAAATCAACTACATTCACTACTTTCCTCCACTAACTCATTTTATACATTATATAGTGATGGGTCCCACCACTTTACTCATTTTTCCTACTTCTCTCCTCCTTCTTTATATTTTTCCTTGGTCTCCGTGCAATTCTCAAATGTAAAGAATTCCACTGGACGGAGGGAGTAAAATTTTAATAATAATAAATATTGAATATATAATATGATTCTGGAAGCCCGCTTCCCTAACACCTTGAGATTTTAGAACTGGTAACTTAACATGGTATCAGAGTTCTGGTTGTGGGAGGTCTCAAGTTTGAGTCCCTCCTACCTCCCAATATTCTCATTTATTAATAATGGGCTTTCGAGTGAAGGGGGAACCTTGAAGTTTTAGGAGAACTGGTAACTTAACAAAAAATATTATTATTACACCCATTAACTTTCTTCCACTATTTAATCTATAATATTCGATTTTTCTTCCAATTTTCTTGGCTTCAAGTATTTTCACCTCCTTGTCTTTTTGCACCTTTTCCTGCTCGAATTTTGTTTTTATTTATTTTCCTACAAAACAAAATAAAACAATTTATTAATTAATAAAAGGGTAATGCTAAACATAGCCCTTAGGGTTTTGGTTAAACATTAATGTAGATGGATAAATGTATTTAATACATCAGTTTTGCATTTAATACATCAATTTTGCACGAAATTCAATATGATTATTTAGAAATTTGGGATGTTTTTATCGTTGAAAATTAATGTGAATGCAGGGGGTCCATTATTATTACTTGAAAAATTAAATTTGTGTTACAAAGAGACTTTGGGAAACTAAAAACAACTAAAAACCTTACAAAAGATGTTGAAAATATAAGAATATTTAATGCTTAACCATAGCCCTTAGGGCTATGGTTAGCATTTCCATTAATAAAATTATGAAAACGGACATAAAATAGGTATTAAAAATAGGGTTTGTCTAGTGTGTGCCCAAGGGCACATGCTAAGAATCCGTGCCTGATGAGTTGTCAAATTTTGATTGGTGGATATTTATGTGAATGCAGGGGGGCCCATCATTATTAATGAAATCTCCACCAATCAAAATTTGACAACTAAGCTAGCACGGATTCTTAGCATGTGCCCTTGGGCACACACTAGAAAAATCGTTAAAAATATGATGAATTATGCACCTATCAAATGCCCCATACCTATCTTTTGCTCGTCCTCGAGAAAAATATAAAGTAAAATACTATCTAATTTACAATACCACTTCCATAGGTGATCACGGTTGCATTTGGCAAATGCAACAAGCCCTTTAAATCCCTAGGCAGCCCTAGTGGACGAGTGAGGTCTCATGAGGGCCTATAGTGAATGTACCCACAAAATCCATCTAGATCATGTAAAATATTGCTCAATGCAACACCACACATACAAGTCATCTCATGCTACATCAACTTTATCAAAGTGAATTTGCAATGTCTTGGTGTGGAAAGTGCAAGTATTCACATAGTGTACTCAAAGAAATATGCATAGGTCATCAAAAGTCCACGTCAAGTGTAAAAATAAGTTGGTAACCATGCTAAGCCCACAAGAGTAGATCTTAGAGTTAAAACTTGGGATCTCATATGCAAAAACAAGTAATCATTCACATTTCACTCACAAAAGACTATTCACTCAAGAACAATGGTAAGTGTATCACTCAATTACAACAAAATCATAAGCATGCTTGACATTTGGTATCAATCTAACTTTTAACACAACATACATTAATGATGATAATCAAAAGGTCTTTATTTGGATTGTAACCGGTCTAGGGACAAGGTATGTCAAGTAAGACAAAATAAGGTGAAGTGTCAAAAGCTGTAGGAACCATTATAAATTATACACAACACCATACATCCTCCCCACACATATTTTCTTCTTTTTCTTCCAACAAAATGCTTGACTAGTCGAATAAAGAAGGATCACAAAAAAACATAAGTATGCACTCAGATAATATATTTTTTTTATTCTTTCTTTTTTTTTTCTTTTTTTTTTCTCTTTTTTTTTGAAAAGGGCTAAGATAAATATATACGCAACCACAATCCTTCTTCAAAAATTTCTTGAACGACTAACAAGTAAGCAACAAAACCCAATATTTCCCAAAACTAATGAACAAAAGTAAACTCATCTCACACACCTTATTACTCCCTCAACTTCCTACTAGCCTTTGAAAATTGGGATCAAGTATACGTAAGGCTACAAAAGAAAAAAGTCTAGGTAAGTAATGTGGTATGTCACCGAAAAAATGTAGGATAAAGCTCAAAGGGGTAACTAATTGATCATATATAAAGGGTGTGGTAATTTGGATAATAATAGGTTACTCCTAAATGCCTTTATCATCTTATCATCAAATAATGTCATGCGTTTTAAGAAAGGTCTCAAACAAATGCTAGCAATGCAAACAACATGTGGACACTCTAGCAAACCAATATAAAATGCAAAAGATATGCAAATAGGCTCAAAATCTCACTTGGTGGTAAAACATAATCAATCCCAAGCAAAAGTCTCTTTAATGCACCTACTTGTACTCAAAGCATGCAAACCAAATCTTCTTGCACATATTCATGTCCTTTTATTTACTTACAACATTCAATAAGTCTACTACTTTCAACTCGCTAGTGTATGTGTGTGCATAAGAACTTAGCATATCACTTCTCAATCAAAAGCATCAGAAACACAAGAGTACTATAACATGTAAGGGTGCATCAAGCCTACTTTTAACAAGTAATCATTTCACAAGGCTAGAATTATTTTTGATTTTTAAATTTTTTTTGGGTTTTTTTTTAATTTTTTTTACTAATAATACTACTAAATCCCTCCCTCATACCTAAATCATGCATTGTCCTCACTGTATGCAAATGAGAGAAAAAGGGCAAAGTATAAGGACGAGAATACCTGATAAAGGCATGACGGAGATACAAAACTACCTATAAAACACACAGACACAAAACACACACACACACACACAAACTCTCCCATACCTAAACTTGGTCATGGGAGACACATTACGAAATAGATATATTAATAGATACCAGATTGAGGAAAAACAACACATGTAACACAATCATCAAACATGTGAAACACACCTACAAAAATAACATTATCCACTAGAGAAGTATGATCATACACCAAAATGAAACTCATACACCTAACATCATTCCTAGACCAATTAGACGCTTCTTTATGTTGTTTAAGCAAATTAATCACCTGAAATCCTTGGTTGTGAACTATGTCATAAGAAAGAACATGAGTTTCATTATCAACTACCAAAGACTGGAAAATGACGGATTAGGAACGAAAGTGGGTGGCTCACCAGCAGAAGTCTTTAAAAAGGACTTAGGATCAAAAGAAATATCCTCAAGTTGGATTTCATGCTTAGAACAAATGGCATTCAATTCATCTAACATCGGATCAGAAGTAAAACTTCTATGAAGTTCATGAATTTCTTTATTGCTCTCATACTCTAACATAACATCTTTCTCAAGAATTGACTCAATTGCACTATCCTCAAGATTCGACCATGAAACAACGTCATCTATTAAATTAACTCCTACAGGTTGTTCAAAAAGCTCATTAGGTTGACTTCCTACATTAAAGACATTAAGATCTATCGTCATATTTCCAAAATTGAGTTTCATCGAACCATTCCTACAATTAATCAAAGCATTAGAGGTAGCAAGAAAAGGCCTTCCTAAAATGATAGAAATTTAATTTTTAAGATTTTTGACTGGTTCAGTTTCGGGAACAACAAAATCGACAGGGAAGACAAAATCACCAATCTTAATCAACACGTCTTCCACTATACCTGTTGGAGTTTTAACAGAACGATCAGCTAACTGAAGAATTACAATAGTCTTTTTAAGTTCACCTAAACCCAAGGCTTGATAGACAGATAATGGAAGAAGATTCACACTAGCTCCTAGATCGAGTAAAGCTTTATCAATGAAATTATCACATATGACACAAGAGATGGTAGGACAGCCGGGATCCTTATACTTCACAGGAATTTGATTTGACAAAATAGAACTAACATGGGATGTTAGGAAAGCTTTCTGAGGAACATGAGTGGTTCTTTTACGAGTACACAAATCTTTTAGACACTTAGCATAAGAGGGAACTTGTTGAATCGCATCTAAAAGAGGAATGTTAATCTTGACTTGCTTAAAGACTTCCAAAATCTTGTCTAACTGAGCAGATTGTTTGTTTGAAATAAGTCTTTGAGGAAATGGGGCTTTCGGCTTAAATACTTTTTCATTAGACACATCAGGTTGGGGTTTCGAAGGTGGTTCATCGGATGGTGATGACTCATCGGATTTATCTACTTCAGAACTCTCGGGATTTGAAGATTGTTTAAGACTAGGATTCAAGAGCAAAGGATTTGGTTCAGATGTCAGCTTATCTTCTTCTTGAGTATTGACACCAGCATGATTGTTGAATTGATTACCAGATCTTAGAGAGATAACAAAATTCACGTTTTCATGAGACTTTTGATTTGGATGAAATTTAGGATTAGTCTCGGGTTGCCTAGGAAATCGATTTTCTCTCTCACTAATTGTGTTTGCCAATTGACTGACTTGGACCTCTAGCTTAGATATGGCTTGAGTGTTGGAATTTAGAAATTGCCTATCTTGGGTCATAACTTGCATGAAAGTTTGTTGAGATTGAGTTAAATTAGCTTGAGATTTCAATAACGCCTCAATACTCTTTTCTAAAGAATTCAATCTCTTGTCAGATTCAGTAAAACCAGGAGGATTCAAGGGGATTGAGTTTGGATAATGACCAAGATTTTGAGGAGGATACGAATTAGGATTTTGAATTAGGTACTAATTTCCTCCATTATCTCAAATCAATTATTAAATATTCATAAGTCTCACCACTTTACTCACTTTTCATCTAACTTTATTTTTTTTTGCATTTTCTTGGTCTGCATGTCCAAACCTAATGTATATAAATTAATGGGACGGAAGGGGCAAGAGTTAATAATTTCTTGGAGCATTTCCAACCGCGTTAACTAAAAATAATTAGTTATATTGATTTAAATTAATAATTGATTAAAATTTATTAAACTTGTAAGGTAGTGTACATTGTTTATAATGGTTAGTCACTTCATAGGTTCACCAAAACATGGTTGATATTATAATATAATTGTGTTGATTAATTTATAGATAAATGAAATGTAGCGAAGTGAAGAAATTTTTACAAATTAATTTTTACTTATGGCACGTCAACTAAACTTTTAGGTAAATGTAAAGGGTTTGTACCAATTGAAAATGCTTTTATGGGCCTCCGGTAACTATCTAAGATTAAAAGAATTTTTTAAATGAATGCATGATTATGTTATTGTAAATATGATGGGTGAGTTCAAATTTTACAAAATTACCATAAATTTTTGGTAAACAAAATTGTTGTAATTTTAGGTAACTAGCTTTTTATCCGTGCAATGCACGGGAAATTTTATAAAAAGAATTGTGTAAATAACTTTCTTAATTTATTTATCAATCAATATTTTTGAATTTTCATAAAGAGATCAAACTAATTAAACTTCAATGTTATAATTTTTAATAATGATTTTAGTTGACAATATTTATTTTCTTTAACATATTTATATTGTTTCAGTTTATGTTATATTTTGGAGTAAGATAAATTTCTAATTTTATATATTATTAAAGTCATTAGTTTATTCGATTAGTTATTTGCTTCTTCATTATCTTTCTAAAATTAAATTTTATAAATTTTAGTGTTAATATTTGTTAGTATTGTATCAAATTACTTTTCGACAACTTTTTCCTAAATTATCAAAATGGTTTATCAGGGTTTTTTCATGTCTATTTTTAATATTGTAATGTTATTTTATATAAATTGTATATTTAATTTATACAATATATTGTGGAAGTATTTAATGCTAGGGTTCGTGAGCTTCGTGCTTTAATGGCTGTTTCTGCGTTCGAGACTGATCGGTCCTCACAGAATGCCTACGTATCTCGAAGTTGAGAATCAAGCCAAAAACGTAGTTCTGAGAATGTGGGGTCAGACCCTTATATAGGCGTTGGGATCCTTAGAATTATAGTAGGGTTTGGAGACTTGGCGGACAAGTCACCTCCTTGAGGAAGGTTCTAGACTCCTGCCTTGTAGGAGTCTGTTTCCATGTTGAAGTTAGTGCCTTGGAGGCTACTCATAAAGATATTGTATCCTTATCTGACTCTTATTATTGAGCTGTTAATCACCCTCAATATTAATTACAAATTTAATATTGAATTAGAGTTTTGGGTCTCATTATTGGGCCTCGAATTTGGACAATACTAGGTTTAATTAATGCCACATTAAATGTGTCTTTAAGGCTTACTTTTAGCCCATATCATTTGCCCCCAACTTCTAGAAAAACTGATCAGGTTTTCCTTGAAGTTATAACTGCCTTTTTCGAGACTCGGGGTTCATCTTTGTACACTATTGTTTCACGAGTACCATCTTTTGATGTAAAGATTGGAGCGACCGATGCATTTACGACAATTTTAAACGATGCTAAATGGCACTAACCAGCCTTAAACGATGCTTAAACAATGTCAAGCGTCACTAAACAGCATTAAACGGTGCTAAACAGCGCTAAACGGCGATAATCGGCACTAAACGACGCTAATCAGTACTAAATGACTTTTGGTCTTCGCTAGTATTTTTCCAAAACGGCGGCTAACCAGGCATATTTCGAGCATCTGGTGTGACGTTCAAAGATTATTGGAGATGTTCGAAGATCGTCGAAGATGTTTGAATATCGTTGGAGATGTTCGAATATCGTCGGAGGTGTTGGGATTACCCGGTAGCTAGCCGGCTGCCAGGAGGTCGGCCGGAGCCTTCCCTGACAGCAGGTCGGCTGAGCCTCCCTCTGGCGCCTGGTCGGCTACCAGGAGGTCGGCTAGGCATTCCTCTGGCGCCTGATCGGCTGCCAAGAGGTCGGCTAGGCCTTCCTCTGGCGCCTGATCGGCTGCCAAGAGGTCGGCTGGGCCTTCCCCTGGCACCTGGTCGTGCCTCCTGAGGCTCCTTCGTGATGCTTGAATCTTTTTCGATAACATTCAACCATCCTTTTTTGATATTTGGATGTTGACAAGCAATCTTCCTTAGTTCTAAGTACAGTTAATCTTTCGATTAGCGTCCTTAATCTCCCTCAAAACTAAACTCGTGATTTGGCTCCCTTAAACGTAATTAGGTTCTAAAGCTTAGCTAAGCACTTTGGTGTAGCTGGATGTCATACATTCACTTAAATCCCTTTTTTCTTTTCCAGAATCGTATGAATTGTAACGATTCTTTTCATCCATCATAGATGAATTTCGTCCTTTTTTGTTTTTAAATGATAGATGACTTGTAAACGCGAATCGGGCTGTGTTTCAACCTGGTGTAGCAGGTCATGCCTTTTCTATAAAAGAGGAGGAGTAGTCTTCATTTCACTTCACTTCTCAAATTTCTTCCAAGTTCTTAAGCTCTCAAGCTTCCAAGTTCAAGTTAAAGTTTAAGTTTAAGCTTCCAACATGTCGGACAACAGTAAAACACCTACCCCCCAGTCTCTATGGCCGAGGCGATGGCCAAGTGGAGCAAGGCAAGATCCCTTAGAGGTATGGTTAGACTGAGACCTCCATCATATATTGATCGTCGCTTTCATTCTCTATTAGACTTGTTAAGTACTATGAGGGAAGCATTCCCTAACAGCTCAGAGGTAGATTCGTATCATAGCCCATGTAAGTTGAGTAAATCCAAGATTGAAGAGATTGCAGACACATACAGTTTTCCAGATGTAATCAAGGTTTGTTCTCCGGGCTTGGCCGATAGAACCTGTAATTGGCTCCCCGAGAGACTGTGCGTCTACAAAGGTGCTCTTGAAGCGGGTTTGAGGTTTCCCATTGACCTGTTTATCATCAGGTTGTTAGCAGAGCTCCAGGTTCACCCTTGCCAGCTGTATCCAAATGCCTGGTGATTTATCATTATTTTCATAATAAGGTTCCGGGATCTGGACATTCCCTTGAGCACCACGATGTTTCGGAGCATATTCACGGTGAAAAATTCTGCCGACACTAAGAAAGGGTGGGTCAGTATACAACATAGAACTAACCTTCCTCCCATAGTGAATGCCCTTTTCTTCCTGGAATCTCACCATTTCTGGCCAAGGAAGTTTGTAGTTCTCAAATGGAAAGAAGGTGATTGGGGCCAATTCTTTGTGCCTAAGTTCGGAAATGTGGAAGATAGTTCATACTTTGTGTGCGATCTTGATCAGCAAGAACAACTAGACCAAGATAGACTGCTTGCGGACGATGGTCGCACCCATTATAAAACTTTCTTGAACGAGAAAAAGCTTGTAGAAACTGGCCTTAGCTTTCTTTCATTTGAGGGTAATTTATCTTTGTTGTCTATTATGAACTTCGTCTGTTCTTATTCTGATATTTTTCGTTTCTACATTTCAGCTGTTGAGGAGTTGGACAGCCGTCCTGAAAATCAGCCAATCACCACTATAAGGATGCTTAAGAAGGCCGAGGCTTCGACAAACCCCACTAGCCCAAAGATCCCTCAGTTCCTGGTCGGATGCTCTCAAGTGGGAAAAAGGTCCCGGAATGTTGACGGGGACACTAGATCCCCTTTTCTCCCATCTTGGGGTATCTGCGAGCAAGGCTCCGTCTTTGGGAGCCCTGCTTTGGCCTTGGACTGGTCCAAGTGCTCCATCACTCCCCCTGACCTTACAACGGTGTCTTTAGGGGATAAGATTGACGAGTCTGAGCTCCTTGGAGCTCAAGCTTTATACCAGGTATGACACTCCTCCTTATGAATTCGGTGTTCTTGCATATTTTGACATTATAAATGCCTTATCAGTTTCTTTGTTTCAGGCCAATGCCTACTTCCAATCTGCTGCCCGTCAAGGCCGCACCTTCAGAGACGATAATGTGGCTTTATGAAAAGAGAAGATGAGGTTTGATGAGGAGAAACTAGACCTAGATTCTAGAGTCCTCCGTGCTGAGGTAAATGCTCACTCTATTCAAAAGCAATACAATTCCTTGCATAGAAAGAAGACGGATGAGTTCAACAAGGTGGTCGAAGATTATCATCAATCATATGCCTTTCTGGATTTCATGGACAAACATGATGATGAGGTGCGCACCGTTAACATGTCTATCGGCTGGAACAAAGATGTGAGTGTCATGAGCAACAAGTACCCAACTGTTGTTGACCCGGCGAACTTCCCTTGCCCTGACTGGGCCGTTAGTGGAGGAGGCTATGTTGATTATGCTTCCGGCTCGGGGGTCAAAGTTGTGCCTCAAGCGTCGGGCTCCAGCTCTAAGGGAGGCCGCCGACCTTCTGGCTCTAAAGGGGCTACCCAAGCTGTTAGTCTAGATTCAACCTCCTCGAGTTCTCGTGGGAAGATGCCCATGCCTCCCAGAAAAGAGAAAGCGGTGATCCGACAGCCACTTGATAAGTGGATAATTTTGCATATTTTTATTGCCTATTTATTGCTTGAATTCATATTTTAATAAATTATTTTGTTTTATTTCAGGAAATTTCAAGAAAAATGAAGAAATGACAAAATAAAGAAATAAATGACAAAAGAAGGAAAAGAAGGACCAAAATGGAAGAAAAAGGAAAGAATATGGAGGGTGGTGCACATTTTGCCAAAACCAAATGGATGGCCAAGATTTAGCCAACCAAAACCAAATCAATGGCTAGGATTTACCCACACCTACCTAAAACCCTAAAATTTTCCTATAAATAGCCTCCTCATCTTCACTTGTAAAGGACATTACATTAGGCATTAGGCCTTAGAATTAAAATTAAGTTCATCTCCCAAAATTTTAGTAGTAATATTTTTCTTCTTGTAAGCACTTTTTATTTGTATACCATTTCAAGTTTCATTTTAATTCTTGCAAATTCAAGTTTCATTTCATTTCTCTACTTGTTCTTTATTTCGTTATTTTCGTAAATTCTCGGGTGGATAAAGTAGCGACGCTAACCACACGGGATTGAAAGTATCGATTTAAGAATTTGTTTCGTAATTTTAATTTTCGTTTTAATATTAGTTACGCCCCTTTAAATTTCCATTTTATTGTGGGTTTTATATTATGCTAATTGTAGATTTAATATTTTTATGCTTTAAATATTAATGTAATTTAAATAAAAAAAATCATAAAAATATTAGCTTTTAATTCTCAATATGTAATTTAACTACTTTTAGTATGTTAATTCGAAGCAATATTCATTTAGACTCCCCTGTTTCTTCATTTCGTTCTTAACTTTAAAACAAACCCAGCCCATCTTGTTTCTCTCTACTCTTCATTTCACCACTGCAATCACCATCCACCCTCTCCCTTATTTTCTTGTTTAATCAAAACCTTCCCCATCTTCTTCCTCCCTTTTCAAACCCACGCCCCTCCTCTACCTCTCTCGTTGTTGTTGATTAATTCGAGCTGTGAGATTAAGCTGAATTTGTGTAAGGATAAATCGAGTTTAGTGTACTTGGTCTGCAAATCATTCGGAGTTGGACTCGCACCGAGTTGACTCGGGGTTTCTCAGAATTTTTCTGTTGCGTTATTGTTTATAGAGTTTTTTTCGTTTTTGTTGTTGTTTCGCTTAAGTATTTTCTGCGTCGGTTTTGAGTTTAGAATTTAGTTAATGATTGTGGCTTGTGTTTGTAATCTAAGTTTTACTGAGTCAGTTGTGTAGATGAGTTAACAAGCTTTTGAAATTTTAATTATGGTGTGCTGTTGGAATTCGAGTTTGCTGGATTGTAGTCACGTTCTATGCTAAGTTTGTTTTGTTCGAGCAACCGCCATTCTCCTTGAGTCGTAATTCTTGTTTTTACTGTTGGTCTCTTCTAAGTTGATTGCTGTTAATTACTGCTTGTTTTTATTTTGTTAATTGCTGCTGTTGATTGCGATTAGAGTCCGCCATTTGTTAATCTTTGGTTTGTAATTCCCTAAGTTTGTGGTTTGATTTATCTGTTGCGGTTTGGGTGTTGTTTACATGAGTTGTAGTGGTACCAAGTCTGTACAGGGTCGAGTTCGTGAGACCGATTCTAAGTCATTAAGTTCATTTATCTCTTTCAAGTTTTGATTCGTTGCCTAGTTCATTGGTTTGTTCTGCAGAGTTGTTTGATTTTCTTGAATTTGTGGCCACGTTTGTGTCAAGTGTTGCTTCCTGTTCGGATTGTTCGTAAGTTGCCTGTGCTGTTCTGAGTCACGGTTCTAAATAGTGTAAAATCGTATTTTCAAATTCTGTAAATAAGAATTGTTTTTGAAAAAGTTTTAAATAGTGATAATAAAAAAAAAATAATAAAATTAATAATTTTAAATTTCATTTTTTTGTAAATAATGTCTTAAAATAAATTCTAGTTTAAATTGAGTTTTATAATTTGTTAGAATAATTCAGAGTTTAGATTTAAATTTGAATTTTGAATTTTCCATAGGTATAATAATTTTAGAAAAATAAGGTTTTAAATAATTTAGAATAATTCAATTTTTAATTAGTTAAATATGTTTTCATTTAGTAATTAATTTTTTATAAAATCCAAAACCTCCAAAAATCAAATTGTTCTAATTCGATTAAATTAGAATTAAGGATTTGCGAAAATATTATTCCCTGTGGATCGAATCTTAAATACTAAAACGATGATCGTGCGCTTGCGATATTAATTGTACCATTTCCGCCACATCACCACTCCCTGGAAAGAGGCTTCAGAATGAACTTAGTGAGTCTTCTAAGACTACATCTACTACCAAGGAAGAGGAAAAGGTTGCGAAGACGGGGGGCAGCTGAAGCTGATGGTAGCTCAGACGAGGATGACTCCGATGAGAAGGATTCTGTCGAAGAGAAAGGTTCTGATGATGAAGAAGGAGATGCTCCACAGGATTAGATGGCCTTGCATGGCCTTGTTAGCCGCTTGTGGCTTTGCTTACTTTTATTCAGTGGTCCTTCATGGACTTAACTTTTATTTGATAATGTTTATAATCTTAACTTTGAACCTTGGCCCATCGGGGCGTTTTATCTATGCACTAGTTTTCCTTTATTCATGTGTTCTCTTATTTTTGGTACTTGGTCATCTTAGACTTACACTCATCATGTGCTTGGTACATAATTAAAATCAAAGAATCATAGAATGGAAAATAAGCTTACATTAATAACTCGAAGCGGGTTCAACCCTTACATAGATTAATTACTACTGTCCTACAAGAGGCAATAAGCCCTGTAATGGTTTCATCGAACTTTATTTCTACCACTACTAGATATATAAAAAGCTAAGTCCCTACTAGGATAGCTTAAACAGAATAAACCTTCAGATTCAAGGCATGCAAAGTAGGGGGCACCTCGTTTCCATCCAAGGTCTCCAGCTTGTAGGATCCCCGTCCTAGTGTCTTCTTGACTCGATACGGCCCTTCTCAATTGGGGGCTAACTTTCCTTTCTGGCCAACTCCAGAGGCCTCTATCTTCCTTAGAACCAAGTCGCCTTGTCGAAAGAAGCTTTCTTAACCCTTTGGTTGTAGTGGAAAGATGATCTCTTCTGATGCCCTGCATTCCTGGCATTTGCTTCATCCCTAACCTCATCAATCAGATCGAGAGCAAGCCTCATGCCTTCCTCATTAGTCTCAGGTTCATATGCTTCCATACGCGGTGATGTATGCGTAATCTCCAGGGGCACAACTGCCTCGGCTCCATAAGCCAACAAGAATGGTGTTGTTCCGGTTGTCACCTTGCAGGTGGTACGATATGCCCAGAGTATAGGCAGCAACTCGTCCACCCAAGTTTTTCTCGAGCGTTCGACCCTCTTCTTCAGTCCGTCAAGGATAATTCGATTTGCTACCTCTGCTTGTCCATTAGCTTGCGGATGAGCTACCGAAGTAAAGAGAAGCTCGATTGCATTCTCATCACAGTACTTCTTGAACTCTTCATTATTGAACTATCACCCATTATCCGTCACAAGGATTCATGGGATACCATATCTGCAGATTATGCTCTCCGAAAAGAACTGGGCAACTTGCTTGGTGGTTATCTTGGCTAGAGGCTTAGCCTCAATCCACTTGGTGAAGTAGTCGATGGCCACTATCAGGAACTTCCTTTGTGCTGAAGCTACAGGGAAAGGACAAGTATGTCCATTCCCCACATGGCAAACGGGATAGGACAGTTAATCGATGTCAACATCTTCGGCGGTTACCTTACAGTTGGGGTGTGCTTCTGGCACCTGTCACACTTCTTGACATAGTTTTGTGCATCGGCCAACATCTCTGGTCAATAGAATCCTAAATGAGTGATCTTCTGAGCTAGGACTCTGCCCCCCAAATGCTGCCCACAGATCCCTTCATGAACTTCCTTTAGCGCTTCCTCTACCTCTTGGGGCCTCATGCACTTTAAATATGGGATGACAAAAGATCTCTTATAAAGGATTCCTTTAATCAAGACATATCTCAACGCTCTCACTAACAGTTTCCATGACTCCAAGGCATTGTCAGGGAGCCATCCTGTCTCCAAATGAGCTTTGATAGGGTCTATCCAACAACCCCCTATGTTGATTGGTGCCACTAGTTTCGAATTGATGGTTGGGGCCTTCAAGACCTAGAAGTAAACACTCCATGCATAATTTTCTATCTCAGAAGAAGTGAACTTTGACAGGGCATCGGCCTTAACGTTCTCTTCTCTCGGATTGTACTCCATATAGCACTCATCAAACTGAGTCATAACAGCTTTCACAACTCTCAAATATTTTGCCATTGTCTCCTCCTTGGCTTCAAACTCACCATTCACTTGCGAGACTACCAGTCTTGAATCTCCACAAACTTTGAGGTTCTTGACCTTTAATATTTTGGCCAAGCCCAATTCGGCTATCAAGGCTTCATATTCAGCTTCGTTGTTAGTTGTCAAAAAATCCAACTTCAAAGCATATTCAACTGTGAACCCATCGGGGCTTTGCAAGACTAAACCTGCACCACTGGATTTTGTTTTTGATGCTTCATCAAAATAGAGCACCCAATATTCCTTCTGATCAGGTACAAGTTCTTCATCCTTGTGCTCACTTCCTTGATTGGGCACTATCTCCTACCCCCCGACTTCTTGGTTGCCAATGGTACATTCAACCATGAAGTCAGCCAATGCCTGAGCCTTGATGGCTGTCTGAGGCTTGTATGTGATGTCAAATTCTCCGAGTTCGATTGCCCACTTAATCAGCCTTCCACTGGCCTTTGGTCTATGCAATATGTTTCTCAACTGCTGGTCCGTCAGGACTTCAATCTTCATCTGCAAGACAACCTGGCTCTTTTCCATCACAACCAACTCAACCAAAGAAGAATGTGAATGCTATTGCTCTTAGGAGTGGGCTCACATATGATGGTCCACCGATGATGTGACTGAGGAGAAAGAAAAGGAAAACACTGATGACAAGATTGATGAAGCTGTTGATGAAACAAACAAGGGTGGAACTAAAGGAAGCAAGAAAGATGATAAAGAGAAGATTGTTAGTGCTCTTCCACCATTTGTGCCTAAACTGCCATTTCCTAGCAGGATGAATAGAACTAAGGTGGATCAACAGTTTGGTAAGTTTATGACGCTTGTCAAGAATCTTGAGGTAACAGTTCCTTTCACTGATTTAGTTTCTCAAGTTCCATCATATGCAAAGTTTCTAAAGGATATACTCACAAAGAAAAGATCTTTTGGTGAGGTGGAGATAGTAGCTTTTACTGAAGAGTGTAGTGTTGTTTTACAAAATAAGTCTCCACCTAAACTTAAAGATCCTGGAAGTTTTTCAATCCCATGTCATTTAGGTGCACTATTTATTGACAAAGCTTTATGTGACTTAGGCGCTAGCGTCTCTGTCATGCCTCTCTCAATTTTTTAAAAATTAAACATGGGAGAACTGAAATGCACACAAATGACATTGTAAATGGCAGACCGTTCTATAAAATATCCACTTGGTATTTTAGAGGATGTGCCTGTCAGGGTTGGAAAATTCTATATTCCTGTAGACTTTGTAGTTTTGGATATGGAAGAAGATAGCCAGATACCTATTATTTTAGGTAGACCATTTCTCTGTACTGCAGGTGCTGTTATTGATGTTAAAAATGGGTCTCTTACTTTGAGTGTTGGTGATGATAAAATTACTTTTACTCTAACCTCTGCTCTTAATTCCCCTTTGCTTGAGAATACATGTTGCAGGATTGATGTCATAAATGAAATTGTCCATGATGAGCTACCTCAGGTTTTGTTGAATGATTCCTTAGAAGCAGTTCTTATGCTTGAAGCTTCAGAAGGGGAAGGACATGCTGAGATTGATTCTTTAATCCTTGAGTTGGATGGCGAGGCTGATCCAAGCCAAAATTGTGAGGTAACCAGCACTATCACTTCTAGCGATAAACCTCAGGTAAAGAAGCTAGAGTTAAAACCTTTGCCATCTAATCTCAAATATGTGTTTCTTGATGATGATGAGTCATTTCCTGTGATTGTTAGCTCCAAACTTGATGATGGTCAGATCTCTAAGCTTCTCGCTGTGTTGCGTATGCATAAAAAAGCTATTGGCTATAGTATTGATGATCTTAAAGGGATTAGCCCAGACTTTTGCATACATAGAATTCATTTAGATGAGGATCATAAGCCTTGCATTCAGGGACAATGTCGCTTGAACCCTAATATGCAAGAGGTAGTTAAAAAGGAAGTCCTTAAACTACTTGATGCGGGCATCATTTACCCAATTTCTGATTCAAAATGGGTAAGCCCAGTTCAAGTTGTTCCTAAGAAAGGAGGGACTACAGTGATTAGGAATGAAAAAAATGAATTAATCCCCACTAAAGTTGTCACAGATTGGCGAATGTGTATTGACTATCGCAGGTTAAACATCGCCACTAAAAAAGACCATTACCCTCTCCCTTTCATAGATCAGATGCTTGAAAGACTTGCTAAACATAAGTTCTTTTGCTATCTAGATGGATACTCAGGGTTCTTTCAGATCCCTTTACATCCTGATGATCAAGAGAAGACTACATTTACTTGTCCCTATTGTACCTTTGCATATCGAAGAGTGCCTTTTGGACTGTGCAATGCCCCTGCTACTTTTCAGCATTGCATGATAGCCATATTTTCTGATTTCATAGAGTCTATTATGGAAGTATTTATTGATGATTTCAGTGTTTATGGTTCTGATTTTGATAAATGTTTGCATAATCTTTCTAAAGTGCTTAAAGGTTGTGAAGAGGTAAATTTGGTTTTAAATTGGGAAAAGTGCCACTTCATGGTCAACGAAGGAGTGGTACTTGGTCATCTTATATCTGAACGTGGCATCCAAGTTGACAAAGTAAAAATTGAGGTTATTGAGAAACTTCCTCCCCCTGTTAATGTGAAGGGAGTGAGGAGTTTCTAGGTCATGCTGGGTTTTATCGACGCTTTATTAAAGATTTTTCAAAAATTGCAAAACCCCTCACTCAATTGTTGCTTAAGGATGTCACCTTTGAGTTTACTGATGCTTGTCTAGAGTCTTTTTATAGGATAAAGAATGCTTTGGTAACTCCACCAATCATACAACCTCCAGATTGGAATCTTCCATTTGAAATCATGTGTGATGCAAGTGACTACGCTGTTGGAGCAGTTCTTGGCCAAAGGAAAGACAAGGTATTGCATGTCATCTACTATGCAAGTAATACCTTGGATGAATCTCAGGTGAACTACGCTACAACTGAGAAGGAACTCTTATCTGTGGTCTATGATCTTGACAAGTTTCGAACCTATCTCATTGGTTCCAAAGTCATTGTTCACACTGACCATTCTGCACTGAAATATCTATTGGCTAAGAAAGAAGCAAAACCGAGGCTTATTCGTTGGATTCTGTTACTCCAAGAATTTGACTTGGAAATCAAGGACAAGAAAGGTGCTGAGAACGTGGTTGCAGATCATCTCTCACGACTGCGCTTCAAACCAGATATTGCATCAGACACTCCTATTGACGATTCTTTTCTAGATGATCACCTATTTGCCGTTGTTACTAAAACTCCTTGGTATGCAGACTTTGTAAATTTCTGTGTTAGTGGATCTCACCCTCCAGATTTGACCTACCAACAATGAAAACGGTTCTATCATGATGCTAAACAATACTTTTGGGATGACCCTTTCTTGTATCGCAAGTGTGCTGATGGGATCTTTCGTAGGTGCATCCCAGAATATGAAGTAAATGACATTCTCAGACATTGTCATTCTCTTACTTGTGGAGGTCATCATGGTCCTTCTAAGACTGCTGCAAAGGTACTTCAATCTGGTTTCTTTTGGCCTTCTCTATTTAAGGATGCTCGTGCTTTCTTTTTGGCTTGTGATGCATGCAAATAACGGGTAATATTTCTAAACGTCATGAGATGCCACAAACCGGTATTCTAGAAGTTGAAATTTTTGATGTATGGGGAATTGATTTCATGGGACCTTTCCCAACTTCTTGTGGGATGAAGTACATCTTGGTTGCAGTTGACTATGTATCCAAGTGGGTTGAAGCTATTGCATCACCAACCAATGATTCTAAGGTAGTTATGAATCTCTTCAAGAAAATAATCTTCCCACGTTTTGGAGTTCCAAGGGCTGTGATTAGTGATAGTGGTTCTCATTTTCACCAAAGACAATTTGAAAATCTGTTAAAGAAATATGGTGTCACTCATAATGTTGGTTTAGCTTACCATCCTCAGACAAGTGGCCAGGTAGAGGTTTCAAATCTTCAAATCAAAAGTATTTTGGAGAAAGTGGTGGCAAAGTCTCGAAAAGATTGGTACTTAAAGCTAGATGATGCTTTGTGGGCTTACCGGACAGCTTATAAGACCCCCATTGGCACTACTCCATATCGGTTAGTCTATGGCAAGGCATGTCACTTACCAGTTGAGCTTGAACATCGTGCTTTTTGGGCTATAAAGGAGCTCAACATGGATTTGAAGGCTGTAGGAGAAGCAAGGCTTCTTCAGATTAATGAATTAGATGAGCTTCGATTTGATGCTTATGACAGTTCCCGAATCTACAAGGAAAGAACGAAGAGAATGCATGATAAGGTGATCCAACGTCGCGACTTTCAGATTGGTGACAAGGTATTGTTGTTTAATTCAAGGCTATGACTCTTTCCTGGGAAGCTTAAATCTAGGTGGTCCGGACCGTTCACTGTAACTCAAGTTAAATTTCATGGTGCTGTTGAAATTATGGGGCGAGATGGAACAAAGTTTAAGGTTAATGGTCAGCGCTTGAAATTATATGTTGAAGGTGCATTTATTGGTGGAATAGAGACATTCTATATCCCCAACCCCTCCACGGCCATCTAAATCGAGGTTAAAAGTCAAGCTAATGACTCTAAATAAGCGCTTCTTGGGAGGCAACCCAAGATTGTTGTAGAACTTCTTCAAAAAAAAATCAAAAAAATAAAAAAAAATAGTTAAATAAAAAAATCTTTCAATTTTTTTAGGTAGAATTTTTGTATTTTTATTTTTACTCCCCCAAGGTGCCTTGATGATTTTTGTGTGAAGTTTTCAGGTGTGAAAAGATTTATTATACCTCTATGAATTAAGTTAATGGGCTACCCACGAGTCTTCTATTTCTACCTACGGTGTTAATGCTCTCTGTTGAGGTGTCTCTGTTGCAAGGCGTAGAAAGAAAAAAAAAGAACGAAAAAAAAATC
This sequence comes from Saposhnikovia divaricata, assembly GCA_036435485.1. Lineage (NCBI taxonomy): Eukaryota > Viridiplantae > Streptophyta > Magnoliopsida > Apiales > Apiaceae > Saposhnikovia > Saposhnikovia divaricata. The sequence goes on from CM071597.1 coordinate 191,000,557, forward strand.
TTGCGGTGCAATTTTTCCTACCCATGGTGCAGCTGGCCCCTGTACAGTAACCACAAAAAAGAACGAGTGCCGAGAGGCGAGGCCCGCAGTGAGAAATTCTCCACCTGCGGTGCGCCCCTCCCCTGTACCCCCTTGTTCAACAACCCACACTGCACGCACTTGATATAATTCATTTAATTTTTTGTTTTTTGTTTTTTGTTTTTTGTTTTTTTTTTTTTTGTTTTGGTTTTAACTTAATAATTAATATATTTATGTTACAAATTTTTGTAAATATTATAAATATTTGTGTTGATTATTATTATTATTATCATTATTATGTATCAATATTTTACTATAATATGTATGTTGATTTTTTTATTTTATTCTTTCTTCTTTTCTTTTTTTTTTTTTATTTTTATTTCATTTTTTTTATAGTGATTATTTATGTATAATATATTATATTTATAAATATTTTTTTTACTAATATTTATGTTAAATAATTTGTACTCTTTTTGTGATTATGTATTCTATATTAAAAATAAATCAAAAACAAAAATAAACACAATTTTTTTTGTATTATTTGTAAGTTATTATTATTAATATGTATATTTGTATACATGTGTGTGTCTGATCACGTAACCCAACCCTAGCTCAGCGCGACTGTTACCTTGCTACTGCTGCAGCTTCTTCACGACTCCATCAGATCACAGTTCTTCCACAGATCTTACATACGCGCTACGCTACAGATCACAGTCTATTGCAAGGGGTCCTACCAGCCACACCATTCACACCTGCTGGATTTCGTTACAGCTAGGACAGCCGCGAGAATCTTTGCTAAAGAGTTTTCTTACACATCATCGTGTGTTTCTTACGTCCACTACATCCCGTGCTTACACATTAACTACAGCTGCTATGGGTCGTGCATCTACATCTTCTTCTCCTCTCAAGAAGAAACAAAAATAGAATTCTGAACCTACTCCTCTCAAGTATCCCGCAATCAAGTTCATTGGGGAAACACAACGATCCTTATATGCTGCACTATCTAAACGTCCACTGCTTCCCACCAGGTATGCAGATTATAGTGCTCTTTTCACGTTAGAGATTGATTTTGAGTTGAAACATAAACTGGCCCAAGTAGGATGGAGCGATCTCGAAATTATGGATGAGCCGTCTTATGGTGTTCTTACTTGTGAGTTCCTGAGTTCATTCACAGTTACTAGCGATGGGTTGTTATCTTTTCGGATTGCAAATAAAAATCATGGGATTTCAAAAGCTTAGTTGGCCAGCATGTTCAATTGGCAATTGGTAGAGCAGCAACAGCTTCCTGTCGATTACGCTACTCCCTTTTGGCTTCAAATCACGGGATTTCCCAGTACTCATAGATATACTTCTCAACATGCTTTAGCTTCGGATATCATCAGTCCCTGCTACCGTTACTTTGCTATGCTTCTCTCATATACTATATATGGTCGTGGTGAAAGCAATAACAAAATTCAAACTGGGGAGCTTGCTTTGTTGTACTACTTTGATGCAGAATCTCTGGTAGATTGGATGAGTTTGTTGGTTGAAAGGCTCTTGTATCAAGCCAAGCAACCTACGGGAGCTCTGGTGATGGGTGGATTTGTCACTCAGATTGCTGAGAAGCTAGGTGTTTTTTATCGCTACACAACTAGTCTAAAGGAAGCAGACGGGTGGTCCCCAACACTTGATATTAAGTATATCACTGGTATGCATATGTTGCGTCGACGTGGTAAGGATGGTTTGTTTGTGGTACCTCATAAGCGTGACGGACTACAATCAGAGGTGCTTGCAGCGCCAGTGGAAACCCTTGAGCAACAAGTTGCTGAGATAAAGGCAAACCAACTTCTAATCATACAAGATCAAGAGAGGATGGGGACACAATTGGCTGACATCTATGCTTCTATTCAGAGATATTTTTCACACCATACACCTTGATCTAGGGGAGTTTTCTTTCCTTTCTTTTTATTGTAGTTTTATTTTGTTTTTAGTTGTAGTTTTGTATCTTGTTCATTAGTTCATTGGGGACAATGAACCATTTAAGTGTGGGGATGAGTTCTCGATGTAAGAAAATTCAAAAAAAAAATATAAAATTAAAAATCCAAAAAAATTGCAAAAAAAATTTTTTATATTGCCTCGTCTCATAGTGTGTTAACAAGGATAGGTACACATCTTGTGGGCTTATTTTGCATGATTATTTGATATGTCACATTTCTGAAAATCATGTTACTTGATGATTCCTTGTTTGTGCTTGCGAAAATGAAAAACTTGAGATGTATCTTTGTTAATTTTAGTGAGTATTGAAGCATGCTTTCACTTTGTGAGATCTTGAGCCTAATTTATGATTGGTACATTATATATAAATCGATTTTTATTGTTGTATGTTGTTCATCATTGAGTATGTTGCTCTAGAACTTGTTTTAAACCATTTTGAGATTACATGATATGTGTGTGCATGAAAATAATAGAGGCACTAGGGTTAACCACATTTATCCAAACACTACCCGTGAATTATATCCTTAGTGAATCCCTTTGAGCCTTTTATCCGTTATTTTTGTATATCACCACTCTAAATTCTTGAGCCTACTTGTTTATTCTTGTCTTGATTTACTAGTAGAGCATTTTGATTCATTTGGGGGTTGGTGAGTGCATAGTGTGGGGATTTCTTTGTTAAGGTGTGTTCATTTGGTGGGAATCAATATGAAAGAAAAAAAAAGTGGCTAGGTACTCCTTTGAGACCAATGGGTGGCAAATGCAATGTCATATGAAAGGGACGATCCATGTACATGTGCTGGTATTAAGTGCATTGTACAAGAACTTATTCTTGGTGACTTTCACTGCCCTTGGTTACTGGAGTTTGAAAAAAAGAAAAAAAAAGATCAAGTAGAGTTTGTGTTCATTGATTTGTACGATATGAATTGGGAAAGTACATGGTAATATGTGCTTGGGATTTAATGCTTGTGAGAGTTTGCTCAGCTTTTACATGATCAAAATTTCATGTTGGGTGCTTTAATTAAAAATGAACATTATGATCTATTAGTTGTCGAGTTAGCCACTTGCTAGCCTTTTTCTTGATTCCCTACCCTTTACCTTAACCACGTTACAACCTTTAACAAAGACCTTTTGATTTGTGCATGCATGTATTCAAAGTAGTGGAGATTTGGTGGACAACCAAACATATGGTAGTACATGACTTTATTGATTGAACTTGAGCGAATACACTTCACCTATACACTTGTGTGATTTGAGAGTTATGTGAGCTTTTCTATCCATAGCATGTTACTCACTGAATGCGACGTTGATATCTATTTCATGATCTTTTTGTCTATTTATACTGTGTGCTTACTTGGATAGTCTTGTACATATGATGTGTAAGTGAACAGACTTTCAGTATTGCGCGATTGAGGTGTACTTGTGTGGAGTACTATGATATGTTGCATACTTGAGACTTGGCAGAAAAAATGGATTTTGTGGGTATATTCAATATAAACCCTCACGAGACAACACTTGTCCTACTAGGGCTGCCTAGGGGTTTAACGGCTTGTTGCATATGCTCAATGCAATCATGTCATCTATGAAAGTGATGTTTGTTAGGACTTAGTTTTTATTTTGATTATTTTCCCGATGACGTGCAAATGCTTAGTGTGGGGATGTTTGATAGAGTATATTTTTATATATATTTTAGATGATTTTATTCTCATATTTATTGTGTTTTGCACTGATTTAGATTTTTATTTGATAGATTTTGATGTTTTATTGTAGGAAGTAAAGAATTTCTAAACTTGGAAGGATTTGGAGAAAAAGATCTATTTTGGAGCTAAATTAGAAGAAAATTCGGAATTATTGGACTACACGGGCTCTTGACGTTGTTTGGGACATAACTTGAGTTCCAGATGTCCGTTTTTAGCGATCTTACAGTCCACGCGAAACTTGTGGAATTCTCTTTAATTCAGAGGTGGTCCAGTAAGCAAAATCCAGTTGGAACAGCCCAGAAACAGAGGAGAACAGACAGCTACGAATTTTTATAAGAGAATCCTAGTCGGTTTAGAAGTCTTCTTTTGTAAATTTATTAAAACATTAAAATACTTTATTATTAGGGGAGATTGGATTATTAATGATTATTAGCTGGTAACGTAGGAAAAAAAGAGGTACTTTTGATATTTTAGGAGCTAGGGTTTACTCTCCCATCTTCTTCATTACTTTGTTAGGGTGGATTTTTTGTTCTTCATTTAATACAAATTCAATGTACTTCTTTATCTTCTCTTGTTTAGTTAGTATATGCTTTACATGGCTTTCTTAATTGCTTTCCTTGTTCTAATTCCTAGCATGAGTGAGTAGTCAATTTCTAGGCCTCAAGGGGAAGCCATGTACACACCGTGATTTTGGATTTATTTTCACAGTAGTTTGGCTTGTTTAATTGATTCTAATTGATATGTATTAGTGTTTAATGTGTGTAATTGGCCAATATCACAGATTAATTGTATGCAATAATGGTAATGGACACTACGCCATAAACGCTCAAATGCAACGCCCTGTTTAATGTTGCTTTAGGCCAAAAAAGCATTGCATTAGACCAAATGCAACACCAGGGGGCGTTGCATTCGAGACCGTCTCGTTAGACCCCATAATCCAACGCTTTCTGGCATCTAATGTAACAGCAATAAGCGTTGCATCTGACATGTAATGCAACACCACAGCAAGCAAATGCAACATCAAAGAGGCGTTGCAATTGTTATTAGATAAAATTTCAATTCCACGTCACTAAGTGGGTCCCACTAGCTTGCCACATCAGCAATAGGTCCAGCTGGCATGCCACGTCAACAACAGTCCAGTTGGCATGCCACGTCAGCAACAGTCCAGCTGGCATGCCACGTCAGCATGTGGGGCCCACTTGCCATGTCAGTATGTGGGGCCCACTTGTCACGTTAGCATGTGTGGCCCACTTGCCACGTCATCAGTGGGGCCCATGTGCCATGCCAGTAGTGGGCCCCCATGGCACGTCACTAGTGGGTCCCACATGCCATGTAATGCAACGCTTTTATTTGTTTTTTAAAACACTACAATCTTTTCAAATGCAACACTAAAATATCTAATGCAACGCTAGAAATATCAAATGCAACGCTTTGATTAAAATTTATGCAATATCTTGTTTGATACATAAGAAAACCTATCCAGAACATCAAAATACATTCAAATCCATCCTACTAGCCATCCAAATAATTTTCATCCCATCCACACCATACAAATACTTCTCAAAATGTAACTAACTACCAAAACTAACCACATAACATAATACAAGAAAAAGTCTAATATTCAATTCTAATTCTACATAATACAAGACTATTAGTTCATAGAGCAGATGCCACTAAAAAGCTAGTTTAATATGAACTCCATGCATCCATCATAGAGCTGCAAGTCATGACCACTATTGGAAAGCAAACCGGGGCACCTGAATCCAACCTGCAATAACAGAATTTATATATCAACTAATTAAATGTCTGTCTATGTGTTAGCAAACATTTAAGTCTGTCTATGTGTTATGATTTCAAAATCTGTATTAAATGTATGGAACCTAAAATTCAACAGAACTTTACTATTTAGAAAAATAAAATTAACAGTCAAAAATTTTGATTCTCAGAAACATTTAACCTAACCAAATAGTTTCATCATTCGGGACAAGACTATTTAAAAGGGAAGTCTACGTTGACCGGTTTGACCGTTATAAAACCAAACCAAATACATCTAGCAAATTTTTTAAAAATTTACCACTTCACTAAAACCGTTATATCTTGATATCCGTACGATTGGAACGTCGAAAAAAAGATTTTAAAAAATAGTTCCATCATTCGGGACAAGACTATTTAAAAGGGAAGTCTACGTTGACCGGTTTGACCGTTATAAAACCAAACCAAATACATCTAGCAAATTTTTTAAAAATTTACCACTTCACTAAAACCGTTATATCTTGACATCCGTACTATTGGAATGTCGAATTTTTTTTTTTAAAAAATAGTTTCATCATTCCGGTAAGAGCAGCAGTTAACGTAACACTTCAAAACATCAAATGCAACGTTTTTTTCTCCTAATGCAACGCTTCTGCCACGTCAGCGAATGCCACGTCAGCAAATGTGGGACCCACACCTGCCACATCAGCAATTGTGGGCCCCACACCTACCACATCAGCATCTGTGGGCCTCCTGCCACGTCACCCTTGTGGGCCCCACACTGCCACGTCACCCTTAGTGGGCCCCACAGCTGCCATGGCAGACTTTATTAATATTAAAAAATAGCTAATGCAACGCTTTTATTTAGCAAATGCAACGCTTTTTTCACCTAATGCAACGCTTCTGCCATGTCAGCGAATGCTACGTTAGCAAATGTGGGCCCCACACCTGCCACGTCAGCAATTGGGGGCCCCACACCTGCCACGTCAGCATCTCTGGTCTTCTGCCACGTCATCCTTGTGGGCCCCACACTGCCACGTCACCCAGGTGGGTCCCACAAAAGCCACGTTAGCGTTTATTAAAATTAAAAAATAACTAATACAACGCTTTTATATAGAGAATGCAACGCCTTTTTCACCTAATGCAACGCTTCTGCCACATCAGCAAATGCCATGTCAGCAAATGTGGGCCCCACATATGCCACATCAGCAATTGTGGGCCCCACACTTGCCACGTCAGCAAATGCCACGCCAGCAAATGTGGCCCCCACTGCTGCCACATCAGCATTTTTTAAAATTAAAAAATATCTAATGCAACGCCAGCTGTTAGTGTTGCATTATGTGAAACACTATGGATCAAATGCAACGCTAATTATGTGTAATGCAACACCAGTTCAAGTTCTGTTTCATTAGAGCCAAAATTTCATACCTAAAAGAACACTTTCAGTGAAACACTAGATAAAAGCATTGCATATGAGCATTTATGGCGTAGTGGGATCAAGAGATAATGTACTAATTAGAGGCACACATACGATTAGCCGAATGAATGTGAATGCGAGAGCATCATTGGATTTCTGAGAACGTTGATACTCGAGAGAGATTAACACATGTTCTAATTACTTGACCAGCTGAATTACTAAAAGTTATTATTGTGTAAGCATGTTTCGAGAGTATTAATACTCGAGAGAGATTGATATACTCTAGCTACATGGCCACTTTAGATGCTTTAGCTTAAAACCACTTTGGTGTGAACATGGTGAACCCGATTGCCCTAGACTTTATTTAATTGATTTATAAACATATTTATTTGCATTATTTAGTTAGATAAAACCTTTACCAATCGTTAATCTCTAGGAACAATTTGCAATAATTAGATTAAATTTCTTGAAACTTGTCTCCTTATGGATTCGACCCGTACTTGCCAGTATTTGCTAATAACAGACACCGTGCACTTGCGGATAGATATAATTTGACGTATCAAGTTTTTGCTTTTATAGAACGGTCTGCCATTTGCAATGTCATTTGTGTGCATTTCAGTTCTCCCATGTTTAATTTTTGAAAAATTGAGAGAGGCATGACAGAGACGCTAGCGCCTAAGTCACATAAAGCTTTGTCAATAAACAGTGCACCTAAATGACATGGGATTGAAAAACTTCCAGGATCTTTAAGTTTAGGTGGAGACTTATTTTGTAAAACAACAATACACTCTTCAGTAAAAGCTACTCTCTCCACCTCACCAAAAGGTCTTTTCTTTGTGAGTATATCCTTTAGAAACTTTGCATATGATGGAACTTGAGAAATTAAATTATTGAAAGGAACTGTTACCTCAAGATTCTTGACAAGCGTCATAAACTTACCAAACTGTTGATCCACCTTAGTTCTGTTCATCCTGCTAAGAAATGGCAGTTTAGGCAAAAATGGTGGAGGAGCACTAACAATCTTCTCTTTATCATCTTTCTTGCTTCCTTCAGTTCCACCCTTGTTTGTTTCATCAACAGCTTCATCAATCTTGTCATCAGTGTTTTCCTTTTCTTTCTCCTCAGTCACATCATCGGTAGGCATCGGTGGACCATCATATGTGAGCCCACTCCTAAGAGCAATAGCATTCACATTCTCCTTTGGTTGAGTTGGTTGTGATGGAAAAGAGCCAGGTTGTCTTGCAGATGAAGAACTAGCCAATTGTGCTATCTGAGTTTCCATCATCTTATTGTGAGTTCTCAACTCTTTAATCTCCCTCATGTTGTCTTACTGATTCTTTTGCACTTGTAAGAGTTTCTTCATCATATCACTCGACTGATCAGGTTATGCAGCTTTATTATATTGAGGAGCATAATTTTGAGAGGGCTTTTAAAATCCATGAGGATTCATAGGTCCCTGGGAAGGCCTATACTGCTGCTGAGAAGGAGGCTAATATGACTGCTGATACTATTGTTGCTGAGTAGGAACATGAAGATTCTGAGAATTATTGTTCCTATATGAGAAATTAGGATGATCTCTCCAACGAGGATTATAAGTGTTGGAGTATGGATTGTACTGTTGCCTTTGCTGAAAAACATTAGCTTGCTCCATCTGAAAATTTTGTGAGTTTTGAGCATTGTACGAGCAATCATTACCACAGTGGCCTTGAACGGCACATACTTCACAAACAGGAGTATTCATAGGAGCCATGGATGACAATGCATTAATTCTCATAGGAGGAGTAGAAGACTGAGAAGTCTTTAATGAGTGAATCTCCTGAGTTAATGCAGCGAGTTGAGATGATAAGAGAGAATAAGCATCCACTTCAATTTTACCCCCCTTCTTGGTTACTCTCGGGTTATTGAAGTGATTGGCAGCCAAATTTGCATGAAAATATGCGCATCATCAACTCCTTTATCTAGGAATACACCACCTGCAGCATTATCAAAGGTACCTTTTGTTTCAGGGTCAAGACCATTGTAGAAGTGCTTGAGCAGAAACCACTTCTCAAGACCATGATGAGGGCATGCACGTTGAAGATCTTTGAATCTATCCCACGCATCTCTAAGAGACTCTCCATACTCTTGTTTAAAACCCGTCATCTTGTCAATCAATTCGTCAGTTCTGTTGGGAGGGAAAAACTCAGTTAAGAAGGCTTGAGCAATTGCATCCCACTCGGTTAAGTTGATATCAATCAACCATTTTTGAGCTTTGTCACGAAGAGAAAATCCGAACAACATGACTTTCAACTGGTCTGAAGTGACTCCCTGATGTTTAATTGTAGTGCAGAGTTGTTGAAACCTTTGCAGATGAAGTGTAGGGTCTTCAGAGGGAAGACCAGAAAACTGATTCTGTTGGATCATAGTGAGCAAAGCTGGTTTGATCTAAAAGTTTACTGCTTGAATAGCTGGCATAGCAAGGCCAGTAGGCACACCACTCGGAGAGGGTTGTGAGTAGTTCTTCAGAGATTTAACAGGAAGGTCTGCCATTTTGATCTTTGAATCAAGAAACTTTTGCTGCTTTTCTTTCCTTCGTTGATCTATGTATTGTTGACAAGTAATTCCAGAATCAGGACTAAGAGGAAGTGTATCCGCTTCTTCTACAGACCCGGGCATCAACAACTAAAACAAGGAAAAGCAGTAAAATCGGCCTCAGTTGGAACAAAAGTTCCAATGAGACAATGGAAACAATCTAAAATAATTAAACTAAAATCTATAGAAACTCGGCATCTCCCCAGCAGTGGCGCCAAAAACTTGATACGTCAAATTATACCTATCCGCAAGTGCACGGTGTCTGTTATTAGCAAATACTGGCAAGTACGGGTCGAATCCACAAGGAGACAAGTTTCAAGGAATTTAATCTAATTATTGCAAATTGTTCCTAGAGATTAACGATTGGTAAAGGTTTTATCTAACTAAATAATGCAAATAAATATGTTTATAAATCAATTAACTAAAGTCTAGGGCAATCGGGTTCACCATGTTCACACCAAAGTGGTTTTAAGCTAAAGCAACTAAAGTGGTCATGTAGCTAGAGTATGTCAATCTCTCTCGAGTATTAACACTCTCGAAACATGCTTACACAATAATAACTTTTAGTAATTTAGCTGGTCAAGTAATTAGAACATGTGTTGATCTCTCTCGAGTATCAACGTTCTCAGAAATCCAATGATGTTCTCGCATTCACATTCATTCGGCTAATCGTATGTGTGCCTCTAATTAGTACATTATCTCTCGATCCATTACCATTATTGCATATAATTAATCTGTGATATTGGCCAATTACACACATTAAACACTAATACATACCAATTAGAATCACTTAAACCAGCCAAACTACTGTGAAAATCAATCCAAAATCACGGCGTGTACATGGCTTCCCCTTGAGCCCTAGAAATTGACTACTCACTCATGCTAGGAATTAGAACAAGAAAAGCAATTAAGAAAGCCATGTAAAACATATACTAACTAAACAAGAGAAGATAAAGAAGTACCTTGAATTTGTATTAAATGAAGAACAAAAAATCCACCTTAACAAAGTAATGAAGAAGATGGGAGAGTAAACCCTAGCTCCTAAAATATCATAAGTACCTCTTTTTTTCCTACGTTACCAGCTAATAATCATTAATAATCCAATCTCCCCTAATAATAAAGTATTTTAATGTTTTAATAAATTTACAAAAGAAGTCTTCTAAACCGACTAGGATTCTCTTATAAAAATTCGTAGCTGTCTTTTCTCCTCTGTTTCTAGGCTGTTCCAACTGGATTTTGCTTACTGGACCACCTCTGAATTAAAGAGAATTCCACAAGCTTCGTGTGGACTTTAAGATCGCTAAAAACGGACTTCTGGAACTCAAGTTATGGCCCAAACAACGTCAAGAGCCCGTGTAGTCCAATAATTCCGAATTTTCTTCTAATTTAGCTCCAAAATAGATCTTTTTCTCCAAATCCTTCCAAGTTTAGAAATTCTTTACTTCCTACAATAAAACATCAAACTCTATTAAATAAAAATCCAAATCAGTGCAAAACACAATAAATATGAGAATAAAATCATCTAAAATATATATAAAAATATACTCTATCACTTGTGTGCCATGTATTTCTTCAATTGCTCAAAGGCCTCTTGGCTTTTCGGGGTCCACTAAAATTTTTTCACCTTCTTCAATACTTGAAAGAACGGCAAGCACTTATCACTAGATTTGGAGATGAATCTCCCTAAGGCTGCAACTCGGCCCGTCAACTTCGGCACATCTCTTATAGAGCATGGTGGCTCCATATCTAGAATTACCTTGATCTTATCAGGGTTGGCTTCTATGCCTCACTTTGAAACCATCAGACCCAAAAATTTTCCTGATCCAACGCCAAAGGCACACTTGGCTGGATTCAGAATCATCTTATGGTGCCTCAGCACTTCAAATGCTTCTCTGAGGTGCTCAATATGATCAGCCTTGAACAGGGTCTTGACTAACATGTCATCAACATAGACCTCCATGGTTTTGCCAATAAGATGGGCGAATATCTTATTCACCAATCGTTGATAGGTGGCTCCTGCATTCTTTAGTCCAAAAGCCATGACAAGATAACAGAAAATACCAAAGTTAGTTATGAAAGATACCTTTGGGATGTCATCCTTGTGCATCTTAATCAGGTTGTAGCCACTGAAACCATTCATGAAGCTCAACATCTCATGCCCAACCGTGGCATCTATCAATGTGTCAATCCTTGGTAGAGGGAAACAATCCTTAAGGCATGCATCATTCAAATCGGTGAAGTCTATACACATCCTCCACTTTCCATTCGCCTTCTTGACCATCACAGGGTTAGCCAACCATTCAGGGAACTGAATCTCTTCAATGAACCCAGCTTCCAGGAGCTTGTCTACTTCTTGCTTTATGGCCTCTTGCCTTTCAGGGGCGAAATTCCTTTTCTTCGGCTTTATTGTCTTCCGCTTAGGATCGATATTCAACTTGTGAGTTATGAGTTGGAGATCAATCCCTTGAAGGATTTTTATGCATATACGGAAGCGTAAAACATAAATTAAAGCATATATATCGCATATATATACATACGATTCATGAATAAAAGATGAGATTCGTAATCTAACCTTTAAAAGCGATCCAAGGATGCGTAGAGAGGCTCCTAGCAGTTGCTCCTCAGTATGTGAAGCACTTCACAAGTATCCACCAAGAGAAAGATTTGTTAATAGAGGAAGGAGAAGGGTTAGAGAGAATTAGGGTTGCCTCTGAAAAACTTACGTAAAAACTCCATAGGCTAAAAGGGTTTATAACATTATATTTATAGGGAAATATCTCAGCTGATATTTTCCTTATAATTATTAACCCTTTTAATTAATTAATCTCATTAATCAATTAATTAATAATTAAAACTCTTTTAATCATTAATTATTTTTCTAAACTCTTTAGAAAATAATTCTCTCACTTGATTTAATTTTTAAACTAAATCCTTAATTAATAATATTAAGAACTCTTCTTAATTAATTTATAATCAATTAAATCTCATTTAATCAATTATAAAATTGCTAATTAATTATTTATTTCACAAATAAATGATTACTAGCCATTATTGATTAATTTCTGCACCAATAGATCAGTCTCTTTTATTGTGTGACCCTGTAGGTTTAATATTAAGCCGGTAGTAGAAATAAATAATAATAAAACTATTTTATTATTATTTATATGAATTCTTCTAATTCATTACATATAATTAATTAAATAATTAATAATATTTATTCTACATCGTGAGGGATACTTCTCAGCATATCACAACTATCCGGATAATATGAATTCACTGCTTAGAATACCTAGAATGTAACACCCCCAGATCCGGGGTCAGGGATCGGGTCGTTACGGTCTCATAACTCATACATAATACTTGACTTGAGTCCAAAATCAATAAGTAACATGCTATGACCCCACAATAATAACCACTCACACACACACAGTTATAGTCCCAGAGATGAAGTTGAAATAAGTCTAATATAAAAGGGTTTGCGAATAAAAGTTATTACAATCCAAAAGGATAACATCATAAGTTTAAAAGTTTTGCCGTTAATTACATTAATTATACATATAGTTAAAAAGGAAACAAAAGCTGTCTAACTATGCTACCTCAGCAATGGCGGCCAGCATCTCAGCGGGGAGTCCGGTGGGTCGGGTAACCCGCTTGTGCCGAGTGCGCCGGATGCGAGCCATCTGTCCTAGCTGTTGTTGTGACATGATAAATAAGCAAGGGTGAGCAATAGCCCACCAATAATAATATAACAGGACAGTGATAGTATATAACAGTTCGAAGTATCATTATTTCCATATGCTATGCATTAACGAAGTTAGTGCCAGTATAATATAAAGGATGAAGTTACACGGTAACTTAAAGTGTTTATTTTGTGGAAATATCTGCTAAGTCAAAATAAGCATGATATTATCATTTATCATGTAAAGAGGAACTTGCAAGGAAAATATTGCAATTCCAGTTATTAACATTTTTCAAAGTCCTACAACCTGAAAGAAGTCTCTTCGATACGTGTTGCGGAAGACACCGTCAACCTGAAAGAAGTATCTTCGATACGTGTTGCAGGGAATTCCCAATTTGGGAGATGAACCAATATTGGAGTTATCACGCGCCAGCTGTTCCACTCCCTGATGATCAGTCGGGGATGGTACAGCCCAATATAGTTTACTACCGGTAGAAGGAAGAACTGACGGCTCCACTTGTCAATGGCCTTTAATAGTAACTCCCTGGCCAATGATTAGGCCTTGTGATGGACCGCGCGACTCGGCCTCTTACACACGACTCATAGTTCGAGTAAATCCACCGCATTGAAATGTATAGTTTATCCTCCCTTCCCCAAGTGAAATACTTGTTGACAAGACTCCACAAAGTAGTCGTATCTAGTTGGAAAGGAAAATTCACTAACATTTCCCAAGCTCTTGCTTGTTAATGGATATCAACTTGTTCCAACGATCTTACCCCTTGAAAGGCATATGACTCAGCCTATTTGTAGTTAGAGGATCCTAATCAACTTAAACCAAATTGTAATAAGTAAATATACATATGAACTGTCACATGAATCTCAAGAAGTATTATCTGTCAGAAGAAAGAAGAAAAGTCAATCTATAGTTTTGATGTCATACACTGGAAGACGATTCAGTTATCTGATCAAGCCCCAGTATAGCATTGAAGTGAATGGATTCATTTGAACAGTGACAGAGATTTTTCGAGTGATAGTTTGAAGATCAGTTATAGTACAAGAGAATTGAGAGAAGAAACAAACCACAACCTAAAGTCAAAAGTGAAGAAGCATCGTTGAAGTTAGTCGTTCATGAACCAGACAGTACATCGAACGTCAACACAAATCAGTGGTAATTCTTTACTACCTTCAGTGGTTTGTAAGAATTAAATTAATTATTTATTGATTTAATTAAATTCATTTATAATTGATATAAATCATTTAGTTGATTTAATTAAATGAATTAATTCTGGAAGAATTAATTTATTTATTAAATTAATTATTGTATCAATTAAATATGAATTAGTTAATCATTAATTAATTAAATGGATCAATATGACTTAAAGAAAGAAGATTGGATTATGTCTTGGAGAAGGAAAATTCGGTATGACCTAATTTTAAGTCATACCGATAGTAGCTTTTCAAGATTATGTCCTACCGACCTGATTAAGTCTTACCGACTTATTGCCAGCTGTTGTAAGTCTTACCGAATTTCTATTAAGTCATACCGACAAGTTTTATGTCTTAATGGAGGTTTGTGTAAGTCTTAATGAAGGAAAACTAAGTCTTGGTAGCAGTTTGAGTCATGCTGGAGCAGTTAAATATCTTACAGAAAGCCAGCAAGACCTGTGACTGATACAAAAGAGCAGAACACAGCAGATTATGTCATAACGAAGAAACACAGCAGAAAACATAATATCCAGAACAGATTTCTCTCTCAAGAACATCAAGAACACCAAAGCTTAAACGATTCCCAGAAATTCAAGTTCTTCATCTTTGTTATATTCTATCCGCTAGAACTTGTTTATTTGTGATTCTTGTACTACTAGCGAATTAAGTTTCCTAGTTCTTATCTTGATTATTATTAACTAAATTAGAAAAGTTCATGTCGAATTTTCTAATTAGTTATTAACATCTTGATAAGTTGTTATACTGATTTTGTAACACCACATCAAGTTAATATACAGTTATATTCAACTTGAAAAATTGTGTTAAATAATTCCGCACATAAATTTGTCTTTATCAAATTTAATTTAAAGGACAAATTTCGATAAAAAGGTAAAGATTGTATTCAACCCCCCCTTCTACAATCTTATCGGACCTAACAATTGGTATCAGAGCGGATTGATTGATACACAAATCAAAGATCCCATTTTACTCGATTAAAAATCATCCCCGAATTTTTTAACTCTCTTAAAAAATTCATCATGTCTTCTAAAGTTGGAACTGTGAAAATTCCCATATATGACAAAAACAGTTATGATATGTGGAAGAACAAAATGTTAATGTTCCTCGAGGTTGCAAATCCTAAATACATGAAAGTCTTATCAGAAGGACCAATAATTCCTTTTGGATTAATTCCTGAAGTTGTTACTGATGGAAAAGTCATTTCCCCTGCAAAGTTTGTACACAAAGATTCTTCTGAGTACACTCTTGTTGAAAGAGAAGAAGCTGGACTTGACATTAATTTAAGACTGATCTTAATAGATTCTCTAGACCTTGTGATGTATAGTCATGTGATTAACTGCAAGACTGCAAAGCACATGTGGGAAACCATTGAAACTGTGAATGAAGGAACAGAGGAAGTTAGGGAGAATCGTCTAGAAATTCTGACATCTGAGTATGAACACTTTCGATCAGCATACAATGAAAGTATTCAAGATGTGTTTGAAAGATATAACAAACTTGTCAAAAATTTACAGATGCATGGCAAGTACTACACTCAGAAAGAGATCAACAGAAAATTTCTACTATCAATGCCTGTTCATCTAGAACATAGAATTACAGCTATCAGAGAGTCGAGGAATCTAAGTGAAATTACTGTAGAAAGACTCTTTGGTGTTTTAAAAACCTATGAACTGGAACAATCTCAACAAAAGGAGATTTATGGAAAAGGAAGAGTTGCTAATACTTCTACAGCTCTTATTGTTGAGAACAAACAGGAAGTGGAAGATAAGGTTATTCAACCTTGTAATGTTGACAGTGGTAAGCTTGAAGTTGAAGTTGGTCAAACGAATGCTAGTCCAGATGAAGGAGACTTCTATTCGTTAGAAGAGCTAGATCAGTTGGAAGATGAGTCCATGGCTTTGTTGGTAAGGAAATTCAGTAACTTCAGATTCAGGAAGAATCCCAAGTTCAGGTACAAATCTAACTATAACAGGTTCCAGAGAGGAGGTTCTTCATCCTCAAGTAACAGAGGAGGTTACAAAACTGGAACAGTTGAAAGAAGTAAAATTAGATGCTACAACTGTAATGAACTTGGACATTTCGCTACTGAATGTCAGAAGCCAAAACAAAATCAAAGAAATGACTTTGGATCTGAGAAGAAGAAGACAGGTAAAGCCTATGTGGCTGCCGGAAAGAGTTGGGATGATACAGACTCTGAAGATGAAGAGTATGGCAATCTTGCCCTGATGGCAAAATCTGATAACTCCAGTGGTACTTCATCTGAGGTATCATGTACTGAAAGTCAATATATTTATCAACTTAGTGATACACTAAGTAATGCTAATAGAGAGATTGAAAGGATCAATTTGTTAAATACAGATCTTAGTAATCAATTATCAGAATTACACGATGTACAAAATTGCCATGATAAACAAAAATCAGAAATAAGAATTCTAAAAGAACTGGAGAGGTCTCTAGCGTTGATAGTTGTTCAACAACGTGAAACAATAGCTGAGCTAGAAATAAGGGTTAGTGCTACTTCTAATTCATGCAAAGTGGCTAAAGAGTTGTTTAACCAACAAGCTATTAATCAAACTGTAGGAATTGGGTTTGATTATAATGAAGCTATTGGACGAAAAAGCATTATTACCCCTAATCGTGTCAGTGCTGTAGATAGGGGTATACCAATAGTGCTTAAGGGTGTTAGTAACCCACTCTTTAAGACATCCATAGCAGAACCTTTGGATACAACATCTTTAATCATTAAGGAAGAGATGCGCATTGAGGATTTATCTAATGGCGTAGTCTTAGAAAGTAATCAAGTTGTTAAAAATGATGAAGATAGAAAGTCTGTGTTTAAGAAAACAGAAAGAGTTGGTGAGTCTACTAGTTCCTTGAAAACTAGTAGTAGAAGTAACAACATGAATAAATGCAACAACATATCTACCATGCATGCTATTCCTGTTATTGATACTGCTCATAAGAAATGCAATGCTGTTAATTGCATGTCTTGTGCTTTTAATATAATGTCTACTTACTTTAACGGTAATCATGCATGTGTTGATAAGAATGTTCCTAGACAGCATATGAGCAGAAATAAACATGTTAGATCCAGGACTGTAACACCACCTAATTCTAAGACTAGGACTCCAAGTCCTTCTCAGGATATGGTAAAGACATGGTTACCCAAGCTGAAATCAAAACAAGTTAAAGCTGTTTACAGGGTTAAATGTCCAGTACTTGAAGAAAATGTTGTTAAAATAAAAAGTGTTGTTTTACCTGATAAAGGTCAATTCTTTAAGTACTCCGGACCCAATCAAATTTGGGTTCCGAAGAAAGTCTAACCAATTTGTCATTGCAGGGTTTGAAACAGGTTGAACGAGTCATGTGGATTCTGGACAGTGGATGTTCAAGGCATATGACCGGAGATAGAGCCCTGCTGACAAATGTGGTGGAGAAGGCCGGCCCAGTCGTTACCTTTGGAGATAACAACAAAGGTAAAACTGATGGATATGGCAGATTAGAAGCTGGAAATGTTATCGTTGAAGATGTCTCTTTTGTGAACGGCCTTGAGCACAATTTTCTCAGTATTAGTCAATTCCGTGACAAAGGTTATGAAGTTCATTTCAACAAGAAGAATTGTCTAATATCACGCAAGAGAAATGAAAGGCCACAGTTGACTGGAGTAAGAAAAGGAAACTTGTACATAGCCAATATGAACTCTGGAAGCACAGAAGAAATTAGATGTTTTTATTCAAAGGCATCCACTGATGAAAGTTGGTTATGGCACAAGAAACTTTCTCATCTAAACTTCAAAACAATGAATTCTCTAGTGAAAAGAGAGTTGGTGAGAGGTTTACCTTCGATTGAATTTACTCAGGAAGGTCTATGTGATGCTTGTCAAAAAGGGAAGTTAAAAAGGGCAACTCACAGGAGCACTAACATATCATCAATAACTGAACCATTACAACTTCTCCATATGGATTTGTTTGGTCCAGTTAGTGTGATGTCTATGTCAAGAAAAAGATATGCTCTAGTGATTGTTGATGATTTCTCAAAATTCACATGGGTACTATTTCTAAACTCAAAAGATGAAACTCCACAACTGGTAGTTGATCACATTAAGTTAATTGAGCTGGATTCTAATAGTCCAGTAAGAGCTATAAGGTCAGACAACGGAACTGAATTCAAGAATGCAGTTCTGAATGACTTTTGCACTGAAAAGGGTATAACTAGACAGTACTCAGCTCCCAGAACTCCTCAACAAAATGGGGTAGTTGAAAGAAAGAATAGAACCTTGATTGAAGCTGCACGTACTATGCTAAGTGAATCAGGGCTTCCATTGAGATTTTGGGCTGAAGCTGTCAACACTGCATGCTATACCCAGAATCGAACACTTATCAATAAAGACTTAATGAAGACACCATATGAAGCTCTACATGACAAGAAACCAACTCTCAAGTACTTCCATGTATTTGGGACAAAATGCTTTGTGCTGAAAGAAGGAGATGAACAAGGTGGTAAATTTGAAGAAAAAGCACATGAAGCAATATTTATTGGTTATACTAGAAGAGCCTACAAGGTGTATCTTATTGATCAACAGAAATCTATGGAAAGTGTCAATGTTACATTTGATGACACAAAACTCCCAAATATCCAAAATGAAGATCCATCTGAAAAGCTTAAGTTTGATGATATGTCAGACTCAGATTCAGATGATGACAATCAACCTGACGTTGTTGCTAATAATAATAATCCAGATGTTGGTGGTAATGATCAAGGTGATGATGGTGAAAACAATGATAATTTTCAAGACACCACTGATACTCTTGAACCATCAATAAGTCAAACTGGCAACAACTCAGGGGGAGATAATGAAGGGTCAACAAGTCATACTTAACATCATACAGAAGATCAAGGCAAATCGTCAAGATCAATTCTTCCCAGACAAACTATTTGGAATAGAGCTCATCCTTTTGAGCTAATTCTTGGTGATCCAGATGTTGGTGTGAAAACAAGAAGAGCTTATCAGAATCAATGTAACTATTCTGGGTTCCTGTCTGTCATGGAACCTAAGAAAGAAGAAGAAGCTCTATCTGATCCTGATTGGGTGATTGCTATGCAAGATGAACTCAATCAATTTAAGCAACTAGAAGTATGGAAGCTGGTACCCAGACCTAAAGATAGAAAAGTGGTGGACACAAGATGGGTATTCAGAAACAAACTAGATGAAGATGGCACTGTGATAAGAAACAAAGCAAGACTGGTAGCTAAAGGTTATTCTCAAGCTGAAGGCATTGATTATGACGAGACCTATGCTCCAGTGGCAAGACTTGAGGCCATCAGAATATTCTTGGCATTTGCATCCTATTCAAGATTCAAAGTTTATCAAATGGATGTCAAGAGTTCCTTTCTGAATGGTAAGCTAGATGAAGAAGTGTATGTAGAACAGCCCCCTGGTTTTGAAGATCAAGATCATCTGGACTATGTCTACTTTCTTTACAAAGCTATCTATGGTCTTAAGCAAGCCCCAAGAAAATGGTATGACACTCTCTCTGAATTTCTATTAGAAAATGGTTTTATAAGAGGTGTCATAGACAAAACGCTCTTAACTAAAAGACATAAGAATGATATAATACTAGTCCAAGTCTATGTGGACGATATTATATTTGGGTCTACTAATGAGCTTCTATGCAAGAAGTTTTCTAAGTTAATGCAGGGTAGGTTTGAAATGAGCATGATGGGAGAACTGAAATTCTTTCTTGGATTACAAATAAGTCAGAGACAAGATGGAATATTTATTTGTCAATCCAAGTACATTAAGGAGCTCCTCAAGAAATATCACATGGAGGAGTGCTCATCAGCAAAGACACCATCAACTATAGCTGTCAAAATTGGTTTATGTGAAAGTTCTGCCAAGGTAGATATCACAGGCTATAGAGGTATGATTGGCTCATTGCTTTACCTAACTGCTAGTAGACCAGATATAATGTTTGCCACATGCTTGTGTGCAAGGTTCCAAGCGAACCCTAAAGAAATCCATCTCACTGCTGTCAAAAGAATCTTAAGATATCTAAAGGGTACGCCTAATTTAGGCATCTGGTACCCTAATGAAAATGGTTTTACTTTAATTGGATATACAGATTCTGACTATGCAGGAAGTGTTGTAGACAGGAAAAGTACATCTGGGAGTTGTCAATACCTAGGTGGAAGATTGGTATCCTGGTTCAGTAAGAAACAGCAAACAGTTTCCAACTCTACAGCTGAAGCTGAATATATAGCTGCTGGAAGCTGTTGTGCTCAGATCTTATGGATAAGGAATCAATTAATGGACTATGGCATTGTATTGGAAAATATTCCTATTTTATGTGATAATACAAGTGCCATAGCAATCGCTAGCAATCCTGTGCAGCACTCAAGGACAAAGCACATTGACATAAGGTATCATTTTATAAGAGAGCATGTAATGAATGGTACAGTGGAACTACTATTTGTAGGCTCTGGAGATCAAACTGCAGATATTTTTACTAAGTCGCTTAATGAATCCTCATTCACTAGAATTGTTAGTGAATTGGGTATGTTAAACAGTCCTAGTAATTAATATTGTTAATATCTGAAATTTGATCTTTAATAATTTTGCAAGTGATTATTCTGTGAATATTTGTTGTTTGAAATCACTTGTATAATTATTTTACCATATGATTTTCTTGCTTGTTTAGTTATTTTTCACTCTGTTTATTCATATTATTTAATACTTCATACTTCTGTATTTTTAGAATATTTGTAGATATTTTTTTTTTCTATTTTAATAATTAGTTTATCATATGTTTTGTAATGTTTGTCCTGTTAATATTGCTTTGTTTTCGTTAATAGGATAGCATATGGTATTTATAATTATTTTTATTATTTGTTTAAATTTTCTATAATATTTTTATTATTTTTATAAGTTAATTGTATATTTTATTGTGTTTTTAATGATTGTTTAAAGTAAATATGACTTAAAATAAGGAAAAACAATCAATATGACTTAACTTAAAATCGGTATGACTTAAACAGGTTAAGTCTTACCGAGTTTTTTTTTAAAATTAAGTCTTATTCGCTAGTCTGTTAACATTAAGTCTTAATCAATTATAATTTATATATATATTATTTTTAAGTCTTGTCTGTATATAAGTTAAGTCTTATTCTTCTATTTTTAGCTTAAGTCTTATTCAATTTAGGTCTTAGTTTTCTTAGTTAAGTCTTAATCGTAACAGTTTTTAAGTCTTGTTAACATTAAGTCATAATCAAGTATAATATGTATATATTAGTTATGATAGAATAAGTCTTATTTAGTTTTAGCTTTATTTAAGTCATAATCGTAGGTATAAGTATATAGATAGTAGTTAAGTAATGTTAAGTCATAATCTCAGTTTAAGTTATTCTCTCAAGTTAAGTCTTAGAGAACCAAACCGATACATACATATATACACGATCATTACAGTCGAATTGCTGCCGAATTTTTCACTCGAATCTAACTGGAATCAAGCTCTAAACTCGATTAATCGATTCCTTGTTCAATTCTCGTCAGTTTGATTGCTTAAAAATGTGATTTGGTTCGGTTTTTGAAGATATTAGTTTTCGAAAAATCGTTTTTAAGATCTGTTTTTCTGAAAAACTGGGTTCGATTCTTGCAAATCTGAAAATATACGTGTGTTCGTGTGTGTAAGAGGATCATTGTGTGAATTTTTCAACAACTTTTAATTTTTTCAAATTTTTAATTAATTATTAATTCGAAAAATTAATTTTTAAATTATAATTTTGTAAAATCTGAAATTTTTAAGGAAATTAAATCTTGATTAAAATGGCTGATCGATTTGAAATTATTAAACATAATTTAATCGGTTATTTTGATCCAGAAAAATGTTCAGTTGAACGTTTTCGACCGTGGATTCGATTTTTAAATGAAAATTCACTGGTTCGCACTGCTTTGAGCTTGGATGCTCCTTTGAAAATTGAACCTTTGCGAATCATGTGTACTACTGCTGTCATTTCTAATGATAACAGATCATTTGTCTTCTCTGTAGGAGACAATCAGTACACAGTGAATGAAAATACAATAAATACGGTCTTAAATTTTCCAACTGAAAATTTTGAAGAATTACCATCAGATCAAGAATTGATAAATTTTTTTGAATGGTGTATTCTATCAAGACAGTCCTGATCAAACTGTCTGGAATAAAAAGAACTTTGTTCAGGAATGGGATTATCTGTTTGACACATTAGGTAGAGTCTTTGCCAATTCTACTAAAGGGAACTTCGGTGTATTACCATCCTTCTTACAGCATATTGGATATGCAGTTGCACACAACCGAAGAATTAATATTGGTAGACTACTGTGTGTTCCGATGGTTAGAAGAATCATTAATGCAAAGAAGAATTTTGATAATGGACAAAAAGTATCATGCTATTATCCAAGATTCTTGTCATTGATTTTTAATCATCTTGTGGAACTAGAAAACCAAGCCCAATTCCTGAATGGAGAATCACTAGCGTCAGGTAAACCTACTACCAGATTGTTCACTGAGTACAGCAATAAGCCTAAATTCACAAACATACCTGTAGTTGTCACCCAATACATGTCAAACTATATACAACTACCTGTCATTGAACCTGTACCAGAACCTGAACAAAACCCTGAACCACCAGTGGAAAATATACTTGTTGATAATGAAGATCAAGGCAATCAACGAGTTGAACCTGCTCAGCAAATTGTTCCTCAGCCAGCTGCACTTGCTGTTGAACATCCAGTGCAAGAAACTGCATCTGCCCATGAACCTGAATCAGATCAACCAATCTTATCTGAGACTGTTGCGGAATCAGCTGACCAGGTATTGCCTTCTGTTCCTCAAACTACTACTTCTCAATCTATTTCTGGAACCCAAGTGGTTGTTAGGTCTGACCAAGGGGTTGTAGTACCACAACCTCTAACCAAGGTCGTAGAGCTAAATACTAAACCAACAAAACTCATATCTTTTCACTCCAGAAAGAAATTGCAAGTTAAAAGAAGTCGAATCAGTAGTGGTAGTATGAGTGAACCCACAGCTCTGCCTCTAGAAAAGAAAAGTAGAACTCAAACTGAGGCAACTGTAAGCCCGTCTATATCCTCCCAACAGGATATGGAAGTTGATATGGCCGTTACACAGTTACTAGAATCATCTTCTCAACAAGATGATTCTATTGAAATTCGCCATAGGGCCGTGGCACCTTGTAGTGAGTCAAGCACACCCCTATTACTCTCAATGGGGGAAGACATACCTTTAGATGAGTCTCAGGACACACTGCAAGGAGAGCACGTAGAAAATATGACAGTGCCTACCATAGTTACGGTAGAAGAGTCTTCACAGGCTTTAGAGGGAAATCTTGGTTCTCAGCCAACTTTAATAGAACCATCATCTCCCCTCCCAGGACAAACACTCCTGGCTCCCTCAAGGGATTTTCCACTCGCAGTTTCGACTGGAGAAAGTGGAAGGCAACTTGATCAATCTACTACTGAAGCAATTCAGTCAACAATTTCAAACGTTCAAGTAGATTTGATTAAGGACAGGGATTTGCGAACTCCCATTGCACCACCACTGACCTTCCCAGAGGAGGCTAGGGTGATTTTACATGCAGGTACAAATCTGGAAGCAGCTAAGGAATCTGAGAGGAGTGATGTCAGGAATACCATAAAATTGAGTGAAACACATGCACTTCAGGTGAGTGGATCTCAAAGTGAACGTCAGGTGAGCGCACACACTGACACATACACTCTCTCACTATTAGAAAAGATAACTGCTTTAGAGAAAGAACTTGCAGTGAGCAAGGCTGAAACAGAAATCCTTAGAGCACAAGTGGGTGAGCGATCTTCTTCATCCACCTCTGTCAACAGTCAGCTTGCTGGAATCAAGAAGGATATAAACTACTTAAAGACATCTTTCACCAAGAAGATAGATTCTCTCGAACTCTCTCATAAAAAGGCACTTGATGACTCTGGAGATATTACTGTTGCTCAAGACATGTTAATTTCTGAAATTTCCATGAAAGTTGACACTCTACAATCAGAGGTACAACACAATCAGGAATCTACTGATTCTCGTCTGGACCAGATCGAAAAGCAAAATGCACACCAGGCTAAAGGGTTAAGACATCTGTTTAATCTTGTAAGTCAAAGTCGCAAACCTACAAATGAAGAAATTGAATTCTTTACAAGTAAGGGTGGTGATGATGATGAACAAGATCCTGAAGCTGGGGCAACTGATGAATCTGTAGAGGATTCCTCAACTAAGGGGGAGAAATCAAAGGGGTCACAAGATAAAACTAAAGAAAGAGAGGGAGGAGAGGGAAAATCTGGAAAGGCAAGGAATACGAAGTAGGGGACCTAGTGCTCTTGAAAGTGTCACCTTGGAAAGGTTTAATGAGATTTGGGAAGAAAGGAAAGCTGAGTCCCAGGTACATTGGACCATTTGAGATCTTGAGACGGATTGGGGAACTAGCTTATGAGCTCGCTTTGCCCCCGAATCTACAACAGGTGCACAATGTGTTCCATGTTTCGATGCTGAGGAAGTATAATCCGGATGCTAAGCATATTGTAGAGTATGAGCAAGTGGACATGCAACCAGACCTGACCTATGTGGAGCAACCTGTGGAAATCATAGACCGGAAAGAACAAGTGCTCCGAAACAAGGTCATTCAGCTAGTCAGAGTTTTGTGGCAGAACCACAATGTAGAAGAATCCACCTGGGAACTTGAAAGCGCAATGCAAGAAAAGTACCCCCACTTGTTTTCAAACTGATTCCGGGACGGAATCCTTTTAAGGAGGGGAGACTGTAAGAACCCAGATTTTGGGTGGAATTAAAACTTTTATGTATTTAATAATGTAAGAATGAATAGTGGATATGGCTACAATGTAATAATTGATATTTGGGAAAGAATGAATGGAATTCGACTTTATTATGTTTATGTCTTGAAGAATGCTAAAGGGTGACAACATAGGTAAGAATAATCTATCTTCTAAGGGAATAAGATATGGCAACTTCAAGCAAGAGAATGCTCTCATGTCATCCAGATCGATAACGATTAATCCAGTAGTTCCGTAAAAAGGTTAAGGAACGATCGAAAGAGAATACGGACAATTATACAACCCTAAGAGAACAAGTAAAGAATACGGAATGAATAGTGTTTTGGGTGGGAGTATATAATAATATGAGACGACACTATATAGAAGTATTCGGAACGGATTTCCGAGTTCGTATTAGTGATCCAGGGGGAAAATAAGTGTATGTAAAAGCTGTCGGATTCTGAAAAACCGCACTTTTATTTTCTCCGAAAGTTCCCTGGACACTGATAGCCTTAAGTATTTAACGAATGGATTAAAGGAATATAAAATGGAAAGTTATAATGAAAGATGGAGAATGAAAGTATTAATATTAAAGAGGATTCCCGGTAAACCCTAATTAGAAATCCGTGAAATATTCTCACGAACGATCAATCGAAACGGGTAATAACCGGACACAGAAACAAGCAGAGGAAGCAAGAGTCTTGTGCAAGCTACTAGTATAAATATCTAGTAACTAAACTAGAAGCAAGGAACTAGCACCTTAGAGGAAGAACTAAGTACTTAGCAAGTAACTACCTAGTTAAGCATTAACCACCACAAAACCAACACATGTCTTGCCATTTGATCATCCAACACCTCATCACTTTATTAAAGTGACTTTTACAAGATATTATGTTGTAAGTGGATGAGAGTGAAGGAGATTAAAACACAAAAAAAATCAAAGAACCAAGCAACTCTCTCCCCCCCTTGCAAACAAAAGCATTCGGCCATACCCCTTAATTCAAAATCCAAACTCAACCTTCCCACCATTGTTTGTTCTTGAAATAATTAAGGTGAGTCTTACATTTCATAAAACTTATCTCCTCAAAATCTTAGCTTCAAACTCATCCATTTCCATTTTCAAAAAAATCAAACAAGAGGAGGGTGAATAGTGTTCATCATATACTAACTTTGTTTTCTTGATTTTCCATGGTTAATCTAGCAAGCATAATCACTCCTAAGGACCATACAAGGCTTAGTAAGTCTATATCACTATCTAAGGAAGGTATAAAGCTCTTGAAACCCTAACCCTTGTTTAAGATTTAAGCATGTTTATGATAGTTATAACTTAGTTATGGTTATGTTAAAGATATAAGCATGATTATGTATGGATTTTGGATTAATGATGTAAATAGCTAGATGAACGGAAAGGCATTGCTTGGCCTCAGTTCATGTGTATAAGTCATATATATGTTGTTTGGGTTGGATGCTATGTTTATGGGAAGATTCGAAATTGATAGATATTCGATTTACAGCCGTTATAATGCCCGATTTTACAATACCATGTTTTGTATGCCATTTTCCATGTCGAACCCCTACTGTCCAGAGACCTTATCTGCCATGATAGGATAGGTAATGATCTAAGCTTCGTTTTGATATAAAGATCACGTGAAACGGACTTACGGTTTAGGATTTATGACCAAATTACTAAAAGTAGTTCGAATCCGTAAATGAAAGTTCGTAACTGAAATTGAACCCTCGTAAGCTATGTAACGTCATGGCGAATCATGGTAAATAAATACTAGGGGTAAGAAGGAAGGTGTGAAAGAAAACCGTATGTCAAAAAGAGCATTTTTCGATTTATTAAAAATGTTCGAGTCAAGGTTAAACGCGAACGAACCCCTAAAAGACGACTCTTTTATAACTTTGGTAAAACACTTAGAAAACGGGCGATAAAACTCGGAGTAAAATATTGGTTCGTAACGATCAACCTTAGAACTCATATGACTTAAGTATGTCCCAAGTATAAGTGCAGTGACATGTCGTATTAACGAACGAATGTCGGGTCGGATCAGTGATAATAAGTAATCCACTAAAAGGGGTATAACGAGATGACTCGAGAACGTGTTTCGATTTAAGTATAACTTAACTTTTAATATGTTAAGTAATTAATCCCGAATGCCTTGGCTATTTATAGATCACCAAGCTGAACCGGGACCCGCTACCACTACCCCTTACCGTACTCGACTACCAGGCAAGTTTCAATTCCCTTCTTTAGGCTGTTGTTGTGATTGAATAAATATATATATATGATTGCTGATATACATATGCCATTGCATGCATGCCTACTTTCAAGTTGAATTGATATACTTGTTTCCTGAATGTTATTGTTGGCCTATAAGCTAGATAGTTATATATCAGTTATAAGCCGGTTATTGTAAGACCCTCATAGAAGGGCGTATACATCTTATTAATCAAATTTAGACCGGGAGTCAATATTCCTTGATATATCGAGAGTACCTCGGAAGAAAATATTTAAGTAAATATTTTCTATTATTTGGGCGACGAATATTATTTGAATATTCGTTCGAGACTAATTATTTTAACGATCCTTACTTCAAATAATTATTTGAACGTAACTATTCAACGAATAATATTTCTCAATATTCATTCAGAGTCGAATTGATTATCGACTATTATTTCGAATATTCTTCTAAAGATGAGACTGTTAAATGAATATTATTTGGATATTCTTTTAGATTATTATTTTATTAAATAAATATTATTTTGAATATTCATTTAAGATATTAAATACTTGATGAATATTATTTTAATATTCATCTGAAGCTTGAATTAATTATCGAATATTATCTCGAATATTCCTTAAGGCTTGGATTACTAAATGAATATTACTTGATATTCATTTAGGATATTATTCATTAAATGAATATCACTTTTGAATATTCATTTAAATTCCTAATTAATTATGAATATTACCTTAAATATTCTTTTCAGGTCTTAATAATTAATGAATATTGTTTTGAATATTCATTTAAATATTTATTTATTCAATAAATATTCTCCTGATATTTCTTCAGGGATTATTTTGAAAAATACTCTGATTAAAGATATTCTTTCATATTCCCAAATATTCTTTAAATATTTTAACTCAATAAATATTCTCTGAATATTTATTCCATACTTAGAATAATCTCGATAAGGTTTATCTTCTTCGATTATTACAGAAAATATTTCGAAGTCATATTATTATTAATCTTATATCAAGAAAGGTTCCCAGACATCATTCTTCTTTGAGTCTATCTCCTTAATAATAAGGGAACCTTACTTGGAAAAATGTTATTTATCTTGTCGACTTCCCGGTCATAAAGTATTCCCTTCACCCGCAACTCGGGTGCTGTTGACTTATTAAGTCGTTGCTTACCTTCTCATCTTTCGAGGGGTAAGATTACTGGAACAAGTTGATATCCGTTACCAAGTAATAGCTTGGGAGTTATTGGTAAATTTTCCTTTCCAACTAGATACGACTACTTTGTGGAGTCTTATCAACAAGTATTATACTTGGGGAAAGGGGGACGAACGTTACATTCAGAATCATGAATTCTATTTGAACTAGGAGTCGTGTAAGAGGCCGAGTAGCGCCGGTCCATCCCCTTGGCCCAACCGTTGGCCGGGGAGAGCTAGCAAGGCGGTATACAAGTAAAGCCGTCAGTTCTTCCTTCTACCGGTAGTAAATCTAAATTGCGCTGTACGATCTCGACTGATCATCAAGATTGGAACAGCGGGCGCGGTGAATACTCCATCATTGGTTCATCATCCAAATTTATTTATTTCCTGCAACATGATTACTGTTGGCAGAGTTGGAAAAGTGTCATAACTGGAATTGCAACCTTTTCTTGCAAGTTCCTCTTCTTAATAACAATAAGAATATCTCGCTTACTTTGATGTAGCAGATATTTCTTCAAACAAATACTTTCAGTTACCTTGTAACTTCATCGTTCATATTATACTGGCATCATTTCCGTAAATGCATGGCATATGGTTTGAAAGATAGCTTTGAACTGTTTTAAATTATCGTTCAGTTATATATTTGTTGGTGGGCTTTCGCTCACCCTTGCTTTGTTTATATTATGTCACAACAACAGCTAGGACAGATGGCTCGCGTCAGGCGCACTCGGCGCAAGCAGGTTACCCGACCCACCGGACTACCCGCTGAGATGCTAGCCGCCATTGCTGAGGTAGCATAGTTAGACAGCTTTTGTTTCCTGTTTAACTATATGTATAATTAATGTAATTAACGGCAAAACTTTTAAACCTATGATGTTATCCTGTTGGGATTGTAATAACTTTTATTCGTAAACCCTTTAATGTAAGACTTATTTCAATTTCATCTCTGGGACTATAACTGTTGTGTGTGT
Source organism: Saposhnikovia divaricata (assembly GCA_036435485.1). NCBI lineage: Eukaryota > Viridiplantae > Streptophyta > Magnoliopsida > Apiales > Apiaceae > Saposhnikovia > Saposhnikovia divaricata. The sequence goes on from CM071597.1 coordinate 191,030,141, forward strand.
GAGTGGTAATTATTGTGGGGTCACAGCATGTGATTTATTTATTGTGGACTCAAGTCAAGTATTATGAATGGATGTAAGACCGTAACCACCAGATCCCTGACCCCGGATCTGGGGGTGTTACAGAGATGGTATCAGAGCGAGAGTTATATATCCCAAGAGATGATACGACATTATATAATAATAAATTCAATAATATAATAAGAACCCTTGCCAGGTTCACCTAAAACCCTTACGGGAACTTTTTAAGTATCATGATAGTAACATAGTTCGTCTTGTGTAGGCGAGCGACTTGTCGGCCCAGGAGGCAGCTGCGAGACAGCATGATGAGGACATGTTCCGGACTAGGGACCCATACTATGAGCACTTGCCTGAGGAGGATACTGAGCCTGAGGAGGAGGACGCTGAGGAGGTCCAGGTTGATGCTGATACTGATGTGATCGAGTCTGAGGAGGAGGACCCTGAGGAGGTCCAGGATGATGCTGACACAGATGTTGTTGAGACTGAGGGGGAGGAGGACCCGGAGGGGATCCAGACAGGACAGGATGCTGAGTTAGTAGTTGAGGATGATGATTATTGGGTTGTGACTGAGATCAGGACTTTGGGAGGTGACACTGACATGACCACGGATCAGGTGGTGCCGGTAGATGAGGGTGTTGAGGGAGATATAGATGAGCCAGTAGTTGGTGCTGTAGGGAGTTCTGGACTTTTTGTGCCACTCCTCCCTGTTTAGAGAGCCCCTACCCCACCACCACTACCTGTGAGCCCGTACCCCGACGAGTTTGAGGAGCTTACCCCAGAGCCCCAGCAGACAGAGACTGCCGCTCCAGCTGAGCCATCCACCCCACCTCATGCCCCGATAGGAGGAGTCCCAGTATGTGTTCACAACTTGATTGTGAACGGGCTTTATAGAGAGTTGTCTGTGGCAGATGCCAGGTTGGCAGAGTCTAGGAGTGAGTTAGCAGCAGAGAGAGCCGCCCGGATGAGGGTGCAGGGCAGGAGGACTATCAGTGACAGAGTTGGGTATAGGGTTGTGACCCGCATCAAGCTGAGGGCTCGGGTGAGGGTGCGACAGTTGCCTACTGATGGGCATGGTAGGGTAGACAGAGCAGAGGCTGAGGAGGTTTTCCGCATCGCCATGGGGAGGGTTCGGAGGATGTTTCGTCGTGGCGGCTGATTTCAGATGTAGTGATGCAGTGGTCTAGTCATGTACGGACATAGTAGTGCCGGCTTTTGTAGGGATGGTTTTCTTGTACTTGTTTTCCCTTTTTGCTGACTAGACAGATAGACAGCATATTTCACTTTTGACTTGTTGTTGTTGTTAGAATGGCTGTACTTTAAACTATCGTTGTAACTCGGATGTTGTACCTTTTCGGTACCTGGTATATATTTGTTTCCATTTCGGTCATTACAATTTTGTTGGGATGTGATCACGAGTTATTAGCATATGTATTACTTTTCGATTAAGTTGCCATAAGATATAAAACTGTGGGATTTTAAAACCCAATCATGTAAAGAAATGTGCAAGGAAAAATCCTTTAAAACAGGTAAGTGAACCTAATGTATAATTTTCCAAATTTTCAGTAAAATGCCTCCAAGACGAATGGGCACTAGGGCTAACCCCCGCGAATCTACTGACCTAGAGAGTCACAACCAACACGAGGAAAACCGTGAAAGTAGTGAGGAACAAGATCAGGACTATAATGAGCAAGAAGATTCCCAGTATGGAGCAGAGGATGAACCCCTGTACTCTGAAGAATTTGAAAGGGAAATAGAGGGTGGAGAAACTGAAGTAGAACAGGAAGGGGAGAACCAGGGCGGAAACCCCATGGGCCAGTTTATGGATCTACTTAGGCAGAATTTGAACCAATACCCCCAACCACCACCAAGCAACAACACTTCAATGGCAAATTCCTTTAGGGCCTTTAAGTCCCTTAAGCCCCCAGAGTTCCACGGATCGGCTGATCCCGTTGAGGCGAGGGCCTGGATCAAAGAAATGGAAAAGTCTTTTGAGATTCTGAGTATCAATGAGGCTCAAAAGACTGTTTTTGCTACTTACCTACTAAAGGGAGAGGCCAATTATTGGTGGGAAGCCAAGAAAAACATGGAGACTGATGCTGTCATAGCCTGGGAAAGGTTCAAACAATTATTCCTGGAGAAGTACTTTCCGAAGTTCATGAAAACCCAGATGGAACTTAAGTTTTTGGAACTGAAACAGAACAATATGTCAGTGGCGGACTATGAGGCCAAATTTACTGAGCTATCGAGATTTGTGCCAGAGTTTGTAGACACAGAAGAGAAGAAAGCTAACAGGTTTCAACAAGGGCTAAAGCAGTGGATCCAGAATAGGGTGGCTGTTTTAGAGATTACAGATTATGCCACCTTGGTGCAGAAGGCAACCATTGTGGAGGCTGGTAGTGATCAGATGCAGAGAGAGAGAGAGAAAGGGGGGATAAAGAGAAAGCATGTTAGTATGGGCGGAAGATCCGCTGGAGGAAAACCCCCAACCAAGTTTAATCGAGGAGCGGTTTCCCTACCAGGGAGGAATGTAGGGTTTAAACCATCTGCGAGTGTAAGTGTGAGCCAGGGCGGCCACCAATCAGGAATGTCCCGTTCCAACCCTTCTCGACCTCCATTGCCATTGTGTGCTACTTGTGGGAAGAGGCACTCCGGGGTGTGCAACCTGAAGCAGATAAACTGTTATAAGTGTGGGCGAGCTGGGCATTATGCCACCTCTTGCACCACGGTCATCCCTAACAGCACAACCTGTTTCCAGTGTGGACAGCGAGGGCACATGAGGAAGGATTGCCCAAAGAGCAAACCAGCAGCATCAGGAGCAAGCAAGGTTGCCTCAAATAGGCCACCGACTGCTAGGACTTTCAATATGTCAGTACAAGATGCCGTGAGGGACACAGATGTGATAGCAGGTACTTTTTCTCTCAATTCAGTCAGTGCAAATGTCTTATTTGATTCAGGAGCAACTAAGTCTTTTATATCTAGAGATTTTGCGCATAAGTTGAAACTTAAAACCCAGCAACTAAGAGATTCCTTACAAGTAGAAATAGCTAATCAGGAAATCGTACCGGTTAATCAAATTCACCCCGATTGTAAGATAGAAATAGGAGGACGAACCTTCTATGTCGATTTAATTCCTTTTAAGCTAGGGGAATTCGATGTCATTTTGGGTATGGATTGGTTGTCTCGCAATGATGCGCGGATAGATTGTAAAGGGAAAAAGGTTAAGTTGAAAACCCCAGGGAAGAAAGAAATAGTGTTTAAGGGGATGCGACAGACCCAGAAAATTCTGACCATGGCGCAAACCAAGAGATTGTTACGAAAAGGGAACGAGGCTTATTTAACCTACGTTATAGATACTCAGAAGGAAGTGCCAAGATTGCAAGACATTCTGGTAGTTAATGAGTTCGAGGACGTGTTCCCACAAGATCTTCCCGGACTACCACCCGATAGGGTAATTGAGTTTGCCATCGAGTTAGCCCCGGGGACGGCGCCAGTTTCGAAGGCCCCGTACCGATTAGCCCCAGTAGAAATGAAGGAGCTAGCTGAACAATTACAGGAATTGTTGGATAAGGGCATGATAAGGCCCAGTGTGTCGCCTTGGGGCGCACCAGTGTTGTTTGTTAAGAAAAAGGATGGAAGTATGAGGTTATGCATCGACTACAGAGAATTGAACAAGTTAACCATAAAGAATAAGTATCCATTGCCCAGGATAGACGATTTGTTTGACCAGCTAAGAGGAGCTGAATACTTCTCTAAGATTGATTTGAGAACGGGATATCACCAACTGAAGATCAAACCTGAAGATATCCCGAAGACTGCATTCCGCACCAGATATGGACATTATGAGTTCTTAGTTATGTCATTTGGATTGACCAACGCCCCAGCAGCCTTCATGGACCTAATGAATAGAGTGTTCAAGGAATATTTGGACAAATTCGTGATAGTTTTCATTGATGATATTCTCATCTACTCAAGGACAGAGGCAGAACACGCTGAACATTTAAGGATAACCTTAGAAATACTCAGGAAAGAGCAGTTATATGCCAAGTTCTCCAAGTGTGAGTTTTGGAAAAATGAGGTACAATTCTTAAGGCACGTGATCAATAGAGAAGGAGTGTTGGTTGACCCCTCCAAGATAGAAGCAGTTTCAAACTGGGAACGGCCAACTACTCCAACCGAGGTGAGGAGTTTCATTGGACTGGCCGAATATTACAGGAGATTTGTCCAAGACTTTGCGAAACTCGCAGCTCCATTAACTCGACTTACCCGTAAAACCGAGAAATTTGAATGGACTGACAAATGCGAGAAGAGTTTCCAAGAGTTAAAGAAGAGGCTGGTGACAGCCCCAGTGCTGGCATTACCTGATGGAAAAGGAGATTTCGTGATTTACAGTGATGCTTCGCATAAAGGACTGGGATGCGTGCTTATGCAGCACGGCAAGGTAATAGCGTATGCGTCTAGGCAATTGAAGGATTATGAAGTCAGATATCCCACGCATGATCTAGAACTAGCAGCCATAGTCTTCGCTTTAAAGATTTGGAGACACTACCTGTATGGGGAAAAATGCGAAATTTACACAGACCATAAGAGCCTCAAATACATTTTCACTCAGAAAGAGCTTAACATGCGCCAGAGGAGATGGTTAGAGTTAATCAAGGATTACGACTGTGAAATTCGCTATCACCCGGGCAAAGCCAATGTGGTAGCTGACGCCCTTAGTCGGAAAGAGAAGCTCAAGATGATAAGTTCAGAGAAAGAGCTAGTGAGGGATTTTGAGAAGTTGGAAATCGAGGTTAAGTTACCTGGAGAGGGCCAAGAAAAGTTGATGGAAATTAGAATCCAACCTCCATTGCTAGAAAAGATTAGACTGTGCCAGGAACGAATGATGGAGGAAGAAAAGAACTCCACAGAAGAGCTAATGACCGGGGAGGAAATTAAGTGCGAAAGAGACAAGGAAGGGATCATGAGGTACACATACAGGATATGGATCCCAAATATTCAGGAACTCAAGGATGAGATTTTAAATGAGGCACACAACTCAAGATACTCAGTGCACCCCGATAGCACTAAAATGTATAGGGATTTGAAGGAGTATTACTGGTGGCCCAATATGAAAAAGGACGTAGCAGAATGGGTAGGCAGATGCTTGACCTGCCAACGAGTGAAGGCAGAGCACCAGAAACCCAGCGGACTTCTACATCCCTTAGAGATTCCAGAATGGAAATGGGAACATATAGCCATGGATTTCGTAGTAGGTTTACCAAGGACCAAGGCTAATCATGACGCCATAAGGGGAATTGTAGATCGACTGACGAAATCGGCTCACTTTCTCCCGATCAACGAAAGGTACACGGTCGACAGACTAGTGGACATCTACTTAAAAGAGATAGTGGCGCGACATGGAGTCCCAGTCGCAATAGTATCCGATCGAGATCCTAGATTTAACTCCAGGTTTTGGAGAAGTTTCCAAGAATGTGTAGGGACCCGGCTGAACATGAGCACAGCCTACCACCCCCAGACAGATGGGCAAAGTGAAAGGACCATCCAAACGCTAGAGGATATGTTGAGAGTCTGCGCGATAGACTTCAAGGGGAGTTGGGATGATCACTTGCCGTTGGTTGAGTTCTCCTATAATAACAGTTATCATTCAAGCATTGGGATGCCACCTTATGAGGCCCTTTATGGAAGAAAATGTCGATCTCCCTTGTATTGGGATGAAGTTGGAGAGCGAAAGATGCTCGGGCCCGAAGTGGTCCAACGAACTAAAGATGCAGTAGATCTAATCAGAGGACGGTTGGTAGCAGCCCAGGATCGACAAAAGAAATATGCCGATTTAGCTCGGAAAGGCAAGGAATACGAAGTAGGGGACCTAGTGCTCTTGAAAGTGTCACCTTGGAAAGGTTTAATGAGATTTGGGAAGAAAGGAAAGCTGAGTCCCAGGTACATTGGACCATTTGAGATCTTGAGACGGATTGGGGAACTAGCTTATGAGCTCGCTTTGCCCCCATATCTACAACAGGTGCACAATGTGTTCCATGTTTCGATGCTAGGGAAGTATAATCCGGATGCTAAGCATATTGTAGAGTATGAGCAAGTGGACATGCAACCAGACCTGACCTATGTGGAGCAACCTGTGGAAATCATAGACCGGAAAGAACAAGTGCTCCGAAACAAGGTCATTCAGCTAGTCAGAGTTTTGTGGCAGAACCACAATGTAGAAGAATCCACCTGGGAACTTGAAAGCGCAATGCAAGAAAAGTACCCCCACTTGTTTTCAAACTGATTCCGGGACGGAATCCTTTTAAGGAGGGGAGACTGTAAGAACCCAGATTTTGGGTGGAATTAAAACTTTTATGTATTTAATAATGTAAGAATGAATAGTGGATATGGCTACAATGTAATAATTGATATTTGGGAAAGAATGAATGGAATTCGACTTTATTATGTTTATGTCTTGAAGAATGCTAAAGGGTGACAACATAGGTAAGAATAATCTATCTTCTAAGGGAATAAGATATGGCAACTTCAAGCAAGAGAATACTCTCATGTCATCCAGATCGATAACGATTAATCCAGTAGTTCCGTAAAAAGGTTAAGGAACGATCGAAAGAGAATACGGACAATTATACAACCCTAAGAGAACAAGTAAAGAATACGGAATGAATAGTGTTTTGGGTGGGAGTATATAATAATATGAGACGACACTATATAGAAGTATTCGGAACGGATTTCCGAGTTCGTATTAGTGATCCAGGGGGAAAATAAGTGTATGTAAAAGCTGTCGGATTCTGAAAAACCGCACTTTTATTTTCTCCGAAAGTTCCCTGGACACTGATAGCCTTAAGTATTTAACGAATGGATTAAAGGAATATAAAATGGAAAGTTATAATGAAAGATGGAGAATGAAAGTATTAATATTAAAGAGGATTCCCGGTAAACCCTAATTAGAAATCCGTGAAATATTCTCACGAACGATCAATCGAAACGGGTAATAACCGGACACAGAAACAAGCAGAGGAAGCAAGAGTCTTGTGCAAGCTACTAGTATAAATATCTAGTAACTAAACTAGAAGCAAGGAACTAGCACCTTAGAGGAAGAACTAAGTACTTAGCAAGTAACTACCTAGTTAAGCATTAACCACCACAAAACCAACACATGTCTTGCCATTTGATCATCCAACACCTCATCACTTTATTAAAGTGACTTTTACAAGATATTATGTTGTAAGTGGATGAGAGTGAAGGAGATTAAAACACAAAAAAATCAGAGAACCAAGCAACTCTCTCCCCCCCTTGCAAACAAAAGCATTCGGCCATACCCCTTAATTCAAAATCCAAACTCAACCTTCCCACCATTGTTTGTTCTTGAAATAATTAAGGTGAGTCTTACATTTCATAAAACTTATCTCCTCAAAATCTTAGCTTCAAACTCATCCATTTCCATTTTCAAAAAAATCAAACAAGAGGAGGGTGAATAGTGTTCATCATATACTAACTTTGTTTTCTTGATTTTCCATGGTTAATCTAGCAAGCATAATCACTCCTAAGGACCATACAAGGCTTAGTAAGGCTATATCACTATCTAAGGAAGGTATAAAGCTCTTGAAACCCTAACCCTTGTTTAAGATTTAAGCATGTTTATGATAGTTATAACTTAGTTATGGTTATGTTAAAGATATAAGCATGATTATGTATGGATTTTGGATTAATGATGTAAATAGCTAGATGAACGGAAAGGCATTGCTTGGCCTCAGTTCATGTGTATAAGTCATATATATGTTGTTTGGGTTGGATGCTATGTTTATGGGAAGATTCGAAATTGATAGATATTCGATTTACAGCCGTTATAATGCCCGATTTTACAATACCATGTTTTGTATGCCATTTTCCATGTCGAAGCCCTACTGTCCAGAGACCTTATCTGCCATGATTGGATAGGTAATGCTCTAAGCTTCGTTTTGATATAAAGATCACGTGAAACGGACTTACGGTTTAGGATTTATGACCAAATTACTAAAAGTAGTTCGAATCCGTAAATGAAAGTTCGTAACTGAAATTGAACCCTCGTAAGCTATGTAACGTCATGGCGAATCTTGGTAAATAAATACTAGGGGTAAGAAGGAAGGTGTGAAAGAAAACCGTATGTCAAAAAGAGTATTTTTCGATTTATTAAAAATGTTCGAGTCAAGGTTAAACGCGAACGAACCCCTAAAAGACGACTCTTTTATAACTTTGGTAAAACACTTAGAAAACGGGCGATAAAACTCGGTGTAAAATATTGGTTCGTAACGATCAACCTTAGAACTCATATGACTTAAGTATGTCCCAAGTATAAGTGTAGTGACATGTCGTATTAACGAACGAATGTCGGGTCGGATCAGTGATAATAAGTAATCCACTAAAAGGGGTATAACGAGATGACTCGAGAACGTGTTTCGATTTAAGTATAACTTAACTTTTAATATGTTAAGTAATTAATCCCGAATGCCTTGGCTATTTATAGATCACCAAGCTGAACCGGGACCCGCTACCACTACCCCTTACCGTACTCGACTACCAGGCAAGTTTCAATTCCCTTCTTTAGGCTGTTGTTGTGATTGAATAAATATATATATATGATTGCTGATATACATATGCCATTGCATGCATGCCTACTTTCAAGTTGAATTGATATACTTGTTCCCTGAATGTTATTGTTGGCCTATAAGCTAGATAGTTATATATCAGTTATAAGCCGGTTATTGTAAGACCCTCATAGAAGGGCGTATACATCTTATTAATCAAATTTAGACCGGGAGTCAATATTCCTTGATATATCGAGAGTACCTCGGAAGAAAATATTTAAGTAAATATTTTCTATTATTTGGGCGACGAATATTATTTGAATATTCGTTCGAGACTAATTATTTTAACGATCCTTACTTCAAATAATTATTTGAACGTAACTATTCAACGAATAATATTTCTCAATATTCATTCAGAGTCGAATTGATTATCGACTATTATTTCGAATATTCTTCTAAAGATGAGACTGTTAAATGAATATTATTTGGATATTCTTTTAGATTATTATTTTATTAAATAAATACTACTTTTGAATATTCATTTAAGATATTAAATACTTGATGAATATTATTTTAATATTCATCTGAAGCTTGAATTAATTATCGAATATTATCTCGAATATTCCTTAAGGCTTGGATTACTAAATGAATATTACTTGATATTCATTTAGGATATTATTCATTAAATGAATATCACTTTTGAATATTCATTTAAATTCCTAATTAATTATGAATATTACCTTAAATATTCTTTTCAGGTCTTAATAATTAATGAATATTGTTTTGAATATTCATTTAAATATTTATTTATTCAATAAATATTCTCCTGATATTTCTTCAGGGATTATTTTGAAAAATACTCTGATTAAAGATATTCTTTCATATTCCCAAATATTCTTTAAATATTTTAACTCAATAAATATTCTCTGAATATTTATTCCATACTTAGAATAATCTCGATAAGGTTTATCTTCTTCGATTATTACAGAAAATATTTCGAAGTCATATTATTATTAATTTTATATCAAGAAAGGTTCCCAGACATCATTCTTCTTTGAGTCTATCTCCTTAATAATAAGGGAACCTTACCTGGAAAAATGTTATTTATCTTGTCGACTTCCCGGTAATAAAGTATTCCCTTCACCCGCAACTCGGGTGCTGTTGACTTATTAAGTCGTTGCTTACCTTCTCATCTTTCGAGGGGTAAGATTACTGGAACAAGTTGATATCCGTTACCAAGTAATAGCTTGGGAGTTATTGGTAAATTTTCCTTTCCAACTAGATACGACTACTTTGTGGAGTCTTATCAACAAGTATTATACTTGGGGAAAGGGGGACGAACGTTACATTCAGAATCATGAATTCTATTTGAACTAGGAGTCGTGTAAGAGGCCGAGTAGCGCCGGTCCATCCCCTTGGCCCAACCGTTGGCCGGGGAGAGCTAGCAAGGCGGTATACAAGTAAAGCCGTCAGTTCTTCCTTCTACCGGTAGTAAATCTAAATTGAGCTGTACGATCTCGACTGATCATCAAGATTGGAACAGCGGGCGCGGTGAATACTCCATCATTGGTTCATCATCCAAATTTATTTATTTCCTGCAACATGATTACTGTTGGCAGAGTTGGAAAAGTGTCATAACTGGAATTGCAACCTTTTCTTGCAAGTTCCTCTTCTTAATAACAATAAGAATATCTCGCTTACTTTGATGTAGCAGATATTTCTTCAAACAAATACTTTCAGTTACCTTGTAACTTCATCGTTCATATTATACTGGCATCATTTCCGTAAATGCATGGCATATGGTTTGAAAGATAGCTTTGAACTGTTTTAAATTATCGTTCAGTTATATATTTGTTGGTGGGCTTTCGCTCACCCTTGCTTTGTTTATATTATGTCACAACAACAGGTAGGACAGATGGCTCGCGTCAGGCGCACTCGGCGCAAGCAGGTTACCCGACCCACCGGACTACCCGCTGAGATGCTAGCCGCCATTGCTGAGGTAGCATAGTTAGACAGCTTTTGTTTCTTGTTTAACTATATGTATAATTAATGTAATTAACGGCAAAAATTTTAAACCTATGATGTTATCCTGTTGGGATTGTAATAACTTTTATTCGTAAACCCTTTAATGTAAGACTTATTTCAATTTCATCTCTGGGACTATAACTGTTGTGTGTGTGAGTGGTAATTATTGTGGGGTCACAGCATGTGATTTATTTGTTGTGGACTCAAGTCAAGTATTATGAATGGATGTAAGACCGTAACCACCAGATCCCTGACCCCGGATCTGGGGGTGTTACACTCTGCTTGATTCTGTGTCCGGTTATTACTCGTTTCGATTGATCGTTCATAGGAATATTTCACGGATTTCTAATTAGGGTTTACCGGGAATCCTCTTAATATTAATACTATCATTCTCCACCTTTCTTTCTATCTTTCCAATTTATATTCCTTAAATCCATTCGTTAAATCCTTAAGTCTGTCAGTGTCCAGGGAACTCTCGGAGAAAATAAAAGTGCGGTTTTTCATAATCCGACAGCTTTTACATACAATTATTTTCCCCTGGATCACTAATACGAACTCGGAAGTCCGTTCCGAATACTTCTATATAGTGTCGTCTCATATTATTCTTACTTCCACCAAAAACACTATTCATTCTTTATTCTTTACTTATTCTCTTAGGGTTGTACAATTGTCCGTATTCTCTTTCGATCGTTCCTTAACCTTTTTACGGAACCACTGGATTAATCATTATCGATCTGGATGATATGAGAATATTCTCCTGCTTGGAATTGCCATATCTTATTCCCCTAGGAGATAGATTATTCTTACCTAAGTTGTCAACCATTAGCATTCTTCAATACATAGAAATAATAAAGTCGAATTCCATTCATTCTTTCAAAATATCGACTATTACAGCGTAGCCGTAACCACTATTCATTCTTACATCATTAAATAAACAAAAGTTTTAATTCTACCCAAAATCTGGGTTCTTACAGTCTCCCCTCCTTAAAAGGATTCCGTCCCGGAATCAGTTTGAAAACAAGTGGGGGTACTTCTCTTGCATTGCGCTTTCAAGTTCCCAGGTTGATTCTTCTACATTGTGGTTCTGCCATAAAACTCTGACTAGCTGAATGACCTTGTTTCGGAGCACTTGTTCTTTCCGGTCTATGATTTCCACAGGTTGCTCTACATAGGTCAAGTCTGGTTGCATGTCCACTTGCTCATACTCTACAATGTGCTTGGCATTCGGATTATACTTTCTCAGCATTGAAACATGGAACACATTGTGCCCCTGCTATAGATTCGGGGGCAATACCAGCTCATAAGCTAGTTCCCCAATCCGTCTCAAGACCTCAAATGGTCCAATGTATCTGGGACTCAGCTTTCCTTTCTTTCCAAATCTCATTAAACCTTTCCAAGGTGACACTTTCAAGAACACTAGGTCTCCTACTTCGTATTCTTTGCCTTTCCGAGCTAAGTCGGCATATTTCTTTTGTCGATCCTGGGCTGCTACCAACAGTCCTCTGATTAGATCTACTGCATCTTTAGTTCGTTGGACCACTTCGGGCCCGAGCATCTTTCGCTCTCCAACTTCATCCCAATACAAGGGAGATCGACATTTCCTTCAATAAAGGGCCTCATAAGGTGGCATTCCTATACTTGAATGGAAACTGTTATTGTAGGAAAACTCAATCAATGGCAAGTGATCATCCCAATTTCCTTTGAAGTCTATTGCGCAGACTCTCAACATATCCTCTAGCATTTGGATGGTCCTTTCACTTTGCCCATCTGTCTGGGGGTGGTAGGCTGTGCTCATGTTCAGCCGGGTCCCTACACATTCTTAAAAACTTCTCCAAAACCTGGAGTTAAATCTAGGATCTCGATCGGATACTATTGCGACTGGGACTCCATGTCGCGCCACTATCTCTTTTAAGTAGATGTCCACTAGTCTGTCGACCATGTATCTTTCGTTGATCGGGAGAAAGTGAGCTAACTTCGTCAGTCGATCTACAATTACCCATATGGCATCATGATTAGCCTTGGTCCTTGGTAAACCTACTACAAAATCCATGGCTATGTGTTCCCATTTCCATTCTGGAATCTCTAAGGGGTGTAGAAGTCCGCTGGGCTTCTGGTGCTCTGCTTTCACTCCTTGGCAGGTCAAGCATCTGCTTACCCACTCTGCTACGTCCTTTTTCATATTGGGCCACCAGTAATACTCCTTCAAATCCCTATACATTTTGGTGCTACCGGGGTGCACCGAGTATCTTGAGTTGTGTGCCTCGTTTAAAATCTCATCCTTGAGTTCCAGAACGTTTGGGATCCATATCCTGTACGTGTACCTCATGATCCCTCCCTTGTCTCTTTCACACTTAATTTCCTCCCCGGTCATTATCTCTTCCGTGGAGTTTTTTTCTTCCTCCATTATCCGCTCTTGGCACAGTCTAATCTTTTCTAACAATGGAGGTTGGATTCTAATTTCCATCAACTTTTCTTGGCCCTCTCCGAGTAACTTACTCTCAATTTCCAACTTCTCAAAATCTTTCACTAACTCTTCCTCTGAAGTTATCATCTTGAGCTTCTCTTTCCTACTAAGGGCACCAGCCACCACATTGGCTTTGCCCGGGTGATAACAAATTTCACAGTCGTAATCCTTGATTAACTCTAACCATCTCCTCTGGCGCATGTTAAGCTCTTTCTGAGTGAAAATGTACTTGAGGCTCTTATGGTCAGTGTAAATCTCGCACTTTTCCCCATACAAGTAGTGTCTCCAAATCTTTAGAGTGAAGACTATGGCTGCTAGTTCTAGATCATGCGTGGGATATCTGACCTCATAATCCTTCAATTGCCTAGATGCATATGCTATTACCTTGCCGTGCTGCATAAGCACGCATCCCAGTCCTTTATGCGAAGCATCACTGTAAATCACGAAATCTCCTTTTCCATCCGGTAAAGCCAGCACTGGGGCTGTCACCAACCTCTTCTTTAACTCTTGGAAACTCTTCTTGCATTTTTCAGTCCATTCAAATTTCTCAGTTTTACGGGTAAGTCGAGTTAATGGAGCTGCGATTTTCGCAAAGTTTTGGACAAATCTTCTGTAATATCCGGCCAGTCCGATGAAACTCCTCACCTCGGTTGGAGTAGTTGGCCGTTCCCAGTTTGAAACTGCTTCTAACTTGGAGGGGTCAACCAACACTCCTTCTCTATTGATTACATGCCCTAAGAATTGTACTTCATTTTTCCAGAACTCACACTTGGAGAACATGGCATATAACTGCTCTTTCCTGAGTATTTCTAAAGTTATCCTTAAATGTTCAACGTGTTCTGCCTCGGTCTTTGAGTAGATGAGAATATCATCAATGAAGACTATCACGAATTTGTCCAAATAATCCTTGAACACTCTATTCATTAGGTCCATGAAGGCTGCTGGGGCGTTGGTCAATCCAAATGACATTACCAAGAACTTATAATGTCCATATCTGGTACGAAATGTAGTCTTCGAGATATCTTCAGGTTTGATCTTCAGTTGGTGATATCCCGTTCTCAGGTCAATCTTAGAGAAGTATTCAGCGCCTTTTAGCTGGTCAAACAAATAGTCTATCCTGGGTAGTGGATACTTATTCTTTATGGTTAGCTTGTTCAACTCTCTGTAGTCGATGCATAACCTCATACTCCCATCCTTTTTCTTAACAAACAACACTGGTCCGCCCCAAGGCGACACACTGGGCCTTATCATGCCCTTATCCAACAATTCCTATAACTTTTTAGCTAGCTCTTTCATTTCTACCGGGGCTAATCGGTACGGGGCCTTCGAAACCGACGCCGTCCCCGGGGCTAACTCGATGGCAAACTCAATTACCATATCAGGTGGTAGTCCGGGAAGATCTTGTGGGAACACGTCCTCGAACTCATTAACTACCGGGATGTCTTGCAATCTTGGCACTTCCTTCTGAGTGTCCATAACGTAAGCTAAATAAGCCTCGTTCCCTTTTCGTAACAATCTCTTGGTTTGCGCCATGGTCAGAATTTTCTGGGTCTGTCGCATCCCCTTAAACACTATTTCTTTCTTCCCTGGGGTTTTCAACTTAACCTTTTTCCCTTTACAATCTATCTGCGCATTATTGCGAGATAACCAATCCATACCCAAAATGACATTGAATTCCCCTAGCTTAAAAGGAATTAAATCGACATAGAAGGATCGTCCTCCTATTTCTAGTTTACAATCGGGGTGAATTTGATTAACCGGTACGATTTCCTGATTATCTATTTCTACTTGTAAGGAATCTCTTAGTTGCTAGGTTTTAAGTTTCAATTTATGCGCAAAATCTCTAGATATAGAAGACTTAGTTGCTCCTGAATCAAATAAGACATTTGCACTGATTGAATTGAGAGAAAATGTACCTACTATCACATCCGTGTCCCTCACGGCATCTTGTACTGACATATTAAAAGTCCTAGCAGTTGGTGGCCTATTTGAGGCAGCCCTGCTTGCCCCTGATGCTGCAGGTTTGTTCCTTGGGCAGTCCTTCCTCGTGTGCCCTAGCTGTCTACACTGGAAACAAGTGGTGCTTTTGTTGGTACTAGGGACAACCGCAGTGCAGGTGTTAGAGTAGTGGCCCACTCATCCACACTTATAACAGGTTGGCTGCTTCTGGTTGCACACTCCGGAATGTATTTTTCCACACGTTGCACATGCTGGCAAGGGAGGTCTAGACTGATGGGAACGGGACACTCCTGTATGCTGGCCGCCCTGGCTCACACTCATGCTCACAGGTGGTATGAATCCCATACCCCTGCTAGGTAGAGAGACTGCTCCTCGATTAAACTTGTTTGAGGGCTTTCCTCCTGCGGACCCTCCGCCCATACTGACATGTTTTCTCTTTAATCCCCCCTTCTGTTTCTCTCTCTGCATCTGATCGCTTCCAGCTTCCACAATGGTGGCCTTTTG
Source organism: Saposhnikovia divaricata (assembly GCA_036435485.1). Taxonomy (NCBI): domain Eukaryota; kingdom Viridiplantae; phylum Streptophyta; class Magnoliopsida; order Apiales; family Apiaceae; genus Saposhnikovia; species Saposhnikovia divaricata. Next base: position 191,045,672 of record CM071597.1, read on the forward strand.
CACCAAGGTGGCATAATCTGTAATTTCTAAGACCGCCACTCTATTCTGGATCCACTGTTTCAACCCTTGTTGAAACCTGTTAGCTTTCTTCTCTTCGGTATCCACAAATTCTGGCACAAATCTCGACAGCTCAGTAAATTTGGCCTCATAGTCAGCCACTGACATATTGTTCCATTTCAGTTCCAAAAACTTAAGTTCCATCTGAGTTTTCATGAACTTCAGGAAGTACTTCTCCAGGAATAATTGTTTGAACCTTTCCCAGGTTACGACAGCATCAGTCTCCATGTTCTTCTTGGCTTCCCACCAATAATTGGCCTCTCCCTTTAGTAGGTAAGTAGCAAAAACAGTCTTCTGAGCCTCATTGATACTCAGAATCTTGAAAGATTTTTCCATTTCCTTGATCCAGGCCCTCGCCTCAACGGGATCAGCCGATCCGTGGAACTCTGGGGGCTTAAGGGACTTAAAGGCCATAAAGGAATTTGCCAATGAAGTGTTGTTTCCTGGTGGTGGTTGAGGGTATTGGTTCAAATTCTGCATAAGTAAATCCATAAACTGGCGCATGGGGTCTCCGCCCTAGTTCTCCCTTTCCTGCTCCACTTCAGTTTCTCCACCCTCTATTTCCCCCTCAAAGTCTTCAGAGTACATGGGTTCATCCTCTGCTCCATACTGGGAATCTTCTTGCTCATTATAGTCCTGATCTTGTTCTTCGCTACTTTCATGGTTTTCCTCATGTTGGTTGTGACTCTCTTGGTCAGTAGATTCACGGGGGTTAGCCCTAGTACCCATTCGTCTTGGAGGCATTTTACTGAAAATTTGGAAAATTTTACATTAGGTTCACTTACCTGTTTTAAAGGATTTTTCCTTGCATAATTCGTTACATGATTGGATTTAAGATCCCACAGTTTTATATCTCAAGGCAACTTAATCGAAAAATAGTACATATGCTAATAAACTCGTGATCAGATCCCAACAAAATTGAAATAACTGAAAGGGAAACAAATATATACCAGGTACCGAAAAGGTACAACATCCGAGTTACAACGATAGTTTAAAGTACAGTCATCCTAACAACAACAACAAGTCAAAAGTGAAATACGCTGTCTATCTGTCTAGTCTGCAAAAAGGGGAAATAAGAACAATAAAACCATCCCTACAAAAGCCGGCACTACTACGTCCGTACATGACTAGACAACTAGACTACTGCATCACTACATCTGAAATCAGCCGCCACGATGAAACATCATCCGAACCCTCCCCATGGCAATGCGGAAAATCTCCTCGACATCTGCTTTGTCTACCATACCATGCCCATCAGTAGGCAATTGTTGCACCCTCATTCGAGCCCTCAGCTCGATGCGGGTCACAGCCCTATACCCAACCCTATCACTGATAGTCCTCCGTCCCTGCAACCTCATCCGGGCGGCTCTCTCTGCTGCTAGCTCCCTTCTAGACTCTGCCAACCTGGCATCCGGCACTGACAACTCTCTATAAAGCCCGTTCACAATCAAGTTATGAACACATATTGGGACTCCTCCTATCGGGACAGGAGGTGGGGTGGATGGCTCAACTGGAGCTGCAGTCTCTGTCTGCTGGGGCTCTGGGGTAAGCTCCTCAAACTCATCGGGGAATGGGCTCATAGGTAGTGGTGGTGGGGTAGGGGCTCTCTCCACAGGAAGGGGTGGCACTCGTAGTCCGGAACTCCCTACTGCATCATCCACTGGCTCATCCTCATCTACAGCCTGTCCAACAACAGCAGCCATGACCTGCTCAGTGGTCATATCAGTATCCTCCTCCATGGTCCTAATCTCAGATACAATCCAATAATCCTCATCCTCAGCAACTAACTCATCATCCTGTCCTGTCTGGATCCCTCCGGGTCCTCCTCCCCCTCAGTCTCAACAACATCTGTATCAGCATCAACCTGGACCTCCTTAGGGTCCTCCTCATCAGACTCAATCACATCAGTATCAGCATCAACCTGGACCTCCTCAGGGTCCTCCTCCTCAGGCTCAGTATCCTCCTCAGGGAAGTGCTCATAGTACGGGTCCCTAGTCCGGAACATGTCCTCATCATGCTGTCTCGCAGCTGCCTCTTGGGCCGACATGTCGCTCGCCTACACAAAATGAACTATGTTACTATCATGATATTTAAAAAGTTCCCGAAAGGGTTTTAGGTGAACCTAGCAAGGGTTCTTATTATATTAGTGAATTTATTATTATATAACATCGTATCATCTCTTGGGATATATAACTCTCGATCTGATACCATCTCTGTAACACCCCCAGATCCGGGGTCAGGGATCGGGTCGTTACGGTCTCATAACTCATACATAATACTTGACTTGAGTCCAAAATCAATAAGTAACATGCTATGACCCCACAATAATAACCACTCACACACACAGTTATAGTCCCAGAGATGAAGTTGAAATAAGTCTAACATAAAAGGGTTTGCGAATAAAAGTTATTACAATCCAAAAGGATAACATCATAAGTTTAAAAGTTTTGCCGTTGATTACATTAATTATACATATAGTTAAACAGGAACCAAAAGCTGTCTAACTATGCTACCTCAGCAATGGCGGCTAGCATCTCAGCGGGGAGTCCGGTGGGTCGGGTAACCCGCTTGTGCCGAGTGCGCCGGACGCGAGCCATCTGTCCTAGCTGTTGTTGTGACATGATAAATAAGCAAGGGTGAGCAATAGCCCACCAATAATAATATAACAGGACAGTGATAGTATATAACAGTTCGAAGTATCATTATTTCCATATGCCATGCATTAACGAAGTTAGTGCCAGTATAATATAAAGGATGAAGTTACACGGTAACTTAAAGTGTTTATTTTGTGGAAATATCTGCTAAGTCAAAATAAGCATGATATTATCATTTATCATGTAAAGAGGAACTTGCAAGGAAAATATTGCAATTCCAGTTATTAACATTTTTCGAAGTTCTACAGCCTGAAAGACGTCTCTTCGATACGTGTTGCGGAAGACACCGTCAACCTGAAAGAAGTATCTTCGATACGTGTTGCAGGGAATTCCCAATTTGGGAGATGAACCAATATTGGAGTTATCACGCGCCAGCTGTTCCACTCCCTGATGATCAGTCGGGGATGGTACAACCCAATATAGTTTACTACCGGTAGAAGGAAGAACTGACGGCTCCACTTGTCAATGGCCTTTAATAGTAACTCCCTGGCCAATGATTAGGCCTTGTGATGGACCGCGCGACTCGGCCTCTTACACACGACTCCTAGTTCGAGTAAATCCACCGCATTGAAACGTATAGTTTATCCTCCCTTCCCCAAGTGAAATACTTGTTGACAAGACTCCACAAAGTAGTCGTATCTAGTTGGAAAGGAAAATTCACTAACATTTCCCAAGCTCTTGCTTGTTAATGGATATCAAGTTGTTCCAACGATCTTACCCCTCGAATGATGAGAAGGTACACACAGACTTAATGAGTCCGTAGCAACCAAGTTGCGAGTGAAAAGGATAAACTATGACCGGGGAAGTCAACAAGATAAAGAACCTTTCTCAAGTATGGTTCCCTTATAATTTAAGAGATAGATTCGAGTGAAGAATGGAATCTAGAGGACCTTTCTTAATATCATTTTTATCGTATGACTCCGAAGAATTTTCAGAATGATCGAAGGTCGAAAATAATATTTGAAGAAAATATAAACAACCTTGAAGTTGTTTCCAAGTATTGAATAAATATTTATAGAATATTTATTGAGTCGGAAGTATTTAATGAATGAAAGAATATTTTTAATCAGAGTATTTCTCAAAATAATCCTTGAAGGAATATTAAGACTGTATTTATTGAATAAATAATTACTTAAATGAATATTAAAATAATATTCATTTAATAAATAAGTTTGAAAGGACTGTTTGGAATAACATTCGTTAAATAAATAAGACTTCAAATTAATATTCAAAAATAGTATTCATATAATAATTAATAATGTAAATGAATATCAAAGTGATATTCATTTAATAATTTAAACCTTAAAGGAATATTCGAGAATAATATTCCCTTAATACAAGATGTTCTAAATGAATGTCCGAATGATATTTATTTAATAATCGAAGGTTTTATAGAAATATTTGAAATAATATTCGATAAATGGTTCGTCTTTGAATGAATATTGAAACATAATATTCATTGAATAGATAACGTTCAAATAAATATTTGAAGTAATGATCGTTAGTTAAATAATCTCGGACGAATATTCAAATAATATTCGTCAACCAAATAATGGAAATTATTTACTTAAATATTTCCCTCGAAAATAATTACGATATATCAAGAAGTACTGACTCCCGGTCTATATTCAACAAATAGGATTCATATGCCCTTCTCTAAGGGTCTTAACGACATCCGGCTTATAATCGATATATTATCTATCTACTTATAAGCCAAAGAACAATCAGGGAACAAGTATATCAATATGACTTGAAAGTAGGCATGCATGCTATGGCATATGTATAACAGAAAGCATATATATATCCACAACAACAGCCTAAAAAGGGAAAGTTGAAATTTGCCTGGTAATTGAGCACGGGTAGGGGTAGTGGTAGGGTATCCCGGGTCAGCTCGGTGATCTATAAATAGTCAAGAGATTCGAGGTTAATCGCTTAACACGTTTTAAAAAGGTTAAGTATTAACTTAAGTCGAAATATGTTTTCGAATTATCTCGTTATACCCCTTTTTAGTGTAACTCTTTTTATTACTGATACGATTCGACATTTGCTCGTCATTAAGACATGTCATCATACTCACACTTAGTGTACACTTAAGTCGTATAAGTTCTAAATTCGATCGATTACGAACCAAGATTATATCTCGAGTTTTATCGCTCGTTTTCTAAGTTATAACCAAAGTTATACTTTTAAGGGGTTCGTTCGCGTTTAACCTAGATTCGAACATTTTTATAAAATCGAAAAACGATCTGATTCACATGAGGTTTTCTCTCACACCTTCCTTTTTACCTCTATTATTTAATTACCAAGATTTCCCACTGACTTACGTATTTTACGAGGGTTCAATGTTAGTTACGAATTCTCATTTACGGTTCCGAACTACTTTTAGTAAACCGGCCGTAACTCCTAAACCGTAAGTCCGTTTCACACGTTCTTTATATCAAAACGAAGCTTGGAACATTATCTATCCTATCATGGCAGATTACACAGCTAGGCAGTGAGTTACATCTACTGTCCAAGTCGTTTTTCTTAAGGTTAACGAAATTTCGGCATTACGACGGCTATAACTCGAATATCTACCAATTTCAACTCTTCCCATAAACATGGTATCCATTCCAAACAACATATACATGATTTATATACATGAACTGAGGCCAATCAATGTCTTTCCGTTCATTTAACTTTTTTTAACATTTATCCAAGATCCATACATAATCATGCTTTAACCTTAACATAACCATAACTAAGGTATATCTATCATAAACATGCTTAAATCTCAAACAAGGGTTAGGGTTTCAAGAGCTTTATACCTTCCTTAGAGAGTGATATAGCCTTACTAAGCCTTGTATGGTCCTTAGGAGTGATTAAGCTTGCTAGATCAACCATGAAAAATCAAGAAAACAAAGTTAGTTCAAGAAGGTTACTATTCATCCTCCTCTTTCATGAATTTTTTGAAAATGGAAGAAGATGAGTTTGAATCTGAGATTTTGAGGAGATCATTTTTATGAAATGTAAGACTCACCTTAAAAATTTCAAGAGCAAACAAGGAGTGGAAGATGGATTTTGGTTTTGGAATTTCTTTGTTTGGTCGAATGGAAGAATGCAAGGGGGGAGAGGGTTTTTGCCTTGTTTCTTTGCTTGGTTATTTGATAAATTGAATTATTAAGATGAGGCTTAGATAGTCTCTCATCCATAAGCCACTTTAATAAAGTGATGATGTATAGGATGATGAAAATGGAGGGACAAGTGTTGAGATTTTGATGGTTTACATGCAACTAGTAGTTTGATTTGCCAAGTGCTAGTTAATCTCTAACCATACTAGTTACTAGATATTTATCATTTGTACATGCATGTATCTTGCTTCCTCTGCTTGATTCTGTGTCCGGTTATTACTCGTTTCGATTGATCGTTCATAGGAATATTTCACGGATTTCTAATTAGGGTTTACCGGGAATCCTCTTAATATTAATACTATCATTCTCCACCTTTCTTTCTATCTTTCCAATTTATATTCCTTAAATCCATTCATTAAATCCTTAAGTCTGTCAGTGTCCAGGGAACTCTTGGAGAAAATAAAAGTGCGGTTTTTCAGAATTCGACAGCTTTTACATACACTTATTTTCCCCCTGGATCACTAATACGAACTCGGAAGTCCGTTCCGAATACTTCTATATAGTGTCGTCTCATATTATTCTTACTTCCACCAAAAACACCATTCATTCTTTATTCTTTACTTATTCTCTTAGGGTTGTACAATTGTCCGTATTCTCTTTCGATCGTTCCTTAACCTTTTTACGGAACCACTGGATTAAGGCTTAATGACCTTTTAACCCTCAAAGTTTCCACCAAAATACCCATCAGCCCTTACTGTTTCAAAACGTTCCTTTTGACCCTCCAAGTATCCGTAAATGTCCAATTAGCCCTTATACCGGATAGGAAATGGTGAGTTTGGGTGACTTTTGGTTCGTTTTAATTGGTTTCTAGCCGGAATTTTGCTGTATTGTTGTTGTGTCGATTAAAATGAACCAACAATCACCCAATCTCACCATTTCCTATACCGGTATAAGGGCTAATTGGACCTTTACGGATACTTGGAGGGTCAAAAGGAACGTTTTGAAACAGTGAGGGCTGATGGGTATTTTGGTGGAAACTTTGAGGGCTAAAAGGCCATTAAGCCCTGGATTAATCGTTATCGATCTGGATGACATCAGAATATTCTCCTGCTTGGAATTGCCATATCTTATTCCCCTAGGAGATAGATTATTCTTACCTAAGTTGTCAACCATTAGCATTCTTCAAGACATAGAAATAATAAAGTCGAATTCCATTCATTCTTTCAAAATATCAACTATTACAGCGTAGCCGTAACCACTATTCATTCTTACATCATTAAATAAACAAAAGTTTTAATTCTACCCAAAATCTGGGTTCTTACATAGAACCTAATCAATAAATAGTTACCGTACAATCAATTCCTTCCACCCTACAATATCCCGATTAAATACAAGGCATGGAACTCGTGTCAAGCCTATCAAATTTAATCATATGATTCCTTATTCATAATGCATAGTTCATGTTAATTCAAATTAGAAACTCCTTTATAGTTTCATTTTCTCTGGCCAGAGATTCCAGAACTAGCATAATAAGAATAGCATAGGATATTCTCTTCCTTTACTGGAAGGGGTAGATCCTTTATTGACCGTTAACTATCTCCATACATAAATCCCTATGCCCAGAATAGACCTAATGGGTGTCCTTGAGACTAAGGACTAAACCAAAGCATAGTTCATTATATACAAGATTACTCTAACGATCTCAAGTCTAAGGACAATTGTATAACTATCACTTAGTGAACAACTATCGACACGTGAGTAAACTCCATTACTTGCTCGACTGATCGAGTCATGTTCAGTAAACTTATTCCCTAATAAGCACCTACATACTAGCTATAGTGTCACCACACAAATGACTATGAGAACAGACATCCTTCCTAGGAAGCTAGCATAGTATGTACTGATCTTTACGGATTGACTAACTTCCAATTAGTTATCCTATGATCAGGAACAATTTAAGTCTAGTGTTATCATCTTCTAGATCTCACTATTATAATCTCATTATAATTCTAGAAGCAATACTCTAAACTATGGAACATCCGATTTAATACACTTTAAATAGATAAAGCCCGTATAAAGACAAATATGTCTTTCACTAATAATCGTAAAACCTACTAAGATTACAAGAAAGTTTATCCTAACTCATCATCCATGATTGGATTTAGGACACTTCTCTTTCAATCTCCCACTTGTACTAAAACCAATCACTTCGGTATCCCATACCCATCTTCACTATGTGAAGATCAAAGTGAGTCTAAGAAACGACTTTAACAATGGGTCTACTACGTTGTTTGTGTATGTCAATTTACTCAATGTTGACAACCTCTCTTTCAACAATCTCCCTAATCGGATGATAGAGACGCAATTATGTGTTTAGACCTTAGATGGGATCACGGTTCCTTAGCATGCACTAATCTGATGCCCTTGAGTTGTCACATTACAACTCAATGACTTATAATCTGCCAAGAACTAACCCAACACAGAAACTAGTTTTCCAATCCACTGTTGCAACACACTTGCAACAAAACACACTATGCTTTCTGATCTAATATTAATGAGTGTCTACTGCTTGAAACTATTTCAACTCACTGTCTTTCCACTCAGGACTATCAAGTGCCCCGAAATGAATCTACTATCAAACTGATCTTGATTAAAACTTGAGTCTACAAGGGCCTTTAGTTTTAATTTAGATCCATCAGAGAAAATAAATATATCGCCATGCCTTCTCAAGTATACTACGACATTTTATTGTCATATGATCCTTTTCTCGTAGGAGTAGATTGATATTTTCTTGTCACGACAAGAAACATCATTACTTGTACATAACATGTAACACCGAATGGATTAAAATGATTCTCAGAGACATTCCATTCACGTGTTCTCTCTCTCTCAAAGAGTTATTCTCCCATGTTCATCAATATGAAACATCACTTGGAGTGTCCATGCTAAACACTTTAGCATCCAATCAATGTACATTATTTTACGTCAGACCTAATCATGATCTATCAACATAGATCATCACCCTTAATTTATTCGAGGCCTAACTCTAGTCTAAGAAGAAATTCTTTGATAGTTTAATTCTAATGAAAACCAAAATTATCAACGGTATATTTACACTAATATATCCACATATATTACTTTATTACATCACTCCCACTAAACTCCTGTACCATTAAATGGATCATTCACCTTTTTGATAAAGTCAAACTCTTTAACTATCTCATCAAAATTAATGTTCCATTGCCGAGAAGCATGCATGTGAAATCTTTATGGTTTTGATCATGGCTATTCGATAAAGGTTTCTTTAAGGTGATTACATTACCTTCACTTAAACCTTTACAACTAGCCTGTCTTTATAGGTCTCTACCTTACCATCCATACAAAACTCTCTTACAAAACCATTATAGATTCTATGACACTCTGTCACTTCTCAGAGTCATTAAAAGTCAAAACATTGTCGTTATCATTTATAGTGGATATCGCATCACCATTCTAAATGATGAAACCATGATACCCTCCTAGATTACAACAGTGTTGTTTTACAGAAAGTTCAACTACTCAAGGCTCCATACTTAATCTACGATGATTTGTGGTTCTTGAACTTCATCAAGTTCACCATAGCTCCCACTGAGCCCTTGAAGGGTAAACTATTTTTCCAAAAAGGTGGAGTATCTACAAAACAAAACACTCCTAGTGTCTATAAAATAAATACTCCTTGCTCAGCAAGATTGCATATAGTTGTCCTAAACTCTATTTAAGACTAACCACAAACCTTCTTTATTCAGATTCAGTCTCCAGCTTATTCAACTGTTGACATAGGTCGGCGCCTGTGGAACGAGGGACCATCCCCTGAACAACAAAAGACTTTATAAAACAAAATAAAATTCTAGCGTAAGTGGTTTGTTATCATTAAGTAAAAATATGATTCCTAACTTACATACACATAAGTATGTATATATTATAATCGGATGGTCAAGATTAGAATAAAATAGAGGATTTAGAGTGGGTCATAGTTCCAACTCAATATATATATGTGTGTGTGTGTGTGTGTGTGTGTGTGTGTGTGTGTGTGTGTGTAAGTATGTATATACATATACATGAGCTAGATCAATATAAATTTTTTTAAGTTACAAATTTACATACACTTTTTGTCAAACACATTTATAACTAGAGTTTAACATATTTATTAAATAATAGTTAAAATTTTGTTCAATATCCATAATTTAAATATCGTATGCCCTTCTACTAAGAGCAACCTTGTTATAACTCTAGCGAAAGCCCATTACCTGCCATGAGCTATTCTACCCGGAAGCCCAAAACATGTTGAAAGCAATCTTATAAGATATCATAAAATTGCTCGATATTGAAAATGAATAATGTTTGTCTTTGAGCTAAAGGTAATGTAGATAATATCACAATATAAGCTTAATTTTAAGAGATATTATAAGTGATACTGGATTTGCTAAAAAAAATCATTTAAAATGTATTAAATAAGTATTTATTGTAAGTATGATATCCATACACAATCCAAAACGATTTTGTTTTTTTCAATTAAAGTTTGCACACGGTTTTCGTACACAGTTTTAAAGTAAATATGTGTATACCACTTCAAATCTGCAACCAGTACACCGGTTTTAACGTATAAAATCTGTTTGATTTATCAAATATGAACAAATATAATTCATGTGTGCTATTTTTAACTAAAGATTAAAATCTGTTTTTATATCTGTAATTTATTTTTAATATCTCACGTTAATTTTCATAGTTTTAGATTCTAACTTGGAACTAACTAGAGCCACAAGTACAACAATTTTTATGGATTTTTTCAATATTTTGTTACTGATATCCCCTCGCCTAAGAAGTATAAATATCTTTCGATGCTCATTCATATTTTTCATATTTCAAGTGTGTTCATAAGAGATACCAACAGGGGTAAACTGTCTAAATGGATATCGATCTCAATAAGAGTTTGACTATTATGAATATCTCTGATCTTATGGCTAGTATTTCGATGATCGAAAATGTTTCAGAAAAAATAGAGAAGCTCCATATATATGCTAAAGAATTGAATGATGAGATGTTAAAGATTAAAGAGTTGGAATGCGATTCACCTTTATGCATCCTTGTTTTAACAGAAGGTATAACTCGTCTCAATATATTTTATACATACAATCAACGCACGTGCATGTAATTTATATTTGATTTTTTTATTTATGTGTTTTGTTTATAATTTCCAGCAATTCAGAAATTGGAGAAAGAGATTCTGTGGTACACAAACATGAAAGTCGATGCAGTAACACATGAACATATGCCACTGACAAGCGGTGATTTAAAAGGAGCGAAAAGACTAGAAAAATCAAATGATGCTGACAAGAAGAATTCAATGAGTGTCATTCAACTTGGTAGTAACAATGTTGCATATGATACAACTGTGCAAAGTTATGCATCGCTTGGCAATTTATCGGTAATACCTTTCAACCTTTTTTTAGGAATTTTATTATTTACACTATAAACTAAATGCAATTGCTAAGTTTTTATTTATTAATTTTGTCAAATAATAACATTTAACTATATGTTTTTTAAACAATGCAAAATAATTAGTCATTTTATATCCACGCTATTGGCCTCTTATAACTAACTATTAGTAGATATCTGTAAGGAAAAATTTTGATCTTTTAATCAGTAGTTGTTTTATATACTTAGCTGTGAACTAATATTGTATGTTTTTATCTGATCATTAGGAGATGATACCAGAAGATATCGTGACAGATGAAAATCCAAACAGTCAGATATGCATTAATCATAGAAAGAGAAAAAGTGCTTTTGTACCATATCAGAGATCTTCGGGTGTGATAATTGGTGAAAGTTCCAATATTAATAGTGGTCAACACTCTTCTGTTGGAAGGTTTGGTTTAAGTTCATTCAATATGACTTTCAGTGATAAAACTATTACAAATTTAACTTATCAACCTTCACTGATGGACTCATCAAAGAAACCAAGACTTAGTTGGACACATGATTTACATCGTGAATTTCTCCGAGTTGTAGAAGAGCTTGGAGGTCCATTCGGTAAATAAATTAACTTTAATTCAAATATAATTATGAACTTTTTATGTCTATTACGATGATAATTATTTTTATTTTATTTATATTAAATTTCATAAAAGAATATCGCATTAAATTTAATTATTTCAATATTGCAGTTGCAACACCCAAACGAATCATGAATAGGATGGGAATTGATGGCCTGACTAATGATGAAATCAAGAGTCATTTACAGGTAACTATAATCTAGATGCATCAATTAGATTTGTAATTTTATTGAATAATAACTTGAGTCTTTATATGTGGTGCAATATCCAGAAGTACAGGCAACAACTTCAGAAACAAAATTTATCTTCAAATTCTACTTCAGTTGCCTAACATCAAAATCCTCGTGAATTGGTCAAGGTGGTCAAACATCAAAATGCTCGTTAGCTGGTCAAGGTGGTCAAGAGGCTAAGTCAACATGATTTGTTTCTAAAAACTCAGCTCTTGTCACAGAGGTCTATTAATGAAGATGGTGCAAATAACGTTCGAGATCAAGATTTAAGAAGTCATGATTAGACTATGATTTTTGTTTTTAATGATTTGTTTGAGGAAAAACTTATTTACTTCGTTTTGAAAATTTATATTTTACAAACTAATGTATTATTGATGAAATAAACAATGAGTTTTTGCCTATTCGTAAATGATTAAAGTTAATGATTTTTTTTATTCAATAAAGAGAATTCGAATAAACTTAAGTTAAAAGAAATTTTTCCTATTTTCAGAAAAATAAGAATAACATATATTTTAAAAATAATTAGAGATAAAATTAACTTATGAAAAAGGACTTCATTATTTTTTAAAATTTCTGTAAATTAACGTAATTCTATATGATTGTAATACCTTGTCAAAACGAGAAGTTCAAAAATGCAAGAATAAACTTTTTAAATAATATGAAACAAACTTTAAATCTATACTATATTATAATAACCGAAACATTAAAAGTTTTGGTACCGTTTTTTGGTATTTCATATTTTTACATAATTACCCTTACTAATATATTAGTACATTGTTACCTAAATACCCTTACTTATATCTATCTATATTATAATATAAAAGCCTGTATATTGAAAGATGTAAAAAAACACAATTATAAATACCCAGTCAATTTCCTTTTTCATGTAAAGCATGTTTTCTTTTATAATTTTTCAAAAACTAATCAATTTTCCTTTTCAGGTAATAAACTTTTTCTTTTATATTTTTTCTAACTAAAATTTCTCTTTTTTTCAAAAACAATACGGTCGATTCTGTTTAATGATATTATTAATAATTTTATAATTAAAAATACCAAACTAATTTTTTTCAAATAAAAAATGTCACTTTTTCTATTTAATAAAATATTGTGATTATTAATAACTAATCGCATATCTTTTTCAGAGATTAAACGTATTATCTTTTCTATAACTATTTTTTGGTATCGATTTTTTGATATTCGTGTTTTTACTTAATTAGCCTTACTAATATATTAGTACATTTTTACCTAAATACCCTTACTTATATCTTTTTGTTATCGGTTTTTTGGTAATTCGTGTTAAATTTTAAAACTAAAATCTATCCTTTTATAAAATTATCACGAACAACTTATTTATAATTATTATCAAATCATATCATTTAAAATTTTAAGTCTAAAAAAATAATGTATTAAAATTTTTAATTCAAATTAAAAAATATTCATTATATTACAAAATATCCGTACATCGCACGGATTTTAAGTTAGTTATTTATTAAATTTAATACACCATATAAGGTCCCGTACACTTGAAATCGGTTGTAATTAAAATCTTAGAACTGGTATATATTTGAAAACAGAATAATCACTATATTTCTTCAATTTTTGTTTTTTGTATGAATCATTTTTATATACATTTTATCAAATGAAAGAAAAATTATGTCATGCATATTTATTTTTCAAAGAAATGGTATGTAATCTGTAAAAAAGATGATGTTATGTAGAAAATTTTTTTATACAATAATTTATTAAAAATTATAAATTAGTTGATATTAAAAGATGCTTTTAGAAAAGAGTCATACAAATGTTAAGCCATAGTCAAAATTCTAAACCAAACTTATACCTAAATCTGTAAGTAGATATATATATATATATATATATATATATATATATATATATATATATATATATATATATATATATATATATATATATATATATATGTCATTGCTCCATAAAGAACACTCTTATATAAAGAACAATAAAGAACACTATGGAATCATTTATTCCAATAGATCCAATGGCCCCGCCAGGGGCACCTAATACAAAAAATTCTTATTTTTTTTATCCTCTTTCTATTCAGCAGCAAAAAAAAAACTGTTTACTGACGACGTCAACAATGACGTCCTCATGAACAGTGATTTTTTTTTTGCTAATGGATAGAGGGTAAAAAAATAAGAACTTTTTGTATTGGGTGCCATGACAGAACTCTTAGATTAGATTAAATATGAGTGTTATAATGGTGTTCTTCATATAAGGTGTTCTTCATGGAGTGCAACTTATATGAAGAACAATAAAGAACCCCGTGCTATGCAGGGATTTTCTTTAATAATATATGATTTTTTTTAATAATTTGAATGAATTTTTTATAATATGAATTTTACGAGATAAATTTTTAAATGATATGATTCGATAATTATATATATATATGGTCCCGTTCCACAGCCCGGGGATATCCCCCACCCCTGCCCGCATTGAAACATGGCGGGTGTCCGCAATGAAACATGGCGGACGTATTATTGTGAAAATTAAATTAAAATTAATTAAAAATTAAAAATACATAGAACAAAATTAGTGAATACTACTAATTGAGTGTGTATGAATTTTTAATTCAGTGTGTATGAATTTAACCATTTTTTCCTTTTTTAATTAATTTTTTAATATATTTCGTAAACTAATTAAAAGATATTGAAAAATCAAGAAAATAAGAAAATAGTGATATTGAGTTGACATTCATTCCAAAATTAGTGACTACCACTAATTGAGTGTGTATGAATTTTTAATTCGAATTTAACTTTTCTTCATTTTTGATTAATTTTTTGATATATTTCACAAACTAGTTAAAAATTATTGAAAAATCAAGAAAATAGGAAAATAGTGATATTGAGTTGACATTCATCCCAAAATCAGTGACTACCACTAATTGAATGTGTATGAATTTTTAATTGGAATTTAATCTTTTCTTCGTTTTTTATTAATTTTATAATATATTTCACAAACTAGTTAAAAATTATTGAAAAATCAAGAAAATAGGAAAATAGTGATATTGAGTTGACATTCATCCCAAAATTAGTGACTACCACTAATTGAGTGTGTATGAATTTTTATTTCAAATTTAATCTTTTCTTAATTTTTAATTAATTTTATAATATATTTCATAAACTAGTTAAAAATTATTAAAAAATCAAGAAAATAGAAAAATAGTGATATTGAGTTGACATTCATCCCAAAATTAGTGACTACCACTAATTGAGTGTGTATGAATTTTAAATTCGAATTTAATCTTTTCTTCGTTTTGAATTAATTTTATAATATATTTCACAAACTAGTTAAAAATTATTGAAAAATCTAGAAAATAGGAAAATAGTGATATTGAGTTGACATTAATCCCAAAATTAGTTGAATCAAGAAAATTATATTTCAAAAAAATCGATTCAAGCATCGAGAATGAAAACTAGTTTAGGGGTTAAAGTCAAAGTATTAGTTGACCGTTAAATTACCTAATCAAGTAAAATTATTATTTTTTTAAAATTTTGGAATAACATTTAAAAAGTTTGATCTTCACTCCCGTATGGATCGATCGTAAAAATTCTATTTCAAAAGAATCGAATCAAGCATCGGGAACGAAAACTAGTTTACGGGTTAAAGTCAAAGTAATAGTCGATCGTTAAATTACTTAATCAAATAAAATTATTATTTTTTATAAATTCGGAATAACATTTAAAAAGATTGATCTTGACTTCCGTATGATTTGATCGTCGAAATTCTATTCCAAAAAAATCAAATCAAGCATCGGGAACGAAAACTAGTTTAGGGGTTAAAGTTAAAGTAATAGTTGACCGAAATTACCTAATCAAAAATATTATTATTTTTTTTTAAATTTTCGAATAACATTTAAAAAGATTGATCTTGACTTCCATATGGTTCGATCATCGAAATTCTATTTCAAAAAAATCGAATCAAGCATCGGGAACGAAAACTAGTTTAGGGGTTAAAGTCAAAGTAATAGTTGACTGTTAAATTACCTAATCAAATAAAATTATTATTTTTTTAAAATTTTGGAATAACATTTAAAAAGATTGATCTTGACTCCCGTACAGTTCGATCATCGAAATTCTATTTCAAAAAAATCGAATCAAGCATCGGGAACGAAAACTAGTTTTGGGGTTAAAGTCAAAGTAATAGTTGACCGTTAAATAACCTAATAAAAAAAAATATTATTATTTTTAAATTTTGAAATAACATTTAAGAAGATTGATCTTGACTCCCATACAGTTCGATCGTCGAAATTCTATTTCAAAAAAATCGAATCAAGCATCGGGAACGAAAACTAGTTTAGGGGTTGAAGTCAAAGTAATAGTTGACCGTTAAATTACCTAATCAAATAAAATTATTATGAATCTAATGTAACATGAATTATAGATTTAATGAGTATTAATATTTGAATTTTTATGAATTTTAATTCAAATTTTATCTTATTTTTAATTAATTTTAACAAATTTATGTCCGCATTGTAACATGGCGGACGCCCGCCTGGTTGGCGTCCGCAATGAAACAATGCGGGCAGGGGGATATCCCCCGGGGGCTCCTGACCAATTTCCATATATATATATATATATATATGCAATAGTTCAAATGGGAACTCATCATTAGCCGGGGAACTGGTAGAACTACATAATTATGAACATTTTTCTAATGTTAGTATGTTCTGTAACATGTTCTCTATCTATCATTCAACCTATGTTCTCTAATTTGTTTTTATCATGTTCTTAAATATATATTTTGTAATATGTTCTACACTATGTTCTGTATTTCTGTCATTTTACAGAACATACTTTAGTAGTACAGAACATAAAAAAAACAAATTAGAGAACATATGTTGAATGATATAGTATAAAACATGTTACAGGACATACTAACATTACAAAAATGTTGATAATTATGTAGTTCCCCGAGTTCCCCGGATAAAAGGAGTTCCCCATAGAACCTTACTTATATATATATATATATATATATATATATATATATATATATATATATATATATATAGAGAGAGAGAGAGAGAGAGAGAGAGAGAGAGAGAGAAAGAGAGAGAGAGAGATAGAGAGAGAGGGATTGGGAGCCTAAGATATGTCTTAGGTAAGTTCCCTAATATACATAGATTTTATATGCAAACATAGGGTGGACAATTTTGTAAAATCAGAATTTGTTTAAAATTTTGCAATATTACTTAATTTGTAACGCCCCAACTTCCCAATGCTGAAAATATACTTTTCATAATAAAATAGACTTTGATACAGAGGAATTTTAGAAAATTTTGGCATGAAGTATTCGTAAATCAGACTATCCACCTGTATTTCAACCCCAAACCAAATTCCAATTAATAATTACAAATAGAAGTCAATACACCAACGATTCCTCACCGAGGATCGATTCCAGGTTATGGTATGAAACAAGAATCTACACTAAACAAATTATTACCACTTCTATCTTCAATCCAAATACAAACCTTTATACCGTCTAAACCATGGCGCAAGCTAAATAGTATATGCCCGTGCTGGCTCTGTATCTAACCCTTAAAGAATACACCATTGCTCTCATTTGAATTATACTGCGCAGGTATCCAACTCCTTAACCCTGACTGAAAGGGAAGGTAAAACAAAGCAAGAGTGAGCCAACAACGCTCAACAAGTTAATAATATAGTGAAATAATAACATTTCAATGATTCATTAATGAACAATATCAATGACCAACTTATCTCAAGAGAATAATTCAATTTTCATCATGGAACAAGGCTTTTCATTTTATTCAGTCATCGCTTTCCAATCAAAACATTCTTTTCATTAAAACTGTTTTATCATTGAACATACTTTTCATAAACATTTAAGTTGATTGGAGTTTTTCCACGACTCCGGACAATACGGGTGATCAGCCACATGAAGTCCCCATATCGGACACGAAGTCCCTCTGGACCTTGAAATTGGGTTCCCAATTAGGCAATGTTGGGTTCCGAGGCATAAAATGCAGCGGATATACGTAAATAAAACAAAATTTTGAAACCCAAACACAGGATCCATGTATAATTCTAGGCAGACTATGGAGATAACGAATCGCACCTATTAAGATCTTGACTTTCACGAACTCAACGGAGATCCTAGCTTTTACGATTTGTGTCTACCTCTCGGAAAACACCTCTATGGTATCCACACGAGCACCTTCATGAACGTCTCACGAACTTGACTGTGGAATGGACGTACTAGCCTCCCTCTTGATGATTCGAGTTATATGTTTCTGCCTCTTTCGCTGCTACCTCCTCTAAGGTTTTTTTTCAAAAACGTAATGGCCACTTAACCTATCATTATCTTATTTCAAAAAAAAAACCTATCATTATCTATTTATAATGACTGATTAATAGGCCTATAACAGCAAAAACCCAACCCTTGTAGGTATAAGATTAAATAATAAAATGAATTTCTATTATTTAATTAATAACTAAGTCATACTTAATTATTATAGGCAGAAATACTCCTCTAATTCGAATTTATATTATCTCAATTAATTAAGTCTCACTTAATTAATATAATAAAATTCAAATAATCATCAATTAATTTAAATCCATAATTTAAATTAACTATTCCTTTAAGTGCTCAATGTGTGTGACCCTATAGACTATTATTTAATTGGCAATAATTTTATTCTCCAATAAAATTATAAACAATGAGCGGTATCTAGTAATACATCATTGCTAACCAATTAAACAATAATTAAATCGTGATTCGATAAAACCTTTCGTGATTAATGTTTCCTTGTAATATAATCCTTTTAACCATATATATTGTAAATTAAACTCGAGACATGTATTTAGTCATCCTCTTCAACATTTAATTCGGGTTTACTTGATCCATGAGTAGACTATTAAAAACAAACCATTATTTGAGCATGACCATGCATTTTATAGTCTCACTCAATCAAGAGGCCAATAATATCTCTCCTAATTATAGGAGGGTTAAATCCATTATCTATCATTCATATTTCCCATACGACTCATGATATACCCAATGTCCACTTTTATCATCACCCGATCAAAGGTAACTTTTAATGTAGTCAAAGTATATTAATCCTCGTATAGAAATATAATGATCTCAAGTCAAAGGATCATTATACCATTATCAATGTGAGTCTTTCTTATGACTTTATTAAACATGAAGAATCTCACTGTGGGTCTGTCCAGTACCGTGTACTCCTACATGTACCTATGTATGGACTTTAGTATCTACATACTCATAACCAATGAGATGTGGTTATCTGTCAAACAACATACTAGTCTATCTATGTATTATTATTGTCCTATATAATAATACTCGACTAGGGACCTTTAAGAATATGATATATTATATAATCTCAAGTTCAAGTCATGTACTTAAACTATAGAATGTGTATCATGATTCTAAGGACATTTATTATGCTAACAAATATATCGCAGTAATTAAAGTCATGATAAATACGTTTATTGAATGATCAAATGATGTAAAAGTTTATTAAAAGAAACAATGTATTGCCTCTAGGGCACCTACACTAACAAGCAACACATTGGTCTTTTAAATGCTGGACTGGGCACTCCCCCAGCCTCTTACGCTAAAAAAAAATGCTGGACCGGCGTCACCCGGCCTCTTACGCCTCCAATCTGAAGAAATACGTAAAAAACATTTTTGACGGAATCCCCCACAATAAAATCTTTAAAACCTTTAAAACATTTCACTTTAAGTCCTTTATACTCACTGATAACAGATCAGCCCAGTATAAGGAATTTTAAAAACACCTTTAATTAATTAAGCCATTTTCATTTTCAATTATAAAAGACCGAGGTTCAGGGAAGCAATTGATATGAAGAATCATGAACAACAACAATAAGGTTAAGATTCAGGGGAATCATGTAATATAGGGATTCATAAACGACAAAGCAATATGATTAAACTAAGCATGTTGTGATACAACAAAGCAGAATCATATATCAAAAAGGATTCATTAAACAATTAAGGAACATAGCAATTATTCAGGGTCTAGAATTGAACAACAGTTTATAAGGAAAATCTTGAAATAAAGGAATCTGAAGTTCAACCGTAATTTAGAGTAACTGCACAAGGTATGACCATTCATTTAAAAGGGTTACCAATTGATAAAATTTTCATGGCAAAAATTCGAACTTACATAAAAGATTTGAATATTTAAAACGAAGATTTAAGAAATTCTTAATTACCCAAGGTCTCACTTTTGTAAGTTAAGCACTCATAGGCTTTAGCTACCAAACCGGCATGACAATAATGAGTTTGAATAATTAAGAAGATCTCAATTCATTCTCGGCTTTAATCGTCACTGAGCAACACATGTGAAAGGCATATGATGTAGCCTATTTGTATTTCGAGGATACAACTCAACTTAAATAAGATTGTAATAGTAAATAGCATATAGGCTGTCACAAGGAATCTCAGATTGTATTATCTGTCAGAAGAAAAAGATCAAGGTCAATCTACAGACTTGAGGAATTACTACATTGAAAGAAGTTCAGACATCTGATCAAGCCTCAGTGAAGTATTCGTTAAAAAAGTGGATTCATTTAAAGTGACAGAGATTTCGATAGTGACAGAGACAGTACAGAAGAATTAATAGAGAGAGGAGAAAAGAAAAGGAACCAGATTTTAAAGTCAATATATGAAGAACAGTCATTGCGGTTAGTCACTCATGAACCAGACAGTACATCGAGTGTCAACATTAAACATTGGTTGAGTGGTTGTTTATCATTAACTTCAGTGGTTCAAGCTATCAAGACTGGTATGTTAAGAGAAGACATTAACCACAGCAATAGAGTCAAAAATAAAGAAAAGCCGTTGGAGTTAGTCGCTCATGAACCAGACCGTGCATCGAGCGTCAACGAAAATTCGGTGGTAATTCTTTATTACTTTCAGTGGTTCAAGAAAAAGATTTGAGCTGTCAAAAGATTTATATTAATTCTCTTTTAATTAATATAATTATGTAATTGATTTAATTTAATAAATTAATTCATTCCGAATTAATTAATTTATTAAATTAATTATCATGTTAATTAATTTTGAATTAATATATTAGTCTAATTGATTTAATTAATTAACTTATTAATTAATTAATCATTATTCGTTTAAATGATTAATTGATTAATTAAGTTAATTAAATTAGATACAATATAAAAGAAATCGAAAATCAAAAGAAGCAAAGGAAATAAAAAAAAAAGAGTTGTAGGATGTTCACTTGTTTGTGGTCGACAAAACAAAATGTATAAATCAAAAAAAAAAAGACAAGCATGCAAGAAAGAAATTCAAAAAGGAAAAGCATGCAGAATGGAATAAAAGGAAACAAACCTGTCATGTTCTTGTCGGAAAGGTAAATCACGCGCCTGTGGCATGCGTGTCTTCCACGCGCTAGACAGAAAACAAAATAAAGCCGCGCGTGTCCTATACTCCTTGCTTCCTGTGATTGGGCTTCGTTTAGACAACAGAATATTTTTTTTACATTCAATCATACAGCCGAATTATTTAATGTTAACAAGACAATCTCAATTGTCTTGCCGATTGTATTGGTAAGCTTTGATTGTCTTGCCTATTGTATTGCCTATTGTCTTGGCAATACAAATTGATTGTCTTGGAGGTTTTGGATTGTCTTGCCGATTGTCTTGGCAGTACAAAACTGATTGTCTTGGAAGAGCAGATTGTCTTGCCGATTGTCTTGGCTGTACAAATGAAAAAGAAAATATGCAGAAGAGTATATTAATTCAAGACAGGCGGCCAGAACAAAAAAAAACACAGAATATATCATCTAAAAACAAGAAGCTCCATTTTCTCTCATTGAAGAACAACACAGCAAGAGAAATAAATTTGTATAAATCAAGTTCATCTTATTTTTAATATCTGATCCGATAGAACTTGTTTACTTGTTACTCTTGTAATATTAGCGAGTTTTTACTCATAATCTATATCTCGATTTTTATTAACAAATCTAGAAAAATTCATGTCGAATTTTCTAATTTGTTTTTATTAACTAGATATAATTTCTGTACTATATTTGTAACAAACCCCTCAAGTTAATATAATTTTATATTCAACTTGAATTTTGTTTCATTTAATTCCGCTTAAATTTGTCAAAATATAAATTAAATTTATCCGGACAAATTTCGATTAAACAGTACTGTTTGTATTCAACCCCCCCTTCTACAAACATATTGGACCTAACAATTGGTATCAGAGCCTATTGATTGATACACAAATCAAGATCCTATTTTTATTCAGTCAAAAATCCATTTCGAATTTTTAACTCACTTAAAAATTCATCATGTCTTCAAAAATTGGAACGGTTAAGATACCCATATTTGACAAGGAGAATTATGAACTATGGAAAAAGAAAATGATCCTTTTTCTACAAGTGGCCAATCCTAAATATTTAGGAATATTGAAAACCGGGCCAATAGTTCCTATGAATACTGAAGAGGAAATAATCGTGGAAGGAGTTGTTGTAGTTCCCGCAAGGACATATCCAAAGGACATTAGTGTTTATACAAATGATGACAAAGTGGATATTGCCCTTGATCTTAATGTACAATTAATTTTGGTGGAATCCCTAGATGTGATCATGTGCAACCATGTTGTTAACTGTAAAGATGCCAAGCATATCTGGGACACCATTATAACAATAAAAGAGGGAACTAAGAAAGTCAGGGAAAATAGATTGGAAGCTAAGATTGTTCAACCTTACAGCTCTGAAGAGGAAGTGATTGTAGCAGAGTATGGGAAGACAGCTACAAGTCAGGGTTGTAGAGAATTTTATTCATCAGAGGAGATGGAGCAGTTGGAGGATCAATCAATGGCATTGGTTGTAAGACAGTTTAATCATTTCAGATTTAGAAGAAATCCTAATTTCAGACTCAGGTCTACTGAGAACAGATTCCAGCAAGGAGGTTCATCCTCAAGTAGCACAAGGGTTGGCTACGAGACTGGAATGGTAGACAGAAGCAAGATCAGGTGCTTCAACTGTAATGAAATGGGACATTTTGCAACTGAGTGTCATCGATGTGAACAAGATGCAAGGAGAGAGTATGCATCTGGTAAGAAGAAAGCAGACACAGCATATCTTGCCCAAGATAAAAGCTGGGATGAGACAGACAGTGAAGATGAAGAAGTTGGAAATCTTGCGCTAGTGGTAAATGATGGAGCATCTAATCATCATAACAAACCGGTAACTCTTACTGACACTGAGTTGATTCGTAGTCTTTATAATTCCTTAGGTAATGCACAAACTGAATATAGAAGACTAGATCTGCTAAGCACTAAACTTGGCAATGAAGTGTCAGAATTGAAAAAGGTGCATATTAATCAAGATCAACAAAGAGATGAAATAACAATGCTTCATAAAAAGGAGAAAGCTATTCTAGAAGTTGTAGGCAAACAAATGGCTAGAATTACTGAACTTGAAACACAGGTCAGGGCTTGTTATAATTCTGTTAAAGTTTCCAAAGAGTTTTTTAACAATCAAGTTGTAGAACGAACAACAGGTATAGGGTATGGTTACAATGAAGCTGTTGGATCATTGGGCATAAATTCCCCTAACCCTGTTAGTGCTAAAGAAAGGGGAATACCACATGTACTCAAGAATGTTAAAGAACCTCTATTTAAAAAATCTGATGCTGGACCACCAGATATTCTTTCTATGGTTATCCAGGAAGAAATGAGAAATGAGGACAGTGCAAATGGCACAGTCTTTGTTAAGGATAAATCTGTTAAGGACGCTAATCCAAAGAATGTTTCATCCAAGAAAGATGTCACAGTCTTTGTTAAGGCTAAATCTGTTGAGGACACTAATCCAGAAAATGTTTCATCCAAGAAAGATGTACCTAAAGTGCCAGTCAAGGTTGTTGAAACAACTAGTTCTTCTAAGACTGTATTAAGTGGTAATAAGTTGAAGCAGAACAATAACATGTCTAACATGAGTAACATGCCTATCATTGATTCTAATCATAAAGCATGTGGTGTTGTCAACTGTATGTCTTGTGCTTTTAATGTGATGTCTGCTTACTTTAATGGTAATCATGCATGTGATAATAAGACTGCTCCTCGACAACATATGAACAGGAATAATGTTAGATCAAAGACTGCTAGTCCTCCCTATGTTAGGAGAGAGACATTTGTACCAAAGCCTAAACAAAGTTTTACTAAGGCTATTTACAAGGTCAAATGTCCAGTCAGTGAAACAAATGTTATTGCTGCTAAAAAGACATGGATACCCAAGATGAAATCAAAGATTGTCAAAGCTGTTTATAGGGTTAAATGTCCAGTCCCCTTGAAAAATGTTGTTATGAAGATTAAGAATGTTGTTTTTCCTGACAAAGGCCAATACTTCAAGTATTCCGGACCCAATCAAATTTGGGTCCTAAAAAGGGTTTAACCGTTTTGGCATTGCAGGGTGTGTAACAGGTAGATCGTGTTATGTGGATTCTGGACAGTTGATGTTCAAGGCATATGACCGAAGATAGAGCCCTGCTATCAAGAGTGGTGACGGTATCTGGCCAAGTGGTTAATCCCTTGGAGACAACAGCAAGGGTATGACCTAGGGTCAAGGCTATTCAATAGCCAAGGAATGTTGTCAGTAATAAAGCATCTTTTACAAGATGAAGAGCCTACTGTTCGAGGATTAAGGAAAGAGAACTAATCTGTAGCTGACATGGAATCTCAGTCAAAGGTGAAGTCAACAAGGTCAAATCTAAAGCTTCATCAGACAAGAGTTCAGCTATGACATAAGGAGCTCTCTTACCTGAATGTCAAATCAAGAGATTCTTTCCTGAAAATCGAATCAGCAAAGGAGACTGCCTCATCTGGAATTAAAGTAAAATAAAACTATGAGGCATGTCATAAAGGGAAGTCAAAACGAATCACACAGAAGTTCTACATCAAAGAAAAATATACTTAAGTGGTGATGACTGATGACTTCTCTCAAGCAACAAGTTGTTGTTCAAACAATCTGAAGACAAGACACCACTGATGGTTATTGATCATATCTAGAAGAGTGCTAGGAAGCAAAATTGACTATGACAACTTGGAGACCAGATTACAGGACCTATCAATTAGTGTTCTGGATGATTTCTGCACCTTCAAGAGTATTAATGCTGAAGCAGTCGATAGTTTGCTTCTGACATGATTAAACCCTGATCAGTAAGAAATATAGGAAGACCCCACAAGTTATGAAGAAAATTGTTTTGCAATGATAAATGAAAGTGAGCATCTTAGCAATCTGCTAATGCTCAATAGGATAATTTCCTTGGTTACTTGGTGGAGTCAACAGCCTACAGGGTGATTGTTATTAATCAATAGAAGGTGATTGAAAGTCTTAGTGATGTTCAACGACTTCTAGCTCCCAGCTGTCAATGGTAATGATGATTCAGATCCAAGCAATGTCAACATTGAGAATCTTCATGTAAACCCAGCAACAGCTTAGGGGGAGCAAAAGAAGGATCAACTAGTCAACTCAACACCACACTGAAAGTCAAAGGACACTATGAGAACATGTCTGCCAAGACAAAGAGTGTTGACTCAATTAACTCTTTGTTCTTGTTCTTAGTGTTTCTAATGGTGGAAGTAAAAGACTAACAGAGCTTCAAGTAATAATGATTATTTCTTTAGTCTTCTTTTAGAAGAAACTAAGAAAGCTACAAAAGCTCTGAAAGATCCAGGTTGAGTGATTGCAATGCAAGATGATCTCAATCAGTACAAAAGGCAGATTGAAGGGAAGTTGGTATCTAGACCAAACAACAAGGCTGTATTTGGTATAAGGATAACCAGAAGTCTACCTGGATGATGTCAAGGCATTGTTATGAGGGACAAAGCCAAACTGGATGATAGGTTACAATTTGATCAAACAGTATATTTGACAAGAAGCACCAGTGACAAGACTTGAGGATATCAGGCACCTGCTGCACATTCAAGATTATAATGGACATCTAGACCTACTGAATCTGGATGCTAGAGGAATGTGAACAAGTGCACTCCTGGTTGGTGAGATAATTGAAGATCTCTACAGGTTAGTATAAACTGGTATCATCACTCAAGCAAGCATGGAAGACATGGTATGACACCCTAACTATAATTTAATATTTGGTATCAATCTTTAACAGTTGGTATCTTTTAACAATTGGTGTCATATTTATAGAACTCTCTACATCTTTAGGCACAAACATAAATGATATATATGTGCAATGATATCTTGATTATATTATATATTGGTCTACTAGCCATAAATTGGTATCAAGATATTTGCTGTTATCATCAGCTCATTATCTTATTCAATTGCTAATAGATCACTTACACACATATTTTATTCTCAATTATGCAAATGTGCATGGTCCTAAGTGGATTCTTGAGAATCTATTCTTGTAGTTATTACACTAGATTTTCAGATGTCTTAAGTTGGACCAAAATCTAAGGAGATGGTACCCTAGAGACATCAGTTCTGACATGTTTTGCTGCATAGAGAGAGATCAAATGAGTTGTACGAAAGCAGGAGAACACAAGGAAACAACTTCATCTCCAACAACTCTGTGAAACACTCAAGGACTAAGCAACTTGCATAAGGTATGTTATTCCCAGATTACACACTTGTATAATTGTAGAAGGGGGGGTTGAATACAATTCTTGATATTTATAAATTTCTGATAAGAACTCCAGAAATCTATACTTAGATAATTGCTGTAAAAAGATTAATGCACAAACACATAAAAATCAGGTGGTTAAATGCACCACCTGAAGCTTTTATTCGAAGAAAACTCTGTGATACAAAAGTACACAGCTTCTGTTTTACAACTCTTTGCTTTCTAAGAATATTCAATAGAAACCCTAAGCAAAATGTATCTGTTTTCTTAGCCTACAAAGAGTTGCTACACTTGGTTATAAATCCAAAGTTTTACAAGTACTACTAGAATAAGATAATATTAATCTAATTCTAGTTGACTTGCTACTACACTCCAAATACACATGTAGCCGAAAGGTTGTACTTGTGATCAGACATGTCTCCTGCACCTTTCTTGTATTCATAGTGTAAACGGAATGCTTCTTTCTTCTGTGTTTCCAAAGTATGGCTGCCATACCGCTTTTTGTATCTACTATCAACCCATGTGATCTGTCAGTCAAACATGTCCTTATCAACTGCTAATCCCCAGCTTATCATAGAAGACAGTGTCAATGATTATCCGTTGATATTGTACACTGACATCCGTTGATGATGTATTGAGCTGTATCCGTTGATATTGAGACTTGAGCTGTATCCGTTGATAGAGTGGATTTGAGTTGTATCCGTTGATAGAGTTTTGTCTTCATCTGTTGATACACTTTCACTTAGACAGAATTACATAGCATAGCTTATTTACAATTGGCTACCCTATTCTGCCTATCCGTTGATGGTCAACATGACTGTGGATAAAAACACTATCAACTGATAACATAGAGATACTGCAGTATGCTACAAAACCTCATCCGTTGATGAGCTACCTGTCAATGGATAGAGTTATAAATCCTCATCCGTTGACAGCTACAAAACCTTATACAATTTGATTGATTGTGAAGATATCATCAAGTACAACATATTCCTAACAATCTCCCCCAATTTATACTTGATGGCAATAAAGCATAAATTCAGGACCTTGATGATAACAAAACATTCATAAAGATATATATATATATATATATGACAATGCAAAAATTGTATTAAGCTACAAAAATTAAAAACTGAAAGTTTGAGAAATTTACAGAGAAGTGCTCCTCTAGACTGAGCAGATTAAGACTGTTTCTTTTCTCTTGTTGGCATCACCCTTGATTTTCCTTCTTTGGCAGAGTTGGACTCAATCTGCATTTGGAGGCATCTTCTTCATCAACCTTTGGATTTAGCTTTTGTTGTAACCATCTCAGGTATTGAGAACTAGCCTTTGATAGTTGGTCTTCTAACCTGAAGAATCTCCTGTTACCATCTTCATCCATGAACTCCATCATCCAGAAGGGTTGAAGGTGGATTTTCTGTCCATTGTATGGGATCTTCATCTTCCTTGGTAGACTTGATGGTGAGTTCCATTCCCTCCTTATCTGTTCTATTCTGTCCAGTATCTCCCCTTTTGCTATCTTGGAGAACCCTGTGTATCTATTGATTGCAGAGAACACTTTGGTTAAGGTCAGATAATTTTCTCCAAGAACCCTCTGTAGTGGCCATGTCCTTTCCTTTCCTCCCTTGTATACAAATACCAATCTCTCAGGCAAATGTTTATATTTGTCAATTCCTCTTACTTCTGACAATTCATCCAGATAAAGATTCATGCCAGAGTATTCTTCAATATCTGCCTGATATATAAAATCATCCTTGTTTTCCAAGATTGGCTGCCTGACAATAGCAGGTACCCTAGCAACTTGAATTGGTTCCTTTGAAGGTTGCTTCCTTGGTATCCTTTTCTTCTGTATAGGCTTCTATTTAGGCTTCAGCAAGAATGAAGGAACCTCAATGGAGTCAAGATTCATTGGTTCCTGTTTAGGTACTATAGGATCACCATGGAAATTCACAGCTGGGTTGAATACTTTTACAGAAATAGGTTGTGATGAGCCAACTGTCTCCTTGTTTTCAATTTCTGGAGAGACATGCCTCCTTGCCTTTGATTTCATTCTCTTAGATTTGGATTTGGGGACTGATTTCCCTTTCCTTTTGGATTTGGGGACTTCCTCAGGTTCCCTCATTTCATCCTCTAGCTCATCCATTAACTCTTGAGCCAGCCTGGCTTGCTTCTCATCTGAGTTTTCATATTGATTTTCTTCACTTGGATGAGCTTCCCTGAGAAGTCTGGAGGTCTCCTCTCTTTTTGCTTCAACAAATCTAGGATGGCTATTGGATATGTTTAAGACTTTTCCATTCCTTATTATTACAGCCATCCATTCTCTTACACTTCTATTGGCATTTTCCTTGAACTCCTTAATTTGCTTTCCCATTAGCTTTCCTTCATCATCCTTGGGAAATGGAAAGTCCAATTGTAACTTGTTCTTCCCATTTGCCTTTGGTGGAGAGTAGGCTCTGGTTTTGATGTATGGTTCAAATTCTTTGACATAAGAAGGTTCAGCATCATAGAAAGTAGGAGCTACAATCTCTGGAGTGA
This sequence comes from Saposhnikovia divaricata, assembly GCA_036435485.1. Classification (NCBI taxonomy): domain Eukaryota; kingdom Viridiplantae; phylum Streptophyta; class Magnoliopsida; order Apiales; family Apiaceae; genus Saposhnikovia; species Saposhnikovia divaricata. The sequence goes on from CM071597.1 coordinate 191,075,007, forward strand.
GCACCTTCAGAATTGTAGTTGATATTGTTGGAGCTGAGGATTGAGTAGAGAACAGATTTGACATAATTGATTCATTGATCATCCTTTCTGTTCTCATCATTCTTTCATTGGCCTCCTTGTTGATCTTTTCTAAGGCCTCTATTCTAGCTTGCCTTTTACCATCTGAGATTTCTGATAGGTCAGGAATTACAGGCAAAGCCTTTTGTTTCTTCACAGGGGAAGCCTCTATAGTAAATTCTTTTGGATTGACCACTATCATTGGCTGTTGCTCCCCCTCACTTTGTGCTATCTTGCTACTGGAAGTTGGAATTTGAATTTGACTAGAAGTGGCTGCAACCTCTTCTACCTTTTTCTCCCCTTTTTTGTTAGCATCAAGGGCTGGAGATGAGGCTGCAAGCAACCTTTCCAGTAGCTCAGTCTGTTTGGCTTGAGTTGCAATGAATGTCTGCATTTGAGATTCCATACCATCCACTCTGGAGGAGAGATGCTGAACAGATTTGGCCAGGCTATCTTCCTTCAATAATTTGCTAGTCAACACCTTCTGAGTGGTAGTAGGGGCTAGTGCCTCAATCCTGGCATCTAGTTCCACTTTCATTTCTCTAATTGCAGTTTGGACCTCCTCCTGTTGAGTTCTTTGAATGACCATGTGCATTTTCTGAAGTTTCAGGGAGTCCTTTATTTGCTGAAGGACAGCCTTTCTCTGTGGATCTGCATTTTGGTGCTCAGCCCTAGCAGATTGATATTGCTTCACAATCTCCACATTGAAATCACCAGCCACAGTGGCAGTAGAAAATAGCCAGTCTGGAGTATCACCCATATTGACTTCATCATTTGCTGTGTTGTCACTATCATTATTGCCAAACTCTTCACTGTCAGCATTTGAAGACAGAGTTGTCAAAGCATCCTTTGCTCTTTGTAGAGATTGTGAGGTGTGCACTAGATGCATTGCCTCCTCTGCCTCCACATTGCCCTGTTGTGCCATGATTTGATAAGCAGAAACAGGATGAGTAAAGGTTTCAGGATCCAAAGAGATGGAGTCAATGATTGACTGATATTCTTGTCGAAATTCCATCTCTTTAGAAGCTTCATTAACCTCCATTAACTCACTTGCAATGGCTGAATCTTCCTGCCTTATTTCTCCTGTAGTCCCTTTTCTCCTCTCATCTCTCTGTTCTTGCATCAGGGGCTCCCCCTGGCTCACACCTCTCACACCCTCACCTTCACCTACTAAGGTGGAACTCTCTTGCTCTCCTTTTGCCTGACCTGAAGAAATGGTCAGCCTCTCATTATTTGCCTCTCCTTTTGCCTGCTCACAAGGCAGCCTCTCACTCCTTTCCCTCAATCCTAAAAGTGTTTCAACTACTGAGAACTCCTCCACACTTGACACAGGAATGTCAGATATAGCAATGGTAGAGTGAGTTATCAACGGATAAGGAATATCCGTTGATGGAGTAGTTATAGCTGTCAACGGATGGCTAGACAGAGGCGCATCCGTTGATGGAGAAACACTTGTCAACGGATGAAGGATATCCGTTGATGAAGGAATGATAATATCCGTTGAAGTGAAAACCAACACTAAATCTGTGGAGATTGATTTTAAAGATGAGGCCACAGATGTTGTTGTGAATTCAGGAATGGAAGGTTGATGGCCCAACAAATCATCTAAAAGATGATGACCACCAATTACAGAGTGGGGCTTCTCCAAGAATCTTAAAGATGGAGAATCAGGAATTGATGTAGATATCATATCAACATCCAGAGATGGAGTTAGTGATGGTGGATTGTAATGTGTATCGATTTAAAGATTAAGATCAAGGGGCTGTGACTCCACATTTATTGAAGTCACATCAAACTGAATTTGAGAAGGTACAGTTTGCTGTACTGTGTGTGCACCCTGTGCTTCCCCTATGGTTTTATATTTTACTCTTCTTTCATAGGTTTTTGAGAGAGGGCTAGTGTCCCTTACCCTTTTGTGCAGAGTTGCTGTAGAACTAGTAGTCACACCCTGTTGAGAGGATGTAACTTGGGCTTGGCTATTTGGTGCACTTTCCTCACCCACCTTATTCTTAGGGCTTGCACCTTGTCCCTCACCACTCACTACCTCCTTCACACTCCCCTCAAGAGTTGTGGTAGTTTTTGCAACAAATGCTTTTGAGAAACACCTGAGGTTTGTCTCTTAGATTTTGGTTTGGAAACTTTTGTTTTAGTCACTTGGGTAGGAGCCTGTTTGGTCACTACTACAGACTCCATTGTGACTGAGGAAGGCAAAGAAATTTGGGGGTTAGAGATAGGAGTTTCAAGGTTAGAAAGAGTTACCTGAACAACTGGTAGGTATACCAATTGTACCTCTGCATTGGAGTTCATTCGAATTAAATCAATTAAGACTCTCTTCTCCTGAACAAAACATGTGAACTTGCTATCCGGGTTAGCAATGGATAGCTTATTCTCAGATACATGCAGTGCTAAGAGCATAAAAAATCTAGCAAAATAGATATTCTTGCCCCTAGTTTCCTTTTTACCTAATTTTGCTGCTATCTCATACATGACTAGTGTGCCAAAGTTATAGAATTTATCAGTTAGAAGCATACACAGCATAACTAGCATGGAATGGGTAACAGCATCAAAGTTACTAATTTTGCCTGAAAAAGTTTTAATGAAGGCATCACAAAAATAACTCCATTCTTTAACCATCCCTTTCCTAGCAATTTTTCCTAAATTATCAGTACTAAGGGCATAATTTATGGAATTAAGCATGGCAACTATTTCAGCATCAGTGGGTACTTTCAGACAGTTATTCTCAGGCAATTTTAAACAGGCAGTTATCACATCAGAGTTAACTACATAGTTTTTACCCTTTAGAGAAAAAGCAATTGTACCATCTGTGCCATTGTACTCAGCAGATGCCCACACCTCTTCGATTACTTCGTGGATTAGAGGAGTGGTGGCAGTCATAGCATACTAAAGTTTACAATTCTTCACAAAATTCATCATGGTGTGATAAGCTTCTGGGGCATTCACTGTATCGACATAGGCAGCGAAATTGTTCTTCTCATAGGTGAACCCAGTGGAAGACATCATCTTAACAATAGGCGCCATTGAAGAGGTTGAACTTTTGTTGCAGAGAGTTTTTGTGAAGAAGAAGATGCAGTTTACTTAAGAGAATCTTGAAAGTCGATAAAAGTGAGATGTGAGAGCACAAGACAGCCTTTTATACTTTTCAAAAATTGAAAATGAAATAATTAAAAGTAATTACTCATTGGTCAAAAGTAACTATCAAATAATAAAAGAAAATAAATATAACCAGTCATATATAGATACACGTTTACCAACGGTTATATTTAAAAGAAAATATGTATATCAACGGATATGGATTGAACGGTTGAGAAACAGTTTATCCATTGATGACGTGGATAAGCTGTTATCCGTTGATAAACAAAAATCTAGGAATGTGTTTATGCTATCAACGGATAAAGGATATTCGTTGATAAGATAATTTTGCCTTGGGCAAAATTTCTAAAGACAAAACAAATTTTCTGAGAGTTTTAAATTCTCAAGAAAATCAAAACACATTCCTAGCTGCAATGCAGTGAAATCAAATATCACTAGGAATTATGACAAGTTAAGCATACCTAGCTCACCTACCAATCTTGTGAATGTGGATTCATCAAGAGGCTTGGTGAAGATATCTGCAAGCTGCATTTCACTTGGCACAAAGTGCATTTCTACTGTACCATTCATCACATGTTCTCTAATGAAGTGGTATTTGATGTCAATGTGCTTGGTTCTCGAATGTTGCACTGGATTCCCTGTGATGGCAATAGCACTTGTGTTGTCACAGAAAATTGGAATCTTCTCAACTTTTAGACCATAGTCAATGAGTTGATTTCTCATCCATAGAATCTGTGCACAACAGCTTCCAGCAGCAATGTACTCAGCTTCAGCTGTAGAAGTGGAGACTGAGTTTTGTTTCTTACTGAACCATGAAACAAGCCTGTTTCCTAGAAATTGACAGGAACCTGTAGTACTTTTCCTATCAACTCTGCAACCTGCATAATCTGCATCTGAATAGCCAGTTAGATCAAAACCAGATTCTCTTGGGTACCAAATGCCAAGGTTTGGTGTTCCCTTGAGATACCTGAAGATTCTTTTAATAGCTATTAAGTGAGACTCTCTAGGGTCAGCTTGAAATCTAGCACAAAGACAAGTAGAAAACATTATATCAGGTCTACTAGCTGTTAGGTATAGAAGTGAACCTACCATGCCTCTATAGCTTGAGATGTCCACAGACTTTTCCTTAGTATTCAACTCAAGCTTAGTTGCAGTGGCCATAGATGTTTTTGCAGATGTACAATCCATTAAGTCAAATTTCTTTAAGATATCATAAATGTATTTTGTTTGACTTATGAAAATGCCCTCATTAACTTGCTTTACTTGTAGGCCAAGAAAGTAAGTTAATTCACCCATCATGCTCATTTCATACCTACTTTGCATAAGTTTGGCAAACCTTTTGCAAAGCTTCTCATCTGTAGACCCAAAAATAATATCATCTACATATATTTGAACAAGTATTGAAGAGCCATTAATATTCCTATGAAATAAGTTTTTATCTACTGTACCTCTAGTGAAGTGGTTCTCCAAAAGAAATTGAGATAAAGTGTCATACCAGGCTCTTGGTGCTTGCTTCAGACCATAAAGTGCTTTCATGAGAAGATATACATATCCTGGAAATTCTGGATCCTCAAAGCCAGGAGGTTGATGGACATAGACCTCTTCTTCCAGTTCCCCATTTAGAAAGGCACTTTTGACATCCATCTGATAGACTTTGAAATTGGCATGTGCTGCATAGGCTAGAAAGATTCTTATTGCCTCAAGTCTTGCCACTGGAGCAAAAGTTTCATCAAAATCTATTCCTTCTTCTTGAGAGTAGCCTTTTGCCACTAATCTAGCTTTATTCCTCACAATTATGCCATTTTCATCTATCTTATTCTTGAGAACCCATTTAGTACCTATGACACTTCTATCATCAGGTTTGGGCACAAGTTTCCATACTTTATTTCTTTCAAATTGGTTTAGCTCTTCTTGCATTGCTAACACCCAATCTGGATCTAGAAGGGCATCTTCCACTTTCTTAGGTTCCTCTTGAGACAGAAAGCTACTGTATAGACATTCTGCTTGAGTGGCCCTTCTAGTTTGGACTCTTGAATTTGATTCACCAATAATTAACTCAAATGGATGATCTCTAGTCCATTTTCTTGCAGGTGGAAGGTTTGATCTTGATGAGGTTGCTTCATTTCCATGAGCATGATCATGTTGATTTAGCATTGAATTTTGACCTTGAGAAACTCCCCCTGAGTTTGTTGTCCTTGCTGAATTATGAAGTTGACTGTCAATGGATGCATCATTTTGCCTGTCGACGGATGCTTGAGAATCTCTGTCAACGGATGCATCTCTAATAGTGTCAACGGATGTTGCAGAATGACTGTCAACGGATGCTTCATTTTCAGTGTAAGCATCACTTCTAGTTGGTATAACAGCTCTAGGTGGATCTCTGTGGTCATGATCTTCATTGTCCTCATCATCATCATAGTACATTCTTCCTTCACCTTCATTCTCAAATTCCAACTTTTCATGGGAACCTTCATCATTTAGGCCTAGAATCTTTTGATCATCAAACACAACATGTACAGATTCCATAACAATGTTGGTTCTTAGATTGTAGACCTTGTAGGCTTTCCCTGCTGCATATCCAACGAAAAAAGCTTCATCTGCCTTTGCTTCAAATTTGCCCAAGTTATCTCCATGATTCCTTAGCACAAAACACTTACATCCAAAGACATGTAGGAAAGCTAAAGTTGGTTTCTTGTTGGTTAATAACTGATAAGGAGTCATTCCTCTAGCTTGATTGACCAAGGAAATATTCTGAGTAAAGCATGCAGTGTTGACAGCTTCAGCCCAGAAATATGTTGGTAACCTTGATTCACTTAACATTGTTCTAACTGCTTCAATGAGAGTTCTGTTTTTCCTTTCAACAACCCCATTTTGTTGAGGTGTTCTGGCAGCAGAAAACTCATGGACAATTCCATTCTCTTCACAGAAAATCTTCATTGTGGAATTCTTGAATTCAGTACCATTGTCATTCCTGATTCTTTGTACCCTGTCTTCAGAACCATTGTTTAGTATTCTGAGGTGATTGATGATGATTTCACTTGCATAATCCTTGGAGTGCAGGAAGAAGGTCCATGTGAACTTAGAAAAATCATCTACAATCACCAGACAGTATTTCTTCTTTGAAATAGACATGACATTTACTGGACCAAATAAGTCCATATGCAGCAATTGAAGAGGCTTAACAATGGATGACTCTGTCTTGCTTTTGAAGGATGATTTCTTTTGTTTCCCTAATTGGAAGGCATCACACAGTCCATCTCTGACAAACTCCAATTGAGGGATTCCTCTAGCAAGATCCTTTCTTACCAAATCATTCATAACTTTAAAATTCAAATGTGACAGCTTCTTATGCCATATCCAACTCTTATCCTTACTTGCTTTGCTGAAGAGACAAGTAATGGATTCTGAGCATGCTGAATTGAAGTCAGCTATGTAAATATTTCCTTTTCTAAAGCCTGTCAATACCACATTGTTGTCTTCCTTGGCAGAAACAACAAAGGCTTCTTTTGTGAACTTTACTTCATAGTCTTTGTCACAAATCTGACTGACACTCAGCAAATTGTGCTTCAAACCTTCAACTAAGCCACTTCTTCAATGATGACATTGTCTTTTGAAATCAGGCCATATCCCTTAGTATATCCTTTGCTGTCATCTCCAAAGGTAATTCTAGGGCCAGCTCCTTCCTTGAACTCTGTGAGCATGGTTGAATCTCCTGTCATGTGCCTAGAGCATCCACTGTCTAGGTACCATAGATTGCTTCTATTTCCCTGCACACATTTCAAAAACAAATCAAGTTGATTTTGGTACCCAAGCTTCCTTGGGTCCTTTCATGTTAGCCTTTGACTTTGCACTCTTAGCATTCTTCAACTTAGGTGTAGATGCTTGAGTGATGGGGTTTGACAAATGCTCATTTACATGAATATTTGATGCATGCATGTGTGGAAAATTGGCATACATATTATTCATGTTAGGTATGTTCCATGACATTTGTGGCACATTCATAGATTGAAAGTAAGGATTAGACACATATGGCATGTTCACATATGGATTTGAAAAACTAGCATTTTGATACAAACCAGGCATTGCAGGCATACATGGCATTGGTTGAGGTACATGAACAGGAGCCTTGTTGACAATCTTGCAATTAGAAGATAGATGATTGACACTATTACAATTACTACAAGTTTTCCTAGGAGCAAACTTGTCAGGAGAGTAATTGTTTTTCTTCTTGATGCCTATCTTACCATTTCTGTTCTTTTTCTTTTTATCCTCAATTTCTACCTTTTCATTATCTGATTTACCAACAGCCTTTTTGTTGTGTAAATCACCTGCCTTAGCCTTCCCACTGGATTTGGTTTTGCTGCACTCACCACTAACAAAACTCTTGTTGACTGGACCATACTTGATATCCAGTTTCCTGAGTTCCTTCTTACTAACAAACTTTTTGTTAGTCGACGGATACCTCTCATCCGTTGACGGTTCATCTGTCAACGGATGATCACTATCCGTTGATTCACAAATAGTCTCTAGATCCTCAAGGCTAGGTTCTAGCTCCTTTTTCTTTTGAGTCCAGGTATCCTTCACAAACGATTCTATTCCCTGAACTTCTATTATGTTTTGAGAAATATTCCTACAACTTTGAAATTTAGCAATTATCCCTTGTTCTTTTTCAAGCTGGTCTTTTAAAATCAGTTCTCTTTTTAACACAGCTTCAAGTTCACTTTTAGCATTATTGCAATCAACTCTCATTTTCTCAAATTCTAGAAATTGAGTTTCTAGAGCAGCATTTCTATCACTTAAAAACAGATTAGACTCTTTAATCCTATTGTTCTCTTTAGTAAGTGATTTAAGAGTAACACTTAAGTGATATAGTTCAGTAGACATTTCATCTATAACACTATTGCATTCCTCTTTGGTGAGCTCAGAGAGATTAGTAGAAAATACCTGATTGCTAGCTGAACTTGCTTCCTGCTCTCCAGAATCAGCCATTAAAGCAAGGTTGACTAACTCAACATCATCATCAGAATGATTGTCATCAACAGCCCAGTCATACTCTTGGGTCAAGAATGCCTTTCCTTTTTGCCTGAGAAGATCAAAATATTTCTTCTTATAGTCAATAGCCTCAGTTGACTTTCCCTTGTTCTCAGATCTAGGTTTCCTGCATTCACTTATCATGTGACCAGCAATTCCACAATTGTAGCATTTAATTTTGGATTTATCCACATAGTTGCTTGTGGAAAAATCCTTGTTAAATGGCTTGGCCACCCCAGAGTTTCTCTTGAATTTCAGCTTAGAGAATCTCCTAGATAGAAAAGCTAAGTGCTCATCTATCTCATCCAGTTCATCCTGCTGAAGAACATTCAATTCCTCAGACACCTTTTCCTTGCTCCTGCTTGATTCTGCTCTACCTTTACAAACCTCCCTGTTTGATGTAGAACTAGCAGTTTCTATCCTTTCCTCCTTTTGCTCCAAGTTGGCAACAAGTGCAACTGACCCACTTTTCTTTTGAGACTTCTCAATCTCTTCATCCTGCTCCATTTTTAGCTCATAGGTCTTTAAAGTTCCATAGAGCCTTTCAAGAGTAAATGTCTTGTACTCTTGAGTGTTTCTTAGAGAAACAGTCATTGGCTTCCATTCCTTGGGCAGTGATCTCAGAAATTTGAGATTAGAATCTTTAACTTGATAGATTCTTCCATACAGTTTCAAACCATTTAGTAGCTTTTGAAATCTACTAAATGTATCATTCAATGTTTCTCCACTCTTAAAGTGAAAATGTTCATACTGTTGGATTAGTAGTTGCATCTTGTTTTCCCTTACCTGTTCTGTTCCTTCACAAAGGGTTTGAACAGTGTCCCATACTTCCTTGGCGGTAGTACAGTTAATAACATTGTCAACCATGTCTGTTTCTAGACCATTGAACAGAATATTCATGGTCTTTTTGTCTTTGTTGACTTCTGTAATATCTTTAAGACTCCACTCAGAAACAGGTTTGGGAATGAGAGTGTCAGGCACACCTTCAGCCTGGCCAACTCTTGTTGCAGTCTTCATTGGAACGTGAGGACCCTTGTCAATGCAATCCACAAAGCCCTCATCAATAGACGAGAGATGTAGACGCATTTTTACTTTCCAGTGAAAGTAATTTTCTCTATCAAGAACTGGAATCTTTACTCCATAATCCTTCTTAGAAATGTTGGAAGTGTGTTGATCTTTAAACTTCAAATATGTTAGAAGCTTGCTCTGATACCAATTGTTATTCCCAGATTACACACTTGTATAATTGTAGAAGGGGGGGTTGAATACAATTCTTGATATTTATAAATTTCTGATAAGAACTCCAGAAATCTATACTTAGATAATTGCTGTAAAAAGATTAATGCACAAACACATAAAAATTAGGTGGTTAAATGCACCACCTGAAGCTTTTATTCGAAGAAAACTCTGTGATACAAAAGTACACAGCTTCTGTTTTACAACTCTTTGCTTTCTAAGAATATTCAATAGAAACCCTAAGCAAAATGTATCTGTTTTCTTAGCCTACAAAGAGTTGCTACACTTGGTTATAAATCCCAAGTTTTACAAGTACTACTGGAATAAGATAATATTAATCTAATTCTAGTTGACTTGCTACTACACTCCAAATACACATGTAGCCGAAAGGTTGTCCTTGTGATCAGACATGTCTCCTGCACCTTTCTTGTATTCATAGTGTAAACGGAATGCTTCTTTCTTCTGTGTTTCCAAAGTATGGCTGCCATACCGCTTTTTGTATATACTATCAACCCATGTGATCTGTCAGTCAAACATGTCCTTATCAACTGCTAATCCCCGGCTTATCATAGAAGACAGTGTCAATGATTATCCGTTGATATTGTACATTGACATCCGTTGATGATGTATTGAGCTGTATCCGTTGATATTGAGACTTGAGCTGTATCCGTTGATAGAGTGGATTTGAGTTGTATCCGTTGATAGAGTTTTTTCTTCATCTGTTGATACACTTTCACTTAGACAGAATTACATAACATAGCTTATTTACAATTGGCTACCCTATTCTGCCTATCCGTTGATGGTCAACATGACTGTGGATAAAAACACTATCAACTGATAACATAGAGATACTGTAGTATGCTACAAAACCTCATCCGTTGATGAGCTACCTGTCAACGGATAGAGTTATAAATCCTCATCCGTTGACAGCTACAAAACCTTATACAATTTGATTGATTGTGAAGTTATCATCAAGTACAACATATTCCTAACAAGGTATCAATTCTTTTGAGAGCATGTCTTTAGTTAAGAATAACTTGCAGACACGTTTGCTAAATCACTTGATGAAATTAATTTTTCAAGATTGACTTGTAAACTTGGGATTTTATTAATGCTATATGATTTGTATATCCCATCTGTTAAGTAAATCTTGAATAAGTTCACAAGTATTCAATTGTCTATATTGAAAGGACATGTGAACTTATTTACATCCAGACCTCACACTGTAAATTATCTGTTGAATGATTGCCATGTGTATAATTGCAATATATTTTAGTGGTGGTTATTTAAGGATAATTTAAATATTTAAATGCTAAAATCTAACTCATAGAGATTTAGTATTTAACTAGCATAATAACCCGTGCGAGGCACGGGTCATCCTCTAGCAATTGCTATAAATTCTGTATAATTTTACGATTTAAGGATATTTTTGAATATAATTGCACCTTTTATGTTCATATATATTATAATATCAGTATTTTAATTTATGTATTATTTTATTTATGTATAGATCAAATGAGCATAAAAAAGGATGTTTTATAGCATATAAATATATTGTATAGGTTATAACACAATTTCTTTTAGAACAATGATAAAAAGACATATCATCAATGTGAATAATACTCATCATACAATACTTTCCAGATAAAATTAGTACACTCCTTAATATTTATTTCTTTAAATATCTCATCAAGATATATAAGTCGCATAGAATTATAATCCGAAATTACGAGATGGCTGATTCCCAATACCAACATAATTTCATATATTGTTTGCATAAATATTAAAGGGATGGTGCTTTTGTAATTTTTAAACATATAGAAATATTATCGTAAGTTCACAACCATTAAAATGACACTTTTTGCACTTGTGTTGTGGTTTAATTTATAGTAATAGATAGATTGTGTACCATATTGTGAAACCTAAAATATAATATTTTTAAAATAATATGAGTCACCATTATTTTTACTAAAAAATTGAAATAATAGTAAAAATAAGATAATGGAGAGGTCAGGTTTGTGTAAAAGGTTTATTAATTCAAAATAAAAAATCCATGCATCACAAAGGTTAGTAGGATAAATTGTGTAGAGGAGGTTCTAGGTACGATTCACCATAAAAATAAAATTTACTAATTTTTTCCATTTAAATAAGAGAGTGAAATTTCATGTAATTTTATAACTTGTAAGGGTATAATCGTAATTTCATAGAGGATTTATTGGCTCAAAAAACCCCTAAAAATCCCCTTGTTCTTCTATTATATGTAGAAAGAATGGATGGATGTGTACCATATTTTGAAAGTTAAAATATAATATTTTTAAAATAATAGTAAAAATAAGATAATGGCGAGGTCGGGTTTATGTAAAAGATTTTTTAACTCAAAACAAAAAAGTTCATGTAGCACAGTGGTTGGTAGGATAACTTTTGTAGAGGAGGTTCTTGGTTCGATTCACCACAAAAACTCATTTTTTTCCCATTTAAATAAAAGAGTGGCATTTCATTTAATTTTATAAAATGTAAGGGCATAACTGTACTTTCACAGGGGGTTTATTGGCTCATTTTACCCCTGTGTTGCTCTATTATATATAGAAAGTGATTATTTAATTATTTATTTTGATTTATATGGGTTACGGACTTGAAGCAATTCAATTTAGTATTTGTTCTGTACCTTATATTTATTAAAATAAATAAACAACATAACTAATTTGGACCTAATCTGTATTGGTCTTCAATTAGTTGTAAGATGTTAATTCTAGTGAATTTTATCAATGATCCATTTTCAGAAATTCACTATAATTAATATCATGGTTCTAACAATTGGTTGTACTAAAGTTTTAACTTATATCAGTTAATGATATTTAGTTAGAATTCTATTTACTAACTAATTGTGAGATGTATTGGTATGTGTGAAATTACTTAGAACTCCTCTAAGTAATCATTGTTATATCTTTTACAATTCACTCATATTATTATACATGGTATGAAAAATAATCTAAGTAGAACTATGGATATTGTAATATCTAAAGTTACCATTGTTCAAATACTTTGAATAATTTTTATGCTTATTTGCAAGATTCTAATCACTTTGATAATAAATGTTATATACTATGGATCAAGGTGTATTGAACTTAGAAAATTATTTCTAAGATTGCAGACAAGACAGTCTTGGTAATCAAGTTTTATTTTTAGAACCAAGATTGTCTACCAACAAACAGTTGTTAGGAGTTAACAATTGTTGTTATCGAGGAGTTGTCTTGAAGTCATAAGATTAAAATGTTAATGATGATAATTATCCAAGTAATAGTGGTGGAAACAATTTTGTTATTGGCAATACCAATGTCACTGGAAAATAATCATCAAGTCATTCTCGCAATAACTCGAGGGAAGTAAACAAAGGATTCACTAGTCAAACACAACATCACAATGAAGAACAAGGCGATTCATCAAGATCCAACCTTCTCAAACAGTCTGTTTGGAATAGAGCTGATCATTGGTGATCCAAATGTTGGAGTAAGAACAAAAAGGGCCTCTCAGAATCAAGGTATAGAATCTAAAGAATCTGAGAAAGCAATTGTGAATCTGGAACAACAAGAAACGTGGAAGTTGGTGCCAAGGTTTGAGCGCTAAGTAACTGGTATGACATTCTTTTCGAATTCTATCTTGTCATCTTTCTAAAAAGAATTGTCATAATCATTCTAATGTTTTAATCCATGTTTCTTTATTTTAGAATAATAATTTTCTCTAAAAATATTTTTCTCTAATTCTCTAGTTAGAATTTTTGAGGAAGCTATTTTTGTTGAAAATTTTATTATTTTAAAATAGCTGCCATATTTATGATAGTTTATTAAATCATATTTTCTCTCTAAATAATTTTCTAGTAGAAAGTTGTTTTGTCAGAAAATATATGGATTTGCTAACCTATTATAAATACTCTTGTATATACTTAATGTTTTTGTACATGTATTGTAATTTTTAAATGTTAATCTTATTTAACATGTTTTGTAGTGTTTGTCTTTTTATTTTAGTCGTATGTTCGTTTATAGTTTAAGCTATGTAAATTATTAAATTATGTATAGATTTACTATTTTTATTTGTTTCTATACTAATTCGAATTCGAATTTGAATTTTTCTTTTCTTATAGTTTTTATTTTGTATAATTATTATGTATATTATTTCTTATTTTTGTATATTCTTTTTCATGTGTATATAAATAGTTTGTATAGTTTTTACAGTTTAGTCACTATACTTTCAAAACTTACAAGTAGGTCACTGTACTTGGTTCTTTTGTTGTTCTTCTTATTAACACACACAAAACCTACAGTTTAAGTATAAATCTTTGTTTTGTGATTGCTGTTAACTGATCTACGTGTTAAGGACTTAACAATTGATCAATGTTGGTATCAAATTGGTATGTGTCTATACAATTGGTTAGGAACTAATGTTTGATTTTCAGGATCTAACAATTGGAAGACAAGACCTATCATGTGCTAACAATTTCTAATAGTTGGTATCTATCTTACAGGACCTAAAGCATGATAAAATAGTTTTGTTTGTATTGGTTTAAACATTAACTTACATTAATTCAATTAATTTTTATTAATTGAATTTTTGTCCTTGTTTTTGTTTAGTAAAACCAGCTCAAGATCTATATCTTCCCTAAATTCAAAATCTCTTTCTACAGCTGTGATTGCTTACATTGTAAATCTTTTGAAATCACAACTGTATATCATTTCTCTTAAGATAAATGCAATATTTTCTCAGAAAACTTTTCAATGTTAAAAATGTATTCTATCTCTATGTTGCTCATATTTTGTGATGCAGGTTCATCTACATGAAATTTTGTATTCTCACATGTTTATTCATAAGGTTGTAAACCCAACAACTTTGATCCCAGACTACAGTTAAACTCAAACAAATTCTGACTTACCCCCTAAAAGGAAGTAACCTATCAGACTAGAGGTCACCAGGGAGTAACTGCACTTGATGCAGCAAACAAGAATGTGTGGGATATTCAGTTGGAGAGTCACTACCTTATACACTATCCAAAATATTTCATATGCACAAAGTGAGATTGCACACACCAAGGATGAATTGAGGGAAACCTGTAATCCAACCATTTTACGGTTAGGATTATAAGTTAAAGGTTCTTTAATTAACTAAGAGTCTTCACAGACCTCGAGAGAAGGTATTGATCTCAAATGCAAAATTCAACAAGATCATTATCTAACTCCCCAGAGGGAACATATCTTGATCCTGCGGGTAACTGTAACACCCCTAGATCGGGGGTCAACGATCCAGGTTGTTACGCCGATCTAGATTCCAGTTTTATCGAATTACCGTCCCTGATTATTAATCATTTTACTAACTACTAATATTACCGTTGATAGTGACCCCTAAATCAATAACATCCATCACAGGTTATAAGCTCAGAGCGAAAGCATAACATTACTTAAAGTACTAAATACAATCCAAAAGGTAAAGTTATTACAGACCCATGAGTTATAATCTAGAAAGGTTTAAAATCCACAAAAGTTGCTACCGTAGGTGATGAAAAATGTGGGATAGTTTCCGGGTTTTCAAAAGCTTACACAAGTCATGCTTGTAAATAAACCTAACCAATCTAAGCTATAACCCTATCCGATTGAGTTTGCTCACCGGTGGTAACGGTACTGGATGCGGCCTGCGCACCTGTCTAGTAAACAACCTCCTAAACTGCTGGCCGGTAAGCACCTGCTTGCGAGGGGTCTGTCTTGTTCTTGCCATGCTTATCTGTTATTGTTTGTGATATATATAGAAAAGCAAGTGTGAGCATCGTTGCTCAGCAATGTAGTAACAGTACTATAATAATACCATTATCATATATGATACTGAGTAATGTAATATTTTTTCAGCTTTTAATAAATCTTTCGTACACGGTGTCATTTTCAAAACAGGACCATTCAAGTTTCAAAATCTTTTCTTGATGAGTTCAACACTGACAACACTGTCGGTACTAGAGCACCTGGGCTCCCAGTACAGTATTGCAGCACAATTCCAATTGGAAGAAAGGGACTATTCTGGAGTACCACCCGATACAAGGTGATCAGCCATTCTATCATACAAACTTTGCTACTAGTAGACGGGAGACGAACCTACTATGGAGGTCGTGGCCCTGACCGCATTCGGGTCTTATAGTGGACTTACTCACCTGTAAGCCTCTTTCATCATCTTGATGGACTCGCCTACCTGCGGGCCTCTCACACTTAAACACCCTCCAGTCCCCAGAGTCGTTTTAAACCAGCCTTGATACCTTTTTAAAAAAAATCTTTACTTCCGGAAGAAAATAAGGAAGTAAGTTCATCTCACTAGTTGATCTTCGTCAACTATTTTCTTTACTCAGGAAATTCTTTTCGAACTTTGTCGGGGAGTTATTCGGAGTTTTCTTGAGGATTTTCTAAAATCTAACCCTCCTGGATGAGGTAGGGTCACTGCTTTAGTTTATAGCGAAGGGAGAAAACATTCTTAATTGCTCCCAAAACCTTGGGCTCTCAAGTTTTGATAAGTTCGTAAACTGTTGGGGTAGTATTTACGAAGCGTAGGTAATTATAAAAATATTTGAGAACCCTTACTATTTTTAAATATTTTTCTGAACGCGAGAAAATATTTAAATAAATTTTTAAAAGCCAAAAATAATTTTTAAATAGGTCAAATGATTTTTAAATAATTTTTAAGGAATTTTAGAATATTTAAATCATTTTTAATTAATAAACAAATAATTAATAATTAATTAATATTTACTAAAATAATTAATCATTAATCAAATAATTAAATAAATCAACTTTAAATGAATATATATTAATATTCATCTAATAAATAAATATTCAAATATTATATAATTCCAATATTCGTAAATATTTAAATTATCGGAATCTATTCGATTATCGAAAATATCCGTCTCCAGGGTTACCGGGTTTTTTTTTTTTTTTTTACACCAAATACTCCGACTCCCGATTCATACCCGAAAGTATATACGCTCTATCCGAGCCTTAAACATCATCATGTATGTATATACGTGTAAGCCATTGGGTGTATACATTCATATACAAAAACTTCAAAGTACTTAGGGAAATCATGCATACGTTTGTAAATTTAATTGCAAGATAATTGAAACAGTACATGCATTTATATCACAACAACAACAGTTTTCAAATCATACTTAAAGTTTAGGTACGAAAAACTTGCCTGGTAGTGTCGGGGGAGTAGACTCGTACTTCTTAAGGTAATGATCTATAATCAATCAAGGAAATGCTCGGGTTAGTTTCGTACCCGAACTATCTAATCAACGCCTATATAACGAAAGTAATTCCCTGAGAGGACTACTAGTATTAATGTTGAACTTATAAGCTTATGGTAATGATCCTTGACCGAATTAATATTACCAATTTATTCGGGTCGTGTTTCAAATCCGTTTGAGTTTATTCGTTCGTCCCCTAACGGTAGTTTTCGTTCGCGCACCCTTGATTCGAACATTTTTATCAAATCGAAAAATAAATCTTTTTATGAAATTCTTTTTCCCAGGCCTTCCTTATTGTACCTTGTATTTTCTATCAATTTTTCATGACTTATAATCTTTTACAAGGTCCCCAATTAAAGCCCTAAAAATGTTCTACTCTGCTGGAAATTTTCTTGCGCAGCTTCTACTCTTTGATTTTTATAAAATCGAAAAATTCACTTTTTAACTCAATTCTTTCTGTGATGTCTTCCTCACTTTAAAATCTAACTTCACAAAAGTTTTCATAATTTAAATCGAATTTAAGTGGTCCGTTAATCACTTCAAAGTCAGTGGTTCTACCAAATGCGTTCGTTTAAACCGATTTTACTAAATCAAGCATAACTCTTACACCGTAAATCCGTTTTATGCGATTCAAATTCTCAAATACTCTTCAAGATCACGTCTACATGTTTCTAAGCAGTTTGGTCCAAAAATAACATTTAACAAACCGTGAGTTTTCTGCATAACTAGGTTATCGAAAATCCGGCATTATAACGGCTATAACACGAAGATTTTCCATTTTTATCCAATCCAAACACACATCCAAGACCACCATACAACCTCCATATCATTTTAACATCTTCAAAGGTCACAAAAAAAATCAGTGGTAGCATTATTTTACCAACATCCAAGATTTATCATAAAAACAAAATCTTTAACCACTAAAACCACTAAATCATCTCATACATAACATTCTCTATATAATCTCTTTAAATCTTAAAGAACCAAAAGCTTGAATGAGATGTTCTTACCTTCTTGAAGCTTGGATGACCTTAACAAGGCTTGATATCCTCCAAAAACACCTTGGTTATCTCTTACAAACATTAAACTTTAAGATCAAAAAAAAAAAATTCTGACCATAAGCTACTACTCAACCTTGAACTTTGAGAATTTTTTTGACTAGGCTAAACTTCAAGAAATATTCTGAAATTTTTATCATACCTTAGTATTACCTTGAAGAGGCTTGGGTTAAATTTTTATGAATATTGAGTGAGTGGAAGGCAAGGAGAAAAATCGAACTCTCCTTCTTGTTTTTGAGCTCAGCTGAGAGCATCAAATGGGGAAGAGAAAAGCTTTGCCTTGGCTACTTTTTGTGTGAAAAAATGATGTGTATTACGTGTGTATATGGCTGATATATCAGCCCTCAAATTGTCCAAGGCTAGCCCCTAGGTTACTATTTTACTTTTTGAATTTTTGTTGTCCTTGTCCTTAACTCAAGGATCTTGTTTTCTAACTATTACTTAGTTTTCTAACTTTCTAGTTTGGTTTCCAACTACTCTAACTACTTGGTTACTATCTTGTCTACCACCTTGCATGCATGTAGCTAGGTTTTGCATGGCACTTGTTATTCTAATTATTTTCTAGTTTTTATTCCATAATTTCCATGCAACCTAATTTTAATCCGTAAAATATTCTTAGCGAATAAAATCTCTTCAAGTGTTCTTCATTCCACCAAATTCCTTCTTAGCACTTATTCCATAATATTCTCACGTTTTAAGGTCCTTGGCCGTGTCACGGCTTTCGTATTTATCGCTTTGTCGAAAATCGTAATTTATTAACGAAGTGTGATTTACTGATTTCTGATGGCTTTTACATACACTCATTTCACTTATAAAATTAATATGGATTTAAAATCCTCAAATTTCAATTACATAATCTTGGGTAGGATTTATTTTTCTTATACACCGGAGTTACTATTTATCCGGGTCCTTTCTACAGTAGTACAAAATCAGGGTTATTACAGTAACGGATCGGACATAGGTGCGGATCGGCAACTTGTGAACTATGATTCAGATCTTACCTGATGAGTTTAACAAGGTGATGTCTTCACAGACATTAGAAGGGAACCTTGATCTCAATGCTAAATTTATAGATCATTGTTTACCTTCTCAGAATTCAAATCTGAAAACCCTAAAAAGGGAAATTAGCAACTTGTAGATTATGACTCAGATTCGTCTGACGAGTCCAACGAGGATTTGGGATTTGCGAACTCCCGTTGCACCACCACTGACCTCTCTTGAAGGGGCTATGGTGATTTTTCTTTGCAGGTACACTAAAGGATGTTGGAGCAATGAGTGAAACACTAGTGAGCAAGAGTGTAAACACAGAGAGAAGTGAGACACTCAACACAAATGAGTGGAGAGAAGAGTGAAACACTTGTGAGGCACACTATCACACACTCACAGTGAGGAAGAAAATGAAACTTCCTTTCTAACAAAGCTTTATCAATTGATTTCAATGTACTCTAACGATTGGTATAAATTGGTAACAATTTGGTATCAACTACTTTGTCAATTAGTTGAATGGAGGATTCCTCAACTAAGGGGGAAATATATATTGGAAAAAGATATATTCAAGCTTAAAGCTTACCTTAGTAGGATATACTCAACTAAGGGGGAGAAGTATTGGGGTACAAGTAAAAGAAGAGTGAGTTAGAAAGGGGGAGCAGTAAAGACTGTGCTTAGGATGAGAAGCAAGTCTAGTTACTAAGGGGGAGCCTTATATGGAAGTCTATTTACTAAGGGGGAGCCTTAGATGAAGAAGCAAAAGAACTTTCATTTGTTATGAAAGTGGAGATATAAGGAGAATTACATCACAATACTATTCTATTAGTCTTTCAATGTACTATGTATAAAGGCTAAGTGGAAGAGTAGTAAATTCACCAGAAGTTATAGAAATGGTATTGATTCATCATTGTCTACATAGTAGGAACAACTGTTTTTCTTTAGTGAGAAAAGCTGTGTCAGAAATGGGAAGTGATTGTAAATCAAGAACTGCTGATAATCACCAATGTAAGATGTGAAGGATTATCATGCAGAGATATGAAGAATCAGAAGTGAAGATGAGTTATCTATTGAAGATCAGTTCAGTGCTAGAGGAACAATCATCTATCATTTCATCAACTGAAGATTCTGGAATTGTTAAATCTAAACCAGAGAATTTTTTTTTTTTTTTGTATTATTTACTTAGTTCTTAAAAGTTTTATCTTTTTCTTGTTTAAGTGAGTTAGTTGAGTTATCCTCTAGGTATTTGCTTGTTATTGTCTAACAAACAAATAGGGTGAGATTGAAAGGCATATGATGTAGCCTATTTGTATTTCGAGGATACAACTCAACTTAAACAAGATTGTAATAGTAAATAGCATATGGGCTGCCACAAGGAATCTCAGATTGTATTATCTGTCAGAAGAAAAAGATCAAGGTCAATCTACAGACTTGAGGAATTACTACATTGAAAGAAGTTCAGACATCTGATCAAGCCTCAGTGAAGTATTCGTTAAAAAAGTGGATTCATTTAAAGTGACAGAGATTTCGACAGTGATAGAGACAGTACAGAAGAATTAATAGAGAGAGGAGAAAAGAAAAGGAACCAGATTTTAAAGTCAATATATGAAGAACAGTCATTGCGGTTAGTCACTCATGAACCAGACAGTACATCGAGTGTCAACATTAAACAGTGGTTGAGTGGTTGTTTATCATTAACTTCAGTGGTTCAAGTTGTCAAGACTGGTATGTTAAGAGAAGACATTAACCACAGCCACAGAGTTAAAAATAAAGAAAAGCCGTTGGAGTTAGTCGCTCATGAACCAGACCGTGCATCGAGCGTCAACGAAAATTCGGTGGTAATTCTTTATTACTTTCAGTGGTTCAAGAAAAAGATTTGAGCTGTCAAAAGATTTATATTAATTCTTTTTTAATTAATATAATTATGTAATTTATTTAATTTAATAAATTAATTCATTCCGAATTAATTTATTTATTAAATTAATTATCATGTTAATTAATTTTGAATTAATATATTAGTCTAATTGATTTAATTAATTAACTTATTAATTAATTAATCATTATTCGTTTAAATGATTAATCGATTAATTAAGTTAATTAAATTAGATACAATATAAAAGAAATCGAAAATCAAAAGAAGCAAAGGAAATAAAAAAAAAAAAAGAGTTGCAGAATGTTCACTTGTTTGTGGTCGACGAAACAAAATGTATAAATCATAAAAAAAAAAGACAAGCATGCAAGAAAGAAATTCAAAAAGGAAAAGCATGCAGAATGGAATAAAAGGAAACAAACCTGTCATGTTCTTGTCGGAAAGGTAAATCACGCGCCTGTGGCATGCGTGTCTTCCACACGCCAGACAGAAAACAAAAGAAAGCCGCGCGTGTCCTATACTCCTTGCTTCCTGTGACTGGGCTTCGTTTAGACAGCAGAATATTTTGTTTACATTCAATCATACAGCCGAATTATTTAATGTTAACAAGACAATCTCAATTGTCTTGCCGATTGTATTGGTAAGCTTTGATTGTCTTGCCTATTGTCTTGGCAATACAAATTGATTGTCTTGGTGGTTTTGGATTTTCTTGCCGATTGTCTTGGCAGTACAAAACTGATTGTCTTGGAAGAGCAGATTGTCTTGCCGATTGTCTTGGCAGTACAAATGAAAAAGAAAAGATGCAGAAGAGTATATTAATTCAAGACAGGCGGCCAGAACAAAAAAAACACAGAATATATCATCAAAAAACATGAAGCTCCATTCTCTCTCATTGAAGAACAACACAGCAAGAGAAATAAATTTGTATAAATTCAAGTTCATCTTATTTTTAATATCTGATCCGATGGAACTTGTTTACTTGTTACTCTTGTAATATTAGCGAGTTTTTACTCCTAATCTATATCTCAATTTTTATTAACAAATCTAGAAAAATTCATGTCGAATTTTCTAATTTGTTTTTATTAACTAGATATAATTTCTGTACTGTATTTGTAACAAACCCCTCAAGTTAATATAATTTTATATTCAACTTGAATTTTGTTTCATTTAATTCCGCTCAAATTTGTCAAAATATAAATTAAATTTATCCGGACAAAATTCGATTAAACAGTACTATTTGTATTCAACCCCCCCTTCTACAAACATATTGGACCTAACAACAGTATAAACCTCAAATTAGTTTACAATAATTTGAAGAAAAATGCTCTTTGAAAAATATTAATAAAGACGATGAATATTGAAATAAATTAATTTTTAAAAGAATTAACACCTGAACGATAGGTGAGGAAAATAAACAATGACAGAGTAATTTGAGAATGAGTGTTTGTAATTTAATAGAAGAAGAATTTCACTGGCAATAAAAATGAAGAGTTTAAGCACTAGCAAAATGATTTGAAAGTGACAAGACAAGTTCACATTATTTAAAAATGTCAATGAACGGTACAAATGATTACAAGAAAAGATTTGAAAGAACGCGTATATATATAAATAATACAAACAATTTCACATCACTTGAACGATAAGTGAGGGATAGTATACTTGCCTCGATACACAGGGTCTCCATTTCCACTACTTCAACTCCTTATCATTTTACATCCAACTCTATTTCTTTATACATTGGCCTTTTCTCGATAATACACGTCAACTCCGATGCTTTTCCTCCTCTCCAAATTTCCCTTTTATGCTCGTACTGGCTCCCAACTGACCTCTCACTGGTACCTATATAAAAATAAAGTACTACTTCAGTACTCTTATAACCTTAATCGTCTATCTTTATTCTACCCAAACGCATCCTATAACGCTTTACAATTTATCACATATACCTCATATAGATCATATTCCCAAAATAATAATAATATATAATCACGTAAATCACATAACACTTAGCACAAATTTTTAACTTATACTTATACCTGATACCACGTATATCATATTTATTTACAAATACTCTTATCTAATTGTTGTACGAATGACATAATAATTCTAGAAAAATAAATAAATAAA
Source organism: Saposhnikovia divaricata (assembly GCA_036435485.1). NCBI lineage: Eukaryota > Viridiplantae > Streptophyta > Magnoliopsida > Apiales > Apiaceae > Saposhnikovia > Saposhnikovia divaricata. The sequence continues at coordinate 191,097,748 of CM071597.1, forward strand.
TAAAATAAAATAAAATTGGACAGCACCTCCTTTAAAATATGGCTGAACCTGTCGAAATACAATTTAACATCCAAACAATTAAACAATCATAATTCATCTCAACTCCATCTTATTCTTACATTTCACAATATACTACACAATTATAACTCAGATACAATGTTGGTTATCAGAGAGTCCAAATTACATCCAAGTACATGTACAACATTTAATTTCTAAATCCAACTATAAATCCACAATTACATCTAATAAAACATTTATACTTCTAAGTACAACATACAATTAATTTATCCTTCTATCTACTGTCAGTTCAAGTCAAACTTATAATTTACAATCATAATTTGAATACAAGCTACTAACATAAATTCTAATTCTTCGAGAAATCCACATATGATCTTCACACCATAATCTTTAACCAATCACGTTTCCAATCCCTTTAGTCCTACCATTAAATTTAAAACCTTGTCGCTATTCTACTGTAAACATTGAAATACAACACTTAGCTATTGCTATTGAAACTGCAAATTACTCCGTAAATCGACTATCAATCTATAATAAACACAATCACATATACGGACATACCACTTCAACAATTAACATTTAGCAATTTAGGACATTTGACCATATACCACTGATATAAATATATAATTATAACTTATAAGTATTTAACAAATAATCACGTAAGCAAAATATAATCCAATATCACTCTGTACTAATAGTACATACATATATACATATACACAAGAAAATAAATTTAACATTTTTAGAAAATTTTAACGACATCCCCTTTATACGGGTAGCCTACCAGTCGGACACAGCCGACACAAAACCAACAACAATCACAGTCACAACTTTCTGTACATTATTTCACTATATAATACACCTTTTTAATTCGAACAAATAATACAATTTTCCAATTAAATCAATAATTTACAATTAACTATACTAACGTACAACAATAAAATTTATCCGAAAACAATTTGTTAAATAATTAAATTAGGACTCAGAAAAATCATCATCTTCCACCGTTGACTCACCGAGGCTCATCGTCAATGGCGGCAAAGTCCGGAGGTACCCGAAAAATCCGGGTTTCCATCGACGGACTCCGCCAGTCAATTCGTACATCAATTTCGAACCGAATTTTATCATAAACATCAAATTCAAACAAGACAAAACCGAACCCACTTTCGGTTTTCAACTGAGAATATAGTAACACAATCGGGCAGCAATATATAACATAATTCGACACCCATCAGTAACAATCGTGACCACAATACTGAGAGTCCCAAATATGGATCAGTAATTCGCATGACCACACGCACACAGAGACTGCCACGCACACTACACCTCACCCACGCGGCACAAAACAACCAAACCATATCACAGCACCTTGAAATCAAACTGGTACAGGGGAGAAAGGAGATGCCCAGCTGCGCCTCCCATAGAATCACAAAGGACTAGCCACACGCACACACACTTCCACCGAAACGCGCACACACACAGCTCAACAGTACATACACACACACACACACACACACACACTATATATATATATATAGGCTAGCGTTCAAATAGAAACCAAACTTAAAATAGAAACTAGAAACCTACACTAAATAAATTATATTTCATTTATTTTAATGGCCCCGCTAGGGGCACCTTCACAAAAAACGTTTAAAATTCTTGGCTCTATTCAACAAAAATATAAAAAAAAATTAAATTTTTTTTTTAAAAAAAGTTACTGTTCACGTGCCACGTCATCACGTGAACAGTAACTTTTTTTTAAATTTTTTTTATTTTTTTGTTGGATAGAGCAAATAATTTTAAACGTTTTTTGTATTAAGGTACCCCTAATTTGGTCATTAGATTAGCTTGAAATATTTAATTTATGTTTAGTTTCTAGTTTCTATTCTAATTTAGTTTCTATTAGAACAAGACCCTATATATATATACGTACCCACCATACATATAAACTGTTGGAGAGAGATGAAGACATGAGAGAGAGAGAGATATAACAGAGAGTAGAAAAAGAGAGGGAGAGAGATCGTGGGGAGAAAAGAAAAAAAACGAGAGAGATGGTAGAGAACTCGAGAGAATTCTGGAAAAGAACCCACCAACTAAAATGAATTTGGGATGATTAACTGATAAATTAGGGATTTAAACTTTTGGGGAAAAATTTTGGGGTTAAAACTTTGATTTTACATAAGCTGAAAAACAAATAAAAATCATTTTAAAATCGAATTTAAACAGGAAATTTAGCAGAAAAATAATTTTAAAAATCCTAAAATGTAGTTTATAAAATTACAAACATCCCCATATTTTTAAAATATTTTTAGGACCAAAAATGAATTAATTATGAATTTTACAAGTTTTGATCCTTTAAATATCGTAAAACTCTTAAAATCATTTTAAAATGCTTAAACACCCAAAATAATTCTCTGACTAATTTCAAAAACTAAATAAATATACAAAGATGATATTACAAAAGATTTCGGAATTTTTAAATACTCCGATGATTTTATAAAGTTTTTCGAAGATCAATAATGCATAATTTAAATAGATTTTAATCATCAAAATTCAAATAAAAATACACGGACTAGCACGTCACACATACATTACCATATAAACATGTAAACACGATATCACATATATTTTATCTAAAAAAAAAGTTCACACCCTATATTTGATATTAAATAATTAAATAATTATAATAATATCAAATACGATATTTTCTAGGGCGTTATATCTTTCCACCTTAATAGGATTCTGTCCTCAGAATCAGTCGCAAGAAAACATAAGTTGGTATTCTTAAACATTTCTCTTTCAATTTCCATGTCATTTCTTCCACTCTAGGATTCCTTTAATTCAACTCATATATCGATAGGCTCATCATGTAAGCCTGCAACTTCCTACATAAACTTAAACCTTTGGTTTACATATCTCGTTAATTCTAGATACTTATTGCTCGCACGTGACAATCCTTTTCTACCGAAAATCGAACATGACTTATTCGTATAATGGACTATGTACTGTACACAATGCCTCCATTACTGACCCAATCATCCATAATAATTCATTCATATACCATACTAAAACAAAACATGCCTTAACCTGCAGCAAACATATAAGCGAAGAAATCTGCCTTGACTTAAGTAAACGGGTAAATAATTAAATCTTTAAAACAAATGTCAATTGATACCACTTCCACGCTCCTACTCTGAGAAATCCCCCAATCATTCTTACTCCCCTTTCACGTACAGTGTTACTCGAAGAGGGAATAACTAGGAAACTTCTATCCGTCCTTAATCCCATTGTTTTACTGAGTAAACTTTCGAAACTAATAATTGTTTACCTTGAAACGTATTTATCTTATTCGCGATACAAACTACCCAGGGTCACAACCTTCCAATACCATTCACAACAATTTAGACCTTTGGATCTTCCATCGATGACTTCCCACTCTTTGAACATTTCCTTGAGCATTATAATTATTTTTAATCTTTCCTTGTTCATCCGATTGCACTAACACTGGGACGGTTTCCAATCTCTTCCTTGACTCCTGAAATATTTCTTCACTTTTATCCATTCGTTTCATGATTTGTAGGTTTGTCCACTATTGTAGCTATCTTGGTAAAATCTTTGACAATCTTTGATAATTCCTAGTTGATCTTTCAAAGTTTTCGATCTCTGCTGACGTCTTAGGCCTTTCCCGATTCATTACTGCTTCTTTTTTACGTAGTTCACTTCGATCCGGTCGTCATATCCTGAAAATTATACTTCTCCCAATTCCCAAACTCGTATTTAGAAATATCGTGCATACTCTTCATATATCCTTGAATATCTTGAGATGTTTCCCGATCTTGAATCCTCGAAACTGATTACATTCTTGGTAGTAATTAATTAATCAACTTTATATCTCTTAAAAATCATAATTTCACCTTCTTATTCTCACACCTTGCCTGTGATTTATAATTAACTATATAATCCCATCCTAACTCACACTCAGCTCCTTTAACTACCATCCAATTCATATTCTTCATATCGTCATTTATAATCATCTTGAACTTCTAGCTTCTAATTCCGCCACTTCTCACCACACTATTCCTTCTGCTCATACTTACAGTTTTCCACATTTAACCTAGTTCAATTGCAGTATACTTCTTCTCGAAATCTTACCTTCCAATATTGGTGGTCCTACTGGTCTCAGTAATTCATATCCTATAGGTAGCTATCTTTTCTCGTTATTCTAGTTTTCAAAATCTCATAAATCTTACATTCCTTTCCAGCTAAATCTCACATCCTCGGCTAACACAATTTCTGTAAGTTTCCTTATTCTCTATCTTCCTTTCTTACCATCTCGTTCCATCTAGGTCAATTCACTCTTACTCTTAATATTCATGATCCTCTGAACTATATTCGTATAAGTCATTAACTCTCACACAATCACTTTACTTCCCATCTAGCTTTACTCTGCTTTGCTCAAATTATCCCATCCCAGTTCTAAAATTTATACCCGACAATTGGTCTCGAATCATTTAAAATCTCATAATATTCTTGCTTTCGTATCCAAAGTGAAATATAAAATAAACAAATGTTCTTCAACAATCATTCTTTAACATAACTATCACATACTAACTATATCCATTTCCACTTTACTTTTGACCTTAACCAAATTATTATTCCATATCCTTGTCATCTGCTCCTTAACCATACTCAGTTTTCCATATTATCGAATATTGCACGTGTATTATCGATCCAAAGAATAATCCAACTTGATATTCAAACCTTGCTTTAACGTCAATTCTCTGTCGACATAAATGTATCTTGTACCACTTAGTTGTCATCGTAGCTTTAGGAATCATAAGGGTTTATAGCAAAAGAAATCAATACAATGGATATGTGTTAACATGTAGGAATAAGTTGAGTTTTGTTTGATATAAATTTAATAAAAGAATTTACCGAGAGATCAAAATGATCATTAAATTGTCTTTAGGTTGCATTTGTCACTTAGGTCAACCGCCATACCACAAGAAGGGGGCCAGCCTTCTGTACTTTCATGACAAACACAATTGGTGGCATCCCACCAGACTTCTATCACATAGATAAGATGTCCCTAAATCCCCTATTTACATAGGTTGTTCATCTCAGTTAGAATAAATAAGGTTAAGTATTGAGGAAAAATAGAAAAATTTCAAGAGTTCCACCAGCCACACGCACACACCCTTCCACCGAAACGCGGACACACACAGCTCGACAGTACATACACACATACACTATATATATATATATATATATATATATATATATATACATACCCACCACACACATAAACTGTTGGAGAGAGATGAAGACAGGAGAGAGAGAGAGAGATAACAGAGAGTAGAAAAAGAGAGGGAGAGAGATCGTGCGGAGAAAAGAAAAAAAAACGAGAGAGATGGTAGAGAACTCGAGAGAATTCTGGAAAAGAACCCACCGACTAAAATGAATTGGGGATGATTAACTGATAAATTAGGGATTTAAACTTTTGGGGTTAAAACTTTGATTTTACATAAGCTGAAAAACAAATAAAAATCATTTTAAAATCGAATTTAAACAGGAAATTTAGCAGAAAAATAATTTAAAAATCTTAAAATGTAGTTAATGAAATTACAAACATCCCCATATTTTTAAAATTTTTTTAGGACAAAAAATTAATTAATTATGAATTTTACAAGTTTTGATCCTTTAAATACCGTAAAACTCTTAAAATCATTTTAAAATGCTTAATCACCCAAAATAATTCTCTGACTAATTTTAAAAACTAAATAAATATACAAAGATGATATTACAAAAGATTTCGGAATTTTTAAATACTCCGATGATTTTATAAAGTTTTTCGAAGATAAATAATGCATAATTTAAATAGATTTTAATCATAAGAATTCAAATAAAAATACACGGATTAGCACGTCACACATACATTACCATATAAACGTGTAAACACGATATCACATATATTTTATCTAAAAAAATTCACGCCCTATAATCCACATTTGATATTAAATAATTAAATAATTATAATAATTTCAAATACGATATTTTCTAGGGCGTTATATAATTAGTCCGGCGGGCCCAATAAATTTTAAAGTTTATTTTTAAGTATCTTAGGAAATTTTCCTAAGATAAATCTCAGGATCCTTTTTCTTATATATATATATATATATTTGCATTTAAAATTTTGCAAACTTTATTATTTTGCAAAGTTTATTACATGAATATAATTATTTCATCGAAATTCTTGATAATTTTGTATGTTTTGCTAATAAAATATTGCAAAATGAATTGTTCTCCAAAACACATTTGGGTTGCAAAACATAAAGGATTTTCAAGATGAACATATTGCAAAACATACATGATTTTCAAGATTATCAATGAAATTATGATATTCATATAATAAGGTTTGCAAAATAATAAATTTTAAAATATTTTGAATGCAGAACGTATATGTACTCCAAGTACTCCAATTAAAAGAGTACTTCATAGAAATTTTCTCTCTCTCTCTCTCTCTCTCTCTCTCTCTATATATATATATATATATATATATATATATATATATATATATATATATATATATATATATATATATATATCCTTTATTATAATACCTAAGTATACCACACCATGCGGTTAACAATCAAAAAGGAGGAATTATTTAAGGACCAATCAGATTCCATTCCTAAATTTTAGACCAATCATATCATATTAAAAGCTTTCCTTATTTATCTTTTTATACCAACTGTTGTGGAATAAAAAGTAAGGTTATTGAATTGCGGCTAGGGTTCGTGAGCTTCGTGCTTCAATGGCTGCGCTTGCGTTTTCGTGACCTAATTCGGGTCCTCACAAGATGCCTACGTTTCTCAGAGTTGAGAATCAAGCCAAGACGTAGTTCTGAGATGAGGGGTCTAGCCCTTTATATAGGCTGTGGGAGCCTTAGAATCGTAAAAGGGTTTGGAGACTTGGTGGACAAGTCACCGCTATTGAGGAAGGTTCTGACTCCTTCCTTGTAGGAGTTAGTTTCCATGTCGAATTAGGTGCCTTGGAGGCTACATAATATCCCAGGGATATTCTAGAACATTCCTTGATTCTAGAACATTCCCGGTTTGTGGATCAGGCCCATGTTAGAAACAAGCTTATACCGGGCGTCCCCGGTTTGGGCTGTTCTTTTGGGCTTAATTATTAACTACAAATTTAATGCCCAACTAGGGTTTTGGGCCTTATTTATGAGCCAATAAATATTATATTAATTATGTCTTTAGGGATTATTTTTCACCCTTATCATTAGCCCCCCAACTTCTAGGAAAACTTGATTTCGTAGAAGTTTAATGTCACACCGGCCCTACCAGGGTATCGTCTTACAGTGAAGTGTGGAGCGACCTACACATTCACAACGACTAAAATTCTCTCCCAAGTTAATACTTAAGAAAGTTAAACGTTCCTTGGCCTCTCGAACCTTTTTCTTAAGATTTCTGGGCTCTTCGGGAATAAGATTAGTGCCGTTTCAAGCTCGTAGACACTAATTCAAGTGCAATTCATGCATAGGATCCTTTATCATAGATTCATTAGTGATTTATTTCCCTCAACTTATCTAAGTTAGGGTTAATATCAGAAGGTCATCGCTCATAAGCCTCAATAAGGGCTAATTTTTGAGCAAAAGACACTTATTCTACCTTAATCAGGGCTAAGCAACCCTAAACGGGGCTATAAAGGCCTTGAGCAAGGCTAACTAGTTCTTACTTAATGTAATTACTACTAGAATATCCACCCTTAACCTTGAAATAGGTTAATTTTATTGTGGAAGTCCTTAAACGTCGATAATCGAGGTTAATCACCCCCTAATTGCGATTAGTGAAACCCTAATCCCAAATTTTGGAGTCAAGCCAATCTAGTAGAGATTCTTATAACCTCATGGTTGTAGAAAGAATCACGTGAAAATTCTCATTTTTGAGTTGTCTAGGCAAGAAATACGGCCCTCTGGGCAAGGTGTTTCAAACACTTTCCTGATTTTGAACACCCCTGACATTTCTAAACCCAAATTTTGAAGTTGAGCTCATATGATAGAGATTCTTATAATCTCCTGGTATGAAGAAGAATCACACGAAAATATGCATTTTTGAACATTTTGGAGGCGAAATACCTCATTTCAAGCTGGTTTTCAAACCAGACCTTGTTTCAAACAAGGTCATTTTTTCAACTTCTTGGAATCACTAAGGAACCTACATAGGCTTGTAGAGGACCTTGCAAGGGTTTCAAATCTCAATTTGAGGGTAAACGGAGCATTTTTGAGCGTTCTGGAGCCAAATGAAATCACCTCGGGGCTCAGGTGTTCATAACACCTGAGCCATTTTTTGCCCCAGGAGACCTGGTCAGCCATTCGGCCAAGGGTGCCTGGTCAGCCACCCCTGGTCGGCTGGGCCCCAAATTTTTTTTTTTGAATTTTGGTCAAATTTTGAATAGTTGACTTTGACCTTTGACTTTGACTTTTGACCTTGACTTTGACCAAAGCCAAATCTTGTCTTAAACTCCCCTCCTTGTTTCTAGAGTGAGTTTACAACACCATGGTTGATTTTGTGATCTTTGATCTCAAACAACGATCTTCTTAGTTTTCAGGACCTTCTAGGTCTTAAATTGTTCTTGAACTCTTGGTTTCAAATAACCTTGGGTTAAACTATGGCCCTTGGCTCCCTGACATCCTTGCATACTTACAATAGGGTGTTTTAAACAACCTTGGCCTTGCCCCCCTTGTCATGGAGGTCTTTGCTTCTTTAGTTGTTTGTATAGGGATTTCCCTTATTTTCAACACCTGACTTCAAGTCTAGGATACTATAGTCGGTTTTTATCCTTGATTTCATACTCAAGGACTTTAAAACTCCTACCTTGTTTATAGGACCGTGCCTTAGCTTGATTTTATTCAATGGTTCCTGACTTTCAGGCCTTGAATTCGATCAACCAGCTTAATTCAGGGCAAACAACCTCGTTGGCCATCTGGGCTTATATTTTGTGCAGAGATTCAAAACCCCTACTATATTTTGGAGTATATCCTCCAAATTTCCTTAAAGTATTAGCTTTTTAGCTAATCTTGATGTTTAGTGCCTTAATCGTGGGTTTTTGGCTTAATCCTCTGTTTAGGCTTAATAAGCATGAGTTAGTACAACCTTCTAGGTTGCTAACCATGTTGTTGCTCCAGCCTGCATTTCCATTCGTTTCTTTCGCTTATTCTTACGAATTAGATCGTTTGTTCGACCCAATTTCGAATTCATAAAGCCTTTTTCCTGCTGTTTTCGGCTATTTAACCTGTAAACGTGGGTCGTCGGAAAGATGACCTGCTATGGAGGGTCGCCCATTTCCTTATAAAAGAGTGGGGGTGGAAGTCATTCTTCACACTTCCCTCTTCTCTCAAATAAAATTTCTCTCTGAAGAGCTCTCAAGATTCAAGTACTTCTTTCAATTTCAGACAAACCTGATGGCAAGTGAGGGTGGTAAGAGTACCGTAGTTTCTTCTAAGGGCCTTCTCCAAGCAATCAACAGAAGGACCAAAGACAACAATAGGAAAGGTAAGGTGTTTCCTCCTCGTTATCAGTTAACTTTACCCCAGCTCTTAGATGAGCCCGGGGACGTGTTTCCAAACAACGTAGAATTTGATTCTTTCATATTCCCTAGCACTTTAGATGTAGGAGATATTAACGACTTACTAAAATATGAATTTCTTTCTGGTTTGAAACTCAGAATCCCCACACCAGGGGATAGAACCTGTAATTGGCACCCTGAGAATTTATTTGTATACAAAGGAGCTATTACCGCTGGCCTTAGGTTTCCAGTTCACCCTTGGGTTGTTAGGTTGCTAGCTGAGGTTAAAATCAACCCGTGCCAACTATATCCCAACTCCTGGAAATTTATCTTCATTTTATGGTTGAATGCATGAAGGGAGGCATCTGCCTTAGCATTCCTTTATTTAGACATTTGTTTGCTTTCAAGAATAGCCCTATTACTAGGAAAGCATGGGTAAGCATCCAACATCGTACAAAGTCCCGAATGATTATCAACGCTGCCTCCGTGCCTGATTCATACCACAACTGGAGGCACGAATTTTTCATCCTTAGATGGAAAGGGGGAGACTGGGGTGAGTTTTTCAGGTCTAAATTCAATCACGTGAATGATGAGGGTGTTAGTGAGCTTCAACTCTCAAGTGAAGAAAAAGCTCAGCGGGATTGGCTTATTTCAACCTTTCAAAATGCTCACTATCGTGAAGTCATGACTGAGCATGCCTTGATAGAGACCGGGCTTAATAGTATCCCTCTCGAGGGTAATCCTTACTTTAACTCCTTTATTTTCATCATACTTGTTCTTATTCCAACATCATTTTCTTTGTCTTTTCTTGCAGTTGCTGAGGAGATTGATAGCCTGCCGAGTTGTGCTCCTCAGATTACTAAAAGGATGATTAAAAAGGCTGAGAAATAGGCCAACCTTGATGACGTTCCAGTTCCTAAATTCCTTCAGCATTGCTCAAAAGCTGGAAAAAGAATCAGGAGTCCGGATGGGAGTATGAAAACTTCGTTCATGCCTGAGTGGGGAATATGCGAGCAGGACGCTATCCGAGATAGCCATCTTCTTGCTCAAGAATGGTCTCGGAATGCCATAACCCCGGCTAATAAGGTTCATTTTGCAACAACAACGGACCTTGGGGAAAATGAGAGCTGGGGAGTGTTTCACGCCTATAACGTAAGCTTATCTCCCCTTCCTTTTTGTTACTCTTGCTAGATATTGACCATCATGGCTTAACACATTTCTTTATGGTGTTTTATTCTTGTAGCTGACTGCTCATATCCAGAACGCTGTCCAACTTGGGAAATCGTACAAGGATAAGGAAAGAGCTGTCCTCAAGGCTGTGGAGAAGCATCAGAAGGAATCTGAAGAATGGGAGACTAAGTACTTCACCTCAGAAGACCAACTCTCATCCCTTCGGGTAAAATATGCGGCCTTGGAGAACAGGACCCAAAACAACGAAGACTCCATCATTCAGAACTACTTAGGCTTGAATACATTTCTTTCCTTCATTGATGAGCATGATAGGGAGGTCCAACCGGACAGCATGACTATAGGTTGGGAAAAAGCTGTGAATAAGATTAGTCATGACCATAAAGGGGTAGTTTTTCCTTCTTTTTATCCAAGTCCTTGGAAGGTGACTGATGCTGATGACTTTGTTGAGGGTGTTAGAACTACCTCTCATGTAAACAGGCGCGCTTCTGGCTCTGGGACTAAGGCCACTCCCCAACGTTCAGGATCTAGTTCTGGGAGACACCCTTCAAAATCCCGTGGGAAGGATCAAAGTGGCAGTTCAGAACGCCCTTTGGCTGGCCAAATTCGTGATCCCAGATCGGTGAGTGTTAGCAGTTCCTCGACTTCAACTTCCAAAAGCAAGGAAGAAGGTGAGATGGAATCATCCAGTGAAGAAGAAGTCCCTGTTCAGGTTGCTCCTCCCAAAACCAAGAAACGGTTGGTGAAGACTGCTTCTATTAAGAAGTGATTATCCTTTGAGCCTTGCATGGCCTATGTTAGCCTCATGTGGCTTTTATCCAGTTCTTATTCCATCCTGACTTTGGTTGTGGTCCTTCATGGACTTGTATTTTTATTCAGTGTGTTTGTAACTTATGACTCGAATTCTGTCCCTTAGGGGTATTTTATCTATGTGCTTGTTTCCTTTAATTCATACGTTCCTTTATTTACAGTACTTGGTCATCCTAGACTTTCACACATTAGATGTTTGGTACATCACTAAAATCACAGAATCGTAGAATGGAAAACAAGCTTGTATTAATAACGTGAAACGGGCTCAGCCCTTACATAAAATAATACGTCCTACTATGAGCAACATACTCTGCAATGGTTTTACATGAACCTTATTTCTATTTCTATTAGATAAGCAAAAAGCTAAGTCCTTACTAGGAGAGCTTAAACATAATAAATCTTGAGATTCGAGGCGTGCCAAGTACGAGGCACCTCGTTTCCATCCAAGGTTTCCAGCTTGTAACAACCTCTTCCCAACGTTTTGCTGACTCTATACGGTCCTTCCCAATTAGGGGCCAACTTGTCTGTCTGTCCAACTCCAGATGATTCTATCTTCCTTAAAACCAAGTCGCCTTGTTTAAAGAACCTTTCTTTAACCATATGGTTGTAATAAAAGGATGCCCTCTTCTGGTGCTCAACATTGCGGGCGTTCCCTTCATCCCTGACTTCATCAATTATATCAAGGGCAAGCCTCATGCCTTCCTCATTAGCTTTTTGCTCATATGCTTCCACCCTTGGAGACACGTGAGAGATCTCCACAGGCACAACTGCCTCTGCTCCATAAGCTAGCAAAAACGAGGTAGCTCCTGTTGTTACTTTACAGGTGGTACGATATGCCCACAGTATAGGCAGCAACTCGTCCACCCACGTGTTTCTTGAACGTTCCACCCTTTTCTTGAGTCCATCAAAGATAATCCGATTCCCTACCTCAGCTTGCCCATTAGCCTAAGGGTGAGCTACTGAAGTGAAGAGAAGTTCGGTGGCGTTCTCCTCACAATACTTCTTAAACTCCTCATTGTTGAATTGGCGCCCATTATCCATCACAAGGATTCGTGGGATACCGTACCTGCAAATTACGTTCTCCCAGAAGAATTGGGCAACTTGTTGGGTGGTTATCTTAGCTAATGTCTTAGCTTCAATCCACTTGGTAAAATAGTCGATAACCACTATGAAGAACTTCCTTTGTGCTGAAGCTACAGGGAAAGGACCAAGAATGTCCATCCCCCATATGGAAAATGGAATAGGAGAGTTAATCGATGTTAACATCTCTGGCGGCTGCCTAACAATCGGGGCGTGTTTCTGACACCTGTCACACTTCTTGACATAACTTTGCGCATCTGCCAACATCTCTGGCCAATAGAATCCCAGACGGGTGATCTTATGGGCTATGGCTCTGCCCCCCAAGTGCTGCCCACAGATCCCTTCATAAACTTCCTTTAATGCTTCTTCTGCCTCCTGGGGCCTCAAACACTTCAAGTATGGGATAACAAAAGACCTCTTATAAAGGATGCCTTCAATCAAGGCATATCTCAATGCTCTCACTGACAGTTTCCGCGCCTCCGAGGCATCTTCAGGGAGCCATCCAGTTTCCAAATGAGCCTTGATAGGATCTATCCAACAACTTCCTATATCAATGGGCGCCACCAATTTCGAATTGATGGTAGGGGCCTTCAGGATCTGGAAGTAAACACAACCTGCATAATTCTCTATCTCAGAAGAGGCGAACTTTGATAGGGCATCGGCCTTGACGTTGTCCTCCCTCAGAATATGCTCCATATAGCATTCATGAAACTGAGTCATAACGGCTTTCATAACCCTTAGGTATTTTGCCATAGTTTCATCCTTGGCTTCGAACACACCATTCACCTGCGATACTACGAGTCTTGAATCTCCACAGACTTTAAGGTTCTTTGACTCTCAATATTCTGGCCAAGCGTAATCCGGCTATCAAGGCTTCATATTCAGCTTCGTGTTGTTGGAAAGTCCAACTTCAAAGCATATTCTACTAAAAACCCATCGAGGATTTGCAAGACTAGGCCTGCACCACTAGAGTTCATTTTTGATGCCCCATCAAAATAGATCACCCAATATTCCTTCTGATCAGGTACAAGCTCCTCAGCTTTATCTTCACCTTCTTGGTTTGGCACTATCACCTGCCCCCCCGACTTCTTGGTTATCGATGGTACATTCATCCACGAAGTCAGCTAATGCCTAAGCCTTGATGGTTGTCCGAGGCTTATACGTGATATCAATCTCCCCGAGTTCAATCGCCCATTTAACTAGCCTTCCACTGGCCTTTGGGCTATGCAATATACTTCTAAACTACTGATCCGTCAGGACTTCAATCTTGTGTGCCTGTAAGTAAGGTCGTAGCTTCCTTGAAGCTGTTACTAGTGCCAAAGCAAACTTCTCGATGGGTGAGTAATTCAAATCAGCTCCGTGCAATACCTTGCTCACGTAGTAGATGGGCTTCTGAACCTTGCTTTCCTCTCGAATGAGAACAACACTCAATGCTTGTTCGGATATCGCTAGATATAAATACAGGGTCTCTCCAGGACTAGGTTTGGCCAACAACGGGGCCTCAGCCATGTACTTTTTCAGCTGTTCAAAAGCCTCTTGGCTTTCTGAAGTCCATTCAAAATTCTTCACTTTCTTCAAAGCCTGAAAGAAGGGCAAACATTTATCGCCAGACCTTGAGATGAATCTTCCCAATGCAGCTATTCTACCATTCAATTTCTGCACGTCCCTCACGGAACGGGGTGGTTCCATGTCGAGAATCGCCTTGATCTTATCCGGGTTGGCTTTAATGCCTAGTTTTGAAACCATCAAACCCAAAAACTTCCCTGATCCAACGCCAAAAGCACACTTGGCCGGATTAAACATCATCTTATGGTGCCTTAGCACTTCACATGCCTCTCTGAGGTGTTCAACATGGTCTGCTGTAAACAAGCTCTTGACAAACATATCATCAACATAGACCTCCATGGTTTTCCTAATCAGATGGGCGAATATCTTATTTACCAGTCGTTGATAAGTAGCTCCTGCATTCTTTAGTCCAAAAGCCATGACAAGGTAACAAAAAACACCAAAGTCAGTTATGAAAGATACCTTTGGGATGTCATCCTTGTGCATCTTAATCTGGTTGTAGCCACTGAAACCATCCATGAAACTTAACATTTCGTGCCCAGCCGTGGCATCTATTTGTGTGTCAATCCTTGGTAGAGGGAAGCAATCCTTAGGTCACGCGTCATTCAAAACGGTGAAGTCTATGCATATCCTCCACTTACCGTTGGCTTTCTTGACCATCACAGGGTTAGCCAATGTTAGTCACAGAGGCATGCCTGAATACATCTAATAACAAGCCCAAGTGGTTCGTAATGCTATGCATTACCTACATGACCTCTTAACTGAGGGAACCTCTAGTTGTAGAGTTTCTACTTGTTTGTACTATGTAATAGGCATCAAATTCTATCTGTGTAACTGTACCTACTAAGTCAAGAATAAAGCTTGAAAGAAGTTCTAAGGTTCATGCCTCAAGCAAGGAAATGAAGACTGTCAAATAATCACAGTTGGGATTTGAAGAATTGAAGAAATGAAGAAATTGCCTAAGTACTAATTCGAGAAGTACATTTGTTTATTCGAGAAGTCTAGCATTCGAGAAGTCTGGAGTTTGATATCTCAAAAGACACTATTCGATATCTCTCGATATCTCATTCGATATCTCAGGGATTCGATATGTCTATTACACGGTTCGAGAACTCAAGGAGTCAACAGTTCGAGTTCTCAAAGGGTCAACAAGTCAATGCTACATTCGATATCTCAAAGACTCAATATGCTATTCGATATCTCAGGGATTCGATATGTCAAAATGCTCTATTCGATATCTCAAGGAGTCCCAGAGAAAAGAGCTATTCGAGAAGTGATTCGATATGTCAAGATAACACTATTCGAGAACTCAGAGTTATCGATCAAGTCAACTCCAGTTCTCGAATCACTCACTTAGTCACTTCTCGAATACATTCTTGAGGACAAAATACTGAAGAATTGTACAAGTCAGAAACCTGCAACAAGCCAGGATACTTTATTTGACTCTGTCCTATAAAGCATGCTGGAAAGCCTACAAAGAAGCTTGGAGAGATAAGACAAGGGACAAGGAGCTGAAGAAGTGGATCTAAACAGGCTTTTCAAAGTCAAATCTGTAGCCGTTTGGACTCTTACTAAAATGAGATAGACAGACTGGAAAGTGTTTTTGTTTTACCTACCTCATTTGTAGTAAGTGGGTGTATCCATGTCTATAAGGATACAGCCTCACTTCCTTAGCTGTTAAGGTGTTGAAGTTTCTCAAATACCCAGAAAATATCTCTCTGAGAAAAACGAAGCTGAGAATACTATCATTTGTATTCACAGATTGTAGCAAAATCTTTATCTAATAAGATATTAGATTAAAGTGATATTGTGTTGTGTTTGTCTTTAATTATCCGCATCTTCATATCTCACACACTCATCACTTATCTTGCTGCAAAGATTCAAGAACGAAGAAAAGTTCAAGAATCCATTCACCCCCCCCTCTGTATTCTTTTACTGTATTCAATACTCAACAAGTGGTATCAGAGCAGGCTGTTTAATCTAAACAGAAAACGATCATGAGTTCGAATACACCAAAGACTACAGGTACGGTAAAGGTCCCTAAGTTCGACAAAGAGAATTACAACCTCTGGAAAATAAAAATGCTGTTGTTCATCAAAGCTGCCAATCCTCTCTACCCTGACATTCTCAAGAATGGTCCATTCATACCACAACAAGAAGTTGCTGAATCCACAGTGGGCGCAGTAGTCATTCCTAGATCATACGTTCCAAAAGAGCCATCCAAATGGACGGACTCAGAGAAGGAAAAGATTGCCCTAGACAGCCACCTCATGTTGTTAATCATAGACTCCATGGATATGTCGATGTTTGCCAACATAGCATCATGCAAATCAGCCAAGGACATGTGGAATCACATCGAGGTGTTATGTGAAGGGACAGAGGAGGTAAGAGAAAATAAGAAACAGATACTGGTCACACAGTATGAGGCGTTCATGGCACAGTCCAAGGAAAGTATCACTGATATGTTTGAAAGATTTCACAAGCTGGTGACTGAGCTCCAAATGAATGGGAAGGTTTACAGCACTAAGGAATTAAATATGAAGTTTCTACTATCGTCACCAAACCATCTAGAGCAAAGGGTCATATCCCTAAGAGAAAGAGATTTGAACAAAGTCACGTATGATGTGCTCTATGGGGTTTTAAAGACACACGAGCTTGAGTTGCTTCAAAAGAGGGCTATCCAAGCTAACCAAGGCAGAATGATAAACACATCCTGTGCCTTGATTGTCAACAAATCTATTCAAGACCTGGAAGCATCTGCAAGTCAGCTGAGAATAGAAGAGATAGTAGATGATGAAGAAACTGAGGAAGTAGTGACTGAACCTGCTGATGACAAGGAAGAAGATGAGTTCTACACTCTTGAAGAGCTGGATGGCATGGAAAATACATCATATGCTTTTATGGCTAGAAAATTCCCAAACATCAGATTCAAGAGGAATCAGCCCTTCAAGCCTAGACCTCAAAATCATTCATTCAACAAGAGCAAGGCACCTATGAAAACAAACAAGAACAGATTCAAAACCAGCTATGTGGATAGGTCATCTGTAAGATGTTATAGATGCAATGACCTAGGGCATTTTGCCAGTGAATGCAAGAAGCCTAAAAAGAAGGATAAGGAGTTTCTTGAGCTTGAAGCTAAGTATGAGGCCCTTCTAAAGAAGCAGACACCAGGTAAGGCTTACATAGCTGAAGGGAAGTGTTGGGATGATTCTGACAGTGATGGGGAAGAACAAGAATTCTGCAACTATGCCTTGATGGCCAATTCCAAGGAAGAACCATCTGCATCAGACTCACAGGTACCATCTCTCCCTACCATAGACATGTCTGTTTCTGAATATAAATCTTTGGTTGAACAACTATCTGTTGAGATGTTTAACATTCATACTAGTATGACTGCTGCTAATGAAGAGATTGCTAAACTGTCTACTAGGAATGAACTGTTAAATAAGAGAAATGAGGAACTAGAGCTAACTACTGTGCAAATAGAAAATCTTAAACAAGAGATTGAGTATCTAAAGAATAAAGTTCTATGTGCTAGTCAAGTTGAGAAAGCTCTTAGGGATGAATTAGCTGAAAATGAATTTAAGTTGAAGACATTTAAGAATTCCTCTAGTCTATTGCAGTCTTATCATGAGAAAAATCTAGCTAGACCTAAGGCTGCCATTGGACTTGATTATGACACTCTTAAACAGAGGAAAGGCTATGCAGTCATTGAAGATGACCTTGTTGTTCAAGAGGAGGTGCCTCAGGTTTTGAAAAAGACTGAGAATCCAATATTTAAATCACCAACACTTGAGATTGATGAGGATGCCTTACTCATCAAGCAAATGTTGGAGGATGAAGATGAGGCACAATCAAATGAACAACAAGCATCCTCTGAGAGTAAGAATGTCAAAACCAAAGCCAAGGAGCCAGTAGAAGGTAGACCTAGACTTGAGAAATCTGTAAATTTTGTTTCAGCTGGAAATTATGAGACTAAGAAGAAAGTGACTAATAAGAGACCAAACAGGAATGGCAAATTAGGGATTAACAAAGATAACAACTATGCTTATGTGCCAAATGCCCCTAGGAAGGTTTGTCAAAACTGTTTTAGCTCTAATCATTTGACTCATGCTTGCAAGAAACCATCTGGTAGTGTTGCTAAACCATTCTATGATTGCTCTGTGCCTTTAAGACATAGAGACTCTCCTTTCTGTGATAAACTTGATTGTATGCCATGTAACATGAATGTGATGACTAGTTGTTTTAATTTGAGAAGACAATTCATGGAGGGCTGTATCAATCATAATGTTCACACACACTACACAAGGACAAAGTCTTCAAGTCCTCCTAAAGTTAGGAAGGTACCTCTGTCACCTAAGTCTAAGAACCCTGATTCTAAGACTCCCAACAGTGACAAGAAGACCAACATCAAGAAAACTGATAAGCATGCTGATTTTGATAAAACTGTCACTAAGTCACATGGACCCAAACTCGTTTGGGTACCAAAGGAGAAGTAATACTTTTGTGTTTGCAGGGCAAAGAAAGTAAAAAGAAGGTCATGTGGATTTTGGACAGTGGATGCTCAAATCATATGACTGGTGATATGGCCCTGCTATCACAGTATGAGGAAAAGGCTGGCCCAATGGTTGCTTTTGGAGATGACAGCATTGGCAACACACTGGGATATGGCAAGTTGGAAATTGGAAATGTCATCATTGAGAATGTAGCACTGGTCAAGGGGCTCAAGCATAATCTACTGAGTGTTGGTCAATTCACTGACAGAGGCTTCAAAGTGAACTTTGACAAAGATGAATGTTTGATCACCCACAAGAAGACTGGTGATTTTGCTCTGTCTGGAGTAAGGAAGGGAAGCCTGTTTGTAGCCAATATGGACTCTGCAAGCAAGGACACAATTTGTTGCTTCTACTCAAAAGCATCAAATGAAGACAGTTGGCTGTGGCACAAGAAGCTATCACACCTGAACTTCAAAGCCATTAATTCCCTAGTCAAAAGGGAGTTAGTGAGAGGCATGCCCACACTTGAATTCTGTCAGGAAGGAGTGTGTGAGGCGTGTCAAAAGGGAAAAATGAAAAGATCAAGCCACAAGTCAAAAACAGTGACATCTATAACCAAGCCCCTGCAACTGATTCATATGGATTTGTTTGGGCCTGTCAATATTATGTCACTAGGAAGGAAGAAGTATGCTCTAGTGATGGTTGATGATTTTACAAGGTATACATGGGTAGAATTTCTGGCATCAAAGGATGAGGCTCCACAAGTAATCATTGAGCACATAAAGAAAGTTGACAAAGAAGCAAAGGCCATAAATGCAAGTGTGATTGCATTAAGAAGTGATAATGGGACATAATTCAGAAATGCCATGCTTGGATCATTCTGCAAAGAAAATGGTATTTCTCAACAATTCTCAGCTCCAAGGACCCCACAACAAAATGGAGTTGTTGAGAGAAAGAATAGGACTCTGATAGAGGCTGCTAGAACAATGCTACTTGATGCAAAGATGCCTACATGTTTCTGGGCTGAGGCTGTGAGCACTGCATGCTACATCCAAAACAGAACCCTCATCAACAAAAACACTGGAAAGACACCTTACAACTTGATGACTGGAAAGAAGCCTACTCTAAAGTATGTTCATACTTTTGGAAGCAAGTGCTTTGTGCTAAAAGATAATTCAGAATATGTTGGAAAGTTTGATGCAAAGGCATTTGAAGGAATCTTTCTTGGCTATTCTATGGAAAGAATTGCATACAAAGTTTATGTCATTTGTCAAAAGAAAGTAATGGAGAGCACAGATGTAACATTTGATGACAGCAAACTACCTGGATTAGAAGAAGCCAATGATGAAGATCTTCAAATATCTGAAAGGCACACCAAACTTGGGGTTATTGTATCCTAAGGACACAGGGTTCAATCTGGTTGGTTATTCTGATGCTGATTATGCTGGATGCAGAGTGGATAGGAAAAGCACATCAGGTAGCTGCCAGTTTCTTGGACAAAGGTTAGTCTCTTGGTACAGCAAGAAACAACAATCTGTGTCAACTTCCACAGCTGAAGCTGAATACATAGCTGCTGGAAGTTGCTGTGCTCAAGTGCTTTGGATTAGAAACCAACTTAGAGATTATGGACGTGTGTTGGAAAGAATTCCTATCATGTGTGACAACACAAGTGCAATCTCTATAGTTGCCAATCCTGTCAATCATTCTAGGACAAAGCACATTGACATCAGATATCATTTCATTAGAGAACATGCAACTAATGGAACCATTGAGTTGCATTATGTCTCTACAGATAAACAACTAGCTGACATATTCACTAAGCCATTAGATGAAGCCACCTTCACTAGGCTGGTCAGTGAGATTGGAATGCTGAATTCTTCGAATTCTGGCTAAGTGAATATATCAACTAGATTGTTGCAGCAGTAAATACTTACTTTATCAAATGCCTAATATTTCTGAAGTAAGTATTGGCTGGAGTATGATGTATAAATATTCCAATGCTGCACATGTTGAAAATCATACATATGTAGCTTGAAATTTCTGTAAAAATTTTGAGTAAACCACTATTTAATTTGGTAGAATATTCGTCAATGAATATTTCTAGTAAATTTTAAAGGATAGTGGAAATTGAATTTTATGAGTGAAAAGTACAGTTCGATAAGTCAGACTTCTCGAATGGTTCATTGTTATGTCTTGGCTCGAGTTCTCGAATAGGCCTATCTAGAACCCTCTTGAGTTCTCGAATAGTGTCTTTTAGAGAAATCGAATAGCACACTTTGAGTTCTCGAATAGAGTATTTTAATTCTCTAATGATAGAGTTCTCGAATGCTGCATTTGAGTTATCGAATCATTTGAAAAGGCTGATTTTTCGCTGACACTTAATCGCTTTTTGGATTTATATTCAAACCTTCATTTCACTCATAAAAATATATTTTACTTAACTTTGAATTATTTTCTGAGTTAAATCACTGCCAGCTGTGAGTTAAAAACTGCCTGAGATATCGAATAAGCCTTTCTTGACTTCTCGAATAGTTGTTTCATACTTCTCGAATGACTTGTCGCTACAGAACACTTATCTATCGACAACTCAAGACATTCATATATATATATACAACTTCACAACTATTCAATTCATTTCGTTCGATTTCTCAAGCATCTCAACTCCTGAAACCTCTGAAAAACCCTAACTGCGAATTTCTTCTTCAATCCTAATTCTCTTTTCTTCTCTACCCAAATGGCAAACACTCAACTCACCATACCATCCCAAACTAATTTCATCGCAATCTCCAGTGATGTGGAAGCACCGAATGCCAATTTCAAGTGCTTTGTTCGGTGGTTGTCTGAATCATACATCAAGAGTGCGCTCTCAGCCAACCCAACTCTGTACATAGATCTATTGGAACAATTCTGGAGGACTGCTACTGTGGAGGTCATCGCTCTTGAGAATGCTATCACCTCTTATATTGTTCACTGCAAGATTCAAGGAGAGGATATCACTATCACCACTGCAGACATGAATCAAGCCTTGGATATGCAGCAAGAGACGTATGATGCTCTGGCCTCCAATGATGAGTTGGAAGAATTCTTTGACTTCATCAACTACTCTGATACTATCAAGCTGGGAAAGTTGAATAGGAAGTTCTTGAGGAAAGAATGGAGCTTTGTATTTGCTACACTCCTTCAAGTATTCACTGCACGGAAATCAAGCTTTGATCAGATTAGTACACCCGTGCAGCAGCTTGCCTATGCCTTGGCTCATGGGAGAAAGATAGATGTTGGACTTCTCATCCTACAGGAACTCTATGGGAGACTTGGTCAGACCACAGCCAAGAGAGGTAATGAAATTTTCTTTCCTCGCTTTATTCAATCAGTGCTTAACTTTAAAAATGCTTCATTGATTGAATTGCCTGGAGTAGATAAGAGTAAAATAGGCTATCCTAAGTCCATGACCAAACTCATTTTTGGTAATTTGGAGACTAGGAATGATGTGGATGTAAGACTTAGCATAACTCCCCACATGGAGGGTTTGTTTAGGTCTTACCCCCACAACATGCCAATATTTGATTCAAAATCACAGTTAGCACAGCCTAAGCAAGGAGAACAAAGTGCTAACCCAAGGCCTGCTAACCAACCCCCTCAGCCAAACACTCTATCCAGCAAAGAGCCAACTGCATCATCCTCTCAAAAGGGTGATGTTAGTAAAAAGAAGAGAAAACAGGCTGCTTCTGAAACTTTAGAAATCTTAACTGAAGCAGCCTTGGCTGTAGAACTAGGGTTAGAAAGTGAGACACCTGAGTCACCTATCATAAGCCTAAAGAAGAAGAAGAAGTCTAAAACCACCTCTTCAGTCACTCAAATGGCTGAAGTTGTAAAATCAGGGGCACACAGCTCACTAGATGTATCCTCTCAACAGGATGCATCTATAGAATCAAGCATCCTCCCCAATGCACCTATCTGTAAAGAGTCAGCACAAGGGAGTGATAAGGCTGGCACAACACTGAGTGGAGAGCACATCATAACTGAAACTCCCTCTATTTCTCAGGGGGAGTTGCCAAAATCTTGTCTACAACACACTTCTCTTTCAGAATCTACCACTCATATTTCTTTGAAGCCTGCAACTCAAGCAATTGAGGAGCAAGGCATTGATCATCAAGAATTCTTTTCCTTTGATGAGCCAATGAATTCAAGTGACTTGGTGCATGACACCTTGCTCACCACCCAGGTACCACATTTGGATGGTCAGGGAATGCATGCTGGGGCATATCCTAATGACACCATCACAAACACAGAGGATTCACTAGTTCTTACTAGAGACTCTGTGCCTGTGTCAACTACTGTTGTAACTCATCCCACTTCTGTGGAGACAGCAGTAGTAGAGTCTGTTCATCCGGTTGCAGAAGTTGCATCTGTAACTGAGGAGCCTAGCAAGCCTAGCTCTAGCTCTAACTTTATGTCTCAATGGCTGAAGCCTGTGCAACATGACAGTGCTTCAGGATCAGGGTCTGTTCCACCACAATTGACGGTTGAAGCACTTCAAAGCTTAGTTGTGGATCAGATCCCTGAGTTCACAAAAATTGCTCAGCACCTTCTCACTGCAAACATGCCCAATCCAGACTATGAAGCTATTCTCCTATGTCACAAAGAGGATGTAGAGCTACAGAAGGAGAAGATCATAGATGAAACTGAGAGAGATGGGAATATCGATGCTTGGCTGCAAGGAACCAATTCAATCCCTCTCTCAGAAGGTCTCCAGTACCTCAGAGAAGAGTACATCACTTCACTAGGGTCCAATGCCAAATCTCTCAACCCTACTGATGTGTTTGAAGCAGTGAATGATAGCTATAAAGGCATTCTCAAGGCTGCACACTATCTTGGTAAAGGCTTAAAGACAGAAATTAATGAAGTGTGTTCAGCTACAACCAAGGAGGTGCATGAGATCAAGAGGACTTTTGATGCTAAATTCCCTCAATTGGAGACTGTTCTCAAGGACATTCGAACCTGCAATGCTACTTGCACCAGGATGGACAATGGTTTGGCTATTCTCAAGGATGCTGTCACAGGTCTGGGGCACAAATTTCAATCCTTATCAGATCAGACAACTGATGCCAATGCCATGCTCAGGACCCTCTTTGCAAATCAATATGGAGACAAGCTGGTCACTGAGGTTCCTGTGCATGAGATGTCAAGGTTCGAAGTGCAGAGACTGAAGGATCAATCCCTATCTGGTTTTAAGGCCAATGAACTCTTCATTAAAGTGGATACTCTTGAAAAGGAGGTAGTCTCTCTCCACAAGTCCAATGCTCATCTTACAGACACTGTGACAACTCTGACTGAGCAGTTGAACACTCAAGCCACCACCACAGCTGATGTTCTTCTGCATCAACAATCAATGTTGTCTGCAATGATGAAGCACATGGGTCTCCCTCTACCTGATGAATCTTCAACTCCAAAGGTGCCTCCTACAGCCCCTGTGTCTGTCAACAAGCCTAAGGGGGAGAAGAGGATATCAAAGAACTCAAATCCAAAGGGGGAGAGACCACTAGAAAAGGGCATCAAGATCACTGAGGGTGGCCATCAGAGAACTTTGAAATCTACTACTCATGTGCCTGGAAAAGGAAAGGACAAAGTTGATGAGCCTCCCAAGCCTCCCACTTCTCTGCCAGTTGTCACTCTACCAACTGTGCACATCACTACTCCTGATGGTCAAAGGCAGTCTATCACAACCACAGTGGTTGCAGGGAGTATGCCATCTGACAAGCCTCAAATCTCAATATCTAAGAGTGCCAAGCCAGTAGAAGTGAAGGTGGTCACTGAGGCCAAGCTACAAGAAATTGCAAACTCAAATGTCTATCATGATGATGCATTCTTGGAGTTTCTGAAAGTCTCTAGAGAACAGGCTGGTGATGCTCTGCTATATCATGAGAGTTTGAAGAGTCAGATTGACTGTCTCACTGTAGTACCAAGGAGGCTTAATGATCTATGGCTCAAGGAGATATTGATGGTAGGAAAGAACAAGATATGGCACTTAACCATCAATACTCTACAGAGTCTAAAGCACTCAGAAGTGAATGTGCTCCTTGGACTAATTGAGAAGGGAAATGAGAACAACAAGAGTCTTCATGATGACTTGATGAATGGTCAACCTTCAAGGCTACCTGAAGTTTTCACAGATCCTAGAACTATTATCTACCAGGCTGGAACAAGAATTGAAGATATCAAGCAGCTGGTCATTCCTAAGCATCTAACTCCTCAAAATAAAAATCTCATCATAGCCATCATTGAGAAACTGATCAAGAAGAAGGGATCAAGAACAGCAGAAGAATTAGAAGCTATATCTTATCTCAGGTCATATATTGTAACTGGCATTGTATCTGAGACTGCTAAGTTCAACCCAAGCAAAGATCAAGACAAGGATGAAGATAAAAGTGACGGAAGGGGAAGACATCACAGGAGTAATAAGGGTGATGAAGACAAGAAGAAGAAGAAGGATGATGAGAAGAGGAAGAATGATGATGATCAAGGTAAAGGCTCTGAGAGGAAAAGTGGAAGACAGCAAGCCTCAGGCATTGCTGACAGTAACCTCACCACAACGCAAGACTCTAAGTCTAGGGTGAATGCTGCCAGTAGTGACCTTTCAAAATTTGCATCTATGGCTTCTGCAACTGTCTTGCCACCTCAAGAAGAGAAGAAGATTCAAGTCAAGAAACCATCTGTATGTTTCAAAAAGCAAACTGCTAATGGAATACTACAATGGTCTACAAACAAAGGTCACATACTGCTGCCAAGTAATCATGTAAAAAGAATCAAGTTCAAGCAAGCTGCAAGGAAATCAAAGCCAACCATATCAAAAACCCTGACAATCTATCCAGGCCTAAAACTCCAACCACTAGATGAAGATTATGATGTAGACCAACTGCAATTTTTGCAAGCTCAAAGAATCTATCATGTTGCCATTGTTGATAATTGCCTTGAGATTAAATATTCTGATGGAAGGGAGGAGAAATTCAAACAAGGAGGATGTCAACACTGGGGCAAGCTATATGACATAGAGAGAATCATTGCACTGTTGAGCTCAGAAGATAAAGTGGAGAGAGTATGGAAGCTGGAGCTAATTGATTTTGTGAAAATGAAGAGAGATCATGAGGAAAAAGTCAGAAAAGGGTGTTTTGAGAAATGGCTGGCAAGAGAGAGAGAAATTGAGAGACTGGAAAGTGAAGCAGAAAAGCTGAGGAAAAAGGGTTTGTGTAGAGTTCAGTTCAACCCCTACATGGTAAAGTATAGGAGGAGAAATGGAAATCAAGTCAACATCAGAATGAATCTACTCAACCACTATCCTGCAAATATTCTGGAACCAGTACTTGAAGATTTCAAAGACTCAATTTTGCTTGAAGAATTGGATGCTATGGCAGAAATAATAAAAGCTATGGATGAGAATACAAGGAAGGAGAAAGAAAGAAGAGAGAAAGAATATGATGAATTTCAAGCCAAAGCTATGGAAAGGGAATCAAAAGACAATGGCTAGTTCTTCATCATAGGCTGTAAGATTACTCACTCTGTAGTTCTATCCAAATTGCTAATGGAAATTCATACCTGTACTGTCAAGTTTTATCTTTATGTATGTTAGGCTTGTTATCAGACATGAAATTGTGACTAAGGGTCTTACTCACAATTTGGGGGAGATTGTTAGTCACAGAGGCATGCCTGAATACATCTAATAACAAGCCCAAGTGGTTCGTAATGCTATGCATTAC
The DNA here is from genome assembly GCA_036435485.1 of Saposhnikovia divaricata. Classification (NCBI taxonomy): domain Eukaryota; kingdom Viridiplantae; phylum Streptophyta; class Magnoliopsida; order Apiales; family Apiaceae; genus Saposhnikovia; species Saposhnikovia divaricata. The sequence goes on from CM071597.1 coordinate 191,124,236, forward strand.
CTACATGACCTCTTAACTGAGGGAACCTCTAGTTGTAGAGTTTCTACTTGTTTGTACTATGTAATAGGCATCAAATTCTATCTGTGTAACTGTACCTACTAAGTCAAGAATAAAGCTTGAAAGAAGTTCTAAGGTTCATGCCTCAAGCAAGGAAATGAAGACTGTCAAATAATCACAGTTGGGATTTGAAGAATTGAAGAAATGAAGAAATTGCCTAAGTACTAATTCGAGAAGTACATTTGTTTATTCGAGAAGTCTAGCATTCGAGAAGTCTGGAGTTCGATATCTCAGAAGACACTATTCGATATCTCTCGATATCTCATTCGATATCTCAGAGATTCGATATGTCTATTACACGGTTCGAGAACTCAAGGAGTCAACAGTTCGAGTTCTCAAAGGGTCAACAAGTCAATGCTACATTCGATATCTCAAAGACTCAATATGCTATTCGATATCTCAGGGATTCGATATGTCAAAATGCTCTATTCGATATCTCAAGGAGTCCCAGAGAAAAGAGCTATTCGAGAAGTGATTCGATATGTCAAGATAACACTATTCGAGAACTCAGAGTTATCGATCAAGTCAACTCCAGTTCTCGAATCACTCACTTAGTCACTTCTCGAATACATTCTTGAGGACAAAATACTGAAGAATTGTACAAGTCAGAAACCTGCAACAAGCCAGGATACTTTATTTGACTCTGTCCTATAAAGCATGCTGGAAAGCCTACAAAGAAGCTTGGAGAGATAAGACAAGGGACAAGGAGCTGAAGAAGTGGATCTAAACAGGCTTTTCAAAGTCAAATCTGTAGCCGTTTGGACTCTTACTAAAATGAGATAGACAGACTGGAAAGTGTTTTTGTTTTACCTACCTCATTTGTAGTAAGTGGGTGTATCCATGTCTATAAGGATACAGCCTCACTTCCTTAGCTGTTAAGGTGTTGAAGTTTCTCAAATACCCAGAAAATATCTCTCTGAGAAAAACGAAGCTGAGAATACTATCATTTGTATTCACAGATTGTAGCAAAATCTTTATCTAATAAGATATTAGATTAAAGTGATATTGTGTTGTGTTTGTCTTTAATTATCCGCATCTTCATATCTCACACACTCATCACTTATCTTGCTGCAAAGATTCAAGAACGAAGAAAAGTTCAAGAATCCATTCACCCCCCCCCCTCTGTATTCTTTTACTGTATTCAATACTCAACAGCCAACCATTCGAGGAACTAAATCACCTCAATAAAACCAGCTTCCAAAAGTTTATCCACCTCTTGCTTAATGGCCTCTTGCCTTTCAGGAGCAAAATTCCTCTTCTTCTGTTTTATTGCCTTCCGCTTGGGGTCGACATTCAACCTGTGAGTTATGAGTTGGGGGTCTATCCCTGGCATATCAGCTGCTGTCCAAGCGAACACATCTCTATTTTCTTGTAGGGATTCTATCAACTTGCCCTTCAAGGGTTCCTTTAAAGAAGCTCCAACATACGTAAATTTTTCAGGGTCTCTGCAGTCCAGAGGTATAGGAACTAAATCTTCTGCCGGCTTCCCTCGGTGTTCATCATCACCTCGGACATCCATGTCTTCAATCGGGAGGACCTGCCCCCGACTCCATCAGCTCTTAATGCGGCCACATAACAACTTCTGGCCATCTTCTGATCACCCTTCTGTTCTCCAACACCATTCCTAGTTTGAAACTTGACTTTCATATGGTAGCTGGAGGCAACAGCCTTAAACGCGTGGAGTCCAGTCCTTCCTAGGATCGCATTATATGTGGAGGCTGCCTTGATTACCCAGAAGTTCAACATCTGAGTGGCCTCCTTGGGCTCCTGTCCAATAGTAACTGGCAGCTGGATAGTCCCTTCAACATTGGATTCGACTCCATTGAACCCATATATAGGCATATTGTTTGGAGTCAACTGTGAATCATTGTATCCCATCTTTACAAATGCATCATGAAACAAAATATCAATAGAAACACCATTATCTATCAAGACTCGCTTCACCTCTGAATTTCCAATTACAGAAGTTATAACCAACGGGTCGTCATAGAGGAACTTCACCCCCTCCAAATCTGAATCATCAAAACCAATCACTACTTCAGTCTTTGCATGTTTCGGGGCCTCTCCCACGATGTGCATCACCTCCCTGGCATATGCCTTTCGAGAGTTCCTTGTTATACCGGTCGCAGTCGGGCCTCCCCAAATCATGTTAATAACTGGCCCTCGTGGCTGGGTGTTACGATAACGATCGTTATCCCTTCTATTATAGTCTCTCCTTTGATTTCCACGATCTTCGCCCTTTGTGAACCTGCTCAGCTTTCCTTTTCGGATCAAGAATTCGATATCGTCCTCGAGTTGTCTGCAATCATCGGTGTCATGTCCTATATCCTTGTGGAACCTATAGTATTGATCCTTGTTTCTCTTCGCGGGATCACCCATGAGTGGCTTCGACCATCGGAAATCCTTGTCTTTCTCAATATCCATCTGGATCTGACTCCTAGGGGTATTCAACCTTGCGTATTCAGAGAACCTTGGCCCCAAATTTTTCTTAGGGGTAGAGTCGGAGTCCTTGCTAGTTCGGGGATATTTGTCCCTAGCATCATACTCTTGCTCTTGCTTCCGCTTCTGGGAATTTCCATTTCCTCCATTCATAGTAGGAGCTTTGCCTTCCTCATGCTCTCTTCTACTTTTATGTATTTACTCGCCCTTCTTTGGAGCTCAGTCATGCTCTCAGGGGGATGTTTTGCCAACGACATCTGAAAGTAAGTGTTCGTTGTTCCATTCTCCAGGGCTATCATAACTACCTTGTTCTCCAGATCTGGGACGTTCAACGTCTCCTTGGTGAAGCGCTTGAGATAATCCCTCAGGTTCTCATTCTTTCCTTGTTTTACTTGCATGATAGATGCAGAGCTTTTTTCTTGGACCTTTCCACTAACGAATTGGTTGATGAAAGCAGTGCTCAACTTTTTGAAAGAGCAAATTGAGTTTGCGGGCAATCGGCTATACCATCTTTGAGCCATGCCTGCCAGGGTTTGAGGGAACGCCCTACACTTAAGAGCGTCGCTAGCGGGCTGTAACAACATTGCGTTTGAGAATGTCTTGACATGATTCGAAGGATCACCCGTTCCATCGTATGGTTTTATCGTGGGCATCTTAAACTTTCGGGAAACATGAACGTTCATCACCTCCTCAGTGAATGGGGGTGTGGGATCGTCAGGGTCTCCAAGTGGCATCAGGTCGTTGGGATCACCCCTGGGGGTTTCCACCATTGTAGCTCCTCCAGTTGGGGCATCAGCCCCTCTTGGTCTCCTTGAAGACCTTTTCAAATCAATGAAGGGAATCTCCCTCGAAGTTGGAGGAGGCCTATTCTGGTTCTGCCTTGCTTACTCCCTGGCTATGTCGTCCTTCAGCTTTTGGATCTCAACCTCATGAGCCTTGATTCTCTCAACAGCTGTTAGAGGAGGTCCATCATGGATTCTTTGAGTCCTTCTCATAGGCTCCTTGCTTGCACATCGCCTCCTCGGGGCTTCATCACGATCGTCGTCCTCAGACGATGAATCATCAGTGTAAGGTCCGGAGTAATCATAATATCCTTGCCCAGGAGGGGCTAAACCCCTAGTATAGGGCGGCTGATATGACTCAGGTATCTGTAGAGTGTGACCGCTTGGTCCAGGATCCCTTCGATTTGGGGGGTAGTTATGCAATCCGTATAACGGATCAGTACTCACGGGGAGTGTAGTGGTGGAGATCTGTACTCCTGAGAGTGGGGGACGGTTAGTTAATGGAGAGACCACCATCTGAAGCTGATTAGTCTCCCGTCCCGGGTGGACGTCCACTGGTAAGGTTCTCTCAACATGGAGATTCGTCCCTATGGGTTGAGAAACTTGAGGTTGAGTGGTTGTCTCTATTAATGGGGGTACATACCCTTGCTCCATAATAACGGGTGGAGCGGTGGAGATGGCCGGTCGATCAGAAGTAACAGGAGCGTTCTCAGTTGTCGTTCTTCGTGTGTTAACCATGGTTGATGTTGTCTTCCCACAGACGGTGCCAAATGTTGTGGAATAAAAAGTAGGGTTATTGAATTGCGGCTAGGGTTCATGAGCTTCGTGCTTCAATGGCTGCGAGTTGCGTTTTCGTGACCTAATTCGGGTCCTCACAAGATGCCTACGTATCTCAGAGTTGAGAATCAAGCCAAGAAGTAGTTCTAAGATGAGGGGTCTGGCCCTTTATATAGGCTGTGGGAGCCTTAGAATCGTAATAGGGTTTGGAGACTTGGTGGACAAGTCACCGTTATTGAGGAAGGTTCTGACTCCTTCCTTGTAGGAGTTAGTTTCCATGTCGAATTAAGTGCCTTGGAGGCTACATAATATCCCAGGGATATTCTAGAACGTTCCTTGATTATAGAACATTCCCAGTTTGTGGATCAGGCCCATGTTAGAAACAAGCTTATACCGGGCGTCCCCGGTTTGGGCTGTTCTTTTGGGCTTAATTATTAACTACGAATTTAATGCCCAACTAGGGTTTCGGGCCTTATTTATGAGCCAATAAATATTATATTAATTATGTCTTTAGGGATTATTTTTCACCATTATCACCAACTTTACTAACTGTAGTTAGTTAAAAATTATAATTAAAATATAATAACTATTTAATTTAACATGCTTATATATTACATATACTTTTAATCAAAAAATATTCGATAATAAATTTCTCATATAATTTATTTTCTCTTTTATTAAAGAGAAAAAGGAACCTGAGATATATCTCAGGTAACTTTCATGAGATATGAAAAAAATTCTTTAAAATTTATTGGGCCCGTAGGGCTAATAATAAAATTTTAAACAAATCTTGATTTTACAAAATTGCCCACCCCATATTTACATATAAAATATATATATCTCAGGGAATTTACCTAAGATGTATTTTAGGTTCCCTACTCTCTTTATTAAATAACAACTATATATTTACGGAATTACGCTAATTATGGTAATAACTCAACCAACATTGAAACATTAGCATAGAAAGTAGCAAGGTACCAGATAACAATTTGAACCCAGATAACAATTCAATCTCATAATCCAGTTATAAAATTGAAGATTAGCAATCCAATTTCATTAATTTTTTTTTTTAAATATCAAGTCACATGTCGTGCCCTCTAGCCATTATCTAATTGTCTACAAATAAATTAGCTTAAATATACACTAATTTGTTACTCATATTTCATAATATAAAAAACATAAATGCTACAAAGATTACTAATATAACAAAAAAAATTTATTTCAGGTATACAATTAGATGCACTTAGCCAATCAGAAAATTATGAATTATTTTAGGACTAATCAAAGGTGATTCCTAAATTTTATACCATTCATATTATATTAAAAGTTTTTCTTATTTACCATTCTCATCCTATTATACTAAATGTGGTTATTTAACAATTCTAATTTAAATATAGTAGTTACTTGATTTAACATACCCATATATTACATATTTTTTAGTGAAAAAAATTATTATAATAAATTATTATTTAAATTAAAACCAATCAGGATTATACAAATATATAATATTCAGCGATTTTAACAATATAATTTTCACTCTTTTGATTTACAATTAATCATAATTACATTATTATAAATTATGGATTAATTTTCATAAATATATATAAGAGCCAATCAAAATTTTCCACTAAAATTAAATTAATCATATTATTCTCATCCTAATTTACTTATCGTGGTTATTTAATAATTTTTTTAAATAAAAAATTTATAGTATTTAGAACTTGCATAAATTACATATTTTTTAAAGTGATTAAATGCTTACTAACTTGATAAATCTTTTAATTTGAAGTCAATCAAAATTGGACTATTATATATTACGAACTAATTTTCATAAATATCAGCTACAATCATACTACAATATATAATTATATGTTACAGATAAATTTTCATAAATACTTATTAACTATTTAATCACAATTTTTAATTTAAAATCAATCACAATTATATTATTATTTACTGGACATCCATTCTTTGCGCCACTCTCTATGTATAAAGTCATTTTTCAAAATTGTGTATTTATCAATTGATTTAAATATGAATATATTATATTAATACTTCAATCTAATTTATATATATTATAATATAATATTTAAATATCACAAACCCTCGATCTACAATCATAAGGTGTAATCAAATTTAAATAAATCGACTATCATTGAATTAAAAATTTTAAAAATAAAAACATGATTACCACAATATTCTAAATACACGTTCAAAATTTAAGTTATATAAACTTCTAAATTACTCAATTATTAAAAAACTAAATTCAACCAATTAAAATACTAAAATGAATTTTAAACCAATTATCTTCAACATTTTACTTGTATGTATTTTTTAGTTATGCAATAACTAACTGGATAAACAAATTGAGATGATAGTATATTTAAATTATTCAAAATATTAAATGTACTCTCAAATAGTATTAGACATTATTTGGTGTATAAATTACAAATCAAAAAATAAAATTCATTATAGAGTCAATGGAAATATTCTTAGTTAATGTTTTCATAGCTAATTGGTTAACTCAGCGATTTTTTTTTATAATTCACTATTTTTTTGATAAATAATTAATTTATCAATAAAAAAGCATATGACATCTACAAAATAATCAAAATTTCAAATTTTCTTATAAATAACAAATTTTTGTAGGTAATTAATTTATCAATTAAAGGTCATACAATATCTACAAAAATAATCAAGATCAGACAAACACATATTAAAATAGATCATATCAAGATTTCCTTCTTCCAAACTACGATCGTTGATCAAATCTTAAATTGTGGTACATCCCTCGCTTATATCATTAAAATATATAGCTTTTTTGGCGAGATTATCCAACAATTTATTGTAGTCGTGAGGAAAATATATATCTGATTTGTCACAACGTATTTGAACAACCAACCATGACTGCGATTCTATATTTTCCAAATTAATGTATCAATAAAATAGAATCCTGTGGGTCTAAGATCCTGGATGCTAGAATAAAAGAACCTACTCTCACAAAGAGAATGAATAGAACCCGAAATGGGTAGACAAAATGCACTAACGGGGTACTAGACTCTCAATAAAGAGACCATTCCTAAATTTCAGACCAATCATATCATATTAAAAGTTTTCCTTATTTATCTTTCTATACCTACTTTACTAACTGTAGTTAGTTAACAATTCTAATTAAAATATAATAACTATTTAATTTAACATGATAATATATTAGATATACTTTTAATAAAAAAAATATTCGATAATAAATTTCTCATATAATTTATTTTCTCTTTTATTAATTAACAATTATATATTGACGAAATTACGCTAATCATGGTAGTAACTCAACCAACATGGAAACATTAACATAGAAAATAGCAAGGTACCAATATCCTTTATTATAATACCTGAGTCTATCCAGGTATATAGTTAGATGCAGTTAACCAATTAGAAAATTATTATACTAATCCTGGTTAGTTACCAATTCTAATTTAAATATAGTACTAACTTGATTTAACATATCCATATATTACATATTTTTTAATGTCAAAAAATATTTATAATAAATTAATGTTTTAAATTAAAATCAATCAGGATTATACAAATATATAATATTAATCGATTTTTTTAATATGAATTTTCCACTCTTTTGATTTACAATTAATCATAGTTGCATTATTATATATTACGAATTAATTTTCATAAATATATATAAGAGCGAATTAGAATTTGTCACTAAAATTAACTTAATTATATCATTCTCATCCTAATTTACTTATCCTGATTACTTAACAAATTTTTTGAAATAAAAAATTATTTTATTTAGTTCATTACATTTTTTTAAAGTGATAAAATATTTACTAACTTATCAATGTTTTAATTTAAAGACAATCACAATTATACTATTATATATTACGAGCTAATTTTCATAAATATCAACTACAATCGTACTATAATATATAGTCATGTATTACTGATTAATTTTCATAAATACTTATTAACTAATCAATCACAATTTTTAATTTAAAATCAATCAAAATTATATTATTATGTACTAGCACATCTGTTCTTTGCGCCCATCTCTATGTATAGAGCCATTTTCCAAAATTGCGTATATATCAATTGATATTAATAGAAATATATTATTTTTATGCATGGGTCTATTTTTTCTATATTATAAAATATAAAACTTTAATATCTCAAACACTCGATCTACAATCATAAGGTGCAAACAAATTTGAATAAATCTATTCTTATTAAATTAAATATTTTAAAAATTAAAAAATATTTAATATCTTATTCCAAATACACAATCAAAATTTAAGTTATATAAACTTTTAAATTAATCAATTATTTTAAAAAACTAAATTCAACCAATTAAAATATTAAAAAATGAATTTTAAACCAATTTTCATTAATATTTACTTATCAGTATTTTTTAATTATGCAAGAATTATTGAGACAAACAAATTGACTTGACAATATATTTGAATTATTCAAGATATTAAATAGACTCTCTAACAGTATTAGACATTATTTGGTGTATAAATTATCAATTCAAAAAATGAAATTCATTACATAGTCAATAAAAGTATTGTTAGTTGTTATTTTCATAGCAAATTGTTCAATTCATCGCAAAAATTCTAATAAATCACTATTTATTTTATAGATAATTGATTAATTTATCAAAAGAAAGGGCATACTCCATCTACACAAATAATCATTAAAATTTTCTTTTAAATCAATATTTTTTATAGGTAAATAATATATCTGCAAAAATAATCAAGATTGGACAAACACATATTCAAATAGATCATATCAAGGTAACAAGGTTTCCTTAATCCAAACTAAAATCGTTGATCAGATCTTAAATTGTGGTACATCCCTCGCCTATATCATTGAAATATATAGTCATTCTGGGGAGAATCGAGATAATCCAATAATTTATTCTAATCGTGAGGGAAATACATATGTGATTTGTGAGAACGTATTCGAACAACTGAGCATAATTGCGATTCTATACCATCCAAATCAATAAACCAATATAACAAAATCCTGTAGATCTAAGATCCCGGATTCCAGAATAAAGGAACCTACTCTCACAAAGAGAAAGAACAAAACTCAATATATGGATAGACAAAATCCACTAATGTGGTACTAGACCCTCAAGAAAGAGATATATTTATTGAAAAATAAAGTAAAATCAAGGAAAAGAAAAGGGAGTTATCATAGGTACAAAATCCAATATATCAGTAGATAAAACCTACTAACGTGGTACTAGACTCTCAATAAAGAGAGATAATTATTGAATAACAAAGTAAAATCAAGAAAAAAATAAAAAGGGGCTTACCATCAACCAAAGTGCAGATGTCAGCCCCTAAACTTTGGTTTAGTATTTTTGGGAGTTGCGGAGAGAAAGAAACGGCTATAACAATCGTTTAAAAATCACCATTATTGATAAGTAGATAGGTCGATACATATAAATTATATATAGTTTCCAATAAAAGGTACCCATTTTAATTTTGTATTCTTGAATTCGAGTAATAGTATTCAATTCTCATCTCCTAATCTGATATGGGCTAAAAGTAAGCCCTAAAGATACATTTAATGTGGCATTAATTAAAATTAAAATGGTTTAAACGTGGGGCCCATTAGTGGGGCCCAAAACTCCTAATTTCAATATTAATTTCGTAATTGATATTAAGGGATATAAACAGCTCAGCAATAAGAATCAGATAAGGATATTACTCCTGCAAAACTTAGCCTCCAAGGTATTCAATTCAATAAGGAAATAGACTCTTACAAGGAAAGAGTCTGGAACCTTCCTCAAGGCGGTGGCTTGCCCACCAAGTATCCAAATCCTACCATAATTCTAAGGTTTCTCAGCCGATATAAAGGGCCCAACCCTTCATTCTCAGAACTACTTTTTTTGGCTTGATTCTCAGTACGAGATACATAGGCACTCTGTGAGGACCGATTAGTCTCGAACACGGAAACAACCATTAAAGCTCGAAGCTCACCAACCCTAGCATTAAATACGATTCATAACCTACTTTTTATTCCACAACATTTGGCGCCGTCTGTGGGAAGACAACATCAACCATGGTTCAAACACGAAGAACAGCACCGACCTCTACCGAGGCCATACCTATTAGCTCTGCTCCGCCCGCCACTGAACAAGTGCCCCAAACAACAGGGGCAATCACTCAACCTCAAGTTTCTCAACCTATAAGGATGATTCCCCATGTTGAGAGTACGTTACCTGTGGTCATCAATCCAAGTCAAGAAACCAACCCTCTTCAGATGGTGGTCTCTCCTCTTGCTGATCCTACTCATCCACTACCACCAGGAGTACAGATCCATAGTACGGATCTCCCCTTGAATACCAACCCGATGTATAGGCTGCCTAATTATCCCCCTCGACAAAGGGAACCTGGACCAAGCGGTCATGCCTTACAGATCCGAGATCGAGAGTATGATGACTACTCTGGTCCCTATACTGATGATTCATCATCATCTGAGGACGATGATCGTGATGAAGCCCCGAGGAGGTGACGTACTGGCAGAGAACCTCTAATGAGGACACGAAGTATCCATGATGGACCCCCCTTGACAACTGCTGAGAGGATCAAGGCTCATGAGGCCGAGATCTTAAAGTTGAATGATGATATAACGAGAGAACAAGCTAGATTTAGTCAAACTCAGCCTCCTCCAACCACAGGGAGGATTCCCATTATCGACTTGGAGAGGTCTTCAAGGAGATAGAGAAGGGCTGATGCCCCAACTGGAAGAACAACAAGGGTGGAAACCCCCAAGGGTAACCCCAAATATCTGATGCCATTAGGAGATCCTGATGATCCCACACCCCCGTTTACTGAGGAGGTGATGAATGCTCGTATTTCAAACAAGTTCAAGATGCCGACAATCAAGGCTTATGATGGAACGGGAGATCCCGCAAATCACGTCAGGACGTTTTCAAACGCACTGTTGTTGCAGCCTGCAAGTGATGCTTTAAAGTGTAGGGCATTCCCTCAAACCCTGTCGGGCATGGCTCAAAGATGGTATAGTCGCTTGCCCGCGAATTCAGTTGGCTCCTTTAAGGAATTGAGTGCTGTTTCATTTGTCAGTTCATTAGCGGAAGAGTTCACGAGAAAAGCTCTGCATCTCTCATGTATATGGTGCAAGGAAAGAACGAAAATTTGAGGGATTACCTCAAGAGATTTACTAAGGAGACATTGAATATCACTGATTTGGGGAACAAGGTGGCCATGGTAGCCCTGGAACACGGAACCACTGATCTCTTCTTTAAAAGGTCTTTGGCAAAACACCCCCTGAGAATATGGCTGAGCTCTAATGAAGGGCTGATAATTATATTAAAGCTGAGGATAGCATGAAGAAAGAAGCCGCAGAAGGTAATGGAAAATGTAACAATGGTTCAAAGAAGCGAAAGCAGGAGCAAGAGTACGATGCTAGGGACAAGTATCCCCGAACTAGCAAGGACCCTGACTCACCGCCACCAAAGAAAAATTTTGGACCAAGATTTTCTAACTATGTAAGGTTGAATGCTTCTAGGAGTCAGATCTTGTTGGAAATTGAGAAAGATAAGGAATTCCGATGGCCGAAGCCACTTAGGGGAGACCCTGGAAAACGAAACTAGGATCAGTACTGTAGGTACCATAAGGATGTGGGACATGATATCGATGATTGTAAGCAACTCAAGGACAAGATTGAATTCTTGATCCGAAGAGGGAAGCTAGGCCAGTTCACGAAGGGCGAAGATCGTGGAAATCAAAGGAGGGATTATGACAAGAAGAATAATGATCGTAGGGACAATGACCGTGATCGCAACCCACAGCCTCGAGGGCCAGTTATCAATATGATTTGGGGAGGCCCGAAAGCGGCCGGCACAACTCGAAACTCTCGAAAGGCGTATGCCAGAGAGGTCATGCACATCGTGGGTGAGGCCCCGAAACGTGCCAGGACTTAAATCGCAATTGGTTTTGATGACTCTGACCTTGAAGGGGTGAAGTTCCACCATGACGACCCGTTGGTCATAACCCCTATAATTGGAAACTCAGAGGTGAAGCGAGTCTTGATAAACAATGGAGCTTCAGTTGATTTTTTGTTTCATGATGCATTCGTGAAAATGGGATACACTGACTCTTAGTTAACCCCGACCAACATGCCGATCTATGGATTTAATGGAGTTGAGCCCAAGGTTGAAGGGACTATCCAGTTGCCCATGACGATCGGGCAAGAACCTAAGGAGGCTACTCAGATGTTGAATTTTCTGGTAATTAAGGCGGCCTCGACTTATAACGCAATCCTGGGAAGGACTGGACTTCATGTATTTAAGGCTGTTGGCTCTACTTATCACATGAAGATTAAGTTTCCAACCAGGAATGGTGTTGTAGAACAGAAGGGTGATCAAAATATGGCCAAAAGTTGTTATATATCTGCGTTGAGGGTTGATGGAGTCAGGGGGTAGGTACTCCCGATTGAAAACATGGATGTCCGTGGTGATGATGAACACCGAGGGAAGCCAGCAGAGGATTTGGTCCCCATACCTCTAGAGATGGGCGACCCTGAGAAGGTTACTTATATAGGAGCTTCTTTGAAGAAACCCTTGAAGGGCAGGTTGATGACTTTCTTACAAGAAAACAGTGAAGTTTTTGCTTGGACAGCGGCCGACATGCCAGGGTTTAATCCTCAACTCATAACTCACAAGCTGAATGTCGATCCAAAGCGGAAGACAATAAAGCAGAAGAAGGAATTTTGCTTCTGAAAGGCAAGAGGCCATCAAGCAAGAAGTTGACAAGCTCTTAGAGGCTGGGTTTATTAAAGAGATTCAGTTTCCCGAATGGTTGGCTAACCCTGTGATGGTCAAGAAGGCAAATGGAAAGTGGAGGATGTGTATAGACTTTACTGATCTGAATGACGCATGTCCCAAGGATTGTTTCCCTCTACCAAGGATTGACACGCTGATAGATGCAACTGCTGGGCATGAGATGTTGAGTTTCATGGATGGTTTCAGTGGTTATAACAAGATTAAGATGCATAAGGATGACATCCCAAAGGTATATTTCATAACTGACTTTGGCTTTTGGACTAAAAAATGCAGAAGCCACTTACCAACGATTGGTTAATAAGATATTCGCTCATCTAATTGGGAAAACCATGGAGGTCTATGTTGATGACATGTTAGTTAAGAGCCTATTCAAGGTATACCACATTAATCACCACAGAGAGGCATTCGAAGTGCTAAGGCACCACAAGATGATGTTGAATCCAGCCAAATGTGCCTTCGGCGTTGGATCAGGAAAGTTTTTAAGTCTGATGGTTTCAAAGCGAGGCATAGAAGCCAACCCTGATAAAATAAAGGCGATTCTGGATATGGAGCCACCACGCTCTGTAAGAGATGTGCAGAAATTAACAGGCCGAGTTGCAGCCTTAGGGAGATTCATCTCCAAATCTGGTGATAAGTGCTTGCCTTTCTTTCAAGCATTGAAGAAGGTGAAAAACTTTGAGTGGACGCCTGAAAGCCAAGAGGCCTTTGAGAAGTTAAAGAAGTACATGACTGAGGCCCCGTTGTTGGCCAAACCTAGTCCCGGAGAGACATTGTATGTAATAACCCTAACTTTAGCAATGCTACAGTGATCACATGAATAGTAAAATTTGAGGATTTAGGGAAATGGTATGTAGGTACATTATAATTGAAACAGAAAATGAGTAAACAGAAACCATATTAGTATTGTACTAGTAAAATAAGTGACTCGAAATGACGATAGATTTCAGAAATTCCTGAATACGGATTTTTGAGGATTTTGAGTTCGAATGAGCTTCTATTTTATCAGATATTAAGGAGCATGGAGATATTAAAGGAATTATATATTGAGAAATTAGTGTATCAGGGTAAACTAAAGGATTATTAAGTTAAGGAATTATCAAAGGAATTTGGATTGTTAAACGATTTCAGAACCACTGAGATAATGAGGTATATTCGAACCGAATCACAATTAGACGAGTATGGAAACCAAACAACCAAGATTATAACATAACAAGGATATATACCACATTATTATTACCAAGAGTGCTAGCAAATTACTTAGGAAAATCAAGAAAAGATTAAAGGATGCATCCAATGACATCATGAATGACATCATCATCCACTAACTTGTTTTAAGGGGCAAATTAGTCTTTTAACCATGGGATTTTCCACAAAACTCTAGAATTCTCAAGAGATTAAGACAAGATGAGATAAGATTAAACAAAACAAAAAAATCTCTCCCCAATCCTCTTCATTTTTCCATTCGGCCTCTTAGAAAAAAAAGAAGAAAACAAAAATCAAAACCCTAGCTAGCATCCATATTAAATCCAAGGAAAATTCATGGAGCATCTTGGAGGTTATAAAGGATCACTCACCAAGTTTCATAGCAAGCAAGCATCATTTAGTAAGGTAATTGGATCATCAAAGTTACTAGAAATGATGATGAATAGTGTTTTCTAAGTGTTAACTTTGTTTTTATGGTTTCCTTTAGTTGATTCAAGCTATTGTAAGGTTGTTAAGCATATCCCAAGGCATGTTAAGTGTGGTCAAGCTTCAAGGAGGTATAAATCTGAAGACCCTTTAGTATTACTTTGAATATATATGCTTGGTTATAGCAAGCTTAGTGATTTAAGTTAGGATAAGTGATGATTTATGGTGATTTATGTGTTTGTAAGTGGGTTGAGTTAAATATGGAAGTGTTTTGTGTTGGAAATCTATGGTTGGTATGATGACCACATGGTGTAGGGTTGATGTATGTGTTTGGTGATGGAATTGGAGACGAGAAAATTTTGGAAAGTATGAAATTATAGCCGTTATAATGCCCGATTTTCGTTGGGATGTAATCTGCCCTGTTTTTGGACCCCTGTATCCGTACGGTACCCTACTGTCTAGGTTACCAATTGACCATGAAATGGTAGAGATTAGTTCATAGATCGTCTTGATATAAAGTACGTTAAAATCTGATGAACGGTTTAGGAGAAAAGTCAGTTTTAGTGAAAGACGTTCGAGAACTGAGAAAACGTAATTGTATCAACTTTGTGGCTATAATTACCGTACTTAAACATTTTTAAAAGTTATAAAATTTTGGGATATTGTAGTGGAGTGGTCAAAGAGTCATTTCCAGTTGACCTTACATTAAAATACGAAATTGAGATTTTCTGAGAATTTTTACAGTCGGGTATGGTTGTTAAGGGAAATGGTGAATAAGCACCGAAACCTTGATTTAACCTAAAATGGTTAGGTTTTTGGAACACTTGGGTTATGAATAACATGTGAAACATATATTAAAGTGTCAAGGGTATTGTTATGCAAGAGTGAGGTGAGTAAGAGATGTGGTATTCTAACGACGGTCCTTTTCGTGTTTATTGAAACTCCGGGAGAGCCACGAGCCATACCTCCAGGACATCGAGATCGAGGCAAGATCTTTCTATCCCTACTTTGAAAATTATTTATCTTCAGAATAAAAAAGATATCATGGAATATATATATATGTGATGCTATTGTTGCTATGTTGTAAAGAATATATTACTTGATTTTGGGAAATTAAAGAGAGATGGATATGATTATGAAATATGGATATAGAGATGATTACGAATAGAGCAAATATGCTCTATGGTAAAAGAGATAAGAAAGGGAATGGTATCAGTTGTTATCTAGGGTTATATGGGTTATAATACTATATTAAAAATATTCTTTTTGAGTAACAGTGGTTTAATAAATATTATTTGATTATCATTTATTACTCTTAAAATAGACGGAATATTTTATGAGTATAAAAGTATATTTGATTCCTGAATATGAAAGAGATGTCTGGATCATAATCAAAGCATTATGTTATATATATATATATATATATATATATATATATATATATATATATATATATATATATATATATTTTATAGAAGTAATGTACGAGAATGGAAATGATATGAGTGAATGATATGTGGAAATGAAAGCGAGAAAATGGAAATGTGGAATGATATTTTATAAAAGGAATAATGATTTGACAAAAAGGGGGATTGCAACAGACTTGCGTAAGTGGCTGTGTCAGGGCTGTGTGCGACACAGTCCAGCATTTATTATTTTTATTACGGCACAAAGATGCCAAGGGAGGATGTTAGCAGGTGGCCTTCCTCCAGGGATGATCTTCACTCCTTCTACCGGTAGTAAAAAGAGAGCAGGTACGATTAGGCGACTGATCATCGTCCTAACATATCAGGCGACAGCAGATATCCCCAATGTTTTTGAAAAGAAAGCGTTGACAATGGTTTTCAGATTTCCATACTGAAAACAGAATAATGATATAAGATGATGGAATTATGGTTACAGATGAAGAAAAACTGATATGATATTATTTTAAATTTCTTTCTTATAATAGTAAGTGGATGATGTATTATTAAATAAAAGATTTATTCATCCTTAAGAATTATAATTGGTTTCTGTTTATATATGCATATATATACGTATACATGTTCACATTCTAAATTCTAGTTACAATATTATCTTGCTGAGCTATTATAGCTCACTCTTGCTACTTATGTATATAGCAGCTAGGTCCCTTGCCGATACTACGCACTACACCCCGCAAGAGGGTAAGGGAAAGGCGACCTTTTGAGCGAGTGCTGGCGACCATCCCCGAGGTAGTGACAAGCGAAAGGGGCTTAGTAGACTTATGTAAATTAAGTGTGTAAGTTTGTAATAAACTTTTGGTTGTTGAAATGCTTCCTGTAGAAGTATTATTCAACAATGTACTTAGTAGAATTCTGGGTTGTAATAACTGTTAACTTTAAACTTTTAATATTGTGGATGTTGTTCTATGAGCATATGACTGGTGTGTGTGTGGGTATTAATGTGGGGTCAATTGCATAAATATTAAATTATAAAAAAAAACACTCAAGAGATATTGATATTGATCGGAAATTGGACCGTGATGACCTGGATCCTTGACCCCGGATCTAGGGGTGTCACAGATGGTATCAGAGCTATGTGTCATAATGCTCAAGAACAAGAGTAATAATAATAATAATTGTATCAGTAATAATATAAATTGTGAACTTCCATCGAGTTCAAGGGTGGTATATCGCAGATAGTTTTATTTTAAGCATTGATTAAAATTTTATAGATTATTACTATTAGAATTTTATGTTTTATTATAGGGATCAAAGATGGGATAGCCGAGTCGAGACCCTCAGTGGTTAGGATTGTCAGAGCAGGAGCTTGTAGATCTACAGCTAGCCGGGGTAGAGGTTCCCGAGTATGCGGTCGATGACCTCAGGGAGAGACGTCGAGCGGCAGCCAGAGAGGTGTGAGCAGAGACTGAGAGAGGAGGCAGAGGAGCGTAGACAGAGAGATGCTGTAGCCATAGTGCCATACATTGGTAGACCTTCTACAAGATCTGATGAGGCAGGTCCTTCTAGAGTGAGATGGGAGATTCCAGAGGAGGAGAGGCCGTTACGTAAGAGGCCTAGGTTGTCAGTCATAGCTGAGGAGGAGGAGGAGGGGATTGAGTGGACAGATATCCATATGATACCTACCCCTGCCTTGCCTATTCCAGTACCATCACCAGTCCCATCTCCCTCACCGAGTCCTGGCCCTCTAGAGGATCCAGCTGAGCCATTCACTCCGCCCGGACATTTTATCTTTTCAGAGGATGAGATAGAGGGAGATCTGTCTGAGGATGCAGATACCGAGTCTATTCCTCCATCCCCACCATTTGCACCTCCACCACCTCCACCTGTACAGGCACCTGTCCCAGCTGCTGTGCCCCGTCAGGAGGCACCCTTACCGACAGGTGACTCACTACCAGCCATTCTGTTGACGGAGTACTTTGCCCTACAGGGTCAGTTGGAGGAGTCCCGCCGGGTGATAGACACACTGATGCAGAGGTCAGAGAGAGGGAGAGGAGGTATCATTCCTGATGGTATATCCTTGGGATTAGTGAGTGTTGAGCTGCTGGCCCCGGGTGACATTAGGAGGCTGTTAGCTGATAGAGGAGACCCAGAGTGGAGGGCTGCGATAATGGATATAGTCACGTCTATGGTAGTCCAGATCCGAGACATTATTAGGGCAGGACTGTGAGTCGGGGTAGTAGTATACGTCACTGATCAGACTAGTCATCTTACTGATGTCTTTTTGGGGGATTAGTTTAGTTGGTTGCTGTTTTAATCCCAATCTGATTGGAAGACAGTTAGTAGCACTTTTGTTGTAGCAGATTAGTATGTACGGTTATGTTTGTAGGTTTCGAACCATGTACCCTATGATGTAAAATATTAGTAGTAAAAGACGTTGTACCCAAGTTGTAAAATATTTATGTAAATTAATGAAGTTTGTGCATTCTATCTAAATTTTTGCTGCATTTTAATAATAAATGTTGAGATTCAAAAATATTGATGTATAAAAGGTGATTGACTTAATGAAAAGGCTATCGTGTTAAGGGCGATACACTTACCTACTAAAGTTATAATATAACTAGATGCAACCGTGTGATAAGAATATTGTGATGTGCAAATGAGTTAATTAATGATATAATTGTGTATATAGAAATGATGTATATTGTAATCCAAATTCAGGTAATTAATAAAGACTATTGTTATGTACAGAACTATGCCGCCTAAACGTGATAATAGAGCGAATGCAAGGGGAAATGAGAGAGACGAAAGAAGTCAAAATATAGAAGGTAATAGACTAAATGAAAATGCTCATAATGAAGAAAATCATGAAGAAGAAGAAGAGGAATCAACTGGCCAACAAGGAAATCCGGGAGGCAGTCCCTTTAACCATTTCATGGAACTATTAAGGCAGAATTTGGATAATCCACAGAATCCCAAACAACCACCTGTTCTCCCCAATCAGGCAGCTAATTCCTTTCGTGCCTTTAAGTCATTAAAGCCCCCAGAATTTAAGGGAACCGCTAACCCCGTAGTAGCCAGAACTTGGTTAAAAGAGATGGAAAAAGCTTTTGAGATATTGAGGATAGAGGAAGATCAGAAAACAGTTTTTGCAGCCTATCTCTTAAAGGGAGAGGCAAATTACTGGTGGGAAGCTAAGAAGAACCTAGAAGAAGCGGGAGTGATAACCTGGGAGCGTTTCACTATGGTGTTCCTAGAAAAGTATTCTCCTAGGTATTTGGAAAACCAAATGGAAATAAAGTTTCTGGAGTTATGTGACGCCCCGGGATCCGGGGTCAAGGATCCGGGCCGTCAAGGTCCAATTTCCGATCAATATCAATATCTCTGTAGCCTTTTTTTTTAATAAATAAATAAATAAGTAAGCAGTTGACCCCACACTAATACACACACACACCAGTCATATGCTCATAGAACAACAACCACAATATTTAAAAGTTTTAAAGTTAACAGTTATTACAAGCCCAGAATTTACTAAGTACATTGTTGAACAAAGCTTCTACAGGAAGCACTTCAACAACTAAGTTTATTACAACTTACACACTTAATTTACATAAGTATACTAAGCCCCTTCGCTTGTCACTACCTCGGGGATGGTCGCCAGCACTCGCTCAAAAGGTCGCCTTTCCCTTACCCTCTTGCGGGGTGTGGTACGTAGTATCGGCATGGGACCTAGCTGCTATATACATAAGTAGCAAGAGTGAGCTATAATAGCTCAGCAAGATCATACTGTAACTAAAATTTAAAATGTGAACAGTATACATATATGTATATGCATATGTAATAGCAGGAAACAATTAAAATCCTTAAGGAAGAGTAAAGCTCTTATTTAATAATACATCATCCACTCACTATTATAAGAAAGAAATCTAAATTAATATAATATCAGTTTTTCTTCATCTGCAACCATAATACCGTCATCTCATATCATTATTCTGTTTTCAGTATAGAAATCTGAAAACCATTGTCTACACTTTCTTTTCAAAAACATTGGGGATATCTGTTGTCGCCTGATACGTTAGGACGATGATCAGTCGCCTAATCGTACCTGCTCTCTTTTTACTACCGGTAGAAGGAATGAAGATCATCCCTGGAGGAAGGCCACCTGCTAACATCCTCCCTTGGCATCTTCGTGCCTTAATAAAAATAATAAATGATGGACTGTGTCACACACAGCCCTGACACAACCACTTACGCAAGTCTGTTGCAATCCCCCTCTTTATCACATCATTATTCTCTTTTTAAAATATCATTCCACATTTCCATTTTCTCACTTTCATTTTCACATATCATTCTCTCATATCATTTCCATTCTCGCACATTACTTCTATAATATATATATATATATATATATATATCATAATGCTTTGATTATGATTCAGACCTCTCTTTCAAATTCAGAAATCAAATATACTTTTATATTCGTAAAATATTCCATCTATTTTAAGAGTAATGCATGATAATCAAATAATGTTTATTAAACCACTGATACTCAATAAGAACATTTTTAATATAATATTATAACCATATAACCCTCGATAACAACTGATACCATTCTCTCTTATTCTCTTAATCATAAGGCATGCTCAATTCATGCATAATCATCTCTATACCTATCCATCTCATACTCTTATTCATATTCATATACATTTTCGTACTCATAGTCTTATTCATATACCTCTTCGCATACTCTTCTTTTCGATATCAATACTCAAGGAAGACAATTTCTTCACAATATAGTAATAATAGCATCACATATATATTCCATGAAATCAAGTTTCTTTGAAGATAAATAGTTTTCCAAGTAAGGATAGAAAAGATCTTGCCTCGGTTTCGATATCCTGACGGTATGGCTCGTCCCTCTTCCAGAGTTTCTATAAACACAAAAGGACCGTCGTTAGAACCACATCTCTTACTCACTACACTCTTGTATAACATTACCTTTTGAAACTTTAATATATGTTTAACGTATTCCTCTTACCCCAAAGGTTCAAGAACTTAACCATTTATAACCTAATTCGAAGTTTCAGGGGTTTTCACCATTTCCCTTAACGACCACACTCCACTGCAGAATTTCTTATAATTTTTAAATTTCGAATTTTAATGTAAGGTCAACTGAAAATAGTTCTTTGACCACACTACTACCATATCCCAAAATTTCGTGACTTTTAACAATGTTAAAGTATGGTAATGGTAACCTCAAGTTTGATACATTTACGGTTTCTCGGTTTCTGAACCGCTTTCACTAAAGCCGACTTTTCTCCTAAACCGTTCATCAGATTTTAACGCACCTTATATCAAAACGATCTATGAACTAAGCTCTATCATTTCATAGTCAATTGGGAACCTGGAAAGTAGGGTACCGTACGGATGCAGGGGGTCCAAAACAGGGAAACTTACATCCTAACGAAAATCGGGCATTATAACGGCTATAATTTTGTACTTTCCATAAATCCAACTCCTCCAAATCAATTATCAAACACCATAATCATCACCTACACCATGTGGTCTACATCCCAACCATGGTTACAAGTCCACAACACAAAATTTCCATATCACAACTACCCATTTATAACACATAATCATCATAAACTTTACATTTACATCACTAAACTACTAATCCACTCAATTTCCACCATAAATACAAAGAGGGCAAGAGTAGTTATACCTTCTTGAAGCTTTGACAACACTTAACAAGCCTTGGTAACCCTTAAACAACCTTACACTAGCTTGGATTAACTAAAGAATCCATAAAAACAAGGTTAGTTCTTGGAAAACACTATTCATTACCATTAATCTAGTAACTTTGATGATTGAAATACCTTACTAAATGATGCTTGCTTGCTATGAAACTTGGTGTGTGATCCTTTCTAACCTCCAAGATGCTCCATTAATTTCCTCTTGATTTGTATTTGAAAAGAGCTAGGGTTTTGGTTTTGAATTTTGTTTTTCTTTTTCTTGAAAAGAGCCGAATGGAAATATGGAAAAAGGGGAGAGATTTTTCTCTTGTTTGGTTCTTATCTCATCTTAATCTTTATCATTCTAGAGTGTGGTGGAAGCATGAGGATTTTTACATGATTAAATGACTAATCTATCCCTTAAATTGTGTTAGTGGATAATGATGTCATTAGTGATGTCATTGTGGAGTAGTTAGCAAGCTTGGTTATTAACCTTAAGTAATTACTAATAACCTTGGTAAATATTAATGTGGTAAATATCCTTATTATTTACTAACCTTGGTTACTTGGTTTTCATACTCGCCTAATTGTGGTTCGTTTCGAATATACCTCATTATCTCAGTGGTTTTTCGAAATCATTTACAAATCCAATTTCCTTTGGTATTCTCTTAACTTAATAATCCCCTGGTTTAACCTAAATTCACTAATTCCTCAATATATAATTCCTTTAGTATTTTTATACTCCTTAATATCCAAGATATAGAAGTTCGTTCGAGCTCAAAATCCTAAAAATCAAAATTCAGGAATTTCTAAAATCCATCGTCATTTCGAGTCACTTATTTTCAATGTACAACACTAATATGGTTTCTGTTTACTCATTTTCCATCCCTAATATAGAGTACCTACACACCATTTCCATTGATTCCTCAAGATCACTATTCATTTGGGCACTGTAGCCTCTCTAAAGTTAGGGTTATTACAGTCCTCCCCCCTTAAAAGGATTCCGTCCCGGAATCATGTTGAAAATGTTTATAAGTATCTTTTTCATCCACACCTTCTAACTTCCACACTATTTCCTTTATCCTTTTCCTGTTGTAATATCTCTATCTTGTTTGCACAGAAATACACTAACATAACTTCCTTGTCATTCATCAACATGCCATTTAGTTTATCAATAGCAGTCCTTTTATTGTCTCTTCCTCACAAATCTCCTCCTGTTTCAAGTCATTCCATGACATCTCGTCTCTCCTTCCTCTTTTGACGAAGATATCCGCCACTACATTGACCTTTTCTGAATGGTAGTGTATCTCACTTATGGTTTGACCATCTTCTGATCTCTATCATGACATAAATATTAATTCCTCAATATTCCTATAGCTCCTCTCTGTAAAATTTTCCAGAAAATAAGCTCTAATAATATTCTTTAAAACAATTGTAAGAAAATACTACCTATAATATATATTTCCTGTTCGTCTCAACGAGCTTGTGTTTTCCCAAAACACTCCTACTTTTCTTTTCATAACGTTTCCTAGCCCTTAGCAGATACTGATTTTCCTTATCTATATTATTAACTTATTTATTCCATTAATTGATTAAGTCGATCCTTAGCCAAAGACTTACACACAAATTTAAATCGGAAAGCAAGTACCTGTATCCGCATCTGGTTTCGTCAACGCTTCCCCTAAAGTCATGTTGTACACTCTAGCAGTAGGCCTATTCGAAGCAGCCCCACTCTGTCCTGACGCGTATGACCCACCTGAACGGCAATCTCTAGCAATGTGTCCTAGTTTCCCACACTGGTAACACTTAACATCTCTTTTAGGGTTTGCATCAGTTGATGGGCACTGGTTAAGGTAGTGTCCTTTTTGTCCACACTTAAAACAAGTTACTCCCAGCACTCTACAGACTCCTATATGCTTCTTACCACACGTCTCACAATCTGGTA
The DNA here is from genome assembly GCA_036435485.1 of Saposhnikovia divaricata. Taxonomy (NCBI): domain Eukaryota; kingdom Viridiplantae; phylum Streptophyta; class Magnoliopsida; order Apiales; family Apiaceae; genus Saposhnikovia; species Saposhnikovia divaricata. The sequence continues at coordinate 191,147,851 of CM071597.1, forward strand.
ATGGTGGTCGTGATTGATTTGACTGAAATGTTCCTGAAGATTTCCCACCCTGACTCACCGTCTCACTAGTAGTCTTGTTACCCCCCGACTTTCCCACAAATTGAGATTTTTGTCCTTTACCTCCTTTGTTAAAGTAGCTTCCCTCACTTGAACCTCCTTTTGGGCCCTCAAATCTTCTTTTCTTATTCTCTCGACCTATTTGAGCCTGCTCACTCTCGGCCTCTATAATTGATGCCTTTTGAACCACTGCAGCATAATCAGTCAACTCAAATGGGGCCACTCTCGTTCGTAACCAGGGTTTCAACCCTTGTTGAAACCTTTTTGCACGTTGTTCTTCAGTACGCACAAACTCGGGAACAAACCTCGACAGTTCTGTAAATTTATTTTCATACTCTGCTACTGTTAGGTTATCCTGTTTTAACTCCAGAAACTTTAATTCCATTTGGTTTTCTAAATACCTAGGAGAATACTTTTCTAGGAACACCCTAGTGAAACGCTCCCAGGTTATCACTCCCGCTTCCTCTAGGTTCTTCCTAGCTTCCCACCAGTAATTTGCCTCTCCCTTTAAGAGATAGGCTGCAAAAACTGTTTTCTGATCTTCCTCTATCCTCAGTATTTCGAAAGCTTTCTCCATTTCTTTTAGCCATGCCCTAGCTACTACTGGGTTAGTGGTTCCCTCGAATTCTGGGGGGCTTTAATGACTTAAAGGCACGAAAGGAATTAGCTGCCTGATTGGGGAGAACAGGTGGTGGTTGAGGATTCTGTGGATTTGCTAAATTCTGCCTTAATAAGTCCATGAATTGGGCAAAGGGATCACCTCCCGGATTCCTTTGTTGGCCAGTTGATTCCTCTTCTCCTTCTTCATGATTTTCTTCATTATGAGCATTTTCGTTCAGTCTAGTACCTTCGATATTTCGACTTCTTTCGTCTCTCTCATTTTCCCTTGCATTTGCTCTACTGTCACGTCTAGGCGGCATAGTTCTGTACATAACAATAGTCCTTATTAATTACCCGACTTCGGGTTACTATATACATCATTTCTATATACACAATTATATCTTTAATTAGCTCATTTGCACATCACAATATCTTTATCACGCGATTTACATCTAGTTATACCATAACGTTAGTAGGTAAGTGTATCGCCCTTAACACGATAGCCTTTTCATTAAGTCAATCACCTTTTATACATCAATATTTCTGAGTCTCAACATTTATTAAAAAAAAATGCAGCAAAAATTTAGATAGAAATGCACAAACTTCATTAATGTACATAAATATTTTACAATTTGGGTACAACATCTTTTACTGCTAATAATATACATCATCTAATACAAGGTTCGAAACCCAAAACATAGCCGTACATACTAATCCGATATCACCAAAAGTACCACTAGCTGTCCTCTAATCAGACTGGGATTAAAACAGTGAACAACTAAACTAATCCCCAAAATGACATCAACAAGATGACTAGTCTGATTAGTGACGAAACTACTATCCCGGCTCACAGCCCTGCCCTGACAACATCCCGGATCTGGACTACCATGGTAGTAACCGTATCAACTATCTGGGCCCTCCATGCCGGGTCTCCTCTATCACCCAACAACCTCCTAATATCTCCTAATGCTCGTAGCTCAATACTGATCATCCCCAGAGACATCCCATCCGGGATAACCCCTCCTCTCCCTCTCTCTAACCTCTGTAGAAGGGTGTCTATAGTCCTGCGGGACTCCTCCAACTGTCCCTGAAGGGCAAAGTACTCGGTCAATAAGGTAGTTGAAAGTGGGTCACCCGCCGGTAGGGGTGCCTCCTGAGGGGGTACAGCTAGGGGAGGTGCATCCACAGGTGGAGGTGGTGGAGGTGCAAAGGGTGGGGATGGAGGAACCGACTCTGTCTCAGCATCCTCTGAAGGATCCTCCTCCTCCTCAAAAAAACCAAAATGCCCTGGAGGGGTAAACTGCCCAAAAGGATCATCTATAGGGTCAGGACTAGGTAGAGGGGATGGAACTGGTGACGGCACTGGGACGGGTCGGACAGGAGTGGGAACCATCTGAATATCCCTCCACTCAATCGGCTCCTCAGGTATAACTGACAACCTAGGCCTCTTACGCAGTGGCCTCTCTTCCTCAGGGATCTCCGATCTCACTCTTGAAGGACCTGCCTCGTCAGATCCTGTAGAAGGCCTACCCATATATGGCACTAGGGCCACAGCATCTCTCCGTCTCTGCTCCTCTGCCTCCTCTCTCTCTAATCGCTCTCTAGCCGCCGCCCGGCGTCTCTCCCTGAGGTCCTCAACTGCATACTCGGGGACCTCTACCCCGGCCAGCTGAAGATCTAATAGCTCCTGCTCTGACATCCCTAGCCACTGGGGGTCCTGACTCGGCTCACCCATCTCCGCTCCCTATAATAAAACATAAAATTCTATTAGTAACAATCTATAAAATTATAATATATGCTTAAAGTAAATACTACCTGCGATATACCACCCCTGAACTTGATGGAAGTTCACAATTTATATTATAACTGATACATTTATTATTATTACTTTTGTTCTTGAGCATTATGACTCTTAGCTCTGATACCATCTGTGACGCCCCGGGATCCGGGGTCAAGGATCCGGGCCGTCAAGGTCCAATTTCCGATCAATATCAATATCTCTGTAGCCTTTTTTTTTTAATAAATAAATAAATAAGTAAGCAGTTGACCCCACACTAATACACACACACACACACCAGTCATATGCTCATAGAACAACAACCACAATATTTAAAAGTTTTAAAGTTAACAGTTATTACAAGCCCAGAATTTACTAAGTACATTGTTGAACAAAGCTTCTACAGGAAGCACTTCAACAACTAAGTTTATTACAACTTACACACTTAATTTACATAAGTATACTAAGCCCCTTCGCTTGTCACTACCTCGGGGATGGTCGCCAGCACTCGCTCAAAAGGTCGCCTTTCCCTTACCCTCTTGCGGGGTGTGGTACGTAGTATCGGCATGGGACCTAGCTGCTATATACATAAGTAGCAAGAGTGAGCTATAATAGCTCAGCAAGATCATACTGTAACTAAAATTTAAAATGTGAACAAGTATACATATATGTATATGCATATGTAATAGCAGGAAACAATTAAAATCCTTAAGGAAGAGTAAAGCTCTTATTTAATAATACATCATCCACTCACTATTATAAGAAAGAAATCTAAATTAATATAATATCAGTTTTTCTTCATCTGCAACCATAATACCGTCATCTCATATCATTATTCTGTTTTCAGTATAGAAATCTGAAAACCATTGTCTACACTTTCTTTTCAAAAACATTGGGGATATCTGCTGTCGCCTGATACGTTAGGACGATGATCAGTCGCCTAATCGTACCTGCTCTCTTTTTACTACCGGTAGAAGGAATGAAGATCATCCCTGGAGGAAGGCCACCTGCTAACATCCTCCCTTGGCATCTTCGTGCCTTAATAAAAATAATAAATGCTGGACTGTGTCACACACAGCCCTGACACAGCCACTTACGCAAGTCTGTTGCAATCCCCCTCTTTATCACATCATTATTCTCTTTTTAAAATATCATTCCACATTTCCATTTTCTCACTTTCATTTTCACATATCATTCTCTCATATCATTTCCATTCTCGCACATTACTTCTATAAAATATATATATATATATATCATAATGCTTTGATTATGATTCAGACCTCTCTTTCAAATTCAGAAATCAAATATACTTTTATATTCGTAAAATATTCCATCTATTTTAAGAGTAATGCATGATAATCAAATAATGTTTATTAAACCACTGATACTCAATAAGAACATTTTTAATATAATATTATAACCATATAACCCTCGATAACAATTGATACCATTCTCTCTTATTCTATTAATCATAAGGCATGCTCAATTCATGCATAATCATCTCTATACCTATCCATCTCATACTCTTATTCATATTCATATACATTTTCGTACTCATAGTCTTATTCATATACCTCTTCGCATACTCTTCTTTTCGATATCAATACTCAAGGAAGACAATTTCTTCACAATATAGTAATAATAGCATCACATATATATTCCATGAAATCAAGTTTCTTTGAAGATAAATAGTTTTCCAAGTAGGGATAGAAAAGATCTTGCCTCGGTTTTGATATCCTGACGGTATGGCTCGTCCCTCTTCCAGAGTTTCTATAAACACAAAAGGACCGTCGTTAGAACCACATCTCTTACTCACTACACTCTTGTATAACATTACCTTTTGAAACTTTAATATATGTTTAACGTATTCCTCTTACCCCAAAGGTTCAAGAACTTAACCATTTATAACCTAATTCGAAGTTTCAGGGGTTTTCACCATTTCCCTTAACGACCACACTCGACTGCAGAATTTCTTATAATTTTTAAATTTTGAATTTTAATGTAAGGTCAACTGGAAATAGTTCTTTGACCACACTACTACCATATCCCAAAATTTCGTGACTTTTAACAATGTTAAAGTATGGTAATGGTAACCTCAAGTTTGATACATTTACGGTTTCTCGGTTTCTGAACCGCTTTCACTAAAACCGACTTTTCTCCTAAACCGTTCATCAGATTTTAACGCACCTTATATCAAAACGATCTATGAACTAAGCTCTATCATTTCATAGTCAATTGGGAACCTGGACAGTAGGGTACCGTACGGATGCAGGGGGTCCAAAACAGGGAAACTTACATCCTAACGAAAATCGGGCATTATAACGGCTATAATTTTGTACTTTCCATAAATCCAACTCCTCCAAATCAATTATCAAACACCATAATCATCACCTACACCATGTGGTCTACATCCCAACCATGGTTACAAGTCCACAACACAAAATTTCCATATCACAACAACCCATTTATAACACATAATCATCATAAACTTTACATTTACATCACTAAACTACTAATCCACTCAATTTCCACCATAAATACAAAGAGGGCAAGAGTAGTTATACCTTCTTGAAGCTTTGACAACACTTAACAAGCCTTGGTAACCCTTAAACAACCTTACACTAGCTTGGATTAACTAAAGAATCCATAAAAACAAGGTTAGTTCTTGGAAAACACTATTCATTACCATTAATCTAGTAACTTTGATGATTGAAATACCTTACTAAATGATGCTTGCTTGCTATGAAACTTGGTGTGTGATCCTTTCTAACCTCCAAGATGCTCCATTAATTTCCTCTTGATTTGTTATTGAAAAGAGCTAGGGTTTTGGTTTTGAATTTTTTTTTCTTTTTCTTTAAAAGAGCCGAATGGAAAGATGGAAAAAGGGGAGAGATTTTTCTCTTGTTTGGTTCTTATCTCATCTTAATCTTTATCATTCTAGAGTGTGGTGGAAGCATGAGGATTTTTACATGATTAAATGACTAATCTATCCCTTAAATTGTGTTAGTGGATAATGATGTCATTAGTGATGTCATTGTGGAGTAGTTAGCAAGCTTGGTTATTAACCTTAAGTAATTACTAATAACCTTGGTAAATATTAATGTGGTAAATATCCTTATTATTTACTAACCTTGGTTACTTGGTTTTCATACTCGCCTAATTATGGTTCGTTTCGAATATACCTCATTATCTCAGTGGTTTTTCGAAATCATTTACAAATCCAATTTCCTTTGGTATTCTCTTAACTTAATAATCCCCTGGTTTAACCTAAATTCACTAATTCCTCAATATATAATTCCTTTAGTATTTCTATACTCCTTAATATCCAAGATATAGAAGTTCGTTCGAGCTCAAAATCCTAAAAATCAAAATTCAGGAATTTCTAAAATCCATCGTCATTTCGAGTCACTTATTTTCAATGTACAACACTAATATGGTTTCTGTTTACTCATTTTCCATCCCTAATATAGAGTACCTACACACCATTTCCCTTAATTCCTCAAGATCACTATTCATTTGGGCACTGTAGCCTCTCTAAAGTTAGGGTTATTACAAGTTAAAACAGGATAACCTAACAGTGGTAGAGTATGAAACTAAATTTACAGAACTGTCGAGGTTTGTTCCCGAGTTTGTGCGTACTGAAGAACAACGAGCGAAAAGGTTTCAACAAGGATTAAAACCCTGGTTACGAACGAGATTGGCACCATTTGAGTTGACTGATTATGCTGCAGTGGTTCAAAAGGCATCTATTATAGAGGCCGAGAGTGAACAGGCTCAAATAGGTCGAGAGAATAAGAAAAGAAGATTTGAGGGCCCGAAAGAAGGTTCAAGTGAGGGAAGCTACTTTAACAAAGGAGGTAGAGGACAAAAATCTCAATTTGTGGGAAAGTCGGGGGGTAACAAGACTACTAGTGAGACGGTAAATCAGGGTGGTAAATCTTCAGGAACGTTTCAGTCCAATCAATCACGACCACCATTACCAGATTGTGACACGTGTGGTAAGAAGCATATAGGAGTCTGTAGGGTGCTGGGAGTAACTTGTTTTAAATATGGACAAAAAGGACACTACCTTAACCAGTGCCCATCAACTGATACAAACCCTAAAAGAGATGTTAAGTGTTACCAGTGTGGGAAATTAGGACACATTGCTAGAGATTGCCGTTCCGGTGGGTCATACGCGCCAGGACAGAGTGTGACTGCTTCAAATAGGCCTACTGCTAGAGTGTACAACATGACCTTAGGAGAAGCGTTGACGAAACCAGATGCAGATACAGGTACTTGTTTTTCGATTTAAATTTTGTGTGTAATTCTTTGGTTAAGGATCAATTTAATCAATTAATGGAGTAAATAAGTTAATAATATAGATAAGGAAAATCAGTATCTGTTAGGGGCTAGGAAACGTTATGAAAAGAAAAGTAGGAGTGTTTTGGAAAAAACACAAACTCGTTGAGGCGAACATGAAATATATATTATAAGTAGTATTTTCTTACAACTGCTTTAAAGAATACTATTAGAGCTTATTTTCTGGAAAATTTTACAGAGATGAGATATAGGAATATTGAGGTGTTAATATTATGTCATGATAGAGATCAAAATATAGACAAACCCTAGTGAGATACACTACCATTTAGAAAAGGCCAATGTGGTGGCGGATACCTTTAGTCGAAAGTGGAAGGAGAGACGAGATAATATAGAATGACTGAAAACAGGGGGGAGTTTGCAAGAAAAAGATAGTGATAGTACTACTATTGATAAACTAAATGGCATGTTGATGAATGACAAGGAAGTTTATGTTGGTGTATTTCTGCGCAAACAAGATAGAGATATTATGAAAGGAAAAGGATAGAGGAAGTAGTGTGGAAGTTAGAAGGTGTGAATGAAAAAGATACCTATGGACATTTCCAACATGATTCCGGGACGGAATCCTTTTAAGGGGGAAAGACTGTAATAACCCTAACTTTAACAATGCTACAGTGATCACATGAATAGTAAAATTTGAGGATTTAGGGAAATGGTATGTAGGTACACTATAATTGAAACAGAAAATGAGTAAACAGAAACCATATTAGTATTGTACTAGGAAAATAAGTGACTCGAAATGACGATAGATTTCAGAAATTCCTGAATACGGATTTTTGAGGATTTTGAGTTCGAATGAGCTTCTATTTTATCAGATATTAAGGAGCATGGAGATATTAAAGGAATTATATATTGAGAAATTAGTGTATTAGGGTAAACTAAAGGATTATTAAGTTAAGGAATTATCAAAGGAATTTGGATTGTTAAACGATTTCAGAACCACTGAGATAATGAGGTATATTCGAACTGAATCACAATTAGACGAGTATGGAAACCAAACAACCAAGATTATAACATAACAAGGATATATACCACATTATTATTACCAAAAGTGCTAGCAAATTACTTAGGAAAATCAAGAAAAGATTAAAGGATGCATCCAATGACATCATGAATGACATCATCATCCACTAACTTGTTTTAAGGGGGAAATTAGTCTTTTAACCATGGGATTTTCCACAAAACTCTAGAATTCTCATGAGATTAAGACAAGATGAGATAAGATTAAACAAAACACAAAAATCTCTCCCCCATCCTCTTCATTTTTCCATTCGGCTCCTTAGAAAAAAAAGAAGAAAACAAAAATTAAAACCCTAGCTAGCATCCATATTAAATCCAAGGAAAATTCATGGAGCATCTTGGAGGTTAGAAAGGATCACTCACCAAGTTTCATAGCAAGCAAGAATCATTTAGTAAGGTAATTGGATCATCAAAGTTACTAGAAATGATGATGAATAGTATTTTCTAAGTGTTAACTTTGTTTTTATGGTTTCCTTTAGTTGATTCAAGCTATTGTAAGGTTGTTAATCATATCCCAAGGCTTGTTAAGTGTGGTCAAGCTTCAAGGAGGTATAAATCTCAAGACCCTTTAGTATTACTTTGAATATATATGCTTGGTTATAGCAAGCTTAGTGATTTAAGTTAGGATAAGTGATGATTTATGGTGATTTATGTGTTTGTAAGTGGTTTGAGTTAAATATGGAAGTGTTTTGTGTTGGAAATCCATGGTTGGTATGATGACCACATGGTGTAGGGTTGATGTATGTGTTTGGTGATGGAATTGGAGATGAGAAAATTTTGGAAGGTATGAAATTATAGCCGTTATAATGCCCGATTTTCGTTGGGATGTAATCTGCCCTGTTTTTGGACCCCTGTATCCGTACGGTACCCTACTTTCTCGGTTACCAATTGACCATGAAATGATAGAGCTTAGTTCATAGATCGTCTTGATATAAAGTACGTTAAAATCTGATGAACGGTTTAGGAGAAAAGTCAGTTTTAGTGAAAGACGTTCGAGAACTGAGAAAACGTAATTGTATCAACTTTGAGGCTATAATTACCATACTTAAACATTTTTAAAAGTTATAAAATTTTGAAATATTGTAGTGGAGTGGTCAAAGAGTCATTTCCAGTAGACCTTACATTAAAATTCGAAATTGAGATTTTCTGAGAATTTTTACAGTCGGGTATGGTTGTTAAGGGAAATGGTGAATAAGCACCGAAACCTTGATTTAACCTAAAATGGTTAGGTTTTTGGAACACTTGGGTTATGAATAACTTGTGAAACATATATTAAAGTGTCATGGGTATTGTTATGCAAGAGTGAGGTGAGTAAGAGATGTGGTATTCTAACGACGGTCCTTTTCGTGTTTATAGAAACTCCGGGAGAGCCACGAGCCATACCTTCACGACATCGAGATCGAGGCAAGATCTTTCTATCCCTACTTTGAAAATTATTTATCTTCAGAATAAAAATGATATCATGGAATATATATATATATATATGTGATGCTATTGTTGCTATGTTGCAAAGAATATATTCCTTGATTTTGGGAAATTAAAGAGAGATGGATATGATTATGAAATATGGATATAGAGATGATTACGAATAGAGCAAATATGCTCTATGGTAAAAGAGATATGAAAGGGAATGGTATCAGTTGTTATCTAGGGTTATATGGGTTATAATACTATATTAAAAATATTCTTTTTGAGTAATAGTGGTTTAATAAATATTATTTGATTATCATTTATTACTCTTAAAATAGACGGAATATTTTATGAATATAAAAGTATATTTGATTCCTGAATATGAAAGAGATGTCTGGATCAAAATCAAAGCATTATATTATATATATATATATATATATATATATATATATATATATATATATATATATATATATATATATATATATATATTATAGAAGTAATGTGCGAGAATGGAAATGATATGAGTGAATGATATGTGGAAATGAAAGCGAGAAAATGGAAATGTGGAATGATATTTTATAAAGGGAATAATGATTTGACAAAATGGGGGATTGCAACAGACTTGCGTAAGTGGCTGTGTCAGGGCTGTGTGCGACACAGTCTAGCATTTATTATTTTTATTACGGCACGAAGATGCCAAGGGAGGATGTTAGCAGGTGGCCTTCCTCCAGGGATGATCTTCATTCCTTCTACCGGTAGTAAAAAGAGAGCAGGTACGATTAGGCGATTGATCATCGTCCTAACGTATCAGGCGACAGCAGATATCCCCAATGTTTTTGAAAAGAAAGCGTTGATTATGGTTTTCAGATTTCTATACTGAAAACAGAATAATGATATAAGATGATGGAATTATGGTTACAGATGAAGAAAAACTGATATTATATTATTTTAAATTTCTTTCTTATAATAGTAAGTGGATGATGTATTATTAAATAAAAGCTTTATTCATCCTTAAGGATTATAATTGGTTTCTGTTTATATATGCATATATATACGTATACATGTTCACATTCTAAATTCTAGTTACAATATTATCTTGCTGAGCTATTATAGCTCACTCTTGCTACTTATGTATATAGCAGCTAGGTCCCATGCCGATACTACGCACTACACCCCGCAAGATGGTAAGGTAAAGGCGACCTTTTGAGCGAGTGCTGGCGATCATCCCCGAGGTAGTGACAAGCGAAAGGGGCTTAGTAGACTTATGTAAATTAAGTGTGTAAGTTTGTAATAAACTTTTGGTTGTTGAAATGCTTCCTGTAGAAGTATTATTCAACAATGTACTTAGTAGAATTCTGGGTTGTAATAACTGTTAACTTTAAACTTTTAATATTATGGATGTTGTTCTATGAGCATATGACTGGTGTGTGTGTGGGTATTAATGTGGGGTCAATTGCATAAATATTAAATTATAAAAAAAAATACTCAAGAGATATTGATATTGATCGGAAATTGGACCGTGATGACCTGGATCCTTGACCCCGGATCTAGGGGTGTCACATTGTATTTATACTTGGCGGTATCCGAACAAACGTTGAGCGCCATTCTTATTCGAGAAGAGAAAAAGGTTCAGAAACCTATCTATTATGTGAGCAAGGTTTTGCCCGGGGCTGAGTTGAATTACTCAACCATTGAGAAGTTTGCTTTGGCATTGATAACATCCTCGAGGAAGTTACGACCGTACTTCCAGGCGCACAAGATTGAAGTCTTGACGGACCAGCAGTTGAGAAACATATTGCATAGCCCGAAGGCCAGTGGAAGGTTGATTAAGTGGGCAATTGAACTTGGAGAATTTGACATCACCTATATGTTGGGACAATCAGATCTTGGCACTGCGATTTTTGATACAATAAATTAACGAGTACGAATAGAAAAGTCACCTTGTTAACGGTTGATTCCACGCTCTTCTATTGTATTCCCAAATTCCCTTGAGCGAAGTGTGGCCTTCGTCTTCTCAAGTTATCCTCTCTTCTTGCTCCTTGGTGGCTACAATATTTTTCTTAACCCCCGCTTGCAAGAAGAGAATAAGAATATATATATATAGGCTACAATAGGGATCATGGACAATTAGGTTGGGCCTTCTAATTACATCTTGGGCATAGCCCAATGTAATTAAATATTAATTCAATCCACTAAAGAATTAATATTTGCACTACCTTTCCCAATACCGTAATTTAATTAATTAATTCGGTTCCAATATTATTTGTTTATTAAATTCCTCATGTTTAAAATATCGCATGTCCATTAATTAAATAAATTACTGATAATTCATTTAATTAATATCTTTTATCCTTGATCATCCACTCAACCTTTATTTAATTATGCCGGAATAAATCCACCTGCAGGGTTTCACATAATTAAATCTTTTTTGAGCTTTCAAGGGGACATCATTAACCCGAATATTATCAGGACATGGATTCCTTCAATAAATAATATTCACCATATATATTATTTCATCACCCAAAATATAATGAAATAAATCAAAAGAATTATTTCATATATAAATCAAAGCATGTAAATAACATACACGTGTCAATTACTATATCCGGATTAAGAACCTAAGCATTAATAATAACATAGAATCTTAGTTCACCTTCTTAATCAGTATAAGGGAACAATTCTAAATTTGATCCTGTTCAATATACACAAAGTATACTAGTATTATTTATTAGTCAATATAAACTAATCTAAATAATACTACAGCCATTCCAGTGGATTGTCTAACACCACCTGTGTTGTGAACCATATTATATTATATAAACCGTATTTAATAATCTAATATTCTGTATCCCATTTGATACTAGATTATTCACAATATATAGTATTTAGACAACATGTAAACATTTAAATGATTCTCAATAAAATAGGCCAGAAATAAATGTATATACTTCAAATAAATATTTTCAGTATACACCAACAATCTCCCACTTATACTCAAAATATTCTACGAGTATATCAGTGTTTATTTAATCCACTATTACGCAAAAAACTATGTGTCCATCCATCTGACTCATATCGCTTCCACATGCCTGTCAAAAACTTTGGCTGGCAGGCTCTTTGTGAAAGGATCTGCCCGGTTGTCTTCTGATGATATGTGAGCCACAACTATATCTCCTCGCTTTACGATTTCTCGTATGAGATGATACTTACGTTCAATATGTTTAGCTGCTTTGTGATCTCGCGGTTCCTTCGAATTTGCCACAGCACCAGTGTTATCACAATACACTGTCAAGCTCCTAGGTAAATTAGGTACCACATCCAAGTCCAAAAGGAAGTTCCTGAACCATACAACCTCCTTTGCAGCCTCAGAGGCCGCCACGTACTCTGCTTCCATGGTAGAGTCTGCAATGCATTTCTGCTTTACACTCCTCCATATAATGGCTCCACCTCCCAAAGTAAAAACATATCCCGAGGTTGATTTCCTCTTATCCCTATCTGATTGGAAATCTGAATCAGTATATCCCAAAGGAAATAGATCTGAGGCCTTGTAAATTAACATATACTCCTTAGTCCTTCTCAGGTACTTGAGTATAGTTTTTACTGCACTCCAATGTTCCTGACCTGGGTTCGACTGATATCTACTAACCATGCCTACAGCAAAGCAGATGTCAGGCCTTGTACATAACATAGCATACATTAAGCTTCCACATGCCGAAGCATAAGGAACTGCTTTCATGCTCTCTATATCCTTAGGTGTCGAAGGACACTGCTCCTTGGATAGAGCCACTCCATGCTTAAAAGGTAGAAAACCTTTCTTAGAGTTCTGCATGTTAAAACGAGCTAATACTTCATCAATGTAGGGCTCTTGAGATAAAGCCAACATCATTTTCTTGCGATCCCTTATTACTTTGATCCCAAGGATGAATGCCGCTTCACCTAAGTCCTTCATTTCAAATTGTTTGAACAACCATGCCTTTACTGATGACAACATCTTAACATTGTTTCCAATGAGTAAAATGTCATCTACATACAGTACTAGAAAAACAATTGTATTACCCTCACTTCTCTTATAAACACATGATTCGCTTGGACTTTGATCAAATCCATATGACTGGACTGCCTGATCAAAACGAATATTCCAGTCCCTAGAAGCTTGTTTTAGTCCATAAATAGACCTCTTAAGCTTACAAACAAGATGCTCTTGGCCTTCCTTAATGAATCCTTTTGGTTGTTGCATATAGATGGTTTCCTCAAGACTTCCATTAAGGAAAGCTGTCTTGACATCCATTTTCCAAATCTCATAATCGAGATGAGCTGCTATAGATAAAAGAATCCGGATCGACTTAAGCATAACAACCGGGGAAAAGGTTTCCTCATAATCGATCCCTTCTTTCTGAATATACCCTTTCGCAACAAGTCGTGCTTTCCAGGCTTTCACCTTTTTGTCAGATCCTCTTTTCTTCTTGTAGATCCACATACATCCAATTGGTTTTACACCTTTGGGTGGTTCCACGAGCTCCCAAACTTGATTAGAATACATAGATTCCATCTCAGATTCCATTGCCTTTTGCCAAAGATCTGCATCTTTATCTAGAATTGCTTCTTCGTATGTCCTGGGATCCTCATCATGTTCACCAGAGACCAAGTCCGAGGACTCTCCCAAAAACATGAATCTATCAAGTTGTTGAACAACCCTCCCACTACGACGAAGCACCGGTGTGGTGTTAGTGACAGGTTGTGCATTTTCTTGTGGTTGATCTACTTGTACTATTGGCACTTGGGGATTATCTGTCCCTCCCACTAGTTCCTCTAAAACGATACTACTCATGGGTTTATGGTTCATTATATAGTCTTCTTCTAAGAATCTAGCATTGGTGCTAACAATGATATCTCGATCCCTAGGACTATAAAATGAATAACCTTTCGTTCCCATGGGATAGCCTACAAACAGCCTTAATTCTGTACGAGATTCTAACTTGGTCGCGTTCTTGTTCAGCACATGTGCTGGACAACCCCAAATCCGAATATGTCTTAGACTTGGTTTGCTACCAGTCCACAATTCTATTGGAGTCTTGGGAACCGACTTAGAAGGTACCAAGTTCTGAAGGTAAGCCGCTGTTTCTATAGCATATCCCCAAAACGACTTGGGTAAATCTGAATAACTCATCATCGATCTAACACTCTCTAAAAGAGTCCGATTCCTTCTCTCTGCTACACCATTCTGCTGAGGTGTGCCAGGTGCAGAAAACTGGGATGTGATCCCATTTTCTGATAAATATTCCCTAAATTCTCCAAGCAAGTATTCGCCACCACGATCTGATCGTAGTGACTTGATACATTTTCCAAGATGTCGCTTCTCCGCACTTGCTTTGTACTCTTTGAATTTTTCAAAGCACTCAGACTTACGGCGCAACAAATAAATCTACCCATATCTAGAATAATCATCAATGAAAGTGACAAAATACTCATAACCTCCTCTTGCTTGGATACTCATAGGTCCACATAAATCAGTATGAACCAATTCTAACACTTCTTTAGCTCTATTCCCCTTTGCTTTAAAAGGCCTATTAGTCATCTTACCTTCCAAGCAGGATTCAAAAACTGGAAATGGCTCCACTACCAACGAGCCTAATTGAAAGGCATATGACTCAGCCTATTTGTAGTTCGAGGATCCTAATCCAATTAAACTAGATTGTAATAAGTAAATAATATCAACTATCACAGGAATCTCAAAAGATGATAACCGTCAGAAGAAAAATCAACAAGTCAATCTATAGTTTTGATGTTTTACACTGGAAGAAGATTCAGATATCTGATCAGGCCTCAAGGTAGCATTGAAACAAATGGATTCATTTAAGAGACAGAGATTTCTATAAGTGATAAGAAACAATTTCAGTACCGAATGATTGATGAGAGTGAAGAGTATAAAAAGACCACAGTGTTAAAGTCACAATGAAGAACAGAGATTGGAGTTAGTCGTTCATGAACCAGACAGTACATCGAGCGTCAACATCATTCCAGTGTATGTTCCTTATCATAATTACGTGGTTTGCAGCGGAGTATTGACTATTAAAGAATTTATATTAATTCTATTTTAATTGATTAAGTCAAGTAATTAAGTTAATAAATAAATTAATTCTATCAGAATTAATATATTTGTTAAAGTGATTATTAGATTAATTAAATAAGAATTAATATGAAAAAGGAATAATTAGTTAACTGATTTTTATAAGTCATTTAATTAATTATAAACTGAAAAATATGATGATATAACTATCAAACTGATAGTTATACCGATAGTCATATTCAGTTCAAAGAAGAAATAGTCATATTCTGTTCAAGAGGAGATAGTCATATGCAGTTCAATTGGATAGTCATATTTCATTCAAATGGTAGTAATACCGAATGTTATATTGAAATGAAGAGTTATACCGAATGTCATATTGAGCTGGATAGTTATACCGAAAGTTATATTTAAACTGGACAGTCATATTACATTCAATTGATAGTCATACCGATTGTCATATTAATGTAAAATGATTGTCATATCAGTTTAAACTAAGTAATATGACTATGGCTGTGGTATTTAAAGAAGCAGAATGTAGAAGATTGAAATCAGTCGAGCATAACACAGAAAATACACACAGCAGCCTTTCTCTCTCTCTCAAGCTCAAGAACACCTACAAATTTAATTCTGTAAATTCAAGTTCATCTCAGTTGTAATATCCTATCCATTGGAACTTGTTTACTTGTGATTCTTGTACTACTAGCGAATTAAGTTTCCTAGTTCACAAATTGATATCTTGATTTTATTATCTGTTGTGGAATAAAAACTAGTTTACGATTTTTAATTAATGCTAGGGTGGTTGAGCTTCGAGCTTTAATGGCTGCTTCTGCGTTCGAGACTGATCGGTCCTCACAGAATGCCTACGTATCTCTGTATTAGAGAATCAAGCCAAGAAAACGTAGTTCTGAGAATGAGGGGTCAGGCCCTTTATATAGGCTGAGAAGCCTTAGAATTATGGTAGGATTTGGAGACTTGGTGGGCAAGTCTTTGAGGAAGGTTCTAGATCTATTCCATATAGGAATCAGTTTCCATCTTGAATTGGATGCCTTGGTGGATAAGTCTGAAGGGGATATTATCCTTATCCAACTCTTATTTGCCGAGCTGTTTATTACCCTTAATATTAATTACGAAATTAATATTTAAAATAGGATTTTGGGCCCTGTTGGTGGGCCCCACGTTTGGACCATATCGGGTCTAATTAATGCAACAATAAATGTGTCTTTTGGGCTTATTTTTAGCCCATATCA
The DNA here is from genome assembly GCA_036435485.1 of Saposhnikovia divaricata. Taxonomy (NCBI): domain Eukaryota; kingdom Viridiplantae; phylum Streptophyta; class Magnoliopsida; order Apiales; family Apiaceae; genus Saposhnikovia; species Saposhnikovia divaricata. The sequence continues at coordinate 191,164,391 of CM071597.1, forward strand.
TTTGCCCCCCCAACTTCTAGGAAAACTGATCAGGTTTTCCTTGAAGTTTTAATCGGTCCTTTCCAAGACTCGGGTCAGGGTTCATCTTTATACACTAGTGTTTCACGAGTATTGTCTTTATGTAAAGCGTGGAGCGACCGACGCGTTTACGACAATGTTAATTCGATGCTGATCGGCACTAATCAGCCTTAACGACATTTAAACAATGTTAAGCGATTCTAAACGGCGCTTAAACGGTGCTAAACGGCACTAGCGGGGGTCCGGGGGCAGCAGCCCCCGGGCGGGGTCCAAGGGGCGGCAGCCCCTGGCGGGGTCCAAGGGGCAGAGCCCCTGGCTGGGGTCGAGCTAGTACTATTCAGAAATTATCATTTCGACTCAAATTTCTGAATTTTAATTACAAATTTCGATCAGGAAACTTCACATTTTTCGACGGCACTAATGGCACTAAACAGCGCTAAACAGTGCTAATATGCATTAAACAATGCTTAAACAGCGCTTAATCGGCACTAATCGGTGCTTAGTTTTCACTTCCCTTAATTACCAAATCAGAAAAACAAATAACAAAAAATGAAATTTTGCGAACCCAACTCGAACATCGCTGTCGGTCGGCCGGGCAAAAACCCGTACCGACCATCACTCCCGGTCGGCTGGAGGGTGTTACAAGGGGCCGGTCGGCCGGAGCCCCGGTCGGCTGGTTTTTTTTTTTTTTTTTTTTTTTTGAAACGAAGGCAGAAAACCCGTATCGATGACCGAACTCGGTTGGCTGGAAGGTTCACCGGAGGGGCGGTCGGCTGAGGAGCCGGTCGGCTGGACCGAGCCCGTACCGAGAGCTGATTCCAGTCGGCTGGAGCATGTCCGGGGAGGCCGGTCGGCCGGTGACCCGGTCGGCTGAAATTTTTTTTTTTATGTCGAACCCATACCAACCGGTGACGTCGGTCGGCCGACGTGTGCACAGAAGGCCAGTCGGCTGGGACACCGGTCGGCCGGTTCAATATCTATGCTGGCGGTCGACGTCGGTCGGCTGGAGGGCTTCCCGGAGGGCCGGTCGGCCGAGACTTCGGTCAGCTACAAAATTTTTTTCGTACCAACCATCGACATGAAACCGACTTAGTCACTATTAGGGATTTCCAATTTTTGCATACCGGCTTCGACCATCGATATGGAATCAATGTTTGGCCATTCATGGCTAGAGTTACTTACTTTCGCATATCGATATCGATCATCGATATGGAATCAATGTTGGCCCTTCATGGCTCTATTTGAGGTTTTATATAGTACCTTGATTCTCATCACTAATCCGGTGCTTAGTATTGACCTTCCCATTAAACTTTTTTTAAGCATACTTATCTTTCAAAGCTTATCTGACTGCTCTGGTAGAATATTTTGCCAAAAAATCTTCGTTTCTCTCCCAACAAATCATGAGTTTTAACGACTCTTTCCGTCCACAACAGATAACTTTTGCTCCCTTTTCGTATTTAAACGATACTTGACCTGTAAACGCGAACCGAGCTGTGTTTCAACCTGAGATTACAGGTTACCTTTTCCTTATAAAAGGAGGGGAACATCCTTCATTTCTCTTCACTTCTTCACTTCTCAAACTTTCTTAAGTTCTAAAGCTCTTGAGTTCTCTAGTTTCCAAGCTTCCAAGTTCAAGCTTCAAGTTTCAATATTCAAGATTCCAGATGGCTAACAAGCAAGCTGCTGCCCCCCAACTCTCCATGGAGGAGGCTTTCAGAAAAAGGAGCATGGCGCGAACAATGAAAGGTAAGCTAAAACTCATGCCCCCTAAATACATTGAACGTCGGTTTGAGTCTACGCTAGATTTGCTAAACAGTATGGGAGAGTCATTCCCAAACAGCTCCAGCTTAGTTGCTTTTAATAGCCCTTCTAAATTAAGAAAGAAGGATGTTGAGAAGATTAGAAACACTTATGGCTTTCCAAGCGCCATCAAAGTATGCCTTCCTAATCCAGGAGACAGAACCTGCAACTGGCATCCCGAAAGGATTTGCGTCATGAAAGGAGCATTGGAGGCGGGATTTAGGTTCCCCGTCCACCCATTTATCATCAGGTTCCTGGCAGAACTTCAAGTCCATCCTTGCCAACTTTACCCTAATTCTGGAGGTTTCTGATCATTTTCTTGTTAAGATGCCACGAGTTGGAAATTCCTTGGAGTACAACCATGTTCAGAAGCATCTTCGCGGTCAAGAACTCTCCTGAGACTAAGCCGGGGTGGATCGGCTTTCAGCTTAGAAGCAAGCTTCCACATATAGTAAACTCTTTCTCTTTCCCTGACTCCCACCATTTCTGGGAGAGGGACTTTGTTGTTTTAGAGTGGGAAGGTGGCGACTGGGGTCACTTCTTCGTTAAGAGATTCGGAATTGTGGAGGATAGTTCACACTTCGTGTGTGATCTTGACCTCAAAGAGTTGGCAGACCGAGATAGGCTACTTGTTGATGATGGTCGCACTCACTATAAAACCATCTTGACAGAAAAGAAACTCATTGAAGCTGGCTTAAGCTTCCTTTCTTTAGAGGGTAATTTTTCTTTCATTCTACCATTATGAACTATGTTAGTTCTTATTCCAATGTTTTCCCTTCATTTTTCAGCTGCTGAGGAGATAGATAGCCGACCCGAAAATCAACCTCAAGTTACTAGAAGAATGATAAAGAAGGCGACAGAGCAACTGAACCCTCCTGACCGAAGGGTTCCTTCATTCCTAGAGGGATGTTCCCAAGGGGGGAAAAGGTCCCGTAACGCTGGTGAGAGCATGAGAGTCCCTTTTGCCCCAGATTGGGGTATCTGCGAGCAAGACTCCATCTTAGGGAGTACCGATTTAGCCGTGTCCTGGTCCAGGCTCTCGATCACCGCCCCTGATCTCCTAACGGTAACGGCAGGGGACAAGGTTGATGAAGCTGAGCGCCTTGGTGCTCAAGCTCTTTATCAGGTACCAACTTTTACATTCGATCTCCTCATCTGCATTTTTTTTAAAGAATTCTTACTAATTTCTCTATTACAGGCCAATGCTTATCTTCAGTCTGCTACTCGTCAAGGCCGAGCCTATAGGGACAGCAATGAGGAACTGAAGAAGGAGCAAGCAACGTTCAAGGAGCAAATCCAAGATCTGAACTCTAGAGTTGTTCGTTCTGAGGCCAACAGCTTATCTTATCAAAAGCAACTTCACTCGCTTGGCAGGAAGAAACTTTCTGATGCTAACAAGATAATTGACTCGTATCGCAAGTCGGAGGATTTCATTAATTTTATGGACAAGCATGATGATGAGGTGCGGCCTTTTAACATGTCAGTTGGGTGGAACAAAGCTATTGACATTGTAAGCAACAAGTACCCTTCGGTAGTGAATCCAGCGGACTTCCCCTGCCCTACCTGGGCTGTTACTAGCGGAAATCAAGACGCAGATCCTGCGTCAGGCTGTGGGGGTAGCCGCCGTCCTTCTGGTATGAGGAGGGCACCCAATGTTGTTAGCTCCAGTTCGACCTCTTCCCGTTCTGCTGGGAAGAAAACTATGTCAGAGAGGGAAGCAGCTGCAAGGTGAGCTTTTCCCGGCAAGCAACTTCGTGCCAGAGTCGATTCATCAACCGAGACTTCAGAAGAGGAAGGGGACGCGACAAAGAGAGGGAAGCAGCTGATGGAGATAGAGGCCGAAGAAGCTGAGGCAGATGAGGAGAGCTCCGGGGAAGAAAGCTCCGGGGAAGAAGAGGGCGAGGAGGTGGTGGAGGAATCCGCCGAAGAGTGAATGGCCTTGCACGACCTTGTTGGCCGCTTGTGGCTTTATGTTTTTCTGCTTTCAATCAAGGTCCTTCGGGACTTAACTTTTATTTGGTGATGTAATTTAACTTTGACCTTAGCCCCATGGGGGTGTTTATTTATGCACTTGTTTCATTTCCACTTGTGTATCTTTATTTTCGTTACTTGGTCATCTTTGACTTGCATTCATTAGGTGCTTGGCACATAAATAAAATTACACAATCAAAAATGGAAAACAAACTTGCATTAATAACTTGAAGTGGGTTCAACCCTTACATAAATACTCTATCTCCTACTGGGAGCAACATGCTCTGCAATGGTTTCATGGAACCTTATTTCTACTTCTCCTAATAGATGGATAAAAGCCAAGTCCTTACTAGGAAGGCTTACACATAATAAATCTTGAGGTTCACTGCATGCCAAGTTCGGGGTACCTCAACCCCATCTAACGTTTCCAATTTGTATGATCCTCGTCCCAGCACCTTCTTAACTCGATACGGTCCTTCCCAGTTTGGGGCTAGCTTGCCTTTCTGGCCAACTCCTGAGGCTTCTATCTTCCTTAGAACCAAGTCACTTTGTCGAAAGAACCTCTCCTTAACCCTTTGGTTGTAGTGGAAAGATGCCTTCTTTTGATGCTCAGCGTTCCTGGCATTTGCTTCATCCCTGACTTCATCAATTAGATCTAGGGCGAGCCTCATGCCTTCTTCATTGGTCTCTTGTTCATATGCCTCAACCCGAGGTGATGTATGCATGATCTCTAAGGGCACCACTGCCTCGGCTCCGTAAGCGAGTAAAAATGGGGTTGCTCCTGTTGTTACCTTACAAGTGGTGCGATATGCCCAGAGTATAGGCAATAGCTCATCCACCCAAGTGTTCCTTGAGCGTTCAACCCTTTTCTTTAGTCCATCAAGGATAATTCGATTGGCTACCTCGGCTTGTCCATTAGCTTGTGGATGTGCTACTGAAGTAAAGCGAAGCTCAATAGCGTTTTCTTCACAATATTTTTTGAACTCTTCATTGTTGAACTGGGTTCCATTATCCGTTACAAGGATTCGTGGAATTCCATATCTGCAGATGATGTTCTCCCAAAAGAACTGAGCAACTTGCTTGGTGGTTATCTTGGCTAGAGGTTTAGCCTCAATCCATTTAGTGAAATAGTCAATGGCCACTATCAAAAACTTCCTTTGGGCTGACGCCATTGGGAAAGGACCAAGTATGTCCATCCCCCACATGGCGAATGGTATGGGAGAGTTTACCGAGGTTAACATCTCAGGCGGCTGCCTTACAATGGGGGCGTGCTTTTGACATCGATCACACTTCTTGACATAACTTTGCGCATCTGCCAACATCTCAGGCCAATAGTATCCCAGACGAGTGATCTTGTGGGCTAGGGCTCTGCCCCCCAAGTGTTGCCCACAGATTCCTTCGTGAACTTCTTCCAGGGCTTCTTTAGCCTCTTGGGGCCTTAAACACTTTAAATACGGGATAACAAACGATCTCTTGTCCAGGAGGCCTTCGATCAGGGCATATCTTGTTGCTCTTACTGACAGTTTTCGTGCCTCCAAGGCATTGTCAGGGAGCCATCCAGTCTCGAGGTGAGCTTTGATAGGATCAATCCAGCAACTTCCTACATCAATAGGTGCCACCAACTTGGAGTCGATAGTCGGGGCCTTCAAGACCTGGAAGTAGACACTCCCTGCATAATTCTCAATTTCAGAAGAAGCAAATTTAGACAAGGCATCAGCTTTAACGTTCTCTTCTCTCGGGATGTGTTCAACATAGCATTCCTCAAACTGAGTCATAACAGCTTTCACGACTCTCAGGTATTTTGCCATAGTCTCATCCTTGGCCTCAAATTCGCCATTCACTTGCGAAACTACCAGTCTTGAATCTCCACATACTTTGAGGTTCTTGGCCCTCATGAGTCTAGCCAAGCCCAATCCGGCTATCAATGCTTCATACTCAGCCTCATTGTTGGTAGTAGGAAAATCCAACTTCAAAGCATACTCAACTGTGAACCCATCGGGGCTTTGCAGAACCAAACCTGCACCACTAGACTTTGTTTTTGATGCTCCATCAAAATAGAGCACCCAATATTCCTTCATATCAGATACAAGTTCTTCATTTTTATCTCCACTTTCAGAGGTGGTTACTATCTCCTGCCCCCCGACTTCTTGGTTGCTAATGGTGCATTCAACCACGAAGTCAGCCAATGCCTGAGCCTTAATGGCTGTCCGAGGCTTGTATGTGATATCAAATTCCCCTAACTCAACTGCCCACTTGATTAGCCTTCCACTGGCCTTAGGGCTATGCAATATGTTCCTCAATTGTTGGTCTGTCAAGACTTGAATTTTATGTGCATAATAAATCGGTTTCTGAATCTTTTTCTCTTCTCGCACAAGAACAGCACTCAATGCTTGCTCAGATACCGCCAGGTATAGGTAGAGAGTCTCCCCGGGACTTGGTTTGGCCAACAACGGGGCTTCAACCATGTACTTCTTCAGCTGCTCAAAGGCCTCTTGGCTTTCTGTAGTCCACTCAAAATTTTTCACTTTCTTCAAAGCCTGAAAGAAAGGCAAGCACTTATCACCAGACTTGGAGATGAATCTCCCTAGGGCTGCAACTCGGCCAGTTAGCTTCTGTACATCTCGTATAGAGCGGGGTGGTTCCATGTCCAAAATTGCTTTGATCTTGTCAGGATTAGCCTCTATGCCTCTCTTCGAAACCATCAACCCCAAGAATTTTCCTGATCCAACACCAAAAGCACACTTGGCTGGATTCAACATCATCTTGTGGTGCCTCAGCACTTCGAATGCCTCTCGGAGGTGCTTAATGTGATCTGCTTGGCAAAGGCTCTTGACCAACATGTCATCAACATAGACCTCCATGGTTTTTCCAATTAGGTGGGCAAATATCTTATTCACCAGTCGTTGATAAGTAGCACCTGCATTCTTTAGACCAAAAGCCATAACAAGATAGCAGAAAACACCAAAATCTGTTATGAAAGATACCTTTGGGATGTCATCCTTGTGCATCTTAATCTGATTGTATCCACTGAAACCATCCATGAAACTCAGCATCTCATGTCCAGCCGTGGCATCTATCAACATGTCAATCCTTGGTAGGGGAAAACAATCCTTTGGACAGGCATCATTCAGATCGGTAAAATCAATACACATCCTCCACTTCCCATTCCCCTTCTTGACCATCACAGGGTTAGCTAACCATTCGGGAAACTGAATTTCTTCAATGAAACCAGCTTCCAGCAACTTATCAACTTCTTGCTTAATGGCCTCTTGCCTTTCAGGAGCAAAATTCCTCTTTTTCTGTTTTATCTTCTTCCGTTCAGGATCAACATTCAACCTATGAGTTATAAGTTGAGGGTCAATCCCTGGCATGTCAGCTGCTGTCCAAGCAAACACGTCGTTGTTCTCTTGCAAGAACGTCGTCAACTCGCCTTTCAGGGGTTCCTTCAGAGATGCTCCTACATAAGTAACTTTCTCAGGGTCGCCTGGCTTTAGAGGTATGGGAACCAAATCCTCTGCTGGATTCCCTCGGTGTTCATCATCATCACGGACATCCATGTCTTCAATCGGAAGTACCTGCCCCCCGATTCCATCAGATCTCAGTGCGGACACATAACAACTCCTTGCCATTTTCTGGTCACCTTTCTGTTCTCCCACTCCATTCCGGGTTGGGAACTTAATCTTCATGTGATAGGTAGAGGCAACAGCCTTGAACGCATGAAGTCCAGTCCTTCCCAGGATTGCATTGTAGGTAGAGGATGCCTTAATCACCAGAAAATTCAACATCTGAGTAGCCTCTCTGGGTTCTTGCCCAATAGTCATAGGTAACTGGATTGTTCCTTCAACTTTGGACTCAACTCCATTAAATCCATAAATCGGCATGTTGGACGGGGTCAGTTGAGAATCAGTATACCCCATCTTCATAAATGCATCATGAAACAAAATATCAACAGAAGCTCCATTGTCTATCAAAACTCGTTTCACTTCCGAGTTCCCAATCACAGGGGTTATGACCAACGGATCGTCATGGGGGAACTTCACCCCTTCAAGGTCAGAATCATCAAAACCAATTGCTATTTCGGTTCTAGCACGTTTCGGGGCTTCTCCCACGATGTGCATCACTTCTCTGGCATACGCCTTTCGAGAGTTTCGAGTTGTACCGGCCGCTGTTGGTCCTCCCCAAATCATATTGATTACTGGCCCTCGAGGCTGCGGGTTACGATTGCGATCGTTATCCCTCCTATCATTGTCTCTTTTATCATAATCCCTTTTCTGGGTTCCACGGTCTTCACCCTTGGTGAACTTGTTTAACTTTCCCTTCCGGATTAAAAACTCAATTTCATCCTTTAACTGTCTGCAGTCATCTGTGTCATGCCCCACATCCTTATGGAATCTACAATACAGATCTTTGTTTCTCTTTTCGGGATCACCCCTGAGCGGTTTAGGCCAGCGAAAGTCCTTATCCTTCTCAATGTCCAACAAAATTTGGCTCCTAGGAGCGTTCAACCTTGCATAATCAGAAAACCTTGGCCCAAAACCCTTCTTGGGTGATGAATCGGAGTCCTTGCCAGTCCGGGGATACTTGTCCCTAGCGTCGTACTCTTGTTCTGACTTTCTTTTCTTTGAATCATTAGATCCCTTGCCATTACCTCCTGTGGTTTCCTTCTTAATGCTGTCCTCAGCCTTGATATATTTATCGGCTCTTCTCTGGAGCTCGGCCATGTTCTCAGGAGGGTGTTTTGCCAAAGACCTTTTGAAGAAGAGGTCAGTGGTTCCGTGTTCCAGGGCTACCATGGCCACCTTATTTTCCAGATCGGTGATATTCAACGTCTCCTTGGTGAATCGCTTGAGATAATCCCTTAAGTTCTCATTCTTTCCCTGCACTACATACATAAGGGATGCAGAACTTTTCTCATGAATTCTCCCACTGATGAATTGGCTGACGAAGGCAGCGCTCAACTCCTTAAAAGAGCCAATCGAGTTTGCAGGTAGACGGCTATACCATCTTTGAGCCATGCCTGACAGAGTTTGAGGGAACGCCCTACACTTTAAGGCATCACTAGCGGGCTGCAATAGTAGTGCGTTTGAGAATGTTCTGACATGATTTGCGGGATCGCCCGTTCCATCATAGGCCTTAATAGTTGGCATCTTAAACTTCCTCGAGATGTGGGCATTCATCACCTCCTCAGTAAACGGAGGTGTGGGATCATCAGGGTCCCCAAGTGGCATCAGATCTTTGGGGTTACTCCTGGGGGTTTCCACCCTCATAGCTTCTCTTGTTGGGACATCAGCCCTCTTCTGTCTTCTTGAGGACCTCTCCAAATCTATAACGGGAATCCTTCCTGAGATTGGAGGGGGTCGAGTCAGACTCTGTCTTGCCTGTTCCCTTGCTATATCATCCTTCAGCCTTTGGATCTCAGCCTCATGAGCCTTAATCATTTCCTCAATCGTTTGTGGAGGTCCATCATGGATTCTTCGTGTTCTTCTTAGAGGTTCCTTGCTAGCACGTCGCCTCCTTGGGGCTTCATCTCGATCATCATCCTCAGATGACGATGATCATCAGTATAGGGACCCGAGTAATCATCATATTCTCGATCCCAGATCTGTAAGGCGTGTCCGCTCGGTCCAGGTTCCCTTCGTCGAGGGGGATAGTTAGGCAGCCCATACATAGGGTTGGTGTTCAAAGGGAGATCCGTGGTATGGATCTGTACCCCTGTGCGATCAACGTTACCAAGAGGAGAAACCACCATCTGGAGAGGGTTAGTTTCTTGGCCTTGATGGACAATCACTGAGTGAGTCCCCTCTACATGGGGAGTCGTCCCTGGGGGCTGAGTGGGCAGAGGTTGAATGACCGTCCCTGTTGATGGGAGTATTTGTCCTTCCTCAGTGACGATGAGCGAATCTGAAGTGGCTGGTGGAGCAGAGTTAAGGGGCACGGCCTCGGTTGATGTTGTCCTTCGTGTTTGAACCATGGTTGGTGTTTTTTTCCCACAGACGGCGCCAAATGTTGTGGAATAAAAACTAGTTTACGATTTTTAATTAATGCTAGGGTGGTTGAGCTTCGAGCTTTAATGGCTGCTTCTGCGTTCGAGACTGATCGGTCCTCACAGAATGCCTACGTATCTCTGTATTAGAGAATCAAGCCAAGAAAACGTAGTTCTGAGAATGAGGGGTCAGGCCCTTTATATAGGCTGAGAAGCCTTAGAATTATGGTAGGATTTGGAGACTTGGTGGGCAAGTCTTTGAGGAAGGTTCTAGATCTATTCCATATAGGAATCAGTTTCCATATTGAATTGGATGCCTTGGTGGATAAGTCTGAAGGGGATATTATCCTTATCCAACTCTTATTTGCCGAGCTGTTTATTACCCTTAATATTAATTACGAAATTAATATTTAAAATAGGATTTTGGGCCCTGTTGGTGGGCCCACGTTTGGACCATATCGGGTCTAATTAATGCAACAATAAATGTGTCTTTAGGGCTTATTTTTAGCCCATATCATTATCTAAATTAGCAAAGTTCATGTTGAATTTTCTAATTAGTTATTAATTACTTGATAATCATTTGGACTGATTTTGTAACACCCATCAAGTTAATATATTGTTATATTCAACTTGAAATTTGTGTTATATTATTCCGCACAAAATATTCGTTTAAGTAAAAATTGTTTAACGAATAAATTTTGAGAAAATGGTATAGATTGTATTCAACCCCCCTTCTACAATCTTATCGGACCTAACAATTGGTATCAGAGCCTATTGATTGATACACAAATCAAGATCCTATTTTTACTCAATCAAAAATCAAGCTCGAATTTTTAACTCTCTTAAAAATTCATCATGTCAGCCAAAGGCAATGTTAAAATTCCTATCTTTAATAAAGATAACTATGACATGTGGAAAAACAAAATGGAGTTATTTCTTGATGTAGCAAATCCAAGATTTTTGTGGGTTTTGAAAAATGGACCAGTAACTCCTATGCAACATGATACTGAAACAGTTATAAATGGAACTGTAACAATACCTGCCAAATCCTATCCAAAGGACCCTAAGAACTATACCTCTGAAGATAAGGAGGAAGCTGGATTGGATAAAAATTTGAGACTCATTCTATTGGATTCCCTAGATGCTGTAATGTATAGCCATGTGAGGAATTGTAAAACTGCTAAGCATATCTGGGAAACTATTGAGATCATTAATGAAGGGACTGATGAAGTCAAGGAAAATAGACTTCAAATTCTGACCTCTGAATATGAACACTTTAGAGCTGGCCCTAATGAAGGCATTCAGGAAGTGTTCGAAAGGTATAACAAGATAATCAACAACTTGCAAGTTCATGGCAAGCAATATACTCAGAAGGAGATCAACATGAAGTTTTTACTGACTATGCCTACTCACTTGGAGCATAGAATCACTGCCATCAGAGAATCTAGAGATCTAACTCAGGTTGCTCTTGAAAGGCTGTTTGGTGTTCTGAAAACATATGAATTAGAACAAGTACAGCAAAAGGAATTCTATGGCAAAGGCAGAATGGCAAATTCTTCTACAGCTCTAGTGGTTGAGGTTCCTAAGGAAGTGGAAACTAAAGTTGTTCAACCTAACAGCCTCAACAAGGAACAAACTGAAGTGGAACATGGCCAAACACCAACTACTCAGGATGGTGGAGAATTTTACTCACTTGAAGAGCTGGATCAATTGGAAGATGAATCTATGGCAATGATGGTGAGACAATTCAGTAACTTCAGATTCAGAAGAAATCCAAAGTTCAGGTTTAAGTCAAATAACAGATTTCAGAGAGGAGGTTCTTCATCCTCTAGTAACAGGGGAGGTTATAAAACTGGAACTGTTGACAGAAGCAAAATCCGTTGTTTCAATTGTAATGAGTTGGGACATTTTGCTACTGAGTGTCAGAAACCCAAGCAAGCACAGAAGAAAGATTATGTTTCTGAAAAGAAGAAGAGTGGAAGAGCTTATGTAGCTGCTGGTAAAAGCTGGGATGACACAGATAGCGAAGATGAAGAATATGGAAATTTTGCGCTGGTGGCAAATGCTGAATCATCAACTTATTACACCACACCGGTAACTCTTACTGATGCTGAGTTAATTGATAGTTTACGTAGTTGCTTGAATAATGCACAAAAAGTGTGACGCCCCGGAAACCCGGTGCCACTAGAAATAATAGAATAATAAATAAAGACTAACACGACCCCACAAGGTAGGACCGTCAACAGTTCATGGCATCAAAACAATACTACTTAAACAAAAGTTATTACAATATCTTATGCTATCAGTACATCTTCGAGAAGAGGATTCCTGATAACCAAATGTCTAGATGATATTACAACGTGAATTCAGATTTAAATTCTTCAACCAGTTATTACATAACTTAACAACTAAAAGTACGGCACACCTGGATGGGAAACACAGGGTATCTATACCGTCCTGAAGTCTGCTTATGGGTGGTTTGGTAAGTACGAGCCATCTGAAAAGTAAAGTAGTTTTGCAAGAGTGAGCGAAGACGCTCAGCAAGTATATGAAAATATTTAACACTATATATACACCAATTCCTGTAAAAGAAATGATATATCCATAGCAACAGAGTTTAAATTTTTGTAACAGTATCTTTTATTAAAGCAACAATATTTCCTGCCAAAACTTAAATTTTTCCCTTAAGTAATATGTGGAATATCAACAGTTGCAAGAGTTAAGCCGATGATCAGTCCTGCTTAACCCAAAAACCATGCACACATGATGTACAGGCTATAAAAATATGGATCCTGATGGCACTTATTGCTATTGGCCTTAAGATGACACTGATTGGCATTGGTACATCTCAAATAAAAGCTGGACCTGCAACCGGCCTCTTACGCTAAACATATTCACATATTAAAACAAAACATTTTGTCTAGAGATCAAGGGATAAGCATCTCTATAATTTCATTCCTAACATATATCGTAGGAACAACATTTCAAAATAATTGGGTAGTAATACCACCAAATCAATATAATCTTTTAAACAGGTTAAACACATGCTCAATAATAAATTTCACATGCTCTAACAGAAATGGAAGTAGTAAAATCGATTGAATTACTTAACAGGTTTTCGTAAAAATTACGAGTTTTTAAGTAAAACATTCCGCTTAAAATTTAAAGTAAAGACATATTCTGAATAAAGGAGTATGGGTAGGGAAACTTGCCTTAAGAGTAGAATCTAGACGTGTAACTCAGGGAGATCCAAAGCTAGCTACCCTTCGTGTCTACTAGATCCTATCAGTAAAGAATATAACGTTTAGGTCACTAAAGTTGACATACTAAAAATTAAATTATCCTAACACATATCATATAATGTTATACAAATTTAATTGACTCGATTTAATCATAATAACACATAGCAGGTATCAATTAAAATAATTTAACTCAACTATAAACAGTTATTTGACTCGAAAAACAATAATTGATTCGACATTTATAAATGTCTTTAATAAAAATAATTAACAAATATTATCAACGTACTATAATACGTGTCTAATTGATAGAATAATTTTTAAGAAAATTTTTGAATTTTATTAGGGCCGTAAATAAATTTTTATCCCATTTTTAACTGAAATTTAGATTTTAGGATTAATCTCCTAATTTAAAATAATATAAATAACTATTCATAAATTATGAAATTTTTTATTTAAGATAAAGTAAATTTTTATCTAATTTATAAATAAATTTTAAATATTACTTAAGATAAATAAAATGATTAAAATCTGAATTTTAATTCAAATTCTAATTAATTTTCATTTAAATTAATCAATAAATAAAATCAATTCCTATTTAAACTAACTTAAAATAAAATAAATAATTTTCGTAAATTTTATTTAAAGTAAAGTAAAATATTTACTTTAAATAAATAAATAATTAAAAATTATTTTTGAAATTAAATTTAAATAAATTATTAATTAAATAAATATTTTTCGAAATAAATAAATAATAAATAAATAAATAAATAAAATTTCGAATTAAATAAATAACAAATATTAATCATTTAAATAATTAAATAACTCAAATAATAATTAAATAATTAAATAAAAGTATTTTTCTGATTTTTAGAAAAATAAAATATTAAAAATAAAATTTTAACCCAAAAACACTATTCATCTTCTTCCCCACCTGGGAAAGAAGATCAAACTCATACTGTTCATCGTCTCCCTCATGAAGAACACGAAGAACACGATGAATGCTCGGAGACGGCAATGGCAGATTCCGGCGCCGACCGCCGTGCCACCGCCGCCGCCGGCCAAATTCCGGCGACACTAAAATCACCCAGAAAAATTCCCAGAACACATATTTTGACTCCAAAACACGTTCTAAACACAATGGCAATGTCAGTTTTTACCAAAAACGTACCGAAACAAAATTCCGGCCAAAACTAAATTTTCGACCAAAAATCAAACTTCACAGAAAATTCTAAATAAAATATATACTATACTACAATCATCTAGCAACACAATAATCAATTCGGAATCAAGAACCAATCAAGAACAAGCCGGAAATAAATTAAACAATTTTCGACAGAAATTTTCCGGCGACTCAAATCATGATCAATTCTAACACTTTTATACATGAATCGACTCTAAACAATGTCCTAAACATGATTCTAACATTCATACAATCAAACAATCACTCAAACAGAAATTTGATCAAAAATTTTAAAAATGGGTTTTTAAAAATCAAAATCATCCGATCATGGTTTTCTACGTTTGATAGCTTAAATTGATGCTGTGATTACCAGGAATTCATATATGTAATTGCATGCAAGATTGAACTAGTTTCTAGAAATCAAAATTTTAAAAATTTTAACAGTGTGTGTATGTGTGTGTAAACGTGTGTGTGCGTGAGTGTGTGTGTGAGTGTGTGTGTTAATTAGAGAGAAAATAGAATTTAGGGAGTAAAAATTTTAGAAACGTACCTTGGTTGTGAAATAACGAATAAACTTTCGCTATTTATATTATTTAAAAATTAATACCCGTAATTTCTATTTTCGTTTCGAAAAATCTATTTATACGATAGAAAAATATATCTATAACGAATCTTTCGTGTCGTTTAAAAGAATTTCAAAATTCGATACTTGTAACTCAAAAATTTAAGAAACGAATAAAACATACTAGCACGTATCGTTTATTTATTTAAAATAATAATCTTATATTAAAATAGTAATCAAATCATACCTTTATGAAAAGAAATCGTATCTACAAAAATTTTAATAATACGTACAATTTAAACAATTAAACACATAACATTTAATATTACACCTAATTTCTAATTTAACGATGGAAATGCATCAAACTGGAACCTATTACTATTATAACTTCTTATTCTACTAATATATCCGCTTCTAATATTACGAATGTTACATCCTCCCCCCCCTTAAAAGAATTCTGACCTCAGAATTTACCTTAAGAAAATAGATGAGGATACTTTTCCAGCATTTCGCTTTCAAGCTCCCAAGTTGACTCTTCGACCTTGGGATTCCTCCACAAAATCCTTACTAACGCCACTGTCTTATTTCTTAGAATCTTCTCTCGGCGATCTAATATACGCACTGGCATCTCGACATAGGATAAATCTTGCTGAATCTCTACCGGCTCGTGCTCTATAACATGCCTAGAATCAGGTGTATATCTCTTAAGCAAAGATACATGGAAAATGTTGTGGATATGGCGCATGGATGGGGGTAATGCCAACTCATAAGCAACTCTTCCCACGCGTCCTAAAATCTCAAATGGTCCAACAAATCTGGGGCTAAGTTTTCCCTTTTTCCCGAATCTGGATAAACCTTTCCAGGGTGATACTTTCAGCAGCACTGGCTCTCCTATCTGAAATTCTATATCCTTCCTTTTTAAATCTGCATATTTTCTTTGTCTGTTCTGAGCAGCTTGGATCCTTTTTCGAATAAGCTCTATTGATTCTTTAGTTTGCTGAATTATCTCCGGACCCAAAATTTTTCGTTCACCAACTTCATCCCAATATACCGGAGATCGACAACGTCTTCCATACAAAGCTTCATAGGGAGGCATGCCAATACTTGCGTGATAACTATTATTGTACGAGAATTCTACCAAAGGTAAATGGTCATCCCAATTTCCTTCAAAATCCACTGCACACACCCGAAGCATATCTTCAATTGTTTGAATGGTTCTTTCGCTCTGTCCATCTGTCTGAGGATGATATGCAGTGCTCATGTTTAACTTGGTTCCTAAACTTTCTTGAAATTTTCTCCAAAATCTTGAGTTAACCCTTGGGTCTCGATCTGACACGATTGATACTGGAACTCCATGACGCATTACAATTTCGTTGAGATAAAGTTTGACCAATTTATCCATTGAAAACCTTTGATTGATTGGAAGAAAATGCGCTGATTTCGTTAATCGATCTATGACAACCCAAATTGCATCGTGGTTCGCTCTTGTCTTTGGTAGACCTACTACAAAATCCATGGCAATCTGTTCCCATTTCCATTCGGGAATTTCCAATGGTTGTAACAAACCACTGGGTCTCTGATGTTCTGCTTTTAATTGGTGGTAGCCTGAACGTAAATCAACCTTTGAAAAGTACTTGGCACCCTTCAATTGATCAAACAAATCATCAATCCTCGGTAAAGGATATCTATTCTTGATAGTTAACTTGTTCAATTCCCTATAATCAATGCATAGCCTCATGCTACAATCCTTCTTCTTTACGAACAACACTGGTGCACCCCGCGGGGATGTACTGGGTCTGATTACTCCTTTTTCCAACAGATCTGACAGTTGTATGGCCAACTCTTTAAGTTCTACTGGTGCCATCCGATACGGAGCTTTCGAAACTGGTTCTGTGCCAGGAGCTAAATCAATGCTGAACTCTATTTCTCTGTCTAGAGGCAATCCTGGAAGTTCATCTGGAAACACATCTTGGAATTCGTTCACCACTTGAATTTCTTCTATCTTAGGAGCTTCCTTCTCCAAGTCTCTTATGTGAGCCAAATAAGCCTCACATCCTTTACGCATCAGTTTCTTAGCTTGCATTATAGTTAAAAATTCCTTGTGTTGCAATTTTCCTTGGAAAATAACTTCTACGCCTTCTGGGGTTTGCAACGTTACTCTCTTCTTCTTACAATCTATCTGGGCATTATAAGATGCTAGCCAGTCCATTCCTAGGATTACGTCAAATTCTCCTAACTCAAAAGGTATTAAATCGGCAGAAAATGAATATCCTAGTATATCTATGGCGCATCGAGGACAAACTTGATTTACTAACACTTTATGTTGATCAGCTGTTTCTATCATTAAAATCTCATCCAAAAATTCAACTTTCCATTTCGTTTTAAACAAAATTCCTTAGACACAAAAGATTTACTTGCACCAGAATCAAATAAAACTTTAGCATCCACTGTATTGACAGGAAATGTACCTGTGACTACATCCTTGCTTTTACCGGCATCTTTCCTTGACATGTTGTATGTCCTTACAGTCCGCTGTTGGTTTGCTTTCATCATATTGTTTGCTGCCACAGGAACCTTGCAATCCTTTGTAATATGTCCAGTCTTTCCACACTTAAAGCACTTATTTCCCACCTTCTGACCACTGCACTCATTTGCAAAATGTCCCTTATCTCCACACTTATAACATGTAATGTTGATCTTACACTTTCCTGGAACATGATTCTGATTACAATCCCTGCATCTTGATAATGGTGGTCTCTGCTGATTATTATTCTGGAAACGACTTCCTTGAGTATTCTGGGGAACATTCCTTGTTTCTGGCTTCTTATAATTCATATTCCTTCCTTGCTGAAATCCTGGTTTCCTATTAGGAGCTGTCTGATGATTTCTTGCATAATGACTTGTAGTCTCAGTAACCTCAAACTTCCTCTTAAGCCCATCCTTCTCTCTCTGTTGTGCATTACTTTCTCTTTCGGCGATCATGGCCTTCTGTACTATTCCTGCATAAGTAGTCAGTTCCAATATTGCCAATTTTCCTCTTATCCAAGCTTTCAGTCCTTGCTGGAATCTCATTGCCCTCTTTTCATCCATATTCACATACTCTGGCACAAATCTGGATAATTCTGTGAATCTGGTCTCATACTCTGCTACACTCTTATCACCTTGCTTCAATTCTAAGAACTCCAACTCCATCCTACTTTTCATATAACGAGGATAGTTTTTCTCCAAAAACAACTCTGTAAATCTTTCCCACGTAATATTCTCCTCTTCTTCCAAAGCCTTAACTGAATCCCACCAGTTATTTGCTTCATTCTTCAAAAAGTAACTGGCAAAAACTGTCTTCTGATTTTCTTCTACCTTTACTAGCTCAAATGCTTTCTCTATCTCTTTCAGCCAAGTCATGGCCTCAATCGGATCATCTGAACCCTTGAACTCTGGCGGCTTAACAGATTGAAATGATTTGAAGGTAACAGCGGGATTTACATGATGTTGTTGTTGCTGAAGTTGTAATTGCATTTGCTGCTACTGCTGAGCAATTGTATCGTTCTGCTGCTGCATCATATCCATCATCCGAGCTAAAACTGGATCCATCTGACTATTTCTATTTCCAGCAGTAGTAGTATTTTTCTTTGGAGGCATTGTTCTGATAATAAACAAACAAATTTTTATTTATTTATTTATTTATTTATTTTTTTTAGAAGAACACCTTTAATAACAGATTCTTTATAAAAACTTATTACAAGGTACATCTTCATCTGTAAAAAAAAATTTTTTTTTTTTGTAAATTTGTTTGTTATTATAAGATTTTGCAAACAAGGAAATCTAGATACTGAAACTAGAAATAAAACTAATCCATAACTGAGAAAGTATATCCACTAAACCAAAAGCTTATATAACATAAGAACATTCTCGAAAATCCATGGTTTCCACAAAACAACATCTAAGTCAACCAGATGGCCCAACCAACAGCAGATACAAACATCTGATATACAATCCAAAAGACTGACCCGTAAGGTCTAACTATATAACATGGCATCAACTACATCAAAATACAACATACTGCCTATACATATACTAGAGAAACATCTAAGTCCAAAAGATCAGGATCTAAGTAATCACTCTTGGGGAGCACGGGAACTGGCCTCAGCAGGGTCCAACATCTGCATCAACTCTCTATTCTGACCAAGCAGGAAATCTCTTTCCTTAGCCATATCAGCAAAAACATGATATGGAACAAGAGCGGGTCCTCTCATCTCAGGAGGTGACACAGAACAAGCAGAGGGGCTGAAGCAACTGGCGATACAAAAGATGTGGGAATCGCCCTCAAGGGTACTGGCATAGGAACAGGAGCTGGTATGATAGCTAAAGGTCCATAAGTGGTATCTATCTCAGGAGAAACTGGAACTGGGTACTCTGGCTCAACTGGAACTGACACTGGGTGCTCAGACTCATCACTAATCTCCATGGAAGGATCCTCCTCCTCTCCAGGGGTCTCCATCTCAAACTCAGTATCACTCTCAACATCAATGATCTCAATCTCTCCCTCAGAGTCACTCGATATCTCAATAATCTCAACACTAGATAGAGACTCTGTCGATCCACCAGAACTCGAACTGCCACTAGGTGTCTCAGGAAACTGCAATTACATAATATCCATAAGTTCTAATTAGTAACTATCATAATAATATTAATTAGTTAAGATTGGCTCCAGCGATCTCAACTCAAACCCGTTGTGAGTTTGATTAATCGTGACTAAACTATCTATATCTGTCTATCCTTATCTTATATTCAATTTTCCTATTATTGTTTTTATTTGCCAAAACTGTTGCTCTGATACCAACTTGTGACGCCCCGGAAACCCGGTGCCACTAGAAATAATAGAATAATAAATAAAGACTAACACGACCCCACAAGGTAGGACCGTCAACAGTTCATGGCATCAAAACAATACTACTTAAACAAAAGTTATTATAATATCTTATGCTATCAGTACATCTTCGAGAAGAGGATTCCTGATAACCAAATGTCTAGATGATATTACAACGTGAATTCGGATTTAAATTCTTCAACTAGTTATTACATAACTTAACAACTAAAAGTACGGCACACCTGGATGGGAAACACAGGGTATCTATACCGTCCTGAAGTCTGCTTACGGGTGGTTTGGTAAGTACGAGCCATCTGAAAAGTAAAGTAGTTTTGCAAGAGTGAGCGAAGACGCTCAGCAAGTATATGAAAATATTTAACACTATATATACACCAATTCCTGTAAAAGAAATGATATATCCATAGCAACAGAGTTTAAATTTTTGTAACATTATCTTTTATTAAAGCAACAATATTTCCTGCCAAAACTTAAATTTTTCCCTTAAGTAATATGTGGAATATCAACAGTTGCAAGAGTTAAGCCGATGATCAGTCCTGCTTAACCCAAAAACCATGCACACATGATGTACAGGCTATAAAAATATGGATCCTGATGGCACTTATTGCTATTGGCCTTAAGATGACACTGATTGGCATTGTTACATCTCAAATAAAAGCTGGACCTGCAACCGGCCTCTTACGCTAAACATATTCACATATTAAAACAAAACATTTTGTCTAGAGATCAAGGGATAAGCATCTCTATAATTTCATTCCTAACTTATATCGTAGGAACAACATTTCAAAATAATTGGGTATTAATACCACCAAATCAATATAATCTTTTAAACAGGTTAAACACATGCTCAATAATAAATTTCACATGCTCTAACAGAAATGGAAGTAGTAAAATCGATTGAATTACTTAACAGGTTTTCGTAAAAATTACGAGTTTTTAAGTAAAACATTCCGCTTAAAATTTAAAGTAAAGACATATTCTGAATAAAGGAGTATGGGTAGGGAAACTTGCCTTAAGAGTAGAATCTAGACGTGTAACTCAGGGAGATCCAAAGCTAGCTACCCTTCGTGTCTACTAGATCCTATCAGTAAAGAATATAACGTTTAGGTCACTAAAGTTGACATACTAAAAATTAAATTATCCTAACACATATCATATAATGTTATACAAATTTAATTGACTCGATTTAGTCATAATAACACATAGCAGGTATCAATTAAAATAATTTAACTCAACTATAAACAGTTATTTGACTCGAAAAACAATAATTGGTTCGACATTTATAAATGTCTTTAATAAAAATAATTAACAAATATTATCAACGTACTATAATACGTGTCTAATTGATAGAATAATTTTTAAGAAAATTTTTGAATTTTATTAGGGCCGTAAATAAATTTTTATCCCATTTTTAACTGAAATTTAGATTTTAGGATTAATCTCCTAATTTAAAATAATATAAATAACTATTCATAAATTATGAAATTTTTTATTTAAGATAAAGTAAATTTTTATCTAATTTATAAATAAATTTTAAATATTACTTAAGATAAATAAAATGATTAAAATCTGAATTTTAATTCAAATTCTAATTAATTTTCATTTAAATTAATCAATAAATAAAATCAATTCCTATTTAAACTAACTTAAAATAAAATAAATAATTTTCGTAAATTTTATTTAAAGTAAAGTAAAATATTTACTTTAAATAAATAAATAATTAAAAATTATTTTTGAAATTAAATTTAAATAAATTATTAATTAAATAAATATTTTTCGAAATAAATAAATAATAAATAAATAAATAAATAAAATTTTGAATTAAATAAATAACAAATATTAATCATTTAAATAATTAAATAACTCAAATAATAATTAAATAATTAAATAAAAGTATTTTTCTGATTTTTAGAAAAATAAAATATTAAAAATAAAATTTTAACCCAAAAACACTATTCATCTTCTTCCCCACCTGGGAAAGAAGATCAAACTCATACTGTTCATCGTCTCCCTCATGAAGAACACGAAGAACACGATGAATGCTCGGAGACGGCAATGGCAGATTCCGGCGCCGACCGCCGTGCCACCGCCGCCGCCGGCCAAATTCCGGCGACACTAAAATCACCCAGAAAAATTCCCAGAACACATATTTTGACTCCAAAACACGTTCTAAACACAATGGCAATGTCAGTTTTTACCAAAAACGTACCGAAACAAAATTCCGGCCAAAACTAAATTTTCGACCAAAAATCAAACTTCACAGAAAATTCTAAATAAAATATATACTATACTACAATCATCTAGCAACACAATAATCAATTCAGAATCAAGAACCAATCAAGAACAAGCCAAAAATAAATTAAACAATTTTCGACAGAAATTTTCCGACGACTCAAATCATGATCAATTCTAACACTTTTATACATGAATCGACTCTAAACAATGTCCTAAACATGATTCTAACATTCATACAATCAAACAATCACTCAAACAGAAATTCGATCAAAAATTTTAAAAATGGGTTTTTAAAAATCAAAATCATCCGATCATGGTTTTCTACGTTTGATAGCTTAAATTGATGCTGTGATTACCAGGAATTCATATATGTAATTGCATGCAAGATTGAACTAGTTTCTAGAAATCAAAATTTTAAAAATTTTAACAGTGTGTGTATGTGTGTGTAAACGTGTGTGTGCGTGAGTGTATGTGTGAGTGTGTGTGTTAATTAGAGAGAAAATAGAATTTAGGGAGTAAAAATTTTAGAAACGTACCTTGGTTGTGAAATAACGAATAAACTTTCGCTATTTATATTATTTAAAAATTAATACCCGTAATTTCTATTTTCGTTTCGAAAAATCTATTTATACGATAGAAAAATATATCTATAACGAATCTTTCGTGTCGTTTAAAAGAATTTCAAAATTCGATACTTGTAACTCAAAAATTTAAGAAACGAATAAAACATACTAGCACGTATCGTTTATTTATTTAAAATAATAATCTTATATTAAAATAGTAATCAAATCATACCTTTATGAAAAGAAATCGTATCTACAAAAATTTTAATAATACGTACAATTTAAACAATTAAACACATAACATTTAATATTACACCTAATTTCTAATTTAACGATGGAAATGCATCAAACTGGAACCTATTACTATTATAACTTCTTATTCTACTAATATATCCGCTTCTAATATTACGAATGTTACAAAAAGGGTACGAGAGAATAAGTCTTGTTAACACTAACCTTGAAAATGAAATGTTAGATTTAAAAAAGGTGCAGGTTAATCAAGATAAGAATATAGAAGAAATAGCTCGACTTAACTACAGAGAAAAGGGTCTAGGAGAATACATGGTAAAACAAGTTGATAGGATTGCTGAACAAGAAACCAAGATTAGAGAACTTGAAACACAGATTAGAGCTTGTTATAATACTGTTAAAGTTTCTAAAGAGTTCTTCAACAAACAAGCAGTAGAACAAACTGTAGGAATAGGATTTGATTACAGTCAAGCTGTTGGTTCTTTGAGTAATCATTCTCCTAATCCTATCTCAGCTAAAGAAAGAGGTATACCACATATTCTCAAGAATGTTGAAAAACCAATGTTTACTAAATCTGATGCTGGCCCACCAGATATTCTTTCTATGGTTATACAAGAAGAAATGAGAAATGAGGATAGTGCAAATGGCACAGTCCTTGTTAAGGATAAATGTGTTAAGGATAAAACTGTTAAGAACTCTAATACAAAGAATGTTTCATCCAAGAAAAATGTCACAGTCTTTGTTAAGGCTAAATCAGTTGAGGACATTAACACTACGAATGTTTCATCCAAGAAATATGTACCTAAAGTACCAGTCAAAGTTGTTGAATCAGCTAGTTCTTCTAAGACTGGATTAGGTAGTAATAAGTTGAAACAGAAAAATACCATGTCTACTATTGATTCTAATCATAAAGCATGTGGTATTATCAATTGTATGTCTTGTGCTTTTAACAGTATGCGTGCTTATTTTAATGGTAATTATGCATGTGTTAAACAGAATGCTCCTCGACAGCACATGAACAGGAACAATAATGTTCGATCTAAGACTGCTTTTCCTCCTCAAGTTAGGAGAGAGACATTTGCACCTAAGACTAAACAAAAGATTACCAAGAATGTCTACCAGGTCAAATGTCCAGTCAATGACACAAGTGTTACTGCTGCGAGAGAAACATGGATACCCAAGATTAAACAAAAGATTTTCAAATCTGTTTATAAGGTTAAATGTTTATTGACTAAAGAGGTTAAAATTAAAAATGTTGTTTTGCCTGATAAAGGTCAATACTTTAAATACGCAGGACCCAATCAAATTTGGATCCCGAAGAAGGTTTAATTCATTTGTCATTGCAGGGTATTGAATAGGTTGATCGAGTAACCTGGATCTTGGACAGTGGATGTTCAAGGCATATGACTGGAGATAGAACCCTGCTGACAAATGTGGTGGAGAAGGCCGACCCAGTAGTTACCTTTGGAGATAACAGCAAAGGTAGAACTGATGGATATGGCAGACTTGAAGCTGGAAATGTTATCATTGATGAAGTTTCTTTTGTGAAAGGACTTGAGCACAATTTGCTCAGTGTCAGTCAATTCTGTGATAAAGGTTATGAAGTTCATTTCAACAAGAAGAATTGTCTAATTTCACACAAGAGACATGAAAAGCCACAACTGACAGGAGTTAGAAAAGGCAATCTGTACGTAGCCAATATGAACTCAGGAAGCACTGAAGAAGTCACTTGCTTCTACACTAAAGCATCTAATGATGAGAGTTGGCTATGGCACAAGAAACTTTCTCATCTTAATTTTAAGACAATGAATTCTCTGGTTAAAAGAGAATTGGTGAGAGGTTTTCCTTCAATGGAATTCACTCAAGAAGGACTGTGTGATGCATGTCAAAAAGGCAAGCTAAAAAGGGCAAGTCACAGGAGCACTGATACATCTTCAATAACTGAACCATTACAATTACTTCATATGGATTTGTTTGGTCCAGTTAATGTGATGTCTATGTCAAGGAAGAGATATGCTCTAGTGATTGTTGATGATTTTTCAAAATACACATGGGTTCTGTTTCTGAATTCTAAAGATGAGACTCCACAACTGGTGATTGATCACATTAAATTAATTGAGCGAGATTCTACGTATCCAGTGAGAGCTATAAGATCAGACAATGGAACTGAATTCAAGAATGCAGTTCTAAATGAATTTTGCACTGAGAAGGGTATAACCAGACAATATTCAGCTCCAAGAACTCCTCAGCAAAATGGGGTAGTGGAAAGAAAGAATAGAACCTTGATTGAAGCTGCTCGTACTATGCTAAGCGAATCAAGGCTTCCATTGTACTTTTGGGCTGAAGCCATCAATACTGCGTGCTATACCCAGAATCGAACTCTAATCAATAAAGATCAAATGAAGACACCCTATGAAATTATAGCTGATAAGAAACCTTCACTCAAATACTTTCATGTATTTGGGGCAAAGTGCTTTGTGCTTAAAGAAGGTGATGATCAAGGTGGTAAATTCGATACCAAAGCATTTGAAGCAATTTTTATTGGTTATTCAATGAGAGCATACAGGGTGTATGTGATTGATGAACAGAAGATGATGGAAAGTGTCAATGTAACATTCGATGACACTAAACTCCCTAGTATCCAAACTGAGAATCCATCTGAGAAGCTATCTTTCGATGACATGACAGATACAGATTCAGATGATGACAATGCACCTGAGATTTTTGCTGATGCTAATGACAACAATGATGATCAGGGTAATGGTGATGAAATCAATGATAGTAGTCAAAATTCCCCTGACTCTCCTAATCAATCATCATCTAGTCAACCTGACAACAACTCAGGGGGAGAAAATGAAGGGTCAACTGGTCACACACAACATCTCAATAAAGATCAAGGCGAATCATCAAGATCTAATCTTCCCAGATAGACTGTTTGGAATAGAGCTCATCCTTTTGAGTTAATCATTGGTGATCCAGTTGTTGGTGTAAAGACTAGAAGAGCTTTTCAGAATCAATGCAATTATTCAGGGTTTCTATCTGAAATGGAACCTAAGAAAACTGAAGAAGCTCTTTCTGATCCTGATTGGGTGATTGCTATGCAAGATGAACTCAATCAATTTAAACAACAAGAAGTTTGGAAGTTGGTACCCAGACCTACAGACAGACCAGTAGTTGGCACAAGGTGGGTATTCAGAAACAAACTTGATGAAGATGGCACAGTGACGAGAAATAAAGCAAGACTGGTAGCAAAGGGTTACTCCCAATCTGAAGGCATTGACTATGATGAGACCTATGCTCCAGTGGCTAGACTTGAGGCCATAAGAATATTCTTGGCATTCGCAGCATTTTCAAACTTTAAAGTTTATCAAATGGATGTCAAGAGTGCTTTCTTGAATGGCAAGCTAGATGAAGAGGTTTATGTAGAACAGCCCCTGGCTTTGAAGATCCAGATTTAATTGACTATGTCTACTTCCTTTTCAAGGCTGTCTATGGTCTTAAGCAAGCACCAAGGAAATGGTATGACACTCTCTCTGAATTTTTACTTGAAAATGATTTTATTAGAGGTGTCATAGACAAAACTCTCTTCACAAAGAAACATAAGAATGATACAATTATAGTCCAAGTCTATGTGGACGATATAATATTCGGGTCTACTAATGATCTTTTGTGCAAGAAATTTGCAAAGTTAATGCAGGGTAAATTTGAAATGAGCATGATGGGTGAGCTGAAGTTCTTTCTTGGATTGCAAATAAGTCAAAGGACAGATGGAATATTTATCTATCAATCCAAGTATGTCAAAGAGCTTCTCAAGAAGTATCAAATGGAGGACTCTTCTTCTAGGAAAGACACCATCATCCACAGCTGTCAAATTTGGAGCATGTGACAATTATGCCAAGGTAGATATCACAAGCTACAGAGGTATGATAGGCTCATTACTTTACCTTACTGTGAGTAGACCTGATATTATGCATGCTACGTGTTTGTGTGCAAGGTTCCAATCGGATCCTAGAGATGTTCATCTCATTGCTGTTAAACGAATTCTGAGATATCTTAAGGGTACGCCTAACTTAGGCATCTGGTACCCTAAAGATTCTGGTTTTAATCTTGTTGGATATACAGATTCAGACTATGCAGGAAGTGTTGTGGATAGAAAAAGCACATCTGGGAGTTGTCAATTCCTAGGTGGTAGACTAGTTTCCTGGTACAGCAAGAAACAACAAACAGTTTCCAACTCAACGGCTGAAGCTGAATATATAGCTGCTGGAAGCTGTTGCGCACAGATTTTGTGGATCAGGAATCAACTGAGAGACTATGGCTTTGTGCTTGATAAAATTCCAATTTTATGTGATAATACAAGTGCCATAGCAATCTCTAACAATCCTGTGCAGCACACAAGGACAAAGCTTATTGACATCAGGTATCATTTTATTCGAGAGCATGTCATGAATGGTACCGTGGAGTTATTTTTTGTACCTACGGAAGAACAAACAGCAGATATTTTTACTAAGTCTCTTGACGAATCCACATTTACCAGAATTGTTGGTGAATTGGGTATGTTAAATAGTCCTAGTAATTAAACTGGTTAATATCTGAGGTTTGATCTTTAATAATTTACAAGTGATTGATGTGTTAATATTTGTTATTAAATCACTTGTATAATTATTTTATCAACTTATACTCTTGCTTGTTTCATCTTAAATCATTGTTATTATCTTCTCTATATATTTTTAATTACTTCTTGTATTTTTAGATTAATTCATTTTCTTTAAAAATATTTTTCTCGAATTTTACAAGCTGTAATTTATGAGAAATCTATTTTTCTTGAAAATGTTATTGTTTTAAATTCAGGTTAATTATTTTTGTTGTTTAAATAAATCATAGTTTCTTTTTGAATAATTTTCTATATGGAAATTGTTTTATTAAAAAATTTATAGATTTATTAATTCATCAGAAATAATTATGTAAATATTTAGTATGTTAATTGATTTTATTTTATTTTATTTGTAGTGTTTGTCATTTTGTTATTAATGTTTGATTTCGTAAAAGGGACTACATATGATCGTTTTTATAATTTTTATTAGGTTTTATAATTATAGTGTAAATTAATTTGCTATTTTTTGGCTTGTGTAAATAATTAATTTGATTTTCTTGTTAAAATTCTGTTAATATTCAATTTTTAGGTAAGTTATATTAGCTATTTTGTTTAAATATAACTATCGGTATAACAATTCATTTGATTGTTATATTCGAATTTGTGTTAGTTATATTAGTTAAAAAGTAGTGTAATATAACTTAGTATTAAAATAGTTATAATTTTGTTTTCTATAAATATAACTGTTGTTAATTAATAGTTATATTGTGTGTTTTACTCGTAATATAACTATCGGTATAAATATTGAATCAATTGTCATATCCTTTGTTTTTTTTAATAGTTATATTAAGGCTTAATTTCTATATAACTGTCTAAGTAGGATAGTTATATTACGTTTAAACGTAATATAACTATCGGTATGACTATCACCCGATAGTCATATCTAGCTGTTTTATATATAAATCGATAGTTATATTTTATAGTTATATCAGTTCTGTTCCTCTCTCGCGTGTTAAGTCACCGAGAACGATATATACATACATATACACACATTTCTAAGTCGAATTGCTGCCCGATTTTCATCTCAAAACACGATTTTAAGAACATTGCTTGATTACCCAGTCAATAATCATCAAAACCACGGTTTAAACGTAAGATTTGGTCGAGTTTTTTGATTTTGAGTTTGAAAATGTCGAATTTTCGATCTAAAATTCTGAACAATTGGTGATGATTTTACAAAATCTAAAAATATGTGTGTGATTGTACTGTAATCAAGATCCTTGTCTCAAATTTTCAGAATTTTTGATGAAGATTTTGATTTTTTGAATTTTTATTTATTTATTAATTCGAATTTTGTAATTTAATTGGGTTAAATTGTTGAATTTTGCAGATTTCTTAATTTTAATCCCTGATTTGGAATGGCTGGTGCTTATAATAATTTTGAGCTTGTTAATCACAATTATATTAGATATTTTAATCCCGAGGATTGCCCAGTTGATCGGTTCAAGTCCTGGATAAAATTCCTAAACGAACAAAATATCTGTAGCCATTCTATAACTGCAAATGTTCCCATGAAATTTGGTCCACTTAAACTAATGTGTACTACAGCTGTCTCAGATGAAAGCTCATTTTCATTCAACTTTAATGACAAGACATATACAGTGGATGAATCTGTCTTCAATGCTGCTCTGAGGCTTCCTACTGAACAATTTGCTGAAGTGCCTTCAAATGATGAGTTGACTCAATGCTTTACAAATCTCAACTATCATGGTCAACTGAATCTTAAACGTCCACTCAAAAGCAATCTCGTTCAAGAATGGAATATCTTCTTCGAGATCATAGCAAAGGTGTTTGCTAATTCTACAAAGAGTAACAATACTGTCATCACAGGTATGTTACAGTCAATTGGTTTCTCAATTGCTCACAATAGAAGAATCAACTTTGGCAGCTTGATATGGCCTATTTTGCTAAATCGATTGAAGAAGGCTAGAAAGAACTTTGGAAAAGGTAAACTGGTTAAGTGTCATTATCCTCGATTTTTGACACTAATTTTTAATCATCTTATGCCTAAGGATCAACCTGCTCCGTTTCCAAATGATCGAATTCAATGGTCTGGTAAACCAAACAAGAAGTTCTACACTAGGCTGGATACTTCTAAGGTCTTGTTGCATGTTCCGGTGGTCATAACACCATATATGTCTACATACATAAATTTGCCAAATGTCATGCCACAGCCAGATGTTGAGATACCTTTTCTTCAACAAGCTCCACAACCTGAAGCAGAACAAGTTCCAGAACCTCAACCTGATTCTGAACCCTTGAATGCTCTTGAACATCAACTTCCAGTGGATCAACCCACTCAGAATGAAGATGATGTACATGTCAATGATCAGGTATTTGACTCAACTACTTTACAATCTCAATATCTTTCTGATAGTCAAATAATTGTGAGAAGTGACCAAGGGATTGTAGATCTACAACCTTTATCCCAGGTCAATGCACCAAACACTGATCCTAAATTCTCCAAACACTATCGTAGAAAGAAATTGTCATTCAAAACAGCTATCCCTAGTAGTGATATCTTGAGTGAAACAGATTTGCCATCACAAAAGAAAGGTAAAACCATGTCAAAGGCAATCATAAACCCATTCATTCCTTCAAGCTCACCCCTGTTACTCACAATGGGGGAAGATATTTTCTTACATGAAGCTGAAAACATTGTTATGCAAGAGGAGCAAGTTACAGTGCCTGCCATTGTTACGGAAGAAGAACCTTCACAGGTTGATCGGGATTTGCGAACTCCCATTGCACCACCACTGACCTTCCAAGAGGAGGCTAGGGTGATTTCTAGTGCAGGTACAATGGATGCAGCTCAGGATTATGAGAGGAGTGATGTGAGAATTACTTCAAATCTGAGTGAAACACTAGCACGTGAGGTGAGTGATACTCAGAGAGCGATTGAGGTGAGAGCACACAATGACACATACACTTTATCTCTCATAGCACAACTCAATCAGATGAAAGAAAGTCTTGCTCAAGCTGAAGAAGACAATAAAAACTTGAGGTTTGATATGGATAACATGAGAACTATCTTCAACAACAAAATCAATGCACTTAAACTCTCTCAACAACAAGCAATCGAAGACTCTGGAGATGTCACAGTGGCTCAAGATCTTATTATATCTTCTATGTCTAATCAGATTGAAGATCTTCAGAATAACATAAATGAGAATCACTTAACCACTGAACATCGTCTCAGTCAGATTGAAAAGCAAAGTGATCATCAAGCAAAGGGGTTGAGACACTTATATAATATCATTAGCAGAACTCACTCACTTACAGCAGAAGAGAAGAAATTCTTTGGAGGTAGTGATGGAAGTGACCCTGGAGCTGGTACAAGCCACAAAACTGTAGAGGATTCCTCAACTAAGGGGGAGAAATCTAGAGGGGGAGGAAGTGTAAGTAAAGAGAAAAATGAAGACAGGAGTGAAGGGAAGAAGAAGACAACTCATCAAGCAGCAGAACAGGAAGATGATGATGCTGTAGAAGGTTTTTACTATACAGGTGAACCTGATATTGATCTGTTTGCTGACTTACAGTTTCCTGATGTTGGTGAAGAATTCGATGAACCAGATCTCAGTTTTTGGGATGATGAAGAGCCAATAATTCCTGATTCTGTTGAAACACAACGAATGAATTTTGAAGCAAATAAAGAACTTGAACAGAATGAAGCTAATTTGTCTATGAGAGAAGAAAGACTCAAGAAGACACTCGAACAGTTAGCTCATAATGAAAGACTTCAAAAGGCTGAACAGGAAGCACTTCAAAAGCAACATGCTCAAAAGCTGGAAGCTAGGAAGATGTACATCAAGTACAAAAATGGTGATAAGTGGGAACGTGCTCAAAAGGTAATAGACTCACCACAAACTTCTGACTATGATGATCGTCGGATGATTGCTTTTTTTGAAAGCTTTAAAAAGAAGAACCCTGTACATGACATGCACTTGAAAGCTTTGAAGACAGAAATTGTGAGAATAACCACTGCATCTGATCCTAAGAATGGTGAGCTACTAATCTTTGTTGAATGTCATAAGCTCGGATCTCACAAAGTATCGCTTCAGTTTTTCTATGATAGATCTCTGTCAGAGCTTTGGGTGTTGAGACCAAAAGTAAGAACATCTTCTGAGCTGGGCATACTACTTCATGAAAAATTTCAAGAGTTTGCTGAAAGAGCTGGTCCTGAAGTTATAAATAACCCTCCACAAGTTAAAATTATTAAGGGAGAAGTTATTCATACTGTTAATCTTCAGACAGAAGAATTATATACACATCTTGCCAGACATTTGGTATATGTTGAATATGCTCTTCGAAATCATGGTTTTGCATCACAAGAAAAAATTGAAGCTGCAGATCATATTCGATCCTATGCCCAGACCAACATGAAGAAGTACAAGCAGTATCAAGGTGAGTTGAGAAAGAAACTTAAAATACCACTGGTTTATCCTACAGATGTGTCATCCAGAAGGGAATTACTTGTTGACTCCGAATTGATCAAGAATCTACCTGATATGGATGAACAAGAAGAAGGAGAAATCAACGAGGAAGACGGTGGTAAATGAAGATTAGCTCTACAAGTTATATCATTAGAGCTTTGATAGAACAAGATAGGATAATTGTCTTATATGATCAGTCTAGAGGATCATCTATCTTGTATTTATCTTTTCAGTTTGAATCTGGATAATGTTAATATGAACCAGAACTTTTACATTATTTACTTAGCATTTAAAGTGTTTTATTTTACTTGTTTAATTGGGATTAGTTGAAGAATCCTCTAGGTATTTGCTTGTTATTGTTTAACAAACAAATAGGGGGAGATTGAAAGGCATATGACTCAGCCTATTTGTAGTTCGAGGATCCTAATCCAATTAAACTAGATTGTAATAAGTAAATAATATCAACTGTCACAGGAATCTCAAAAGATGATAACCGTCAGAAGAAAAATCAACAAGTCAATCTATAGTTTTGATGTTTTACATTGGAAGAAGATTCAGATATCTGATCAGGCCTCAAGGTAGCATTGAAACAAATGGATTCATTTAAGAGACAGAGATTTCTATAAGTGATAAGAAACAATTTCAGTACCGAATGATTGATGAGAGTGAAGAGTATAAAAAGACCACAGTGTTAAAGTCACAATGAAGAACAGAGATTGGAGTTAGCCGTTCATGAACCAGACAGTACATCGAGCGTCAACATCATTCCAGTGTATGTTCCTTATCATAATTACGTGGTTTGCAGCGGAGTATTGACTATTAAAGAATTTATATTAATTCTATTTTAATTGATTAAGTCAAGTAATTAAGTTAATAAATAAATTAATTCTATCAGAATTAATATATTTGTTAAAGTGATTATTAGATTAATTAAATAAGAATTAATATGAAAAAGGAATAATTAGTTAACTGATTTTTATAAGTCATTTAATTAATTATAAACTGAAAAATATGATGATATAACTATCAAACTGATAGTTATACCGATAGTCATATTCAGTTCAAAGAAGAAATAGTCATATTCTGTTCAAGAGGAGATAGTCATATGCAGTTCAATTGGATAGTCATATTTCATTCAAATGGTAGTAATACCGAATGTTATATTGAAATGAAGAGTTATACCGAATGTCATATTGAGCTGGATAGTTATACCGAAAGTTATATTTAAACTGGATAGTCATATTACATTCAATTGATAGTCATACCGATTGTCATATTAATGTAAAATGATTGTCATATCAGTTTAAACTAAGTAATATGACTATGGTTGTGGTATTTAAAGAAGCAGAATGCAGAAGATTGAAATCAGTCGAGCATAACACAAAAAATACACACAGCAGCCTTTCTCTCTCTCTCTCAAGCTCAAGAACACCTACAAATTTAATTCTGTAAATTCAAGTTCATCTCAGTTGTAATATCCTATCCATTGGAACTTGTTTACTTGTGATTCTTGTACTACTAGCGAATTAAGTTTCCTAGTTCACAAATTGATATCTTGATTTTATTATCTACACACCAAGTGCTCGTAGATATAGCCGCTATATATGTTTCTGTAACTAGAGAAAGAGACATACCAGTATTGTTTGTCTTCTTAGGAAGAGGACAATCCTGTTTCCAGTGACCTGACTGCTTGCACCTGAAGCACTTGCCCTTAGGCTTTTTCACAGCACCTTGAACTCCCACTGCATTAGCAACCTTTCCAGTTTTCTGTGTCTGAACCTTTTTCTTCTTCTTGCCTTTCGGCTTAGAGGAAGAATCTTTCTCAGCCACATTCACCTGAACATTCTGCTTAAAGAGTCCTTCAGCTGCCTGAAGTTCTGTCAGAAGTTCCGCGAGACTATACATCCTTTTGTTCATGGTGTAATTCAAGCGGAACTGCTCAAAACTTTTGGGCAGACTCATACGGATGATATCGATCTGGGTTTCCCCATCAATATCAGCACCAAGTATCTCCATCTCATTCAGATGAGACATCATCCTGAGAACATGATCCCTTACAGGTGTTCCTTCAGCCATCTGAGTGTTCATTAAAGCCTTCATTGCTACTTGCCTAGCAGCCCTATTCTGTTCTCCAAAAAGTTCCTTGAGATTAAAGAGCATATCTGAAGCAGTGGGCATAGCCTGATGCTGATGCTGGAAAATACCCGACATTGCTGCCAGAATGTAACACCGCGACATCTCATCAGCCTTAACCCACCGCTTATAATACTCCTTCTCACTTTCAGGAGCATCTTCAGCAGGCTGATCTGGCTTGGGTTCATAAGTGCAAAATTTGTACTCCTCAGCAGTCAACACTATGTCCAAGTTACGTTTCCATTCAATATAGTTTGGTCCAGTAAGTTTGTTATCCTTAAGTATGGTGAATAGTGGATTAAAGCCCATAATGATCTAATCTTGAGAATCAGACATGTAAACACATAATTAGAGGGTTGCATAAATTCTAAAACCTATTGGTTTCCCCTAACAATAAATTAAAATTAATGCACTAATATTTAAACACCATAAGTATCTGGTACGCCACGATGAGTGACATATATACCACTTAAATTCGTTTAAATATTACTTCGGTCCTATTACTAAATAATACGCCACGTTAGGGTGGACTATATATTATTATTCATAGCCAAGTGTATACCATTATCAAATTTAAATTAATAATAATAAGACCGGGTGCCACCATTAAATATTTCTACTCAATAATCGATAATAGGATAATTCCCAGATCGGGGGGAGCATTGTCAAGAGGCGTCACTTAAGACCCCTTTTTAGACAGAATCATCCTTTCTCTCAATATCGAATATCTATATTCAATCATTGGTACCCTACAAATTAATCGAATTCTATGAAACTTGGTACGCCACGATGGGTGGCATGTATACCTTTCAATATTCGTTTAAATATTACTTTAGGAAGTTTGTTCTAGTAATATCCATAACACTACCTGACACCATAAATCATACGCCACGATGGGTGGCATGTATATAATTTATATTCGTCTCGGTGTTAAATTACATACAAACAATAATGGAGACCATGAGATTTAATTCCTAATTAATTCCCTCACCCACTTAGAATTTTTATTTAAAATTGAGGAATTTTATCTAGATGCATCGCCCTATGTTATTTTTTCGAGGTCTACATGTTATAAAAATAAGAATACAAAGAACACATAACATAGCAGCATGCATCATAAAATTAAAGCAATAAATAAAATTAATGTCCATGTCGTCCTAATTATGTTAAATATGTAATAAAAAATTACACACATAATTAACAACAAACATAATAATTATTTAATGCAATAATTAAAAATTAAATAGCGGAATTAAAATTAAAACAATAATTAAATCCACTATTATGGCCCATTAAACAATTTCAGCAGGCCTAGAAAATTTTCTGCAAATCTGCAAACTGCAACAGCCGCCAGCCGCCAAACTGCTATTGTACCCGGTTTGCTACAGTACCCGGTTTGCTACAGTAACCGGTTTGCTAGAGTAACTGCTACAGTACCGGTTTGCTACAGTACCATGATAATTTTCTGCTAATGTTCTGCCGAATTGAGTTCTGAATATTAACACCAGCAGCCACCAACAGCTAGCGCAGTGGAATAATTTTGATCTCCGTTTTGATTTCCGATCGCACGTAATTGTTACAAAATACCCGGATCTTAACAAAATCCATCAAACAATTACATAAAAAATAGATCTAATACAAAACTAATTTTGCAAAATCTATTCTAACACGAACAACCCTCGTGTTTTACAACCACGATAAACCACGTGGAAACCAAACAAAAAATTAACCACGATTAAACCACGTGGGATCCAAACACATAATTAAAATTACATGGCCATAATAGTGGATACTAAACAACCCGCAAAAGATTATTATCCAAGCACACCACTATACACATGCATATATAATTACAACATGGACATCGTATCAAAAATCGCAGAACCATTGAACTAGGCTCTTGATACCAATTGTTGGGACAATTAGATCTTGGCACTGCGATTTTTGATACAATAAATTAACGAGTATGAATAGAAAAGTCACCTTGTTAACGGTTGATTCCACGCTCTTCTATTGTATTCCCAAATTCCCTTGAGCGAAGTGTGGCCTTCGTCTTCTCAAGTTATCCTCTCTTCTTGCTCCTTGGTGGCTACAATATTTTTCTTAACCCCCGCTAGCAAGAAGAGAATAAGAATATATATAGGCTACAATAGGGATCGTGGACAATTAGGTTGGGCCTTCTAATTACATCTTGGGCATAGCCCAATGTAATTAAATATTAATTCAATCCACTAAAGAATTAATATTTGCACTACCTTTCCCAATACCGTAATTTAATTAATTAATTCGGTTCCAATATTATTTGCTTATTAAATTCCCCATGTTTAAAATATCGCATGTCCATTAATTAAATAAATTACTGATAATTCATTTAATTAATATCTTTTATCCTTGATCATCCACTCAACCTTTATTTAATTATGCCGGAATAAATCCACCTGCAGGGTTTCACATAATTAAATCTTTTTTGAGCTTTCAAGGGGACATCATTAACCCGAATATTATCAGGACATGGATTCCTTCAATAAATAATATTCACCATATATATTATTTCATCACCCAAAATATAATGAAATAAATCAAAAGAATTATTTCATATATAAATCAAAGCATGTAAATAATATACACGTGTCAATTACTATATCCGGATTAAGAACCTAAGCATTAATAATAACATAGAATCTTAGTTCACCTTCTTAATCAGTATAAGGGAACAATTCTAAATTCGATCCTGTTCAATATACACAAAGTATACTAGTATTATTTATTAGTCAATATAAACTAATCTAAATAATACTACAGCCATTCCAGTGGATTGTCTAACACCACCTGTGCTGTGAACCATATTATATTATATAAACCGTATTTAATAATTTAATATTCTGTATCCCATTTGATACTAGATTATTCACAATATATAATATTTAGACAACATGTAAATTTTTTTAATGATTCTTAATAAAATAGGCCAGAAATAAATGTATATACTTCAAATAAATATTTTCAGTATACACCAACACTATAAGCCTCGAACAGCCATCAAGGCTTAGGCATTGGCTGACTTCATGGTTGAATGTACCATTGACAACCAAGAAGTCGGGGGGCAGGAGGTAGTACCCAACCATGAAGGTGAGAATAAAGATGAAGAACTTGTACCTGATCTGCAGGAATATTAGGTGCTCTATTTTGATGGAGCATCAAAACCAAAATCTAGTGGTGCAGTTTTACTCTTGCAAAGCCCCGATAGGTTCACAGTTGAGTATGCTTTGAAGTTGGACTTTCCGACAACCAACAACAAAGCTGAGTATGAAGCCTTGATAGTCGGGTTGGGCTTGGCCAGAATCATGAGGGTCAAGAATCTCAAAGTTTGTGGGGATTCAAGACTTGTAGTATCGTAAGTGAATGGTGAATTTGAATCCAAGGATGAAACTATGGCAAAGTATTTGAGAGTCGTGAAAGCTGTTATGACTCAGTTTGATGAGTGCTATGTGGAGCACATTTCGAGAGAAGAGAACATTAAGGCTGATGCCCTGTCTAAGTTCGCTTCTTCTGAGATCGAGAATTACGCAGGGAGTGTTTAATTCCAGGTCTTGAAGGCCCCGACCATCAACTCTAAGTTGGTAGAACCGATTGACGTAGGAAGCTGCTGGATAGATCCTATCAAAGCTCACCTTGAAACCGGATGGCTCCTTGACAATGCCTTGGAGGCACGAAATCTGTTAGTGAGAGCATTGAGATATGCCTTGATCGAAGGTATCCTTTATAAGAGGTCGTTTGTCATCCCATACTTGAAGTGTTTAAGGCCCCAAGAGGCAAAGGAAGCATTGGAAGAAGTTCATGGAGGAATTTGTGGGCAACACTTAAATCACTCGTCTGGGATTCTATTGGCTAGAGATGTTGGCCGATGCACAGAATTATGTCAAGAAGTGTGATAGGTGTCAAAAGCACACTCCGATTGTGAGGCAGTCGCCTGAGATGTTGCCATCAGTTAACTCTCCTATTCCGTTCGCAATGTGGGGAATGGATATACTTGGTCCTTTTCCAGTGGCTTCAGCGCAAAGGAAGTTTCTGATAGTGGCCATCGACTACTTCACTAAGTGGATTGAGGCTAAACCTTTAGCCAAGATAACCACCAAGCAAGTTGCCCAGTTATTTTGGGAGAGCATCATTTGCAGATATTGAATCCCATGAATCCTTGTGATGGATAATGGGACACAGTTCAATAATGAAGAATTTAAGAAGTACTGAGAGAAAAATGCTATTGAGCTTCGTTTCACTTCGGTAGCACACCCACAAGCTAATGGACAGTCAGAGGTAGCTAATCGAATTATCCTTGATGGATTGAAGAAGAGGGTCGAACGTTCAAGGAACACTTGGGTGGATGAGTTGCTGCCTATACTTTGGGCATATCGCACCACTTGTAAAGTGACAACTGGAGCAACCCCATTTTTGTTGGCTTATGGAGCCGAGGCAGTTGTGCCCCTGGAGATTATGCATGCATCACCTCGAGTTGGGGCATATGAACAAGAGACTAATGAAGAAGGAATGAGGCTTGCCCTAGACCTAATTGATGAGGTTAGGGATGAAGCAAATGCCAGGAATGTAGAGCATCAGAAGAGAGCATCCTTCCACTAAAACCAACGGGTTAAGGAGAGGTTCTTTCGACAAGGCGACTTGGTTCTAAGGAAGATAAAGGCTTCTGGAGTTGGACAGAAGGGAAAGCTAGACCCTAACTGGGAAGGGCCATATCGAGTCAAGAAGACACTAGGGCGAGGATCCTACAAGTTGGAGACATTGGATGGGAACGAAGTGCCACGTACTTGGCATGCTTTGAACCTGAAGATTTATTATGTTTGAGCTATCCTTGTAAGGACTTAGCTTTTTATCTATTTATTAGGAGAAGTAGAAATAAGGTTCGATGAAACCATCCCAAGGCCTAGTTCTCCGAGTAGGACAGTAGTAAACTATGTAAGGGTTGAACCCACTTTCGAATTATTAATGCAAGTTTGTTTTCCATTCTATGATTCAACATTTTATTTATGTACCTAGCACCTGTTGGGTGTAAGTCTAGAAAGACCAAGTACTAGAAATAAGTGAACATACGAATAAGGGAAACAAGTGCATAAATAAAATGCCCTGAAGGGCCAAGGTTTAAGTTACAGACATTATCAAATAAAAGTCTAAGTCCATGAAGGACCCCGAATGAAAATAAACACAGCCACAAGCGGTTAACAAGGCCATGAAAGGCCACCTACTCCTGTGGAGCTTCATCAGAACTGTCTTCCTCGCCAGATTCTTCCTCGTTAGACCCCTCCTCATCTGAATCATCTTCCTCAGAGCCGATACCATCTTCGGCTATCACCTGCGCCCCAGTACTCTCTACCTCTGCTACGCCAGAGGAAGAACTAGAGGGGGAGCTGTCTTCGTTCCGGATCAATATCTTTCCGGGGATCGGATGTCGAATCATTCCATCTCTTCTTGGAGGCATGGGCTTCTTTCCACGAGAGCCCGAGGAGCCTGAGTCACGGCTAACAGCTAGAATAGCCTTCTTAGAACCAGAGCCTGATGGCTGAGAAATAGTTGCAACCCGATTTCCACCACCAGCAGCCCAGTCAGGGCAAGGAAAGTCCGTAGGGATAACAACAGAAGGATGCCTATAGCTCACAGCATTGATAGCCTTGTCCTAGCCAACGGACATATTAAAGGGCCGTACCTCGTCATCATGGTCATCCATGAACTTGAGAAAATCTTCTGACCTATGATAGGCCTCAATCACCTTAGCAGCATTAGATGCTTTCTTTCTGGCCAAAGTAGCAAGTTGCTTTTGATAGGATAAAGCGTCCGCCTCAGCACGAACAACCCTGGATTCCAAATCTAGGGCTTATTCCTTAAACCTTGCCTGGTCACTCTTCAAAGTTACATTCTCATCTCTAAAGGCCCGGCCTTGACGAAAAACAGCCTGAAAATAGCATTGGCCTGCAATGGGGAAGCTGATAAGACACAAGGCATTTATGAAGCCAAAATTAACAAGAGCGCCGAACCCATAAGAGGGAGTGTCATACTTGATACATAGCTTGAGCCCCCATGAGCTCGGATTCTTCCATTTTGTCGCCCGCATTCAAAGTCACAAGATCGGGAGGAGTGATTGAAAGCTTGGACCAATCCAAGGCTAGATGAGGATCTCCCAGGATAGAGTCTTGTTCGCAGATCCCCCAGGATGGAATGAAGGGGATCCTGACATCCCCGTCAGCATTTCTGGACTTTTACCCACCATGAGAGCAGCTCTCCAAGAAGTGAGGAACACGAGGTCTGGTAGGATTCAGCAATGCCTCAGCCTTCTTCTTCATTCTCTTAGTCACGGTTGGCTGATTCTCGGGACGGTTGTCCAATTCCTCAGCAGCTGAAATGCAAAGAGGAAAAATATCGGAATAAGAACAAAACAGAGTTCAAAATAGCTAATAAAGAAAATTACCCTCAATAGAAAGAAAGCTGAGGCTAGCTTCAACAAGATTCTTTTCGTTCAAAAAAGTTTTGTAATGGGTGCGACCATCATCAACAAGAAGCCTATCTCGATCTAGTAATTCTGAATCATTAAGTTCACACACGAAATGTGAACTATCTTCTACGGATCCAAACCTCTTTACTAAGAAGTTACCCCAATCACCACCTTCCCACTTAAGGATCACAAACTCCCTTTCCCAGTGGTGATGTGAATCTGGAAAGGAAAAAGAATTCACTATGTGTGGAAGTTTGGAACGATGTTGAAGACTGATCCATCCTTTCTTGCAGTCAGAAGAGTTCCTTGCCCCGAAAATACTCCGGAACATCGTAGTAGACATTGGGATTCCCAACTGGCGACATATATTATGAAAATAATGATAAACCTCCAGGCGTAGGGTACAACTGACAAGGGTGGATCTGAAGCTCCGCCAGTAATCTGATAATGAAAGAATCGACCGGGAATCTGAACCCAGCATCTAGGGCACCCCAGTAGACACAGATCCTCTCAGGATGCCAGTTACAGGTTCTGTCTGTTAGGCTTGGACGACAAACCTTAATGGCACTTGGAAAATGGTATGTCTTCCTGATTTCCCTGTCATCTTGCTCCTTCAACTTGCATGGACTATGAAAGGAGTCTAAACTCGAACTATTAGGGAATGCTTCCGTCATAATGTTTAGTAGATCTAGCAAGGATTCAAACCAATGTTCAACATATGAAGGGGGTTTTATTTTTTCCTTACCTCCAGGTGTTGGGGTACATATGATGATAACCACCGTCGGACGACCACGGTGCCCGAAGGAGCAGCAGCCGACCATGGCCCCCGAAGGAGCGTCAGCCGACCACCAGCAGCCGACCGCGCCACCAGGGGAGCTTCAGCCGACCACGAGCAAGCCGACCACGAGCAGGCCGACCACGGTGCTTCAAGGGGCTTCAGCCGACCTCCAATTGGCCAACCATAGCATGCCCGGAGTTCCAGCCGATCACGAGTGATTTGTGATCCTGGTCCTAGAGTTTTCTTGACAGACCAAGATTGATTTTCAGTACGGGTTCGGGAGTTGATATTTAACTTCAAACTTGACGTACCGAACATGAAAATCAGTAACCAAATTTCAGAAATTTGAGCTGAAAAGATAAATTCTGAATAGTACTAGTCTTCGGAAATAAAAATATTTCCAAGCTGACCTGGCAGCTCGACCCCATCCAAATCAATAAACCAATATAACAAAATCCTGAAGATCTAAGATCCCGGATGCCAGAATAAAGGAACCTACTCTCACAAAGAGAAAGAACAAAACTCAATATATGGATAGACAAAACCCACTAATGTGGTACTAGACTCTCAAGAAAGAGATATATTTATTGAAAAACAAAGTAAAATCAAGGAAAAGAAATGGGAGTTATCATAAGTACAAAATCCAATATATCAGTAGATAAAATCCACTAACGTGGTACTAGACTCTCAATAAAAAGAGATAATTATTGAAAAACAAAGTAAAATCAAGAAAAAAATAAAAAGGGGCTTACCATCAACCAAAGTGCAGATGTCAGCCCCTAAACTTTAGTTTAGTATTTTTGGGAGATGAGGAGAGAAAGAAACGACTATAGCAATCGTTTAAAAATCACCATTATTGATAACTAGATAGGTCGATACATATAAATTATATATAGTTTCCAATAAAAGGTACCCATTTTAATTTTGTATTCTTGAATTCAAGTAATAGTATTCAATACTCATCTCCTAATCTGATGTGGGATAAAAGTAAGTCCTAAAGACACATTTAATGTGGCATTAATTAGACCTAGAATGGTCCAAACGTGGGGCCCATTTGTGGGGCCCAAAACTCATAATTTCAATATTAATTTCGTAATTGATATTAAGGGATATAAACAGCTCAGCAATAAGAATCAGATAAGGATATTACTCCTGCAAAACTTAGCCTCCAAGGTATTCAATTCAATAAGGAAACAGACTCCTACAAAGAAAGGGTTTGGAACCTTCCTCAAGGCGGTGGCTTGCCCACCAAGTATCCAAATCCTACCATAATTCTAAAGCTTCTCAGCCTATATAAAGGGTCTGACCCCTCATTCTCAGAACTACGTTTTTTGGCTTGATTCTCAATACGAGATACGTAGGCACTCTGTGAGGACCGATTAGTCTCGAATACGGAAACATCCATTAAAGCTCGAAGTTCACCAACCCTAGCATTAAATACGATTCATAACCTACTTTTTGTTCCACAACGTAATCCAAGAGCTGACATATCTAATTTGCTTGGTTGATTAATAATATTTATTTTTAATATCAACAAAATCTAAAATATAGGTAAATTTTTAATAAGTTGGTAGATAGAACATAAAATTTGTAAAAATAATATTGAACAAACGCATAGGAAACTAGATTAGATGAAAGTTTTTCTTTATCATAATTACGTTCGTTTAATGGATTTGCACAGTAGTGATCCTTTCTCATATCGCTGAAAAACAATCTAATAATTTATAATGATCGTTAGAATTAAGTGTTCATGAATTTTTAATATATATTCGAAAAATTGATCGGGATCCATGCAAATATTTTGAATATATTAATATAATAAAAATATAGAAATCCACTGTACTGTACATTTAAATATACCAAATTTTCCAAACAACAAAACTTAAAATATGGGTAAAAAACTTATGAACTTGGTTGAAAGATTCTCAAAAATGAGAGAAATCAAATGAAAAAAAAAATATTAAGAAAAATAAGAAAGAAAGGCTTAGTATGTTTGAACGGGGATGTGAATGTTATGATAATTGTTTGATAATATTGATATTAATGCAATTGGTATAAATTGAAGATTATTCTATACTTAAATTTTAATGAAAGTATTTTTTTTCTAAATTATGACAAAAATAATATGTTTATATTACTAATTAATTAATCAATATTACGATTCGGTGCGTAGCACGGGTAGAACGCTAGTATATATATATATATATATATGCCATATTATTTCTAAAAATGAAAAAAAAATTAGTTATAAAATATAGATAAGATGATACGTTTTAGCTGAAAAAGGTAATTAGTTAATTATTAATTATTATTAATTGAATACAATTATTCATAATATTATTGAAAAAAGAGGTTTTAGTAAGAGAAAACAGAAAAAGGTAACGTGTTTTAGCTGAAAATGTAATTTGTTATTTATTAATAATCATAATAATATTATATTATTTTATTATATATAATTGCCCGTAGTATTTTTATAATATAAAAGATAATGTATTTTACCTAACAATGAAATTAATTAGTTATTAAAAAAATAGAACTGTAACATGTTTTTACCAATTATTAATATCTAAGTAAGGAAAATTAAGTAAGAATAGAAAGTTTGAAAATGAAATATTTTAGTTAGAAAAATATATAAAAAATAATACATTTTAGCTGAAAAAGCTAATCAATTAGTCATTAGTAATTATAATTTTATTAGATTATTTCATTAAATAGAAAAATTAGAAAAAATAAAGTGTTTTAACTGAAAAAGTTAATTGATTAGTTATTAGGAACTATAATATCATTATTTTATTTTATAAAATAGAACTACATGTTTTTAGTTTTACTAATAATAAATACTAGCTTAAAACCCGTGCCATGCACAGATTCTCTTTAATAGTATATGATTTTTTCAATACTTTTAATAATTTTTTTATGATATGAATTTTTTAAGTTAAATTTTTAAATGATATGATTTGATAATAATTATACATATACATATATATATATATATGATAATAATTATTATGGTATTATTTTATTGAAAATAATTATCTGTGATATTATTGGAAAAAAAGAGGTTTTAGTAAGAGAAAATATAAAAGGTAACGCGTTTTAGCTAAAACTGTAATTTATTAGTTATTAGTAATCATAAAAATATATTTTTATTTTATTAAGTATAATTGCCCATAGTATTTTTAGAATATAAAAGATAATGTATTTTACCTAGAAATGAAATTAATTAGTTAT
This sequence comes from Saposhnikovia divaricata, assembly GCA_036435485.1. Lineage (NCBI taxonomy): Eukaryota > Viridiplantae > Streptophyta > Magnoliopsida > Apiales > Apiaceae > Saposhnikovia > Saposhnikovia divaricata. The sequence goes on from CM071597.1 coordinate 191,208,804, forward strand.
TATAAAATAGAAAAGGTAACACGTTTTTTATCAATAATAAGTATTTAAGTAAGGATAATTAAGTAAGAAAAGAAAGTTTGAAAATGAGATGTTTTAGTTAGAAAATATAGAAAAGATATTACATTTTTAGCTAGAAAAGGCAATACATTAGTTATTATAATATTATTAGTTTGTTTCATTAATTAGAATGACCATATTTTTGAAAAAAAAGAGATTTTACTTAAAAAAGTTAGAGAAGTAATAGCTGAAAAAGGTAATTGGTTAGTTATTATTTAGGAGAAAATGAGATATTTTAGTTAGAAAATATATTATCTTTTAGCTCGAAAAGGTAACCAGTTATTTATTACTCCCTCCGTCCCAATGAATTATACATTGGGGGACGGAGGCGTGGCACGCATTTTAAGGCTTCTAAAAAATATAGTTCTATAATTTAATTTTAAATTTTTATTTTCAATAAAAATTTAATGTTTAAATTTTTATTCAAAAAAAGAAAATTTTAAAAATAAGTTAGGGAACTATATTTATAGAAGCCTTAAAATGCGTGCCAAGCAGTGGAAAAAAACTGTATAGAAATGAGTGGGACAGAGGTAGTATTAATTTTAATATTATTACTTTATTTCATTATTTAGAATGACCTTATTTTTGGAAAAAAAAGATTTTAGATTGAAAAGTAGAAAAGGTAACAGCTGAAAAAGCTAATTGGTTAGTTATTATTATTTTTGATTATGTAGCTTTTATGCCTTACAATTTAGTATATGTGTTAAATATAATTGATGGGTTTTAATCAGTGTTTAAGTGTTACAGTGAATTATCAGAGTTTAGCTGGAAGCAGTCAGAGTTTAGTGTAAACTCTGACAGATGGAAGCTCGACAGAGTTTGTCAAACTCTGTCTGGAGGAAGCGTCTACTGGTCAACAGTGATTGAAGATTTATTATGGAAGCGATATCTTTGAAGATTGGATAGCTATCAAAGAGATCGAGTTGACTTAGTAGACGTGTGACAATCTGTAATTGATATCATTGTATAGCTGATTATTAGGAATATCAATTAGAGATTGTATCGTAGCTGTATGTTTTATAAATACAGTTCGGTTAACCCTAGAAGGGTATCGTGCAACGAATTATCTTTATTGTAACCTAGCAGCTCTTTGTGATACTTTACATCACGAAGAGGGTTCTTAATACAAGAAGTTTTTAAGTGCATAAACGTGTTACTTGTTAAACTCTCATACGAACTTGATTATTAATTGTGTATTCGGCCTAACAAGTGGTATCAGAACCAATCTGTTACTTTATTACAGGTTAAGATCCAAAGACAACAATAATCATGTCAGCAATTCCTCCACCAACACCTACTGTTTCTGAAAAGGCTCCTACTACTGTGAGTCGTTATGAACCAATCAGGGTTCCTATTCTCAGGCCATTAGAGTATGCTATGTGGAAGGTCAAGATGACTATGTTTCTGGAGGCTACAGATCCAGAATATCTTGACAGGATTTATGAAGGCCCTCACAATCCTACAAAGCTATCTGTTGCAGTTGCTGGTGAAGAAGCTAAAATGGTTCCAAAGGAAAAGAAGGACATGACTCCTGAAGATCTATCATCAATTGCTAAGGATGCAAAAGTTAGGCATTTAATGCATAGTGCTTTAGACAATGTTATGTCTAACAAAGTCATTAACTGCACCACTGCAAAAGAGATATGGGATGCTCTTGAAGTCAGGTGTCAAGGAACTGCTGCTATTAAGAAGAATAGGAGAAACATACTCATACAAGAGTATGAGCATTTTGAGGCTAAACCCGAAAAGACCATGACAGAAACATTTGATAGATTCTGTAAACTGCTCAATGATTTGTCATTGGTCAACAAAGAGTATGATCTAGAAGACTCAAATCTCAAGTTTCTTCTTTCTCTACCTGAAAAGTGGGATGTGAAAACAACCACTATTAGAGACAACTATGATCTTGCTGAAACAGAGATTGATGAAATCTATGGACTGCTCAAAACTCATGAATTGGAAATGGAGCAGAGAAACAGGAGATCAAGCAGGAAGGCAAAGTCTGTCGCTCTTAATGTTGAAGAGAAGCCTCAGAAGAAAGAGGCATCAAGAAGGAAAATGAAGGGAAAAGCTTTGGTCATACATTCAGAAAGTGAATCATCAAACTTTGATTGTGATTCAAACTCTTCTGAATCATCTGACTCTGAGGATGATGAAGAAGAAATGAGGAAAATGGTTGTGTTGATGGTGAAGACTTTCAAGAAAATGGGCTTCAAGAATTTCAAGAAAGGAAAAAGGTTTTCTAGAGATTCAAATGAAGACAGGAAAAGCTTCAGGAAGTCCGATAAGAGAGATTCTAAAGGGAAGAAGGATAAGTCTGAAATTCAATGCTACAAGTGTAAGGAGATGGGTCACTATGCTCCTGAGTGCAAGAAGGGTAAAACTGGAAAGGTACTCTACACTAAAGGCAGAGATTGGGCAGATACTTCAGATTCTGATGAAGAAGTGAACTATGCTCTCATGGCTACTACTGAATCAGAAACTTCTGAAAATCAGGTACCTCTAACTACCTATGCTTATAATATTGATGACATTGCTCAATTAAGAATTTATCTTAAGTCATTGCATATAAGTTATAGGGATCAGACTTTAGAAAATGAGAGGATAAAAGCTGAAAATTCTAAACTTAAGGTAAGAAATAAACTTGTTGAAGAAAAACTTGAAAACATGCAACAAGTTCAGAAAGAGAGAGATGATGCTGTTTGTAAAGAACAGAAATTGCTTCAGAAATATAAACAACTAGAGTCAGAGTTGGAGGAAGCAAATAATAAAATTAGGACTTGGACTAATTCTGGAAAGGACACTCAACAGATTTTTCAAACAGACACTGTTGGTCTAGGTTATAATGAGGGAGATGAACTTAGATTTCAAAATCAAGTTAAAATCAGAACTCATTTTGTACATGGAACCAGTAAATTTTTGTCTGAAAATGAAAAAGAAGCTGTTAAAAGTGAACCAGTAAAAACTAGTGTTAAACAGGTTAATATTGGTTCAATGACAGATAAACAACTCAAACATACACTGAAGGAGTTAAAATCTGTTAAGAAACAGAGAGTGTCAAATAAAAACAGAAATGGAAAAGTAGGCATCACTTCAGGAAATAAACCAATGCTTGCTAGTTATGCTCCAAGAAAGACATGTCATAACTGTGGTAGTACTAAGCATCTTGTAAATTTTTGCAAGAAAAATAAAAATATAAATTCTTTACCTACAAAGTCTGAGGTAAAGAAGGATTTTGCTAGAACTAAGCCACAGACTTTATGCACACACTATGGAAGCACTTGGCATTCCATTTATACTTACAGAGAATATCATGCTATCTATCATAATTACTATGAACTGAAACCCAATCTGAAATGGGTTAAAATTGATACTGCAAGTGTAAACACTGATACTGTTAGCTCAAACTCTGATAATGTTAATTCCGCTGCAAAAGCTAACAAAGTTAAGAATGCCAAAGGATCCAAGCAAGTCTGGATCCTTAAAACTAATCCTCAGTAATTGCTTATGATTGCAGGGCAACAGGGAGGCAACCCTAGTCGTGGACAGTGGATGTTCAGGACACATGACTGGAAATAAAGCCCTGCTATCAGACTATGAGGAGAAGGCTGGCCCAAAAGTTTCCTATGGTGATGGCAATGTAGGAAGAACATTGGGATATGGCAATATTAATCTTGGAAATGTCATCATCAACAATGTAGCTCATGTCCCAGGACTCAAGCATGACTTGTTATCTGTGAGTCAAATCTGTGACAAGGGATATCATGTAGATTTTCAACCTGAATATTGTGAAGTTATCAGAAAATCTACAGGAAAGGTTATTCTAGTTGGTCACAGGCAAAACAACATTTATGAAATCAAGCTTTTGATAGACTCTGTTGGAAAAGCTGTTTGCCTGTCTACAAGAATGACTAGTGAAGAGAGTTGGAAGTGGCACAAAAAACTCTCACATTTGAACTTGAACAGCATCAATGAATTGATCAGAAAGGATCTTGTAAGAGGACTCCCAAAGGCTCTGTTAAATGTTGATGGCCTATGTGATTCATGTCAGAAGGCTAAACAAAGGAAGTCATCTTTCAAGAGCAAGACAGAATTTTCTATCACTGATCCCTATCATCTTCTGCATGTTGATATCTTTGGTCCAGTAAATGTTATGTCTATTGCAAGGAAGAAATATGCTTTAGTCATTGTTGATGAATACACTAGATTCACTTGGGTGTATTTTCTAGCAAAGAAGGATGAAACTGCATTAACTCTGATGGAGCATGTGAAGCTTCTAGACAAAGGATCAAGTAACAAAGTCAGAATCATCAGAAGTGATAATGGAACTGAGTTCAGAAATGCAACAATGGAAGAATTCTGCAAGGACAATGGAGTGAAGCAAAAATTTTCAGCACCTGGTACACCACAACAAAATGGTGTAGTTGAAAGGAAAAATAGAACCTTGATTGAAGCTGCCAGAACTATGCTTGATGAAGCAAAATTGCCAACTTATTTCTGGGCAGAAGCTGTTCAAACTGCTTGTTTTACTCAAAATGCAACACTGATCAATAAGCATGGAAAGACACCATATGAGATGGTGAAGAAAAAGAAGCCTAACCTGAAATACTTTCATATTTTCGGGTGCAAATGTTTTATTTTGAAGACTCATCCAGAACAGTTGACCAAGTTTGAGCTAAAGGCAGATGAAGGAATTTTTGTTGGCTATCCACTGTCAACAAAGGCATTCAGAGTTTACAATCTGAGAACTAAAGTGATCATGGAATCTATACATGTTTCTTTTGATGATAAGAAGATAACTGGACTTGAAGACAAAGATGAATATGATCAACTGGATTTTGAAAATGAAGATTTAAACTCTGATGAAGTAAACTCTGATGAAACAATTCTGACAGACTCCGTTGTAACAAACTCTGAACCTCTACTGGTAAATACTGGAGAAACTTCTCAACCACAACAAAGGGGAGAACCAGTTGAGGGGGAGCATGAACAAGATGAAGACTCAAACACTGATACTGAGTCAACTGAAAAATCTGGATCAAACTCTGACGATTCAAACTCTGAAAATTCAAATTCTGACTCTGGGCAGTCAAGTTCAGGGGGAGTCTCAGAAAACGAAGATAGATCACAACAAAATCAGGAGAGCATGGATCAAGGGGGAGGATCACATGCTGATAGAAGTCATTTGCCTTCTGCTAGGAAATGGACTAAATTACATACACCTGATTTGATAATTGGTGATCCAGATGCAAAAGTGAAAACAATAAGTGCTACTGCAAGTGAATGTCTGTTTCATGCATTCTTGTCTAAAAATGAACCAAAGAAAGTGGAAGAAGCTCTTCAAGATGCTGACTGGATAACAGCAATGCAGGAAGAGTTGAATGAATTTGAAAGAAATGAAGTTTGGACCCTTGTACCAAGGCCAAAGAACAGATCTATTGTTGGTACTAAATGGGTTTTCAGAAACAAGACTGACAGTGAAGGTGTTATCACAAGGAACAAGGCTAGACTGGTAGCAAAAGGCTATTCACAACAGGAAGGAATAGACTATGATGAAACATTTGCTCCAGTTGCAAGATTGGAGGCAATCAGAATTTTTCTAGCAAATGCCTCTCACAAGAAATTCAAAGTGTTCCAGATGGATGTGAAAAGTGCTTTTCTGAATGGAAAGTTTGAAGAAGAAGTGTTTGTTGAACAACCACCAGGATTTGTGGACCCCAAATATCCATATTATGTCTACAGGCTAGATAAGGCACTATATGGACTTAAGCAGGCACCAAGAGCATGGTATGAGACACTTGCTCAATTTCTTCTAGAAAGTGGATTCAACAGAGGAACAATTGACAAAACTCTGTTTTATTTCAATCAAGGAAGTGACCTCCTTTTAGTTCAAATTTATGTTGATGACATTATCTTTGGGTCTACTAGTGATAAACTCTGTAAGAAGTTTGCCAAGCTCATGCAGTCCAGGTATCAAATGAGCATGATGGGAGAGCTTAGTTACTTTCTAGGCCTACAGGTGAGACAAACAGATGATGGTATTTTCATTAATCAAGAAAAATATACCAGAAATCTTCTCAAGAAATTTGGTATGCTTGACTGTTCATCTGCATCAACTCCCATGGCAACAGCAACTAAATTGGACAAAGACACAGGAGTTTCAGTGGATATGACAAACTACAGGGGCATGATAGGATCTCTTCTATACTTGACAGCTAGTAGGCCTGACATCATGTATGCAACCTGTCTTTGTGCAAGGTTTCAAGCAGATCCTAGAGAGCCACATCTGACAGCTGTGAAAAGAATCTTCAAGTATCTCAAGGGCACCATATCATTAGGTCTGTGGTACCCCAGAGAATCAGATTTCAAGCTACTTGGGTATTCTGATGCAGACTTTGCAGGCTGCAAGATAGACAGAAAGAGCACTAGTGGAAGTTATCAATTTCTTGGTGACAGACTTGTTTCCTGGTACAGCAAGAAACAGAAATCAATCTCCACATCTAGAGCAGAAGCAGAGTATATTGCAGCTGGTAGCTGTTGTGCACAGATCTTATGGATGAAGAATCAATTGCTGGATTATGGTTTGAGGTACAGTAAAATCCCTATTTACTATGATAATCAAAGTGCTATTGCTATGACAGGTAATCCAGTACAGCATTCAATGACCAAGCACATCAGCATAAGGTACCACTTCATCAGAGAACATGTAGAAGAAGGGAATATTGAACTACATTTTGTGTCTACAGAACAACAGCTTGCAGATATCTTCACTAAACCGTTGAGTGAAGCTACATTTACAAGACTGGTCAATGAACTAGGAATGGTCTCTGGTTCTGACTAGGAATGTTGGTTAGATTCAAATTTTACTTATGTAGTGTATTATTCATATTTCCTGATTGGTTAAATGCTAAGTGAACTCTGTTGATTAAACTCTGTTATGCATACTCTGTTAAACTCTGTCAGCATGCCTGTATGTCATACACTGTTATTCAGTTTGATAAACTCTGCGAACTCTGAGTTGATTTTTGTCTGAATGAAAACACCAATGAAGAAATATGTATGAAGCATGATTCTCAGCAATTAATCATGAATCTTTCTGAGTTATTGTGATCTAATCTTAGATTGTGCAGAAAGTTAACACAGCAAGATACTGGCTCATATTTATAGCATCTCTTAGTTTATTCTGTCCTAAACTCTGAGTCTATAAATACTATGTGCATTACCTTACATGAAAAACTACTGATGTTGATGAACTCTAAACTCTGTTAGTTATACTCTGGTAGAATAAAATGCTTACTGCAATACCCCAAAGAAAATGTATATAGGTTGTTATACTCCTTTGAGATTATGTTGGATACTAGGATGACCCAGGAACTTATTGGTATATAATATGTGCTAAAATTCTCTGATTTTTGGTGACTAGTTAAATACTAGGATGACCCAGGAACTTATCAAAATGATAAGGGCTAAAATTTTTGAATTTTTGGTGACTGGTTCCAACCTCTGATTACTGGAATGAATAAAATAAAAAAAAATGTATATATAGAGGGGGTATAAAATAAAAGTTACTGTATATAGTTTGATTACTTCAGAGTTTAGCTTTCATCATACAGTCAGTGTTTACTATGACAGATTGTGCATCCAGTGTTTATTGATTTACTTTATGGACTTTATGAAAAATTAGATGCTCTAAAAAATTGATTTAGTAAACTCTGCTTCACACACACATATTTTCACAACTGTGCAATTTATGAAAGGGTTTCGGTGATAAAGTTGGAGAATTGACAAACGCTGTTGATTCGTGATTTGTACTCTAAGGTAAATTTTCACTTGGATAATTTGAAAATTTTGGAGTAAATAGGGATTTTGACAACTGTTAATCAGTGTATTGTTGATGAATTTGTTCCTTATATGATTACTTTAATTAGTTTTCATATTCTCTTCTTTGACTTATTTCCTTGAAGAACAGTTCATAAAACATAAATAAAAATTGCAGAACACACTGAATAAGATTAGAGAAACATAATTTTTCATTGATAATAAGAAAGAGATTACAAGCAAGTATTACATCTTTTTGTTCTCTCTATCTGCTAATCTATTCAACAGGAAAATTAAAGGTCAAGTCCAAACCACTCCATTGTTAGCAAAAAATCCCAGATCCCATCTTTGCCACTTTATTTGGGTGGAAGTTGAAGGGATAAGGTTATTTTTGCTGACATATTCATTAACAATGGTTGGTGGTGTTGGATGAGGATGCCTTCGAGGAGAGCCATGCAAATGTTGCTTGGAGAGCAGCATCGATGTCGATCACTCTTGCAGGTTTCTCTCTCTCGATCTCTTCCAGACCGGCATCCATCTGCAGCCACAAAGTCTCAAGCTGCCTTTCCCACTCAAACGCATCAAACTCTTCACGCGTATAGCTGAAGATATCCCTATTCTCGACAAGATGGAGGTTCCTTTCTTTGACGGTAAGGTTTGCCATTGTTTTTCAGAGTGTTTAGTTTGAAGGGTTTGTGATTTTTCAGAGGAGAATGAAAGGTTAAAGGATTAATGAACTAATCTGAGCAAGTCTCTAGGCCTTAAATAGAGATGGGTAAGTAACGAAGTCCTAAAACGCTTCGTATTCTGGTTATTAATGGCTACAGGTAAACACTTCATATTCTGGTTTTAATTGGGTCCAGGTATTTTAAGAGAGTGTTATTTGATTTTTTTTAAATCAAATATTTTATTGTTTTAATTTGCAAAATACTCTTCTTAAAAATACGCGCACGTGACCCACTCACCCATTAATGTGTCCCACTCACCCATTATCGTGTCCCACTACACATTAATCTAGGAACTGATTGAGTGTTTGATTACATAAGAGATTGGGTTTTTAATTACTCTAATTACTTTTGTGTCCAAACGGTTGTGTTTTATTCTTACATCTCACAGTTCTCTCATTTTTCACTTGGGCATTCTCGCAAACACCTTTCCTACATACATTTCTTTTGGGAATTCTTGCAAATTTCTTAACTCAATGGCTTCTAAACCATTCACTGCTCTTGGTTTACGGTTTGTTCCTAACAACTATGAAGCTCCACTCTATCATGAACGTGTTCCAGAACCGTTTCATCTAATGCAGAATTTCTTGAGAGATTCAGAGATTGGACAAGCTCTGGTTGGACCTGATACTCTCTCTGCATCTCAAATTGCTACTTTTTGGCAGAATTCAGTTTATGTGGATGGAGGAGAGAATGGGACTCCTAACATCATCTTCACTTATGAAGAACAAGACTTTGTGATTACTCCACAAACTGTAAGAGATACAATGGGGTTTGACACACATACATCTTATACTCTGGTTAATGAAACTCTTTTGAGAGAGATGCTACAAGAGATAGGTTACATGGAATCTCTTGACAAGCTTGGCGGTATAAAGAGACCTAATCTCAGGAAGGAATGGAACTTTTTCTTTGATTGCATAACAAGGACATTCCAGAAGAAAGTCACCAACTGGGATGCCATTCCAATAGACAGTCTCCAAATCGGGTATTCTCTACTCTATGGTAGTAATTTTGATTTTGGTAGATATGTTCTGATGAACTTAGGTGATAAACTGTCAGAGTCTACTACTGTTTATTATGCTCGTTTTTGTCAAATGCTGTTCAATGCTTGTGTACCTGGTCTAGAAATTGCTGATATAGATGAAATTGATCCTTTTAGAGTCAACAAGAGAATATTCTCTGATATGACTAATAAGGATGTTGGTAAGGAAAATCTCTCTGCTTTTGTCATGCTACTTGCTCTGCAAAATTTTCTCAATCAACCTCAAGATCAACCACAACCAGAACCACAACCAAACCAACAATCAGAACCACAACCAAACCAACAACCTGAACCACTAAACATTGATCGTACTCAAACACTAAACACTGAATCACCTACATCACCTACTCACTCAGCACCTACAAAACAACCTTCACACACTCCACAAACAAACTCTGAATCATCACTATCTCCACCACAACCACAGCCTAAAACAAAAAGAGGAAGAGCAAAGCCAGCACTAAACACTGAACGACATGCAAGAGTTAAGAAGTCAATAGAGACAAAAATGAAAGCAAAACAGACATCTCCTGGAGCTGTTTATACTAGAAGAGTGAAAAGAATAAAACAAACGGCAAACATACCGAAGTCACTCTCAGTTGTAGAACAATCTCCACAATCTAGTGAAGAGGATTCAGATAACGTGCCTCTAGCGAAGAGAAGAAAACTGGTAATCTCTGATTCTGTGGATGAAGATATTGAAGCTCCAGAGGTAGTTTCACAGCAAACACCTCCTGTTGAGGTTGAGAAAGATGAAATACCTGCAGAGGTTGAAATACCTGCAGAGGTTGAAATGCCTGCGGAGGACAAAATGCCTGCAGAAGGGGATACTAGAAATGGCCTTTCTCCAATAAATGATATTCTTGATTCATTCATGCCATTCTCTGATCTTATCTCTGATACTGGTGCAGCTGATCAACCTACGGTTGTTCTTTCTGCAACTGTGGCATCCCATACTGAGTTACTATCTGATGCTCACCAAACTGTTGAAGGAGGAGATGAAATTGATCAAGCAACCAAGGCTACTTCTCAGTCTATGTCTATTGCTGACAAAGATGTAAATTCTGTTGCTGAGCCTGAGCAACATGGAGAAAATCTTGACAAGGCTACAGAAGAAATTGCTAAAACTATGGCTGAAGATGAACATGCTAAAACTGCAAGTGTTGAATCTGAAGGTGAAAGTAGTGCAAACTCTGATTCGTCTATGAGTGCACCAGTACAAACAGACAATAAACATACACCTTCCACTCAACCTTGTACGTCTCATGAAGTTGAAAGAGCACAATTTGCAAAGTTTGCTGCTGAATGGTACAAAGAGGATTGTATTTTTCCACGAGGAAGAGCAGCTGATTTTGTTAAGCAAACTGCTGATACTATCTCCAATCCAGAGATTCTTTCTTGCTTAAAAGCAACTGTAGTTCAAGTCAAAACTCTGGATAGAAGATTTGATGACACTACAAAGGCAATCATTGATTTGCGGAATGAGGTTGTAGCTAGAGAAATGAAAATGGAAAGAGAATCAAAACTCATGAATACAAAATTTTCTACAGCTCAAGACAATCTCTTTGCCAGGCTGAGTAAAGTTGAAGAGAATCAGTCTAACTTATCTGTTAAAATTGATTCTATTGCTACCTCCTTGGAGTTAATTACATCTATTCTTATGCCTGATGATGTCAAAAAGGGGGAGAGAGTTGTCAGAAGGGATAGTGCTGGAGATGGAGGGGCAAGTAGTAAAGGAAAGAACAAAACTGAAGAAGTTCAAACTTTGAGAACTAGCAAGTCATCTAAATCACAGTCTGTTGGGATAAATACTGATACTCAAGGAACTTCAAAGACCAAGAGTTTGTTTTTACCTGCTAATCCACAGGCTGACGAAGAATTGGCTGCTAAGCTGTTTATTGAAGAGAATGAGGAAGGAGTTACAATTGAGGACATTGAAGCTGAAGAAAAGAGTTTACAAGAAGAACATCTCAAGGCTTTAAAGTCTGGTAAGATAAAAAGAGGAAAAGCTCCTAGGCCTGTTGTTAAAGGTGTTGTGATCAAGGAAAGGGCTAATGTTAGTCAAAGATCTCGGTTTTCAAAGGAAACAATGGCAGCAGAAGCTCAACTCAAGCTAAAAGGCATTGAAGGAGAAAGTTCACAGAAGAAAGTTACAACTTCTGTTGCATCACATGTTATGACCACACCTTTACAATCTTCTCAGTTGAAATCGGTTTTTGGGAAAGGAACAATTCAAGATCCAAATATATTATCTGGAGTTTCTATGAATATTTCTGATGGAAGAGCTTTGTCTGGCAAAGTTGGAAATAATAAGGGTGGACTAGGTTCACACAGAGACAAAAGGCAATATACTGGTCCTAGAGATCCTTCTTCACTGGCTGTTCCAGGTCGTGGTGTTCCTCAAGAGAGTTTGGACAGACTGGAATCAGTACAGTTAGTTCATCAGAAGAGTTTAAATAAGGACTTTCTCTTGTACTTCATGGCTGATGGGACAGTATTTAAAATTGGTGAGAATGATATTGGCTTGAAATGTTGGGAAGAACTAGAGTATGTTCTCTATCTTTTCAAGGTGAATAGTCAAAGGACTCAATCAGTTGCTAATGTGCTCAGACAGAGAATGCTTCCGAATTTGGCGATCAGAGGAGAGAAGTATAATAGCAGATATGTTCCTAAGTACAGGGACTACAAAGGAAATCTCATTGAAATGAAGAAAGGTACTGCAAAGTTAAAGACTGATTTGGGAATCACAGTACTTGACTTCAATTCACAGTCAGAAGAAGTCAAATTTATCAGACTGGGAAATGAGATGAGAAGGAACAAAATCTATGATCTTAGGGCTGCTATCTACCAGACAGGTGAGAGTGATCCTGAGCTCAGAGAAATTAAAGAAGCTATGAAGATTGAGCTTGAAAATGCAGAAAGAAGATTGCTCATAGATTATCTCAGAGCTATGCCAGATCTTGAAGTGATAAGAGATTAAGGTCTGTAAGGATTTTCTTATTCTCTGTAGTTTTTGTTAAGTAGAAGCTTAAACTCTGAATTTGTATAAACACTGTATTTGTCTATTTGTTTTGACATCATCAATTATTGTCATTAACTTGTGCATTTTTGCTAATGAACAAGTTGGGGAAGATTGTTAAATATAATTGATGGGTTTTAATCAGTGTTTAAGTGTTACTGTGAATTATCAGAGTTTAGCTGGAAGCAGTCAGAGTTTAGTGTAAACTCTGACAGATGGAAGCTCGACAGAGTTTGTCAAACTCTGTCTGGAGGAAGCGTCTACTGGTCAACAGTGATTGAAGATTTATTATGGAAGCGATATCTTTGAAGATTGGAAAGCTATCAAAGAGATCGAGTTGACTTAGGAGACGTGTGACAATCTGTAATTGATATCATTGTATAGCTGATTATTAGGAATATCAATTAGAGATTGTATCGTAGCTGTATGTTTTATAAATACAGTTAGGTTAACCCTAGAAGGGTATCGTACAACGAATTATCTTTATTGTAACCTAGCAGCTCTTTGTGATACTTTACATCACGAAGAGGGTTCTTAATACAAGAAGTTTTTAAGTGCATAAACGTGTTACTTGTTAAACTCTCATACGAACTTGATTATTAATTGTGTATTCGGCCTAACAATATGTTCTAAGATAATTCTTGGGATGAGAACCCATGACCTAGGACGACAGAGGATACACCCTTTACCACTTGGGTTAGTTATTATTTAGTAGTAGTAAAATAAATAAGATTAATAAAGTAAAATAAGGTAAGTACCGTACCGTACCGAACCGAAAAGGTAACATATTTTTACCAATAATAAATATTTAAATAAGAAAAGAAAGTTTGAAATTGAGATGTTTTAGTTAGAAAATATAGAAAAGATATTACTTTTTAGCTGAAAAAGGTAGTAAATTAGTTATTTTAATATTATTAGTTTATTTCATTAATTAGAACGACCATATTTTTATAAAAGAAGAGATTTTAGTTATAAAAGTTAGAAAAGGTAATAACTGAAAAAGGTAATTGGTTAGTTTTTATTTAGAAGAAATTAAGATATTTTATTTAGAAAATATTGAAAATATATTACCTTTTAGCGGGAAAAGGTGACCAATTATTTATTATTAATTATAATATTATTAGTTATTATTTAGAACGACCATATTTTTTGAAAAAAAATATTTTAGTTAGAAAAGTAAGAAAAGGTAAGAGTAGAAAAGCTAATTGGTTAGTTATTATTTAGTAGCATTAAAATAAAAATGATTAATAAAGTAAAATAAGGTAAGTACCGTACCGTACCATACTGAAAAGGTAACAGATTTTTACCAATAATAAATATTTAAGTGAGGATAATTAAGTAAGAATAGAAAGTTTGAAAATGAGATGTTGTAACGCCCCCAAATCTGAGGTCAAAGATTCAGGTCGTCACATCACCATCCAACCATATCATACCTGTATTAATTGCACAACTCCACCATACATCCTTCCAGACCTCAATCTTAAGCACAAACAAGTTAGAGCCTCAGAAACGATAATCAAAAGTGCCACTAAATATTACAATTCATTTGTACAAATCAGAGTCTTACGCAATTCCGCTTATACAACTATACTTGAAGACAAGTCTTACTATTACAGTTGAAAACCTATCAGACTACTCTGTAGTATTTATCAGGAACTAAATCATCTCCGTGGTAAATCTTCTACTCCTTTTCTGCAGGTGCGGAGTTAATCGGCCAGATTCTTCTCTTTCTGAAAAGTTTTTATAAAGCAAGAATGAGCTACATAATGCTCAGCAAGTTCACCATTTTGCAAAATAATAATGTGGTTTATTTCGAAAACATTCCCAACTATATGGGTATATATATCTCAAATTTCAAAACATAATTGGACAATGTATATGTCCGAGTTTGAATAAAACATCTATACTCACTAAGGAGCTTTAAGAATAACATATGAACCCTTTATAAGGTTCCCATTTCAATATATCTCAAGTTTGAAAATATACACATATGAGTATATCATTTTCGGCAAAACACTCTACGATTAAAATACTGTACAGGGAATACATCATTGCAAACCTCTTTCCTTCCATTAGCTTAGAAGGTTTCTCATACAAAAACATTTCATTCTTTGAAACAATTGCAAGAGTGCACTAACACGTGCCAATCTTTATAGAAAATCTTGCAGTTCTAAATACTGCACGATGTCAATATCTTCTCATCAAAAACCACACTATCAGCAACTTGGCACTTAGGCCCAAGAAGCAGTGTTTGAGTATTTTTCCAAAGTGGAGGATGGGACTGGAAGAAAACATAAAAACCTGACAGGGATTGACGATGTCAGTCGCCACGTCCAAGTCCAATAATCGGCGGGTCTTCTCTACCGGTAGAAGGATAGAAACTACATCCGTAACTATCCCCGGGTGAAATCACCCTCGATGAAAACTACATCCGTAATCATCCTTCGGCAACACCTGGGCCGGAATAATAATTGATGGACCGCCTGACTCACGGCCGCTTACACATCCCGGGAATCGTTCGTCAACGGTTCCCACACCTGCCAGAGTCCCTTTTTCTTTTTCTTTTGAAAACTTGATTTTTGATTGAAAACAGAGTAATTGAGGTCCGACATCAGTCGACCGATGATTCTTGAAATCATACAAGAAGCGGAACCTGACCGGGGGTTTTCGAAAATGTTTTGAGTTCGAAAGAGTTCGAGTTTGAAAGTATTAAATGTATCTTGGATTGACTTTGTCTTTAAAATAATGAACAATAATTAATAAATGATATTTTAAGATTTAATATTAATAATTAATAAAATAATTATTCGATAAAATAAACTTTTAATCCAAGATTGGGTTTCGAGTATTTACGAAGATACGAAAATAATACTTGAGTATACGATACTCCCCGAATGACCCTTCGGGTTTTCGCAATTTAATTACGATATAATAATATACCACTCCCCGGTCAATAGTATATACGGACCGCTACGACCTCTATTGCTAGAGTCGTTGTCCGAGGAAAACATTTCAATCTAAGTTCAGGGGGTACAAATATATATGTACTTATACAATCTCAATTGCATCAATACTTCGATAAACATAACATTTGATATGATTGAAAACTACAAACACAACAGTGAAAGTCCTTGTATATGTATAAGTTTTGAAAAGTAAACTTGCCTTGGTTTGGTTGGGGTGGTCGAGCGTGCGGAGTGGAACGATCTATACATAAGCAATAACCGCTCGTTAGTACCTTAACGATATCTCTTTAATTACGGGGTGTTAGGGGGTACGAAATTAACTTAACGACTTCGTCTTATGACACTCTAGCCCCGTTATAGGTTCATGTCATCACTCAATTATGCTCGTCACTTATTCGACTTAATTTAGTTACCATATCCGAGTCATAATCATTACCCCTAGAATTATACTCCACTTAACGACTTTTTCCCTTGCGCGAATTTTACTCTAGCATTTTTATAAAATTGAAAAATTCATATTTTAATCCAATTCTTTTTGGGTAGCCTTCACCACTGCATTTCCTAGTTTCTCAAATTTTTCCATGATCCCACATAAATTTTTAGGGGTTTAAACAAGGTTCACAAGGGGGTCACTTAGTGCAGTCCGGAATCTAGAAACACATTTTACTTCTCCGGCCATAACTTAAAATCTATACATCACCTAGTCATGAACCTTACATTTCCAGAAACTAAATTCAAATATATTTCCAACAATATATGGTAGGACCTCAGGGGACAAGATTTGGGGGTTCAAAACCATATTACAAGACAGGTCAAGTTTCTGGGAAAATTCAGCATGTATGTTTCACTTAGATCAACCAATATTCTTACTTCCATAACACAACCAAAATCTAATTCACTTAGTTCATGTTTTATAACATTCATGGAGATACATATACTAACCACAATCATAAAAATCACAATCACAACACTAAAACTCAAGATCCATATCATCCACCACTTGAACATCCAAGATTAACACAAAAATACATGGATCTATCACCAAACATCATAAACACTACATGGCCAAAAGGGTTTATGATTTTTATACCTTCTTGAGTACCTAGGAGCCTTGGGTAAGCCTTACAAAACTCAAGCACACCTTGAATGATCTCCTACAACCCTTATAATCCAAGATCTATAAGAAAAACTCAACATGGTTACTATTCACAATATCTTCAACAATTAATATCTTGAAATTGAATGGATGAAAGGACTTGAAATTCTTAGTATACCTTTCTTAGATGATGGAGATAGCCTAGGAATTATACCTTGATTTATGAGTGAGGAGAAATGGGAGAAAGAAAAATGTTTTCTTCCTTGTATGGTCTTGGCCGAGAGCTTTGTGTTCAAGGGGGGGAGAGCTTTGTGTTTTTGATTTTTGTTGTTTGGTTGAATAATTGATAAAGTGCTTGGGTGATACATATGAGTGTAAGTATATGCATGGTACAACCTAGGTATGGCCTCTTGTACTCTTGTCCCCTCCTTGGAAAAAGAAATGTAACTAGTTACTATTCCTCTTACCATTTGGTTTAACTAGTTTGCTTTCTCCTAACTACTTGGTTGCATGGGACTTGCATGCAATACTACTCCTTGTATCATTATTCTTCCACCGATGCTTGTCACTTAAACTTCAATTCGTATCGTATCTTAATTAATATCTCGTAATAATATTTTGTCGCGTAGAGATTTCCCCTATAATTCCTTAAGTACTTAATTGTGTAATTTCCTCGAATATCCATAATTCCTCGTCATAATCCTTAATAAATCTTTTAAAACTGTAATCATTCTCAAATCCCAAGTTTTATAAATCTTACTAACAATAAGACTCTTGCCCTCAACAATCTTCCCTTTATCTTACATAGTGAATGTAACAACATAGTTTCTCAGACAATCAATTCCATTAAACAACAGGGATGACTAGAAAGGTTCCAAATTGACAATGTCACATGATATTAAATAAAAGGAAATATTACCAAAAATTAGGTCCAATTCATAGGCTAACTTTCCAACTCGTTTCAAGATCTCAAAAGGTCCAATAAATCTTGGGCTTAGCTTCCCCTTCTTACCAAATCTCATCAATCCCTTCCACGGTGATACCTTCAACATCACAAACTCTCCTACCTCATATTCCTTATCTTTACGGGTCTGGTCAGCATACTTCTTCTCTATGTCTTGGGCCGCTACCAGCCGTCCTCTTATGAGCTCGATAGTTTCTTTTATCTGTTGGACCAATTCAGGCCCTAAAATCTTCCGCTCTCCAACTTCTTCCCAACACAAGGGAGACCGACATCTTCGTCCGTATAAAGCTTCATATGGGGCATTCCTATACTCGCATGGTAACTGTTGTTGTAGGAAAATTCGATCAACGGCAAGTGGTCATCCCAACTTCCCTTAAAATCGATGACACATACTCTCAACATGTCCTCTATGGTCTGGATGGTTCTCTCGCTCTGTCCGTCTGATTGGGGGTGGTATGCAGTACTTATGTTTAACTTGGTCCCCACACAATCCTGAAAACTCCTCCAGAACCTGGAGTTGAACCTTGGGTCTCTCCCAGATACAAAGCTCACAGGAACCCCATGCCTTACCACGATCTCCTTAGATATCTCATAAAATTTGACCATTCGAAATAATGGGTTTCGTAAAAAAAAGCTAATGACTTTTACATACACTCGTCTGTACCGTAAAGACGTAATATCAATTAGAAATCTTCATTTAATAATTCGTACATATCGTGATTGCAAAAATTTCTCATCCACCCATAAAATTACTATTCATCCAGGTTTCGAATATTCCCGAAAGTTAGGGTTAATGCAGTCTCCTCTCCTTAAAAGGATTCTATCTTAAGAACCTAAGGATAATAGTTGTGGATACAATTCCAACCTTACCTTTTCCAACTCTCAGGTTGACACTTCAACCCTATTGTTCTCTCCCTTCGTCTCACTAACGCCTTAATGTTGTTCCTCAACGCATACTCTCCTCGACCTGTATTCCTTATCGGTTGTTCTATGATTAAAAATTTCTATCCCACTACTCACACGTTCCTCTTCTACCTTGTTCATAGTATCCGAGTTGAGTCCTTGTATCGTTGGCCCGTGAATGCTTTGTGGTCGTGTTTTGTAATCTGAGACAACGTCAATACGCACGGTATTCCTCATATTCCTTCGCTTGATTAGCAGGCATGCGTTGCCTCCCGTCAGCCGTTACCACTTGCTGTGGATACTGTATAGTCTTCGGCATACGTCGAACCAGTTCAGCTACTATATCCCCCGTTCATTGACTTCTTCGTAATGCAAGAAAAGCGAAGCTTCTTCTTTCGCGGTACGCTTTACAAGAGAAGTCCTTACGTTCGCATGGTGATGATCGTGATAACAACATTCATTCATGGATAAGTTTTTATTCTCGACTGCCCCGTAAAGCCTAAGGCACGACACTAAATATAATTTCGATCGTCTGGACAATTCTTCTTCCCTGTCCGTCAACCACAGATCAAATTAGTACATACACTCAATCTCTTTGTTAAATATACCCGAAAGCACCTTCAATAATCGAAGTTTAACCTTAAGTCTTTATCTGACGTGATCGCTGCAGAAGTTTCATATTGCACCACCATCTCTCCCGTATAATATTCGATAATCTTCTCAATGGAAGGTCTCTCGTAGGTAAATCACTTGGTCCAACAATTATAACTCAACTAGGGCCATCTCTTGGCTCGGTCTTTAGCGACCTACTTATGAAATTCACTATAATTCTGTCCACGTTCAATATTTTCTACATGCGGAATTAATCCACTAGATCTCTATCATTCTGCTTTTGACATGTCGCGTTAGTACTTAATAGTTTGCCAATACCATTCTTCATTTCAGTTTACCAAACATTCCCTTAATTCTCTATACATCTTTGTCCTTCCCCATAATTTATTTATTTTCCTATAACATTATTCTTTATTGTATATACTCTATTTTCTTGGTCAATACTGACTGAATTCCAATTTAGATTAATACCTTCTATAGGTATCGGCCACCACACTGGCCTTCCCTAGTTAATAACAAATTTCTCCATTATACACCCTGCTCCCTCTCGTCACCTTCTCTTTCTTATGTTTAGTTCTAATATGAAGATATATTTATGGCACTTGTGGAGAAATTTTCACACTTTTCTCATAAGGTTAACGTCTCAGTTTTATGCGTGAACGCCATCATGACTAATCCCAGACTCACGGTTAGTGCTATCTCGTAACCTTTATGTTGTTTAGAAGTATAGGCTATCATCCTTTTTCTACTGCATCAGCACATCTCTTAAACTCTCGAAAGACGCATCAGCGTGACTCTCAAAGTCCTCTTTTTATCATCAAGTATAGCTAACAACGAGGTTGTTGCTAATATCTCATTTCATCCCAAAACTTTGTTCATTAATCCATAAAGGCTTCTGACTCATTAGTCCATTCAAACGATACTACCACAATTTTATAACGTTTATATTAGTGTGAAATGCCAACTTTGGCACAGTACAGAGGTCGATCTTGAGTTGGTAAAACCTTCTTTTCAACCTTATCTTTGAAAAACAACTACTCATTTTAACTAGTCAACAATTCCTCCATTTCCGTTAAGGGTATCAGTTCTCGATGGTATATGTAAGATGTCATACGCTCGTCCTCCTTCACAACTGGCGCCAATCAGCCTGAGGCCTGCATGCTACAGCGATTCCCAATAAACTTGATTAGGTGGTAATCTCGAAGGATCATTGTCATATATCCATGCATCCATTTGCTATTAGGGGCCTGTTAAACTTTATGTCTCTCTATGTGCATCAATCCCTTTAAGCTAAATAAAGCTTCACATTCTTGCCACGATATTTCTTCCTTTCTTGTCCATCTCACTTCCAGGTAGTTTCCTCTAAGGATATGTTTTACATCGCAATCGATTTGCATTTCTTGGATAAGGAAAAGGCTTGGTAACTCTAGAATTTATTAATATAACATCCTGACAACGGTTGGTAGGAGCGTGCTCCCAACCACCTCATCATTTCTTATAACTTTCCCCACACCAATATTAAAGGTCTTGTGGTATGCCCTGACATGTTATCTCTACTTCAATAATTACTCGGCATAACGCTCTGGCTGCACAATTACAACATTTGGTTTTTGATCTCATATTGGTGTAACGGTTCACAATTGTACCTCCCGTTCACCTTAGAGTAATCACTTTGAAAGGAATGGTTTCAAATAACAAGGTCCAATAGATAATCTCAATAAGAATTCCACATTGGATGTTCCAAGAATGTTGATGGTTCCAAATACTAGGAGTCTCGATTTTTGGAGATGTAAGGATGGACAGAAAGAATACAACAAGGTTTATTCCTTCCCGTCCTGATAATTCTGTAATATCACACCATAGAGAATGTTGCACAAGGGCAATGATTGTTGGGTACAAAGTCATAAAGACGGTCTTTATACAATTCTTACATCGGGTGGATACTTTTCCTCCTGAATAATAAGAGGAAATCTAAACTCGCATTAATGAAGATCAGCCAATAGAAAGCAATTCTACTCCATGACAATTAAAGAATGAAGTAGTTTGTCACTCAAGTAATCAATGGTTTCAAATGAATTCTCATTGTATGAAATGAAAGAATAAAATATTCAAGTGATATAAAGTCTGATACGAAGATGGGTAAGAGTTCAAGTCGAGTGGGCGACCTCACTAGGTCTCAATCAAGTTATTCGTCCAAACTTTCATCATCATACTTTACCACATGCAAAATGCATTGCGGAATGAATTAAATTGGGAGTTGGACCAGTGAAACAATAACTAGTCCTTTTCAAGAAACACTAGCGACTAGCTAGACAAAATTTGCTAGTTCACCTGTTTGAGACATCACCACCAGCTAGGACAATTAGCTAGGTGTTCTTCACAACATTACAATTTTGAGTAGTTGGAACGATCAACTAGTCATTCATATTGACATAACGACTAGCCAGTTTCAATTGGATAGAACGGAATTTCAACATCGTAGCCACTGAAGAAACTTTAGGCTTCTCGGACAACGAATGAAAATAAGAAGTTATTAAGCTTGAAAAAAGAAAACTATAAAATCTGAAGAGAATGTTCTAGGTATCGGAACAATCGATAACCTCTCATCAAATATTACTTATAAGTGAAACGGTCCACCCAAGGGTGCCTCCGTACACATGCTTTATCAGATCCGACAATAGAATTAAATTCGGAATACCAATATCAAGATGATATCCTTACTATGATTTCAATGTACGGTGTACAATCTCATCTTGAATAGAAGAAAAGAATTCATGAGGGATGTCTGGACATTAGATCATCCCTGTCCTCAGTAATTTGTTGAATATTTATGAGCTCAACTGAAGAATGCAATTATGAAAGAAGCAATCAAATATCGATATTCGTTAAGTAGTATTCGTCGATTAATTAAGGAAACATTTGTGGAACATTCCTTGGATAATTGAAAGAGAGTGTAAATAGTCCTGAGCAGAAATAATTATAAACTTCAAATAGAATGCTCGGGGCTCAATTAAGATACTTTGGATGAGTCCCGGTTTAGAGAAAGTATATCACTGGTTGTTATTCCACAAGTTTGAAGTAGAAAGCTAGGAGGGTTACCTGATATAAGCTAATCGAGGTAACATGGTTAGTGAACAGTTTAAAATGAAGTAGTGCACCAGCCGGTAGTTATCAAAATAAGTTAATAATCATTCGTGCATCTCATTATCACCACTATGAGGGTAACTCCATCTCTTCGTCTTCGTAATACAAGACACCAACTAGTGCATCTCTCAATTATCATCTTAAAGTCATTTATCGAGTTAGGGTTTCACCAATATATCTATCATTTCCGTGCTTTATCTTGAAGACCAAGCTTCACATCATTCCGGGGACACCTACTAAGTGTATAGGGTCCTACTTCATGCCTTCTGACATGAATCACAAGTGGCCAGTTCCCCCTGGGAACAGATCAAAGAGATCTCTCAGGGATCTCAGTGCAGTCCATAGGTTCAGTGGCGGGTGTGTGTATGTGAACATATACCAAAAATATTGAGGTCTACAATACATATATACGTAGTCCCTGCTAACATCTCTATCGAAGGATCCCACTCTAGACCCGATGGTCTTTTCTTTTGGTAGACTCTGAGATCACTGTATCGCTCGTTGCAACCATATTCAACTTCTCTCGAGTCCCTTTGTTAATTCTACTTGTTTGTTCTCTAAGTTGAACTACCATGTTCCAGCGTTCAAATCATGCGTGGAATTATCTAGCACGCTCGTTTTATGATAACATTCTCGTATAACACATGTAAAATTCGCCATCAAGGGTAATGAAATCCACAACGACATAATGACCAACCTTCAGGTAAACCCGTTACTTATCAAAAATCGGATCTTATAACCAAAGTAAAAGACTTTCATTAATCCAAGTACTAAGTACCCTTAATTATGTAGGGAAGTCCAAACTTCTTGATTCTTAAAATGCCGCCTCCTGAACTGTGGAGGAATATGGGCCACAAAATTTATGCCAGCCTAGTCATCCGATCATATTGGCAATATCGCCTCTACCTCAGCTGCTCTCGAGATTTCGCTCTGCTTCCTATATCATTATCTATGATAAGTCATGTACGACTCTCAAACCTCTATTCATCATTCTGAAGGTCTCTAAGGATTCTATCGACCCTAGTATAATACCTCCAGTAACACTCCAGTCCATTCTACTCACTGGTACCTCTTCCGGTAGTCCAATCATAAGTTTACTACGAACTCTTATGTCCTTCTCCTACTTAGACTTAACTCTCAACACTCTCGTTTCTGAGTACTGTAACTTATCGCTCTGATACCATTACTGTAACGCCCCCAAATCTGAGGTCAAAGATTCAGGTCGTCACATCACCATCCAACCATATCATACCTGTATTAACTGCACAACTCCACCATACATCCTTCCAGACCTCAATCTTAAGCACAAACAAGTTAGAGCCTCAGAAACGATAATCAAAAGTGCCACTAAATATTACAATTCATTTGTACAAATCAGAGTCTTACGCAATTCTGCTTATACAACTATACTTGAAGACAAGTCTTACTATTACAGTTGAAAACCTATCAGACTACTCTGTAGTATTTATCAGGAACTAAATCATCTCCGTGGTAAATCTTCTACTCCTCTTCTGCTGGTGCGGAGTTAATCGGCCAGATTCTTCTCTTTCTGAAAAGTTTTTATAAAGCAAGAATGAGCTACATAATGCTCAGCAAGTTCACCATTTTGCAAAATAATAATGTGGTTTATTTCGAAAACATTCCCAACTATATGGGTATATATCTCATATTTCAAAACATAATTGGACAATGTATATGTCCGAGTTTGAATAAAACATCTATACTCACTAAGGAGCTTTAAGAATAACATATGAACCCTTTATAAGGTTCCCATTTCAATATATCTCAAGTTTGAAAATATATACATATGAGTATATCATTTTCGGCAAAACACTCTACAATTAACATACTGTACAGGGAATACATCATTGCAAACCTCTTTCCTTCCATTAGCTTAGAAGGTTTCTCATACAAAAACATTTCATTCTTTGAAACAATTGCAAGAGTGCACTAACACGTGCCAATCTTTATAGAAAATCTTGCAGTTCTAGATACTGCACGATGTCAATATCTTCTCATCAAAAACCACACTATCAGCAACTTGGCACTTAGGCCCAAGAAGCAGTGTTTGAGTATTTTTCCAAAGTGGAGGATGGGACTGGAAGAAAACATAAAAACCTGATAGGGATTGACGATGATCAGTCGCCACGTCCAAGTCAAATAATCCGCGGGTCTTCTCTACCGGTAGAAGGATAGAAACTACATCCGTAACTATCCCCGGGTGAAAACTACATCCGTAATCACCCTCGATGAAAACTACATCCGTAATCATCCTTCGGCAACACCTGGACCGGAATAATAATTGATGGACCGCCTGGCTCACGGCCGCTTACACATCCCGGGAATCGTTCGTCAACGGTTCCCACACCTGCCAGAGTCCCTTTTTCTTTTTCTTTTGAAAACTTGATTTTTGATTGAAAACAGAGTAATTGAGGTCCGACATCAGTCGACCGATGATTCTTGAAATCATACAAGAAGCGGAACCTGACCGGGGGTTTTCGAAAATGTTTTGAGTTCGAAAGAGTTCGAGTTTGAAAGTATTAAATGTATCTTGAATTGACTTTGTCTTTAAAATAATGAACAATAATTAATAAATGATATTTTAAGATTTAATATTAATAATTAATAAAATAATTATTCGATAAAATAAACTTTTACTCCAAGATAGGGTTTCGAGTATTTACGAAGATACGAAAATAATACTTGAGTATACGATACTCCCCGAATGACCCTTCGGGTTTTCGCAATTTAATTACGATATAATAATATACCGCTCCCCGGTCAGTAGTATATACGGACCGCTACGACCTCTATTGCTAGAGTCGTTGTCCGAGGAAAACATTTCAATCTAAGTTCAGGGGGTACAAACATATATGTACTTATACAATCTCAATTACATCAATACTTCAATAAACATAACATTTTATATGATGGAAAACTACAAACACAACAGTGAAAGTCCTTGTATATGTATAAGTTTTGAAAAGTAAACTTGCCTTGGTTTGGTTGGGGTGGTCGAGCGTGCGGAGTGGAACGATCTATACATAAGCAATAACCGCTCGTTAGTACCTTAACAATATCTCTTTAATTACGGGGTTTTAGGGGGTACGAAATTAACTTAACGACTTCGTCTTATGACACTCTAGCCCCGTTATAGGTTCAAGTCATCACTCAATTACGCTCGTCACTTATTCAACTTAATTTAGTTACCATATCCGAGTCATAATCATTACCCCTAGAATTATACTCCACTTAACGACTTTTTCCCTTGCGCGAATTTTACTTTAGCATTTTTATAAAATTGAAAAATTCATATTTTAATCCAATTCTTTTTGGGTAGCCTTCACCACTGCATTTCCTAGTTTCTCAAATTTTTCCATGATCCCAAATAAATGTTTAGGGGTTTAAACAAGGTTCACAAGGAGGTCACTTAGTGCAGTCCGGAATCCAGAAACACATTTTACTTCTCCGGCCATAACTTAAAATCTATACATCACCTAGTCATGAACCTTACATTTCCAGAAACTACATTCAAATATATTTCCAACAATATATGGTAGGACCTCAGGGGACAAGATTTGGGGGTTCAAAACCATATTACAAGACAGGTCAAGTTTCTGGGAAAATTCAGCATGTATGTTTCACTTAGATCAACCAATATTCTTACTTCCATAACACAACCAAAATCTAATTCACTTAGTTCATGTTTTATAACATTCATGGAGATACATATACTAACCACAATCATAAAAATCACAATCACAACACTAAAACTCAAGATCCATATCATCCACCACTTGAACATCCAAGATTAACACAAAAATACATGGATCTATCACCAAACATCATAAACACTACATGGCCAAAAGGGTTTATGATTTTTATACCTTCTTGAGTACCTAGGAGCCTTGGGTAAGCCTTACAAAACTCAAGAACACCTTGAATGATCTCCTACAACCCTTATAATCCAAGATCTATAAGAAAAACTCAACATGGTTACTATTCACAATATCTTCAACAATTAATATCTTGAAATTGAATGGATGAAAGGACTTGAAATTATTAGTATACCTTTCTTAGATGATGGAGATAGCCTAGGAATTATGCCTTGATTTATGAGTGAGGAGAAATGGGAGAAAGAAAAATGTTTTCTTCCTTGTATGGTCTTGGCCGAGAGCTTTGTGTTCAAGGGGGGGGGGAGAGCTTTGTGTTTTGATTTTTGTTGTTTGGTTGAATAATTGATAAAGTGCTTGGGTGATACATATGAGTGTAAGTATATGCATGGTACAACCTAGGTATGGCCTCTTGTATTCTTGTCCCCTCCTTGGAAAAAGAAATGTAACTAGTTACTATTCCTCTTACCATTTGGTTTAACTAGTTTGCTTTCTCCTAACTACTTGGTTGCATGAGACTTGCATGCAATACTACTCCTTGTATCATTATTCTTCCACCGATGCTTGTCACTTAAACTTCAATTCGTATCGTATCTTAATTAATCTCTCGTAATAATATTTTGTCGCGTAGAGATTTCCCCTATAATTCCTTAAGTACTTAATTGTGTAATTTCCTCGAATATCCATAATTCCTCGTCATAATCCTTAATAAATCTTTTAATACTCTAATCATTCTCAAATCCCAAGTTTTATAAATCTTACTAACAATAACACTCTTGCCCTCAACAATCTTCCCTTTATCTTACATAGTGAATGTAACAACATAGTTTCTCAGACATTCAATTCCATTAAACAACAGGGATGACTAGAAAGGTTCCAAATTGACAATGTCACATGATATTAAATAAAAGGAAATATTACCAAAAATTAGGGTTCTTACAGATGTTTTAGTTAGAAAATATAGAAAAGATATTACCTTTTAGCTGGAAAAGATAATAAATTAGTTATTAGTTATTATAATATTATTAGTTTAATTCATTAATTAGAACGACCATATTTTTGTAAAGAAGGGATTTTAGTTAGAAAATTTAGAAAAGGTAATTAGTTATTTATTATTTAAGAGAAAATTAGATATTTTAGTTAGAAAATATAGAAAATATATTACCTTTCAGCCGGAAAAGGTAACCAGTATTTATTATTAATTATAATATTATTAGTTATTATTTAGAATGACCATATTTTTGGAAAAAGGAGATTTTAGTTAAAAAAGTAAGAAAAGCTAACAGCTGAAAAATTTAATTGGTTAGTTATTATTTAGTAGCAGTAAGATAAATAAGATTAATAAAGTAAAATAAGGTAAGTACCGTATTGTACCAAAACTTTTAATGTATTGTATTTTATTATATAGTATATAGTATTTTTTTATATATATATATATATATATATATATATATATATATATATATATATATATATATTTCAAGTCAAATAATAATAACCCCATCTTTATTTATTCGTATTATCTTAAATATTAATAATAAAAAAGTAGTATAAATATAAATATAATAATCTTTTAGCCTCTGCTTCGCGATTTGCACTAAATCATGCATAATTTCTTTTTGGAATGTTTTTGGAATAATAATAATCAATAGTGTTGATTTATTTATGCATTAAGCACCAACTAACTTTAAAAATTAAATTGAGACTTTTAAAATATAATTGATATTGATTAATTTATGTAAAATTATGTACGTTCAAATTTTGAACACTTTTTAATAGTTAAGACAAAATATCATCGTAAATCTAGTTTTAGCTGAGGACAACTATTATTTAGAAACTAAATTATTCATATTCAAGAACTAAAAAAAATCAAGTAGATCCTGTAAGATATTTTTATTTTTTTGGAAAGCTATTTTTAATTATAATTGATACTGATTGATTTATACTTATTTAAATTTTAATTGACTCAAAAAGTTTATGTGAAAAGATTTTTCTATCGTTATTAAAGTTTTCATTAGAATTCATCATGAACATATTATTATTAATGGAAATTTTGATAAATTATGTTTTACTGAATTCTATTAATACTATGCATGGTTTAAGGAAATACTTAAGAAATATGTTTATTCAAATTTTGAATATGTATTACGTAATCAAACCCCTTTTCTCTGTTCATCGAAATCAAACCCCTTTCTCTGTTCATCGAAATCAGACACTAAACCCATACTCGTCGAAATCGATTTTGTTCTGTTATTTTTGAGTTTAACTGGGTAGTGTTTCCAATACGGAACTTGATGTGTTTATGACAATATGTAATAATGATAAATATAAAGTAAACTCTGAATCTCAAAAGATGGGAAAAAAAACTCTAACTCTGGATCTCCGAATGGAAAAACAAAACTCAAACTCTGAATTCACTCCTGAATTCGATTCTCAAAGCTACCGAATAGCTAAAATTTTATTATCAATATCTTCTCCCAAAAGATTACAAGACAAGAGTATTTATAGGCTACATAAATAACCCTGTTCAACCCTTATTCAGATAGGATTCTAAAAGCAATCCAATATCAGCTAGAAATTTAGCTAATACCTGAACTCAACTAGGAAACCCATCAAAATCCTATTCCAACTTGAAAAATAAAATCCTAAATATTTAAAGCAAGAAAAACCCTTTCAAGTGAAAGGTAAAAACTAGCAAGCCAAAATATCTATTTTCTCAATAATTCCATAAACAATTGTACTAATTATTAATAAACTAGATAATTAGAACTCATTTAACTAATACCTGTAATATATTTTCTGAATACTATATATAAATAAAGTGTATAAAAAATCTATTTTACTTCCACTTCTATTCATCATCATTCTCCTTTTGTTGGAAAAAACTCGCCCACGAGTTTTGTAGAATGCAATGATTACCATGCACGACTTAGAAGGATCCAGAAAAAAAATTTCGTACATCTTAAAAAATGACGGATGTGCAAAGAACTCTGAAAACATACTTCTAGGTAAAAGCGGATTAATCAAGGATTCTGAAATTATAAAGTCAATATGTTCGATCTCAATGATATCATCAATTTGTTTTTCTCGAACAAGAAAAACTTTCTCCACATGAGATTTTTCAACTTTATCAACATCAAGAACCCCTGTACTCTCGTGCTCTACATAACTTAAAGATTGTGGTATGATCACATTATCGTTATCTGATTGATTTTTCACATGTGTATCTTCAACTTGAACAATATCCCTTTCAACTTCATCTCTCTTGACAACTTTATCTTGTGTGTACTCCTTTGGACCAAAACGATTATTCAATTGCCTTTTCATCTCAGTCCAAGTTGTGATCCTTGGAGCCTCTTCCCTCATGAGCTTGAACTTCAAATTGTCAAACCATGCAGATGCATATCTTGTTAGCTTCATGTTTGCAATTTTATAAGACTTTTGATCCTCGTAGCCTTTGTAATCAAAAAAAAAAAATCCATATGATCCACCCATTCTAAGAAATCCTTAGAATCACCAGCCCCACTAAATTCTCATACATACCACTTCAAACATGTATCATTGTAATCATTACTAGTAGGTGGAGGGTTTCTTATAAAGCCTCCGCGAAGAGATGTATTTTCTACCGTAGCAATAACCCCCTCAATCCTCTCGTTTTTAACTTGTAAACCATTAATCCTCTCGTTTGTAGCTCGTAAACTTTTCTTGATCTCTGCTTGTTGTTGATTATGTTTTTCTAAATATTTTGCAATAAAATCAAATTGTTCTTTCAGATTTTTAAGAGTCAACTTCAAGAAATCTCCATCTGATCCTTTAAGATTTAAATCTTCATCCCCTGCCATTAACATGCAACAATACAAACCCAAGAACTAATATACCAAATTCGAAGATTTGACGTCGATTTCAATGGATTGTACAGTTGTAGAATAACCTTGATAACCAACAACCTTAGCCCTGATGACGATGAATAGTACCGTCAACAGTGCCAATGAACAGTACTGTGAACAGTGCCGATGAACAGTACTGTGAATAGTACAGATGAACAGTACGCGTGAACAATATAAGTGAACAGTACTCGTGAACAGTACCCGTGAACAATAACTTTTTTTTTGTAAAAGCCCTAGATCTCCCAACACTTAAGAAATTGATGGAGAAACCTTGGCTCTGATGCCAAATTGATACAGAACATGATGTGTTTATTTTAATATGTAATAATGATAAATATAAAGTAAACTTTGAATCTCCAAAGTTGGAGAAATAAAACTTTAACTCTAAATCTCCGAATGGAGAAACAAAACTCAAACTCTGAATTCACTCCTGAATTCGATTCTCAAAGCTACCGAATAGCCAAAATTTTATTTTCAATGTCGTCTCCCAAAAGATTACAAGACAAGAGTATTTATATGCTACATAAATAACCTTAGTCAACCCTTATTCAGATAGGATTCTAAAAGAAATTCAATATCAGCTAGGAATTTAGCTAATACCTGAACCCAACTGGGAAACCCATCAAAATCCTAATTCAACTTGAAAAATAAAATCCTAAGTGCTTAAAGTAAGAGAAATCCTTTCAAGTGAAAGGTAAAAACTTGCAAGCCAAAATATCTACTTTCTCAATAAAGTCCATAAATTGGACTAATTATTAATAAACAAGATAATTAAAACTCATTTAACTAATACCTATAATATATTTTCTGAATACTAGATATAAATAAAGTGTATAAAAACTTTATTTTACTTCCACTTCTATTCCTCATCAGTTTCCGAGTTACGAAGCCCAGGTTCGTGTCATTAGAGCCTGAGTTCTTATCCGAGTCATTGTATTTGAGTCTTGGAATGGTATTGAGTCATCTGAGTTCATTCATCGAGTTCGAGAGTGAGTTGTGTTTTATTGAATCAGTTGTTGAGTTAACTCATTTTGTGTTTTTTTACATTTATGTTCTGAGTTAGCTCGCCGAACTCAATCGGGTTTGTTAGCTTAACCTTTATTGGTTGAGTCGTCTGTTTGAGTTTTAAAGCTAATTACTGCATTTCTATGTTATACTATTATTGAGAGTTAACTCTGTTAATGTCAAGTGAACTCAGTGAGTTCGTTAACATCCGAGTTTTATATTGAATTTTGGAGTAAATGTACTTGAGTCACTCAGTCCAAGTCTACTGAGTTGTGTTAGTTCCGAATTTTAATTCATAGGTTTATTATTGCATCATTTTGATTCTTGAGATGTACATACAACTGCACCCTATAGTTTACTCGTCTATTTAAAGTCATATCCGTAATGATCTAATTTTCGGTGTTTGGTATGATTTTCGGTGTTTCTAAATATATAAAATGGTTAATTTAATTAATTTTATGTACCATGAATGATATTATTATTCATTGGAGGTCATGATTGATTACATGTATACCTTTATGGAGTAAATTTGTGCCATATTTTGTGCTTATATATCTTTGTGAAATAAATTTATGCCATGATTGATGGCTGATTACTACGTTTTATTGGTTTATTATTTATATTTTGATAGTTTCATTTACATAATTAATGTATGTTTTATTACTTTGACCAGTCATGTTTTTTTCGATATTTCTTTTAGCTTAATATTAATCTTGTCTCTAATAAATTATTATTATATCTAATGCTTTTTATTAATATATTATTAATTATTTTTTATTAATTATATTTGACCAAATTAATTTGGTGTCTATCCAAAGGAACTCCCTTTGGTTGGACCTCTTTGTTATATATATATATATATATATATATATATATATATATATATATATATATATATATATATATATATATATATACTAGTGATCAAATAGAAACTAAGGCTTAAATAGAAACTAGAAACCCCCAATTAATCTTACAATCTAATGGTCCACCCACACTCAATTTAAATACACCCTCCCACACCCAAACCCAACCCCAACCCACCCCCTTCTCCGGCGAGTTCCGGTCATCTTCTTCGGCCAGCTTGATTTTTCGGTGAGCTCAAAATTTTTAGATGTTACTTCTCCTCTTCATTTTTTCGACCTCTGGCCCCGCATGGGCACCATCTTCATCGTCCTCCTTTGCCATGTTTGATTATAAATCATCATCACCTTCATATCTGAAATCCGTCATGTTTGATTTGAAATCTATGTTCATCAGCCATGTTTGATTTGAAATCGCTGACCTAATTTATGATGGATACAACGGTACAATGTGGCGGCGATGGTGGAGATGTGGCGGCAATGATGGTGTGGGGGGTGGTGCGGGGGAAGAAGAAATAGGTTTTGTGCTGAAGCTTCTACTGAACTAGTCGGTGATTTCCACCGTATAAATTAGTGATTTTTGTAATATAAACGGATGATTCCTATAATGTAATTTAGTGATTTCTTGATTTTTGGTATCTCTCAGGTAGAAATCATCAATTCCAATACACTTCCTTTGTCGGAATCTATGGCGACGGCGATAGTGATTAAGCACTGATATTACTTGATGTGGGGGTGATTAACTGAGAGATATGCATAAAGTGATATATACGTACTACATTAGCTATACAGGAAAAAGGAAGAGTATGGTTGTAGGCAAGTCCAAGGATAACACTAATATCCTACTAGAATTACATAGGAAAAAGGAAGAGTATGGTTGTGGGCAAGTCCAAGGGGGCGTGTCAAAATAATATACTATGCGGCGATGGCAAGTGGTAGGGGTGGTGATGGTTAATTGGTAACAGTGGTAGAGTTTTCCCTTTTTTTTCGATGGGCCTGTTATATTTATGTGGGCTGCGAAGTAGAACTATATATATATATATATATATATATATATATATATATATATATATATAGGCAAGTGCTCAAATACAAACCATTTTTAAAATACAAACCTACAAACCAACAATAAATTAATTATATTTCATTTATTCTAAGGTTCCCGCCAAGGGTACCTTCACAAAAAATGCTTAAAATAATTGGCTCTATCAATAATAAAAAAAAAAACTTGCCGTGGAAATGCGAAGCATTTAAGACAGTAAACGGATGAGTTAGGTAGTCATGAGGGCCGAAGGCTCTCGACACACCCGTCAATCGTCTATTGCCTTTACCATTGATTGCCGTTCCTTACAACTTTAGAATGATAAAGGCGCGAAGCGCCGTACAAGAAGGTGCGAAGCACCGTTAACCAGTGAAATCCACTGCCACGTCATCACGTGAACAATGAATTTTTTTTTATTTTTTTTTATTTTTTTTGTTGGATAGAGCCATTTATTTTAAGCATTTTTTGTATTGGGGTACCCCTAGTTTGGTCATTAGATTAGCTTGAAATATTAGACTATGCTTGGTTTGTAGGTTTGTATTTTAAGGAGGTTTGTATTGGAGTAGCCCCCTATATATATATATATATATATATATATATATATATATATATATATATATATATACTATTATATAAAAGCCGAAACATTGAAAGTTTTGGTACCTGTTTTTTGGTACTGAGTGAATTTACTTATTTACCCTTAATTATAAAGGAAAATAAATAGATCTAAAATAAATAATAACATAATATAATTAATGGTAATTAGTCGAGATATTAGTTTTTATAAACCCCTAAAAACATCAATCGTATCATATCTTTCCATCATTAATATTTCCTTTTGAATTAAAACACGTTATAATTAATGGTAATTAGTCGATTAACATAATAAATTTAATGGTAATTAGTCGATTGCCTTTTTCACATTAGTATAATAAAATTAATGATAATTAGTCGATTGCCTTTTTCACATTTATTTTTAGTTAAACATATTACCTTTTATAAACACCTAAAAATATCAATCGTTTCATATATTTCGATCATTAATATTTTCTTTCGAATTAAAACACGTTACATTTTTAATTTAAAACAAATCTTACAATCATTAATTTATACCCGAAAATATCACACCATAATTTTCAAAAAAAATATAACACCTAAAATAAATAATAAAATAATATATTTAATGGTAATTAGTCGATTGACTTTTTCACATTTACTTTTAATTGAAGATATTACCTTTTATAAATACATAAAAAGATCAATCGTATCATATCTTTCAATCATTAATATTCCCTTTATAATTAAAACACGTTACCTTTTTAATTTACAACAAATTTTACAATAATTAATATATACTCGAAAATATTACAGCATATTTCTCAATTATTAATAAAATAAAATATATTAAAAACTGTATATGTTGTTTATAATAAAGAAACATTAGTATAATCTATAAACATGAGTATATTAAATTATACTAAATTAAAATTAAAAATAATTATTAAAAATAATGATTATATAAAAACATAATTATAATATTAAATAAAATTTATAATATAATATAAGAAACCCGTGCATTGCACGGGTTATAAGCTAGTATATATATATAGAGTAGTGATCTAGGGAGAACCTCCCTATCAAGAGAACTAATAGACCCATATCTAGACCACCACTGATTATTATAAAATATTAATTAGAAAATTATGAAAAATATAGTGACAGTTTTGTGATTATTTTGAAGATACATGGGCACAATTACAAGACTTTCAATCTTATCTATATTCCGATTCTGTTAATTTTTGAAATAATCTCAATAAGTTGATCTTGACTGATACCAATCATAATCATTGTGAAAATGGAAAGAAATAACAGATAATCTTTCCCTCTAATAACATGATTGTGATTTGTTATTACATATCATAACATCCATTGGAAAAAAAAAGCAGATCAAGAACACCGGAGAAAAACAACGCTATCAGTAGGACAGTAGGTGACGTTTTTCTATATTTGTACGATTCTTAACCATTGAAATCTTGTGATTATTTAGTGTTCTTTGTGTATTCTTGTATATATGATTATGATTAACTGATTAGGGTTTTTTGTTGTGATTTTAGGGTTTATTGTTCAGTTCTTGTAAATATATGGTGAGTGTTCTTGATGATAAGGATTCTACAGAGTGTTTTATTGATGATAGGGATTCTTTGTAATAAATATTCGTGTTGGTAACAAATGAATTCTTTCTTCAAATACTTGTACTGTTTAACTTTGATGCATGAACTTGATATGGATGAGGATCTTGGTGATGAACTAAAGGAAGTGCTTAATCAAATCAATGATTGTGGCCTGATGGCGGAGAAACTAGAAAGTGCAGACTATCTTGTTTTGTTGGTGAAACCAAAAATTAAATTCGATGTGGAGTATCACAGTGTTCCATCACTTGTGGATGCTATTTTTGGATGTTCTTAGTGTTATCACATTTTCAAGGATCTGGATATCTGGCTTCGGTGGCACCCGGTTATTTCACTGCTTGCTATTATGTATGTGTTGCTAATTGGCCAATGAAACGATACTTTGTGTTACTCAGACCAGAGTACTTGTGTCTTTGCCCAGCTTTAATGCTTTTGATCCATTTTAATTTTGTAGGCATACTCTGACTTCGTTTATAGTCAATTTCCGAATTTTTCTAATATTCAACAATTGGAGATAGTATCCCCCCGGGCACGGTGATCTCATTCTATCGACCTCCTTGATAGAGGCTTGTCCTTTGTTGCATACATTCAAGTTGAAGGTTGGATGTATCTTTTTATATATTTTTTCAAATTTGATTATTATATCTCGGTTTACTAATTATATGCTCTTAACTTTTAACTAGTGCTTGGTATATGATAGAAAATGGATTATTTGATTTTAACTTGTTAAAATGATGCACTTTTCTCTTTGAAGTTGGCATGGCATGCAGTATTGACACGAATTTATGCTGTTTTTCAGATAATGTGTGGCTGTTACAAACTTCTATATATGACAAGGCAAATTTCAGCCCCAAACTATGCTCAAGAAAATGCAATACGTTGCCATTTTCCTTGAGTCAGTCTAGTTGCTTATGTTTCTTTTGAAATAGTTTTCTTTGGTTTCTAGGTCGCTGGGAAGTAGTATTTTTAATCTACAATTGTTTGCAATTGTCGTTTTGTTTTGAGGTGTTTGTTAGTTGATATAATATCCTGCAGCATGTACTGATCTGTTTAAGTTGCAGCATGTACTGAAATGTTTAAGTTGTAATGATATTTCCTATTTACCAAAAAAAAAAAAGATTCGTTAAGTTGTGCTAAGATTTTTTAAGGTGTTCCTGTAAAAAATTTTAAAAATCTTTTAAGTATGTTACAACAAATTTTTTTTTTTTTTTTTGGTGTATAACCTTAATTTAATTTTTTGAGGTATCCTCAGAACTATAGGTTGACCTAATGAGATTTTAGTTGAATATTTTGCATATTATTTGGTTTAGTTTTATAAAACACTTAACAGAATCTTGAATAAATTATTGAGAACACTTAACAGAATCTTTAACAAATTAATTAAAACACTTAACGGTAACTTTAATAAATTAGTAAAAAAATTTAGCGGAATCTTTAATAAATTAAAGAGAACACTTAACAAAATATTTAATAAATTAATGAAAATACTTGATGAAATCTTTAGTGAGTTAATAAAAACACTTAACATAACCTTTGATAAATTAATATAACACATATTAGAATATATACAACACATATTAAAAATTAAAAAGTTTCAATTATAATAATTTTGAATTGATCATTGAAAAATTATTATGAAATATCTTAAAAAATCTAAGATATAATAGAAAATCGAAAAAAATCTAAATAAAACTAAAAAACACCTAAGAGAATCTTGGTGTATTACATAATATTTCTATATATTTATTTTTTCAAAAGAAAAATTATACATTTCTTTTAAATTAAGTTACATGTAGAAATATTAGAAAAGTCACTAAGATTTTCTTACGTGTTTCAAATCCATATATCAATTTATTTACTTTTATTATCTTTTTGAGATTCTTTCGAGAATTGTTTTAAAAGGCATGCTATAAAAATTGAATTTTGATTTGGAAAATTCTTATTTAAATTTTCTTAAATGTTGGATAAATTATTTATAGTGCTCTACTTGTACATAACTATACTAAAACCTATTTTATACCAACAAAATCTTTAATTGAATCTAAATGTAAATATCTGGTAACTTTATATTACAATTTTAAAATAATTAACAAAACACCTAAGAGAATCGTTGTGTATTACATAATATTTTTATTTATTTCTTTTTTTTTTAAAAAAAATAAACATTTCTTTTAAAATTAAGTCACATATAAAAATATCATCTTATATACCAAGATTCCGTTGTGTGCTTCAATGTATCAGTTTATTTCCTTTTATTATCTTTTTGATATTCCTTCGAGAATTGTTTTAAAAGGCAAGCGATAAAAAATTTTAAATTATAATTTGAAAAAATATTTTTGAATGTTCCATGAATTATTTATAATGTTGTACTTGTACATAACAAGTGTAACGCCCCCAGATCCCCTATAGAAATCTAGGTCGTCACATCTCTTGCGGAATATTCAATCACCTGCTCACAATATAATCTACAACAATATTCGTAATAAACTCCACAATTACTCCACGGGTTATAGTCTTAGAACAAGTACTTAATAATCCAAAAGTTATTACATATCAAGTTCATTTCCCAGAATCTCTGAAATACTATTACAACTCCAAAGTACTAGATAATAAAACATTTTACAAACATCTTCCTAGCTTGCACCCTCCTCAGATACTATAAAGCTAACAGGCGGAATCAGTGGTCTTTCCCCTTCCCTTAATCACGGTTCGCCGTACTAGTGCAAGCTCTGATTGTCGATGTTTAATAATATTTAAATAGCAAGAATGAGCCAAAGAATGCCCAACAAGTTTTATATACCAGAATCATATATATTTATACTCAAAGATGTGAATTATACGTCAACAATGTACTATCAAAATCATTTCGAAAATATATTCCTCTTTTGATTAACAATAAACAACTAAACCTTTAAACTCTCCCACTTTCGATATTACTCATATATATATACTACAAACTTCTTCGAGAAAAGACTCCCTATAATTTCCTCATCATACTGAAATTTACCCGCAAAAATTGAGTAAGAATATAATATTCATACTGCAATTAATACCTGCCTGTGGTATTAATTACACTGCTGATGGACTATATTCAGGAGATTCTTATCCGCTGGGCTGTAATGGATGATCAGTCCATACATCTTGCAATTTACTATTGGTAGAAGGATGATCCGCCTATCACACCCAAAGCCGCATCCGTGCTTTTATACACCTTTGTTGGGCTGGCCGCCGTACCAGTCTCTTACACTATCTCCAGTCCAGAACCTGGGGTACCAGAGTACCCCTGGGCACCTTTAACACTTATCACCTTAGATGTCACATATAATTCCACATGCACCTCAATATACTCCTTATAATAATTATCATCGTTCGAAACAACGAACGATTACTACTTCCAATAAATCACTCTCCTCTCAAAATATAAGAGGAGAAATATGAATGACTGCTTTGATCATGGATTCGAATAAAATGATCCAGATCAAATATCTCATCACTATAACGCCTTAGAAATTTCAGATTATTTAATTACTAAAAACTATTTATTTTATATTAAATGTGAATTATGTGGCGTATATAATTGTTGTGGAGGTGATGTGTCTGTGGAATAATATTTGGAGGTCAGATTGATATTTTATGTGTGTTATGTAAGCCCGACTATTTTAATTATATTTTTGGGAATTTATTTCCTATTTAATTGTGTTATAATTATCTTCTGTAAATTTTATAAAATCATCGGGATTAGCAGAAACCCTGAAATCTTTTTCATTATTAGCTTTATTAGTTTATATGACTTTTAAAAATAATTGGTGAATTATTTTTGGTTTTGGGAATTTTAAAATGATTTTATGAATTATTTTTCCATTCTATGGATTTAATCTTGTAAAATCCATATTTAATCCGTTTTTGATCCTAAAAATATTTTAAAAATATGTGGGTGATCGTAATTTTGTGTTCTTTATTATAGATTTTTTTAAATTTAAAATTTCACCCATTTTCCTATTAATTTGAATTTTTGGGAATTATTAATTGTATTTTTTTTTATAAGTATAATAATTATTCCTCTAAAACCACTTTCCCCTTTTTAATACTAGCAATCCCTAATTGGGAATTCATTTCCAGATTAACAGCAATCTCACGAATTCTCTCGAGCACTCCCGATAAATCTCTCTGGTAATCTCTCTCCCTCGCCCAAATATCTCTCCAATCTCTTTCCTTCCATTCTCTCTCTCAATCTCTCTTTCTCTCTAATCTCACTGTCCTATCTCCCTTCAATTCCCTCTCCAGTCGCGCACATAACCCTCCTCTCTGTTCGTACGTTTTTGTGGGTGTGTAGTTGTATGCAAGGCTCCTGATTTTTACTCCACGAATTATCAAAGTCGAGCCCTTCTTTTCCCCTGTTCCTGCGCTGTCGTGCTATTGTACTTTTCTGTGTGGATTTCTGCAGTGGGGTGTGTGTGTACTGGTGTATGGGTGTGTGTGTCGAGCTAGTGTGTGTGTTAATACGGTGTGTGTGTGTGTTGAGTAATAGTGTGTGTGTTTAATTCAAGGCATGGGTTTACAATGGAGGTATTGTGTGTGAGTTTTGGTCATTGGTTGGGGTGATTGGTTCGTATTGAACTGCCGGTTCAATTGAGTTATGTTGTGACTTACAATTCTGTGATGTTGCAACTGGTTCATGTTTAATTCCTATCGTGACTTGTTGGTTTCAAGATGATGTACAATATGATTAATTCTGATTTCTGCCTCTGTTATTACTCGGCTTGTTCGACCTTACTCAGTTACTTGGTTTACTGTGATAGTCCAGTTTATTGTCTATTTTTGCAAACATATGTATACATTCTGTGACTATTAAATCGATTTTGTTATTGATTTGGTAATGTTGCAGTTGTGGAACTGAATTATCCGGAGAATTAAATGATGATTACAGTCAGAGTTTTATTGGATTATTTACGGAAACTATAATCGTTTCCACGATATTTAGTGTGGAATTCCGAGTTGGAAACCCTAATTTGGGCACCCTCGGGATTTTGCCCCCTCGACGGTGATTTAATTTGAGTCGAGGGTATAAAATTGGCGATGATGATTATTTTCTGAGCCAAAAATATTTAATATTTATTATTTATTTACCTAATAATTGTAATTTATTATTGAGTTGTTATTAATTGCTTAAATGGTGTTAATTTATGAATCGGAGAATTGAAAATGCAAATCGAGATGTGAATTGGGATTGAATAATAATTATTGGAATATGGTTGTTTTATAATTGATAATCGTGTTGGTTGTGTCGGCTGTATCTCGACTGGCAGTCCCCCGTATAAAGGGGATGCCGTCAAAATTTTTCTAAAATATTAAAATCATTTCTTGATGATGAGTATGTATAATTATTTAACTTATACGAGTTGTGAGTCGGGCTTCATATTTTAAAATCTATATGGTATGTGCTTACGTGGCTATATGATTAAATACTTTTGTCTGTAGCTTATGTATTGATATTATATGATTAAATAAACATAAATTAGGGAACTATTCGCTGGGGTAGACTAAGTGGAATGTTTATATTGATTAGCGAGTATTAAACGGGATTCTGAAATAGTGTTATATTGTGTGTAGATCCCGTGGATAAAGGGAAGGCTAAAGCTGAGGACGTAAAGACGCTTCGGA
Organism: Saposhnikovia divaricata; assembly: GCA_036435485.1. Classification (NCBI taxonomy): domain Eukaryota; kingdom Viridiplantae; phylum Streptophyta; class Magnoliopsida; order Apiales; family Apiaceae; genus Saposhnikovia; species Saposhnikovia divaricata. The sequence continues at coordinate 191,249,693 of CM071597.1, forward strand.
TTCTGTGAATTTCTATTTAAGGCAAGTAAATTGCTTCAATTATCTTTTAAATGAGTTAGGATTACAAAAACCTGATTCATATGTTTATTTGAATTACTCTTGCTATAATTGTTCCAGTAATTTCCCGAAATCTTGAATACTTAATCGTTATGCCCCAAATTGGTTCTACTGTGTTGTTGATGCTATTAATGAATTGATTTACATCCATATTCCTTGAAAATATATTATTCCATTTTTCTTTTAAGTAAACCACTTCACTTACATTTCCAGCGAATTATGACTATCTTAACCTGATTCCTATGCATTCGATTTATCCTTGATATAACTGTTCTGATAATTTTCATTAATTGTGAATATTCAATTGTTATATCCCGAGTTGATTATATTGTTTTCGTTGATCCTTTTAGTAGCTTGACTTAAATTAATACCCTGTTTGCCATATCGAATTTGCCAATATTTAATTCAGAGATTACTTGGCCTTATTCTACTTGGTGAGATTTGAGATGTTGACCTGGAACGAAAGTGTCCAGAGTGTTTGGCAGTTGAGGTGGTCGATCGTTCCGACACCTGATGTTTAGCTAGGATTGGACTGTTAGTTTTTTTTAAAAATGTGGACCGTAAGGGTCGGACCAGATTCGTGGTCAGAAATAATTAAGGCCAATGTGTGCCGTGGATCCATTAAGGACATTGCTGTGTGCGTTTGTCCGGGGTTAGTGCGTGACTGATCAGCAGCCTAACCTTATAATTGTTTTTATTATAAAATGCATGATAGTCCAATCCGCTTCTATTCTATGATTCAGATAAAAGATGAACCTTTAATTGAGATATATATATATTGTTGAATTGTTAATTCTTGAAAATCTTGCAGACATATCAGTTGTTGATGTTTTAATTTCATACATATATACTTGCTGAGCGTTTTAGCTCACTTGCTTGCTAATTCTGTTTCCTCAGCTAAGCCAGGAGATGTCTAGAAGAAGTGGCCCGTCGGGTTGGGGTAGTCACCGAGGCAGTCAGAGGGTCGAGGCGGTTGGTTGGGTAGTGACATATACCTTGGTTTTTATTATATCTGTATTTGTAGGCAGATTATCATATTTAATGGGTTGTATATTATTTGATTCAGTTCTGGGTTGTAATAACTATTGGTAGTTGTTTCATACAGTGACCTGTGTGCGGTCTGGGCTGGTTTGGTTTTATTTCCTTATGGTTTAGTATATCTCGTACATGTGGACTGTTTTAGTTATACTTAGTTGCTTGAGCAGGTGATTAGTCCGGTTTATGATTACATCATGCCGAAATTTCTAAGATTTCCCCTATGTTAATGTTTAATTGAATATAAGAGTTTATATTATTATTGTTGGCTAGTGAGGGTGTTACAAGTTGGTATCAGAGCCACAGGTCACAGTCACTGAAACAATTAGGTGGGAAGTCGGGGTAGAGTTATAAGAAAGGTTAGGATGGTTTCGTGAGAGACAGGAAGTCTAATTATATTATATATATATATGTATACTTCAGGCACCTGCTTCTGGTTCCGATTCAGACCCGGACGAGGATCCGGAAGGAGGGGCTTCTGTACCGCAGCAGATTTCCCCAGGGGTTATGCAGCCGTTCGTGGGATCGCAGGGCTCAGTGAATGGGCCAGCATACCAGTATACTCCTCAGCCTGTACCATACCATGTGTACGAGCGAGTGGCCCGCGAGAGGGACTATCTCTTGGGGCAGATGGCAGAGTGGAGGGCTATGAGGGCTGGGGAGGAGGAGCGGGCTAGAGATAGAGATAGAGTGGTGGCTGAGCTGGAGGATGTCCGGAGGCGAGTACGAGCTCTTAGACGTGTTGTCATTAGGCGGGGACGGATGAGATCCCGAGATGAGCCGGCATTTGTGACACAGCAGGTGACCCTAGGTCTGGTGACGGCAGAGCTGGAGAGCATTTTGGGATCAGCCTGGCGGGGAGAGTCGGATGACGATGATGACCAGTGATGATTAGGGTAGTATGATGATGTGGTATTTAGAGGCACGTTATGGTGGTAGTAGTACGTCAGGATTTGCAGTACGACCAGTTTTGTTGTATATATCTGTTGTATTGTGACTAGATGTTAGCAGTCTTCTCTTTTAGTATTATGTTGTACCCTTATCGAAGCGTTGTTCTTACGCTTGTATCAGATCTATCTATATATGTCATTATCACTTTCGCAGAACTGTGTTAAATTCCTTTATACTGTCATTTATTTAAGCATCTTATTTACTGCTCGTTTCATATTTACCTTCAGCATCATTTCCTTCTAGCATAGTTTTTACTTTCGATACTATGTTTGACCTTAGCATTATGACTATTGTTTCTTTATAGCACTTGTTGAACGTTTGTGAATACTTTGTGTAACCTTGGATTAATATCCTATTGCACCCTGTGAATCAATTGTTGACCGGAATATTGGTTGGAGACCTCGAATTACCTTTCAGTAATATATGCATTGTTTGTTTAAGTTGGATCATTTTGAGCTATTATTTTCTGAACCTGAATCTAATATAATTGTTCATTGATTTCAGAAACATGCCACCCAAAAAGAAGAAACAAAATACCCGAACCCCCGATCAGGGTGAGCAAGCTAATCCACCCCCTGTTGGTCAGATGGACCCTGCCTTAGCACAAATATTACAAACTCTTGTTCAGCAGACTGCTACTCTGGCACAGCAACAGCAGCAATTACAGCAGCAATTGTTGGCACAACAGCAACAACAGCAACAACAGCAACAACGGCAACAGCAGCAACAACAACAACAGCAGCAGCAGCAGCCACCTGTTCCTCCGGTGGTTACTTTTAAGTCTTTCCAGGCAGTAAAACCTCCTGAGTTTAAAGGGACAGCGGACCCGGTGGAGGCGAGGTCTTGGTTAAAAGAGATGGAAAAAGCCATTGCACTGGTGGGGGTCCCAGCAGACAAACAAACTGAATATGTAAGTTATTTCTTGAAGAATGAAGCTACTTACTGGTGGGAGTCAGTGAAGATGTTGGAAGCTACTGAGGTGATTCCTTGGGAGAGGTTCACAGAGCTATTTTTGGAAAAGTATTTCCCCGACTATATGAAAGACCAGATGGAGATGAAGTTTTTGGAGCTGAAACAAGGGAAAATGTCGGTGACAGAATATGAAACCAAGTTTACGGAACTAGCTAGGTTTGCTCCGGCCTATGTGGATACGGAGAGGAAGAAGGCTAAGAGGTTTCAACAAGGATTGAAACCGTGGATTCGTACTAAACTAGCAGTTTTGGAGTTGGAGACTTATGCAGCAGTGGTGCAAAAGGCCATGATAGCTGAAGGAGAAAGCGAATTATACTTCAAGGAAAAAGAAGGAAAGAAGAGAAAGGCTGGGTCAATGGGGGAACGACAAGAGCAAGGCAGTTCTCATAATGTGCCAAATAAAAAGCCAGGATTCCAGCCAGGAAAGTATGGGAACCCTAAGAAGCCGGGATCAGGGAATGGGGGCCAAGGAAATAGAATTCAAGATGCGAGTCAACAGAAATTGGTTAGGCCACCCTTGGCAGAATGCAAAACTTGTGGGAAGAGGCATCCGGGGGTGTGTACAAAGTTGGAGGTGACGTGTTTCAAATGTAATCAAAAAGGTCATTATGCTCGGGAATGCAAGGCAGGAATTGTGTGTCACCGTTGTGGGAAGCCAGGGCATATAATGAAAGACTGTAAAGTACCTGTAGTGAAACCTCCAGTTCTGGCTAATCCAATACTGCAAGCAATTGAAGCACCACCCCCAACAGCAAGTGTCAGACCAGTGGCAAGGACTTTCAACATGACTCTGAACGAAGCTATTAAGAATTCGGATGTGGTAGCAGGTACGCTCCCTGTAAATTCTGTTCAAGCTAAAGTGTTAATTGATTCTGGGGCTACGAAATCCTTTATATCCAAAGAATTTGTTCAAAAGTTAAATTGTGAGGTATGCATGTTACGTGAAGCTATAGTTATAGAAATAGCTAATTCAGAACGAATTCCGGTGACTCAAGTGTGTCCCCGTTGCAAGATTGATATTTCAGGGCATTGTTTCTACGCTAATTTGATACCATTTCAGTTAGGTGAATTTGATGTTATCTTAGGAATGGATTGGTTAACAGAGAATAATGCCCAAATTGATTGCAAGAATAAGAAGGTGGTCCTTAAACCCTCTGATAATGTAGAAGTTACCTTTAGGGGTCAGAGGCAGACTAGGAGATTTTTGTCGATTATTCAAACAAAGAGGTTGTTGAGGCAAGGATGCGAGGGCTATATGGCTTATGTCATGGATACTAGTCAAGAGGTGCCTAAGATAGAGGAAATTCCAGTGGTGAATGAATTTCTTGATGTTTTTCCGGATGAACTTCCCGGATTACCTCCGGATAGAGAAATAGAATTTACCATCGATTTAGCCCCCGGAACTGAACCCGTGTCAAAGGCTCCCTATCGAATGGCACCTGTGGAGATGAAGGAATTGGCAGTTCAATTGCAAGATCTTCTGGAGAAAGGTATTATTAGGCCTAGTGTATCGCCGTGGGGAGCTCCGGTATTATTTGTAAAGAAGAAGGATGGAAGTATGAGACTGTGTATCGATTATCGGGAATTAAATAAGTTGACCATTAAGAATAAATACCCTTTGCCAAGAATTGACGATTTATTTGATCAACTGAAAGGAGCAACTTGTTTCTCGAAGATTGATTTGCGGTCAGGATATTTTCAATTAAAGATTAGACCGGAAGACGTTCCAAAAACAGCGTTTCGGACTAGGTATGGGCACTACGAGTTCTTAGTGATGGCCTTTGGGTTAACTAATGCACCAGCAGCGTTCATGGACCTAATGAATAGAGTCTTCAAGAAGTATTTGGATAAGTTTGTGATTGTGTTTATAGATGATATTCTGATATACTCGAAGACCGAAGAAGAGCATGCAGGGCATTTGAGAATAGCCTTAGAAACGTTGAGGAAAGAGAAACTGTATGCGAAGTTTTCCAAATGTGAGTTTTGGTTGAAAGAAGTGCAGTTTTTAGGGCATGTCATCAGCAGTGAAGGGATTAAGGTGGATCCTGCTAAAATTGAAGCCGTGATGAATTGGGACAGACCTAAAACACCCACAGAGGTTCGAAGTTTCTTAGGATTGGCGGGATATTATCGAAGATTTGTTCAAGACTTTGCGAAGATAGCCACCCCACTAACAAAGTTGACAAGGAAGAATGAAAAGTTTGTGTGGAATGAGAAGTGTGAAGAAAGTTTCCAGGAATTGAAGAAGAGATTGGTGACTGCACCTGTATTGACACTGCCAGATGAAAAAGGAAATTTTGTGATCTACAGTGATGCATCTCACAAAGGTTTGGGATGTGTACTGATGCAGCACGGTAAGGTAATTGCTTATGCTTCGAGACAATTGAAACCTCACGAGCAGAAATATCCTACTCATGACTTAGAATTAGCCGCGATTGTTTTCGCCTTGAAGATTTGGAGACATTATTTATATGGGGAAAAGTGTGAAATTTATACAGACCATAAGAGCTTGAAGTATATCTTCACTCAGAAGGAGTTAAATATGAGACAGAGAAGATGGTTGGAATTACTCAAGGATTATGATTGTACCATCAACTATCATCCTGGGAAGGCGAACGTGGTGGCGGACGCTTTAAGTAGGAAGGAGAAAATCAGTATGTTGACAATGCCTGAGGAATTATACAAAGAGTTTGAAAGATTGGAGATAGAGGTGTGTATGCCTGCAAGTAGTACAGATATGGTATACACTATGACGTTTCAGCCAGAATTGTTAGAAAAGATTCGCAGATGCCAGGAGGAAGTCATGAGCGGAGATGTGAACAAGTTAACAGGTGAGGAAATATGCACACAGGTAGATGACAAGGGGATATTAAGATTTTCTTCACGTATTTGGATACCCAATGTGACAGAGTTGAAGAATGAGATCTTACAGGAAGCCCACAGTTCGAAATATTCGATTCATCCAGGAAGTACGAAAATGTATCGAGACTTGAAAAGAAACTTCTGGTGGCCGGATATGAAGAGAGATATTGCTGAATGGGTGAGTAAGTGTTTGACCTGTCAGAAAGTAAAAGCAGAACATCAAAGGCCAAGCGGGATGCTACAACCATTAGAGATTCCCGAGTGGAAATGGGAACATATTGCAATGGACTTTGTGGTTGGATTGCCAAGGACGAGAGCTAATCATGATGCTATCTGGGTAATTGTTGATCGATTAACGAAATCTGCACACTTTCTTCCGATAAATGAGAGGTTTTCATTAGACAAATTAGTTCATCTGTACATAAAAGAAATTGTGGTGCGACATGGAGTTCCAGTATCAATAGTCTCAGATCGAGATCCAAGATTTAATTCGAGATTCTGGAGAAGTTTTCAAGAATGTTTGGGCACCGAATTAAAAATGAGTACTGCTTACCATCCTCAGACTGACGGTCAGAGTGAAAGAACGATTCAGACAATTGAAGACATGCTCCGAGTTTGTGCATTGGATTTTGCAGGAAGTTGGGATGAACACTTGCCGTTAGTGGAATTTTCATACAACAATAGCTTTCATGCAAGTATCGGTATGCCACCGTATGAAGCATTATATGGACGAAAGTGTCGATCTCCAGTATACTGGGAAGAAGTTGGCGAGCGAAAGATACTCGGACCTGAGTTAGTGCAGCAAACCAAGGAAATAGTTCAACTTATTCAGAAACGGTTAGTGACAGCTCAGAACCGACAGAAAAAGTATGCTGATTTGGCCAGGAAGAATATGGAGTTCAAAGAAGGAGAACAAGTACTGTTGAAAGTATCTCCGTGGAAAGGGTTAGTAAGATTTGGCAAGAAAGGAAAATTAAGTCCAAGATTTGTGGGGCCTTTCGAGGTATTGAAGAAAGTCGGAAAAGTCGCCTACGAGTTAGCTTTACCGCCTCATATGCAACATATCCATAACGTGTTCCATGTATCCATGCTTAAGAAGTACCACCTGGATTCTAAACATGTCATTGAATATGAGCCGATAGAGATTCAGCCAGATTTATCTTATGTGGAGCAGCCTATCAAGATACTAGATCGAAAAGAAAAGGTGTTGAGGAATAAAACAATTCCTATAGTGAGAGTTTTGTGGAGAAACCCCAAGGTGGAAGAATCAACTTGGGAGTTGGAAAGCGATATGCTGGAGAAGTATCCTCAATTATTCTCTTAGGTGAGATTCTGGGGACAGAATCCTTTTAAGGGGGGAAGGTTATAACGCCTTAGAAATTTCAGATTATTTAATTACTAAAAACTATTTATTTTATATTAAATGTGAATTATGTGGCGTATATAATTGTTGTGGAGGTGATGTGTCTGTGGAATAATATTTGGAGGTCAGATTGATATTTTATGTGTGTTATGTAAGCCCGACTATTTTAATTATATTTTTGGGAATTTATTTCCTATTTAATTGTGTTATAATTATCTTCTGTAAATTTTATAAAATCATCGGGATTAGCAGAAACCCTGAAATCTTTTTCATTATTAGCTTTATTAGTTTATATGACTTTTAAAAATAATTGGTGAATTATTTTTGGTTTTGGGAATTTTAAAATGATTTTATGAATTATTTTTCCATTCTATGGATTTAATCTTGTAAAATCCATATTTAATCCGTTTTTGATCCTAAAAATATTTTAAAAATATGTGGGTGATCGTAATTTTGTGTTCTTTATTATAGATTTTTTTAAATTTAAAATTTCACCCATTTTCCTATTAATTTGAATTTTTGGGAATTATTAATTGTATTTTTTTTTATAAGTATAATAATTATTCCTCTAAAACCACTTTCCCCTTTTTAATACTAGCAATCCCTAATTGGGAATTCATTTCCAGATTAACAGCAATCTCACGAATTCTCTCGAGCACTCCCGATAAATCTCTCTGGTAATCTCTCTCCCTCGCCCAAATATCTCTCCAATCTCTTTCCTTCCATTCTCTCTCTCAATCTCTCTTTCTCTCTAATCTCACTGTCCTATCTCCCTTCAATTCCCTCTCCAGTCGCGCACATAACCCTCCTCTCTGTTCGTACGTTTTTGTGGGTGTGTAGTTGTATGCAAGGCTCCTGATTTTTACTCCACGAATTATCAAAGTCGAGCCCTTCTTTTCCCCTGTTCCTGCGCTGTCGTGCTATTGTACTTTTCTGTGTGGATTTCTGCAGTGGGGTGTGTGTGTACTGGTGTATGGGTGTGTGTGTCGAGCTAGTGTGTGTGTTAATACGGTGTGTGTGTGTGTTGAGTAATAGTGTGTGTGTTTAATTCAAGGCATGGGTTTACAATGGAGGTATTGTGTGTGAGTTTTGGTCATTGGTTGGGGTGATTGGTTCGTACTGAACTGCCGGTTCAATTGAGTTATGTTGTGACTTACAATTCTGTGATGTTGCAACTGGTTCATGTTTAATTCCTATCGTGACTTGTTGGTTTCAAGATGATGTACAATATGATTAATTCTGATTTCTGCCTCTGTTATTACTCGGCTTGTTCGACCTTACTCAGTTACTTGGTTTACTGTGATAGTCCAGTTTATTGTCTATTTTTGCAAACATATGTATACATTCTGTGACTATTAAATCGATTTTGTTATTGATTTGGTAATGTTGCAGTTGTGGAACTGAATTATCCGGAGAATTAAATGATGATTACAGTCATAGTTTTATTGGATTATTTACGGAAACTATAATCGTTTCCACGATATTTAGTGTGGAATTCCGAGTTGGAAACCCTAATTTGGGCACCCTCGGGATTTTGCCCCCTCGACGGTGATTTAATTTGAGTCGAGGGTATAAAATTGGCGATGATGATTATTTTCTGAGCCAAAATTATTTAATATTTAATATTTATTATTTATTTACCTAATAATTGTAATTTATTATTGAGTTGTTATTAATTGCTTAAATGGTGTTAATTTATGAATCGGAGAATTGAAAATGCAAATCGAGATGTGAATTGGGATTGAATAATAATTATTGGAATATGGTTGTTTTATAATTGATAATCGTGTTGGTTGTGTCGGCTGTATCCCGACTGGCAGTCCCCCGTATAAAGGGGATGCCGTCAAAATTTTTCTAAAATATTAAAATCATTTCTTGATGATGAGTATGTATAATTATTTAACTTATACGAGTTGTGAGTCGGGCTTCATATTTTAAAATCTATATGGTATGTGCTTACGTGGCTATATGATTAAATACTTTTGTCTGTAGCTTATGTATTGATATTATATGATTAAATAAACATAAATTAGGGAACTATTCGCTGGGGTAGACTAAGTGGAATGTTTATATTGATTAGCGAGTATTAAACGGGATTCTGAAATAGTGTTATATTGTGTGTAGATCCCGTGGATAAAGGGAAGGCTAAAGCTGAGGACGTAAAGACGCTTCGGATTCTGTGAATTTCTATTTAAGGCAAGTAAATTGCTTCAATTATCTTTTAAATGAGTTAGGATTACAAAAACCTGATTCATATGTTTATTTGAATTACTCTTGCTATAATTGTTCCAGTAATTTCCCGAAATCTTGAATACTTAATCGTTATGCCCCAAATTGGTTCTACTGTGTTGTTGATGCTATTAATGAATTGATTTACATCCATATTCCTTGAAAATATATTATTCCATTTTTCTTTTAAGTAAACCACTTCACTTACATTTCCAGCGAATTATGACTATCTTAACCTGATTCCTATGCATTCGATTTATCCTTGATATAACTGTTCTGATAATTTTCATTAATTGTGAATATTCAATTGTTATATCCCGAGTTGATTATATTGTTTTCGTTGATCCTTTTAGTAGCTTGACTTAAATTAATACCCTGTTTGCCATATCGAATTTGCCAATATTTAATTCAGAGATTACTTGGCCTTATTCTACTTGGTGAGATTTGAGATGTTGACCTGGAACGAAAGTGTCCAGAGTGTTTGGCAGTTGAGGTGGTCGATCGTTCCGACACCTGATGTTTAGCTAGGATTGGACTGTTAGTTTTTTTTAAAAATGTGGACCGTAAGGGTCGGACCAGATTCGTGGTCAGAAATAATTAAGGCCAATGTGTGCCGTGGATCCATTAAGGACATTGCTGTGTGCGTTTGTCCGGGGTTAGTGCGTGACTGATCAGCAGCCTAACCTTATAATTGTTTTTATTTATAAAATGCATGATAGTCCAATCCGCTTCTATTCTATGATTCAGATAAAAGATGAACCTTTAATTGAGATATATATATATTGTTGAATTGTTAATTCTTGAAAATCTTGCAGTCATATCAGTTGTTGATGTTTTAATTTCATACATATATACTTGCTGAGCGTTTTAGCTCACTTGCTTGCTAATTCTGTTTCCTCAGCTAAGCCAGGAGATGTCTAGAAGAAGTGGCCCGTCGGGTTGGGGTAGTCACCGAGGCAGTCAGAGGGTCGAGGCGGTTGGTTGGGTAGTGACATATACCTTGGTTTTTATTATATCTGTATTTGTAGGCAGATTATCATATTTAATGGGTTGTATATTATTTGATTCAGTTCTGGGTTGTAATAACTATTGGTAGTTGTTTCATACAGTGACCTGTGTGCGGTCTGGGCTGGTTTGGTTTTATTTCCTTATGGTTTAGTATATCTCGTACATGTGGACTGTTTTAGTTATACTTAGTTGCTTGAGCAGGTGATTAGTCCGGTTTATGATTACATCATGCCGAAATTTCTAAGATTTCCCCTATGTTAATGTTTAATTGAATATAAGAGTTTATATTATTATTGTTGGCTAGTGAGGGTGTTACAATCACCACCAATAATTAACAAGTAGTTTTCCAAAACATTTATCTCCCTTCGAGTACGAACAATGTACCTCGATACTTGTCCCAATCATATGGACCAATAACTCTTATACATACTACTATACTCATATACAATCCGGATAACATTCACAACAATAATATATATACATGCATTCAATTGCATTAATATCCGGTATTTGAGTAATGAGATAAAATACTTGCAACTTTGTAAAGAAAACATTTGAAATGACATATACCATACGTTGAAACATATATACTCTGAACAATATAGTAGGGTTAAGTATACTTGCCTAGTACTCTGCATGTAGTAGGGGCTCATAGCGGGGCCCGACAATCTAAACAAAGTTAAGAAAATACGTGATTAATCTCCTATACGATCCACTTATAACTCAATGCTTAGACACTTAAGCCAATCACAAACAAGGCACTAAGGGGTCCCTCTAGACTCGTACTAAGTCTATGTTAATCGATAAACACATAAGTCATAAGTTTGGTTCGAAATAGATCCTCAAATTCAAGTTATACTTAACCATTTTCAACATTGGTTTCTAAGTCGAGTTCTTAATGGTTTTTACTTTCGCAACCTCTGCTGTTTCATTTTTTATAAAATCTAAATAATCTTTGGATTCGAAACCACTTCTCATACTTTCCTAACTGACCTTAGTATTTAACCTCAAAATATCACATTCGAATTCCATTTTTAAGGGTCTCAAAATTAACCTCAAAGTTGATACATTTCTACGACATTGTTTCTCGAACCACTTTCACTGAAACGGTCATATCATAATAATCGTAAACTCTTTTGACACGATTCTTGTGGCCACATAAACTAGACTCCAAAACCTACTCAATATGGTCAGTGGTTGCAGTCTAAAAATGTTTAAGGGTTCGGATGGCTACTGTCCACTTGGTTCAAGAAATTTGGGCATTACGACGGCTCTAAATCGAGCATTTCCATTTTGTAACTTCTCTACCAAGCCATACAAGGCAAACCAACCTTCAATATCACACACTAACCATCACATAAGACCTCTAGGGTCAGTGGTAAGGTCCATTGACCACCACTCAATCCATACACCTCAAAACAAAGTTAAATATTCAAGGATGTTCTTATTAAACACCATAACTTACATCACTAGCAAAAACTCTAATAAAACTCAACATAACTCAAGTAAGGTTTCGGTTTTTACCTTTCTTGATGACTTAAGAACAATAATAAAGCTTTACAATGGATCCTCTAGCCTTGGATGCACCTTAGGAAGCTTGAACACTAAGATCAAAACATGAAAAACTAAGTAAAACACTATTCATTACTATTCATCATCATCTTGTAAAATCTGTATAAATTCGAAAATTCAGAGCTTGGTTCTCAAATTTTTACCACACCTTCTACTCTTCAAGGGATTTCTTTTGAGTCATTTCTCATCACCAGGGGATGCTTGAAGCTCGACCTATGGGCTTGCTAAGGTGAGAGGTCGAATCTGCCAATGGTTGGACAGTTTTGATTCTCCAACTTGGAGGAGAGATTTGGCTAGGCTACACTCCTTTGTTGGCCATGAAATTTTAAACGTGTGTTCGCCATACAATGAGGGTGCTATGGTTCAAATTTGGTGATATATGAATGGATAGAAGTGGAGATATGAATTTTTCTTTCATGGTTGCTCATGCGGGGCAGTTTGTGTTTTTCTTGGTTGTTCTTGCTTTTTCTTTTCTCCACCTCCAATCTTGACTTGTCAACTACTTTCTGATCAAAATATTTTGATATTTCAGATGTTTATTGGCTGTGTTGATCCCCTTGATACTTATGCAAAGTGTTTTGGATAAGCTTGTTTGATTTGTTTTGTTTTTGGAATTGATTTAAGTGATTTAAATCACTTAAATCCTAAATTGTTTTGATTTTAATCCTTGAACTAAATTTTTTTTTAATCCACTTGATATAACTCTCTTGATGATCATGTAGGATATTTAATCTCGTTATGAACTCAATCCAAATTCCATAATTTGTTCGCTTTATCGCTTAATCTCGTTATAAAGTTCTAGCGATTCCTAGAACGTTCGTTATACTAACTCAGGGGTTTTCATTCTAAAACCTTAAATCGCCTTTAATAAAATAATAAAATATCAAATCCTTGAATCCTTGATTTAAATAACTCATTTGTCTTGGTCGTATTGAAATGCTCCTCACTGCCCGGTCAAATATTCCATAAAAATAAAGTTTGGAATTTCTAAATTCCGATCGCGTTTACAATCACTTATTTACATCGTAGAACACTAATATAACTTCGAAATATCCATACCATGTCTCGTACATAGCGTAACATGAAAAATTTCTTAGTGCTCAAATATCACTATTCATCCATAATTTCACTATTCATCCCTCAAAGGAAAATTTTTCTCAAGTACAGAAATTTGGGTTATTACAGTCTCCCCTCCTTAAAAGGATTCCGTCCTCGGAATCATCGTAGGCAATAACTAAGGTTGCTCATCTCGTACTTTAGTCTCCAATATCTTCTCATCACTATTTCCAGCTTTAGGCTCCCCTATCTCGATTATAAACTCTCATGCTATACCGTCTATTCCGTCTCTGTTACTCCTCTCCCATTCTTTAACATACCTCTATTTTCATATCGGCTCATCATTTATATACACATCTACAATATTACGAAAACGTGCACCTTCTATCCCGTCCATCTCCCTCATGCCATCGGCCACCGTCGTATTAAAAATCCTAGCGATCGATTGGTTGCTATTAGTTTCACCGCTTTGTCGTGACGCCGCTGGTCCCGTTGCCGACGCTTTACAGTCTCTAGAGATGTGACCCTCATTTCCATATTTGTAGCAACCTACTCATTTCCTGGGACAATTCATCTGTTGATGCCCCTCTTGACCACAGTTATAATACCTACCTCCTGATTTTGCACATACTCTCGAATGCTTCTTTCTACATGTCTATTTTAATCTCTCTTTCCTACTTAGGGTATTAGTCACCACATTGGTCTTCCCCAACTAGTAATTATTGCACCTCGAAATCCTTCATCAATTATACCCACTTCCTTCCTCATATTCTTTCCTCTTACTAATCATCAAATATACTTCTTTCTTCTCATCTTTATCCTCCTTGAATCAATTCACTCTCAGCTTTTACCATGGCTGCTTCTTATACCCATATCACATAGTCCCTTATCTAAAACACTGCATCATTATATTCAATCTATTATTTCAATCCCTGTTGAAATCTTCTAGCTCCTTCCTCCTTCAAATCCATACATAATACCATCATATTCTTCTTGTTTTGTTTCCATCTATAAAATCCACTCTATTTATCTTTTCTACACTTCTCCAAAAGTCATAGCCCCACTCGATCCAACTTATCCTAATATGGTTTAGTCTAATAAAACTGTATACCCATGAAATATTTATTTATGAAAACAAAATAGTATATATCTATACATATGCATATATATATATATATATATATATATATATATATATATATATATATATATATATATATATATATGTATACATATCTCTATATACTCATTTTAAAAAAAAATTAAACTAAATAAATAAATCATGGATACACATTTTTCTCATCCCCAATTGATTATACTATTGGTATTGGTTATCATGTTTCTACTCCACTACTCCTTGAGATCCTACTATATATATACCTATCGGTTCCTTGGCTTCTAAACTCTCTCTTATATAGTCATAACCCCTTTCACTCTTGTTCTAAGGTTTATAACCTACTGCTCTGATACCATCTCTGTAACGCCCCCAGATCCCCTATAGGAATCCAGGTCGTCACATCTCTTGCGGAATATTCAGTCAACTGCTCACAATATAATCTACAACAATATTCGTAATAAACTCCACAATTACTCCACGGGTTATAGTCTTAGAATAAGTACTTAATAATCCAAAAGTTATTACATATCAAGTTCATTTCCCAGAATCTTTGAAATACTATTACAACTCCAAAGTACTAGATAATAAAACATTTTACAAACATCTTCCCAGCTTGCACCCTCCTCAAATACTATAAAGCTAACATGCGGAATCAGTGGTCTTTCCCCTTCCCTTAATCACGGTTCGCCGTACTAGTGCCAGCTCTAATTGCCGCTGTTTAATAATATTTACATAGCAAGAATGAGCCAAAGAATGCCCAGCAAGTTTTATACACCAGAATCATATATATTTATACTCAAAGATATGAATTGTACTTCAACAATGTACTATCAAAATCATTTCGGAAATATATTCCTCTTTTGATTAACAATAAACAACTGAACCCTTAAACTTTCCCACTTTGGATATTACTCATATATATATATATATATATATATATATATATATATATATATATATATATATATATATATATATATATATATATATACTACAAACTTCTTCGAGAAAAGACTCCCCATAATTTCCTCATCATACTGAAATTTACTCGCAAAAATTGAGTAAGAATATAATATTCATACTGCAATTAGTTACCGCCCGTGCTATTAATTACACTGCTGATGGACTATATTCAGGAGATTCTTATCCGCTGGGCTGTAATGGATGATCAATCCATACATCTTGCAATTTACTACCGATAGAAGGATGATCCGCCTATCACACCCTAAGCCGCATTCGGGCTTTTATACACCTTTGTTGGGCTGGCCACCATACCAGTCTCTTACACTATCTCCAGTCCAGAACCTGGGGTACCGGAGTACCCTTGGGCACCTTTAACACTTATCACCTTAGATGTCACATATAATTCCACGTGCACCTCAATATACTCCTTATAATAATTATCATCATTTGGAACAACGAATGATTACTACTTCCAATAAATTACTCTCCTCTCGAAATATAAGAGGAGAAATATGAATGACTGCTTTGATCATGGATTCGAGTAGAATGATCCAGATCAAATATCTCATCACCTCAAATAATTAACAAGATAGTTTTCAAAAACATTTATCTCCCTTCGAGTACGAACAATGTACCTCGATACTTGTCCCAATCATATGGACCAATAACTCTTATACATACTACTATACTTATATACTATCCGGATAACATTCACAACAATAATATATATACATGCATTCAATTGCATCAATATCCGGTATTTGAGTAATGAGATAAAATACTTGCAACTTTGTAAAGAAAACATTTGAACTGACATATACCATACGTTGAAACATATATACTCTGAACAATATAGTAGGTTTAATTATACTTGCCTGGTACTCTGGATGTAGTAGGGGCTCATAACAGGGTCCGACAATCTAAACAAAGTTAAGAAAATACGTGATTAATCCCCTATACGATCCACTTATAACTCAATGCTTAGACACTTAAGCCAATCACAAACAAGGCACTAAGGGGTCCCTCTAGACTCGTACTAAGTCTATGTTAATCGATAAACACTTAAGTCATAAGTTTGGTTCGAAATAGATCCTCGAATTCAAGTTATACTTAACCATTTTTAACATTGGTTTCTAAGTCGCGTTCTTAGTGGTTTTTACTTGCGCAACCTCTGCTGTTTCATTTTTTATAAAATCGAAAAATAATCTTTGGATTCGAAACCACTGCTCATACTTTCTTAACTGACCTTATTATTTATCCTCAAAATATCACATTCGAATTCCATTTTTAAGGGTATCAAACTTAACCTCAAAGTTAATACATTTCTACGACATTGTTTCTCGAACCACTTTCACTGAGACGGTCATATCTCAATAACCGTAAACTCTTTTGACACGATTATTGCGGCCACATAAACTAGACTCCAAAACCTACTCAATATGGTCAGTGGTTGCAGTATAAAAATGTTTCAGGGTTCGGATGGCTACTGTCCACTTGGTTCAAGAAATTTGGGCATTACGACATCTCTAAATCGAGCATTTCCATTTTGTAACTTCTCTACCAAGCCATACAAGGCAACCCAACCTTCAATATCACACACCAACCATCAAATAAGACCTCTAGGGTCAGTGGTAAGGTCCATTGACCACCACTCAATACATACACCTCAAAACAAAGTTAAATATTCTGGATGTTCTTATTAAACACCATAACTTACATCACTAGCAAAAACTCTAATAAAAATCAACATAACTCAAGTAAGGTTTCGGTTTTTACCTTCCTTGATGACTTAAGAACAATAATAAAGCTTTACAATGGATCCTCTAGCCTTGGATGCACCTTAGGAAGCTTGAACACTAAGATCAAAATATGAAAAACTAAGTAAAACACTATTTATTACTATTTATCATTATCTTGTAAAATCTATATAAATTCGAAACTTCAGAGCTTGGTTCTCAAATTTTTACCACACCTTCTACTCTTCAAGGGCTTTCTTTTGAGTCATAGCTCATCACTAGGGGATGCTTGAAGCTCGGCTTATGGGCTTGCTAAGGTGAGAGGTCGAATCTGCCAATGGCTGGACAGTTTTGATTCTCCAACTTGGAGGAGAGATTTGGCTAGGCTACACTCCTTTGTTGGCCATGAAGTTTTAAACTTGTGTTCTCCATACAATGAGGGTGCTATGGTTCAAATTTGGTGATACAGGAATGGATGGAAGTGGAGATATGAATTTTTCTTTCATGGTTGCTCTTGCGGGGCAGTTTGTGTTTTTCTTGGTTGTTCTTGCTTTTTCTTTTCTCCACCTCCAATCTTGACTTGTCAACTACTTTATGATCAAAATATATTGATATTTCAAATGTGTATTGGCTGTGTTGATCCCCTTGATACTTGTGCAAAGTGTGTTGGATAAGCTTGTTTGATTTGTTTTGTTTTTGGAATTGATTTAAGTGATTTAAATCACTTAAATCCTAAATTGTTTTGATTTAATCCTTGAACTAAATTTTTTTTAATCCACTTGATATAACTCTCTTAATGATCATGTAGGATATTTAATCTCGTTATGAACTCAATCCAAATTCCATAATTTGTTCGCTTTATCGCCTAATCTCGTTATAAAGTTCTAGCGATTCCTAGAACGTTCGTTATACTAACTCAAAGGTTTTCGTTCTAAAACCTTAAATCGCCTTTAATAAAATAATAAAATATCAAATCCTTGAATCCTTGATTTAAATAACTCACTTGTCTTGGTCGTATTGATTTAAATAAAGTTTGGAATTTCTGAATTCCGATCGCGTTTACATTCACTTATTTACATCGTAGAACACTAATATAACTTCGAAATATCCATACCCTGTCTCGTACATAGCGTAACATGAAAAATTTCTTAGTCCTCAAAAATCACTATTCATCCATAATTTCACTATTCATCCCTCAAAGGGAAATTTTTATCAAGTACAGAAATTTGAGTTATTACAACAATATTCGAAACTTATTTTAGATCAGTAAAATATTTAAACAAATCGTAATATAAATATTTGATAAAGTAATATTATGATTTCAAATAATTAAAAAAACACCTAAGAGAATCTGAGTATTACATAATAGTTCTATATTTTTTTTTAAAAAAAAAAATTACGCAATTTTTTTAAAATTTAAGTTACTTATAAAAATATTATGTAATACACCAAGATTCTTTTACATGTTTCCAATTAATAAAATTTAAATATAACTAAAAAACATCTAAGAGAATCTTGGTGTAGTAAATAATATTATTATATACTTATTTTTTCGAAAGAAAATTTATTCATTTCTTTTAAAATTAAGTTACATGTAGAAAATATTATAAAATATACCAAGATTCTCTTACGTGTTTCAAATCAATATATCAATTTATTTTCTTTTATTATCTTTTAGAAATTTCTTCGAGAATTGTTTTAAAAGACATGCTATAAAAATTGAATTTTGATTTGGAAAATCATTATTTAAATTTTCTTAAATGTTGGATAAATTATTTATAGTGCTCAACTTGTACATAATTATACCAAAACTTATTTTATACCAATAAAATCTTTTAGTAGAATTTAAATTTAAATATCTAATAAAAGTATATTGTAATTTTAAAATAACGAACAAAACACCTAAGAGAATCATGGTGTATTACATAATATTTTTATATATTTTTATATGTTTTATATATTTACATATCATTTTGACATTCTTTCGTGAATTGTTATAAAAGGCAAGCTATAAAAAATAATTCGAAAAAATATTTTAAAATGTTAAATCAATTATTTATAACGTTGTACTTGTACATAACTATATTCGAAACTTATTTTAGATCAATAAAATATGTTAAAAGAATCTTAATATAAATATTTGATAAACTAATATTATGATTTCAAATAATTAACAAAACATCTAAGGGAATCTTGGTATTACATATGCTAAGTGTTGTGCCAAAAACAATTTATAGAGAATATATATAACTTTTTCTTTTTTGCTAAACAAGAATATATATATCTAATTATAAAGTTCTATTTTTCACAACAATTTGTGTTGATATATTTGCAAAATTTTATTTTAGGCTCATATTATGCAAAAAATAAACTAAGCATAATTTCTATGTTTTTTATTTACATTTTTGTGTATGTGTACATGGATTCTCTTAAAACGTTTTATTAAAAAAAAAAAAACTACTCCGTTATTAAAAAAAACTTACTTCAGTACACAAACTATTTATACGTCTAGACGAGATTCTCTTAGGAATTTTATTAAAAAAATATCTATACTATACTATTATAAGCGAAACAGGGTATAATTGGTTCGTTAGTCACCTTCCCAAAAAGTTTGTTAACACCATCCAAAAATGAAAAAATAAATTAAAATGCATATAAAATTTTATCTAACTTAATAACAAATTCTTTTAATTACACTCTAATTAATATTCAATTACATGCTCTTTTAGTTATATTTAAATTAAAATTCTTCACATACAACCAACTTTTTTAGACTCTTTCAATTACTTGGAAATCAAATATTTTCAAAATCAATTTAAATAATTTTAATATCATATATTTATTAACAAATTATAAATCTATCTATACTATACTATTATAAGCGAAACATGGTATAATTGGTTGGTTGATCGGTTAACGCCTTCCCAAAACGTTTGTTAACACCTTCCAAAAATGAAAAAATAAATTAAAATGCATATAAAATTTTATTTAACTTAATAACAAATTCTTTTTATTACACTCCAATTAATATTCAATTACATACTCTTTTAGTTATATTTGAATTAAAATTCTTCACCTACACCCAATTTTTTTAAACTCTTTCAATTAGTTGGAAATCAAATATTTTCCAAATAAATTTAAATAATTTTAGTATCACATATTTATTAACAAATTTACAACAAATTATAAATCAACAGAATGAAAATAAACTAAAACTATATAATAAACAATAAAATTTCACACAATTACAAATTAATATTAAATTCTATTTTAGACAAATATTACATTAGGGATTATTATGGATTCATAATTTGAATATGATAATATCAACCAAAATTTGAATATAAGTATATTTGATACTTTCATTTATATTTATATTATTATAATAAAATATAACAATATATCATATAATTAAACGATTATTATTTAATAATTTAGATGTTATGCCAATATTATATTAAGTAATACATATGAGATATATAATTATTAAAATATAAATAAAATATTATTTAAATTTAAAAAACTGTGCATCGCACACTATTATAAGCAAAACAAGGTATATTTGGTTAGTTTGTTGGTTGGTTAATGCCTTTCAAAAAAATTGTTAATACTTTCCTAAAACTAACAAGTTAAAAATTTATATTAAAAATATTAATCTATATATTATAAACAACAAAATTCATCAATAATGCACAAAATCATATTTTTATAAAATTGAAAAATGTGTTTAAAATTCCAAATTCAGTTACATTATATATAACTTATTAAAAATAAAAAACTACATATTTTTTAGAATTATAAACGTTTTCAATTATATCCCTATTAGAATCATCGTCCGCACACACTTCTTCCTACGATTCTTTCTTCTACGCTTTTAGGTTACACTAAATAATTTTTTAAAAATATCTATTGAATTCTTAAGATATTTAACAATAAACTTAAAAATAATGTTAAATTAATGATGAACATATGTAAATTTAAAATTAATAATAAAAATCTATTTAAATAAATTAAAATTTATATTAAATCAAAAAATTAATATATTAATTCATAATAATAATATATGATAGCCCGTGCTTTGCACGGGTTATAGGCTAGTATATTATTTAAAATAGCATTCATGTGTCAGTTTCACGACGAGACATGATTCTCTTAAATGATTTGTTAAAAATATATTAATTATTTAAAATATCTTGCTTGTGTAAACAAATTATTTCTATAATTAGACAAAATATTCTTAAGTATTTTTTCAAAAAAACTATCGACGATTAATAATTACATTCTTATGTCATTTTTACGACGAAACGAGATTTTCTTAAATGTTTACTTAAAGTTTGAGAATCTTTAAAATGTTGTATATATTCTATCACAACCTTTTTTTTATTTTATTGCAACGAATTCGATCATTTTGTACTAGAAATAATTCTTGTCTAGCAAAAATAAATATTAAAATATTGATGTGCTATTATTTTTATTTTTGAAGTAATAGGTTCACCGTGTTATTTTTATATGAATGTTCAAGATTCAAGGAGGTGTGCTAGTATAAATATTTAGCCTGTTTTTAATTATCGTAGATTAAGATTCCTTTTAGTATTATGACGTTGTAAGTTATTTTACGAGGATTTTAATTAATATTATACCAAGAATATTTAGGAGAATCTTTTCATATATAGATTTTAATTGATTATTTTAATAAAATTCAATGGAACACTTAATAGAATTTATACATATAAAATATTGATCCAACATAAAAAAATTACCGTGAAAAATAAATTTATTAAATTTATGTAAAGTACTTAAGAGAATATTATATTCTCGTGGAAACTATTTGTTGACAAAAAAAAAAGTTATCTTTGAATAATTAATGTACTTTTAATAATACAAATAAGAGTATATCCTTAGTTCTAGAAATAATTTGTTTATACAAGTAAGTTATTTTAAATGGTTAATATATTTTTCGATAAAAACACTTGAGAGAATCTATATAAAACATATGCACAGAAATCTAAATAAAAAACACAAAATTTTGAATTTCAATTAATAATACTCTATTGTCAGCAAATATTTTTTCCATTATCAAACCTATCAATTGATTGCAATTTTAAATTCATTACTATTGAAACCAATTTCCACGATTTGACTTGATAATCGAGTGGTGTTAAAAAAATTAATAAAATCACTTAACAGAATCTTTAAAAAATTAATAAATTTTTGATAAATTAATATAACGCAAATTAAAGAAATATATAACACATATTAAGTTGTTTAAAAATATAAACAAATAGAAACCCAATTTTTTATGAAATCTCGAACAAAAAAAAGTACTTAGAATACCTATAAGAATCATTCCGATTGATATTTATAGATAGTAACAATCTAACAAAATACATGATTCTTGTGTATAAGATTATGTCGAATCTTGAATAGAACACAAAATAATTTAATAATATCGATTTTAAATGCTATGACTAAGATATGGGAAGAAGACTTCTAAAAAAAGTGGGAGAATAATCAATATCAAGTGACGATAATCATTATTATGAGTTATTTTGTTTCCAAAAGTGATTGATAACTTATATCTAAATATTAATTCAATTTAGATGAACAATCCAATCAAATGTATTCCTTCCATATAATAATTGATGGCTGATTAAATTAATAAAAACACTTACCAAAATCTTGGTGTTCTATTATGTGTTCTTTTTAAAAAAATACAATATTTTGCACAGTGTTTATAACCACTTGATGTTAATAATCAAAATAACAAAATTCAATTCATTGCACACCTTGCTTGAAATAATATAATTTTTTTTTATATGAATAGGAATTCTCATTACTCATAAACCACACTTACATCGTATCAACCACTAGACAAACTAGTGAAACAACCACATACAAAGCAGATTAAAACTAACACATAAAAAACATGACTTAAAGACATAACAACTAAGACCACATTGCCAGCAAAAACCGAGATAGAAGCTATCCCCGAAACAAAACTTTGCCCCTTCCTCATTCTGAGCCCAACCTGCCAACACTTCAACTGAGATCCTGAGCAACATTATCACTAACTTGAGCTGCAGTAGCAGAACAAGATCCTCCTAAATCAATTGCCTTGTTCTTGTTTTCTTCTAACTTAGCAAGAGTAACCGATTCAAGCCAATTTCCGAGAGCTAACCCTTTAGCAACTCCAACATCCAATCAAAACAATTTTTTCAAGTAGCCTTTGGACAACTGTCACTATCCTCAAGAGACTCAATTGCTTCTATAGAAAATAGACCATTGTTATTATAAACGATGCATCACCAATCAATTTGCGTTTGCCTTTATCTGACTTAGTGATCTCAGATAATCCAGAAAAATAGTTCAAACCATAGTTAGCAAGCTACCTGGCAATATGATTGGCATCAGGAGAAACCATAAAGATTTCGCAGTCAGCTTCATTCAGTAGCTCCTCATCTGGATTACACATTTTTATATGATGTAGAGCCCTTCTTAGGTCCTGTTGCATCGCCGCTTCAATCTCCTGGTCATCAATCAGATCAAAGGCTTTCAACATTATCTATTTCAATAAGCACTTTATAATACTCGTTAGAGTACACAGATACCATCCCTTTATGAATGGCCCGGAGTTGTGCTTGGATGGATGTCATATCTTTAAACGAACCCAGAAAATCCCAAATAAACCTTTCGTTGTGATCTCTAACATTAACCCCCACTCGGTTAGGGTTACCCTCATTTCTAAACGCCCCATCAACCCCATGAACATTAATTTTTACCAACATGAACAACACTCATGTTCTTCATTGATAAACCAAAAAGAAATATGTTCAACGGTGTGAATTCAGGAAAATATTTTATACAAACTTATAATGATTTTAGATAATAATGTTATTGATTTACACAATATGCTGTTTCCAAAACAACAAAGATCTTCAAATTTCTAAAAAATATAACAATTAATTGGGATGAAGGATGAAAGAACAGATTGCAATCAATCAAGAGTGATTGATTCTGTGAAATGTTTAGACTGATACGTGATATCTAAAGAAATATTTTATAGTTTTTAGTTTGCCTACTTTGCCCTTGCTAATGTAAATAAGGTATGTTTGTGTGTTTGTATATATATATATATATATATATATATATATATATATAATAGGGGGTTGCTCAAGAGAGCACCTTTTTCTAGAGAAAACTGAGGTACTTTTTTAGTCCATTGATCTTTCATTAATCCAATGGCTGATATCAATCTCTTATATTTACTTAAAATTAACTAGAGGGGTAATACTGACTTTTTAACTTATACATATCTTTATACAATCAATTTATGATTCAATCAATCTACATTATAAACTTTCCTATTTTAATAATAATTTTGTCGTTCTGCTAGTGGGTGGAGATAGACTGTTGTTTTATCTTCATCTCGTCTTCATCGATTCTCAATCTTTTCTATTTAGTTAGACACAAAATCTCTGCTAATGTTTGTGCATCCCTGACCATGACCAAGAACAGCTAGCTTTTCCAGGTCCAAAACATTATCAATTAGTCGAAAGTTTAGTGACTTGTTGAAATATTATTATTTTAATAATATTTTTGTCGTTCTGCTAGTGGGTGGAGATAGATTGGTGTTTTATCTTGTTTAGTGACTTAAAGAGATTTTCTTTTGCGGTATTTTAGAAAGACCGCTTACTAGAACACTTGCGGTATTAAACTGAAAACCCTTTCCCCAAATTTAGATCTTCCATAACAAATTTGTGTGCCAGCATCACTACAGGACCTTCCACTACAGGCATAACAACTTCGTGTGCCGGCATCAACTACAGGATATTCCAGTCCCAAACGTAATTGTCATTTCCAACACCATTTTCAAATACGACTTTACGTCGTTCGTTAAAGATTGTTGTGATCACGGTATGAACAAACTCAAGTCGCATCCTATTCAATTGCAACCTGTGGACAAGATTGGTTTATGATATATATGCGCATAAAATAAACAAAAAAGAGCAACCTACATTTAGATTGTTTGGATGGTTCAAAGAATTTAATAAATTCAATTAGCAACCTACATCTGATGAGTGATACATATATAAATTTGGACATGTATTAAGATGTTAGTTAAATCATGATTCTTATACTTACTTAGCGTCAACCATACCAGACTCCTTTTTTCAGATTGCACTCCAGTTGTTCCCAAGATTTGTGGTCGTACTCACCCACGTCATCTAGAACAAGCAGAATGGAGATGACCACACGCAATGAGAATGTTGCCAGGATGATGAATAGCTCATACATTCACCCATTTGGGCAACTGTCTGATCAAGAATGATGGACCTTGTTCACTCGCATAGCATTCAGTGATAAGACCAAGGAGGATAAAGAAGAATTATAAAATATTGGTAGAGACATTTCACGCAAATGCAAAGTTTTACCTCTTTTTGCATATATTATTGGTGGTCTCATGCGCTCAAAAAGTACTTTAGCAAATTGGAAGGATGTTTTAAAGAGTGAATTCTGGCAATTGAAAGGGGCAGAAGATCTTTCCCCTCCTTAATGTTCAGCTGCTACAATCTTCCTTCGAAATTGAGGCAATGCTTTATATATTGTGCTAAGTTTCCGAAGTATTACTATATTGAAGTAGACAAGTCAAAGTCTCATTTGATAACTCAGAGATTCGACATGTCTAATATTCTATTTGAGAACTCAAGAAGTCAACAAGTCAAAGCATCATTCGAGTTCTCTAAGAGTCAACAAGTCAAAGCTACATTCGATATCTCAAGAACTCAGGAAGCTATTCGACATCTCAAGGATTCCATAAGTTAAAAGCTCTATTCGACAAGTCAAGGATTCCTAAAGAAAAGACTAATTCGAGAAGTGATTCAATATGTCAATTATACAGTATTCGAGAACTCAGAGTTATCTATCAAGTCAATTCTAGTTCTTGAATCAATCACTTAGTTACTTCTCGAATGCAGTCTTGGAGACAAAATACTGAAGATTGTACAAGTCAGAAACCTGCAGCAAGCCAAAACACTTTCAGGACCACAGTACTGTAAAGTGTCTTTGGAAAGACTATAAGAAGCTTAGAGAGTTATTACAAGAGACAAGCTGCTAAAGAAGTGGATCTGAGCAGAGTTAAAGGAAGTCAAATTTCAAGCCGTTTGGATGTTTACTCAAAAATGGATAGACATGTTAGAAAGTAATTTTGTCTGTCACTTTATTTGTAGTAAGTATGTTGTACACATGTTCTATAAGTGTACAACCTCTCTTCTCTAGCAGTTAAGTTTTTAAAGAAGAGATCTCTCATTATAACTTAGAACATTTCTCTGAGAAAACGAAGCTGAGAATACTACATTTGTATTCACAGGTCGTAGCGAATCTTTATCTAATACAATATTAGATAAAGTGAGTGAGTGTTGTAACACCCCCAGATCCAGGGTCCGGGATCCGGTCGTTACGGTCTCCATTTCTGTCCACGCTACTTGAACTTACTTCAACATAAAATAAATTACATCTTTATGACCCAACACAACAATAAAAAACACACCCGTTATAGTCCCAGAGATGAAATCAGAGTAACAACCAAATTTTATTAAACACATTATGAGTTCTTACAACCCAAAAGAGTTACAATATGAATACATACTCTTTGCCATCCATTTGCATAAGTCATACTAGACCATATACTTAGTACTGAAAGAATGAATCTATCCTACCAATAGCTTCTTCTTCAGCTCTGGTAGTCTCATCGTCCTCACCCGCGTCGAGTGCGACTTATGCGAGTCATCTGGTCTAGCTGTTGTTGTGATATAATAATAAAGCAAGGGTGAGCAATAGCCCACCAACAATAATGTATAACTGAACGATAATATATAGCAGTTCAAAAGTATCTTTCAAACTATATGCCATGGATTTACGGAAATGATGCCAGTATAATATGAACGATGAAGTTACAAGGTAACTCAAAATGCATATATAGGTGGGAATATCTGCTTTGTCAAAGATAAGCCAGATATTATCATTTATCATAAAAGAGGAACTTGCAGGAAAAATATTGCAACTCCAATTGTAAATAATCTTCCAATACTGCCGATAATGATAATGTTGCAGAAAATAAAAGAATTTGAATGATGAACTTATGCTGGAGTATTCACCGCGCCCACTGTCCAATCCTTACGATGATCAGTCACAGATTGTACAGCTCAATTTAGATTTACTACCGGTAGAAGGAAGAGCTGACGGATTAACTTGTCTACCGCCCTGTTAGATCTCCCCGGCCACGGTTGGGCAAATTGGGATGGACTGGCGCTACTCGGCCTCTTACACGACTCCAAGTTCGAAAAAAAGTTATTGACTCTGAACGTAAAGTTCGTCCCCCTTTCCCCAAGTATGATACTTGTTGATAAGACTTCACAAAGTAGTCGTATCTAGTTGGAAAGGAAAATTCAACATCATATCTCTCAAGCTGCTGCTTGTTAGAGGATACCATCTTGTTCCAATAATCTTACCCCTCGAATGATGAGAAGGTTACTCAAAGATTCAATTGATAAACAGCAGCCAAGTTGCGAGTGAAACGAATAGTTTTACAAGATTTATGACAGGGAAGTCAACAAGATAAATAACATTGCTCAAGTAGGTTCCCCTATAATATGGAAGTTTGAGCGAGCATTTAAATCCTTTTAAGATAGATTTAAATGAAAAATAAGGAGTTGGGAACCTTTCCTTGATAAAATAGTCGTAAAAAGACTCCGAAATATTTTACATAATATCTGGAAGTGAAAGATAATCTTCGAATAATATAAATCATTTTAAAAAGAATTTAAAAGAATTAAATAAATATTCCAAGAATATTTATTAACACAATAATAATTACGGAATATTATTAAATCATAATATTGCTCGTAAGTAATCCTCGAATGAATATATAGAATTATTTACTAAATAAATCCCTCCTTAAATGAATATTCAAAAATAATATTCATTAAATAATTAAACTCCAATAATTATTTAAAATAATATTCAATAAATAAGTCAAACCTTAAATGAATATTTGAAAATAATATTCATTTAATAAATAATCTTCTAAATGAATATCCAAATAATATTCATTTAGTAATCAAAACTTTAAAGGAATAATCAAAATAATATTCCTTAAGTAAATAAAACTTCTAATGAATATTTTAAAATAATATTCATCAAGTACATAAAACCTTAAATGAATATTCGAAAGTAATATTCATTTAATACATAACATTCTAATGAATATCAAAATAATATTCATTAAATAATCAATTCTAAATGAATATTCGAATCTAACATTCGTTTAATATCTCTCGACTGAGATAATACTCGAATAACATTCCTCGAAATATTTCCAAGTAATTGATACTTTATGGAAATATAAATAATGTTCAATAATAACATTCCTCAAGATAGATAGTAATCTACCGTTGGAATCCCTCCGTGTTTCCACGACTCTCTATATCTCAAATTACCGACTCCCGGTCTATATTTAAGAATGAATATCATATGCCATTCGCTAAGGGTCTTACCAAAACAATCCGGCTTATAATTGATAATACGTATCTAGTCTATAAGCCGATATCAATTCAGGGAACAGGTATCATAATATAATTTGACAATAGGCATGCATGCTATGGCATATGTAAAATGGCAATCACATATATATATTATCACAACAACAGGTTCAAAGTTTTGAACACTTGACTGGTAATCGGGTGTGGGTGGAGATAGCGTGTCCTGGGTCTGCTCGATGATCTATAAATAATCAGAACATTCAAGATTAACCACTTAACACGTTTTAAAAGTCTAGGTATAAACTTCACTTAAATTGAAACACGTTTTCGAATTATCTCGTTATACACCTTTTAGTGTAACTATTTTTATTACTGACACGATCCGACATTTGTTCGTTATTACGACATGTCATCATACCCAAACTCGGTATATACTTACGTCGTATAAGTTCTAAAGTCGATTGATTACGAACCGAGATTATACCTCGAGTTTTATCGTTCGTTTTCTAAGTGTTTTACAAAATTTATAACCAAGCGGGTTTTTAGGGGTTCGTTCGTGTTTAACTTTGATTCCAACATTTTTATAAAATCGGAAAATGATCCGTTTGATATGTAGTTTTCTTTCATACCTTCCTTATGACCCCTAGTATTTATTTACCAAGATTCGCCACTGAGTAACATGATTTACGAGGGTTCAATTGAAGTTACGAACTTTTACTTACGGTTCCAAACCAATTTTAGTAATTTGATCATAACTCCTAAACCGTAAGTCGGAATGTTTCGATTCTCACGCCAAAACAATCTATAGCTCGAGATCTACAAGGACAAGTCATAATATTATCAAGGTCAGGAATTTATATTTACTTTCATGCTCGGTTTCTAAGTGTTAACAAAAATTCGGCATTACGACGGCTATATATCGAACGTTCTAAAAATCATAACAATTCAACCAAGCCACACCGGGCATCCAAACAACTCATACACATATTTCTCATCCTCAATCTGTCCAAAATCATCTACTAACATCATATCATAACCATGTTTAGATCCACTAACAAAATCCATAATCATGCTTATAATCATGCTAATACTATAGCTAATCTTATATCATCAAGAACATGCTTAAATCTTCAAAACAAAGCTAGGGTTTCAAGTGGATTACCTTCCTTGGAGTATGTTCTTGCCTCACTAAGCTTTGTATGATCCTTGAGTGGCCTTAAGCTAGCTAAATCAACCATAAAAATCAAAGAAAAACAAGATTAGTTCTTGAAGAACACTATTCACCCTCCTCTTTCTTGATTTATTTGAAAATGGAAACAAAGGAATTTGGACTTGAAATTTCTAGGAGATTAGTTTCTTGAAATATAGACCTCACCTTAAAAATTTCAAGATCAAACAAGGAGTGGAAGGTGGATTTATGTTTTTGATTTATGCTAAAAGCCGAATGGCTTTTTAGAGAGAGTTTGGAGTTGCTTGCTTGGTTCTTGATCTAATCCTTGGCAAAATGAATTATTGTGATGTCTTTGAGAAATATCTTGCATAAATCTACTTTATTAAAGTTCTTGGGTCATCCTTTGCATCATCAAGTGGACATGTGTGGTGATCTTGTGGTTTGATGATGTGTTGAAGCTAACTACATGGTTTGGTTGCTAAGCATGCTAGTTACCTTTGTAACTACTTAGTTACTTGATTATATCCACTTGCACATACTTGCATCTTGGTTTTATTGCTCAATTCATTGATCGTTCGGAGGAATAACTCGTTCGTTTCTAGTTAGGGTTTTACCGAAAACCGTCTTAATATTTATACTATCATCCTCCATTCTCTTTAATAATTCTTGAACCTACATTCCTTAAATCCTTTAAATAATTCCTTAAGTCTTTCAGTGTCCAGGGAAATCTCGGGGAAAATAAAAGTGCTATTTTTCAGAATCCGATAGCTTTTACATACACTCTTTTTCCCCCTGGATCACTAATACGAACTCAGAATTTCGTTCCGGGTACTTCTATATAGCGTCGTCTAATAATATTCTTAAATCCACCAAAATCACTATTCATCCATTTTTCTTTACTCATCCTCTTAGGGTTGTACAATTGTCCCTGATCTCTTTCGATCGTTCCTTAACCTTTTTACGGACCCACTGGACCAATAACAGATATCGATTTGGATGACATAATAATAATCTTCTCCTTTAGAATTATCAAATCTCAATTCCCTAGGCGATAGATAATTCTTATCTAAAGTGTCAACCAATAGTATTCTTCATAGCATATAAACATTTGAATCCAAATCTATTCCTTCCATTCATTATCTCAATCGTTACATCGTAGTCGTAATCACTATTCACCATTACCTCAGTACATAATGAAAAGTTTTAATTATATCCAAAATTTGGGGTTCTTACAAGTGTGTTCTTATGTTCTTTGTTCTGCACTTACGTCTTCTTAAACACAAACACACACACACTTAGCTACATACAAACATCAAACAGGCTCAAACATTCAAACCATTGTTCTTAAAATTCTTATTCAAAGAAAAAGTTTGAAAATACATTCACCTCCCCTCTGTATTTTCTTGTTTGTGTATTTCATACTCAACAAGTGGTATCAGAGCAGGCTGTTAATCAAAACAGAAAATGATCAACATGAGTACACAAAAGACAACAGGAACGGTGAAGGTCCCTAAGTTTGATAAAGAGAATTACAACCTCTGGAAAATCAAGATGATGTTGTTCATCAAAGCTGCTAACCCTCTATACCCTGAGATTCTAAAGAATGGTCCATTTGTACCTCAACAGGAGATCCCTGAGTCTACCATGGGTACCCTGGTCATTCCAAGATCATATGTTGCAAAAGATCCATCCAAATGGACAGACTTAGAGAAAGAGAAGGTTGCCTTCGACAGCCATCCCATGTTGTTGATCATAGATTCTATGGAGCTATCAATGTTTGACAACATAGCTTTATGTAAAACAACAAAAGAGATGTGGGGTCATATTGAAGTGTTGTGTGAAGGGACAGAGGAGGTTAGAGAAAACAAGAAACAGATACTGGTCACTCAGTATGAAGCTTTTATGGCACTGTCCAAAGAAAGCATTACTGAAATGTTTGAGAGATTTCACAAGTTGGTGACTGAGCTATAAATGAATGGTAAGGTTTACAGTACCAAGGAGCTGAATATGAAGTTTCTACTATCTGCACCAAACCACCTAGAGCAAAGAGTTATCTCTCCAAGAGAAAGAGATATGAACAAAGTGACATATGATGTGCTCTATGGTTTGTTGAAGACTCATGAGCTTGAGTTGCTTCAGAAAAGGGCTATTCAAGCCAACCAAGGCAGAATGGTAAATACATCATGTGCCTTGATTATCAACAGATCCATTCAAGACCTTGAAGCATCTACAAGTCAGCTGAGGATAGAAGAGATAGTAAATGATGATGAACCTGAAAGTGAAGTGTCTGAAACTGTTGATGAAAAGGTAGAAGATGAGTTTTATACTCTTGAGGAGCTAGATGCCATGGAAAACACTTCATATGCTTTCATGGCTAGAAAATTTCCAAATATCAGATTCAAGAGAAATCAACCCTTCAAACCTAGATCTCAAAACCATTCATTCAACAAGAGCAAAGCACCTGTGAAGCCAAACAAGAATAATTCAAAACTAGCTATATGGATAGGTTATCTGTGAGATGTTATAGATGCAATGACCTAGGGCATTTTGCTAGTGAGTGCAAGAAACCTAAGAAGAAGGACAAGGAGTTTCTAGAGCTTGAAGCCAAGTATGAGGCCCTTCTTAGGAAGCAAACACATGCAAGGCCTACATAGCTGAAGGGAAGTGTTGGGATGACATTGACAGTGATGAGGAAGAAAAGGAGTTCTGTAACTATGCCTTGATGGCCAATACCAAGGAAGAATCACCCTCAGACTCTCAGGTACCATCTCTCACTACCATTGATATGTACAAAAATATGATTGAACAATTATCTGTTGAGATGTTTAATATTCATACTAGTATGAATGCTGCTAATGAAGAGATTGTTAAATTGTCTGCTAGAAATGAACTGTTAAACAAAAGGAATGAGGAACTTGAGCTAACTGCTATGCAAATATAAAACCATAAGAAAGAAGTGGAATACTTACAGAATAAGGTTCTATGTGCTAGTCATGTTGAAAAGGCTCTTAGGGATGAGATAGCTGAGAATGAATTCAAACTTAAAACTTTTAAGAACTCCTCTAGTCTATTGCAGTCCTACCATGAGAAACATCAAGAGAATGCAAAGGCTGCTATTGGTTTTGACTATGACACACTCAAAAAGAGGAAAGGTTGTGCTGTTATTGAAGATGACAAGGTTGTTCACGAGAATGTGCCTCACATTTTGAAAAATGCTAAGGCACCTATCTTTAAAGAATCAACACTTGAAATTGATGAGGAAGCCTTACTCATCAAACAAATGTTGATTGATGAGGATGAGGCACAATCAAGTAAACAACCAGCACCCTCTAAGAGTGAGAGTGTCAAATTGAAAACCAAGAAGCCTGTTGGAGTTGGATCTAAAACTGAAAAATCTGTTAAGTTTGAATCGTCCAGTAAGAATGAACCTGTGAAGAATGTGGATAAGAAGAAATAGAACAGAAATGGCAAACTAGGGATTAACAAAGATAATAATTATCCTTATGTGCCTAATGGCAAACTAAGAATGAACCTTTCTATGATTGCTCTGTGCCCTTAAGACATAGAGATTCTCCCTTTTTTTGACAAATTTGACTGTATGCTATGCAATATGAATGTTATGACTAGCTGTTTCAGTTTGAGAAGGCAATTCATTGATGGTTGTATAAGTCACAATTCTCACACACGCTACACAAGGCCAACGTCTTTAAGTCCTCCTAGAGCTAGGAAGGTACCTCTATCACCTAAGTCTGAGAACTCAAGTTCTAAGACTTCTAGCTGTGACAAGAAGACTGGTTCTAAGAAAGTTGTTAAGCATGCTGTTTATGATAAAATTGTTTCTAAGCCAAGTGGACCCAAACTTGTTTGGGTACTAAAGAAGAAGTAATACACTTGTGCTTGCAGGTCAAAGAAAAGGAAAAGAAAGTCATGTGGGTGTTGGACAGTTGATGCTCAAACCATATGACTGGTGATATGGCCCTGTTATCACAGTATGAAGAGAAGGATGGTCCTGTGGTTGATTTTGGAGATGACAGCATTGACAACACATTGGGATATGGCAAACTGAAAGTTGGTAATGTCATCATTGAAGATGTAGCACTGGTCAGAGGGCTCAAGCATAATCTATTGAGTATTGGTCAGTTTACTGATAGGGGTTTCAAAGTGGATTTTGACAGAGATGAATGTCTGATCACTCATAAGAAGACTGGTGAACTTGCTCTATCTGGAGTAAGAAAAGGAAGCATGTTTGTAGCAAATATAGATTCTGCAAGCAAGGACAAAATTTGTTGCTTTTACTCAAAAACATCAAATGAAGATTGTTGGTTGTGGCATAAGAAGTTATCACACTTGAACTTCAAAGCCATTAATTCTTTAGTCAAAAGAGAGTTAGTGAGAGGCATGCGCACACTTGAATTCTGTCAAGAAGGAGTGTGTGAGGCTTGTCAAAAGGAAAAATGAAAAGGTCAAGCCATAAGTCAAAGACTGTGACATCAATATATGTTAGGAATAATTAATGAGTTGTGATGTTAAGAATAAAATTTGCTAATACTTCATGTATATCCTGATCTTATAAAGGATTTAGCACTTTGTATAGGATATATGTGTTAGACAGTAATCTATAGAGTTTAGTCAGGAACAGTGCATCAAAGACTACATTTCAGGAACTAAGAGCAGATCCTGATACAGCAAGTCAGATCCTGATCAAATACTGATGGGATGATCAGATCCTGATGCAATGGGAAATCCTGATATCAGTCGTGTTACTGATGATGTCATTATGGATGCTATAGAAACTGGCAAGTGCTATAAAACAGGATCGTTGTTTTGAAGAACAAGCAAGAAGATATCATGAAGGAAAGAATTTTCTATTGATGGAAACTATCAACTGGACGGCAGAACATTGTCATGTATAGATCATTACTTTCTGTTATTAGTTGATAGGTAGCATTATAAATACTCTCTCTATATCATTTTAAAAGAGTGAATTGTGAATTTTAGAGTGCATATCGTGTGAAGCTCTGTATAAGGTTTGTATTCGAGAGTTCGAAACAAACAGAGAGAGAGATTTGTATTGTTAGCAGCTGCTAAAGGTATTGTACACCTTTGGTAGAGTTTGTATTTGATTTATTTAATACAAACAAAGTTTGATTCATTCATTTGTTCTTGTTCATCTAATCAAGAAAAAATCAGACACGATTATATAACTTGTATTCAACCCCCCCTTCTACAAGTTATTCGAGTTAACAATTGGTATCAGAGCAGGTTGATTTTGAATAATCATAAAGATCTGCAATCATGTCTGGTTACAAGGATGGTAATACTAAGATCCCTATGCTCAAGAAAACGAATATACTCTATGGGAAGTGAAGATGTTGCATCACTTGGAAGCAACAGATCCTGATTATCTTGACAGAATCAGAGATGGGCCTTTTGTTCCAACAAGGCTTGTTCCTCAAGCAACTATCAAAGGAAAAGTTGTTCCAGAAGATACAGCAGAGAAGCATAAATCTGAATGGACACATAAGGAAAAGGAGAACGTTCTTAAGGATGCTAAAGTGAGAAACATACTATTCAACAGTCTTGATTCTGTTCTCACTAACTATGTTCTCTCTTGTAAAACTGCTAAGGAGATATGGGACAATCTAAAGGTTCACTGTGAAGGAACAAAACCTGTCAGGAAGAATATGAGGACACTTCTCATACAACAGTATAAGTACTTTGAATCCAAGTCTGGTGAGTCACTTACTAACACCTTTGATAGGTTTACTAAACTCATCAATGAGATGGCCTTGCATGGTAAATATTATGACTTGGAGGATATAAATACTAAGTTCATGAAAGCTTTTCCTGATTTCTACAATGAGAAGATATCTGCAATTGAGGAAGCTAATGATCTGGATGAAATATCATTAGAAGCAGTTTATGGAAAATTGAGAGCTTATGAAATTGACAGGCAGCAGAGAAAGAGTAGGAGTGAAGGAAAGATGAAAACTGCTGCACTCACTGCTCAATCTGAATCAAAGAAGCTTCTAGAAGAAAAGTCTGAATTTACTGAAAGAGACTTGAGGAAGAAGAAGAGCAAAGAAAGTTCTGAGTCAGAGACTACAGATATAGACTCTGAAGATAATGATTCTGAATCAGAGATGCAAGAACTCTTTGCTATGTTTGCTAAAGCTTTCAAGAAAGGAAGATTCAACAGGAGAAGATTTAGCAAAGGATCTTTTTAGAAGAAAGAGGAGAAGAAGAGTGACAAAGGCAAGAGTACAATTATCAAGCTTGATAAGGCCAAAATCAAGTGCTTTAACTGCAGTGAGCTTGGACACTTTGCTAGTGAGTGCAAGAAGCCTAGGAATTCAGGGAAGGGTAATGCACTCATGGTCACATAGAAGGATTGGGCAGACTCCAGTGATTCTAAAGATGAATTGGATTATGACAACATTGCATTGATGGCAAGTGCTTCAGACAAGCCTGGATCTCCAAAGAAAACTTCTTCATCTTCTGTTAAGGTATCACTTTACTTTCTTAATTCATTTGATAGCTTAGATTCTGATGATATTAGATCTATTCATGTTGATTTTAAGAATCTTATGACTAATTTCAAAATTCTTGCTAGTGAAAAAGATGAACTTAAGGCGAAGAATGAAGAATTAGTTAGTAGAAATAATTTTCTTGAATCTGAGTTAATTCAAATGGAAGCATATAGATTAAGTTCTGATAAAGCTAAGCATGATTATAGTGTTATTCTTGAGGGTTATGACTATGTCAGAAAAGAACTAGAGGAAGAGAGAGATGTGATGAAAACCATTAACATTTCTGGTAAAAAGACTCAAGAAATCATTGACAATCAAATTCTTGGTAAAGTCTATGGCTTAGGTTTTGGAAAGAATAAAAGTGAAAATTTTGTAGCTATTGTCTTGGATGATAGGAAAGAAGAAGCTAGCATATCCAAATCTGAAGGTAAGAAGATAGTTTCTGAACCTAAACATGTTAAATTTGTTGATTCTAAAGGTACCCCAGTTGTGCACAAAAGAATTAACAATAGCAATTCAGATGAGAGAGTGTTAGAAAAACCTAAGAATGTCAACATAGGTTTTCTGTCTAAGTCTCAATTGAAACAGAGACTAGAAGGTATTTCAGAGTCTAGCAAGATCAGAAGAAATATGAATGGAAAAGAAGGTATTAACAAAGAGAATAATTACAAGAATGTACCTGATGCACCTAGGAGAAATGCTATAAATGTGGAAATCATAATCATTTGGCCCTAGACTGCAATCAAAAACCTTCTTGGAAAACTGAGTCCGGATTCCCCAAGACTCAGAAAATTCAATACCAACCACAAGAACCCTGTTATCATTGTGGTAGTTTACTTCATTCCATTTATATGTGTAAGGAATATCATGAACTGTATTATGACTATTATTCTCTGAAATCTGAAACTCCTAGTCACAAATAGTTTGTGAAATCAAAGTCTAAGGTTGACTCTGCAACAGGTAAATCAAAAGCAAAATCTTCAAAGCCTGTTGGTTCAAAAGTTAGTAAGAAAGGATCCAATCAAAGTTGGGTCCTAAAAAATTCTAACTAGCTACTTTTTGTTTGCAGGGCACTG
The DNA here is from genome assembly GCA_036435485.1 of Saposhnikovia divaricata. Classification (NCBI taxonomy): domain Eukaryota; kingdom Viridiplantae; phylum Streptophyta; class Magnoliopsida; order Apiales; family Apiaceae; genus Saposhnikovia; species Saposhnikovia divaricata. Next base: position 191,286,928 of record CM071597.1, read on the forward strand.
GAAAGAAGCATTCAATTATCTTGGACAGTGGATGCTCTGGACATATGACTGGAAAGAAGTCCCTACTTACAAATTTTGAGAGGAAAGCTGGCCCAGTAATATCCTTTGGAGATGGCAACAAAGGAGAAACTCTGGGATATGGCTCAATTATTTTGGGGAATGTCATCATAGAAAACGTAGCACTGGTTGAAGGCTTGAAACACACACTTTTAAGCATAAGTCAACTGGGTGATAAAGGTTACCAATCAGTCTTTGACAGTGAAGGATGCAAAATCTTGAATATGAAGAATGGAGACATTGTTCTGACTGGTCAGAGACATGGTAACATATATGAAGCCAGCTTGAGTGACACATCTAAAGGAACTGTCAGATGTCTTTACAGCAAAGCAACAAATGATGAAAGCTGGAACTGGCACAAGAAGCTCTCACATCTCAATTTCAAGAAGTTTAATCAACTTGTTAAGCACCATCTGGTGAGAGGCCTACCTCAGGAAAATTATGTGCAAGATGGACTTTGTGATGCTTGTCAGCTTGGAAAACAAAGAAGAACCACTTTCAAGAGCAAGACAGAAAATTCAATTACTGAACCATTTCACATGCTGCATCTTGATTTATTTGGTCCAGTAAACATTATGTCTATCAGCAAGAAAAGATATGCTCTAGTTATAGTGGATGATTACACAAGGTTCACATGGGTATTCTTTCTACACAACAAAGATGAAGCTCATCAGCAAATCATTGAACTTGTCAAGAATATTCAAAATAGCTCTGAGTACAAGGTCAAAGTGCTCAGAAGTGACAATGGTACAGAATTTAAGAATTCTAAAATGGAGGAGTATTGCGCAGACAATGGAATTACTCAATAGTTTTCTGCACCTGGAACACCTCAGCAGAATGGTGTAGTAGAAAGAAAGAACAGAACTCTCATAGAGGCAGCAAGAACCATGCTTGCAGATGCAAAGCTTCCAACCTATTTCTGGGCAGAAGCTATCAACACTGCATGTTTCACTCAAAACTATACCTTGGTAAATGCTCATGGTAAGACTCCCTATGAAATGATCAAAGGAAAGAAACCAAGTGTGAAATATTTTCACATCTTTGGATGCAAATGCTATGTCCTGAAAGTTCATCCTGAACAACTTGGAAAATTTGAAGCCAAATCGGATGAAGCAATCTTTCTAGGATATTCAACATCAAAGGCCTTCAAATTATACAATCTCAGAACTCACATTGTTATGGAATCAATTCATGTTGCATTTGATGATAAGAAGTTTGGAATTTTGCAAACTGATGAAAGCCATGACAATCTGGAATTTGAAATCTTAAGAATTCTGAGATTCTCTCCAGTGATGATGAAGGTTCTCCAGAAGAAATCTCTATTGCTTCTTAAAGGGATGCTACTGTTGAGGGGGAGCAATTCAATCAAGGAGAACACAGTACTGGTCAGGATCATACTAGTCTTTCAGAGTATAGTTCATCAGGAACTGATCCTTCAGAGTCTAATGAAGGAAGATCAGAAACTAGCAGCAGTATTGAATCCACTGATTCTACTAATCAAGGTGGAGCTTTTGAAGGCAGAGAAAGTTCTTCTACAAGAAATACCACTAACTCAGGGGGAGAGTCTAGCAGGAGCAATCTACCACCTGTTAGAAAATGGACAAGGAATTATACTGAGTATTTGATAATTGGTGATCCAAATAGTGGTGTTCGAACTAGAAGATCAATTCAAAATGAATGCTTGTACAATTGTTTTCTCTCAAAGAATAAACCTAAGAAGGTTGAAGAAGCCTTACAGGATCTTGATTGGGTAATAGCAATGCAGGAAGAATTGAATGAGTTTGAGAGGAACAAAGTTTGGAAACTGGTACCAAGACCTAAAGATAGATCTATTGTTGGTGCTAAATGGGTTTTCAAAAACAAGCTAGATGAATCTGGTATGATTGTAAGAAACAAAGCAAGATTGGTTGTAACGCCCCGACTTCCCAATACTGATAATGTAATTTCTATAATAAAATACTCAATTATTGGAATTAATTAAATAAAATAGAATTTGATACATGGGGATTTTTAAAAATTTCGGCATGAAGTATTCGTAATATGGACTATCCACCTGTAATTTTGAACCAACCAAATTTCATAAAAAAAAAATGACAATTCCAACTACTTAAGAAAAATAAACACTTGTTAAACCTGTCCTAACCGATCAGGTGAACCATACTACTATGCCCTCCCGATCATAAAACAAGATCGGGGCACCACAACCAAAATTAAATACATACAAGCTGATAACCAGACATTAAGTCATAATACAACACCCCACTACTAACCCGGATCTCTAACAGGTAGTGGTATGAAACAAGCAGCTACTAACTAACTATTACAACATATCACTAAAACCTTAATTTAAAAGTTACATACATTCCACAATTAAATACAACTAGCTGATACTATTATACAAGCCTTAACTGGTCTTCAGATGTCCGACCTTCTAGCAGAGCAAATCTAGGCTGTCTATGGTCCACAACAAGTTCTTCTCAGATATAGCTCCTACTTCGTATCTTTTTCTTCTTTAACTGAAAAAGTAGAAACAATAGCAAGAAGTGAGCCAAATGCTCAACAAGTAACAATATAGATGCCAAAAATAAAATCAACAACAGGAGTACGGATACAACGATATAAGAATCATTCTTTGAGCTTTTCCAAATTTTGACAATTTGTAATTCATTCCAAAAATAGGAAGAGAGAGAGAGAGAGAGAGAGAGAGAGAGAGAGAGAGAGAGAGAGAGAAATCAATTTCTCTTTTTATATCATATTTCCCACCTTTAAAACATTTTAATTAAATTAAACTTTTTTTTATTAAAATCGGACAATACGGGTGATCAGCCACGTAATGTCCCCATACCGGACACTAGGTCCCTCTGGACTTTGAAAATTGGGTTCCCAATTAGGCAACACATTGGCCTCTATTGCTGGACTAGGACCACCCTATCCTCTTACGCCAAATTAAAGTGCTGGACTAGGACCACCCTAGCCTCTTACGCTAATTTAAAATAATTAATTAAATGTCCTTAAAATAAAGCAATTTTCGATGAATGGAATTCTTATGCAATAATTTAGAGCAGGGGATTATTCTGTTTAATTTCAAGAATAAGTGACTGAAAGTCCAGTAAGCAATCCAATTTAATTGTATAAGGTTCGCAAGGAAGGGTTCAAGTGTGATTCACAAGTATTTAAAAATAAAGGTTTGTCAAGCTCTTGTCATTTTAGTGGCATAATACAAGGTGATATCGAATATGGTATGGCTAAGGGGAAAATAGGAATATAAGCAATAAGGGTCATTGATTAATTAAGAACATAACAAAGGTTAGGGATTTAGAGTTTAATTCAAGGGTTGCAAGGTATAGTTAGGCTAGTGTGGATTAAGGAAATAGATATGAAATAGGGTTCAAGCTAGTACAAAAGGTATGTCATAAAACAAGGTTTACAGTTCAACGAGAATTAAAATAAGCAACGAAGTACAATAGTTTTAATAGCAGTCTACAAGAGTAAACAAGAAGGTATTAAGGATTAAGCAATAGTTAATATGATTTAACAGTATAGTATAAGAGGTTCGACAATTAACTTGAAAGAAGCAACAATAAGTTATAAGAATTTAAACAACAATTCATGGATAATTGAAAGAATCTGAACTTCGATACAAGGTTCGAGTTACTTGCCTTAACCAAATATTTCCACGCTAGTCAATTTGTTCAAAAACTTTCGGTCTTTGCCTTTCCTTTATCCCTTATGTCTACGTCCTTCGAACCTACACATATAAAAACACTATTTCAGAATTCTATTCAATGTTCGACGTTCCTCTACAAATGTCCAATCTAAATCTACCCTTGCGATAATCCTTAATTTTATTGACTTAATAATAATATCAACCATAGTCCACTGACACACATGTAATGGCAACCGATAAACATTTAGCAGGAAATCATTTAAATAAAATATAGTCAAATACTACTCCAAATTAGAAGTATATATACATATATATACTCGAGAGTGTATAACTAGAATTTTAGGGAATCAATAATTATTTGAAAATTCGACAGCATCTCCTTTGAATATTGAACTACCCGTCGGAATACATCCGACCCAAACAAGCTTTAACAACCATATTTGAACTATTTATATTAACGAAACCAATAGCAAACAACAAAATTTATATCTGAAAACAATATGTTACATAATTTAATCTCGGACTCCACAAATTTTCTAAACTACGAATGTAAACACAGCAATATTAAACGGATAATCTCATCAGTAACGAATCAATTATATTCGAATATACACAAACTTCGGGAAACCCCTCTTTCAGTTTCTTTGTGTACACAATAATCACGAAACAACTGCAACATATGACACCATCGACACCAGCAGTAATAATCCAAGATCCTAACCAATAAATTCCCAATTTTCAACTAACAATTCGTATAATCTCACACACAAACAGAAAATACATACTCACACACACAGGCAATACACGCACACACTCACACGCAGTCGAGAGGAAAAACAGCGGGGAAGGGAAGTGTTTTACCGAGAGAATGGCGAGAAGGAGAGGGAGAGAAAGCCGAGAGAGAGAGAGAGAGAGAGTCCGCGGGAGAGAGAGAGAGAGAGAGAGAGAGAGAGAGAGAGAGAGAGAGAGAGAGAGAGAGAGAGAGAGAGAGAGAGAGAGAGAGAGAGAGAGAGTCCGCGAGAGAGAGAGTTCGAGAGATGTCGGGAGAGATTGTGGAAAAAAAACAGAGTTAGTAAATTGAATTAGGAATTAGGGATTTAAGGTAATTTGGGGGAAAATAATTTGGATTTTGTAAGAATTTTCTAATTAAAAGATTAAAAAAAATGCACCTAGTAAAATAGAAAATAAATAGGTAACAATTGAGAAAAATCTAAATTTCATTTTTAAAATATGGAAAATAAATTTATCTATTTTCCCAAAATTTTAAAATATTTTTGGAGTCAAAAACGAATTTAATATCAATTTTACAAGATTAAACCAATAAGTCCCAAATAAATTTATAAAAATCATTTTAAAATACTTAAAAATCAAAATAAATCCATCTAACATTTTTAAAACTCAAATAAAATAGTTAAGTAAATAATACAAAAGATTTTGTGATTTTTACTAACACCGATAATTTTATAAAATTCTAAGAAAATAAATAAGACATGGTTTAAATAAAATTTAATCCCCAAAAATAAACGTAAAAATATGTAAACTTATTTGACACGTATAAATTATCAAATAAACCATAAAATTATATCACACATATTTCATCTCCTCAACAATATTCACGTCACATCATTCACATTTAATCTTTAAATAAACACTTGTAAATATAAATTTTTCTAAGGCGTTATATCCTTCCCCCCTTAAAAGGATTCTATCCCCAAAATCTCACCTAAGTAAATAAATGAGGATAGTTTTCGAGCATCTCGCTCTCAAGTTCCCAAGTTGATTCTTCAACTCTTGGGTTCCTCCACAAAACCTTTACCAACTTAACTGTCTTATTCCTTAGCTTCCTATCCATTCTGTCCTGAATTGCTACAGGCTATTCTATATACGACAGATCCGGCTGTAACTCAATAGGCTCGTACTCGATCACATGACTCAAATCTGGATGATATTTCTTGAGCATTGACACATGGAAGACATTGTGGATATGACTCATATGTCGCGGTAGGGCTAACTCATACGCGACTTTTCCAACCCGTCTTAAGATTTGAAAAGGTCCTACGTATCTCGTACTGAGCTTTCCTTTCTTGCCAAACCTCGTAACTCCTTTCCAAGGTGAGACTTTCAACAACACTTTATCTCCTTCCTCGAAATTCAGATCTTCCCTGTCTTGATCTGCATATTTCTTTTGTCTGTTTTGAGCGGCTATCAACCTTTTCTGAATGATTTCGACCTTTTCCTTCGTTTGTTGCACTAGTTCTGATCCTAACACCTTACGCTTACCAACCTAATCCCAATATACAGGAGATCTACATTTCCTTCCATATAAAGCTTCGTATGGCGGCATCCCAATACTAGCATGATAGCTGTTGTTGTAAGAGAATTCCAGCAAAGGTAGGTGCTCGTCCCAACTTCCTTTAAAATCCAATGCATACGTTCGTAGTATATCATCAATAGTTTGAATGGTTTGTTCACTCTGTCCGTCTGTCTGCGGATGATAGGCTGTACTCATTTTAAGCTCAGTTCCCAAGCATTCTTGAAATTGTTTCCAAAATCTGGAGTTGAAACGTGGATCTCGATCAGATACAATAGTTACTGGCACACCGTGACGCATAACCACATCCTTCAAATACAGCTGTACCAACTTATCTAGTGAGAATCTTTCGTTGATTGGAAGAAAATGGGCAGATTTAGTCAAACGGTCTATGATTACCCAAATCGCATCATGATTAGCTTTTGTTCTCGGTAACCCCACAACGAAGTCCATAGCTAAATGCTCCCATTTCCACTCAGGAATATCTAATGGCTGTAATAGTCCACTAGGCTTTTGATGTTCAGCTTTGACTCTTTGACATGTGTAACACTTACTAACCCACTCTACAATCTCTCTTTTCATATCAGGCCACCAGAAATATTCCTTCAGGTCTTGGTACATCTTCGTACTCCCCGGATGAATTGAATATCTTGAACTGTGAGCATCCCGCAAAATCTCATTCTTTAATTCTGGCACGTTGGGAATCCAAATCCTCGAAGAAAATCTTAAGATTCACTTATCATCCTTCTGAGTGCAAATCTCTTCACCTGTCAATGTGTTCATATCTTGATTCATGATTTCCTCCTGACATCTTCGTATCTTTTCAAGAAACTCGGGTTGAAAGGTCATGGTATAACACTTACCACTGGTAGGCTCCGAGATCTGGACTTCTAATCTCAACTTTTCAAACTCCTTGAACAATTCCTTTGAGATGGTAAACATGTTCAGTCTCTCCTTTTTACTTAATGCGTTAGCCACTACATTCGCTCTCCCTGGGTGATAATTAATTGTGCAGTCATAATCCTTAATCAACTCTAACCATCACCTTTGTCTCATGTTAAGCTCTCATTGAGTGAAGATGTACTTCAAACTTTTGTGGTCCGTGTAAATCTCACATTTTTCACCATATAGATAGTGTCTCCAAATCTTTAGTGCGAATACAATTGCTGCTAACTCCAAATCGTGAGTCGGGTACTTCTGCTCAAGAGGCTTTAATTGTCGAGAAGCATACGCAATCACCTTTCCATGTTGCATCAATACACACCCTAATCCCTTGTATGAAGCATCACTGTAGATCACAAAGTTTCCTTGACTGTCTGGTAAGACTAACACTGGTGCTGTTACTAATCTTTTCTTTAATTCCTGGAAACTCTCTTCACACTTCTCATTCCATATGAACTTCTCATTTTTCCTAGTCAACCTGGTCAATGGTGAGGCGATCTTAGAAAAATCTTGAACAAACCTCCTATAATAACCAGCCAATCCCAAGAAACTTCTCACTTCGGTGGGCGTTCTCGGTCTGCTCCAATTCACCACAGCTTCTATCTTTGCAGGGTCAACTCTAATTCATACACTACTGATTATATGGCCTAGAAACTGCACCTCTTCCAACCAAAACTCACATTTTGAAAACTTGGCATACAACTTCTCTGCTCTCAATATTTCTAACTCACTCCTTGAATGTTCTGCATGTTCTTCCCGGGTCTTGGAATATATCAAGATATCATCAATGAAAACTATCACAAATTTATCCAGATGCTTCCTAAAGACTCTATTCATAAATCCATAAATGCTGCTGGGGCATTGGTTAATCCAAATGGCATCACTAAGAATTCGTAATGTCCATACCTTGTGCGAAATGCCGTCTTTGGAATGTCTTCAAGTTTGATCTTTAATTGATGATAGCTCGATCTTAAATCAATCTTCGAGAAATAAGCTGCTCCCTTAAGTTGATCAAACAAATCATCGATTCTAGGTAAGGGATATCTATTCTTGATGGTCAGCTTGTTGAGTTCTCGATAATCAATACACAATCTCATACTACCATCCTTTTTCTTGACAAACAACACAGGAGCTCCCCACGGTGATACACTTGGTCTTATGACTCCCTTATCTAAAAGTTCTTGTAATTGTGTTGCTAACTCTTTCATCTCCACCGGTTCCATCCTATATGGTGCTTTGGACACGGGTTCTGCTCCAGGTACTAGGTCTATAGCAAACTCCACTTCTCGATCTGGAGGTAAACCGGGTAATTCTTCTGGAAAAACGTTGGGGAACTCGTTAACAATTGGTATATCTTCTATCTTCGGTGCTTGCTTCTCTACATCCGTCACCTGTGCTAAATACGCTTCACAACCCTGTCTAAGTAACCTCTTGGCTTGCATAATACTCAGAAATTTCTTCACCTGCCTTTGTCCTTGAAATATCACTTCCTTATCATCCTCCGCCTTTAATCTCACCTGCTTCTTTCTACACTCAATCTGTGCATCATAATCAGCCAACCAATCCATTCCTAAGATTACATCGAATTCTGCCATTTCGAAGTGTATCAAATTGGCATAGAAAAGGTAACCACCTATCTCTATATTACACTGAGGACACACTTGATTGACAGGGACTCTATCTTGGTTTGCCACCTCTATCACTAAAGCTTGCTCTAAAGGTCGAATTTCACATTGCAATTTACTAACAAACTTGTTGGAAATGAAAGACTTAGTAGCTCCAGAGTCAATTAAAACTTTAGCCTCTATTGAATTCAAAGGAAGCGTACCTGCGACAACATCCATTTCTTGAACAGCATCCTGCATAGTCATGTTAAAGGTTCTGGCTCTAGGTTGAGACATCTGGGTCTGAGATGGAGATCCAGTTATCCTCAGGGCATTTGCCGATGGGGGTCCGGCTATCCTTAAAACATTTCCTGACTGAACTGCCTCCTTGTAATCCTTAGCAATATGACCAATTTTCCCGCAGTTGTAGCATGTTATCCCTGATTTTGAAGTCGGGCACTCTCCCGCGTAATGTCCCTTCTTGTTGCATTTAAAACAAGTAATACTTAGTCTGTGGCAAACTCCCGAGTGCTTCTTCCCACAAGTTGTACATTCAGGTAAGGCTGGTCTGATTGCAAGCTGCTGATTGGTATTCTGAAGACGTTTACCTTGACCACCGTTTCCATTCTTCGGTTTCTGAAAACCTCGGTTCCTGTCAACCCAACCCTCATTCCTTGGCTTGAACTTATTATTATTATTATTATTATTATTATTATTATTATTATTATTATTATTATTATTATTATTATTATTATTATTATTATTATTACCTTTTGGGTTCTGACTTCCCTCAGTACTTTCTATCTTCCTTTTCTTCCCTGCCTTCTCCTTCTGATACAGTTCGCTTTCACCTTCTACAATCATAGCTTTCTCCACCACCATTGCATAGTTCTCTAACTGAAACACCGCCACCTTACTACGTATCCATGGCTTTAGACCCTGTTGAAATCTTTTAGCTTTCTTTGCCTCAGTATTGATATACTCAGGAACAAACCTTGCTAACTCTGTGAATCTTGCCTCGTATTCTGCCACGCTCATGTTTTCTTGTTTTAATTCTAAAAACTGAATCTCCAGCTGATCTTGCATATACCTTGGAAGATACTTCTCGAGAAATAACTGGGTGAATCTCTGCCATGTGATCACTCCATCACCTTGCAACAGTTTTGTTGACTCCCACCAATAATTTGCTTCAGCTTTCAAGAAGTAACTAGCATATTCCATCTTCTGATCTTCTCCTACCCTAACCAATGCAAAAGCTTTTTCCATTTCATTAAGCCAAGCCCTAGCTTCTATAGGGTTGACAGTACCTTTGAACTCTGGAGGGTGTACGGCTTGAAAAGCCTTAAAGGTCACAATTGGTTGGGCGGGTCGTTGCTGAGCTAGTGCGGCTGTCTGTTGTTGAAGAAGTTGGAGAATTTGAGTCATAGTCGGGTCAACTGGATTTTGATTTCCAGTATTCTGGTTTTCAGGATTTGCAGTAGGTGTTTTCTTCTTTGGAGGCATGATTCTGATAAGCTTTACAAATCCTGAATTTTAAATTATCTATGATCACAAGAGTTATAACGATGTATAGAAACAGGGAAACATAGGTATTATCTTGAGCAAGTAATTCTAACAGGAGATATTTAGGCAACTCAGAAATGTAATAAAAGATGTGCAGATAACTAGAAAATAAAGGTCATGGTACCAACAAAGTTAATAATATAACACAACAGTTTCAGAGTTCAAGGTACACTGTTAACCATCCTACTACAAAAAAAAAATACCGAGGATAATCTCAATCATCCACCATCTGTGATAACAATATAGCGAATAAAGAAATTATTAAATCGATAAAAGAATATCCTATACCTACTACCTACTATCCTAATGATAACTACACCTATCGCTCCTATCCTATGCCTATAATGGTTCAAATCCTATCCTACACCTATCCGATACCTAATCCTGGCTTGTTTCAGTGACCAAAACCTGACAGCTCTGATACCAACCTGTAACGCCCCGACTTCCCAATACTGATAATGTAATTTTTATAATAAAATACTCAATTATTAGAATTAATTAAATAAAATAGAATTTGATACAGGGGGATTTTTAAAAATTTCGGCATGAAGTATTCGTAATATGGACTATCCACCTGTAATTTTGAACAAACCAAATTTCATAAAAAAAATGACAATTCCAACTACTTAAGAAAAATAAACACCTGTTCAACCTGTCCTAACTGATCAGGTGAACCATACTACTATGCCCTCCCGATCATAAAACAAGATCGGGCACCACAACCAAAATTAAATACATACAAGCTGATAACCAGACATTAAGTCATAATACAACACCCCACTACTAACCCGGATCTCTAACAGGTAGTGGTATGAAACAAGCAGCTACTAACTAACTATTACAACATATCACTAAAACCTTAATTTAAAAGCTACATACATTCCACAATTAAATACAACTAGCTGATACTATTATACAAGCCTTAACTGGTCTTCAGATGTCCGACCTTCTAGCAGAGCAAATCTAGGCTGTCTATGGTCCACAACAAGTTCTTCTCAGATATAGCTCCTACTTCGTATATTTTTCTTCTTTAACTGAAAAAGTAGAAACAATAGCAAGAAGTGAGCCAAATGCTCAGCAAGTAAGAATATAGATGCCAAAAATAAAATCAACAAGAGGAGTACGGATACAACGATATAAGAATCATTCTTTGAGCTTTTCCAAATTTTGACAATTTGTAATTCATTCCAAAAATAGGAAGAGAGAGAGAGAGAGAGAGAGAGAGAGAGAAATCAATTTCTCTTTTTATATCATATTTCCCACCTTTAAAACATTTTAATTAAATTAAACTTTTTTTTATTAAAATCGGACAATACGGGTGATCAGCCACGTAATGTCCCCATACCGGACACTAGGTCCCTCTGGACTTTGAAAATTGGGTTCCCAATTAGGCAACACATTGGCCTCTATTGCTGGACTAGGACCACCCTAGCCTCTTACGCCAAATTAAAGTGCTGGACTAGGACCATCCTAGCCTCTTACGCTAATTTAAAATAATTAATTAAATGTCCTTAAAATAAAGCAATTTTCGATGAATGGAATTCTTATGCAATAATTTAGAGCAGGGGATTATTCTGTTTAATTTCAAGAATAAGTGACTGAAAGTCCAGTAAGCAATCCAATTTAATTGTATAAGGTTCGCAAGGTAGGGTTCAAGTGTTATTCACAAGTATTTAAAAATAAAGGTTTATCAAGCTCTTGTCATTTTAGTGGCATAATACAAGGTGATATCGAATATGGTATGGCTAAGGGGAAAATAGGAATATAAGCAATAAGGGTCATTGATTAATTAAGAACATAACAAAGGTTAGGGATTTAGAGTTTAATTCAAGGGTTGCAAGGTATAGTTAGGCTAGTGTGGATTAAGGAAATAGATATGAAATAGGGTTCAAGCTAGTACAAAAGGTATGTCATAAAACAAGGTTTACAGTTCAACGAGAATTAAAATAAGCAACGAAGTACAATAGTTTAAATAGCAGTCTACAAGAGTAAACAAGAAGGTATTAAGGATTAAGCAATAGTTAATATGATTTAACAGTATAGTACAAGAGGTTCGACAATTAACTTGAAAGAAGCAACAATAAGTTATAAGAATTTACACAACAATTCATGGATAATTGAAAGAATCTGAACTTCGATACAAGGTTCGAGTTACTTGCCTTAACCAAATATTTCCACGCTAGTCACTTAGTTCAAAAACTTTCGGTCTTTGCCTTTCCTTTATCCCTTATGTCTACGTCCTTCGAACCTACACATATAAAAACACTATTTAAGAATTCTATTCAATGTTCGACGTTCCTCTACAAATGTCCAATCTAAATCTACCCTTGCGATAATCCTTAATTTTATTGACTTAATAATAATATCAACCATAGTCCACTGACACACATGTAATGGCAACCGATAAACATTTAGCAGGAAATCATTTAAATAAAATATAGTCAAATACCACTCCAAATTAGAAGTATATATACATATATATACTCGAGAGTGTATAACTAATTTTAGGGAATCAATAATTATTTGAAAATTCGACAACATCTCCTTTGAATATTGAATTACCCGTCGGAATACAACCGACCCAAACAAGCTTTAACAACCATATTTGAACTATTTATATTACCGAAACCAATAGCAAACAACAAAATTTATATCTGAAAACAGTATGTTACATAATTTAATCTCGGACTCCCCCAATTTTCTAAACTACGAATGTAAACACAGCAATATTAAACGGATAATCTCATCATTAACGAATCAATTATATTCGAATATACACAAACTTCGGGAAACCCCTCTTTCGGTTTCTTTGTGTACACAATAATCACGAAACAACTGCAACATATGACACCATCGACACCAGCAGTAATAATCCAAGATCCTAACCAACAAATTCCCAATTTTCAACTAACAATTCGCATAATCTCACACACACACAGAAAACACATACTCACACACACAGGCAATACACGCACACACTCACACGCAGTCGAGAGGAAAAACAGCGGGGAAGGGAAGGGTTTTACCGAGAGAATGACGAGAAGGAGAGGGAGAGAAAGCCGAGAGAGAGAGTCCGCGAGAGAGAGAGAGAGAGAGAGATAGAGTCCGCGAAAGAGAGAGAGAGAGAGAGAGAGAGAGAGAGAGAGAGAGAGAGAGAAAGAGAGAGAGAGAGAGAGAGAGTCCGCGAGAGAGAGAGTTCGAGAGATGTCGGGAGAGATTGTGGAAAAAAACAGAGTTAGTAAATTGAATTAGGAATTAGGGATTTAAGGTAATTTGGGGGAAAATAATTTGGATTTTGTAAGAATTTTCTAATTAAAAGATTAAAAAAAATGCACCTAGTAAAATAGAAAATAAATAGGTAACAATTGAGAAAAATCTAAATTTCATTTTTAAAATATGGAAAATAAATTTATCTATCTTCCCAAAATTTTAAAATATTTTTGGAGTCAAAAATGAATTTAATATCAATTTTACAAGATTGAACCAATAAGTCCCAAATAAATTCATAAAAATCATTTTAAAATCCTTAAAAATCAAAATAAATCCATCTAACATTTTTAAAACTCAAATAAAATTGTTAAGTAAATAATACAAAAGATTTTGTGATTTTTACTAACACCGATAATTTTATAAAATTCTCAGAAAATAAATAAGACATGATTTAAATAAAATTTAATCCCCAAAAATAAAAGTAAAAATACGTAAACTTATTTGACACGTATAAATTATCAAATAAACAATAAAATTTTATCACACATATTTCATCTCCTCAACAATATTCACGTCACATCATTCACATTTAATCTTTAAATAAACACTTGTAAATATAAATTTTTCTAAGGCGTTATATTGGTGGCCAAGGGTTATTCTCAGGAAGAAGGAATTGACTATAATGAAACCTTTGCACCTGTAGCAAGATTGGAAGCAATCAGAATATTTCTTGCATTTGCAGCTCATTCAAAATTCAAGGTATACTAGATGGATGTAAAGAGTGCTTTTCTTAATGGCAAGCTTGATGAGGAAGTGTATGTGGAGCAACCACCTGGTTTTGTTGATCCAAAGTTTCCAAATCATGTCTAGAAACTTGACAAGGCACTCTATGGACTAAAGCAGGCACCAAGAGCATAGTATGAGACTTTGTCTAACTTTCTTCTTGAAAATGGCTTCACAAGAGGTACAATTGACAAAACTCTATTCTTTAGAAAGATAAAAGGTTATTTGCTTTTAGTTCAAGTTTATGTTGATGATATTATATTTGGTTCTACTAATAAAAAGTTATGTGCTAAGTTTAGCAAGCTTATGCAGTCTAAGTATCAGATGAGCATGATGGGTAAACTAAATTACTTTTTAGGCTTGCAGGTCAAACAGACTGAGACTGGTATTTTCATTAATCAGTCAAAGTATATCAAAGATCTTTTAAAAAGGTTTAACTTTCAAGATTGTGCAGTTGCAAAGACACCCATGGCAACAGCCACTAAGCTAGACTCTGATCCTAAGGGAAAGAGTGTTGATAACACTAGCTATAGAGGCATGATAGGTTCACTTTTATATCTAACTACAAGTAGACCAGATATAATGTTCTCTACATGTTTATGTGCTAGATTCCAAAGTGATCCTAAGGAATCTCATTTAATTGCTATGAAGAGAATTTTTAGATATCTCAAGGGAACTCCAAATCTTGGTTTGTGGTATCCAAGAGAATCTGATTTCTCCCTAATTGGCTATTCAGACTTTGATTATGCAGGGTGTAAAATAGACAGGAAAAGCACTACAGGTACATGTCAATTCTTGGGAAACAGATTGATTTCTTGGGCAAGCAAGAAGCAGCAATCAGTTTCAACCTCAATTGCAGAAGCTGAGTATATTGCAGCAGGCAGTTGTTGTGCTCAACTCATTTGGATAAGAAATCAGTTGATGGATTATGGTATGCCACTTAGTAATATTCCTATGTTTTGTGATAATACTAGTGCTATCAAAATTGCAGAAAATCCAGTTCAACACTCAAGGACTAAGCACATTGATGTCAGGTATCATTTTATTAGAGAACATATTGAAAATGGTACTGTGGAACTTCATTTTGTTCATACTGACAAACAGCTTGCAGATATTCTAATTAAACCACTTGATGAGGCTACATTCATTAGATTGGTTAGTGAGTTATGAATGTTAAATTTTTAGATCTTTAACATCTGCACAAGTAGCAAGGTATGTTGTTTCAGCTTATAGACTTGATATATTTGTCAGGATCTATACTTGATTGTTAAATGCTTAAGCTGTAACACTTTACTTTGATAAATTACAGTATGATAGACTTATTAATAAACATCAGGATCAGGATTGCTATCAGGATGCTGACGTCATCAGTATTGACATCAGGATTGTATCGTCAGTATCAGGATTGTGAAATTTGTGTGTCTTTCTGTTTCAAATTCTGAAGTTCATGTTATTCAGTGGTTCAATTCTGAGTTTTGTTAAAGTCTATGTTAGAAAGTTTTATCACATGCATACTGATAATTTATATCATTATTCAGATCAGTCAATAAACAACGATAGACAAGTAGATAATAAGAAAACTTGTATTTTCATTAATCAAAAGCATTATATACATGGAAATGAAATACAATTCTTCTTTTTGTCTAACTACTACTGATAATTTTATTCTTGTCTAAAGTTGTTGCTGCTTCAATCCTCAACGATCGACTTCAGGACAAGGAGCATCTCAAGATTAGATTCCTTGTCTGGGCGACTTGAATGAGAGCAGCTGACTCATCTTCATGTTTATTGAAGAAAACGAATAGCATCTCCATCAAGATCAACCTCAGACTCTTCGCCAAATTCTTCATCCTCAAGGTGTGAAGAGATTAAAGGAGAATTGTATCCAACTGGTAGATGTTTTAGAGGAGATTCATGGAAATCATCTGAGTTAAGACCAACCATATCTGACTCGATGAGAAAAGTCATCTCGTCTAAGAGATAGTTTACTTGCTCCTGATCATCAAGAGTAAAGAACTTCTCAGTGGTAATGAACCAAAAGCTAGGGTTCATACGAAGATTTGGGTTGAAAGCCATGATGAAAAGAGAAAAAAATGAAAAGGTTTTGGAGAATGGCATAAGACATTAGTTTCTTTTATAGAAAGACGTGGAAAGCTGAACAGTCATTTGGGGGATATCAATGCAGTCAATCATAATTATGTGTGACTGTATTTCTTGTATTTTCAAGAAAATTGAACGAATCTAACCAATTGATTTTGTTCAGATTTTATTTATTTCTTTTACAGGTAAAAGAAAATGCCACGTGGAAACTCCATTTAGTCTCTGGAATCAGGATGATATTGATCAGGAATACAAGTGTGTTCACATCAGGATAATATTCAGAAATCACATTGAATCGTGTGATTATCTTGGTGAGAAGATCACATCAGAAAAAGGAAGCTGATCAGTCTTGATTTTACCTTGATTTATTTACTTGAAATTAATTTTGGATTTTATTTTCCAAAAGTCATGGGTAACTGTATTTTTCAGGGACTGACACCTGTCAACCTATGTGTCAACGCGGGATAATGGGTCTGAAGGATTTTTGAAATATAATTATTTTGACACTCTAATCGTGTAATTGCTTTCTCTAAATTCATATTCTCTAAAACAAAAACACTCTCGAGTTCTCAAAATCACTAATCGATTTCAAGATTTTTCAAGTTCTTTTCAGATCAAAATAAATGGCCACTCAAAGAAGACTACCCAAATCAGTAGCTTTCAAGTTTGGTGACTTTGATTTTATGATGAACAATCATGTTGCAGCTATCACCAACAAGGAAGGGGTGTCAACTGATTTTCACCCAATTATGGACTTTATGGCGAAAGGACCATTAAGTTATGCCGTGACAACATCTCCACAAATTAATCAAGCAGCTGTTTCACAAGCCTGGGAGAATGCTGAGGTAATTGATTCTACTCAGAGTCAATCAGGTAAGATTGTTCTACACTTAGGACAAGACTCATTTGATATTACTGAATCTGTTGTTAATTCAGTACTTCACTTACCTGTTAGTACGAATTTTGAGAATGTACCATCTGATGATAATATTAGAACTATGTTATCTGCATTAGGTTATAATGGACCTCTAGATAACATGAGCCAGTTAAATAGATCATTTCTTTGGAAAGAATGGTCTTTCTTCATTGACCAACTTGCTAAATGTTTTACTGGTAAATGTAGTTCTTTTCAGCAGATTACTGCTGTTACATCTCATATTGCATATTGTTTGCTTTATAATAGAGTAATTAATTTTGTCACATTATCTTAAGTCAGATGTGTATTAAACTTGGGTCAAGAGATCATGACAGGAATATGGTTTATTATAACAGATTCATGCAATTGTTTATTAACCATTTCATTCCTGATGTTGAAACTAGATTTGGTAGAGAATATTGTGTTTCTTCTTATGTACAGCAAAAGAGAATTTTCTCTGACATTACAAAGAAGGACAGTGAAAAGAATCTAGATGAAATACCTGCATTACACTATCCAAATCATGTTCAGGTACTTCTAAGAACTCATCTTCCTACTATCTATAATTCTTCTTTCTTTGGTGGTGAAATGACTCAGGAATCTCAATTGGAGGAGAAACCCCCTGTGTCTACCCAAGTAGCCAAAAACATTACAGTCTCTGAAATAATTCTAGAACCAAATTTTGATCCACAACCTATTGTTTCACAGAAGCCAACCTCTGGTGTTTCTCAAAAGACATCAGTTGTAAGGAAGAGAAGATTTGTCATTTCAAGTAGTAGTTCTAGTGAAGATGACGATAATTTATCTCTTGCTGAGAGAGCAGAATTGAAGGTTGCAATTCAACTTTCTAATCTAGGACAAAGAGATGGAACACCTAGTCACAGCCAGGCTGCAGTCTCTCAAAAGGCTGTAGTTTTTAAAAAGGGAAAACAGTTACTGGATACTGTCTCTCGAAAGACTGTGTCAATTGAAAAAGATCTCATCCCAAGATCACTTTTGTGTCTACACCTCTTGAGTCTTCTTAAGATAAATCTGTTGCTCACTATACTAGGAGAACAAGGAGAAAGATTAATTTGTTACCTACACACACAGTGTCTAGTCCAACTAACATTATGCAGGTCTCTACATATAAGGCTATATCCACGTCAGTATCTGACAAGAGAGATCTGGATCTTGATTCTTCATGGGAAACAACATTGACATACAGACTGGCTATGGAACTTATTTCTCTAAAAGTGAAGCTTTCCAGGCCTGTTCTAGATTTTCTAATTGAAAGAGTTCCCAAACTTTCATTTCCTGGAGAATATGGACTGTTACATCAAAGGCTTGATTTAATAAAGATGTATTTCTATGTATCAGTCAGAAAGGAATTGCACAAGAAATTTGGACTTCCTAATGTTGCACTTCAATCACTTCATGCATATCTATTTGACAAGGATGTCATTGTTGAAGATGCTTCAGCTCAAGGTGAACAAGATGAGGTAGTTGATAGAGGGAAGCAGTCAACAGAAGATACTATTGCACCATTGGTGAATAGTAGGATAGATCAGATCACAGTCACTGCAACACAAGAACCATCTAGTCAGAGGTTGGATGACTCAGGAACTGTGATGGCTAACGCTGGAAGGTCTTCTGTGATGACTGAAATTGCAAGTGAGAAACCCTATGATATAGGAGGAATGACTTTGATTGATTTTCCTGAAGATCAAACCAATATTGTTCATTCAGAGTCTATCCACCTTGAGGGTGTGTCTCAGCAACCAACACTTAAAGACGGTGACATACTAGCTATGGTGTCTAATGAAGTATTACTGAAGACATCAGAGTCTAGTGTAAAACCTGAAAGTGGTATACTGGAGCCTATAGTCTCTGGAAAGAAAGGAGATGTTTGTAAGGGTTCAGAGACTATAGCAGCTCACACCTTGGAGAAAACCTCGATCCCCATGCCTTATGAGGAACCCTCTCTCCATGTGAGTTCAGGTATAAAAACTTCTTCTAACCCTTATTTTTCTGTAGGTCATGAGAGCACTTATCCAAATTTGAGTGATACACTTGAAAAGATGGACATAGATCCACACATAGAGAGGCTGGCTCTTGACCAGGCAAAAGGAGAGGTAGAAAGAGTGTTGACTTTAGATAGTCAAAGTGAGAATGAGGGTATGGATGATCAACTCCATAGTGAGGGAGAGAAAATTTGGAAACCACCATCGTTTGATCTCTGGGATCAGGTTTTTCCTGAATCTTGGTCTGAAAATCTTGGTATGGATGCTGGTACTTATTCTTTTATCAAGATGTATGAGAAGAATGACTTAGCACATCACAATGCAAATCCAGAAGTTAAAGCTCAGAAACAGAAAGAAAGGTTTGTAGGAATCATCAACAGAAGAGGTGAAAGGCTAGACAAACTTCTACTCAGCCAGTACCAGAAGAAATTCCTAATGATCCAAGTATTCCTTTGTATGTATTTCCAATTTCAGCTAGAATTGAGATATCAACAATATCTGATCGATCTAAGGAGGAGTCATGATTTGTAGATGTTATTACACAGAATACTGGTGAAGGATAGGATGATCATACTTCAGCTCTAGATCAGAAAGATGAAGATGTTTGTACTTTTACTCAAGTATTATTACTTGAATATCATTCTATACAGGCAACTTCTTTTACAAGACTTGAAGATAAGGTTCTTTCTGCATCTGAATCTGAAGATACAACAAGCACTTCCAACATTGAAGTTAATTCTGAAATTCTACAGGACATTCAGAAATCTCAAAGTGATATTCAATCGAGACTTCAAATTCTTGAAGATAACCAAGTCACTATTATGGACAATCAAGTAGTTCTGATGAATCTCATTTGTTCTGTTACTGAATCTCTTGGAATTAATGTTGCTGATGTCAAAAATGGGGAGATAAAGACAATTCCGAGACAACAACAACAACAGACTGGGGGAGATAAACAAACTAGGAGCAGAACTAAGGGTGACAGAGTTGGTAAATTTCATCATGGAAGTGGTAAAGGAAAAGAAGCATCAAATAGTTGAATTCTTTCTTTTTAAGTACTAGATACATGTCTAAATCTGAAGAAGGAGGTACTTAACTTCATGATCTTAAATTCATAAATTCTATTCTGGTTGTATTGTTATATGTTTTGACATCTACAACTTAGATTTATGCTTCAGATTCTAAAGCATAAATAAGGGGAGATTGTTAGGAATAATTCATGAGTTGTGATGTTAAGAATAGAATTTGCTAATACTTCTTGTATATCCTGATCTTATAAAGGATTTAGCACTTTGTATAGGATATATGTGTTAGACAGTAATCTGTAGAGCTTAGTCAGGAACAGTGCGTCAAAGACTACATTTCAGGAACTATGAGCAGATCCTGATACAGCAAGTCAGATCCTGATCAAATACTGATGGGATGATCAGATCCTGATGCAATGGGAAATCCTGATATCAGTCGTGTTACTGATGATGTCATTATGGATGCTACAGAAACTGGCAAGTGCTATAAAACAGGATCATTGTTTTGAAGAACAAGCAAGAAGATATCATGAAGGAAAGAATTTTCTATTGATGGAAACTATCAACTGGACGGCAGAACATTGTCATGTATAGATCATTACTTTCTGTTATTAGTTGATAGGTAGCATTATAAATACTCTCTCTATATCATTATAAAAGAGTGAATTGTGAATTTTAGAGTGCATATTGTGTGATGCTCTGTATAAGGTTTGTATTCGAGAGTTCGAAACAAACAGAGAGAGAGAGAGAGATTTGTATTGTCAGTAGCTGCTAAAGGTATTGTACACCTTTGGTAGAGTTTGTATTTGATTTATTTAATACAAACAAAGTTTGATTCATTCGTTTGTTCTTGTTCATCTAATCAAGCAAAAATCAGACACGATTATGTAACTTGTATTCAACCCCCCCTTCTACAAGTTATTCGAGTTAACAATAACCAAGCCTATGCAATTAATTCATATGGATTTATTTGGACCTGTCAATATTATGTCACTAGGAAGAAAGAAGTATGCCTTGGTGATGGTTGATGACTATACAAAGTATACATGGGTGGAATTTCTACCATCAAAAGATGAGGCTCCACAAGTAATCATTGAGCACATAAAGAAAGTTGATAAAGAAGCAAAGGCCAACAATGCAAGTGTGATTGCATTAAGAAGTGATAATGGAACAGAGTTTAGAAATGCCATGCTTGAAGCATTTTGCAAAGAGAATGGTATTTCACAACAATTCTCAGCTCTAAGGACTCCACAACAAAATGGAGTTGTTGAATGAAAGAATAGAACTGTAATTGAGGCTGCTAGAACAATGTTACTTGATGCAAAAATGCCTATATGTTTTTGGGTTGAGGCTGTGAGCACTTCATACTATATTCAGAACAGGACACTCATCAACAAAAATACTGGAAAGACACCTTATAATTTGATGACTGGAAAGAAGCCTACTCTCAAGTATGTTCATACTTTTGGAAGCAAGTGCTTTGTGTTGATGGATAATTCAGAATATGTTGGAAAATTTGATGCAAAAGCTTCTGAAGGAATTTTTCTTGGCTATTCATTGGAGAGAACAGTTTACAAAGTTTATGTCATCAGTCAAAAGAAAGTTATTGAAAGCACAGATGTGACATTTGATGACAGCAAACTACTTGGACTAGAAGAAGCCAATCATGAAGATAGAGATCCATAAAGGTTTGAAAACCTGAATGATTCTGATGAAGATATTGAAACTGAAGTTGAGACCTCAGTTCAACAAACTCCAGTGAATGATGAAACAAGAGAAGAGTTTGTGCCAACCAACAGTGAAGATACAAGCATCCAAGACACACCTATGAATAGTGGCAACTTCATAGGGGGATGAAATGAAGATGATCATGACTTGGATGATGAAGCAACATCAAATCAGAGAAATCAATCTGAGCACACAAGAAAGTGGTATAGATCACATACTGCAAACCAAATCATTGGAGATCCAAATGTAGGAGTGAGAACAAGGAGAACAACTCAAAATGAGTGTCTCTATGGGTGTTTTCTGTCCCAAATTGAGCCTAAGAAACTTGATGATGCACTGTTGGATCCAGACTGGATTATTGCTATGCAAGAGGAGCAGAATCAATTTGAGAGAAACAAAGTATGGGAGCTTGTGCCTGCACCAAAGGAAGAAAATGGGTTCTGAAAAATAAGATGGATGAAGATGGTGTAATAGTAAGAAACAAAGCAAGGTTGGTTGCAAAAGGTTACTCTCAACAGGAAGGCATTGATTATGATGAGACTTTTGCCCCTGTTGCTAGGTTGGAAGTCATCAGAATCTTCTTGGCATTTGCTGCACACTCAAATTTCAAAGTTTATCGGATGGATGTCAAGGGTGTATTTCTGAATGGAGAGTTGGAAGAAGAAGTATATGTGCAACAACCACCTGGTTTTGAAGATCCACATTTTCCTAACTTTGTCTACAGATTGCTTAAGGCATTGTATGGACTTAAGCAGGCTCCAAGAGCATGGTATGACACTCTATCACAATTTCTTCTTGAAAATCAGTTCACTAGAGGCACATTGGACAAGACATTGTTTTACAAGAAGCATGGTAATGATATTATCCTAGTTCAAATCTATGTGGATGATAATCATATTTTTCTCTACAAATGAGAAGCTTTGTGAAAAGTTTTCTAATCTCATGCAAAGAAGGTATGAGATGAGCATGATGGGAGAGTTGACATTCTTTCTTGGATTGCAAGTTAGTCAAAGGAAGGATGGTATCTTTATCAATCAAACCAAGTACATCAAAGACCTATTGAAGAAGTTTGATTTGGAAGATAGCTCACCTGCAAAAACACCCATGGCCACTGCCACTAAATTGGATAAAGATCCTAAGGGCAAGAAAGTAGATATCTCAGTCTACAGAGGCATGGTTGGTTCTCTACTCTATCTCACTGCAGTAGGCCAGACATCATGTTTGCTACATGTCTGTGTGCAAGGTTTCAATCAAATCCAAAGGAATCACATATGGTTGCTATAAAAAGGATCTTTAGATACCTGAAGGGCACTCCAAACTTGGGTTTATAGTATCCTAAGGACACAGGGTTCAATCTGGTTGGTTATTCTGATGCTGATTATGCTGGATGCAGAGTGGATAGGAAAAGCACCATTGAGTTACATTATGTTCCCACAGATAAACATTTAGCTGATATATTCACTAAGCCATTGGATGAAGCCACCTTCATAAGGTTGGTTAGTGAGATTGGAATGCTGAGTTCTTTAGAATCTGGCTAAGTGAAAGTATCAACTAAATTGTTGGAGCAGCAAACAATTATTTTATTTAAATGCTCAATATTTTTGAAGTAAATATTTTGACAGAAATATAATTTATAAATATTTCAATTCTGTTGCATATGCTAAAAAATCATATTCTATTAACTTGAAATTTCTATGAAATTTTAAGAAAATCACTATTTAATTTGTTAGAATATTCTTCACTGAATATTTCTGGTAAATTTTTAAAAGATAGTGAAAATTGAATTTTATTTTGTGTTAATGGTCGACTTCTCTAACAAGCCTCTTTAGGGTACTCTCGAGTTCTCGAATAGAGTCTTTTAGAGATATCGAACAGAGACATGCTTGAGTTCTCGAATATAGTATTTGAGTGCTCTAATGGTTGATTTCTCGAATAGGGTATTTGAGTTCTCGAATCATTTGAAAAGGCTGAATTCTCGCTGAATCTTAACCATTTTTGGATTTTTGTCTAAAATTTTAATTCACTAATAAAAACTTATTTTACCGAGTTTAGAGTTATTTTTAAATTGGATAAACTGTCAGATGTGAGTTGTTACCTGCTTGAGTTATCGATTAAGCCTTTCTTGACATATCGAATAGTTGTTTTACACTTCTCGAATGCTTGATTTGTCGATACATATTGTGTATCTAATCGACAATTCAAGTACTTCATACTTATACCATTCCACATCTATTCTATTCATTTCATTCGATTTCTCAAGCATCCAAATTTTCCAAACCTCTGAAAACCCTAATTGCAAAAGCTAAACTTCTTCTTAATCTTTCATTCTCTCTCTCTCTCTCTCTCTCTCTCTCTCTCTCTGTAACAATGGTAAACACCCAACTCACTATCCCCAAACTGTAAGAACCCAAATTTTGGGTAGAATTAAAACTTTTATTTACTTAATGATGTAAGAATGAATAGTGGCTACGGCTACAATGTAATAGTTGATGTTTTAAAAGAATGAATGGAATTCGACTTTATTATTTCTATGTCTTGAAGAATGCTAAAGGGTGACAACATAGGTAAGAATAATCTATCTCCTAAGGGAATAAGATATGGCAATTCCAAGCAGGAGAATATTCTCATGTCATCCAGATAGATAGCGATTAATCCAGTGGTTCCGTAAAAAGGTTAAGGAACGATCGAAAAAGAATACGGACAATTGTACAACCCTAGATGAATAAGTAAAGAATAAGGATGAATAGTGATTTTGGTGTAATTGAGAATATTATTAGACGACGCTATATAGAAGTACCCGGAACGAAATTCTGAGTTCGTATTATTGATCCGGAGGGAAAAAGAGTGTATGTAAAAGCTGTCGGATTCTGAAAAACCGCACTTTTATTTTCTCCGAGAGTTCCCTGGACACTGATAGCCCTAAGTATTTAACGAATGGATTTAAGGAATATAAATTGGAAAGTTAGAAAGAAAGATGGAGAATGATAGTATTAATATTAGAAAGATTCCCGGTAAACCCTAATTAGAAATCCGTGAAATATTCCTACGAACGATCAATCGAAACGGGCAATAACCGGACACAGAAACAAGCAGAGGAAGCAAGAGTCTTGTGCAAGCTACTAGAATAAATATCTAGTAACTACTTAGTTACATAAGTAACTAGCATGTTTGGAGATTAAATAGCACTAAGCAAAATCAAACCACTAGTTACATGAGAACCATCAAAATCTCAACACTTGTCCATCCATTTTCATCATCCTATACATCATCACTTTATTAAAGTGGCTTTTAGATGAGATATTATCTAAACCTCATCCACTTGATGCATTATTATCACATTAACCAAGCAAAGAACACAAAAATATCAAACCTCTCTCTCCATTACATCCATTCGACCTATGCTCTAAATTCAAAACCAAAATCCAACTTCCAACCATCATTTGATCTTGTAATTTTTAAGGTGAGTCCTATAATTCAAGAAACTAATCTCCTAGAAATTTCAAGCCCAAATTCCTTTGTTTCCATTTTCAAAAAAATCACTAAAGATGATGATGAATAGAGTTCTTCATGTATTAACCTTATTTTCTTTGAATCTTTTGATTGTTCTAGCAAGCTTAAGCACTCCTAAGGACCATACAAGGCTTTTTGAGGCTAGTACACATTTTCAAGAAGGTATAAAGCCCTTGAAACCCTAGATCTACTTTGAGTTTTTATGCATGTTCTTGAGTTATATAAGTTAGTTATGTTGTTAGTAAGATATAAGAAAGATTATAAGCATGATTATGATTTGGTTTTGGTTAAATGTTAAAAATAGTTAGATGAACGGAAAGGCATTGCTTGGCCTCAGTTCATAGTTATAAATCATGTATATGTTGTTTGGAGTGGATACTATGTTTATGGGAAGATTTGGAATTGGTAAATATTCGATTTATAGCCGTCGTAATGCCGAAATTTCGTTAACCTTAAGAAAAATGACTTGGACAGTAGATGTAACTCACTGCCTAGCTTTGAAATCTACCATGATAAGATAGATAATGTTCCAAGCTTCGTTTTGATATAAAGAACGTGTGAAACAGACTTACGGTTTAGGAGTTATGGCCGGTATACTAAAAGTAGTTCGAATCCGTAAACGAAAGTTCGTAACTTAAATTGAACCCCAATAGAATATGTAAAGTCATGACGAATCTTGGTAAATAAATACTAGAGGTAAAAAGGAAGGTGTGAAAGAAAACCGTATGTCAAAAGGATCGTTTTTCGATTTATTAAAAATATTCGAATCGAGATTAAACGTGAACGAACCCCTAAAAGACGACTCGTTTATAACTTCGTTAAAACACTTAGAAAACGAGCGATAAAACTCGGAGTATAATATTGGTTCGTAACGATCGACTTTCGGACTTATATGACTTAAGTATATGCCAAGTATAAGTAAAGTGA
This sequence comes from Saposhnikovia divaricata, assembly GCA_036435485.1. NCBI lineage: Eukaryota > Viridiplantae > Streptophyta > Magnoliopsida > Apiales > Apiaceae > Saposhnikovia > Saposhnikovia divaricata. Next base: position 191,313,274 of record CM071597.1, read on the forward strand.
CATGTCGTATTAACGAACGAATGTCGGGTCGGATCGATGATAAAAGAAATACACTAAAAGGGGTATAACGAGATAACTCGAGAACGTGTTTCGATTTAAGTATAACTTAACCTTTAAAGTTTTAAGTGATTGATCCCGAATATCTTGGCTATTTATAGATCACCAACCTGACCCGGGACCCGCTACCACTACCCCTTATCGTACTCGACTACCAGGCAAGTTTCAATTCCCTTCTTTTAGGCTGTTGTTGTGATTGAATATATATGTATGTTTTCTGTTACAATATGCCATAGCATGCATGCCTACTTTCAAGTTATATCATTATGCTTGTTCCCTGATTGTTATTGGTTTATAAATTAGATAGCTATCGTATCAATTATAAGCCAATTATTGTAAGACCCTCAGAGAAGGGTGTATACATATTCATCAAACATAGACCGGGAGTCAATATTTCTTGACATATCGAGATTACCTCGAAAGAAAATATCTAAGTAAATATTTTCCATTATTCGGGCGACGAATATTATTTGAATATTCGTTCGAGATTATTTATTTAACGATCCCTACTTCAAATAATTATTTGAACGTAACTATTCGACGAATAATATTTTTTAATATTCATTCAGAGTCGAATTATTTATCGATTATTATTTCGAATATTCTTCTAAAGGTCGGACTACTAAATGAATATTATTTGGATATTCATTTAGAATATTATTCATTAAATGAATATTACTTTTGAATATTCATTTAAGATAGTAATTACCTGATGAATATTATTTTAATGTTCATCTGAAGCTTGATTTATTTATCGAGTCTTATCTCGAATATTCCTTTAAAGCTTGGATTACTAAATGAATATTACTTGATATTCATTTATAATATTAATCATTAAATGAATATTACTTTTTCAATAAACATTTAAATTCCTAATTAATTACGAATTTTATTTTAAATATTTTAAATATTCCTTTCAGGTCTTATTAATTAATGAATATTATTTCGAATATTCATTTGAATATTTAATTATGCAATAAATATTCTCTCGATATTTCTTCAAGCATTATTTGAGAAATACTCTGATTAAAGATATTCTTTCATATTCCTAAATATTCTGTAAAATATTTTAATTCAATAATATTTATTCCATACTTAGAATAACCTCGATAAGGTTTATCTTCTTCGATTATTACGGAAAATATTTCGGAGTCATATTATTATTAATCATATATCAAGAAAGGTTCTCAGACATCATTCTTCTTTGAGTCTATCTCCCTAATAATAAGGGAACCTTACTTGGAAAATGTTAATTATCTTGTCGACTTCCCGGTCATAAAGTATTCTCTTCACTCGCAACTCGGGTGCTATTGACTTATTAAGTCGTTGTTTACCTTCTCATCTTTCGAGGGGTAAGATTGTTGGAACAAGTTGATATTCGTTACCAAGCAATAGCTTGGAAGTGATTGGTGAATTTTCCTTTCCAACTAGATACGACTACTTTGTAGAGTCTTATCAACAAGTATTATACTTGGGGAAAGGGGGACGAACGTTACATTCAGAATCATGAATTCTATTTGAACTAGGAGTCGTGTAAGAGGCCGAGTAGCGCCGGTCCATCCCCTTTGGCCCAACCGTTGGCCGGGGAGAGCTAGTAAGGCGGTAGACAAGTAAAGCCGTCAGTTCTTCCTTCTACCGGTAGTAAATCTAATTTGAGTTGTACGATCTCGACTGATCATCAAGATCGGAACAGCGGGCGCGGTGAATACTCCATCATTGGTTCATTATCCAAACTTATTTATTTCCTGCAACATGATTACTGTTGGCAGAGCTGGAAAAGTATTCATAACTGGAATTGCAATCTTTTCATGCAAGTTCCTCTTTTAATGACAATGAGAATATCTCGCTTACTTTTGATGTAGCAGATATTTCTACAAACAAATACTTTGAGTTACCTGGTAACTTCATCCTTTATATTATACTGGCAATAACTTCATCAATGCATGGCATATGATTTCAAAGGATATTTTGAACTGTTGTATATATGTATCACTGTTCAGTTATATTATTGTTGGTGGGCTTTCGCTCACCCTTGCTTTGTTCATATTATCACAACAACAGCTAGGACAGATGGCCCGCGTCAGGCGCACTCGGCGCAAGCAGGTTACCCTCGTTCGAGGACTACCCGCTGATGTCCTTGCTGCCATTGCTGAGGTAGCGTAGATAGGCAGCTTTTGTTTATCAGTCTATTTATATGTAACATTAACGTTAATCAACGGCAAAACCTTTAAACATATCATTTGGCTTGTAATAACTTTTATTCGTAAACTCTGATATTATGGACTTATTTCAATTTCATCTCTGGGACTATAACTGTTGTGTGTGTGAGTGGATATTATTGTGGGGTCACAGCAGGTGATTTATTTATTGGGGACTCAAGTCAAGTATTATGAATGGATGTAAGACCGTAACCACCAGATCCCTGACCCCGGATCTGGGGGTGTTACAGAAGTGGTATCAGAGCGTACGTTATAAACCCCAGAGATGAGGCGACGTTAAAACAATAAATTCATTAAGATAATAAGAACTCTTGCCAAGTTCATAGTCGGACTACTTAATGTAGTGATGACATATAAAACCCTTATGGGAACTCTTAAGTATCGTGATAGTAACTTAGCTCGATATCGTATTGACGAGTAAGGCGACAGACCTTGAGGCATACGAGCAGCAGCGCGATGATGCTTTATTATATGCTGAAGATCAGCGGGTAAATTCAATAGTGTACCCTACTGGAGACCCGGAAAAGGTTCCAGCAGATAAGGAAAATCTTGTTAGGATAAGGAGCTTACCCTCGAGGAATGAGGGCTGTAGCCAGAAAGACTGAGATGATTAAGGTATAGTGCTCAGAAAAGTGGGCATAAAGAACTAAGCTATTAGTAAGAGAACTGAAGATTCATGTTGGATTCGTGGCTGGACTACTGGAGGTAGTACCAGCAAGTAAGACGGATTGGAAAAATTACTTGAGATCTTATACGGGAGTAGATGAGAATCATAAGAGACTTTCATATTAACGAAAAGACTGCTAGAAGGATGTATGATTATCAAAGGCATCGATATAAGGCGAGGAGCAGAGTCCCTAGGAATAGTTGAGAAGAGGCAGTAAGTGCCATATCATTTGATAAATGAATAAGTATGAATATTGTCAGTAATAATTCGCCATGAGAAGGCAGATGTCATAGGTTGTAATTTATGGAACCAAATTGAGGTTGATGAAGTTGTTTTATTCAGGAAAATGTCCATTTTAGGAATGAATCAGTTAGAAAGTGAAAACATTGGGAAGTGACAGCATGATTGGATAAAGTTATATAAGGAAGTAGTAAGCAAGACAATGATCTCAGAACCTACCGGAAGATAAGACCAGTGCGTCAAGATGAACTCGTAATGAGACTATTGTCAGAGACTAAGTATAGGGTTAATTTAACTCAGTGAAATGATGAACCAGAAACGTTAGATGCATGTGATTCAGAGGAATATTAAATTCTTTCTTTTCTTTGAATGGATTATAGTAGTTACCTTAAGTTTACTCCGACGCGGAATTATAACGGATCAAGTAATACGATCAGCAGTTAAAGAGAAAAATGTGAGAAAATCTTCCTGGAGCTAAAAGATGAAATTGGTAATGACCTAGAGTTGGCATTGTTTAATGGAAAAGGGAGACTTTGTGCTTCCAACGACGCTTCGCATAAAAGATTAGGATGTGTGCTTGCGCAGCACGACAAAGTACTTGCGGATGCATTCGGACAGCATGGTTCACCAGGTTCGGATGGCCTTAGTAGTGCCAATTTTTGTGGAACAACCAACTCCGACGGTAATGTTCCTTCTGAGACTGGTAGTCAGGTAGACTGACATTTGGTAATATTGAATATCAGGACGTATAGGTATCAGGACGTTGTGATAAGTTTCAGTTTAAAACTGTTGATTCCCTTCTAAGGGATTTATATAATTGGTTTCTCTCCAGGGGTTAAACTTCCAACCCGATGATGATTACTTCGTTAATTATGACTGCTTACGGTTTTACCTACTAGGAGGTTCATAGAACTATTCTTCAGTTTTCGAAACCGGTCTCCTTAGTGTTACCAGTCGATGGATAGATTGACCAAAATTTCCCTAATTCTGGGAAGAACTTCAACGAATTTTGGCAAACCTTGTCTTTCTGATTATCAAAGAACATCATGGAAGAAAGTAGAAACTGGGGCAAACCCCGTGAATTGGGTAAGGTAGCCGCTACATGGGTTGGTGGACAGACCCCGGTTATCGCGATTGATTGTAGAAATACAATGATGAAGTGAGATTGGACAAAAACAGGAAATGTAAGTAAGAAACCAGCCGGACTGAGAAACTCCGGGATTGACTTAAGTGAAAAGGCTGTTATGCCAGGAATTGTAAGTTTGCGTGGCACGTGGGAGTGATAAGAATAGTTGAAAAGATAAAAATAGAGGAAAGGTGACCAGAGACGGTGCCGAATAGTCGATTAAGACTTATATGAAGTAAAGTTTTAGAAAGGTAGAAAGGTATCAAAGAAGGCACTATGCCGGAAATTGCTAGAAAAGTAATGCTATTAGCCAACCCCTAAAATCATATATATTGAGGCCAAGTCACAAAGGATTATCAAGTGACTAGACCAGCAATGAAAGGACAAAGCAAGGTTGCTTCTAAGAAAGCACCGACTGCAAGGCCTTCTGATATAAAGGAAACATTAATGAGATCGTAGGAATCTTCTGCTGAACCCTTTGCAACCCATGTTTGGATTGGGAATTTACTAGACTTTTTGGAATGGGGTCACCCGTACTAAAGTGATTCATGTGTATATGATTGCCCAAGATTACGAGTAAAAATTGGAAGTATAATGACTTGAGATGTATGATGTTAGGGTATTATAAATACCATGAATATATTATGACGGAGGAAAGTAAACAATGAAGGTATATGAAGAAAGTATAGAAATGGTCAGAAATTGAACAGTATGCTGTAGGAATTTTGTCTGAGGCAAGTACCTTTGTGAAGAACGATAAGCACTAAGAAATTCACGTTGAACTCGACCAATATCTTTCAGAACATCCTTGCTACCATTAACAAGTTCTGTAAGAGAGCAGAAAGACATACGTTGTCTTTTGGAAGGTCAAATAGGTTGACCACTATCTGAAAGAAGAAATTAGCAGTAAGCTACCGATCTATTATCAAATAAGAATGATTGAAAAGAGACCTTTATTAAGGATACATGATTTGATTGCCAATTATAGGATGCAGGAATTCCTTGGCAGTTGAATTAAGGATAAGATATCCATAAAGTAAGGCAAACCCTGGGGAATGCACAAGGGATGGCACTAACCCTAATAAAGACATTGTAAATTCAGATGATATGAGTTGGATTTGCTAAGGCAACAATGACCTGTAAAGATTATTAAAAAGAGTTCTAGAAAGAACAGAGATAGAATTATTAGAGTATTGATCAATGACGTTTTGATATACCCTGTACCTAGAAAATACAGGAGGAATGATGAGGACGACCTAAGAAACCTTACAAGGAAAAGTTAATATTCTGAGTTCCAACTAGAAGTTTGGAAGAGAATGTAAGACACAATAACAATATACCAGATGATGCATGTACGAAACCCTGAGGGAGTATGGATTGAACCTATAAAGGTTGAGATTATCCTAAGATAAGGAAAGAACTAAGAAAAGAAGTATCCTAAGTAGGAGTGGGAATAAACGTGATAAAGTTCCCACGAGTAGATGGAAGCAAGCAGAGCTTAAGGGAGAATGCTTTCACCCAACAGTGATGGGAATGAGGTAGAAAAATTTGAGTTGGAATGTATCCAGAAAACATGGATTACAAGGAATTATTATTATCAGGAAAGGCCAATGAGGTGGCCGACAGTCTAAGTATAAAGGAATAATTACAAATGTTCATACCGAAGAAACAAAATGATATTTGGAAAGACCTTGAAGGTCATATCGGAGTGGAGGAATTTACATTCCTTTTGATGATTGTGCAAGAATCGAAGGTAATAATAGTTTAAGTAAAGATTCGATTCCTAATGGAGTCTTAAGCATATTACGTACCTTAGAAGGTCCCGTTTTGAGGCAAACCAGGACCATGATACAAAATTGGCGAAGTAAACCGTTAAGTTTCCAGTCTTTTATGGAAGCTGCATGAGTGATAGTTTCATCAACCGGACCTAGCTGCGATGCTTGAAACTCTTCTGCAATTTTATCTACTTCATGTAATATCTACATTGAGTTCAGGAAGTGTTCCTTAGGGATAAGGAATAGTGATTACTTTGTCTCCGTAAAGGATTTGTAACCCGTAAGGTTAGCTATTAACGCATTACGTAAACAACAATCGATGGTGATTCTTCTAAGAAAGTAGATGACAACGTAAAGATAAAGAAAGTGCTGCTATTAACGAGCTAAGTGGCATGTTGATGAATGACAAGCAAGTTTGTATTAGTGTACTTCTGCGCAAACAAGATAGAGAATATAAGGTAGATGATTCATGATGCTAAATGTATTGCCGTGGAAAGAATTAATGAGGCTTAGAGAGAAGGACAGTTGAGCCCGAGACTTATTAGGCCACCTGAGAGTTTAAAAGTGTTCGGAAGGTGGCATTCGAGCCAGTTTTACCCCCAAAGCTTATAGAATGGTAGTAACGTATTTCATGTGGCAAAGCTACACCAGTAAAATGCAGATGCTCAACAGATGATAAGAGTGCGAGCAGGTAGGTGTACGACCTGGTCTGACTCACGAAAGACAACCTGTGAAAAACCGCGGGTAGAAAAGAATAAGGGATGAGAAACAAGTTGATAGAAGTAGATTATATTGGATCTAAGCTAAAGGAATCGGCCAGATTCATTTCGGAGGTTTTAAATTTGAAATAATGTGATGATTATAGAGTAAATGTGACGGGATACCAATAAGGAGGTGCCAAGTGCAAAAGATGTCTCAATAAAGAGATGAAGGTGGAAGTAAATAACAGAAGTAAATAAGAATCAGATAATAAGAAGGATGTGATTGAAAAAAAAAGACGGGGAAAGCAACTACGAAATATGAAGCAAGGAATGTTAGGAATGGATTAATAAATGGGTTTTCCGATGAATTCTCGGGATGACAACCTGATAGTGTTAATATTATAGATATGAAAAAGCTAGTAGCGTGACATGGAATGTCAGTAACAATGGTGTCAAGCGAGAAACTAAGATTTAACCTGAAAGGTTCAAAGATTTTCCAAAAGTAAGTGTTGCTAAGGTGGAACCAGGGTACAGGTCCAGAGAATAGTGGACAAAGCAACAAGATATGTTGACACGTGAGGTTACGATCAAATAGTATTGGATATAATTATGATTAATTTCTTCTTTGATGAACCTCTATAGTTCAGAGGTAAATTCTGAGTATGATATTTTACAGTCATGAAAACCTTCTATAATCCTTTAGAACTCTTTTCTTTTCTTCTCTCTTATTCATCTTCCTTATGAATTGAGAAGAACAACCCTTTAAGGAGGGGAGGTACTGCTACGTGACTATCTGTCTATGTGATAGAAGTCTAAGTGGAATACCAAAACTTGTTTAATTGCTTGTCAAGTACTAAAGGCTGGCCCCCTTCTGTACTAGCTATGCAATATGACAAATTTTCAATTGATCATAGTGATCTCTCAATAAATCTTTCCACTTCTCTATATTGATCGAGATTGCAAAGATTAAAGCGACAGGAAATGCACAGTGCGAGTGAGGTTACCTCCAAATTCGCAGTGGGATAGTGATACCAATGTTACTGCAGATACCAATAAGGAAAACAGTATATGACTGGGTAAGAGCATAACCTGAATAGTGTGTTGTACGAAAAGTAGCAGAGATTAATGAAAAAGGATAAAAGGATGTATTGTAGCACTAGTAAGATGTGCTGAACAAGGATTGGGATTGATTAAGGATTGACTGGGAAACTGGAAAGTGAAATAACCAACAAGTACTCAATTGTCTTCTACCTGATTCCGGGACGGAATCCTTTTAAGGAGGGGAGACTGTAAGAACCCAAATTTTGGGTAGAATTAAAACTTTTATTTACTTAATGATGTAAGAATGAATAGTGGCTACGGCTACAATGTAATAGTTGATGTTTTAAAAGAATGAATGGAATTCGACTTTATTATTTCTATGTCTTGAAGAATGCTAAAGGGTGACAACATAGGTAAGAATAATCTATCTCCTAAGGGAATAAGATATGGCAATTCCAAGCAGGAGAATATTCTCACTTCATCCAGATAGATAGCGATTAATCCAGTGGTTCCGTAAAAAGGTTAAGGAACGATCGAAAGAGAATACGGACAATTGTACAACCCTAGATGAATAAGTAAAGAATAAGGATGAATAGTGATTTTGGTGTAATTGAGAATATTATTAGACGACGCTATATAGAAGTACCCGAAACGAAATTCTGAGTTCGTATTATTGATCCGGAGGGAAAAAGAGTGTATGTAAAAGCTGTCGGATTCTGAAAAACCGCACTTTTATTTTCTCCGAGAGTTCCCTGGACACTGATAGCCCTAAGTATTTAACGAATGGATTTAAGGAATATAAATTGGAAAGTTAGAAAGAAAGATGGAGAATGATAGTATTAATATTAGAAAGATTCCCGGTAAACCCTAATTAGAAATCCGTGAAATATTCCTACGAACGATCAATCGAAACGGGCAATAACCAGACACAGAAACAAGCAGAGGAAGCAAGAGTCTTGTGCAAGCTACTAGAATAAATATCTAGTAACTACTTAGTTACATAAGTAACTAGCATGTTTGGAGATTAAATAGCACTAAGCAAAATCAAACCACTAGTTACATGAGAACCATCAAAATCTCAACACTTGTCCATCCATTTTCATCATCCTATACATCATCACTTTATTAAAGTGGCTTTTAGATGAGATATTATCTAAACCTCATCCACTTGATGCATTATTATCACATTAACCAAGCAAAGAACACAAAAATATCAAACCTCTCTCTCCATTACATCCATTCGACCTATGCTCTAAATTCAAAACCAAAATCCAACTTCCAACCATCATTTGATCTTGTAATTTTTAAGGTGAGTCCTATAATTCAAGAAACTAATCTCTTAGAAATTTCAAGCCCAAATTCCTTTGTTTCCATTTTCAAAAAAATCACTAAAGATGATGATGAATAGAGTTCTTCATGTATTAACCTTGTTTTCTTTGAATCTTTTGATTGTTCTAGCAAGCTTAAGCACTCCTAAGGACCATACAAGGCTTTTTGAGGCTAGTACACATTCTCAAGAAGGTATAAAGCCCTTGAAACCCTAGATCTACTTTGAGTTTTTATGCATGTTCTTGAGTTATATAAGTTAGTTATGTTGTTAGTAAGATATAAGAAAGATTATAAGCATGATTATGATTGGGTTTTGGTTAAATGTTAAAAATAGTTAGATGAACGGAAAGGCATTGCTTGGCCTCAGTTTATAGTTATAAATCATGTATATGTTGTCTGGAGTGGATACTATGTTTATGGGAAGATTTGGAATTGGTAAATATTCGATTTATAGCCGTCGTAATGCCGAAATTTCGTTAACCTTAAGAAAAATGACTTGGACAGTAGATGTAACTCACTGCCTAGCTTTGAAATCTACCATGATAAGATAGATAATGTTCCAAGCTTCGTTTTGATATAAAGAACGTGTGAAACAGACTTACGGTTTAGGAGTTATGGCCGGTATACTAAAAGTAGTTCGAATCCGTAAACGAAAGTTCGTAACTTAAATTGAACCCCGATAGAATATGTAAAGTCATGACGAATCTTGGTAAATAAATACTAGAGGTAAAAAGGAAGGTGTGAAAGAAAACCGTATGTCAAAAGGATCGTTTTTCGATTTATTAAAAATATTCGAATCGAGATTAAACGCGAACGAACCCCTAAAAGACGACTCGTTTATAACTTCGTTAAAACACTTAGAAAACGAGCGATAAAACTCGGAGTATAATATTGGTTCGTAACGATCGACTTTCGGACTTATATGACTTAAGTATATGCCAAGTATAAGTAAAGTGACATGTCGTATTAACGAACGAATGTCGGGTCGGATCGATGATAAAAGAAATACACTAAAAGGGGTATAACGAGATAACTCGAGAACGTGTTTCGATTTAAGTATAACTTAACCTTTAAAGTTTTAAGTGATTAATCCCGAATGTCTTGGCTATTTATAGATCACCAAGCTGACCCGGGACCCGCTACCACTACCCCTTATCGTACTCGACTACCAGGCAAGTTTCAATTCCCTTCTTTTAGGCTGTTGTTGTGATTGAATATATATGTATGTTTTCTGTTACAATATGCCATAGCATGCATGCCAACTTTCAAGTTATATCATTATGCTTGTTCCCTGATTGTTATTGGCTTATAAATTAGATAGCTATCGTATCAATTATAAGCCAATTATTGTAAGACCCTCAGAGAAGGGTGTATACATCTTATTCATCAAACATAGACTGGGAGTCAATATTTCTTGACATATCGAGATTACCTCGAAAGAAAATATCTAAGTAAATATTTTCCATTATTCGGGCGACGAATATTATTTGAATATTCGTTCGAGATTATTTATTTAACGATCCTTACTTCAAATAATTATTTGAACGTAACTATTCGACGAATAATATTTTTTAATATTCATTCAGAGTCGAATTATTTATCGATTATTATTTCGAATATTCTTCTAAAGGTCGGAATACTAAATGAATATTATTTGGATATTCATTTAGAATATTATTCATTAAATGAATATTACTTTTGAATATTCATTTAAGATAGTAATTACCTGATGAATATTATTTTAATGTTCATCTGAAGCTTGATTTATTTATCGAGTCTTATCTCGAATATTCCTTTAAAGCTTGGATTACTAAATGAATATTACTTGATATTCATTTATAATATTATTCATTAAATGAATATTACTTTTTCAATAAACATTTAAATTCCTAATTAATTACGAATATTATTTTAAATATTTTAAATATTCCTTTCAGGTCTTATTAATTAATGAATATTATTTCGAATATTCATTTGAATATTTAATTATGCAATAAATATTCTCTCGATATTTCTTCAAGCATTATTTGAGAAATACTCTGATTAAAGATATTCTTTCATATTCCTAAATATTCTGTAAAATATTTTAATTCAATAAATATTCTCTGAATATTTATTCCATACTTAGAATAACCTCGATAAGGTTTATCTACTTCGATTATTACGGAAAATATTTCGGAGTCATATTATTATTAATCATATATCAAGAAAGGTTCTCAGACATCATTCTTCTTTGAGTCTATCTCCCTAATAATAAGGGAACCTTACTTGGAAAATGTTAATTATCTTGTCGACTTCCCGGTCATAAAGTATTCTCTTCACTCGCAACTCGGGTGCTATTGACTTATTAAGTCGTTGTTTACCTTCTCATCTTTCGAGGGGTAAGATTGTTGGAACAAGTTGATATTCGTTACCAAGCAATAGCTTGGAAGTGATTGGTGAATTTTCCTTTCCAACTAGATACGACTACTTTGTAGAGTCTTATCAACAAGTATTATACTTGGGGAAAGGGGGACGAACGTTACATTCAGAATCATGAATTCTATTTGAACTAGGAGTCGTGTAAGAGGCTCAGTAGCGCCGGTCCATCCCCTTTGGCCCAACCGTTGGCCGGGGAGAGCTAGTAAGGCGGTAGACAAGTAAAGCCGTCAGTTCTTCCTTCTACCGGTAGTAAATCTAATTTGAGCTGTACGATCTCGACTGATCATCAAGATTGGAACAGCGGGCGCGGTGAATACTCCATCATTGGTTCATCATCCAAACTTATTTATTTCCTGCAACATGATTACTGTTGGCAGAGCTGGAAAAGTATTCATAACTGGAATTGCAATCTTTTCATGCAAGTTCCTCTTTTAATGACAATGAGAATATCTCGCTTACTTTTGATGTAGCAGATATTTCTACAAACAAATACTTTGAGTTACCTGGTAACTTCATCCTTTATATTATACTGGCAATAACTTCATCAATGCATGGCATATGATTTCAAAGGATATTTTGAACTGTTGTATATATGTATCACTATTCAGTTATATTATTGTTGGTGGGCTTTCGCTCACCCTTGCTTTGTTCATATTATCACAACAACAGCTAGGACAGATGGCCCGCGTCAGGCGCACTCGGCGCAATCAGGTTACCGCCGTTCGAGGACTACCCGCTGATGTCCTTGCTGCCATTGTTGAGGTAGCATAGATAGGCAGCTTTTGTTTATCAGTCTATTTATATGTAACATTAACGTTAATCAACGGCAAAACCTTTAAACATATCCTTTGGCTTGTAATAACTTTTATTCGTAAACTCTGATATTATGGACTTATATCAATTTCATCTCTGGGACTATAACTGTTGTGTGTGTGAGTGGATATTATTGTGGGGTCACAGCAGGTGATTTATTTATTGGGGACTCAAGTCAAGTATTATGAATGGATGTAAGACCGTAACCACCAGATCCCTGACCCCGGATCTGGGGGTGTTACACAAACACACCAATTTCATTGCAATAACCAATGATGTGGAAGCACCAAATGCAAATTTCAAGTGTTTTGTTCGATGGATGTCTGAGTCATACATCAAGAATGCACTCTCAGCTAACCCAACCTTGTACCTGGATATTCTTGAACACTATTCTGGAGGACAGCTATTGTGGAGGTTATTGCTCTTGAGAAAGCTATAACCTCTTACATAGTCTACTGCAAGATTCAAGACAAAGATGTTACTATCAGTACAGCAGATATGAATCAAGCACTGGGCTTACAACAAGTGGTGTATGACCCACTAGCCACAAATGAGGAATTGGAGGACTTCTTTGATTTCATCAACTACTCAGATGAAATCAAACTTGGGCATTTGAATAAGAAGTTCTTAAGGAAAGAATGAAGCTATGTATTTGCTACTCTCCTTCAAGTCTTCACTGCAATAAAGTCCAGCTTTGATCAAATCAATGCACCTGCACAGCAAATAGGCTATGCCTTAGCCTATGGGAGAAAGATAGACATTAGACACATAATTTTGCAGGAGTTGTATGGTAGACTTGGTCAGAACCCAGCCAAGAAAGGTACTGAAATTTTCTTCCCTCATTTTATTCAGTCTGCACTTAATTTTGTAGATGATAAACTGATTAAATTGCCTGGGATAGATAAGAGTAGAATAGGCTATCCTAAATCCATGACCAAACTCATTTTTGGTAATTTGGAGACTAGGAATGATGTGGATGTAAGACTTGAAATAACTCCCCATACGGAGAGTCTATTTAGGTCTTACCCTCACAACATGCCAATATTTGATTCAAAATCACAGTTAGCAAAGCCCATGCAAGTAGAACAAAATGCTAACCCAGGGCCTGCTAACTTACCTCCTCAACCAAACACATTACCAAACAGTGAGCCCACTGCATCATTCTCTCAACAGGGTGATGTTAGTATAAAGGAGAAGAAGAAGAGAAAATAGGTTGCTTCTGCACCTTTAACCATATTATCTGAGGCAGCCTTGGCTGTAGAATTAGGCTTATAAAGTGAGGAACCTGTGTCACCATTAAAGAGGCCAAAGAAGAAGAAAGCAAAGCAAACCACCTCTTCAGTCACACAAATGGCTGAAGTTGTAAAATCAGGGGCAAACAGCTCACTAGATGTGCCATCTCAACAGGGTGCATCTATAGAATCATGCATCCTCCCCAATGCACCTTCTTTTAATGAGTCAACACATGGGAGTGATAAGGTTGGGACTACACTGAGTGGAGAGCACATCACACTTGAAACTCCCTCTATTTCTCAAGGGGAGTTGCCAAAATCTAATCTAAAAGACACTTCTCTTCCAGAATCTCACACTCAAATTTCTTTGGAGCCTGCAACTCAAGTGATTGAGGAGAAAGGCATTGATTACCAAGAACTCTCTTCTCTTGGTGAGCCAATGGACTCAAGTGACTTGGTGCATGACACCCTGCTCACCACCCAGAAACCACATTTAGATGGTGAGGGAATGCATGCTGGGGCATCTTCTAATGACACCATCACAAACACAGAGGATTCACTAGTTTTCACTAGAGACTTTGTGCCTATGTCAACTGCTATTGTAACTCATCCCACTATTGTGGAGACAACAGTAGTAGAGTCAATCCATCCGGTTACAGAAGTTGCATCTGTAACTGAGGAGTCTAGCTTGCCTAGTGTAACACCCCCAGATCCGGGGTCAGGGATCTGGTGGTTACGGTCTTACATCCATTCATAATACTTGACTTGAGTCCACAATAAAATAAATCACATGCTGTGACCCCATAATAATTTCCACTCACACACACAACAGTTATAGTCCCAAAGATGAAATTGAAATAAGTCTTACATTAAAGGGTTACGAATAAAAGTTATTACAATCCCAAAAGGATAACATCATAAGTTTAACAATTTTGCCGTTGATTACATTAATTATAGATATAGTTAAACAGGAAATGAAAGCTGTCTAACTAAGCTACCTCAGCAATGGCGGCTAGCATCTCAGCGGGGAGTCCGATGGGTCGGGTAACATTCTTCCGCCGAGTGCGCCTGACGCGAGCCATCTGTCCTAGCTGTTGTTGTGACATAATGTGAACAAAGCAAGGATGAGTGAAAGCCCACCAACAATAATATAACTGAACAGTGATACATATATACAGCAGTTCAAAATATCCATTGAAATCATATGCCATGCATTAATGAAGTTATTGCCAGTATAATATAAAGGATGAAGTTACCAGGTAACTCAAAGTATTTGTTTGTAGAAATATCTGCTACGTCAAAAGTAAACGAGATATTCTCATTGTTATTAAGAAGAGGAACTTGCATGAAAAGGTTGCAATTCCAGTTATGAACACTTTTCCAGCTCTGCCAACAGTAACCATGTTGCAGGAAATAAATAAGTTTGGATGATGAACCAATGATGGAGTGTTCACCACGCCAGCTGTCCAATCTTGATGATCAGTCGAGATCGTACAGCTCAAATTAGATTTACTACCGGTAGAAGGATGAACTGACGGCTTTACTTGTCTACCGCCTTTACTAGCTCTCCCCGGCCAACGGTTGGGCCAAAGGGGATGGACCGGCGCTACTCGGCCTCTTACACGACTCCTAGTTCAAATAGAATTCATGATTCTGAATGTAACGTTCGTCCCCCTTTCCCCAAGTATAATACTTGTTGATAAGACTCTACAAGGTAGTCGTATCTAGTTGGAAAGGAAAATTCACCAATAACTTCCAAGCTGTGGCTTGGTATCGAATATAAACTTGTTCCAACAATCTTACCCCTCGAAAGATGAGAAGGTAAACAACGACTTAATAAGTCAACAGCACCCGAGTTGCGAGTGAAGAGAATACTTTATGACCGGGAAGTCGACAAGATAAATAACATTTTCCAAGTAAGGTTCCCTTATTATTAGGGAGGTAGACTCAAAGAAAAATGATGTCTGAGAACCTTTCTCGATATAAGATTAATAATAATATGACTCCGAAATATTTTTCGTAATAATCGAAGAAGATAAACCTTATTGAGGTTATTCTAAGTATGGAATATTTATTCAATTAAAAATATTTAAAGAATATTTAGGAATATGAAAGAATATCTTTAATCAGAGTATTTTTCAAAATAATCCCTGAAGAAATATCAGGAGAATATTTATTGAATACATAAATATTTAAATGAATATTCAAAATAATATTCATTAATTAATAAGACCTGAAAGGAATATTTAAGATAATATTCATAATTAATTAGGAATTTAAATGAATATTCAAAAAGTAATATTCATTTAATGAATAATATTCTAAATGAATATCAAGTAATATTCATTTAGTAATCCAAGCTTTAAAGGAATATTCGAGATAATATTCGATAAATAAATCAAGCTTCAGATGAATATTAGAATAATATTCATCAAGTAATTAATATCTTAAATGAATTTTCAAAAGTAATATTTATTTAATAAAATAATATTCTAAATGAATATCCAAATAATATTCATTTAGTAGTCTCATCTTTATAAGAATATTCGAAATAATAATCGATAATCAATTCGACTCTGAATGAATATTGAGAAATATTATTCGTCGAATGGTTATGTTCAAATAATTATTTGAAGTAAGGATCGTTAAATAAATAATCTGGAACGAATGTTCAAATAATATTCGTCGCCCAAATAATAGAAAATATTTACTTAAATATTTTCCTCCGAGGTAATCTCGATATGTCAAGAGATATTGACTCCCGGTCTATATTTGATGAATAAGATGTATACACCCTTCTCTGAGGGTCTTACAATAACCGGCTTATAATTGATACGATAGCTATCTAATTTATAAGCCAATAACAATCAGGGAACAAGCATAATGATATAACTTGAAAGTAGGCATGCATGCTATGGCATATGTATAACAGAAAACATATATATATATATATATATATATATATATATATATATATATATATATATATATATTCAATCACAACAACAACCTAAAAGAAGGGAATTGAAACTTGCCTGGTAGTCGAGTACGGTAAGGGGTAGTGGTAGCGGGTCCCGGTTCAGCTTGGTGATCTATAAATAGCCAAGGCATTCGGGATTAATCACTTAACATCTTAAAAGTTAAGTTATTCTTAAATCGAAACACGTTCTCGAGTTATCTCGTTATATCCCTTTTAGTGGATTCCTTTTTATCATTGATCCGACCCGACATTCGTTCGTTAATACGACATGTCACTGTACTTATACTTGGGACATACTTAAGTCATACGAGTTCTAAGGTCGATCGTTACGAACCAACATTATACTCCGAGTTTTATCGCCCGTTTTCTAAGTGTTTTACCGAAGTTATAAAAGAGTCGTCTTTTAGGGGTTAGTTCGCGTTTAACCTCGACTCGAACATTTTTAATAAATCGAAAAATGATCCTTTTGACATACGGTTTTCTTTCACACCTTCCTTTTTACCTCTAGTATTTATTTACCAAGATTCTCCATGATTTTACATAGTTTACGAGGGTTCAATTTCAGTTACGAACTTTCGTTTACGGATTCGAACTACTTTTAGTAAATTGGTCATAAATCCTAAACCGTAAGTCTGTTTCACGTGATCTTTATATCAAAACGAAGCTTAGAACATTACCTATCCTATCATGGCAGATAAAGTTTCTGGACAGTAGGTTTTTGACATGGAAAATGGCATACAAAACATGGTATTGTAAAATCGGACATTATAACGGCTGTAAATCGAATATCTACCAATTTCAAATCTTCCCATAAACATGGTATCCATTCCAAACAACATATACATGATTTATATACATGAACTGAGGCCAAGCAATGCCTTTCCGTTCATCTAACTATTTTTATCATTTATCCAAGATCCATACATAATCATGCTTATAATCTTAACATAACCATAACTAAGCTATATCTATCATAAACATACTTAAATCTCAAACAAGGGTTAGGGTTTCAAGAGCTTTATACCTTCCTTAGATAGTGATATAGCCTTACTAAGCTTTTTATGGTCCTTAGGAGTGATTAAGCTTGCTAGATCAACCATGAAAAATCAAGAAAAGAAAGTTAGTACATGATGAACACTATTCATGCTCCTCTTCCTTGATTTTTTTGAAAATGGAAAAGGATGAGTTTGAAGCTAAGATTTTGAGGAGATAAGTTTTATGAAATGTAAGACTCACCTTAATTATTACAAGATCAAACAATGGTGGAAAGGTTGAGTTTGGATTTGGAATTTGTGGTATGGCCGAATTGAATGGTAAAGGGGGGGGAGAGTGTTTTTGCTCTTTTTTTGTATTGGTTGCTTGTAATAATGCTTAAAGTGATTTTGTGAGATAATATCTCATCCAAGTGGTGTTAGTGGAGTGTGATGCAATGGATGAGGTAATTAGCATGGACAAGTGTTGTGTTTTGCATGGTTGAATGCTTAACCAAGGGTTTTTGATTTCTAAGTACTAGTTATGTTCCAATTAATCTAGTTACTTGCTAGTTGCCTAGATATTTATCAATTACTCATGCATGTATCTTGCTTTCTCTGCTTGATTCTGTGTCCGGTTATTGCCCGATTCGATTGATCGTTCGTAGGAATATTTCACGGATTTCTAATTAGGGTTTACCAGGAATCCTTTTTAATATTAATACTATCATTCAACATCTTTCATTCTAACTTTCCAATTTATATTCCTTAAATCCATTCGTTAAATACTTAAGGCTATCAGTGTCCAGGGAACTCTCGGAGAAAATAAAAGTGCGGTTTTTCAGAATCCGACAGCTTTTACATACACTTATTTTCCCCCTGGATCACTAATACGAACTCGGAAATCCGTTCCAAATACTTCTATATAGTGTCGTCTCATATTATTCTATACTCCCACCAAAACACTATTCATACTTTATTCTTTACTTATTCTCTTAGGGTTGTACAATTGTCCGTATTCTCTTTCGATCGTTCCTTAACCTTTTTACGGAACTACTGGATTAATCGTTATCGATCTGGATGACATGAGAATATTCTCCTGCTTGAAATTGCCATATCTTATTTCCTTAGAAGATAGATTATTCTTACCTATGTTGTCACCCTTTAGCATTCTTCAAGACATAGAAATAATAAAGTCGAATTCCATTCATTCTTTCCAAATATCACTTATTACATTGTAGCCGTAACCACTATTCATTCTTACATCATCAAATACATAAAAGTTTTAATTCCACCCAAAATCTGGGTTCTTACAGTCTCCCCTCTTTAAAAGGATTCCGTCCCGGAATCAGTTTGAAAACTAGTGGGGGTACTTCTCTTGCATTGCGCTTTCAAGTTCCCAGGTTGATTCTTCTACATTGTGGTTCTGCCACGAGACTCTGACTAGCTGAATGACCTTGTTTTGGAGCACTTGTTCTTTCCAGTCTATGATTTCCACAGGTTGATCTACATAGGTCAAGTCTGGTTGCATGTCGACCTGCTCATACTCTACAATATGCTTTGCATCCGGATTATACTTCCTCAGCATCGAAACATGGAACACATTGTGCACCTGCTGTAGATTCGGGGGCAATGCGAGCTCATAAGCTAGTTCCCCAATCCGTCTCAAGATCTCAAATGGTCCAATGTATCGGGGACTCAGCTTTCCTTTCTTCCCAAATCTCATTAAACCTTTCCAAGGTGACACTTTCAAGAACACTAGGTCCCCTACTTCGTATTCCTTGCCTTTCCGAGCTAAATCGGCATATTTCTTTTGTCGATCCTGGGCTGCTACCAACCGTCCTCTGATTAGATCTACTGCATCTTTAGTTCGTTGGACCACTTCGGGCCCGAGCATCTTTCGCTCTCCAACTTCATCCCAATACAAGGGAGATCGACATTTTCTTCCATAAAGGGCCTCATAAGGTGGCATCCCAATGCTTGAATGATAACTGTTATTGTAGGAGAACTCAATCAATGGCAAGTGATCATCCCAATTTCCCTTGAAGTCTATCGCGCAGACTCTCAACATATCCTCTAGCGTTTGGATGGTCCTCTCGCTTTGCCCATCTGTCTGGGGGTGGTAGGCTGTGCTCATGTTCAGCCGGGTCCCTACACATTCTTGAAAACTTCTCCAAAACCTGGAGTTAAATCTAGGATCTCGATCGGATACTATTGCGACTGGGACTCCATGTCGCGCCACTATCTCTTTTAAGTAGATGTCCACTAGTCTGTCGACCGTGTACCTTTCGTTGATCGGGAGAAAGTGAGCTGACTTCGTCAGTCGATCTACAATTACCCATATGGCGTCATGATTAGCCTTGGTCCTTGGTAAACCTACTACGAAATCCATGGCTATGTGTTCCCATTTCCATTTTGGAATCTCTAAGGGATGTAGAAGTCCGCTGGGCTTCTGGTGCTCTGCTTTTACTCGTTGGCAGGTCAAGCATCTGCTTACCCATTCTGCTACGTCCTTTTTCATGTTGGGCCACCAGTAATACTCCTTCAAATCCCTATACATTTTGGTGCTACCGGGGTGCACTGAGTATCTTGAGTTGTGTGCCTCATTTAAAATCTCATCCTTGAGTTCCTGAACATTTGGGATCCATATCCTGTATGTGTACCTCATGATCCCTTTCTTGTCTCTTTCACACTTAATTTCTTCCCCGGTCATTATCTCTTCTGTGGAGTTCTCTTCTTCCTCCATCATCCGTTCCTGGCACAGTCTAATCTTTTCTAACAATGGAGGTTGGATTCTAATTTCCATCAACTTTTCTTGGCCCTCTCCAGGTAACTTAACCTCAATTTCTAACTTCTCAAGATCTTTCACTAGCTCTTCCTCTGAAGTTATCATCTTGAGCTTCTCTTTCCTACTAAGGGCGTCAGCCACCACATTGGCTTTGCCCGGGTGATAGCGAATTTCACAGTCATAATCCTTGATTAACTCTAACCATCTCCTCTGGCGCATGTTAAGCTCTTTCTGAGTGAAAATGTACTTGAGGCTCTTATGGTCAGTGTAAATCTCGCACTTTTACCCATACAGGTAGTGTCTCCAAATCTTTAAAGCGAAGACTATGGCTGCTAGTTCTAGATCATGCGTGGGATATCTGACCTCATAATCCTTCAATTGCCTAGACGCATACGCTATTACCTTGCCGTGCTGCATAAGCACGCATCCCAGTCCTTTATGCGAAACATCACTGTAAATCACGAAATCTCCTTTTCCATCAGGTAATGCCAGCACTGGGGCTGTCACCAGCCTCTTCTTTAACTCTTGGAAACTCTTCTCGCATTTCTCAGTCCATTCAAATTTCTCGTTTTTACGGGTAAGTCGAGTTAATGGAGCTGCGATTTTCGCAAAGTCTTGGACAAATCTCTTGTAATATCCGGCCAGTCCAATGAAACTCCTCACATCGGTTGGAGTAGTTGGCCGTTCCCAGTTTGAAACTGCTTCTATCTTGGAGGGGTCAACCAACACTCCTTCTCTATTGATTACGTACCCTAAGAATTGTACCTCATTTTTCCAAAACTCATACTTGGAGAACTTGGCATATAACTGCTCCTTCCTGAGTATTTCTAAGGTTATCCTTAAATGTTCAGCGTGTTCTGCCTCTGTCTTTGAGTAGATGAGAATATCATCAATGAAGACTATCACGAATTTGTCCAAATATTCCTTGAACACTCTATTCATTATGTAAGAACCCCAAATTTTGGATATAATTAAAACTTTTTATTAAGTAATGATAAAATGAGGAACAATGATTCCGACAATAAGGTCACCAGCTCTAATGAATGGTGGTTTCAAAGAGCAATGATTGTAATGAATGGATATTGCTTTGGACAATGATCCTGATGCATTGGTATATTGTCAGAATAGAGTAATTCGATGATTGAGGACCTAGATAAGAATAATCTACCATCCAGGAAGGAGCTAATGGATCCTTGTAGGGAAATGAGTACGTGCATAGTGTTTCCCATACGTGGATAGTATTTCCCGTACGTGCATAGTATTTCCCGTACGTGCATAGTGTTTCCTGTACATGCATAGTAATTTGGTGGATGAATAGTGATTTTGTAAGGTGGAAAACTTTTCACTCCACCCTATGTACGGGACGTGATATGGATGTTTCGAAGTCATATTAGTAATACGCGGAGGAAATAAGTGAATGCAGAGACGATCGGAATTCAGAAATTCCAAATTCTTTTCGGTATAATATTTGACCGGACAGTGGATTAAATATTATTATAATCCAAGAATTGAGATATTAACTTTGAGGATTTGATATTTTGGGATGTTATTATATTTGATTTAAGAATGAAGGTAGGAAACCACTGAGGAGTGGTTATGGCTACAATGTATTAATTGATATTTGGAAAGAATGAATGGAATTCGACTTTATTATCTCTATGTCTTGAAGAATGCTAAAGGGTAACAACATAGGTAAGAATAATCTATCTTCTAAGGGAATAAGATATGGCAATTTCAATCAGGAGAATATTCTCATGTCATCCAAATCGGTAACGATTAATCCAGTAGTTCCGTAAAAAGGTTAAGGAACGATCGAAAGAGAATACGGACAATTATACAACCCTAAGAGAACAAGTAAAGAATACAGAATGAATAGTGTTGTGGTGGGAGTATATAATAATATGAGACGACACTATATAGAAGTATTCGGAACGGATTTCCGAGTTCGTATTAGTGATCCAGGGGGAAAATAAGTGTATGTAAAAGCTGTCGGATTCTGAAAAACCGCACTTTTATTTTCTCCGAGAGTTCCCTGGACACTGATAGCCTTAAGTATTTAACGAATGGATTTAAGGAATATAAATTGGAAAGTTAGAATGAAAGATGGAGAATGAAAGTATTAATATTAAAAAGGATTCCCGGTAAACCCTAATTAGAAATCCGTGAAATATTCCTACGAACGATCAATCGAAACGGGCAATAACCGGACACAGAAACAAGCAGAGGAAGCAAGAGTCTTGTGCAAGCTACTAGAATAAATATCTAGTAACCAAGTGGGCAAGAGTAACTAGATCAATTGGAGCATAACTAGTACTTAGAAATCAAAAACCCTTGGTTAAGCTTTCAACCATGGAAAACACAACACTTGTCCATGCTAATTACCTCATCCAATGCATCACACTCCACTAACCCCACTTGGATGAGATATTATCTCACAAAATCACTTTAAGCATTATTACAAGCAACCAAGACAAAGAAAGAGCAAGAACACTCTCCCCCCCCCCCATTACCATTCCATTCGGCCTCACCCTAAATTCCAAATCCAAACTCCACCTTCCCACCATTGTTTGTTCTTGAAATAATTATGGTGAGTCTTACATTTCCTAAAAGTGATCCCCTAAAAATTTCAAAGCCAAACTCTCTTGTTTCCATTTTCAAAGAAATCATCAAAGACTAGGGTGAATAGTGATTTTCAAGAACAACTCTTGATTTTCTTGATTTCTAGGATGATCTAAGCTTGGTTATGGGTATACAAGGACTATTCAAAGCTTAGCAAGGTCTTTACACACTCCAATGAAGGTATAAAGCTCTTGAAACCCTAACCCTTGTTTGAGATTTAAGCATGTTTATGATAGTTATAACTTAGTTATGGTTATGTTAAGATTATAAGCATGATTATGTATGGATTTTGGATTAATGATGTAAATAGCTAGATGAACAGAAAGGCATTGCTTGGCCTCAGTTCATGTATATAAGTCATGTATATGTTGTTTGGGTTGAATACTATGTTTATGGGAAGATTCGAAATTGGTAGATATTCGATTTACAGCCGTTATAATGCCCGATTTTGCAATACCATGTTTTGTATGCCATTTTCCATGTCGAACCCCTACTGTCCAGAGAGTTTATCTGCCATGATAGGATAGGTAATGTTCTAAGCTTCGTTTTGATATAAAGATCACGTGAAACGGACTTACGGTTTAGGATTTATGACCAAATTACTAAAAGTAGTTCGAATCCGTAAACGAAAGTTCGTAACTGTAATTGAACCCTCGTAAGCTATGTAACGTCATGGCGAATCTTGGTAAATAAATACTAGGGGTAAGAAGGAAGGTGTGAAAGAAAACCGTATGTCAAAAGGATCATTTTTC
Source organism: Saposhnikovia divaricata (assembly GCA_036435485.1). Lineage (NCBI taxonomy): Eukaryota > Viridiplantae > Streptophyta > Magnoliopsida > Apiales > Apiaceae > Saposhnikovia > Saposhnikovia divaricata. The sequence goes on from CM071597.1 coordinate 191,337,005, forward strand.
GATTTATTAAAAATGTTCGAGTCGAGGTTAAACGCGAACGAACCCCTAAAAGACGACTCTTTTATAACTTCGGTAAAACACTTAGAAAACGGGCGATAAAACTCGGAGTATAATATTGGTTCGTAACGATCAACCTTAGAACTCATATGACTTAAGTATGTCCCAAGTATAAGTGCAGTGACATGTCGTATTAACGAACGAATGTCGGGTCGGATTAGTGAGAATAAGTAATCCACTAAAAGGGGTATAACGAGATAACTTGAGAACGTGTTTCGATTTAAGAATAACTTAACTTTTAATATGTTAAGTGATTAATCCCGAATGCCTTGGCTATTTATAGATCACCAAGCTGAACCGGGACCCGCTACCACTACCCCTTACCGTACTCGACTACCAGGCAAGTTTCAATTCCCTTCTTTTAGGCTGTTGTTGTGATTGAATAAATATATATATATATATATATATATGATTGCTGATATACATATGCCATTGCATGCATGCCTACTATCAAGTTAAATTGATATACTTGTTCCCTGGATGTTATTGTTGGCTTATAAGCTAGATAGTTATATATCAGTTATAAGCCGGTTATTGTAAGACCCTCATAGAAGGGCGTATACATCTTATTAATCAAATATAGACCGGGAGTCAATATTCCTTGATATATCGAGATTACCTCGGAGGAAAATATTTAAGTAAATATTTTCTATTATTTTGGCGACGAATATTATTTGAATATTCGTTCGAGCTTATTTATTTAATGATCCTTACTTCAAATAATTATTTGAACGTAATCATTCGACGAATAATATTTGTCAATATTCATTCAGAGTCGAATTGATTATCGATTATTATTTCGAATATTCTTCTAAAGATGAGACTACTAAATGAATATTATTTGGATATTCTTTTAGAATATTATTATATTAAATAAATATTACTTTTGAATATTTATTTAAGATATTAAATACTTGATGAATATTATTTTAATATTCATCTGAAGTTTGATTTAATTATCGAATATTATCTCGAATATTCCTTAAGGCTTGGATTACTAAATGAATATTACTTGATATTCATTTAGGATATTATTCATTAAATGAATATTACTTTTGAATATTCATTTAAATTCCTAATTAATTATGAATATTACCTTAAATATTCTTTTCAGGTCTTATTAATTAATGAATATTGTTTTGAATATTCATTTAAATATTTATTTATTCAATAAATATTCTCCTGATATTTCTTCAGGGATTATTTTGAGAAATACTCTGATATAAGATATTCTTTCTTATTCCTAAATGATCTGTAAAATATTTTAATTCAATAAATATTCTCTGAATATTTATTCCATACTTAGAATAACCTCGATAAGGTTTATCTTCTTCGATTATTACAGAAAATATTTCGGAGTCATATTTTTATTAATCTTATATCAAGAAAGGTTCTCAGACATCATTCTTCTTTGAGTCTATCTCCTTAATAATAAGGGAACCTTACTTGGAAAAATGTTATTTATCTTGTCGACTTCCCGGTCATAAAGTATTCCCTTCACTCGCAACTCGGGTGCTGTTGACTTATTAAGTCGTTGCTTACCTTCTCATCTTTCGAGGGGTAAGATCACTGGAACAAGTTGATATCCGTTACCAAGTAATAGCTTGGGAGTTATTGGTGAATTTTCCTTTCCAACTAGATACGACTACTTTGTGGAGTCTTATCAACAAGTATTATACTTGGGGAAAGGGGGACGAACGTTACATTCAGAATCATGAATTCTATTTGAACTAGGAGTCGTGTAAGAGGCCGAGTAGCGCCGGTCCATCCCCTTTGGCCCAACCGTTGGCCGGGGAGAGCTAGTAAGGCGGTGTACAAGTAAAGCCGTCAGTTCTTCCTTCTACCGGTAGTAAATCTAAATTGAGCTGTACGATCTCGACTGATCATCAAGATTGGAACAGCGGGCGCGGTGAATACTCCATCATTGGTTCATCATCCAAATTTATTTATTTCCTGCAACATGATTACTGTTGGCAGAGTTGGAAAAGGGTCATAACTGGAATTGCAACCTTTTCTTGCAAGTTCCTCTTCTTAATAACAATAAGAATATCTCGCTTACTTTGATGTAGCAGATATTTCTACAAACAAATACTTTAAGTTACCTTGTAACTTCATCGTTCATATTGTACTGGCATCATTTCCGTAAATGCATGGCATATGGTTTGAAAGATACTTTTGAACTGTTATACATTATCGTTCAGTTATATATTATTGTTGGTGGGCTATTGCTCACCCTTGCTTTATTATTATATCACAACAACAGCTAGACCAGATGACTCGCACAAGGCGCACTCGACGCGGGCGAGGACGATGAGACTACCAGAGCTGAAGAAGAAGCTATTGGTAGGGTATATTTATTCTTTCAGTACCAAGAATATGGTCTAGTATGACTTATGTAAATGGATGGCAAAGAGTATGTATTATATTGAAATTCTTTTGGATTGTAAGAACTCATAATGTGATTAATAAAAATTTGATTGTTACTCTGATTTCATCTCTGGGACTATAACGGGTGTGTTTTATATTGTTGTGTTGGGTTATAGAGACGTAATTTATTTTATGTTAAGGAAAGTTCAGTTGTTGTGGACAGAATTGGAAACCGTAACCACCGGATCCCGGACCCCGGATCTGGGGGTGTTACAGAAGTGGTATCAGAGCGTACGTTATAAACCCCAGAGATGAGGTGACGTTAAAACAATAAATTCAATAAGATAATAAGAACTCTTGCCAAGTTCATAGTCGGACTACTTAATGTAGTGATGACATATAAAACCCTTATGGGAACTCGTAAGTATAATGATAGTAACTTAGCTCGATATCGTATCGACGAGTAAGGCGACTGACCTTGAGGCATACGAGCAACAGCGCGATGATGCTTTATATGCTGAAGATCAGCGGGTAATTCGATGGAGTACCCTACTGGAGACCCGGAAGAGGTTCCAGCAGATAAGGAAAATCCTGTTAGGATAAGGAGCTTACCCATGGGTAATGAGGGTCGTAGCCAGAATGACTGTGATGATTAAGATATGGTGCTCAGAAAAGTGAGTATAAAGAACCGAGATATTATTAAGAGATCTGAAGATGCATGTTGAATTCATAGCCGGACTACCAGATGTAGTACCAGCAAGAATGAAGGATTGGAAGAATTACTTGAGATCTTATACGGAAATAGATGAGAATCCTTAGAGATTTTCATCTTAACAAAGAAAGAGCTAGAGGGATGTATGATTATCAAAGATGTCGATTTAGGGCGAGGAGCAGAGTCCCTAGGAATAGTTGAGAAGGAGGCAGTAAGTGCCATATCATTTGATAAATGAATTAGTATGAATATGGTCAGTAATAATTCGCCATGAGAAGGCAGGTATCATAGGTTGTAAATTATGGAACCAAATTGAGGTTAATAAGGTGGTATTATTAAGGAAAATGTTCATTTTATGAATGAATCATTTAGAAAGTAAAGACATTGGGAAGTGATAGCATGATTGGGTAAAGTTATATAAGGAAGTAGTAAGCAAGACAATGATCTCAGAACCTACCGGAAGATAAGACCAGTGAGTCAAGATGAACTCGTAATGAGACTACTGCCAGAGACCGAGTATAGAGTTAATTCAACTCAGTTAAATGATGAACCAAAAACGTTAGATGCATGTGATTCAGAGGAATATTAAATTCCTTCTTCTCTTTGAATGGATTATAGTAGTTACCTTAAGTTTACTCCGACAGGGAATTATAATAGATCAAGTAATACGATCAGCAGTTAAAGAGAAAAATGTGAGAAAATCTTCCTGGAGCTAAAAGGTGAAATTGGTAATGACCAAGAGCTGGCATTGCTTAATGGAAAAAGGAGACTTTGTGCTTCCAATGACGCTTCGCATAAAGGGTTAGGTAGACCGACATTTGGTAGTATTGAATATCAGGACGTTGTGACAGGTTTCAGTTTGAGACAATTGATTCCCTTCTAAGGGATGGATATAATTGATTCCTCTCCCGTGGGTAAACTTCCAATCCGATGATGATTATTTCGTTAACTATGACTGCTTATGATTCCACCTGCTTGGAGGTTCATAGAACTATTCTTCAGGTTTCGAAACTGGTCTCCTTAATGTTACCAGTAGGTGGGTAGATTGATCAAAATTTCCCTGAGTCTGGAAAGGAATTCGGTGAATTTTGGCAAACCTTGTCTTTCTGATTATCAGAGAATGTCATGGAAGAGAGTAAAAATTGGAGCAAACCCTGTGATTTGGGTAAGGATGCTGTAAAATGGGTTAGTAAACGGACCCTGAGCATTACAATCGACGGTAGTGATAAAATGATGAAGTGAGATTGGACAAAAATAGGAAATGTAAGTAAGAAACCAGCCGGACTGAGAAATTCCAGGATTGACTTAAATGAAAAGGCTGTTATGCCAGGAATGGTAAGCTTGTGCGGCACGCAGGATTGATAAGAATAGTTGAAAAGATAAAAGTGGAGGAAAGGTGACCGGAGACGGTGCCGAGTAGTCGATTAAGACTTATATGGAGTAAAGTTTTGGAAAGGTAGAAAGGTATCAAAGAAGAAGGCACTATGCCGGCAATTGCTAGAAAAGTAATGCTATTAGCCAACCCCTAAAATCATATAATTTTAATGTGTGGCCAGTTGAGGCCAAGTCACAACGGATTATAAAGTGACTAGACCAGCAATGAAAAGACAAATCAGGGTTGCTTATAAGAAAGCACCGACTGCAAGGGCTTCTGATATAAAGGAAACATTAATGAGATCGTTTGAATCTTCTGCCGAACAACCCATGTTTTGATTGGGAATTCACTAGACCTTTTTGGGATGGGGTCACCCGTACTAAAGTGACTCATGTGTATATGGTTGTCCAAGATTTCGAGTAAAATGGAAGTATAGTGACTTGAGATGTATGATGTTAGGGTATCATGAATACCATGAATATATTATGACGGAGGAAAGTAAACAATGAAGGTATATGAAGAGGGTATAGAAAAGGTCAGAAATTGAACAGTATGCTGTAGGAATTTTGTCTGAGGCAAGTACCTTTGCGAAGAACGATAAGCACTAAGAGATTCACGTTGAACTCGACCAATATCTTCCAGAACATCCTTGCTACCATTAACAAGTTCGGTAAGAGAAGAGATTGACATACGTTGCCTTTTTGGAAGGCCAAATAGGCTGACAACTATCTGAAAGAAGAGGGTGGCATTAAACCACCGATCGATTATCAAATGAGAATGATTGAAAAGAGACCTTTATTAAGGATACATGATCTGATTGCCAATTATAAGATGCAAGAATTCCTTGGCAGTTGAATTAAGGATAGGATATCCATAAATTAAGACAAACCCTAGGGAATGCACAAGGGGTGGCATTAACCCTAATAACGACATTATGACTTCAGATGATATGAGCTGGACTTGCTAAGGCAACAATGACCGGTAAGGATTATTAAAAAGGGTTCTGGAAAGAACATGGATAGAATTATTAGAGTATTGATCAATGACATTTTGATATACCCGGTACCTAGAAAATACCGGAGGAATGATAAGGATGGCCTACGAAACCTTACAAGGAAAAAGGGTAATATTCCGAACTTCAAAAATGGAAGTTTGGTAAGGAATGTATGACATCGTAACAATAATGCCAGATGAGGCATGTATGAAACCCTGAGGAAGTATGGGTTGAACCTATAAAGGTTGAGATTATCCTAAGATAAAGAAAGAACTAAGAAAAGAAGTATCCTAAGTAGGATTGGGAATAAACGTGATAAAGTTCCCATGGGTAAGTGGAAGCAATGACTTATGGAAATGACTGATAGTTATATTTTCTCCTTCAGCAGAGCTTAAGGGAGAATGCTTTAACCCAACAGTGATGGGAATGAGGTAGAAAAACTTGAGCTGGAATGTACCCAGAAAACATGGGTTACAAGAAATCATTATCATCAAGAAAGGCCAATGAGGTGGCCGACAATCTAAGTATAAAGGAATAATTACAAATGTTCATACCGAAGAAACAGGATGATATTTGGAAGGACCTTGAAGGTCATATCGGAATGGAGGAATTTACATTCCTTCTGATGACTGTGCAAGAATTAACAGTAATAATAGTTTAAGTAAAGATTCGATTCCTGATGGAGTCTTAAGCATATCACGTACCTTAGAAGGTCCCGTTTTGAGGCAAACCAGGACCATGGTACAAAATTGATGAAGTAAACCATTAAGTTTCCAGTCTTTTATGGAAGATGCATAAGTGATAGTTTCATCAACCGGACTTAGCTGCGATGCTTGAAACTCTTCTGCAATTCTATCTGCTTCACGTTATATCTACATCAAGTTCAAGAAGTGTTCCTTATGGATGAGGAATAATGATTACTTTATCTCCCTAAGGGATTTGAAACCCGTAGGGTTAGCTATTAACGCACTACGTAAACAACAAGCGATGGTGATTCCTCTAAGAAAGGAGAGGACAACGTAAAGATAAAGAAAGTGCTGCTATTGATAAGCTAAATGGCATGTTGATGAATGACAAGCAAGTTTGTGTTAGTGTACTTCTGCACAAACAAGATAGAGAATATGAGGTTGATAATTCGTGATGCTAAACGTATTCCCGTAGAAAGAATTAATGAGACTTGGAGGGAAGGGCGGTTGAGCCCAAAACTTATTGGGCCACTTGAGAGTTTAAAGTGTTCGGACGGCGGTATTCGAGCCAGCCTTACCCCCAAAATTATAGCACGGTCATAACGGGTTTTCATATGGCCAGGCTACGCCAGTAAAATGCAGATGTTCAACAGATAATAGGAGTACGAGCATGTAGATATACGACCTGGTCTGACTTACGAAAGATAACCTGTGGAAAACCACGGATAGAAAAGAACAAGTAATGAGAAACAAGGTTGGCAGAAGTAGATTATATGAATATAAGTTAAAGGAATCGGGCCAGATTCATTTCGGAAAGTTTAAATTGAAATAACGTGATGATTATAGAATAAATGAGACGGAATACCGATAAGGAGGTACCAAGTGCAAAAAGGTGTCTCAATAAAGAGGTGAAGGTGAAAGTAAATAATAGAAATGAGTAAGAATCAACTAATAAGTAGGATGTGATTGATAAAGAAAGGGCTGGGGAAGCAACTATGGAATGAGAAGCAAGGAATGTTATGAATGGGTTTTCTAATGAATTCTCAGGATGACAACCTGATAGTGTCAATATTATAGTTATGAAAAAGCTAGTAACATGATATGGGATGTCAGTAATAATGATGTCAAGTGAGAAATCTAAGATTTAACCTGAAAGGTTGAAGGATTTCCCGAATGTGAGTATCGCTAAGATTGAACAAGAGTATTTGTCCATAGAATAATGGGCAAAGCAGCAAGATATGTTGACACGTGAGATTGCGATCAAATAGTATTGGATATAATTATGATTAATTTCTTCTTTGATAAACCTCTATAGTTCAGAGGTAGATTCTGAGTATGATATTCTACAATCATGAAAGTTTTCTATAATCCTTTAGAACTCTTTTCTCTTCTTCTCTCTTATTCATCTTCTTTATGAATTGAGAAGAACAACCCTTTTAGGAGGGGAGGTACTGCTACGTGACTATCTGTCTATGTGATAGAAGTCTAAGTGGAATGCCATGACTTGTTTAATTGCTTGTCAAGTACTAAAGGCTGGCCCCCTTCTGTACTAACTATGCAATATAACAAATGTTCAATTGATCATAGTGATCTCTCAATAAATCTTTCCACTTCTCTATATTGATCGAGATTGCGAAGATTAAAGCGATCAGGAAATGCACAGTACGAGCGAGGTTACCTCCGAATCGTCGGGTGATAGTGATACCAATGTTACTGCAGGTATCAATAAGGATAAGACTGAGTAAGAGTATAACCCGGATAGTGAGTTGTACTAAAAGTAGCATCGTTGATGGAAAAAGGATAAAGTATGAATTGTAGCACTAGAAGATGTGCTGAGGAAGGGTAGAACGACTAAGAATTGACCGGGAAGCTAAAGAGTGAACGGCAGGCAAACGACTCTTTGCTTCCTACCTGATTCCGGGACGGAATCCTTTTAAGGAGGGGAGACTGTAAGAACCCCAAATTTTGGATATAATTAAAACTTTTTATTAAGTAATGATAAAATGAGGAACAATGATTCCGACAACAAGGTCACCAGCTCTAATGAATGGTGGTTTCAAAGAGCAATGATTGTAATGAATGGATATTGCTTTGGACAATGATCCTGATGCATTGGTATATTGTCATAATAGAGTAATTCGATGGTTGAGGACCTAGATAAGAATAATCTACCATCCAGGAAGGAGCTAATGGATCCTTGTAGGGAAATGAGTACGTGCATAGTGTTTCCCATACGTGCATAGTATTTCCCGTACGTGCATAGTATTTCCCGTACGTGCATAGTGTTTCCTGTACATGCATAGTAATTTGGTGGATGAATAGTGATTTTGTAAGTTGGAAAACTTTTCACTCCACCCTATGTACGGGACGTGATATGGATGTTTCGAAGTCATATTAGTAATACGCGGAGGAAATAAGTGAATGCAGAGACGATCGGAATTCAGAAATTCCAAATTCTTTTCGGTATAATATTTGACCGGACAGTGGATTAAATATTATTATAATCCAAGAATTGAGATATTAACTTTGAGGATTTGATATTTTGGGATGTTATTATATTTGATTTAAGAATGAAGGTAGGAAACCACTGAGGAGTGGTTATGGCTACAATATAATAATTGATATTTGGAAAGAATGAATGGAATTCGACTTTATTATCTCTATGTCTTGAAGAATGCTAAAGGATAACAACATAGGTAAGAATAATCTATCTTCTAAGGGAATAAGATATGGCAATTTCAAGCAGGAGAATATTCTCATGTCATCCAAATCGGTAACGATTAATCCAGTAGTTCCGTAAAAAGGTTAAGGAACGATCAAAAGAGAATACGGACAATTATACAACCCTAAGAGAACAAGTAAAGAATACAGAATGAATAGTGTTGTGGTGGGAGTATATAATAATATGAGACGACACTATATAGAAGTATTCGGAACGGATTTCCGAGTTCGTATTAGTGATCCAGGGGGAAAATAAGTGTATGTAAAAGCTGTCGGATTCTGAAAAACTGCACTTTTATTTTCTCCGAGAGTTCCCTGGACACTGATAGCCTTAATTATTTAACGAATGGATTTAAGGAATATAAATTGGAAAGTTAGAATGAAAGATGGAGAATGAAAGTATTAATATTAAAAAGGATTCCCGGTAAACCCTAATTAGAAATCCGTGAAATATTCCTACGAACGATCAATCGAAACGGGCAATAACCGGACACAGAAACAAGAAGAGGAAGCAAGAGTCTTGTGCAAGCTACTAGAATAAATATCTAGTAACCAAGTGGGCAAGAGTAACTAGATCAATTGGAGCATAACTAGTACTTAGAAATCAAAAACCCTTGGTTAAGCTTTCAACCATGGAAAACACAACACTTGTCCATGCTAATTACCTCATCCAATGCATCACACTCCACTAACCCCACTTGGATGAGATATTATCTCACAAAATCACTTTAAGCATTATTACAAGCAACCAAGACAAAGAAAGAGCAAGAACACTCTCCCCCCCCCATTACCATTCCATTCGGCCTCACCCTAAATTCCAAATCCAAACTCCACCTTCCCACCATTGTTTGTTCTTGAAATAATTATGGTGAGTCTTACATTTCCTAAAAGTGATCCCCTAAAAATTTCAAAGCCAAACTCTCTTGTTTCCATTTTCAAAGAAATCATCAAAGACTAGGGTGAATAGTGATTTTCAAGAACAACTCTTGATTTTCTTGATTTCTAGGATGATCTAAGCTTGGTTATGGGTATACAAGGACTATTCAAAGCTTAGAAAGGTCTTTACACACTCCAATGAAGGTATAAAGCTCCTGAAACCCTAACCCTTGTTTGAGATTTAAGCATGTTTATGATAGTTATAACTTAGTTGTGGTTATGTTAAGATTATAAGCATGATTATGTATGGATTTTGGATTAATGATGTAAATAGCTAGATGAACGGAAAGGCATTGCTTGGCCTCAGTTCATGTATATAAGTCATGTATATGTTTTTTGGGTTGAATACTATGTTTATGGGAAGATTCGAAATTGGTAGATATTCGATTTACAACTGTTATAATGCCCGATTTTGCAATACCATGTTTTGTATGCCATTTTCCATGTCGAAACCCTACTGTCCAGAGACTTTATCTGCCATGATAGGATAGGTAATGTTCTAAGCTTCGTTTTGATATAAAGATCACGTGAAACGGACTTACGGTTTAGGATTTATGACCAAATTACTAAAAGTAGTTCGAATCCGTAAACGAAAGTTCGTAACTGTAATTGAACCCTCGTAAGCTATGTAACGTCATGGCGAATCTTGGTAAATAAATACTAGGGGTAAGAAGGAAGGTGTGAAAGAAAACCGTATGTCAAAAGGATCATTTTTCGATTTATTAAAAATGTTCAAGTCGAGGTTAAACGCGAACGAACCCCTAAAAGACGACTCCTTTATAACTTCGGTAAAACACTTAGAAAACGGGCGATAAAACTCGGAGTATAATATTGGTTCGTAACGATCAACCTTAGAACTCATATGACTTAAGTATGTCCCAAGTATAAGTGCAGTGACATGTCGTATTAACGAACGAATGTCGGGTCGGATTAGTGAGAATAAGTAATCCACTAAAAGGGGTATAACGAGATAACTTGAGAACGTGTTTCGATTTAAGAATAACTTAACTTTTAATATGTTAAGTGATTAATCCCGAATGCCTTGGCTATTTATAGATCACCAAGCTGAACCGGGACCCGCTACCACTACCCCTTACCGTACTCGACTACCAGGCAAGTTTCAATTCCCTTCTTTTAGGCTGTTGTTGTGATTGAATAAATATATATATATATATATATATATATATATATATATATATATATATGATTGCTGATATACATATGCCATTGCATGCATGCCTACTTTCAAGTTGAATTGATATACTTGTTCCCTGAATGTTATTGTTGGCTTATAAGCTAGATAGTTATATATCAGTTATAAGCCGGTTATTGTAAGACCCTCATAGAAGGGCGTATACATCTTATTAATCAAATATAGACCGGGAGTCAATATTCCTTGATATATCGAGATTACCTCGGAGGAAAATATTTAAGTAAATATTTTCTATTATTTTGGCGACGAATATTATTTGAATATTCGTTCGAGCTTATTTATTTAATGATCCTTACTTCAAATAATTATTTGAACGTAATCATTCGACGAATAATATTTGTCAATATTCATTCAGAGTCGAATTGATTATCGATTATTATTTCGAATATTCTTCTAAAGATGAGACTACTAAATGAATATTATTTGGATATTCTTTTAGAATATTATTATATTAAATAAATATTACTTTTGAATATTTATTTAAGATATTAAATACTTGATGAATATTATTTTAATATTCATCTGAAGTTTGATTTAATTATCGAATATTATCTCGAATATTCCTTAAGGCTTGGATTACTAAATGAATATTACTTGATATTCATTTAGGATATTATTCATTAAATGAATATTACTTTTGAATATTTATTTAAATTCCTAATTAATTATGAATATTACCTTAAATATTCTTTTCAGGTCTTATTAATTAATGAATATTGTTTTGAATATTCATTTAAATATTTATTTATTCAATAAATATTCTCCTGATATTTCTTCAGGGATTATTTTGAGAAATACTCTGATATAAGATATTCTTTCTTATTCCTAAATGATCTGTAAAATATTTTAATTCAATAAATATTCTCTGAATATTTATTCCATACTTAGAATAACCTCGATAAGGTTTATCTTCTTCGATTATTACATAAAATATTTCGGAGTCATATTTTTATTAATCTTATATCAAGAAAGGTTCTCAGACATCATTCTTCTTTGAGTCTATCTCCTTAATAATAAGGGAACCTTACTTGGAAAAATGTTATTTATCTTGTCGACTTCCCGGTCATAAAGTATTCCCTTCACTCGCAACTCGGGTGCTGTTGACTTATTAAGTCGTTGCTTACCTTCTCATCTTTCGAGGGGTAAGATCACTGGAACAAGTTGATATCCGTTACCAAGTAATAGCTTGGGAGTTATTGGTAAATTTTCCTTTCCAACTAGATACGACTACTTTGTGGAGTCTTATCAACAAGTATTATACTTGGGGAAAGGGGGACGAACGTTACATTCAGAATCATGAATTCTATTTGAACTAGGAGTCGTGTAAGAGGCCGAGTAGCGCCGGTCCATCCCCTTTGGCCCAACCGCTGGCCGGGGAGAGCTAGTAAGGTGGTATACAAGTAAAGCCGTCAGTTCTTCCTTCTACCGGTAGTAAATCTAAATTGAGCTGTACGATCTCGACTGATCATCAAGATTGGAACAGCGGGCGCGGTGAATACTCCATCATTGGTTCATCATCCAAATTTATTTATTTCCTGCAACATGATTACTGTTGGCAGAGTTGGAAAAGGGTCATAACTGGAATTGCAACCTTTTCTTGCAAGTTCCTCTTCTTAATAACAATAAGAATATCTCGCTTACTTTGATGTAGCAGATATTTCTACAAACAAATACTTTAAGTTACCTTGTAACTTCATCGTTCATATTATACTGGAATCATTTCCGTAAATGCATGGCATATGGTTTGAAAGATACTTTTGAACTGTTATACATTATCGTTCAGTTATATATTATTGTTGGTGGGCTATTGCTCACCCTTGCTTTATTATTATATCACAACAACAGCTAGACCAGATGACTCGCACAAGGCGCACTCGACGCGGGCGAGGACGATGAGACTACCAGAGCTGAAGAAGAAGCTATTGGTAGGGTATATTTATTCTTTCAGTACCAAGAATATGGTCTAGTATGACTTATGTAAATGGATGGCAAAGAGTATGTATTATATTGAAATTCTTTTGGATTGTAAGAACTCATAATGTGATTAATAAAAATTTGATTGTTACTCTGATTTCATCTCTGGGACTATAACGGGTGTGTTTTATATTGTTGTGTTGGGTTATAGAGACGTAATTTATTTTATGTTAAGGAAAGTTCAATTGTTGTGGACAGAATTGGAAACCGTAACCACCGGATCCCGGACCCCGGATCTGGGGGTATTACACATTATGTCCATGAAGGCTGCTGGGGCGTTGGTCAATCTAAATGACATAACTAAGAACTCATAATGTCCATATCTGGTACGGAATGCAGTCTTCGGGATATCTTCAGGTTTGATCTTCAGTTGGTGATATCTTGTTCTCAGATCAATCTTTGAGAAGTATTCAGCGCCTTTTAGCTGGTCAAACAAATCGTCTATCCTGGGCAATGGATACTTATTCTTTATGGTTAGCTTGTTCAATTCTCTGTAGTCGATGCATAACCTCATACTCCCATCCTTTTTCTTAACAAACAACACTGGTGCGCCCCAAGGCGACACACTGGGCCTTATCATGCCCTTATCCAACAATTCCTGTAATTGTTTAGCTAGCTCCTTCATTTCTACTGGGGCTAATCGGTACGGGGCCTTCGAAACTGGCGCCGTCCCCGGGGCTAACTCGATGGCAAACTCAATTACCCTATCAGGTGGTAGTCCGGGAAGATCTTGTGGGAACACGTCCTCGAACTTATTAACTACCAGAATGTCTTGCAATCTTGGCACTTCCTTTTGAGTGTCTATAACGTAAGCTAAGTAAGCCTCGTTCCCTTTTCGTAACAATCTCTGGTCAGAATTTTCTGGGTCTGTCGCATCCCCTTAAACACTATTTCTTTCTTCCCTGGGGTTTTCAACTTAACCTTTTTCCCTTTACAATCTATCCGCGCATCATTGCGAGACAACCAATCCATACCCAAAATGACATCGAATTCCCCTAGCTTAAAAGGAAATAAATCGACATAGAAGAATCGTCCTCCTATTACTAGCTTACAATCGGGGTGAATTTGATTAACCGGTACGATTTCCTGATTAGCTATTTCTACTTGTAAGGAATCTCTTAGTTGCTGGGTTTTAAGTTTCAATTTATGCGCAAAATCTCTAGATATAAAAGACTTAGTTGCTCCTGAATCAAATAAGACATTTGCACTGACTGAATTGAGAGAAAATGTACCTGATATCACATCTGTGTCCCTCACGGCATCTTGTACTGACATATTAAAAGTCCTAGCAGTTGGTGGCCTATTTGAGGCAACCTTGCTTGCTCCTGATGCTGCTGGTTTGCTCCTTGGGCAATCCTTCCTCATGTGCCCTCGCTGTCCGCACTGGAAACAGGTTGTGCTGTTAGGGATGACTGTGGTGCAAGAGGTAGCATAGTGCCCAGCTCGCCCACACTTATAACAGTTTATCTGCTTCAGGTTGCACACCCCGGAGTGCCTCTTCCCACAAGTAGCACACAATGGCAATGGAGGTCGAGAAGGGTTGGAACGGGACAATCCTGATTGATGGCCGCCCTGGCTCACACTTACACTCGCAGATGGTTTAAACCCTACATTCCTCCCAAGTAGGGAAACCGCTCCTCGATTAAACTTGGTTGGGGGTTTTCCTCCAGCGGATCTTCCGCCCATACTAACATGCTTTCTCTTTATCCCCTCTTTCTCTCTCTCTCTCTCTGCATCTGATCACTACCAGCCTCCACAATGGTTACCTTCTGCACCAAGGTGGCATAATCTGTAATCTCTAAAACCGCCACCCTATTCTGGATCCACTGCTTCAGCCCTTGTTGAAACCTGTTAGCTTTCTTTTCTTCTGTGTCTACAAACTCTGGCACAAATCTCGATAGCTCAGTAAATTTGGCCTCATAGTCAGCCACTGACATGTTGTTCTGTTTCAGTTCCAAAAACTTAAGTTCCATCTGGGTTTTCATGAACTTCGGGAAGTACTTCTCCAGGAATAATTGTTTGAACCTTTCCTAGGCTATGACAGCATCAGTCTCCATGTTCTTCATGGCTTCCCACCAATAATTGGCCTCTCTCTTTAGTAGGTAAGTAGCAAAAACAGTCTTATGAGCCTCATTGATACTCAGAATCTCGAAAGATTTTTCCATTTCCTTGATCCAGGCCCTCGCCTCAACGGGATCAGCCGATCCGTGGAACTCTAGGGGCTTAAGGGACTTAAAGGCCCTAAAGGAATTTGCCACTGAAGTGTTGTTGCCTGGTGGTGGTTGGGGGTATTGGTTCAAATTCTGCCAAAGTAGATCCATAAACTAGCCCATGGGGTTTCCGCCCTGGTTCTCCCCTTCCTGTTCTACTTCAGTTTCTCCACCCTCTATTTCCCCCTCAAATTCTTCAGAGTACAGGGGTTCATCCTCTGCTCCATACTGGGAATCTTCTTGCTCATTATAGTCTTGATCTTGTTCTTCACTACTTTCATGATTTTCCTCGTGTTGGTTGTGACTCTCTTGGTCAGTAGATTCTCGGGGGTTAGCCCTAGTGCCCATTCGTCTTGGAGGCATTTTACTGAAAATTTGGAAAATTTTTACATTAGGTTCACTTACCTGTTTTAAAGGATTTTTCCTTGCATAATTCTTTACATGATTGGGTTTAAAATCCCAAAGTTTTATATCTCATGGCAACTTAATCAAAAAAATAGTACATATGCTAATAAACTCGTGATCACATCCCAACAAAATTGAAATGACTGAAAGGGAAACAAATATATACCAGGTACCGAAAAGGTACAACATCCGAGTTACAACAATAGTTTAAAGTACAGCCATCCTAACAACAACAACAAGTCAAAAGTGAAAAACGCTGTCTATCTGTCTAGTCTGCAAAAAGGGAAAACAAGTACAAGAAAACCATCCCTACAAAAGCCGGAACTACTACGTCCGTACATGACTAGACAACTAGACCACTGCATCACTACATCTGAAATCAACCGCCATGACGAAACATCCTCCGAACCCTCCCCATGGCGATGCGGAAAATCTCCTCAGCATCTGCTCTGTCTACCCTACCATGCCCATCAGTAGGCAACTGTCGCACCCTCACCCGAGCCCTCAGCTCGATGCGGGTCACAGCCCTATACCCAACCCTGTCACTGATAGTCCTCCTGCCCTGCAACCTCATCCGGGCGGATCTCTCTGCTACTAACTCCCTCCTAGACTCTGCCAACCTGGCATCCGCCACAGACAACTCTCTATAAAGCCCGTTCACAATCAAGTTGTGAACACATACTGGGACTCCTCCTATCGGGACATGAGGTGGGGTGGATGGCTCAGCTGAAGCGGCAGTCTCTGTCTGTTGGGGCTTTGGGGTAAGCTCCTCAAACTCATCGGGGAATGGGCTCACAGATAGTGGTGGTGGGGTAGGGGCTCTCTCAACAAAGAGGGGTGGCACTCGTAGTCCGGAACTCCCTACTGCATCCTCCACTGGCTCAACCTCATCTACAGCCTGTCCAACAACAGCAGTCATGACCTGGTCAGTGGTCATATCAGTATCCTCCTCCATGGTCCTAATCTTATATATAACCCAATAATCCTCATCCTCAACAACTAACTCAGCATCCTGTCCTGTCTGGATCCCCTCCGGGTCCTCCTCCCCCTCAGTCTCAACAACATCTGTGTCAGCATCAACCTGGACCTCCTCAGGGTCCTCCTCCTCAGACTCGATCACATCAGTATCAGCATCAACCTGGACCTCCTCAGCGTCCTCCTCCTCAGGCTCAGTATCCTCCTCAGGCAAGTGCTCATAGTATGGGTCCTTAGTCCGGAACATGTCCTCATCATGCTGTCTCGCAGCTGCCTCCTGGGCCGACATGTCGCTCGCCTACACAAGACGACCTATGTTACTATCATGATACTTAAAAAGTTCCCTTAAGGGTTTTAGGTGAACCTGGCAAGGGTTCTTATTATATTATTGAATTTATTATTATATAACGTCGTATCATCTCTTGGGATTTATAACTCTCGCCCTGATACCATCTCTGTAACACCCCCAGATCCGGGGTCAGGGATCTGGTGGTTACGGTCTTACATCCATTCATAATACTTGACTTGAGTCCACATTAAAATAAATCACAAGCTGTGACCCCACAATAATTTCCACTCACACACACAACAGTTATAGTCCCAGAGATGAAATTGAAATAAGTCTTACATTAAAGGGTTACAAATAAAAGTTATTACAATCCCAAAAGGATAACATCATAAGTTTAACAGTTTTGCCGTTGATTACATTAATTATAGATATAGTTAAACAGGAAACGAAAGCTGTCTAACTAAGCTACCTCAGCAATGGCGGCTAGCATCTCAGCGGGGAGTCCGGTGGGTCGGGTAACCTTCTTGCGCCGAGTGCGCCTGACGCGAGCCATCTGTCCTAGCTGTTGTTGTGACATAATGTGAACAAAGCAAGGGTGAGCGAAAGCCCACCAACAATAATATAACTGAACAGTGATACATATATACAGCAGTTCAAAATATCCGCTGAAATCATATGCCATGCATTAATGAAGTTATTGCCAGTATAATATAAAGGATGAAGTTACCAGGTAACTCAAAGTATTTGTTTGTAGAAATATCTGCTACATCAAAAGTAAGCGAGATATTCTCATTGTTATTAAGAAGAGGAACTTGCATGAAAAGGTTGCAATTCCAGTTATGAACATTTTTCCAGCTCTGCCAACAGTAACCATGTTGCAGGAAATAAATAAGTTTGGATGATGAACCAATGATGGAGTGTTCACCGCGCCCGCTGTCCAATCTTGATGATCAGTCGAGATCGTACAGCTCAAATTAGATTTACTACCGGTAGAAGGAAGAACTGACGGCTTTACTTGTCTACCGCCTTACTAGCTCTCCCCGGCCAATGGTTGGGCCAAAGGGGATGGACCGGCGCTACTCGGCCTCTTACACGACTCCTAGTTCAAATAGAATTCATGATTCTGAATGTAACGTTCGTCCCCCTTTCCCCAAGTATAATACTTGTTGATAAGACTCTACAAGGTAGTCGTATCTAGTTGGAAAGGAAAATTCACCAATAACTTCCAAGCTGTGGCTTGGTATCGAATATCAACTTGTTCCAACAATCTTACCCCTCGAAAGATGAGAAGGTAAACAACGACTTAATAAGTCAACAGCACCCGAGTTGCGAGTGAAGAGAATACTTTATGACCGGGAAGTCGACAAGATAAATAACATTTTCCAAGTAAGGTTCCCTTATTATTAGGGAGGTAGACTCAAAGAAAAATGATGTCTGAGAACCTTTCTCGATATAAGATTAATAATAATATGACTCCGAAATATTTTTCGTAATAATCGAAGAAGATAAACCTTATTGAGGTTATTCTAAGTATGGAATAAATATTCAGAGAATATTTATTGAATTAAAAATATTTAAAGAATATTTAGGAATATGAAAGAATATCTTTAATCAGAGTATTTTTCAAAATAATCCCTGAAGAAATATCAGGAGAATATTTATTGAATACATAAATATTTAAATGAATATTCAAAATAATATTCATTAATTAATAAGACCTGAAAGGAATATTTAAGATAATATTCATAATTAATTAGGAATTTAAATGAATATTTAAAAAGTAATATTCATTTAATGAATAATATTCTAAATGAATATCAAGTAATATTCATTTAGTAATCCAAGCTTTAAAGGAATATTCGAGATAATATTCGATAAATAAATCAAGCTTCAGATGAATATTAGAATAATATTCATCAAGTAATTAATATCTTAAATGAATTTTCAAAAGTAATATTTATTTAATAAAATAATATTCTAAATGAATATCCAAATAATATTCATTTAGTAGTCTCATCTTTATAAGAATATTCGAAATAATAATCGATAATCAATTCGACTCTGAATGAATATTGAGAAATATTATTCGTCGAATGGTTATGTTCAAATAATTATTTGAAGTAAGGATCGTTAAATAAATAATCTGGAACGAATGTTCAAATAATATTCGTCGCCCAAATAATAGAAAATATTTACTTAAATATTTTCCTCCGAGGTAATCTCGATATGTCAAGAGATATTGACTCCCGGTCTATATTTGATGAATAAGATGTATACACCCTTCTCTAAGGGTCTTACAATAACCGGCTTATAATTGATACGATAGCTATCTAATTTATAAGCCAATAACAATCAGGGAACAAGCATAATGATATAACTTGAAAGTAGGCATGCATGCTATGGCATATGTATAACAGAAAACATATATATATATATATATATATATATATATATATATATATATATATATATATATATATTCAATCACAACAACAACCTAAAAGAAGGGAATTGAAACTTGCCTGGTAGTCGAGTACGGTAAGGGGTAGTGGTAGCGGGTCCCGGTTCAGCTTGGTGATCTATAAATAGCCAAGGCATTCGGGATTAATCACTTAACATCTTAAAAGTTAAGTTATTCTTAAATCGAAACACGTTCTCGAGTTATCTCGTTATATCCCTTTTAGTGGATTCCTTTTTATCATTGATCCGACCCGACATTCGTTCGTTAATACGACATGTCACTGTACTTATACTTGGGACATACTTAAGTCATACGAGTTCTAAGGTCGATCGTTACGAACCAACATTATACTCCGAGTTTTATCGCCCGTTTTCTAAGTGTTTTACCGAAGTTATAAAAGAGTCGTCTTTTAGGGGTTCGTTCGCGTTTAACCTCGACTCGAACATTTTTAATAAATCGAAAAATGATCCTTTTGACAAACGGTTTTCTTTCACACCTTCCTTTTTACCTCTAGTATTTATTTACCAAGATTCGCCATGATGTTACATAGTTTACGAGGGTTCAATTTCAGTTACGAACTTTCGTTTACGGATTCGAACTACTTTTAGTAAATTGGTAATAAATCCTAAACCGTAAGTCTGTTTCACGTGATCTTTATATCAAAACGAAGCTTAGAACATTACCTATCCTATCATGGAAGATAAAGTTTCTGGACAGTAGGTTTTTGACATGGAAAATGGCATACAAAACATGGTATTGTAGAATCGGACATTATAACGGCTGTAAATCGAATATCTACCAATTTCAAATCTTCCCATAAACATGGTATCCATTCCAAACAACATATACATAATTTATATACATGAACTGAGGCCAAGCAATGCCTTTCCATTCATCTAACTATTTTTATCATTTATCCAAGATCCATACATAATCATGCTTATAATCTTAACATAACCATAACTAAGCTATATCTATCATAAACATACTTAAATCTCAAACAAGGGTTAGGGTTTCAAGAGCTTTATACCTTCCTTAGATAGTGATATAGCCTTAATAAGCCTTGTATGGTCCTTAGGAGTGATTAAGCTTGCTAGATCAACCATGAAAAATCAAGAAAACAAAGTTAGTACATGATGAACACTATTCATGCTCCTTTTCCTTGATTTTTTTGAAAATGGAAAAGGATGAGTTTGAAGCTAAGATTTTGAGGAGATTAGTTTTATGAAATGTAAGACTCACCTTAATTATTACAAGATCAAACAATGGTGGGAAGGTTGAGTTTGGATTTGGAATTTGTGGTATGGCCGAATGGAATGGTAAAGGGGGGGAGAGTGTTTTTGCTCTTCTTTTGTATTGGTTGCTTGTAATAATGCTTAAAGTGATTTTATGAGATAATATCTCATCCAAGTGGTGTTAGTGGAGTGTGATGCAATGGATGAGGTAATTAGCATGGACAAGTGTTGTGTTTTGCATGGTTGAAAGCTTAACCAAGGGTTTTTGATTTCTAAGTACTAGTTATGTTCCAATTAATCTAGTTACTTGCTAGTTGCCTAGATATTTATCAATTACTCATGCATGTATCTTGCTTTCTCTGCTTGATTCTGTGTCCGGTTATTGCCCGATTCGATTGATCGTTCGTAGGAATATTTCACGGATTTCTAATTAGGGTTTACCGGGAATCCTTTTTAATATTAATACTATCATTCTCCATCTTTCATTCTAACTTTCCAATTTATATTCCTTAAATCCATTCGTTAAATACTTAAGGCTATCAGTGTCCAGGGAACTCTCGGAGAAAATAAAAGTGCGGTTTTTCAGAATATGACAGCTTTTACATACAATTATTTTCCCCCTGGATCACTAATACGAACTCGGAAATCCGTTCCGAATACTTCTATATAGTGTCGTCTCATATTATTCTATACTCTCACCAAAACACTATTCATACTTTATTCTTTACTTATTCTCTTAGGGTTGTACAATTGTACGTATTCTCTTTCGATCGTTCCTTAACCTTTTTACGGAACTACTGGATTAATCGTTATCGATCTGGATGACATGAGAATATTCTCCTGCTTGAAATTGCCATACCTTATTTCCTTAGAAGATAGATTATTCTTACCTATGTTGTCACCCTTTAGCATTCTTCAAGACAAAGAAATAATAAAGTCGAATTCCATTCATTCTTTCCAAATATCACTTATTACATTGTAGCCGTAACCACTATTCATTCTTACATCATCAAATACATAAAAGTATTAATTCCACCCAAAATCTGGGTTCTTACACCTAGCTCTAGCTCTGACTTTCTGTCACAATGGCTGAAGCCTGTGCAATATGACAGTGCTTCAGGATCAGGGTCTGCTCCACCATATTTGACGGTTGAAGCACTTCAAAGCTTAATTGTGGATCAGATTCCTGAGTTCACTAAGATTGCTCAACATCTTCTTACTTCCAACATGCCAAATGCTGACTATGAGGCCATCTTACTCTGTCACAAGGAAGATGTTGAGCAACAGCAAGAGAAAATAGCATATGAAGCTGAAAGAGATGGTAATGTTGATGCATGGATGTAAGGGTATGGAAACATTTCTCTCAGTGAAGCTCTGCAATATATAAGGGAGGAATATATCACTTCACTAGGATCAAATGCTAAATCTCTGACTCCTGGTGAAGTATATGAGGCTGTCAAGGATTTTTATAAAGGAAGCTTGAAGGCTGCTCACTACCTAGGCAAGGGAGTTAAATCTGAAATTGAAGAAGTTTGCAAAGCCACAACAAAGGTAGTGAGAGAGCTTCAAAGTAAATTCACTAAAGAATTTCCCTCTCTGGATTCTGTCTTCAGAAATGTCAAAGACTGCAAAGCAACCTGTAAATCTCTGGATGATAGACTTCCTATAATACAAGACTCCATCTCAAAGCTCTCATCTAGGGCTGAGCAAAACCGAACCGAAACCGAAATGTTGAATTTCGGTTCGGTTTGGAATGTATTTTTCTGAAAATTTTGGTTAATTCGGTTTAAACCGAAATTTATTTCGGTTCGGTTCGGTTTTTTTTAAAAAACTTCGGTTCAAACCGAAACAACCGAATTATATATATATTATGTATATTATATATGTATATGTTTATATTTTATATATGCATGATTTAATTAATTCAAAATTAAGTTTAAATATTTAAATTGATAGTTTGTGTTTTATTTTTATTTTAATTGTTACATATTTTAATATATTTGCTATTAAAATTAATTTTAAAATTAAAAAAATAATATTATATATATATATTTTTAAATCGGTTCGGTTCGGTTTTGGCGAAATATTTCGATTCCGTTTTTCGATTTTTCGGTTCGGTTTCTTTTGATAAATCGGTTCGGTTCGGTTTGGTAAAAATCGGATTTCGGTTATTCGGTTTTTGTTATTCGGTTCGGTTACCGAACCGACCGAATGATCACTCCTACTCTCATCTCAGATGGACAGACTCACAGAACAGACTACTACTGCCAATGCTGCTATCAAGTTTCTGTTTGCTAATCAACAGGGCCGTCTCCAGCACTTTGGAGGCCCTTGTTAATGTTGTAGAATATTTTTTTTTTGAAGCCCCCAATGTTAAAATAAAAATTATAAAATATTGGAGCAAAATATTGATTTTGAACCATAGTCAAAATATGGTAATGATAAATTAAATTAAAAAATTAAATTTTTCCCCATTTTTAAGTGTGCAAAAACTCTAAAAAAAAATATAATATAGATTAATGGATAATTTCTTTTTAAGAAACAATTAACATAGTCTATATATATATATATATATATATATATATATATATATATATATATATATATAATCATTTATTTTACTAAATTGCATACATATTAAGAAAATAGAATAAAAAAAAGCGGTTAACTTAAGATTTATGACAGATCATATATGCATAAATTATGAGTAAAAAATATATTGCAAATAAAAAGAAAAAAAGGCAAAACAATTCCACCAAATTAAAATTATAAGTCTGGCTTATTATATGAAGTAAAAGAAAATCATTAAGGATCACATATAATCATTTACTAGAAGTAAGTTAAGTACCACGTGGAGTTTAAGATTAAAAAAAATAAAAAAAATTATGAATATGCAATATTTGGAAAATAAAAAATGAGGCCCTCTATAAGTTGGAGGCCCTGGGTGGGTACCTATGCCCGATGCCCTTAGAGCCGGCTCTGCTAATAAATATGGGGATAAGGCAGTAACAGATGTTCCTCTTCATGACATGACAATCACTCATTGGTTTCAAGGCTGCACACTTGATGTCTAAAGTGGACAGTTTGGAATCAGAAGTGGTCTCCCTAAAATAATTCAATGCTAAGCTCAAAGTCTGTTGCACTGCTGAATGAAAAGTTGGACACTCAAGGCACTTCTACTGCTGAGGTTCTCCTCGATCAACAACCAATGATTTCTGCCATGATGCTGTATATGGGAGTCCCTCAATCTACCTCACAACCTCCAGTCTCCTCCACAAACCCAAAGGTCTCAACAAAGAAAACTGTGTCTGCTACCAAGCCTAAGAGGGAGAAGTTAGACTCAAAACCAAAGGGGGAGAAAGGAATTGTCATATCTGATCTCTCAAAACCTTCAAAATCTACAACACCTCAAGCTCCAATCCAAGGCAAGGGCAAAACCAAAATCTCTGAAATTCCTCTACCTAAACTTAAACCTGTCAAACCTATCACCTCTCTACCAACTGTCACCCTACCAACTGTGCATATCACTACTCCAAGTGGTTTGCAGCAATCAATCACATCCATAGTGGTGGCAGGTTCTATGCCAAGTGGTCAAGTTCAAACCCCCAGACATGAAGAACATCAACCAGTTGAGGTGAATGTAGTCACACAAGCCAAACTGATAGAAGTAGCAAACTCAGAGAAATATCATGATGCTGCCTTCTTGAAGTTTCTGCAAGACACTAAGACATCTGCTGGTGGTGATGCTCAAAAGTATCTGAGAAGTTTGAAGGAGCAAATCAACTACTTCACTGTGGTCCCCAGGAAAGTTGAACAAGTGTTTGTCAAAGAGATTATGATGGTGTCTAAATCTAAGATATGGCATCTTTCATATAATACTTTGACATCCTTGAAATACAGTGAAGTAGATATAGTTTCCAAGCTGATTGAGCAAGCTAATCAGAATACTAGGAGTTTGTTTGATGATCTGAGGGATGGTCAACCCTCAAGGCTGCCAGAAGTGATTACAAATCCAAGAACCATCATCTATCAATCTGGCACCAGGCATGAAGATATTAAACAATTGGTCATTCCCAGACATCTCACACTCCAGAACCATAGTCTCATCATTACCATTATTGATAAGCTGCAAAAGAAGAAGGGACTAAGGAGTGCTAGAGAGTTGGAAGCTTTGCAGATCCTCAAAACCTTCATAGCAACTGGCATGGTCCCTGAAATGGCTAAGGCAAGGAGAGATAAGGATGATGATGATGATGAATATAAGAGTGATAGGAGAGGAAGACATCACAGGAGTGATAAGGGGGATGATGACAAGAAGAAAAGGAATGATGATAAAGATAAGAAGAAGGGAGATGATGACAAGGGGACTGAGAGAGTGTATGAGAAAAAGAATGGAAGACAGCAAGCCCTAATCATTACCGACTGTACTCTCACCACAACACAAGACTCTATGTCTACGGTGGATGCAGTTAGTGATGACTTAATAATATCTGAATCTGTGGTTTCAGCAACTGTCTTGCCAACTCAAGCAAAGGAGATTCAACTCAAGAAACCATCAGTATGCCTCCAAAATTCAAGTCCAAGGCTAGAAGGGCAAAGAAAGTAAAGACACCTGACTCCCAAGCCATCACAATAGTCCCAGGGCTGAAATTGCAACCTCTTGATGAAGATTATGATGAAGATCAATTGCTTTTTCTGAGGGCTCAAAGAATCTATCATGTGGTTATTGTTGATGACTGTCTTGAATTCAAATACACTGATGGTCGACAGTTCAAGTTCAAGCAAGGAGTGTGTTAACACTGGGGCAAATTGTATGACATTGAAAGGATAATTGCAATGCTGAACATTGAAGATAAAGTAGAGAGAGTATGGAAGTTAGAATTAATTGACTTTGTGAAAATAAAGAGAGATCATGGGGAGAAGTTGAGGAAGGAGTTGTTGGAAAAGTGGAAAAAGAGAGAGGAGGAGATTGATGAGCTTGAAGCCAAAGCAGAAGAGTTAAGGGCTAAAGGGTTATGCAGAGTTCAGTTCAATCCCTATGTTGTGAAATATAGGAGGAGTAATGGAGATAATGTCAACATCAGAATGAACCTGGTCAACCATTACCCTGCAAGTGTGTTGAAGCCAGTGCTTGAAGATTTTAAGAATTCAATTCTACTTGAAGAAATGGATGCTATGGCAGATATCATAAAGGCTATGAATGAGAATGCAAGGAAAGTGGAAGAAAGGAAAAAGAAGGAATATGATGATTTAGAAGCCAAGGCTCAAGGGATGAACTCAATGGAAAAAGGTTAGTAATTCTTCATAGTCTGTAAGAATGCTCTCTTTGTAATTTTATCCATGTTGTTAATCATTTTCATGCCTGTACTTTTCTAGATTTATCTTTATGTATGATTAGGCTTGTTATCAGACATGAAATTGTGACTAAGAGTCTTAATCACAATTTGGGGGAGATTGTTAGTCACAGAGGCATGACTGTATATATATAATAACAAGCCTAATTGTTTGTAATGCCTTACATTACTTACATGACCCTTTAACTGGGGGAACCTCTAGCTGTAGAGTTTCTACTTGTTTTAGTACCTGTAATAGGCATCAAAATTCTACATGTGTAACTGTAATAGGCATCAAAATTCAAGATTCAATCAATTGTATACCTGAACTGTTAATGTCTTATTTTTATGTATGTTAGGCTTGTTATCAGACATGAAATTGTGACTAAGGGTCTTACTCACAATTTGGGGGAGATTGTTAGTCACATAGGCATGCTTGTACTCATCTAATAACAAGCCTAATTGTTTGTAAAGCTTTGCATTACTTACATGACCCCTTAACTAGGGAACCCTCTAGTTGTAGAGTTTCTACTTGTTTTTAGTATCTGTAATAGGCATCAAAATTCTATTTGTGTAATTGTACAAATTAAGTCATGGAATAATGCTTGAAAGAAGATCCAGAGATCATGCCTCAAGCTTGGAGAACAAGGCTATAAAAATAAACAAAGTTGGATCTTGAAGATTGAAGATTTGCCTAAGTACTAATTCGAGAAGTATTTTGTTCTACTTGAGAAGTCTAGTTTTCGAGAAGTCAGGGAGTCGATATGTCATAAGACATCGTTCGATTTCTCAGGAAGTCAACAAGTCAAAGCCTCTGATAAGTGGATTTCATATCCACTTGGAGCATTCCATATCGGCTTAAATTGATTGACTTGGTCTCAAGTTGTTGTATTTTTGATGTATTTTGTGTAGTTGTGCGAAATTGCAATTGTTGGCTAGGTTTTGTAATTTCCGTCGATGTTGGAGTTTCCAGTTAGCACTGGAATGAAGAATGGAAATTTGTTTAAAGATTTCATGAAGTTCCTAAAGCTAAATGATTGAAGACGGAAGCTAGCGGAAAAGAAACGGAAGAAAACGGAGTCAAAACGAAGAAAAATGAGCCAAACAAGCAAACCGGCAAATAGCTAGTGCGCTGACTGTGCGCCTGGTGCGCTGAGAGCGCGCCTGAACAGAATGTGAGTGCGCTGATAGCGCAGGAAGTGCGCAGATAGCGCAGGAAGTGCGCTGAAAGCGCGGCAATATGCTGAAAATTACTGTTTTGCCCTAATTCGATGTAAAATTGTATTTTTAGTGTTTTTCTTGCTGGACAAGACTTCTAGGGCCTATTTAAACACACTATATTATTGTAATAGAAGATATAACATAGATAGAAGATAGAACGTAGAAAATACAGAGTTAGCCAAGGATAGAAGATCAGATTTGGAGATAAATTCCAAAGATCGTGACAGCACTTGGAATTCCAGATCTACTTTTGTAATTAGGCGATACTCTGGGTTTTAGATTTGTTTTCTCAACTCTTAATCTTATTAATAATATTACTTTCATTCATATCTTGTTTATTATCTTGTTTAGTATCATGTTTTCATCAAATCCCATGGTGACGAACGGTTCAATTATGAACTAATCGTTGTCATGGGATTCTAACGGATTTATCTATGTAGTTTAGTATCTTGATGCTTTGAAGATCTGTGTGTGATGTATATCTGATATCCTCGTATGGTTATGCTTAAGTGACAGATGCGTAGCTAACATCTAATTTGTTAATCTCTTTAGATTTAGAACTTGCCATGCTAGCATAGGTTCATGATTGTTTATCAACAAGATTTGTAGCATAAATAGAAATATATTATGTTGCCATATGTGATCAATATGGATAACTTGTTCCTCAACCGTTATGTTTTCAAATTCTATAGACATATAGGGTCTAAATATAATTGGTGTCTATTCATCTTCTATCTCTTTTGGTGATGCATGGGTAGTTTGGTATACATATGCTGACAGGTGGCGTGTACTTGTTTCGTGTTGTCCGATCATATATCATAACCATTGCATATAGTGATTAAAGGCATCAGATCTAAGCGAAGTATTTAATGAAGTTAGGATCCCATGTTTCTTCTCGCATAAGTAATTCGATTTTAATACTCGTAGTTAATTAATTCTTAGTTTAATAATTTGTTCTTTAGTTAATTTTAGATAAGCAAAACCCAAATTTGTTAATTGTCTTAGCAGTGAGTAAAAACCATACATTGTTGCATAGGTACATTAGCTGAATTAAAACCTAAACCAGATCTCTGTGGGAACGAACTTGACTTAAATCTATATTACTTGTGACCGCGTACGCTTGCGTGTATTAGTGCAAACAAGTTTTTGGCGCCGCTACCGGGGATCATCGGTGTTTTATTTTTAGTTTGTGTGCTTGTCATCAATGGTCGTTAAAGTTCACTGACTCAGATTAGTTACTTACCTATCTTGTTTAGTTCGGTGTGTTTCAGGTACTTGAGTGTTTGAGAATGGCAGGCGAGGAGTTGCCATGGTGGGCATATTCGAGGACATCCATGCCTCAGCAATGTGAGCAATGTTTGGGCGTTCATGAGACTTCATAATATTGTTACTATGAAGGAGTTGATCCATATGTCACTTATGAGGAACAACCATATTTTCAATACCATCCTCAACAGTACCAGCAAGATGTTCCAAATATGTCATATTTCTTTGGTGGTGAAGAGTTTCAACATCAGCAACCTACTCCTACTTTTCAGTCAGATGAGGTTGATGTTATGGAGGAGATTAGGATGCTTGCAAAGAGTAATAAGGAGTCTATCAAATCTTTGGAGATAATAGTTGCTCAAGTTTTGAGTGCCTCGGAACAAGAGAAACAACAATTCATACTAGAGGCAATTCCAGAAAATAACGGTGACTTGGAGCAAGGTACTGCATGCATAATTGGGGAAGACAAATTCCAAGGTGAGGTGAGCGTTCACAAGCCATGTGAGGAATTTGTTCATGCTAGTATGGTGGATGATTTGGAAAGGGCGCTATTTGGGACAGACACTGGTGAGCTACACAAATTTCAAGAATTGGTATGTGCGTACCAAGAGGCTGATGACCTTGGGAAAAATGCAGGTCTTCTACTTGTTTCAGAGTATAAAGATGGAGGTAGTGCATTAGAGCCAATGGAGGAAGTTCTCTTTGAGGAACCAAAGGCTTCAGCAACTTACATTTACCCTCCTCCATTATATTCAAGCGAAGCCCACGAATGTGTGTTGTTCTACAAATTGACAGATTTTAGGTCAACCGATGAAGGCATTAGAATAGGACATAGTTGTTATACGAATAAGCTAAGAGAGGAGAAGGGGCAGAAAGTGTGCCGCCGTGATGACGATGAAGTCTCACGAAGAGATGACCAGGCCAACTATTATCATCCTTAATGGAGGCTTGGACGTAGTCAAGATAATTGACTCTAAACAAGCGCTTCGTGGGAGGCAACCCATGTGTTAGGTATGTAGTAGTATGTAGTAATGTGTCATTTGTTCATGTAAGAAATCATATTTTGCATGTTAGTAGTAATTCATTCGTATTTTGTATGTATTGAATGTTTGTTTCATATAGGACATTTTGTTATTGTGTTTTTAGACCATATGAGTTCATTTTAGTTGCATTTTCATGGCATGCATTTTTCATGATCCCGTAGAACGAGCTGATTCTGATTGGTAGGTAGATGTTTTATTGAGTGTGGTAATGATGAGTAGAGGGTTGATTTATAGTTCCTAGGAATTGACTTGCATGCATCAGAAACAAAATTTTTGCACAGTCTCATCATTTGCTTTTGGGCTAGGTTGAGGTCATGCTTGTTTGGTTATTTTGAAATTTAATCACTTGATTATATATAAAATGTTCGTTATTCCCTTGATGGCGTAGGAGCACTAAAGTCTAAGTTTGGGGGAAACCAGGGATTTCATGCTAATTGTTATGTGTCAAATGGTTAGTAGTCGGCTCATATTTATATGAGTAGTCTAGGGTTGGAATTGAGAATTCTCATTCTAGATTGCAGATATGAAAAAAAAAGCAGAAAAAGAAAAAAAAAGAAGGAAAAAAGTTATGTGGATGTTTATATGCAAAATTAACCAGGGTGAGCTCTTTAATACTCGAGCAATTAAGTTCTAGGGGACTTTGTGCCTGGTGACCTAAGGCTTTTATAGTCTGGGATCCACTAACCTAACGCTCGCTACATGGGTATTATTGTATAAGCCTTTATGGGTCTCATCCATTGCACGGTTAAATAAGCACGCGTTTTGTATATATTGATATGTGTTATAGTTGTAGTAATAAAGCATGAATTCCTGTCTATCTCAAATGATGATAGAGTTATTTCTAGGTTATGAAGAGTCTACAGTCTATTCTGTTTATAAACCTGTGATTGTCTTGGCGAAGAGCACGTATGATTTTTAATCTAGTTTTGGAAGTGTATCTGATGAGCATCGCACACACGCACGTTTCTGTTCATGTATTGTTAGTATACGGGGACTTAGTCGAGCTCTATTTGGATTTAGTTGCATTCTTTGAGATATTTGCTTGCTAGTTGGTTTTGGTTATTTCGAAGGGGATCGTTGCATTTTCATAGTTGCATTCATGAATTGCATTGTTTTTGCATTGTTTAGTTAGAAGGATTTTGTGGGTACATTCGCTATAGGCCCTCACGAGACCTTACTCGTCCACTAGGGCTGCCTAGGGGTTTAAAGGGCTTGTTGCATATGCCAAATGCAACCATGATCACCTACGGAAGTGGTACTAATTAGTTAGTGTTAGTTGTTTATGCTTGAGGACAAGCATCGGTTTAAGTTTGGGTGTGTGATAAGTGGATTTCATATCCACTTGGAGCGTTCCATATCGGCTTAAATTGATTGACTTGGTCTCAAGTTGTTGTATTTTTGATGTATTTTGTGTAGTTGTGCAGGATTGCAATTGTTGCCTAGGTTTTGTAATTTCCGTCGATGTTAGAGTTGAAAGTTAGCACTGGAATGAAGAATGGGAATTTGTTTTAAGATTTCATGAAGTTCCTAAAGCTAAAGGATTGAAGACGGATGCTAGCGGAAAAGAAACGGAAGAAAACAGAGTCAAAATGAAGAAAAATGAGCCAAACAAGCAAATCGGCAGATAGCTAGTGCACTGACTGCGCGCCTGGTGCGCTGAGAGCGCACCTGAACAGAATGTGAGTGCGCTGAGAGCACAGGAAGTGCGCTGAGAGCGCGGCAATATGCTGAAAATTACTGTTTTGCCCTAATTCGATGTAAAATTGTATTTTTAGTGTTTTTCTTGCTGGACAAGACTTCTAGGGCCTATTTAAACACACTATATCATTGTAATTGAAGATATAACATAGATAGAAGATAGAACGTAGAAAATACAGTGTTAGCCAAGGATAGAAGATCAGATTTGGAGACAAATTCCAAAGACTGTGACAGCACTTGGAATTCCAGATCTACTTTTGTAATTAGGTGATACTCTGGGTTTTGGATTTGTTTTCTCAACTCTTAATCTTATTAATAATATTACTTTCATTCATATCTTGTTTATTATCTTGTTTAATATCATGTTTTCATCAAATCCTATGGTGACGAACGGTTCAATTATGTACTAATCTTTGTCATAGGATTCTAAAGGATTTATCTATGTAGTTTAGTATCTTGATACTTTAAAGATCTGTGTGTGATGTATATCTGATATCCTCGTATGGTTATGCTTAAGTGATAGATGCGTAGCTAACATCTAATTTGTTAATCTCTTGTGAAGTGAAAGTGGATCTTTAGATTTAGAACTTGCCATGCTAGCATAGGTTCATGATTGTTTATCAACATGATTTGCAGCATAAATAGAAATATATTATGTTGCCCTATGTGATCAATATGGATAACTTGTTCCTCAACCGTTATGTTTTCAAATTCTATAGACATATAGGGTCTAAGCATAATTGGTGTCTATTCATCTTCTATCTCTTTTGTGGATGCATGGGTAGTTTTGTATATGTATGCTGACAGGTAGCGTGTACTTGTTTCGCGTTGTCCGATCATATATCATAACCATTTCATATAGTGATTAAAGGCGTCAGATCTAAGCGAAGTATTTAATGAAGTTAGAATCCCATGTTTATTCTCGCATAAGTAATTCGATTTTAATACTCGTAGTTAATTCATTCTTAGTTTAATAATTTGTTCTTTAGTTAATTTTAGATAAGCAAAACCCAAATTTGTTAATTGTCTTAGCAGTGAGTAAAAACCATACATTGTTGCATAGGTACATTAGCTGAATTAAAACATAAACCAGATCTCTGTGGGAACGAACTTGACTTAAATCTATATTACTTGTGACCACGTACGCTTGCGTGTATTAGTGCAAACAAGTTTTTCATTCGATAACTCAGAGATTCGACATGTCTAATACTCTATTCGAGAACTCAAGAAGTCAATAAGTCAAAGCGTCATTCGAGTTCTCTAAAAGTCAACAAGTCAAAGCTACATTCGATATCTCAAGGACTCAGGAAGCTATTCGACATCTCAAGGATTCCATAACTTAAAAGTTCTATTCGACAAGTCAAGGATTCCTGAAGAAAAGACTAATTTGAGAAGTGATTCAATATGTCGATTATACAGTATTCGAGAACTCAGAGTTATCTATCAAGTGAATTCTAGTTCTCGAATCAATCACTTAGTTACTTCTCGAATGCAGTCTTAGAGACAAAATACTGAAGATTGTACAAGTCAGAAACCTGCAGCAAGCCAAAACACTTTCAGGACCACAGTACTGTAAAGTGTCTTTGGAAAGACTACAAGAACTTAGAGAGTTGTTACAAGAGATAAGCTGCTAAAGAAGTGGATCTGAGCAGAGTTAAAGGAAGTCAAATTTCAAGCCATTTGGATGTTTACTCAAAAAGGGATAGACATGTCAGAAAGTAATTTTGTCTGTAACTTTATTTGTAGTAAGTAGGTTGTACACATGTTCTATAAGTGTACAACCTCTCTTCTCTAGCAGTTAAGTTTTTAAAGAAGATATCTCTCATTATAACTTAGAACATCTCTCTGAGAAAACGAAGCTGATAATTATTGTGCTAATATAAATGACAATTTAAACCGCAAGCGCACGGTTCAATCGTTGAATTATTTTAGGTTCGTTCCATGGAGATTAACATTTTCGCAAACTTAATTTTCAATTTAATCGAATTAGAACAAGTGGATTTTTGAGAATTTGATTGGATTTTATACTATTTAATTCCTAAAACTATTAAAGGAAAATTAAATTTATTCTAATTTTAAACTAACTAAATTAAAAATGAAAAGAACAAGAATTAAATTATACTAAAAATTTAAATTTGAATTCAAGCTAGATTTTATTTATTGGAAATTATTTACAAAAAACTAAATTTTGAATTATCACTATTTAAAATTTAAAAACGATTTTATTTACAGAAAAATTTATAAAAATTGGACATGGTGTATTTGCAACTTGAACTAATCATAATTCACAAAGATCTAAACAAACCACTGTGTTACAATCATGAAACTTACGAAAACAACTAGCAACTAAATGAACAGAAATCAAATAACAGCAACTCAAAAAAAAACCAACAGCAACAATAAAGCCAAAACTCAGCAGGTGTTTCGGAGAAATTCGAAAATACACTACACAAAACTATCAACAAAATTCACTACACAATTAAAAAAAATTCAGCACACAAAACGATCAATAAACAAGTGATAAGTGGATTTATATCCACTTAAAATGCTTCTTATCGGCTTAAATGGATTTACTTGACCTCAAGTATGTTGTGTTTTTAACATGTTTTTGTGAGTTGTGTAGAATTACTAGCTTGAGGTAGGTATGATGAGTTTCTATGATGCTTTGGTGGTTTCGAGCTCAATATATGAAGAACGGCAACTCGCGGAAGAGAGTTGGAGGTTAATTTGATTAAAATTCGGATTTTCCGGCTAGGCTGCGCAGTCTTCACTGTTTTGGCCATATCTGGAGTTCTATAAGTCCGTTTGAGGCCCGTAAGCAGTCGTTGGAAAGCTCGGAAGAAGACGAATCTGTTGTAGCAAAGTGTTCCAGCAGTGAAGGGCGCGGCCGCGCCTTGATTACAATGTTTTTGAATGCGGGCGCGCGTGAATCTTTGCTGAGAATATTTGGAGCGCGGGCGCGCCTGATTTGTACTAAACTGGAGCGCGGCCGCGCCTGTTGCCGCCAGAAAATTTCCAGAAATTGCAGAATTCAATTTTGACAAGGAAATTTCCACAATTCCTACTTCTAATAAGTATGGTAATTGCCCTGGGCAGCCAGTACTTTCCAGAATCAGTCTTATGCATGGAATTTGCAATTCTTATCTCATTCAAGAACGGAAATTGCCAATCTTCCATTCCAACTCTAAAAAGGCAATTGCTTGATGGATAGGCAAGTTGGGGCTATAAATACACATCTTGGGGGACATAAAAACACACCATTACACCAGAGTTCAGATTCACATACATTCATAGCACTAGATCGAGAAGCCAAGGCGAGGATTGTGACGGCAAGAAGATCTAGACATAGTTTTCTTGTATTCCTCTACTAGGCATCGTTTGGATGCTTGTTTCACACTCGGATTTGTTCTCTAAACCTTGTTACTTTGTTGATTTATTCATCTTTGCTATCTTGTTATTTATCATGGTTTCATCAGATCCCATGATGACGAACGGTTCAATTATGAACTAATCGTTGGCATGGGATTCTAATGGATTTATCTATGTAGCTTAGTAGTTTGATTGCTTTAGAGATTTATGTGTGGTGAATTCTTGATATCCTTGTATGGTTGTGCTTCATGTGTTTAGATGCGTCGAGAACATCTAATTTGTTAATCTCTTGCGAAACGAGAGTGGATGTTGAGATTTAGAACTTGCCATGCTAGTATAGGATAGGTTGATGTTTTAGCATCATGATTTGTAGCGTAAATAGAGATATTATGCTGCCCTATGTGATCTTAATGGATGACTTGTGCTTAAACCATTATGTTTTCAAATCTTATAGAGATATAGGGTCTAAACATAATTGGTGTCTATTCATCTTCTATCTCTTTTGTGGATGTATGTTTAGTTTGGTATTCGTATACTGAGAAGTAACGAGTACTTGTTTCGTGTTGTCCGATCAGATATCAAAACCATCACATGCATTGATTAAAGGCATCAACTCTAAGCGAAGTAGTTAATGAAGTTAGGATCCCATGTTTATTCTCATATAAGTAATTCGTCTTTAATTCTCATTAGTTAATTAATTGTTAGTTAATTTAGTTAATCAAAACCCAATCTTGTTAGTTGTCTTAGCATTGAGTAATAATCATACATTGTTGCATAGGTACATTAACTGATTTAAAACCTAAAGATCTCTGTGGGAACGAACTTGACTTCTATCTGTATTACTTGTGACCACGTATACTTTCGTGATATTGTGTTAACAAGTTTTTGGCGCCGCTGCCGGGGATCATTGGTGTTTTGTTTTTAATTTATGTGCTTGTCATCTGTGGTCATTAAAGTTCGCTGACTCAGATTATTTTCTTACTTAGTTTGTTTGTTTGGTGTGTTTCAGGTACTTGAGTGTTTGAAAATGACAGGCGAGGAGTTGCAATGGTGGGCATATAAGAGGACATCCATGCCTCAGCAATGTGAGCAATGTTTGAGCGTTCATGAGACCTCACAATATTGTTACTACGAAGGAGTTGATCCGTATGTCACTTATGAGGAACAACCATATTTTCAATACCATCCTCAACCGTACCATTAAGATGTTCCAAATATGTCATATTTCTTTGGTAGTGAAGAGTTTCAACATCAGCAACCTACTCCTACTTTTCAGTCAGATGAGGTTGATGTTATGGAGGAAATTAGGATGCTTGCAAAGAGTAATGAGGAGTCTATCAAATCTTTGGAGATACTAGTTGCTCAAGTTTTGAGTGCCTTGGAACAAGAGAAACAGCAATTCATACTAGAGGCAATTCCAGAAAATAACGGCAACTTGGAGCAAGGTACTGCATGCATAATTGAGGAAGACAAATTCCAAGGTGAGATGAGCATTCACAAGCCATGTGAGGAATTTGATCATGCTAGTATGGTGGCTGATTTGGAAAGGGCACTATTTGGGACAGACACTGGTGAGCTACACAAATTTCAAGAATTGGTATGTGCGTACCAAGAGGCTGATGACCATGGGAAAAATGCAGGTCTTCTACTTGTCTCAGAGTATAAAGATGGAGGTAGCGCATTAGAGCCAATAGAGGAAGTTTTCTTTGAGGAACCAAATGCTTCAGCAACTTACATTTACCCTCCTCCATTATATTTAAGCGAAGCCCGCGAATGTGTGTTGTTCTACAAATTAATAGATTTTGGGTCAACCGATGAAGGCATTGGAATACGACATAGTTGTTATACGAATAGGCCAAGCGAAGAGACGGGGCAGAAAGTGTGCCGCCATGATGACGATGAAGTCTCAAGAAGAGATGACCAGGCCAACTATTATCATCCTTAATGGAGGCTTGGACGTAGTCAAGCTAATTGACTCTAAACAAGCGCTTCGTGGGAGGCAACCCATGTGTTAGGTATGTAGTAGTATGTAGTAGGGTGCCATTTGTTCATGTAGGAAATTATATTTTGTATGTTAGTAGTAATTCATTCGTATTTTGTATGTATTGCATGTTTGTTTCATATAGGGCATTCTGTTATTTTTTTTTTGTTTTATCATGTGAGTCCATTCAAGTTGCATTTGCATAGCATGCATATTTCATGATCCCTTAGGATGCGCTAATTCTGATTGGTAGGTAGATGTCTTATTGAGTGTGGTAATGATGAATAGGGGGTTGATTTATAGTTCTTATAAAATTGACTTGCATGCTTCGGAAACACAATCTTTACACAATCTCATTAGTTTGCTTTTGGGCTAGGTTGAGATTATGCTTGTTTGGTTGTTTTAGATTTAATCACTTGTTTATATTTAGAATTTTCGTTATTCCCTTGATGGCGTAGAACACTAAAGTCTAAGTTTTGGGGAAACCAGGGATTTCATGCTAGTTGTTAATAATGGCTAGGCGTCAAATGGCTAGTAGCCGACTCAGATTTATATGAGTAGTCTAGGGTTGGAAATGAGAATTCTCATTCCAGATTGCATTGAAAAAAAAAAAAGAAAAAAAAATTAGAAAAAAAAAAAAGAAAGAAAAAAAAAGAGTCATGTAAATTGTTAAATGCAGAATTAACCAGGGTGAGCTCTTTAATACTCGAGCAATTAAGTTCGCGGGGACTCTGTGCCTAGTGACCTAAGGCTTTTATAGTCTGGGATCCACTAACCTAACGCTCGCTACATGGGTATTATTTTATAAGCCTTTTGGGGTCTCATCCATTGCACGGTTAAATAAGCATGCGTTATTGTATATAGTATTATGTGTCGTAGTAGTATAGTAATAAAGCATGAGTTCCTGTCTAACTTGGATAAGGATGGAGGTGTTTCTAGGTTATAAAGTGTTTACAGTCTATTCTATTTATAAACCTGTGATTGTCTTGGCGAAGAATAGGTATAATTTTGATCTAGTTTTAAGAGTATTTCTGATGAGCATTGCACACACGCACGTTTCTGTCATGTATTGTTAGAGTACGGGGACTTAGTCGATCTCTATTTGGATTTAGTTACATTCTTTGAGATATTTATTTGCTAGTTGGTTTTGTTTAGTTCGAGAGGATCGTTGCATTTTCATTTTAGTTGCATTCATGCATTGCATTGCATTGAATTTTGTGGGTACATTCGCTATAGGCCCTCACGAGACCTTACTCGTCCACTAGGGCTGCCTAGGGGTTTAAAGGGCTTGTTGCATATGCTAAATGTAACCGTGATCACCTACGGAAGTGGTACTAGTTAGTTGTATATAGTTATGTCTGTTTATGCTTGAGGACAAGCATCAGTTTAAGTTTGGGGGTGTGACAAGTTGATTTATATCCACTTAAAATGCTTCTTATCGGCTTAAATGGATTTACTTGACCTCAAGTATGTTGTGTTTTTAACGTGTTTTTGTGAGTTGGGTAGAACTACTAGCTTGAGGCAGGTATGATGAGTTTCTATGATGCTTTTGTGGTTTTGAGCTCAATATATGAAGAACGACAACTCGCGGAAGAGAGTTGGAGGTTAATTTGATTAAAATTCGGATTTTCCGGGTAGGCTGCGCAGTCTTCACTGTTTTGGCCATATCTGGAGTTCTACAAGTCCGTTTGAGGCCCGTAAGCAGTCATTGGAAAGCTCGGAAGAAGACGAATC
Source organism: Saposhnikovia divaricata (assembly GCA_036435485.1). Lineage (NCBI taxonomy): Eukaryota > Viridiplantae > Streptophyta > Magnoliopsida > Apiales > Apiaceae > Saposhnikovia > Saposhnikovia divaricata. The sequence goes on from CM071597.1 coordinate 191,375,260, forward strand.
TGTTGTAGAAAAGTGTTCCAGCAGTGAAGAGCGTGGCCACACCTGGATTACACTGTTTTGGAGCGCGGGCGCGCGTGAATCTTTGCTGAGAATATTTGGAGCGCGGGCGCGCCTGATTTGTAATAAAGTGGCGCGCGGCCGCGCCTGTTGCCGCCAGAAAATTTCCAGAAACTGCAGAATTCAATTTTGACAATGAAATTTCCACAATTCCTACTTCTAATAAGTATGGTAATTGCCCTGGGCAGCTGGTACTTTCCAGAATTAGTCTAATGCATGGAATTTGCAATTCTTATCTCATTCAAGAACGGAAATTGCAAATCTTCCATTCCAACTCTAAAAAGGCAATTGCTTGATGGATAGGCAAATTGGGGCTATAAATACACATCTTGGGGGACATAAAAACACACCATTACACCAGAGTTTAGATTCACATACATTCATAGCACGAGATCGAGAAGCCAAGGCGAGGATTGTGACAACAAGAAGATCTAGACATAGTTTTCTTGTATTCCTCTACTAGGCGTATCTTTTGGATGCTTGTTTCATACTCGGATTTGTTCTCTAAACCTTGTTACTTTGTTGATTTATTCATCTTTTCTATCTTGCTATTTATCATGGTTTCATCAGATCCCATGATGATGAACGGTTCAATTATGAACTAATCGTTGTCATGGTATTCTATTGGATTTATCTATGTAGCTTAGTAGTTTGATTGCTTTAAAGATTTATGTGTGGTGAATTCTTGATATCCTTGTATGGTTGTGCTTCATGTGTTTAAATGCGTCGCGAACATCTAATTTGTCAATCTCTTGCGAAACGAGAGTGGATCTTGAGATTTAGAACTTGCCATGCTAGCATAGGATAGGTTGATGTTTTAACATCATGATTTGTAGCGTAAATAGAGATATTATGTTTCCCTATGTGATCTTAATGGATGACTTGTGCTTAAACCATTATGTTTTCAAATCTTCTAGAGATATAGGGTCTAAACATAATTAGTGTCTATTCATCTTCTATCTCTTTTGTGGATGTATGTTTAGTTTGGTATTCGCATACTGAGAAGTAACGAGTACTTGTTTCGTGTTGTCCGATCAGATATCAAAACCATCACATGCATTGATTAAAGGCATCAACTCTAAGCGAAGTAGTTAATGAAGTTAGGATCCCATGTTTATTCTCATATAAGTAATTCGTCTTTAATTCTCATTTGTTAATTAATTGTTAGTTAAATTAGTTAATCAAAACCCAATCTTGTTAGTTGTCTTAGCAGTGAGTAATAATCATACATTGTTGCATAGGTACATTAACTGATTTAAAACCTAAAGAACTCTGTGGGAACGATATTGTGTTAACAACAAGTCATAAACGATCCAAACAAAACCAACTCAACTCAAACAAAATCATAAACAAAACGATCCAAACGAGTCATAAACTCGTTACAAAATTCACTACATAGCACACATCAACTCAGCAACACTACTTAGCCACAGGATTTCGATAGCCATTTAACACTAAACAAAAACAAAACACTTAAAACAAATTCACTAAATGAACTCTGCACTGAACAATCAATACACAGCAAATGAATACAATTAGACTTGTAACTCGGACTCCAAATTCTGAGTCAACTCGGCAGCGACCCAGCATTACACAGCAACAACGAAAATAAGAAATCGGTGAATTCGACTAAACACAGAAACACAGCAACAGAGATCCAAAAACTCGACAAACCCACAACAAACTCAGTTAGACCCAACAACTTCTTTAACAATTCAATGAAACCACCATCAATTCAGACGATGTAAACAAGCTGACTCGAACGAATCTCGGCAAAGAAGAGAATAAAGAATAGATTCAACTGATAAAACAAGCAGAACTCGAACATTCGAAGAAACAAAGCGAAGCTTTGAAAGAAAAAAAATGAGTAAAAGAAAGAAACGAGGAAAAAAAAGAAAAAAAAAAGAATTCAAGAACTGCAACTCAGCATAACTCATTATACACAGGATGACTCGGTAAATTAATACAGAATAAACCAAAAACAGATTTGGCTACATGACTCAGAAAATCGGAATAAAACTCAGGACTGATTCGACTTTACAACTCGGCAAAATTAGCAGAACAAACTCGGAAAAACAGAAACATGACTCAAGACACTCGGTAACTCAGACTCAGTACAGGCTCGTCGACTCAGTGAAGAAACAACGAACTAAGTACAGAACAATAATCCATATTCAAACGAAATACCCGCAAACCAAAACAACATTAATCCATAAACTCAGCATTGATTACAAACGAAAACAAGAACAAGATAATTTAACACACACATAGATTTAGAATGACAGCAACTCAAACCAAAACAACCAAACTTAGTTCTAAAAATTCAAACAGAATAGATAACAGCAGGGGTTTTTGGTTGGTTCGCGGGTTCGAAGGGAGAGAAGAAGAAAAATGTAGCATTTAGAAACCAGAAAACTGGAAGAGAAACAATCAGCGAAAACTAAAAAAAAAAAGAATACTACAGAAATTAAAAACGAGGAGATGGAGGTTTAAATATTCGAAATAAAAAAAGGGATAAGAGAAGCTTGTGTTTGTTGAGAGGGTAATACGAGGAAAGGGGAATTAAACTAAGGAACCGAAGGAAAACACGGAGAAAAATGGAAAAGAAGGGTCTTAATTCGAAGAAGAAGAAAAAGAGCTGGGTTTGTTTGAGGTTTGTTAGAATAAGAAAGAAACAAGGGGAGTGTATTGTGATGCTTCGAATTAGCAGAAATAAACAGAGAAACTAATTGCTGAAAATTAACGAAACTAATATTTTTGTGTTTTTTTTATTATTTGAAAAGTAAATACGAAATTAAAGGGATTAACAACGAAATTAGAATTTTACACCGAAACGAGGATTTGATTTGGAATTAAAATGGCCCGCAATAAAATCGAAATTTAAGGGGCAAAAATTAAAATTAACAACTACGAACAAGAAATTAAATTCGTTATTTTCAACCCATAGTGGTTAGCTTTTCGCTACTTTGTCCACTAATCAGACTTATGAAAATAACGAAAGAGAAGCAACAAAAACGAAAAAACAAGACGAGAAATTAAAGGAAACGGAATTTTTGCATTAAAATAAAAAGTGTTTACAAGATTTGAAACTAAAAAAAACAAGAAATTAAAGCTACCCTAAAATCTAAGTTGATAAATACAAGGGGGGTGAGGGGGTATTTATAGGATAAGAATTAGGGTTAAGGGGGTGTTGGGTAAATCCCCACCATACATTTGTGGTGTGTGGTGGTGAAATCCTAGCCATCTATTTGTTTCCTTCCCCCTTAAGCTTTGATGAGTGAATCTTGGTCATACACTTATTTAGTGTGTTGGGATGATCTCCACCTTCCACATGTCTTCAAAGATTCCTTTTCCACCAAGCTCCTAATTCTCTTTCCTTTTTTTCATTTAAGTCCTTTTTCTTCCTCTTTTTCCCTTCCTTGCTCTTTATTTCTTTATTTTGCTATTTCTTTATTTATTCACGAATTTCCTGAAATGCAAAAAAATAAATTATTAAAATACGAGTTCAAGCAATAAATAGGTAATAAAAATATGCAAAAATATGCACTTATCAAATGCCCCCATACCTATCTTTTGCTCGACCTCGAGTAAAAACAAAAAGATAACTAAGAAAAAGTCCTATACTCTCTTTCGTAGGTGTGACGGTTACATTTGGCATATGCAACAAGCCCTTTAAACCCCTAGGCAGCCCTAGTGGACGAGTGTGGTCTCGTGAGGGCCTATAGTGAATGTACCCACAAAATCCATCTAGTTCGTATAAAAGATTACATGGCAATGCAACGCAACACATACATGTCCTCTCATGATACCTCACAACACTCACATTTCACATATGCAAAACTTAAACAAGCAAAACTTGAGATCTCATATGCAAAAGAAACAAGCAATACCTCACATTTCACTCACAAAAGAACATTAACTCAAGAACAAGGGTAAGTGTATCACTCAATTCCAACAAAATCAAAAGCATGCTTGACATTTGGTATCATTCTAACTTAAACACAACATACATCAATGATGACAATCAAAAGGTCTTTATTTGGGTTGTAATGGGGATAGGGACAGGGTAGGTCAAGTAAGGCCAAAACAAGGTGAAGTGCTAAAAGCTAGTAGTCACCATGGAAATCATGCACAACACCAAGCTTCCTCCCCACACAATTATTTTTCTACTTTTAACAAAAAGACTTGACTAGTCGAATGAAGGTGAATTACAAAAACATAAGTATGCTCTCATATATAAATATTTTTTTTTCTTTTTTTTTCTCTTTCTTTTATAAGAGCTATAAGAAACCATAATCCTCCTTTAGATTTAACTTGAAAATCGACTAACAAGGTAACCAACATAACATATATTTCCTCAAAAGTTATGAACAAAAGTAAACCAATTTCACACACCTTATTACTCCCTCCAGTTCCTACTAGCCTTTGACAAATTGGGATCAAGTATACGTAAGGCTATACAAGAAAAAGGTCTTAGGTGAGTAATGTGGTGTGTCATCGAAAGAATTTGATTAAGCTCAAAGGGGTAACTAATTGATCACATAATAATGGTGTGGATATTTTGGAAATATGGGTTATTCCTAAATGTCTTTATCATCTTATCATCAATCAATGTCATGTGTTTCAAGAAAGAACTCAAACAAGTGCTAGCAATGCAAATGATAAGTGGACACTCAAGCAAAAGAATATAAATGCAAAAGATGTGCATATAGGCTCAAAACTCACTTGGTGTGGTAGAACATAATCAATCTCAAGTAAAGGTATCCTCAATGCACCTACTTGTACTCAAAGCATGAAAACCAAATCATCTTACACCTAATCATGACCTTCTAATTTCTTGCACAAATCAAATAAGTCTACTAGTTTTACCTTGCTAGTGTAAGTGTGTGGACAAGAACTTAGCAACTCACTTCTCAATCAAAAGCTAAAGGAACACAAGATTATCATAGCATGTAAGGGTGCATCAATCAACTAGTAATCAATTAACAAGACTAGAATAAGATTAGAACTCTACTATTTACAATTCTACAACTCTTTTTTGTGATTTTTGAATTTTTTAAATTTTTTTTGGATTTTCTGATTTTTTTTAAATTTACACTAAAAACCCTCCCCATACCTAAATCATGCATTGTCCTCAATGTATGCAAATGCAAGAGCAATGAGTAAATGAGAACGAGGTAATACCTGATAAGGGATGACGGAGAGGAAAGAAAATGAAAAAAAACTAATTAACACTACTCACGCACACTTATACTCCCCCATACCTGAATTTCACGAGGGGAGGCAAAGGAATAAAATCGAATTAGCCGATGCCGGTGGGAAAATTGGAGTGCAACTTTGAGAAAATATCATGAAATTTTTGAAAATTTTCATTAGCAAAGATTTTCTCAAGCAACATAGAATCATTCAACCTTATTTAACAAGTGTCACTAATGTTCTCCCTAAACCAACTTAAGGCTTCTTTATTTTGACTAAGCAAATTAGAGACAATGAAAGTTTGGTCATGGGTGGAATCACTAGGAATGACATAATATAAGGATCCATCTTTTCCTAAGGGTTGTTGATCAAACTCGGGAAGATACAAAGTTGACTCAAATGTAGGAGGTGTTCCCACGGGACTCTTAAAAGTGGTACTAGGTTTGACATGGTCATTATCAGATTTAGCTTCCCATTTAGAACAAGGGTGATACAAGTCTCCTAACAACTCATCGAATGTAGGTGGTTCACCAATGGGAGTTTGAACAACGGCCTCAACACGAACATCCTCGGGTGGTGTCTCCCACTTTGAACAAATGTCGTCTAACTCTCCCAACATCTCTTCCGAGGTCATATCCTTAACGACTCAATATACTCTTGATTAGACGCAGAGTTCACTTTAAAATCCTCTTTGAGAAGAGACTCAATCTCACTATCCTCAAGGTTTGACCAATTAACAATGTCATCAACAAGATTAACCCCTATTGTTTGTTCATAAAGCTCATTGGGTTCTTTTTCGACATTAAAGATGTTAAGGTTAATTGTCATATTCTCAAAAGTGAGTTTCATCGAACCATCCATACAATTAATCAAGGCATTGGATGTAGCAAGAAAAGGTCGACCTAGAATGATCGGGATTTGGTTCTTAGGATTCGTGACGGGTTAAGTCTCGAGGACAACAAAATCAACCGGAAAGATGAATTCACCAACCTTAATTAGCACATCTTCAATTATTTCCTTAGGCATTTTGATAGAACGATCGATTAATTGAATTGTCATGTTCATCTTTTGAAGTTCGCTTAAACCTAGGGCTTGATAGACCGAAAATTGAAGAAGATTCACACTCGCTCCTAAGTCAAGTAACGCCTTGTCCACAAAAGTATTTCCTATGACAAATGAAATTGTAGGACAACCGGGGTCCTTATATTTCACGGGAATTTGATTTGAAAGAATTGAACTTACATGAGAGGTCAAAAAGGCTTTCTTAGGGACGTGGGTGGAACGTTTGTAAGAACATAAATCTTTTAGACACTTGGCATAAGAGGGAATTTGTTGAATGGCATCTAAAAGAGGAATGTTGATCTCGACTTGTTTGAAAACGTCCAAAATATTTTCTATTTGAAGCGATTGTTTGTTTGAAAGGAGTCTTTGGGGATAAGGAGCTTTAGGCTTAAAGACTCGTTCACTAGACACATCGGGAATGGAATTGGAAAGTGGAACAATAATCGAAGATTCGTTAGGTGAAGGTGGTGTTTGAGTCGGATAAGGACCGTGATTTTGAGTCGGGTTCGGAAAAGGACCTTGGTTTGGAGTCGAGTAAGGATTTTGATTGGGCCTTTGAAAAGAAGGAGGTTGAAAAGAAGGTGGCGGAGATTGGTAATTTTGGCCTTGGTTCCACAAGAAATTTGGGTGATTCTTCCACCCGGGATTGTATGTAGGAGCAAAAGGATCATTTCTAGGGGTTGGTTGAAACACCGCATTGACTTGATCACAACCGGGAAAGTTTGGAAAACCTTGATTATAATTAGAGCACATAGTCACTTGTGAGGGGCGTTACCAGTTTCTAGGGCTTCGAGTCTTCTAGTTAGAGTAGCTAATTTAGCATCGGTTGCAATCGAATTTCCAATCGAATGCAAACCCCTAGATGTACTAGACGACTCGTTCGACTTATTAGGCTCCCTAGTAGACTCCCACAACATGGTCTTCTCGGTTAATTCTTTGAAAAATGCCCACCCTTCGTCCTCATCTTTTTTCATGAATTTACCTTGGCACATAGACTTTAACAAAGCGGTTGTTGGACTATCTAAGGCCTCGTAAACGATCTTACAAAGTCTCCACTTTTCTATTCCGTGGTGGGGGCATTGTGATAAAAGATTTTTAAAATGATCAAAATATTTCCAAAAGACTCATTTTCCTTTTGATGAAATTGATTTATTTCGTTTGTAATTCTCGTAGTCTTATGGTTTGGAAAATATTTCTTAAGAAAAATTACCACAAATCCCTCCCACGTGGAAATAGAATTAACCGGTAGGCTATACAACTATTTTTTAGCATTTTCTTTAAGCGCAAAATTAATGAGTCTAAGCCTAATCGAGTCCTCGGTTAATTGTTGGAGTTTTTGTAAGGCACAAACCTCCTCGAATTCATGGATGAAAAGATACGGGCCCTCACCTTCACTACCGGTAAATTTGGGTAACATGCTAATGTGTTGAGCTTTTATTTCGAAATTGTTACCATTTACAGGAGGAAGATTGATACACGATGGTTGGGCAGAACGGGTGGGGTAGCAACGGTCCTTAAGAGACATGGTCATGGTTACTATTGGTTTGGAATTATCTAAAGACTCGAAATCAGAAGAGGAAGAAATCTCAAACGATCTCACTAGTCTTGAAGAATTATCCCTAATCCAAATAGTTCGCATAAACCATGAAAGGGAACACGTAGCAAATAAGTGCGATAAAATACACAAAGAGAAAGTGTGAAAAATCAAAAGAAAAATCCTATATCTAGGGTTTCTTAAAAAAAAATTGAACTAGACCTTGCTCCTAACTTTAAGGGCTACCAAAAACTAGATAAATCAATAATTATTCGAACCGGCTTGGCCAGGTAGGTGCAAGCATTGCCAAGAGGCTAAACACCAGCCTAGACACCAAACCTTAATTGGCCAGGTAAGCTTTCGCTTTCCTAGACACCAAAAAGTCGGAATAATTAAAGATTACTTCGTTTCTTAAGCACCTTCCTAAATGAACGCGAGATTCCTAGGGTTAATGTCTACTTCAATTTTATTAAAGGATAGGGAAAATGCAAAATGATGGAATTAATAGTTGTGGGCTAAGGAAAGAGTGATGAAATCCCTTCCCTCATCTTGTTGGTGGACTTGCCCTTAAGATTTATTTACAAAATGATGCAACAAACAAAGAGGTAAAAAAAACTATAAACATTTATGGATGCTTAACTACATGCTCTAACTAAACAAAAGAAAGAATTTAACGTACCTTGGGGTCCTCCAGCGATCACCACAATTATAGGGTACGAAAAATTAAAAACAAGAAAATAAAAAATCTAGATGATGTGCCCTAAATGATTAAATGCATGATGCAACAAGTATGTTTTTTACAACTAATTTTTTTTTATTTTAAATTTTCAATTTTTTTGTGATTTTTGATTTTTTTTGATTTTTTTGTGATTTTCCAAATAAGGGAAAAAAAACGAAAGAGGAGAGAGATACGGGTTACCCAAGCAAAGCTTCCAAAATTCCGAGAAAATTCTTCCGCTTTAATCCAAGTTTCCCGAATTTTCCTCCAAATTCTTCGAAAAAATGCAAAAGAAAAAGGGTGAGAAAAGAGCTAATCCGAAAAATTAAAATCTAAGGTGCGAAAAATAATTAGTCCCCGGCAGCGGCGCCAAAAACTTGTTGTGCTAAAATAAATGACAATTTAAACCGCAAGCGCACGGTTCAATCGTTGAATTATTTTAGGTTCGTTCCACGAAGACTAACATTTTCGCAAACTTAATTTTCAATTTAATCGAATTAGGACAACTGGATTTTTAAGAATTTGATTGGATTTTATACTATTTAATTCCTAAAACTATTAAAGGAAAATTAAATTTATTCTAGTTTTAAACTAACTAAATTAAAAATGAAAAGAACAACAATTAAATTATTCTAAAAATTTAAATTCGAATTAAAACTAGATTTTATTTATTGGAAATCATTTACAGAAAACTAAATTTTGAATTATCACTATCTAAAATTTAAAAACGATTTTATTTACAGAAAAATTTATAAAAATTGGGCATGGTGTATTTGTAACTTAAACTAACTAGAATTCACAAAGATCTAAACAAACCACTTTGTTACAATCATGAAACTTACGAAAACAACTAGCAACTAAATGAACATAAATCAAATAGCAGCAACTAAAAAAAAACCAACAGCAACAATAAAGCCAAAACTCAGCAGGTGTTTCGGAGAAATTCGAAAATACACTACACAAAACTATCAACAAAATTCACTACACAATTAAAAAAAAACTCATCACACAAAACAATCAATAAACAAGTCATAAACGATCCAAACAAAACCAACTCAACTCAAACAAAACCATAAACAAAACGATCCAAACGAGTCATAAACTCGTTACAAAATTCACTACACAGCACACATCAACTCAGCAACACTACTTAGCCACAAGATTTCGACAGCCATTTAACACTAAACAAAAACAAAACACTTAAAATAAATTCACTAAATGAACTCTGCACTGAACAATCAATACACAGCAAATGAATACAATCAGACTTGTAACTCAGACTCAGTCCAGGCTCATCGACTCAGTGAAGAAACAACGAACTAAGTACAGAACAATAATCAACATTCAAACGAAATAACCGCAAACCAAAACAACATTAATCCATAAACTCAGCATTGATTACGAAAACAAGAACAAGCTAATTTAACACACACAGAGATTTAGAATGACAGCAACTCAAACCAAAACAACCAAACTTAGTTCTAAAAATTCGAACAGAACAGATAACAGCAGGGGTTTGTGGTTGGTTCGCGGGTTCGAAGGGAGAGAAGAAGAAAAACGCAGCATTTAGAAACCAGAAAACCGGAAGAGAAACAATCAGCGAAAACTAAAAAAAAAATACTACAGAAATTAAAAACGAGGATATGGAGGTTCAAAGATTCGAAATAAAAAAAGGGATAAGAGAAGCTTGTTAGGTCCGAAATAACGTAGAAGGGGGGTTGAATACGTTATTTAAAAAATATTTCGATTTTTGATGTGGATATGAGATCAAAAATACTGAATCGAAATAACACAAATGTTTAGGAAATATCTTTGAATAGATAAAACCCGGAGGTTTGCTACACAATTTAATCCTATGGATTAGCTACAAAATCAAACACTCCTAAGGATAGTTTAGGCACGAGGACCTTCTACCCGACACTTCTTGAAAGTGGGTTAAGCCGACTTTCCTACTAGATGGACTGTCTAGCAGCTTACACAGAAAATAAATGAGAGAGAATAGAGAATTGTGTGTTGAGGTGTGTTTTGAAATGAAATACAAGCAGCCTATTTATAGACTTTAGAAAAATCACTATGCTGCTAAATTACGTAACTGATTACGTCTTTTTTCTTCAGCTGGCTGCTTCTCCTTCTTGCTTGCCGAATTCAACATTTCAACGTTCCTGAACTTTTGATTTTCAAAAGTTAGAAAATAAAACATGTGGGACCCACATGATGAATAGTACTTTTGGGTACTATTCATGAATAGTAATTTCGGTTACTATTCATATGAATAGTACTATTCATGTGAATAGTGATTTCGGTTACTATTCATATGAATAGTGATTTTCGACACTATTTATTTTCCTCTTAATTTTACATCCTTAAATATGCAGATTCCAAAATGGAGGATATCAGTACTGCTCTAAACTCAATCATACCTCTTAACAGTTTTTCTGAGTTAGATACTTCGATTCCTTTGTGAAGTGTTGACGCCTAGTGCAACTGGTCTGGTTCACAGATGACTAACATTCACTCATGGTCTTCGTATCATGTCTTTAAGAACACTGCTAAAAATTGTGTAACCATAAAAACTTTATCACTGGAATCTTTTGGCCCTTCAGCTGAATCACTGTACATCTTATTTTGTCACTGAGGCTTGATCATGTTAATGAACTTCTTTCAGCGACTTGATCCTTGTTGATGCCTGTTCTTCAAATTTCACGATCCCTGTACAAAGTTAATATTATTTATCTTTTATCCTAGTTGAGTTATATATGTCCTCTATTACATATTACATTACATTATGCTTTACAATCTCCCCCTATTTGATTGTTAGGGTTTGACAAGCAAATTCCTAGAGGATAACTCAACTGATACGAATAAAATACAAAGATAAATAATATTAAAGCGCATTCTGGATCATATATACATTTTCCAGATTTCTAAAATTTGAACAAGTGCAAGACAATTGTTCCTCTAGACTGAACATATCTTCAAGTTTGTCTTGCTTTCTTTCCCGTATAGCACTAATACTCCATTAGCTTTTCCTTTCCCAAAATAAAGTTAATTTTGTGTCAACAACCTTTTCCTTGCCCTTACGCCTAGTAGATTTTTCTTGATCATCCACCTTCTCCCCCTCAGTTGGATTATCCTCCAGAGTAGTAGGATGTGGAGTTGGTAAATTAGACGAAGATGGCTTTACCAAGGAGTTGATTGCATGACTAAACTGGGTTGCCATGGTGTTTAATTGAACCTGGAATACATCCTGTTGAATAAGTTGCAAATTTTTGTTTTCTACAATGGACTTACAGATATTTGACAACCCTTTCTCTATTGTTTGGACCCGTGTAAGGAGTCTGCTGTATTCCTTTCTGGTTACAGGTGCATGTGGTTGAGTAGGTTGCTCACTCGTACGTTCTGCAGGTGTTTCACTCAATACTCTATATTCACTCGGTTTAGTGGTTTTGGTGACACTTACATGTTCTGTTCGTGTTTCCCTCAACTCTCCTCCAGAGCTTCCACCGATATGTGTACCTGCAAATGAAATCATCCTAGCCCCTTTTTCAGAGGTCACGGATGTTGCAATGAAAGTTCTTGAGCTTCCATCCTCGCGTGAAGCGAGTTTCCGACCACTGGTAAATAGTGGTAAATCTCGAAAGAGATCCAGAGATTTTCCCTCTAGGAGGTTAAACTTGAATCGATTAAATGGCACAAAACCCAAGTTTACCTCGTATGTTTGTGAAGACACTTGGTTCAGAAAAGAACCACCTACCGATGGATCTTTCCGTAAAATGGAAGATTCACCAGCAGTTATTGAGGTAGGTAATTCCACCTTGGATGTCTATGAAGGCATTTGATCTTTAGAAAGATCATCAACCACTCTTATGTTCCGTGAAATGGAACTCAAGATAGTTGCTCCCGTCAATTCATCCTCATTTACATTTTCACTCATTTGAGAAGGAAGAATTGTTTCACTAACAGTTACAGTTACCTCAGGTTCATTTGGTTTACTTCTTTTAGAATGAGGTAGAGCTGCTGATGTAACTAACTCCTTATGTGGTGTTGCTGAGGCACTATCTCCCTCAAAAATGTTGATGGCTGGTCGTTTAAGTGACAATTGAGGTGTAGGAGTTTGTTGTGTTTGTGTTTGCATTTGTAGAATGGGCTCTTCGACCTGTGTTAGAGTCGGTGGGATTTCCTTCTCTTGGTCGGGTAAGATGGCCACTAGGGGCTGTAGAAACTGTATTTCCTGTGACACAACAGGGAATATAGAGGTTGGAATAGCAGGGATTGAAATATTACCTTGTCGTATACCTGCTCTCAATGGTCTTGGTAACAACGGAAGTGGGACAGTCTTTAGATATCCAGTTAGGACTGTAGGCACATCTGTATATTTCTTTTTGCTTATGTAATTAATTACATTCATCTTTATGGAAGAACATTCCACCTTTTGACCATTTTCCAAGCGTACCATGTCTTCATCATTCAAAAAATCATTTAATATTAACTGTAGAAACCTTGGATATAGACATTTGACATTTTGAGTCCGAACATCTCTTGTTCCTAAGTGTTTCATCTTTAAAATGATTTGACCAAGCACTATTTTTCCAAAATTAATCCTCAAATTATTGGCGACCGCATACCCTATTTTCTGAATATATTCATGTATTCGATCTTGATTTGTTCTATCTGAGGAAAAAACATGGTTAAGAGTGTGAAAGAAGAAATTCCAATACTGGGTTAGAAATGTTCTATAAAGATTACCAGTATTGAAATTGCCATCTTGGTACATTATAAAACGAAAGAACATTTCAATCTGTTCAGGTGTAGGATCAGAAACGAGATTTTCCATAGGAAAATGAAGAATTCGATTAACATCTCGTTCAGTGACCCTAATCGACCTACCAAATAGTCGATATGTGAATGCACACCCGTCCTGTCCAGAAGTGTTAACCGCACTGCAATATAGTTCACGCAATGCATCATGGTTAAGCTGCACTGGTGTAACTAAAGCATAGCGAATTAATGAATGTTCATTCAAAAATTGTGTCCAAGCCCGAAATTGCTCATCCTGAATGGTTTCGATTTGCTGAATGGAAATAGGATTAACTTCAGCAATTAAAAAGCTTCCCTGCAATGCCATTTTCAAAACTTCGAGGAAATTCAAAAACAAGGGTTAGTTTTTATAAAGGATGATGTATAAAGCAAGAATATAAAATCCAATCGAAAAACCACCAGCTAGATTGAGAGATCTTTCCGATCAAAGCTCGAAATATTCAGCAATTGTGTGTATATGCTCTGTATATCTGAAAAATGATGATGTTAAACACAAACAAAAACTCATCATTTATAAGGTTTCAAGGACTAGTGGGTTAGGTGAGATATTGACAGGTTATGTTGAATAACACCGCTTAATAATTTCTCACCTAATCAACCAATAATTTCTCACCTAATCAATCAATTAGCCGAAAAACATCTTATCACCGAAACCTGTCAGCTGAAAAACATCTTATCACCGAAATCTATCAACCTATATACACACACACATACAATACTTCTAATTATTATGGATTTAAAAATAATCACATAGTAAATCAAGAATTAATCCATAATAATCAGATAAACTCACAATTAAATAGACATAAAATTAACAAAATATCATTAATTGATATATGTCAATAAAATATTTATTTAATTATGCTACAATTAACACAATTATTCACTAACTAATTACCATAAAAGATAGAATTTATAAGCATGGCAATTAATATAGAGATAACTGTAAGATGAAGACACTGGATGCAAAATAAATTCATAAGTCCTAAAAATATGGACATTTAAAATACCTGTGAATTTATAACAAATTGCAGTTATTGATTATCCAAAATTAATTAGACAGATTTAACATCCCAAGTTCACCAACTAACCTGGAGAATGTGGATTCATCCAGTGGTTTAGTAAAGATGTCTGCAATTTGTTGATCTGTGGGAACAAAATATAATACCACAGTTTCATTCATGACATGCTCTCGTAAGAAATGATACCTGATATCAATGTGCTTAGTCCTGGTATGTTGAACTGGATTGTTGGTAATGGAAATGGCACTCGTGTTGTCGCATAGAATTGGAATTTTGTCCAACATGAGTCCATAATCCTGAAGTTGATTCCTCATCCACAGGATCTAAGCACAACAACCACCTGCCGCAATGTATTCTGCTTCGGCTGTCGAGGTAGATACTGAGTGTTGCTTCTTGCTATACCAAGATACCAACCTTCTTCCTAGAAACTGACAGCTTCCAGAAGTACTTTTCCGATCAATCTTACAGCCTGCGAAGTCAGAATCTGTATAGCCAACTAGGTCAAAACCTGTTCCTTTAGGGTACCAAATCCCAAGATTGGGGGTTCCCTTAAGGTATCTGAAAATACATTTAACAGCTATAAGATGTGACTCTTTAGGGTCATCCTGGAATCTAGCACATAAACAAGTTGCGAACATAATGTCTGGTCGACTAGCAGTTAAGTATAAGAGAGAGCCGATCATACCTCGATACTTCGTGATGTCAACTGACTTACCAGATTTGTCTTGATCAAGCTTGACAGCAGTTGGCATCGGGGTCTTGGCAGTAGCTTCTTCTTCCATCCCATACTTCTTCAGAAGATCCTTTATGTATTTTGATTGGCAGATGAAAATACCATCAGGCTTCTGAACAACTTGAAGTCCAAGGAAGAAGGACAACTCACCCATCATGCTCATCTCGTACTTACTCTGCATTAATTTAGCAAATCTCTTGCATAGCAAATCATTAGTAGAACCAAATATTATATCATCCACATATACTTGCACCAGAATTATATCATTTTTATGCTTTTTATGAAAGAGAGTTTTGTCGATGATACCTCTTGTAAAACCATTTTCAAGTAAGAACTTGGAGAGAGTATCATACCATGTTCGAGGGGCTTGCTTGAGACCGTAGAGAGCTTTAAAGAGAAAGTACACAAAACCTTCAAAGTCCTTGTCTTCGAATCCAGGGGGTTGTTCAACATAGACTTCTTCTTCTAGATCTCTGTTCAAAAATGCACTCTTCACATCCATCTGAAAAACCTTAAAGTTGGAGTGTGCAACAAATGCTAAGAACATCCTGATTGCTTCAAGCCTTGCAACTGGAGCATAAGTTTCATCATAATAAATTCCCTCTTCTTGAGAGTAACCCTTTGCTACCAATCGAGCCTTGTTCCTCGTAACAATACCATCTTCATCCAGTTTATTCCTAAACACCCATCTAGTGCCAATTACAGATTTATCTTTTGGTCTTGACACCAGCTTCCATACTTTCTACCTTTCGAACTGATTGAGTTTTTCCTGCATTGCAGTTACCCAATCTGGATCATCAAGAGCTTCATCAATCTTTTTAGGTTCAATTTGAGATAAAAATCCTGCGAAATTGCACTCATTCTGTGTTGCTCTTCTAGTCTGTACACCCATGTCCGGTTCACCAATGATCTGTTCAAAGGGATGCGCTCTACTCCATATCCTTTGTCTTGGCATATCTGATCTTGATGATTCCCCAAGTTCATGATTGTGTTGAGTGTGGTGACTAGTAGATCCAAAATCATTGTTTGCTCCCCCTGAGCTGTTGCTTTCAGAGTTTGATGAATCATTAGCAGCAGATGTTTCTTCACTTGATTGGGGTTCATCGTTCACTTGCTCCCCCTCAACATGTGTTGCTGTCTGATCTATTGGTATAGATTGAACAATAGAGTCTGAAAGAGTATCAGAATTTTGTAGATCAGCATTTATTTCTTCATTCTCAAATCTCAGCTGGTCATGTTCATCAAAATCTTCAAGTCCTGTTATCTTCTTATCATCAAAAGACATGGATAGATTCCATGACCACTTTTGTTCTCAGATTGTAGACTCTGAATGCTTTTGTGGATAGTGGGTATCCAACAAAGATTCCGTCATCAGCTTTTAAATCAAATTTGGAAAGGTGTTCTGGATGAGTCTTAAGAACAAAACACTTACATCCAAACACATGAAAGTACTTCACGTTCGGCTTCTTATTTTTCACCATCTCATATGATGTTTTACCATGCTTGTTTATGAGTGTAGCATTCTGTGTGAAACAAGCAGCTTGCACAGCTTCAGCCCAGAAGTAAGTTGGCAGCTTTGCTTCATCAAGCATGGTCCTTGCAGTTTCTATGAGAGTTCTGTTCTTTCTCTCTACTACTCCATTTTGTTGTGGAGTTCCAAGTGCAGAGTATTCTTGCTTTATTCCATTTTCTTTACAAAACTCTTCCATGACTGCATTCTTGAACTCAATGCCATTATCACTCCTTATGATTTTCACTGTATGCTTAGATCCTTTGTCCAGTTGTCTGACATGCTCTGTTAAGATTGATGCAGTTTCTTCTTTCTTGTGCATGAAATATACCCATGTATATCTAGTCTATTCATCAACAATAACCAAAGCATATCTTTTCTTTCCAATAGACATTATATTTACTGGACCAAATAAATCAACATGCAATAAGTGATATGGCTCAAGAATTGAGGATTCACTCTTACTTTTGAATGAAGTTTTCCTTTGTTTTGCCTTTTGACATGAGTCACATAGGCCATCTGGAGTAAAAACTGATTTGGGCAATCCTCTCACAAGATCTTTCTTCACTAGCTCATTAATGCTGTTGAAATTCAGATGAGAAAGTCTCTTGTGCCAATCCCAGCTTTCTTCAATTGATGCTCTACTCAGTAGACAGATTGCAGAGCCATCAGAGTTTGTTGAAAGCTTGGCTTCATAAATGTTACCATGCCTGTATCCCTTCAGAACAACTTTTCCTGTAGATTTGCTTACAACTTCACCGTGTTCTTCAAAGAAATCCACATGATAACCTCTGTCACAGATTTGACTCACACTTAGTAGATTATGTTTGAGTCCTGAGACTAGAGCTACAGATTCAATGATGACATATCCAAGATTGATATTGCCATATCCCAGAGTCCTTCCTATGTTGCCATCTCCATAAAAAACACTTGGGCCAGCTTTCTCCACAAATTCTGATAGCAGGGCTTTATTTCCAGTCATGTGTCCTGAGCATCCACTGTCCAGAACAAGGATATTTTTCCTGTTACCCTGCAATCACAAAAACCACTAATGATTAGTTTTAAGGACCCAGACTTGCTTGGATCCTTTGGCCTTATTAAGTCTGTTAGCTTTTGCAGCAGAAGTCTTATCAGAGTTTGTGCTAACATTCTTTTTATCAGAATTTATACATGTAGAATCAATCTTGAATTTATTCAAAGAGGGTTTAAGTTCATAATAATCATAATACAAATTATGATACTCTTTGCATGTATAAATATTATGCCAAATACTGCCACAGTGAAAACAAGGATTCTGTGGCTTAAACCTAACCGAACCACTCTTAACTCCTGACTTAGGAGGTATAGAGTTTATTTTTTTATTCTTCCTGCAAAAAGTAGCAAGATGGTTAGGATTTCCATAGTTGTGACATTTCTTCCTAGGAGCATTGGGAATAGGCATATAGTTATTACTTTTACTGATGCCTACCTTTCCATTTCTGTTTTTCCTAGGTTCTTTTACCTTGTTCACTCTTTTTAACTCCTTCAGCTTGTGTTTAAGCTGTTTCTGAGACATTAAACTAATATTTACTGATTTGACTTCATCCTGTTTTGGTTTGTCAGATTTTGGTACAAACCTCATGTGATTAAGTTTGGGTTTTGCAGCCTTTTCAGTAAATACGGGTTTAGAGGTCTCAGCTTCTAGGTTGACAGTTTTCTTTTTATCAGTGTAACCTAGACCTTCTTTCCAACAATCATTCTCTATGATAATCTGAGTAGTTTTACCAGAATTAGTCCAAGTTTTAATAATGTTTCTTTCTTTAACAAGTTCAGATTCAAGATAAGCATGCTTTTTCAATAATTCAGTTTTAATAATAATAGCATCATCTCTCTCTTTCTGAATTGTTAACATTTGGACTAGTTCTAATTCTAGATAATCATTTCTCTTTCTAAGGTCTAGACTTTCAGATTTTATTCTTTCATTTTCTAAAGTCTGATCTCTGTAGCTAACATGCAAGTTTTTAAGAAAGAGTCTTAACTCAGATATATCAGTAGTATCAAAAGCTAAAGTAGAGTGAGGTACCTTGGTCTCAGTAGCTTTAGAGATACTATCAGTATTTGCCATCAAGGCATAGTTCACCTCATCTTCAGAGTCTGAAGTGTCAGCCCAGTCCTTCTTCTTTGTGATGTAAGCTTGACCTTTATCAGCTTTGGCTTTCTTGCACTCAGGTGCAAAATGTCCTTTCTCACCACAATTATAGCATCTGATTTTGGACTTGTCCACTTTCCCAGACCTGCCTTCCTTTTCCTCAGCTTTTCTGAGATTCTTCTTTTCGAAGTTTGAATCTCTTCGTGTGAACTTCCTTCCCTTTCTGAAGTTCTTGTAAGCCATCTTCTTGAAGCTTTTTACCATCAGGGCTGCAAGTTGTATCATCTCCGCATCACTGCCATCATCATCAGGGTCCATGAGATTGTCAAAGTTTGAGTCATCATCAGAGTTTGATGACTCAGTATCAGACTTTGTAATAAGAGCCTTTCCATTAGATTGACTCTTTTTCACAGCAACTTCTTTAGAAGCTTTCTCCTCAGCTTTAAGAGCAATTGATTTGGACTTGCCTCCATGCCTCTTGCTTCTTTGTTCCATCTCAAGCTCATGAGTTTTGAGCATTCCATAGATTTCATCAAGAGACATGTCTTCCAGATCATAATTGTCTCTGATGGTAGTGGCCTTTAAATCCCACTTCTCAGGAAGAGCCAACAAGAATTTCAGATTGGAGTCTTCAAGATCATACTCCTTATCTACCAGTGACAAATCATTCAGCAATTTCAGGAATCTGTCATATAGATCTGTTAATGACTCATCAGACTTTGAGTCAAAGTGCTCGTACTCCTGTGTGAGTATTGTTCTCCTGTTTTTCTTGATGGCTTTGGTTCCTTGACATCTGACTTCCAAAGCATCCCAAATCTCTTTAGCAGTTTTGCATCCAATGACTCTGTTAGACATAACATTGTCAAGAGTGCTATGTAATAAATGCCTTACCTTGGCATCTTTGCTAATAGAGGAGATATCTTCAGGAGTGTAGTCTTTCTTCTCCTTTGGAATCGTTTTCTGTTCTTCCCCAACAACTACAACAGAAAGTTTGGTAGGCTTATGTGGACCATCATGGATTCTGTCTAAGTACTCTGGATCTGTAGCCTCCAGAAACATTTCCATCTTCACCTTCCATGTGGGATATTCTGATGCCCTGAGTATTGGAACTCTGATTGATTCATATCTGCTTGTTGTTGGAGTTTGTGTTTTCTCTGTCATGATTGTATAGCTTTTTGGATCTTAACTGTTGTATAATAACAGAGTGGCTCTGATGCCAATTGTTAGGTCCGGAATAACGCAGAAGGGGGGTTGAATACGTTATTTAAAAAATATTTCGATTTTTGATGTGGATATGAGATCAAAAATACTGAATCGAAATAACACAAATGTTTAGGAAATATCTTTGAATTGATAAAACCCAGAGGTTTGCTACACAATTTAATCCTATGGATTAGCTACAAAATCAAACACTCCTAAGGATAGTTTAGGCACGAGGACCTTCTACCCGACACTTCCTGAAAGTGGGCTAAGCCGACTTTCCTACTAGATGGACTGTCTAGCATCTTACACAGAAAATATATGAGAGAGAAGAGAGAGTTGTGTGTTGAGGTGTGTTTTGAAATGAAATACAAGCAGCCTATTTATAGACTTTAGAAAAATCACTATGCTGCTAAATTACGTAACTGATTACGTCTTTTTTCTTCAGCTGGCTGCTTTTCCTTCTTGCTTGCCGAATTCAACATTTCAACGTTCCTGAACTTTTGATTTTCAAAAGTTAGAAAATAAAACATGTGGGACCCACATGATGAATAGTACTTTTGGGTACTATTCATGGATAGTAATTTCGGTTACTATTCATATGAATAGTACTATTCATGCGAATAGTGATTTCGGTTACTATTTATATGAATAGTGATTTTCGACACTATTCATTTTCCTCTTAATTTTACATCCTTAAATATGCAGCTTCCAAAATGGAGGATATCAGTACTGCTCTAAACTCAATCATACCTCTTAACAGTTTTTCTGAGTTAGATACTTCGATTCCTTTGTGAAGTGTTGACGCCTAGTGCAACTGGTCTGGTTCACAGACGACTAACATTCACTCATGGTCTTCGTATCATGTCTTTAAGAACAATGCTAAGAATTGTGTAACCATAAAAACTTTATCACTGGAATCTTTTGGCCCTTCAACTGAATCATCTGTACATCTTATTTTGTCAGTGAGCCTTGATCATGTTAATGAACTTCTTTCAGCGACTTGATCCTTGTTGATGCCTGTTCTTCAAATTTCACGATCCCTGTATAGAGTTAATATTATTTATCTTTTATCCTAGTTGAGTTATATATGTCCTCTATTACATATTACATTACATTATGCTTTACAAAGCTTGTGTTTGTTGAGAGGGTAATTCGAGGAAAGGGGAATTAAACTAAGGAACCGAAGGAAAACACAGAGAAAAACGGAGAAGAAGGGTCTTAATTCGAAGAAGAAGAAGAAGAAGAAGAGCTGGGTTTGTTTGAGGTTTGTTAGAATAAGAAAGAAACAGGGGAGTGTATTGTGATGCTTCGAATTAACAGAAATAAACAGAGAAACTAATTGCTGAAAATTAACGAAACAAATATTTTTGTGTTTTTTTTTATTATTTGAAAAGTAAATACGAAATTAAAGGGATTAACAACGAAATTAGAATTTTACACCGAAACGAGGATTTGATTTAGAATTAAAATGGCCCGCAATAAAATCAAAATTTAAAGGGGCAAAAATTAAAATTAACAACTACGAACAAGAAATTAAATTCGTTATTTTCAACCAATAGTGGTTAGCTTTTCACTACTTTGTCCACTAATCGGATTTATGAAAATAACGAAAGAGAAGCAACAAAAACGAAAGAACAAGATGAGAAATTAAAGGAAACGGAATTTTTGCATTAAAATAAAAAGTGTTTACAAGATTTGAAACTAAAAAAAATAAGAAATTAAAGCTACCGTAAAATCTAAGTTGATAAATACAAGGGGGTGAGGGGATATTTATAGGATAAGAATTAGGGTTAAGAGGGTGTTGGGTAAATCCCCACCATACATTTGTGGTGTGTGGTGGTGAAATCCTAGCCATCTATTTGTTTCCTTCCCGCTTAAGCTTTGATGAGTGAATCTTGGCCATACACTTATTTAGTGTGTTGGGATGATCTCCACCTTCCACATGTATTCAAAGATTCCTTTTCCACCAAGCTCCTAATTCCCTTTCCTTTTTTTCATTTAAGTCCTTTTTCTTCCTTACTCTTTATTTCTTTATTTGTCATTTCTTTATTTATTCACGAATTTCCTGAAATGCAACAAAATAAATTATTAAAATATGAGTTCAAGCAATAAATAGGTAATAAAAATATGAAAAAATATCCACTTATCAATAATACTATCATTTGTATTCACAGGTTGTAGCGAATCTTTATCTAATACAATATTAGATTAAAGTGAGTGAGTGTGTTCTGGTGTTCTTTGTTCTGGACTTACGTCTTATTAAACACAAACACACACACTTAGCTACATACAAACATCAAACAGGCTCAAACATTCAAACCATTGTTCTAAAGATTCTTATTCAAAGAAAAAGTTTGAAAATACATTCACCCGCCTCTGTATTTTCTTGTCTGTGTATTTCATACTCAACAAAGAACACTAAAACACATTTAAGAACACTTAAAAGAACACTTCAATTAGTCGAAACGGATTTTTTTAGGACACGTTTCATCTTGTGATCCATTGTCTTGCTTCTAGTTTCTTCCAACAGCGTATTGCAAGTTTGCAAATGCTGCGTTCAAAGAATTGTGTGATTGTGATATGTATCACGTTAATGGGTAGGTTTATTTCCTGAAATAAAAAGATTGTGATTAATATCCTATCCCGTGTATTAAATTTTGAAAATCAAATCACTGATATGATATAAATATTATATTATATATGCACCTAAACTTCAAGATAATCACAAATTTGCCATTTTCATTTATTTATTCAATTTAAATTATATATAAACCAACGGTTAAGATGGTGTTCCTTAAGTTTTCTATTTAAAAGAGTTTTCTCTAGATCCCTACTCATATATATATATATATATATATATATATATATATATATATATATATATATATATATATATATATATATATATATATATATATAACTATTTCATTTATAATTAAGTACTAAGAAATTATATATACAATTGTTTTATTTATAATCATATATACAAATGGACTTATTTTTTCCTCTTTTGTTGTTATTGTGATTTTCGGTTAAATATCCATAAGGTATTTTATGGAGTTTGGAAGGAGGACATCGGTGTACAAGTCAACTTAGCCACAAATATTGATGGCAATAGGGACTCGTCATAGCTACAGGAAGTTACTAGTTTTTACCTTTAGCCTCTTTGTAAACGATATATTTTTATTTTGTAAGGCACTCTTTTTCCCGTTTAAGTTTTTTTCCCATATAAATTTTATTCTTGCGAGATTTTAACGAGACCTTCTTTTGGTGTGTTATCTTTTCGGGAATTAAAGGCATTATTGTCTAAATGTTCGGGAGTATTTGTTTATTTTCGGTTAGATGATATCCATTTTTGAATGAAAGAAACTCTGTTATTTCGAATATTGTATTCTCGATGCTACTTATCAATGGAAATAATTCCCTCTTATAAAAAAAAACAAACGGAATTATTCGTTCAATACACCTTAGTACGCATAAAACTCAAAGTGAACAAGTAATTTTGGACGAAAATAGTATTATCATTGTCAATAAAAAAAATAAAAAAAGATAACATGTTTACATCATAAATATGATTAACTCATCCAATTATCTCGTTCACCCTCTCATTTTTTTCTTTTTAATATCCATCCTTGACAACAAACATTAACACTCATTTGGATTTAAAATTATTTCAAGGTGCTAACATGTAGTTTCCAAACTTATTTATCTTAAATAATAATAGTAAACCAACAATAATAATTTTCGAATAATATCATATCTAATGCTTGGATATTATGTAGAAATTTCAAAATAATAAAAATATAAATAAATGATACAAATATATTGAAAAAAAAAACTCAATGCGGAGTACGGGATAAATGCTAATCTATATTATTATATTAAAGCCGAAAAATTGAAAGTTTATCGGTTTGGTTTTCGATTTGGTTATCTTAATTATTAAAATAAATAATGAAATAATATAATTAATGGTAATTAGCCATTATCATTTTCACATTTACTTTTAGTTGAAGATATTACCTTTTATAAAAAAAACATCAATCGTACCATATATTTAAATCATTAATATTTTCTTTCTAATTAAAACACGTTTGTAAATATGAGTATATTAAATTATATTAAATTAAAATAGAAAATTAATAAAATAATAGTTATATAAGAACATAATTGTAATATCGGTTTGGTTATCCTAATTATTAAAATAAATAATGAATAATGACAGAATATAATTAATGATAATTAGCCACTGCCATTTTCACATTTACTTTTAGTTGAAGATATTACCCTTTATAAAAACATCAATCGTACCATTTATTCAAATCATTAACATTTTTTTTCTAATTAAAACACGTTTGTAAATATGAATATATTAAAACATAATTGTAATATTAAATAAAATTTAATAAATACCTAAAATATCGTATCTTTCAATGAATTTAAAAGACGTTTACTTTTAATTGAAAATATTATCTTTTATACACACCTAAATTATCGTATCTTCCAATCATTAATATTTCTTTTCTAAATTCAAACACGTTACCTTTTAATTAATACATAATTTTGCAAGCATAATCTTCCAATCATTAATATTTCTTTTCTAATTAAAACATGTTAGCTTTTAAAACATAATCTTGCAATTATTAATATATACCCAAAAATATCACATCATATCTTTAAATCAATAATAAAAATATATAATAGAAATACGTATACAACGAATAATTACCGTTAGATTTTTAGCAAAAAAATCAGAACCGTTAGATATGATATTTAAATAATTTATAAGATTAAGTTACTTTATAAAACATTCAAGATTTGAATTTTATCAACGACATATTTGATTTAAAATTTCATAATATAAATTTTAAACAATGCTTATTATTAATTAAATTTGTATATATTACTTAAATTTAAATTAAAATGATTATTACAAAATAATAATTATATAAAAATATAATTGTAACATAAAATAAATTTATCATATAAAAAAAATCCGTGCATCGCAAGGGTTATAAGGGGTTAAATATCAAATTGGTCACTGAAGTGGAGGCCATATATCACTTTACTCAATGATTTTAACGGGGTCTCATTTGAATCACTTAAGTCATAATAAATATCAAACAGATACATCTAAATATGTAATCGAGAATTAAAATAATCTTTTGTTAAGTTCAAAACATTTTTCTTCAATGCCACCATAACCAAATGAAAAGTCATGGGTTCTAATATTTTAGATAATATATTTAAAAATTTATTTACTATTTATATTTAATTTTCTAGTTATTTTCTTTGATTTAATTAAAAATAAATAGTAAATAGATTTTAAAAAATTTAAATATATTACCTTAAATATTAGAACCCATTTTCATTTGGTTAAGGTGGCATTGAAGAAAAATGTATAGAATTTAACAAAAAATTATTTTAATTATCGATCACATATTTATAGGTATTTGTTTGATATTTATTATGACTTAAGTGATTTAAATGAGATCCCGTTGAAATCAGTGAGTAAAGTGATATATGGTCACCACTTTAGTGACCAATTTGATATTTAACCCGGATTATAAGCAAGTAAATATATTATACTTATTCTTGTAAATGGCTATATAAGAAAAATGTACTTAGACCGTGACCTACATTAATTAAACATTTAACGACTGCTAGTCAAGAGTTTCATTTCCTAAAGTCTCAAAAAAGAAGCTAAAGGTTGCAATTTCAAGGCTCAACCCGATTAAAATTACGGGAGGGTCGGACGGATGGAATAACATGATGGCAGAAGTATTCCCGTCGTACTCTCGACACTGAAAATTGTATAAATGTTTAATAACCCTATGTACCATTCATCTTTATACATTACTATTTTGGGGTGTCCCACCATTTTTATACATTCCAAAAATAGTAAAGTTTTAATAATAAAAAACACTATTACATCCATTAACTTTCCTCCGTTATCTCAAATCTATAATATAAAATACTATTATACCCACTACTTTCCTCCACTATCTCAAATTTATTATTAAATATTGATAGGTCCCACTACTTTATTCACTTATCATCCAACTTTACTCATTATTTATACATTTTCTTGGTCTCCGTGTCCAAACCCAATATATATTATTAAGTGTGACGGACGGAGTATATGTTTTGGTGATCTGTACTGTATCTAAGTAAGTAAAGTAACAAACCAGTTTTGGAGGGGAATGGGATACTAAAAGAAATGTGATCAAACATCGGTATCTCAACAAACAATTGGCAAGCGTATATAGTAGTACTTGCTTTACTTGCAAGTATATGCAGAGGCTAAGAAAAGAACAAATTCAAGATCAAGGGCTAAGGCTAAGAATGATAGATGTGTATTTTTGGAGGTATGAAAGTTGCTACTACTTCTGTGGCTGTAGATGAAACCAATGTGCCACCTGAATTCTACTCTAGAAATTGTACTGTATGTGCATGAGCCCAGTATGTATATAGTTTTCTATTTTCAAAACACCAACAGCAATCAATACCATTGGTTTAGAAATACCAAGAAACCTACTCCTGGAATTAAGACCTTCTAACTCTCAGATGTGAACATCTCTCCTCCTGTCTCTTTTTTCCTCTGTACGCTTGTGTTGTATACTCTGCTCAGCTGCGACAGAACCCGTTAAAAATACATAATTAGTTGAGCATAATGGGAGTTCCTATTATTGAATTTCATACCACAGAAACTACTGAAAGCACACATAATCTTTGAACCTGCTATCTCATCTATAACGGGATACAAAGAGCAAAATCATAACTGCATAAAATAATTATCTACTGCTAAAGTTAATTTGCATAGTACAGTACTTCTCGAGTTCTTCACATTGTCTCCAATAAACAATGACTATATGCATGTCAACATATAATCTCAGATAACTAATACTCGAAAGATAATATCATATTATCTGAAAGAAATGAACTGTTTAACAAAAAAAGGACAAGTTAGCGGTCTTTACCGATAAGAAGTTTTTAAGAACAAATATATCAAGCCTTATCCTGTTATCCATATTCCTCGTCATCTTCTCTGTCAAACTTCTCACTAACTAGATGTATGAAAGCAACCTAATTTAGAGAGAAGATGACGCGACTCCAAGTCTTATAACTTAATTGAGCACCAACATGTGCAATGCCTTGAGGTTGTGTTGGTCTGGATATATGAGGTTATAAAATATGAAGCGAAGAAAATTACTGAGAAAATAAGAAGATTAGCAGAGGAAGAGAGAAAAGTTCAGTGAAGCGAGTGACGTGATTGTGCAAAATTTACCTAGTAACTTTTTGGAAGATGCAGGTAGGATGAGTGCACAGTCATCTATAAAACAAAGGGATTCAAAGTTTACCAAGAATTTACCACAAATCTAGTCAAAGTTTCATTCCATCCTTAAGCTCATTCATTTACAGAAATAGAATTATTTTGGTACTTGCATTTAAAGAACAAATAAAAATAGAACTTCTCTAGATATCAGTTATTTTAAAGGAAATTCTTTTCTATTTACATTGACTAGTATAGCTCAAGAAAGATGTTGAATTTAAGATACCAGACAGCTTGATCAACTTGATTGCAAAGGAGGCAAAAGATGAGCAAAGACGAATGATGCATGCAGAAGCATTTAATAGAGAGTGCAAGGTATGAGGATTGTAATTATTATTATTTTGAAGGTATGCCATATCTGGGCCAGTAAAAGAACCATAATTCTATTAACCACCCCTGCTACCCCTACTAGCTAAACACTATGGAGAGTAATGTTGCCTCCAACCTCTCTCTACAGAAAAATATTACTCAGTTCATGTTAGGAAATGTAATACCAAAATCTTATTCCAATATTACAATTCCCAGAACAACCAATCCTAATGCAGTGACCATGTGGGTCATAAAATTTAGTAGAAAACATATGTGCTCATGTGAATTTATGCATTTGCATTATCCAATCAAACATGTGGAATGTAAAATGCACAAAAGAAAAGGGACTTGGTGAGCTTACCTATTAGTTAACCAAAAAAATGCTGGAATCTATCAAGAAGGACCAATGCTTCCAGGATCAAAGCTTCCAACCTCCTCTTTACTTTCATCTTTATGCTGCTGCTGCTCCTCCTGCTGCGGATCCAACTGTGGTGGTTGCTCCTGCACCAAAGCTTGATGTGGATCCAACTGTAGTGGTTGCGCCAGTGCCAAAGCTTGCAGCTCCTGTTCCTCGAGCAAAAGCTGGGTGGCCTGAAGTTCATGGTCATGGTGGTGAAGATCATCTTGCGCATGTTGCTGAATCTGATAAGTGCTTTCCAATGAACCAAATGCCAATGAAGGCGTCATACCAGCTTGAACACTCATCTGACTCAACTCACCACTCGGAATCTGTCCCTCCCTGATATTATATCCCATTAGAAGATCAGACTGAGGTCCTTGCTGTTGCGCCAATGCCGCCTGTTGCTTCTCACCATAGGTCCTAAATATCAGTTCATTTTCTCTAGCAGCAATCTGTTGTGCCATATAATTCTTAAAATACTCCTGTTTTCTAGGAATCTCCTCCTCTTCTAGTTCGTTATTCCTTAACAATTCCTGTTCTTTAGCAGTGGCTGCCTGGCCCTGGCCCGTGATATCATATCCCACCAAAAGATCAGACTGAGGTCCTTGCTGTTGTGCCAATGCCGCCTGTTGCTTCTCACGGTAAGTCCTCAAAATCACTTCTTGTTCTCTTTTAGCAATATGTTGCGCCGTATAATTCTTGTAATATTCCTGTTCTCTAAGAATCTCCAACTCTTCTAGATCATTATTCCTCAACAATTCCTGTTCTTTAGCAGCGAATGCCTGTTGGGCCTCATAACTCCTCAACATTTCCTGTTCTTTGACTGCTGCCACAGCTGCTGCCACTTGCTGAGCCTCCATAAATTGCTGATATTGCTGCTGCTGTTGAATCGCCAACTGCGGGTTAGCCACTGTTTGCTGTAACCCCCCCATCATCTGAGCCTGTTGCACATTATAAGGACTCATCTGAGGCTGTTGCACATTATTATGAGGCCTCATCTGACCCCGTTGCATACTATAAGGTGCCAACTTCTGAGGTCGTTGCATATTATAAGGCGGCATCATCTGAGACTGTTGCACATTATAAGATATCATCTGAGCCTGAGCTTGAGCCTGAGCCTGTTCCTGTTGATACCGGGGCAGGAAATTCTCTGTACCCTGGATTATAGGTAACATAGCAGAAGGCCCAATATAACCTGCAAGTTCTTTCTTAGCATTATACAAGTCCATCTGAAGATTCTTCAGTTTATGCTGAAGTATCGAGATTAATCCCACACAGCCATAAACAGGGTCCCTAAGACGAGCATCAGCCTCATATACCAAAGAATTAACAGCATCCTCACGTTGATCCACAGGCAACTCATTGAGCAGTTTGGCTACATTACTAGCACCAAACACTCTGTGAACACTGGAAAATTTTTGAGGCTGGTCTGCTCTAAAATACGGTGCAAACACACAATCGTCAGTGCATTTTCGACGGAGCATCTTGCAGGCTGCACATGGGGAACTAGATGATGTGTATGAATACATTGTTTTTCAAATTCTTCCTTGGCCTGTCCTGCATACATTAATTATCCAATAAAGAAAAGAACAGATAATAAATTGTAATTAGAGGATGCAAGAGTTGACCCCAATTTATAAGAATTGTACTCATATATAATCAAGAAGAATTTTAATATACAAGGCATTCAAAGAAACATCGTTTTACATACTCCCTCCGTTCAACCCATTTATTTACATTTGGGTTGGGCGAAAATGTGTATATTAGAATCAGACTGGTACTTCCACACACATAATAAACTGTTCTTGACAAATTCATGTTCATACACACACAGCATATTCAACAAAATCATAAAATTAGAAATAAATCCAAACAAGTCTGAGATATTGTTTTTTGTAAAACAAGATTTTTAAGAAATGAATAAAAAACGCTACATAGATAATGAAGAAAATGACCTTAATATTGTGAGTTCATCTGAATCTTGTTTAAGAGAATGAAGCTAAAACGACGACGTCCCTCCTTCTCTCTCCGAGAACAATCTGCAGAAAACCAAAAGTATTCAGATATTACACACAAGTATTGCGTAAACATGATTATAATGGACGCTAAATAATGAGAGGACTAGAGTTAAACCTTTGGTTTAGACGAGAGAGAGAGAGAGAGAGAGAGAGAGAGAGAGAGAGAGAGAGAGAGAGAGAGAGAGAGAGAGAGAGAGAGAGAGAGAGAGAGAGAGAGAGAGAGAGAGTGCAATGGCGCTTGATCCGATCCTCTTAAGATTTTACGATCCCAATACACAAACGAAGAAGCAAATGAATATATATAGAAGCCTGTATTCTATTTGTACGTACTATTGGAGTACAAGGACAGCGAGAAAGTTGAAATTAAAATATTTAGTAACAAAAACCCGACGCCAGATCGTGTGTGTGTGTGTATACTCTATACTTTATGTGTGTGTGTGTTTGGGGATGATGGGATTGTTATAAATGATGAAATATGAGAGAGAGAGAGAGAGAGAGAGAGAGAGAGAGAGAGAGAGAGAGAGAGAGAGAGATTGTGTGTATTATACACGTACTGTCCAGGTAGAAATAAGAGTAGTACAGTGCTGAGTTTGTTGGGCTCTCTCTCCAACTATCTGTACATTCTAACTTCCTTTCTAAATTTAAGTTGTATTTATTTTTTATTAAAATAAATAAATAAATTTTACAAAAGAAAGTATTTTAAGAAATTACATTTATGGAGTTGTATGAACTTTTTATTAAGTCAACTTTTATAGGTTAAAATTTTGGATTTCAAGACACGGGCATCTGGTAGAATATTTGCGTGGATCTTTGATTATTGATGATATAAGATTCTTGCTGTTTTGTAGTATGAAATGAGTCACCACCGTATCCCTATATATAAAGATCTTATGATTCATAAAATTCGTCTCTATATTCTCTGCAAAATTCTATTGAATTGTTTATGGCAATTGCCCAAATTTAAGTCAAAATACTGACAATCAGAATTACCTTATAGTTGCGTTGTTACTCTTTAATGATAAGCATGGATTGAGTTTGTTGTAAAACTGACACAATCAACATTTTACTTTGGATAATCTGATAACAAAGGAAATTGAGTCAAAATTTGGTTTGGATGGCCACTAATTATTGTTGATCAAAACAGAAGTACGTTAGTATGATTTATAAATAAGTATATTTATATAGATAAGAGCATCTCCAATGGTTTTGGCTAAAATGGTTGCCTAAAATTATATAAAATAACGATTATGTAAAATTTGTTGAATCTGTAAAGAATTATACTTCAATGGAGTTGGCTATAATGATTGGCTATATTTTAAAAATAGTAAGTTATAAATATTTCAGTTGTTAAATATAGAATATATTTTTTCAAATATGGTAATAGATGCTGTGGAGTTTTCTTACAGGTCTCTAGCGATTCGACAAATTAGCCAATATGTAGGGGTTATCTATAATTTTAGATAACAGGAATGGACCATTGGAGATGTAATTATTTTACATATCCTTTAAAATATTTAATTATGATATGTAATACACACTTTTAGCTAAGGGTTTTCAACGATTGGAGATGCTCTAAGTATATTTATATAGAGAAAACTGAGTCTGAGGACAATCTCTGGGATCTCCCCTAAGGTTATAAAAAATATTATCTAAAGTAATTTTGTATTGATTTGTTTTAACCTCAGGGTTCTAACCTGAGGTCATCCTCAGGCACATGAAACCTATATTATATTTGTTCTAAAAACAATTTGAATGAACTGAAATCGAATTGGATGAATGAGAATTGAACTTATGACTTAAGATGATAATAAATAATTTTTATCAATTGAGTTATCTAATCATGTTTAATGGAATTTACATTTTAGAAACAATAAAAATAATTATATTTTTATTAAAAATATATTAAATTATTAATACATTGTTGTCACTTGTCTTGATCGTCTAACAGACAAGTAGTTCTTATTGGGATTCGAGGGTAAATCTGTCAAAATAGCATATACTACTGTTGCGATAATATTGTAGCGCATCTCAATTTAGTGACATAATGATAAAGGTAGAAATGGAGTAAAGTGCACTTGTAGTTTGTCTGTCAGATCACTTGAGATACTGTATTTCAAAAACTATCACGGGCTATACTGTACTTTACTTTTCGTTACACAAAGTGTATCGCCGTCAAATTTGTTTAACTCTGTTAGAAAATGTAGGGGTAAAATCATCTTTTAGATAATAATTCATCTTTTGAACCTATGACTTAAGATGATGATAAATAATTTTTATCAATTGAGTTATCTAATCATTTTTAATGAAATTTACATTTTAGAAACAATAAAAATAATTATTTTTTTATTAAAAAATATATTAAATTATTAATACATTGTTGTCAATTGTCTTGATCGTCTAACAGAAAAGTAGTTCTTATTGGGACTCGAGGGTAATCTGTCAAAAGCATATATTACTGTTGCGATAATATTGTAGTGCAGCTCAATTTAGGGACATAATGATAAAGGTAGGAATGGAGTAAAGTGCACTAGAAGTTTGTCAGTCAGACCACTTGAGATACCGTATTTCAAAAACTATCACGGGATATATTGTACTTTACTTTTCGTTACACAAAGTGTATCGCCGTCAAATCTGTTTAACTCTGTTAGAAAATGCAGGGATAAAATCGTCTTTTAATCATCATCTTCTTCATCAACCCCATTTCAACCATTAACAATTTAGGGACATAATGATAGCATATACTACTGTTGCGATAATATTGTAGTGCAGCTCAATTTAGGGACATAATGATAAAGGTAGGAATGGAGTAAAGTGCACTAGTAGTTTGTCTGTCAGACCACTTGAGATACTGTATTTCAAAAACTATCACGGGTTATACTGTACTTTACTTTTCGTTACACAAAGTGTATCGCCGTCAAATCTGTTTAACTCTGTTAGAAAATGCAGGGGTAAAATCGTCTGTTAATCATCATCGTCTTCATCAACCCCATTTCCACCATTAACAATTTATTTAGAACTTGGAGCTTGTATATCTAATTCATTTGTTAACCAAATATGCTCATTTAAACTGCATTAAGATCGTCTCTTTCTCCTCTGCAATATGATATCAATTTTGAATTATAAAGATTAACCTCTAGGGGATAAATAAAGATTAACCTCTTCTGCAATAAAAAGATGTTAGTATTGACACCCATAGATATACTTCCACCACCTCTGACTTGAAGCATAGGTCCATTGAGCTGCGACTAATCAAATTATTGTCTAGAAACAATACTATCACTGTGATATCATTGTGAAAATGTCTTCTCACCCTCTGTGATCAACCTTTTTCAGGTCACTGTATCTCATTTCTCTTTTCTTTGCTGCATCCACAAGTGTAGCTTTGATAAGCCTTCTAGCCCCTGTGGAAAAGAAAGCCAATGTTATATGTCAAGGTACCATGAGAATGGTTTTATAAATTTGAAATAAGCCAACTCAACCATCAACTAAATCTGGTTACATTTCCCCTTGACAGGAAAATAATTATCTACTACAGTAAGTTTAAACTGTAAAAAGTAAGAAGGCAGAATAATAGTAGTTTCATAGTGTTGAGACCATTTATTGTTTAAAACCCATATTAATTACATCAGCCAACAAAGAGACAAACGAAGTAAAAAAGGTGAAAAAGAAAACCTACATTACGTCAGAAGTTGTTAACAATATCAACTACCTCTTGATTGCTAAGATGCTCCCACAGATCGTCTGATACAAATATAAGGAACTGGTCTTCAGGATAAAGTTTCTGCACAACTACTGATGGCTCAGCTTTTAGGATTGGCTTGTGAAAAGGTTCCCAAATTCTGAACTTTGGCAGCAGTGACTCTCTATTGAACTCCGATCTCTTCAGATAGGCATGACCTATTGACCTAGATACCTGCAAGTGCATAAACATTTTAGAGTTCAAGAATAAATATCTAAATTAAGAACCAGGCCCTCCAAATTTCTAAATAACTCGATTAGGCAGTCTTTCTCAAGCCAAAAACATAGTACACACCAAAAGAGTGTTTCTATAGTGATAAATCAACACCTTCAAATTTTCTAGGAGGTCCAGCAACTCATTATTATACACTGCTAAAGTAATTAGGTGGGGACACACCATAGACTAATTTCACTGAATTGAAGTCTGGTGCATCTTACGCACTTATCTCGAACAACTCATAAAGTTTACATTCCCAGTTTTCAAAATCATGGTCGCACATATATGTTAATAACTTAAAATATCATATCGTAGGTGAGAAAGAGACGATCTTACTGCAATTTAAATGAGTTGATTTGGTTAAAAAATGAATGAGATATACAAGCTCCAAGTTCTAAATAAATTGTTAATGGTGGAAATGGGGTTGATGAAGAAGATGACGGTTAAAAGATGATTTTACCCTTGCATTTTCTAATAGAGTTAAACAGATTTGACGGCGATACACTTTGTGTAACGAAAAGTAAAGTACAGTACAGCCCGTGGTAGTTTTTGAAGTACAATATCTCAAGTGGTCTGACACACAAACTACATATACACAAAGTGCACTTTACTCGTTGGAATGTAACTCAACGTTATGGTGGTTTTGAATTTTGATTGCCGATTGTCATCAATTCATCAGGTGTAACCATCGTACCACTGATAAGTGGATTTCATATCCACTTAGAATGCTTCGTATCGACTTAAATTGATTAATTGACCTCAAGTATGAGGTGTTTTTGATGTGTTTGCATTGAGTTTTGCAGAACTAATAGCTGGAGGCATTGGT
Source organism: Saposhnikovia divaricata (assembly GCA_036435485.1). NCBI lineage: Eukaryota > Viridiplantae > Streptophyta > Magnoliopsida > Apiales > Apiaceae > Saposhnikovia > Saposhnikovia divaricata. The sequence goes on from CM071597.1 coordinate 191,410,079, forward strand.
AGTGTTTAATGACATAATTGTGGTGGAATTTAGCTCGGGAGTAGGAGGCCAGAAGCAGGATAGAGATACGTCAAGAAAAAAAGTATCAAGAAAATATAATAAAGGAGGGCTTGGAGTTTAAATAGCAAGAGTTGGAGGCTAATTTGATTAAAATTCGGATTTTCTGGGTAGGTTGCGTAGTCTTCACTGTTTTGGCCATATCGGGAGTTCTACAAGTCCGTTTGAGGCCCGTAAGCAGTCGTTGGAAATCTAGGAAGAAGACGAATCTGTTTGTAGCAAAATTTCCAGTCTAGGAGGGCCCGGGCGTTCTCCATGGCTGTGCGGGCGCTCTCCATGGCTGTGCGGGCGCGCTGGTTCGGGCTGCTGAAATTCGTGATTCAAGTTTAAGTTCGATTTTTTATGTTTTCTTGCCGTCCAAGATGCCTGGGCTATAAATACACATGATACCATCATAAGAGGGACGTTTTTTACACAGAGAGAGCCGAGAAATGGAGATTCAGACTTGGAGAAGGATTCCCGGAAGATCGTGACAGCATTCGGAGATATAGATCTACTTTTGTATTCTTCTAATTAGGCGATATTCTGGATTTCGAATTTGTTCTTAATTCTATTACTCTTGCATTATTATCATTATTCAGACCTTGTATTACATTATGTTATCTCTAGATCCCATGATGACGAGCCGTTCGATTATGAACTAATCGTTGTCATGGGATTCTAACGGATTTATTTATGTAGTTTAGTAGTTTGTTTGCTTTAAAGATTTGTGTGTGATGAATTGTGACATCCTCGTATGGTTGTACTTAACGTTTTTGGATGCGTAGCTAACATCTAAATTGTTTATCTTTATTGAAGAGACAGTGGATATAAAGATTAGAACCTGCCATGCTAGCATAGGTTTATTAATGTTTTGACATCATGATTCGTAGTGTAATTTTAAACATCTTACGCTGCCCTATGTGATCTTAATGGATAACTTGTTCTTACACCGTTATGTTTTCAAATCTTATAGACATATAGGGTCTAAACATAATTGGTTTCTGCTTAACTTCTATCTCTTTTATGGATGTTTGAGTAGTTTGGTATACGTATACTGACAGGTAGCGTGTACTTGTTTCGTGTTGTCCGATCAGTTATCATAACCATCACATACATTAATTAAAGGCATCAACTCTAAATGAAGTATTTAATGAAGTTAGGATCCCATGTTCATTCTCTCATTAGTAAATAAGTTTTAAACCACGTTAGTTAATTAGATCTTAATTTTGCTAAATTGCATCTTAGTTAAATTAGATAATTAAAACCCAAATTGTTATTGTCTTAGCAGTGAATAATAATGAAACATTGTTGCATAGGTGCATATTCTGAAATATACTAGTCTCTGTGGGAACAAACTTTACTTTATCTTATATTACTTGTGACCGCGTACGCTTGTGTGATTTTGTGTGAACAACCACACTGCACTATTTTTCTTGTAAAGCATTTAATTTTATATTAATAATGACATAATGGGAACTCATAACAGAAATTTGATTCCAAAAAAAGAAAGTTCACATTTACATGCTAAAAAATAAATACAAGTAAGATTCAATACTGAAAATCTAGACATATCTTATACAATCAATATTCGAAAAATTAAGTTGACAGAATGAATGAGTCTGCTAGAGACTAACAACTTAAATACTCAATTTCAACACCACAGTAATACAATTAACTACTTGAGATAATTATAGCCGTAGATTGATAGAAATGGATCAATTTAGGGTTATACAACTGGAAGGATAAAGTAAATAAAACTTGCCACATTCGAGAGGGGCGCTCTCCCAAAAGAAACAACTTACAACCTATAATAACCAAAATTTCTGTACTTGAGAAAAAATTTCATTTGAGGGATGAATAGTGATTTACATGGATGAATAGTGAAATTATGGATGAATAATGATTTTTGAGGATTAAGAAATTTTTCATGTTACCATATGTACGGGATAGGAAATGGATATTTCGAAGTTATATTAGTGATTTACAATGTAAATAAATGTATGTAAACACGATCGGATTTCAGAAATTCCAAACTTTATTTTTATGGAATATTTGACCGGGCAGTGAAGAGCATTTCAATACGGCCAAGACAAGTGAGTTATTTAAATCAAAGATTCAAGGATTTTATATTTTATTATTTTATTAAAGATGATTTAAGGATTTAGAATGAAAACCCCTGAGTTAGTATAACTAACGTTCTAGAAATCGATAGAACTTTATAACGAGATTGAGCGATAAAGCGAACGAATTATAGAATTAGGATTGAGTTCATAATGAGATTAAATATCCTACATGATCATCAAGAGAATTATATCAAGTGGATTAAAAAAATTAGTTCAAGGATTAAATCAAAACAATTTAGGATTTAAGTGATTTAAATCACTTAAATCAATTCCAAAAACAAAACAAATATCAACCAAGCTTATCAAACACACCTTGCACAAGAACCTAGGGGATTACAGCATCTTTTAACATCTGATCCTATCTTGTATATATCATCCAACCATAGTTGAATAAGTCAAACAATGAATCAAAAAGAGAGAAAATATCAAGAACAACCAAGAAAGCAAATCTGGGCAGTTCTGACCAGCAGGAAGAAGAGGCTCAAAACCCTAGCAACCGAGCACCAAATCTTGTGATATATAGCTCAAAAGAAAGCCCTTGAAAAGTAGAAGGTGTGGTAAAAATTTGAGAACCAATCTCTAATTTTTCGATTTTATATAGATTTTACAAAGTTGATGATGAATAGTGTTTAATTTGTTTTCATGTTTTGTTCATGGCTTTTAGGCTTTGTTAAGACTACCCAAGGATATTATAAGGTGTACAAAGCTTTGTTAGTGTTGTGAGAGTATCAAGGAAGGTATAAACCTCAACTTTACCTTTCATTTATATGAGTTTTGGTGGAGTTTTGATGTTAGTGTAAAGATGAGTTCATGTTAAGAGTTTATATGATTCTCTAGCTTTGTTTTGAGGTGTATATGATGAGTGGTGGTCATTGGACCTTACCACTGCCCTTAGAGGCCTAGTATGAGTGTTGGTTTGTGATATTAGAGTATGGGTTGCCTTGTGTGGCTTGTTTGAGATGAAACAAAATGGTAATGTTCGATTTAGAGCCGTCGTAATGCCCGATTTTTTGTAAACCTCTTTAACAGTTAAAACCCGAGACCATAAAATTGTTTAAAGGTTAACCACTACATATGGTTGTGTAGCTTTTGGTTTCGAGTTTACGTGGCCGCAAGAATCGTGTCAAAAAAGTTTACGGTTTATGAGTTATGACCATTTTAGTGAAATGGATTCGAGGAATGATGTCGCTGAAAAGTACCAACTTTGTGGTTATGTTTGAGACCCTTAAAAGTCGATTTATAATATGAAATTTTGAGGATAAATACTAAGGTCAGTTATAAAAGTTTGTGTAAAGGTTTCGAGTTCAAAAGATTATTTTCCGATTTTATAAAAATGCGTTAGCCGAGATTGCGGAAGTGGAAAAGCCATTTTAGGAGGTGATACTATTCATTGTAAACCTCCTTCCATGTTTTGTAAATTACGAAAAATACCTCTTCTGACCAGAGCCATGTCTTGTGTTGGTTACCTTCTAGACATTCTCTAGATCGTGCATGCGAAAAGGTTGCATCATTTGAGTTAACGGTTATCGAGTTATGAAGGTTTTAGTAAAAGTGGTGCAAATAGTAAGGATCCGCAATTGACCTAACTTCAAAAATACATTTCAACTATCTAGAACTTGTTAAGAATTATCAAGGCAACATAATGGTACAAAGAACGAAGCTATAAATGGTTAGTTAGATGTACAGAATATCTCACGTTAAGCATGAACTCGAGGATCGATTTCGGACTAAACTTATGACTAAGGCGTTTATCGATTAACATGGACTTAGTACGAGTCTAGAGGGACCCATTAATGCCTTGGTTGTGATTTGCTTAAGTGTTTAAGCGTTAAGTTATAAGTGGATCGTATAGGGGATTGATTGAGTATTTTCTTTGACTTGTTTAGATTGTCGGACACCGTCACGAGCCGTACTGCATCCAGTGTACCAGGCAAGTTTACTTATGCATACTCTATCATTTAGAGTATATATATATATATATATATATATATATATATATATATATATATATATATATATATATATATTTTGAAATGCAGGAGATATATTGATTAATTTTTCGATCCTTAATTTCAAGTATACTAACTCTTACTCTATCGTTCAGAGTAGAGATATTTTGTAATGAAAGTTGTTCATAATAGTAGTTAAATGCTAGTAAACATAATGAGGAGATAATGGAAGTATGGTTAGAAGTAACCTACGTTCCAAGTACATGATGTAACATAAGGAATAGGCGATGAGCACGAAGTGCTAAGGAGAATTGAATTTTCGAAAACTCGGACAAAGCTTTTTAAAAGAATTTCGCAATAATTAACCTAAAGGCAACATCGCAAATAAACCTTATTCGTCTAATTATTTTCAAAACGTTTTCTTAAAACCGCTTTGTTTCGGAGAAATATCGAAGATGATTAATGAAATTATTCTACTAGTTGATTACTTATCGAAGATGTTTTCTTCTTGCAATTTAATGCATATACCTTGCTGTTGATTGTTGTCATCCGGATAATATAGATGATAGTAGTATATCTTAGGGTGAGGAGGTGTACTCATCCTCTACCAGTATATCTTAGGGTGAGGAGGTGTACTCATCCTCTACCAGTATATCTTAGGGTGAGGAGGCATACTCATCCTCTGCCAATATATCTTAGGGTGAGGAGGCGTACTCATCCTCTACCAGTATATCTTAGGGTGAGGAGGCGTACTCATCCTATACTAGTATATCTTAAGGTGAGGAGGCGTACTCATCCTCTACCAGTAGCACTTAGGGTAAAGAGGCGTACTCATCCTCTACCGGTAGCAAACAACGGCTGTAATAGGACTGATCATCTTTCACGGATAGATGATGAGGGAAATCTCCTGAATAGGGTCCATTAGTAGTAATGGAAGTATATAATCGCCCAATGTATATGGGTAATATTCAGTATGGCGGAGAACCCAAGGGTTCATTTCTTAAGAAGTATTGATGTGTGTGTGTGTGTGTATATATATATATATATATGTGTGTGTGTGTGTGTGTGTGTGTGTGTGTAAGTAGTATTCAAAAAGGGTGGAGAACATAGGAGTGCATATGCTACCTGCGTATGCAAATGGCGGGATTCTTTTTCTAAATAGCGTCCTTTGGAGATTATGTTGTTGGTAATCTGAATATACCTTATATATATATATATATATATATATATATATATATATATATATATATATATATATATATATATATACACATTCTAGTGATATAAAACTTGCTGGGCATTTTTGGCTCATTCTTGCTATTTTAAATATTCTAAAACAGCGGCGTCCGGAGTTGGCACTAGTGTGGAAAACCGAGATACAGGGAAGGGGAAAAGCAACTAATTCAGTGTGTTAGCCTTATAGTACCTGAGGAGGGTGCAAGCTGGAAAGAAGTTGTTTAATACTTTATTATCTAGTACTTTGAAGTTGTAATAAGATTCTGGAGGATAATCTGATGTGTAAACACTTTTGGATTAGTAAGTACTTGTTCTAAGACTTAACCCGTGGAGTGGATTATGGTGTTTATTATGGATATTGTTATAGATTATATTTTGAGCAGGTGATTGAATATTCCGCAAGAGATGTGACGATCTCGATTCCTGTAGGGGATTTGGGGGCGTTACACAACCACAATAATGCCTTACCCTAATTTACCTTCGACCCGCTTCTACCCCTGCTTCTTGGCTATTAAGACCTTTGTGTCCCTTCATTATTTTCCTGGCATAAGTTATAATATTTGATGTGTTCTCTGTTGTGGCTGTAGCAGAGTCTGTCTCGTTTGAGATTGAGTCAGACTCTTTAGCAATAGAGACAAGATTAGTAAACAACAGAATTAATTAACAAACTAATGCAGAACTATAAACATGCAGCAAGTAAAAATATGAATGTTAAACATCAGGAATTTTTTCCTTGGTTCGGTCTCTACACCTAGTCTATTACCTACATCCAAGTCCCTATGCCAACTAACATAGAGAATATATTATATCCACTACAAAATCAACTTACAAGTTTTTCTTAATTACAAAACAAGATCACCTGAAACAACTCTTTAACCTCTAGCACACTTGCTACCTTGGCCAACTTTTTGTAATCTCACTCTTTGCCACAACCCGACACAAGTTTTACAATAAAAACAATAAGAGAATAAACAAGATTACAACTCAACTAATACTACTTCTTGTTTGACTGGATGTTTTAGAATATAAGAAGAGTATATGTATTTCAAGGATGCTTCTGTGAGTTGTATTTTTGGCTCTAAGAAAACAACAATTATATCAGGAGCCTGAAAACTAAAACGGCTATATATTTTTCCATAACAGACTTACAACCCGTTTGGCAATGACTTATTACAAGTCCACAGGGCTTTAAGTGCCTTTTGCTGTGTTTGGCTATATGCTTTTATTGTGAGCTTAAAGCCATATAAGGCCTATAAGGAAAAAGCACTCGGTAGGTACTTCTGGATTCTGAGCTTAGTGCCTTTTTTCTTTTGCTTTTTTTCTTTTTTGGTTTTACTGCTCATGCACATTTAAGAGGCATTTTCGTAATGGAATAACCAGTTAAAAAAAAATCTTTTCACCTTTTTTTTTTACTCGAATAGTTAACAATTCATCTCATAACCTTGATGGATGTATCTCTACCGTATGTAACAAATCTAGTAATTGAAATTGGAAATGTAAAAAAATTGTAATAATCTTGATGGATGTGTTTGATTTTTTGTACCTTAATTTTAGTTCATTTTAAGTAAAATATGAATTTTAATTTTTTTAGTTAAAAGTTACTTTAAGTCACAATTTACCAAACACTACAATTAACTTTAAGTAAAATTACCCAAACACATTCATTTAACTTAAAGTAAACAACTTTACTTTCTCCTTTAAGTTAAAAATACCTCCATTAATTCAAAAATAACTTATTTTAAGCAATCCCAAACGGCCAATTAATGGATAAGGCTTTTTAAGAAAACTAGCTATTGAAAAAAACATAAGAATAGGTCGTGCATAACAAGAGCCGTTTAGTTAGGAATTTTGAAAACATTTAAGTGTTAAGATAAAAACACACAAAAAGAAATTATCTAAAGATAGTATATATGGGTTTTATAAAATAATTAAAACTAGTTTGTAAGAGAAAATATAGGAGCTAAAAATTTATATTTTTTTGTGAAAGAATACCCAGTCAAATTCGAAGTTTACAGAGACACAAAAGACCTGGACTCTTTGTTGTGTAACTCTGCACCAACAAACTTGGATTTTCAGACAAGCACACATATATCTCTGCTAAGCTGCTTGTAATTGTCATCATAGAAATAATAGTATTAACAAATACAACCAAATTAGACTAAATTAAGTAGAAATAAATTCACACATAGATCTCTTAAGTCTAATCAAAAGATTAGGATATACTAAGAGAGAAGTCTGATTGCAATTGTAATACATGTCCACAGTCACACCTACAGTCAGGATTGCTCAACAATCCCAACAACAAAAGCATTATGGCATATCACCAATCTACCATCAACTACCTCCGCTTTCTTGCCCATGATATCCTGGTTGTTCACAAAGTCAAGTCTCTTATGCTCCATAGCAGAGTTACCAACCAGCCCAACAGCAGAAGCATCAACAAAGGCATCAGAATCCACCACTTTGTTCAACTTGCTCTCTACAGAGAGTAACCTACAATTTTTTATTCATCCTTCCATCTACACTAAGCTCAGCCTCAAGCTCAAAATCAACTTTCTCACCATCAATTCGCAAAGAACCAATCTCTAGACAACCATCAGACTTTACAACACCACCAACAAAGTTGTCACTGCTTTCAACCATTCACCCTCTACAGTAATTCCATTTTTGGTAGCAACCTTTGACAAACATATCCTCTGCATTGAGCAACCTGGATCTCTTGAACTATGAAAGTAACTTGTCATCCACCACCAACTTATTTCTAAAAACAACAATAGCTTCCAACTTAATCATAATTACACATTTCATTTTCTCCGTCTCAGAGGTATCTTCCCTATGACAATTTACAAGCTAATTGCTTGGTTTCAACAAACTCGATATTGTATCATCTTCAAGAAAGGCAACCACCCGATCATCATCAAGAAACACACATGTCCCACAATTCAAATACATACAACTTAATCATTTGTAATCAATATCAAAGAATTCATAAATGGTTCTAAAGAGTGAAATAATCCTGTATCTAGCTTGCAGAGAGAGAGAGAGAGAGAGAGAGGGGTAGAGGGGGGAAAGTTTGTTATTATTGCTTAACCGGGAAATGATTACAATCAGTTTCTATTTATACAGAATGAACAAGATGTAACTAACTAAGTCAATGTTCTGATTATTTGACTTATTGACTTTATTGTGGTCTTATATATTTATAAGCTAACATTAGCTTATTCTGTATAGGCTTATTACTCCAAATTGCATTTGCTTTCACTGAATTCTTATCATATATATCTTCAGCCCCCCTATTGACAGATAGTGTCGTAGTCCCCCCATAAATTGGAGGCGATCCAGAAGAAAGAAGCCCCAATTTGGAAGCACATGACCAATGCAAAGCTTTACTTAGTCCTTTAGTGAGTATGTCAGCAGTATTCTTCAATGTAGGAATTTGATGAACAGCAACAATGCCCATCTGAATCTTCTCATGAGTGAAATGGCAGTCTAATTCTATATACTTTGTGCGAGCATGATAGACAGGATTAGCAGACAAGTCCACAGCAGCTTTGTTATCACAAAACAAAGGCACAGGATCTGGAATATCAACATGAAGTTCTCTTAATAAGTTGAGAAACCAAATGACTTCACATGAAGCATCTGCAAGGGCACGATATTCAGCCTCAGCAGAGCTTCGGGATATAACTTGTTGCTTCTTTGAGCGCCAAGAAACATCCACTGAACCAAGTAATAAAGAATAAGCACCAACTGACTTTCGATCAGTGACATCACCTGCCCAGTCACTATCACTGTACATCGGTAGTTGTAAAGAGTTGCTTGCTGGAAAGAACAAACCATGACCAGAGGTCCACTTAAGATAGCGTAAAACTCTTGTTAAAGCAACCATGTGCTTAACTCTGGGAGCATGCAAAAATTGACTAAGCATTTGGACTGAGAAAGATATATCAGGCCTACAACTATTGAGGTAAAGAAGTTTCCCAACCCAAGCACGATAAACTGAAGGATTAGGAATTAACTGACCAGATTTTGGACCATCAAATAGTTTGATATGGGGATCAACAGGAACAGATAAGGATTTACAATCTGTCATATTGGCTGAAGCTAATGAATCATGAATAAATTTTTGTTGATTAACAAAAATTCCATCTGCTGTTCGAGTGATTTCAATACCAAGATAATATTTGAGACTCCCCAAGTCTTTGATGCTAAATTTAATATCCAAAAGATGCTTGAGAGAATTAATAGCATCCTGATTATTGCCAGAAAGTAGTATATCATCTAAATAAACAATAGCCACAACAAAAATCCCATTCTGATTATAAGTAAACATTGAATTATCAGACTTAGATTGAACATATCCAGCATCTGTCAAACACGTGGCCAATTTTGAAAACCAACATCGTGAAGCTTGTTTAAGTCCATAACTGGATTTAATCAGCTTACATACCAGATTAGGAATAGCAGAATCCTGGATGTAACCTAAAGGTAGACTCATATAGACCTCTTCATTTAAGTCTCCGTGTAAAAAGGCATTATTAATGTCAAGTTGTTCAATCAACCCACCTTTTGCTGCTGCAACAGCCAAAAGAGTACGGATAGTGGCCATCTTAACAACAAGAGCAAATGTGTCGTGATAATCAATTCCCTCGGATTAAGTATAACCCTTTGCAACGAGTCTAGCCTTATACCGTTCTATTTTGCCATTAGGAAGGTATTTAACCTTATAAACCCATCTACACCCAACTGTTTTCTTACCAGGTGGCAATGGAACTAAAGTCCAGGTGTTGTTTTGCTCAAGGGCATGAAGTTCCTTTTGCATTGCCTCTACCCATTTTGGATTATCAACAGCTTGAAAATAATGTTGTGGTTCAATAACAACATCTGTAGAAGGAATATCTTTAGAAATTGAAACTAAATTGGCTGAATTAAGGTGACTGGACCGTTCTGGAACAGTAACTTGATAATCCTGCCACCAAGTGGGTCTAGTAACTTGTCTGTTGGACTGTCTATTAGACTGTCTAACAGGTATGACAGAAGGTTGTAAAGTAGATGGAATAGGAGTAGAAACAGTAGAGGAGATAGAATCAGTAGATGAAACATGATGCTCCTGGCCAAAAGTTGGAATGCTATTAACAGAAAAACCATCTCTACTCTCATTTATAGGACTATCAACAGAGGCATTTATAGAACTATCAACAGAGGCATTGGTAGTACTAGGAACATGAGCATTGGTAGGAACAGGGGTAGTAAAAGGAGAAGTGACATTAGAAGACAACCAGTTCTCAAGAGAAAATTGAGAAATACAAGGAGATTTGGATTTATCATGATAAGGAAAAACGTGTTCATGAAAGACAACATGACGACTAGTAAAAATAGAATGAGTATCAAGATTAAGCAGTTTATAACCTTTCTGATTTGCTGGATACCCAAGAAACACAGATCGAATAGCTCGAGAAGAAAACTTATCCATATCATGTAAGGAAGCAAAACATAAACAACCAAATATCTTCAATTGAGTATAATCAGGTGGAACTTTATGTAAAAGTTCAAAAGGTGTTTTGAAGTTAAGAACTGTTGTAGGTAGTCGATTAATAAGAAAAGCTGCAGCAAGTATACAATCACCCCATAATTTAAGAGGTAAACCAGATTGAAAACGTAATGCTCTAGCCATTTCTAGTAAATGTCTATGCTTACGTTCAACCCTAGAGTTTTGCTGTGGAGTGTAAGGACAAGAGGTTTGGTGTATGATGCCAAGAGAGTTTAAAAGAGTTCTAAAAGATGAATTAATAAACTCACTACCATTATCAGTACGAATCTGTTTAACAGATTTGTTAAATTGGCTATGAACATAAGCAAGAAAATGTTGAAAAATAGAGAAAAAATGCTGCTTATTAGGCATGAGAAAAACCCAAGTAGCTCTTGTATTGTCATCAACAATAGTGAGAAAATACTTAGCACCATTAGTGCTAGAAGTTTGGTATGGACCCCACACGTCCATATGAAGTAATTCAAAAACAGAAACAGCATGGGAAGTACTATACTTTGGAAAAGAAAGTTTACACTGTTTTGATAAAGGACAAACAGGACAATCAAGAGTACAAGATAAGTCTTTTGTACTAAGAAAATCTAAATGTTTAATGACTCCTTCAGAAGGATGTCCTAAACGAAGATGCCACAGCTTACTTTCAGAAAACTTTGGAGAAGAGCTCAGCAAAGTATGAGCATGAACTAGAGAAGAAGAAACAACAGGTACTGCAGACTGAGAGCTGAAAGGTGCTGATTGAGTGAGATAGTATAAACCATCATGCTGTTCACTAGTAGCTAGAACTTTCTGCTGAGTCTGGTCCTGGAAAACACAAGATTGAGAGAAGAAATTGACAAAACAATTATTTTCTTGTGTCAATTTCGAAACAGACAAAAGGTTACAGTGGAATTCAGGAACATAAAGCACATTAGGCAAAGTAATATGCTTATTCAAATGAACAACACCAGTTTGAGTGATAGAAATAAGTTGTTTATTAGGTAAAACAACTTGAATAGGGTTCTTGAGTAAAGTTATATCAGTTAAAAAAACTCTTATTACTGCACATATGGTTGGAAGCTCCTGTATCAACGATCCATAAATGGCATAAAGATTGTTCCGTAGAGGTATTCAAACAATAAGCCATACCTGCCATTTAATGATCCTCTGGAGAAGTAAATCCACCATTTTTATTCATCATAAGTATCATCATCTAATTCATGTATGAAATCTGATGCTGCATTTGCTCCAAAGAAGGTGTAGTAGAACTGGATGGTTGTTGTCCTGAACCAATGCTCTGTGTAGTAGAACCAGCACTATTTGGCACAACATCAACATGATTGGCAGTTGGCAAAGGTCTAAAACCAGTAGGTTTTCCTTTTTGTTTTCTCTTATCTGGATAACCTATCAACTTGTAGCAAAAATCCCTAGTGTGACCTTCCTTGTTGCAAGGAGTGCACTTTAGAACAGGCTTGCCACCACTATTAGAACCAGAATTAGACTTAGCACCAGAATTAGCACCAGTTGCAACAAATTTAGGTGAAGAAGTTTCCTTAACATTTCCAATGAAAGGAACAGACAAATGAAAACCTTGTTTCTGTTTTTCATCTTGCTTGATAAGAGAAAAGGCTTGAGAAATGCTTGGCAATAGAGTCATCATAAGAATCTATCCCCTAGCTGTGGAGTAGTTATCATTTAAATCCATCAGGAATTGGAGCAGTTTCTTTCTCTGTTCCCTATCCTCAAGAAGCTTATATGAACCACACTTACATCCACATTTGCAGGCTATAACAGATTCTAAAGCAGCATATTCATCCCAAAGATTCTTTAGCTTGTGATAATAAATCTCCACTAATTTGTCACCCTGTTCTAAAGTATGAAGTTCCTTTAAAACTTGATAAACCCTATGACCATTCACACTAGAGAACTGAATCATGTAATTCCTCCCACATCTGTTGAGCAGAAGTAACAAAGTCCATGCCATTGCTTATTTCATCAGAAAGAGTGTTCATAATCCAACTTATAACCATGTCGTTTACTCTATCCCACTGTGCTCTTAGAAGTGAGTCCTCATCAGGTTTGGGATAAGTTCCATTGACAATACCTATCTTGTTTTTAGCCGACAAAGCGATCATAATTGACCTCTTCCATGGACCAAAGTTATCAGTTCCAGTCAATTTCTTAGAAATTAGAACCAAACCAGGATGATCTATGTTCTGAAGATATATTGGATGAAGAGTTGATTTTATTGATACTTCATCATTAATAGACACAGATTGAGATGAAGAACCATTAGTTTCTGCATCATTCTCAACATTTTGACAATTATTAGGCAATACGTTGCCTGTCACAACATTTGCATATGAAAACCGAGTTTTCCCCAAATTTTGACCTAGCATTTCTGATTAAAACTAAAGAAAAATTTCAAACAGGCACACGATTACTCAATTCAATCTGATTCGATCTGATTCAACCAAAACGTTCATCAAATTAATCGTACGAACACTTAATCGAACCAATCAAAGTAGTTAATCACATAAAACGACGTACATTCAACAAGAATCACATGAAAACAATGTGAATCACATAAAAGTCACCAAACTTCATCAAGAAACCCTAATTGATGCGGAAATTATAGAGAAAACCTGTGAAGATTGAGAAATTAGCGCTGAAAGTGTTGAAATCATCTGTAATATGTTGACGTTCATGACTGATTTACACTTTCACATAGCTCTGATACCATAAAGAGTGAAATAATCCTGTATCTAGCTTGCAGAGAGAGAGAGAGAGAGAGAGAGAGAGAGAGAGAGAGAGAGAGAGAGAGAGAGAGAGAGAGAGAGAGAGAGAGAGAGAGAGAGAGAGAGAGAGAGAGAGAGAGAGAGAGAGAGAGAGAGGGAGGGGGAAAAGTTTGTTATTATTGCTTAACCGGGAAATGATTACAATCAGTTTCTATTTATACAGAATGAACAAGATGTAACTAACTAAGTCAATGTTCTTATTATTTGACTTATTGACTTTATTGTGGTCTTATATATTTATAAGCTAACATTAGCTTAGGCTTATTACTCCAAATTGCATTTGCTTTCACTGAATTCTTATCATATATATCTTCAGGTTCTCTTATAAGTACCCAACAACATAAATATATCATAATCTATAAGCAACCAAATTATAATCCAATCTATAATGAGGCTATACTTTGAAAATTATAAAGTAGTCTTTGAATTATCAAATTTAGAATCATGGGTATAATCACTTTTGCATCCACCACTAGACCAAGAGTATAATAGTATAACAGATGAAAAACTCGTGCGACGAACAACATTAATTCGAAGTAAAGGTAAAAGCAAACACATACCATAAATGGTTCCAAAACACTCATTAAAACCCAGTTTATAATTTGATGCTTCCATTCTTGGATCAATCATTCGTTGGCCTTCAAGAGAGATAATGTATCGCATCTGTCTATGTGTGAAAGAAATAGATTCGGGTTAGTTTGTAAAAGAAAACGCATTTTCATAAGAATAAAAATGCTCATCTTCTAAAACCCCATTAACTTTTGGTTGAGAGATAATCAAATCCACAAGAACCAAAGATTTTTCTATGAAAGACGACTCTGCTCCATCAAAACTAATGAATTTATAGAAAAAGGTGAATTCCAAACCAATTTTCACTTTCAAGGATGAAACTCTCACATATATGAACAAGAGAAATGAGAGATTGGGGAGTCAAACAAGGAGAAAGACAAGCATTCTCTAAAAGAAAATAGTAAGAAGAAGAAGAGAATGGGTTAAGAAGAAGGCCCAGATGAAGAGAATTAGAAATTTGGGGGTTAGGTTTTGAAAGATAAGAACAAAGATTGATTCTCATCTACTCTATTGTTTTTAAATTTGATGTTAATTTTATTATAACAAAACACGCATCCTATGTCTCCACTCTACGCTATTTCATCAACTAATAATTTCTTACTTTAGCGATATCTCCTACGTTCATGGTCGTGTGAATATGCTTAATTAGTGAAGAAAAAATTGTTCCCGTGAGAAATTTTACTTTTATATTTAGTTTGTATTTTGAAACTTTTACCTCTACCCTTGGTGTTCTAAGAGCATCTCCAGTGGAGGGTCAAGTAGGATATCAATGTTATGTGGCATGACACGGCATGATACTTTTCTTAACACTCCACTGAAGTTGTTGGATGTCAAGTGAAGTGGCATGGGATGCCAACTTAAGATGCCAAAAGTTGACATCCAATCAAGTAGGATGTCAATTTTATTTGTAGACCCAATGATGAATTAAATGTTAATTTTCTAATATATTTATGTTATTCATTGTTTATAAGATTAGCATCTAGGCCTATAGGGCCGGGTAGAGCTGTTAACGAACCGAGCCGAGCCGAGTTTTAATCGAACCGAGCCGAGCTTAAATTTTTTTTCTGACGAACCGAGCCGAGCCGAGCTTTCTTATCGAACAAAATATGTGTTCGAGCTCGAGCTCGTTAATGAACCGAGCCGAGCTCGAGCTGTGATCGAGCTTTTATCGAACAAAACGAGCCGAGCCGAGCTCGTTAATAATAATAAAATATTATTATTTTATATATAATATATATAAAAAACATGAAAAAAATATAAAATATATACAATTTTTTCGAGCTTTAACGAGCCGAACCAAGCCGAGCTCAAGCCGCACATGCTAAAAGCTCGGCTCGAGCTCGTTAAGCTTAACGAACACTTTTTGTGTTCGAGCTCGAGTTCTTAACGAACCGAGCCGAACCGAGCCCTTAACGAGCCGAGCTCGAGCTTGCTCACGAACAGCTAGTTTCGTTAACAGCTCTAGGCCGGGTGTCAATCATTAGAATATCTTCTAAAAGAAGGGTGCCAAAAGTGATGTGGATAGAATAAAAAAATAATATATTTTACAATGTAGCAAAGTTAACATTCCTTGAAGGGTGCCAATCATGGAGATGCCCTAAGAACATGTCAAGTGGAGGGTGTCAAGAGGGGCGTTAACGTCATGTGGCATGATATGTATGGCACTTTTCTTGGTACTTTATTGGAGTTGTTGGGATGGGAGTGTTAAGTGAAGTGACATTGGTTTCAACTTCATTTTAAATGATGAATTAAATATTATTTCTCTAATATATTTATGTTATTCTTTTTTTATAAAATTAGTATAGGTGCCAACCACCAAATTTTTTTCCGAAATAAGAATGCCAAAATTAATATGAAAAAGAGAAAATATAAAAATTATAATTTTTATTACGTGGCAAAATTGACATAACTTGAAAAGTGCGAAGCATTGGGATGCTTTAAGAGATTTAAGAAACTAGACAAAGTATGAAGTGAAAAAAGAAAGGGGAAGTAAGAGGGTGTTTGGGAGAACTTTTTTCCAGAATAAGTCAACTTATTTTAAGACAAAGTTAGAGATTTTTAACTTTCCAACTTATTTTCCAGCTTATTTTTGCAATTTATTGAATCTCAAGCATACAATAAATACTTATATAAAAAAAATTATCAAAATATAAAATTTTTACCCGAAAATAAGTCAATAAGTCCTTAATAAAATCTAAGCCAAACAGGCCCTAAAATACGATGGTTTAGTTATAGTGGGCAGAAGAGTGGAAAGATGATGGGACCCAAGTGAGGAAGGGGGACAAAAGGGAAGGATCAGAGGTAGGGGTGTGCATCGGGTGGTTTGGGCGGTTTGGGATGGCCAAACCAACCAAACCATAAATTTCGGGTTTTTAATTTTTCAAACCATAACCAAACCAAAAACCATATCATTCTAAAAAAACCAACCAAATTATAACGGTTTGGTTTGGTCGGTTTCGGTTTAAAACCGTTATTAAATATATATTTATACTTGATGTTATTTATTTTCTCCAACACTAAATACAAGATTCAATTTTATTTTAAAAGAGCCAACAAATAAATGCACAAATAGTAGCACAAAATATCATAAAAAATAGTTATAAAATAAATTATACTCCTCAAATATTTTCATTAAATCATAAAATAAGTCTCAAAAGTCTTATATATAGCTTTCTGGTACTTTCTTCTTTTAACTGATTTTTGACATGAAATAAAAAAGTTAACCACTATAAATCTAACTAAATACAAAACACACGTGCACACACGTAAGCATGGTTAAGGCATATAATATTATAGTCTATAAGTGTGTTGAAGAAATAACCACACGAAAAATACAATATATATATATATATATATATATATATAATATTTTTATACGACTTGATGGTCGGGTTGGTTTAATCGGATGGGTAAACTAGTGAAACCAAACCCAAACCAAAATTTTCGGTTTTTAAAAATATAAAACCATAACCAAACCAAACCGAAAAAAAAACCTAAATTTTCGGTTTGGTCGGTTTGGTTTGGTCGGGTTGGTCGGTTTTTGGAAAACTATGCTCACCCCTAATCAGAGGGAAGGGATGCTGGTGGGATGGAAGTAGCATTATAGCAGCGTCAACCATCAACCATCAACCACCATGACTAAGACATATCATCTGCACAAACATACATATTTCTCAATATAATTAAAAGAAGGGAAATTCCCGACACCCTTGTATTTTTGACTTTTACCAATGATACCCTTTTCTCAACGATACCATTCATTATTCAACTAATAAGGGTGCCACTGAGAAATTCAAATACTAACATTTGGTTGATGGGGTGGCATTTCATGGAAAAGTCAAAAGTATAAGGACATCATACATGGAAGTCAATAATGTAATGGTAACATTGACAAAAGTCAATTGTATCCTTAAAAGTAGGGCGGAGCAAAACCGAACCGAAACCGAAAAACCGAACCGAACCGTGCAAATTCGGTTCGGTTCGGTTCTAATTTTTTGAAAATTCGGTTTATTCGGTCCGGACCGAATAGACCGAAATAAAAATCGGTTCGGTTCGGTTCTTTGAAAAATATTTCGATCCGGACCGAATAGACCGAATAGTCGGAATAATATATACTTTAAATTTTATATTTTTGTTTTATACATTTTATATATATCTTATAAAATATAATTATATTATCTAATTTGTAAATTCTAATTATATCTATGTTGGTGAAATAGTGATGATTAATTGATTATTATTTTTGTGATAAATCATGAATTTTTAGCTTTATTTATAATATAGGTTTTTTTTTTAAAAAAAAATCGGTTTTTTCGGTCCGGACCGAACCGAACCGAATTATTTCGGTTCGGTCCGGTTCGGTCCATGATTAAACTTCGGTCCGGTTCGGTCCAGAAAAAAATGACATTTCGGTCCGAACCGACCGAATGTTCAGCCGTACTTAAAAGAATGACCAAGTAGAAAAGATGCACAACGTCGAAAATAGAAAATCGAAATAGCCAGGACTAAGATAAATGATCAGTAACTAGAATACTAGTCTGAACTCGAAACTTAAAAAAAAATTATTTTATAATTTTCAACTATAAATAGGGATTCTAGAAAATTTCTCCACTGCATTATTCGGTCCTTGTGATGCATGCTTAGCTAATTTTCTACACTTCCTCCGGGTCTAGGATGTAGTCAGTGTGACAACAGACAACAATGACAGTACTGTGCTGGTGAGGCGTGAGCTATTTGCATGCACTCTGTTTTCCTTTCATTAATACCGTCCCTGTAGCTCGCTGCCTTGCTAGCTAATATGCTATAAATATATGCGGGATAAATGAGTTAATTTATCATTGTGATATACTAAGATTTTTAAATAGATCATCAATACAAAAAACTTATAATTGTATCATAAAACTATAAGAGCAATGCTACGTATCCTAAAAAAATTCCTAAATACCACGTGGCATGATGTAATTTGGGGAATTTATATTAACATACGAGGGATTCATCTCATTAATGAAAAAATAACTAACCAGAAGATGACAACTCAACATTCGGGAACGCTTTCAGGAATTCTAGCATTTCTCAAACTATGATTAGCTTGCAATTATATTATTAAATATTTGCACAATCGCAAAAAAATGCATTAAATATTAACGAAAAACGACTAAGCTTACTGATTCACGTGATTTGCAGGCTATTACGTGAGCCCGTAGATTTATCCAGTACGCACCCAAAAGGATATTGCCTGCGGGCTCCAAAAAAAAAACGATTAAGCTATGCCACTTAAAGCTTTGATGTGGGCGTCATGGAATCGATCACATTAGAATTTAAAATTCTTAACCTAATTCATCAATGAACGAGCTACCAAAATTTTGATTGGGTCATCGAATGGGGACAAAATTAATTTCTGTATAAATTTAGAAATTCATTTTTTAAAATAAAATAAAGATTTACTATTTTAATTTAATTGTAAACATACAAAAATAAGTAATATATATTCGGTAACAATTCCAGTATTTACTTCCTTTTATCTATTTCAATAGCGCGTCACCTTTATTTACAATGTTCTAAAAATCACTGAGTTGACTGAGTATTCATTCCGAGTACTTGTTATTAGGGTATGATCCTATCCGAGTCATACCGATTTCGGTCGAAACCCGATTTTTACATAACTTAGTCAATATTTGGTCAAATTCCGAGTACTGGGAGTGAAATATAGTACTAAATTATTCAATTTTTTTATTATTACTTTAAGTATTGTTGAAAAATGTATATTTTTATCATCATAACTTGTTTTAAGTTGTATTGACAAAAATTATCAAGTAAAAGGTATTAATATTGTGACATTGTCGTTGTTAGTACATTGTTAAAAATAATACTAATTATAATTTTGATATTTATATTAAATTATTAGTAAATAAAAAAATATAACTTATAACGCTAATACACTAAATTATGATATGTGAATTTAAAATTTTTAATAAAATTTATGAAAATAATATCTGAGTAGTTATCCGATTCATTTCGAGTACTCTTCCGATTTCCGAGTACTCTTTTTTCCAAAACTAAATCGAGTTGAACCGATTTTTGATTTTTACAACCTTGTTTATTTATAATGTACAAGTACTTACGAATTTCGAATGTAAAAGATTTACGTATTTCATTACTTTTTGCCCAAAAATAATTATTGTGATGCATTTCGTTTGAGATTAATTAAATTAAGTAATCAGGGACGGACACAGACTGAAAGGCATATGACACAGCCTATTTGTAGTTCGAGGACTCAACTCAACTTAAACTTAGTTTGTAATAAGTAAATAACTTTAACTGTCACAGGAATCTCAGGAGGTACTATCTGTCAGAAGAAAAACCCTAAAGTCAATCTATAGTTTTGATGTTTTACACTGGAAGAAGTTCAGATTGCTGATCAAGCCTCAGTATAGCATCAAAGAAGTGGATTTATTTTTAAGACAGAGATTTCTAGAGTGACAGGTTCAGACAGTATACAGTGAAGTACAAGAAGGAGAAAGAAATGAGAAGAGAAATGAATCACATTTATAATGCGAAAATTAAAGGACAGTCATTGAAGTTAGTCGTTCATGAACCAGACCGTGCATGGAACGTCAACAAAATATTCAGTGGTATTCCTTTATTACTTTCAGTGATTCAGAAAAGAATTAAGACAATCCAAGGATATATAATTATTCTTATTTAATTAATTTAAATCATGTAGTCAATTTAATTAATTAATTAATTCATCTTGAATTAATTCTTTAATTAAATTAATTATTAGATTAATTAAATCTGATTAATTATTTAAGTAAGAATAAATTAAAATGATTATTTGTTAATCAATTTTAATTTAATTATGAAAAATGAACTAGCAAGACAATCCCTGATTGTCTTGCCGATTGTCTTGAAGGCTTAAAACAGAATAGCAAGACAATAGGAGATTGTCTTGCCGATTGTCTTAAAGAAGAAATTAGTAAAGCAAGACAATCTCTGATTGTCTTGCCGATTGTCTTGATAATGATAATGTCTGAAAAGCTTTTAAAAAGTAAAATAAAAATCTGATTTGATTGTCTTGACGATTGCCTTGACAGTTCAAATTAGATTGTCTTGATAATGATCAAAAAGAAAAAGCTTCAGACAAAATGATAATTTTTGATAAAGCAAGACAAAGATCTCAGAATTTGATTGTCTTGCCGATTGTCTTGGAAGAACCTGATTGTCTTGACGATTGTATTGCCTATTGTCTTGGCAGTACAAAATTGGTTGTCTTGGAAGAATGAATTGTATTGCCGATTGTCTTGACAGTTATATTTGAAGATAAAGAGACAGTGATTGATATATATCAAGACATATCGACAGAAGACATAAGTAAGACAAAAACATTACATTCAAGAACAGATTGTTCTCTTCTCTCTCATTAAGAACACAGCACAAGAAGCAGAAAAATATATAGAAAATCAAGTTCATCTTATTTTTAATATCTGATCCGATATAACTGATTTACTTGATACTCTTGTACTATTAGCGAGTTTTTACTCCTAATCTATATCTTGATTTTTATTAACAAATCTAGAAAAATTCATGTTGAATTTTCTAATTTGTTTTTATTAACTAGATATAAATTCTGTACTGTATTTGTAACAAACCCCTCAAGTTAATATAATTTTATATTGAACTTGAATTTTGTTTCATTTAATTCCGCTCAAATTTGTCAAAATATAAATTAAATTATCCGGACAAATTTCGATAAAACAGTACTGTTTGTATTCAACCCCCCCTTCTACAAACATATTGGACCTAACAATTGGTATCCGAGCAGGTTGATTGATACACAAATCAAAGATCCCATTTTACTCGATTAAAAATCATCCCCGAATTTTTTAACTCTCTTAAAAAATTCATCATGTCTTCTAAAGTTGGAACTGTGAAAATTCCCATTTATGACAAAAACAGTTATGATATGTGGAAGAACAAAATGTTAATGTTCCTCGAGGTTGCAAATCCTAAATACATGAAAGTCTTATCAGAAGGACCAATAATACCTTTGGATTAATTCCTGAAGTTGTCACTGATGGAAAAGTTGTTGCCCCTGCAAGGTTTGTACACAAAGATTCTTCCGAATTCACTCTTGTTGAAAGAGAGGAAGCTGGACTTGACATTAATTTAAGACTGATCTTAATAGATTCTCTAGACTCTGTAATGTACAGTCATGTGATTAACTGCAAGACTGCAAAGCAAATGTGGGAAACCATTGAAACTGTGAATGAAGGAACAGAGGAAGTTAGGGAGAATCGACTAGAAATTCTGACATCTGAGTATGAACACTTTCGATCAGCATCCAATGAAAGTATTCAAGATGTGTTTGAAAGATATAACAAACTTGTCAACAATTTACAGATGCATGGCAAGTACTACACTCAGAAAGAGATCAACAGAAAATTTCTATTGTCAATGTCTGTTCATCTTGAACATAGGATTACAGCTATCAGATAGTCGAGGAATCTAAGTGAAATTACTGTAGAAAGACTCTTTGGTGTTTTAAAAACCTATGAACTGGAACAATCTCAACAAAAGGAGATTTATGGAAAAGGAAGAGTTGCTAATACTTCTACAGCTCTTATTGTTGAGAACAAACAGGAAGTGGAAGATAAGGTTATTTAATCTTGTAGTGTTGACAGTGGCAAGCTTGAAGTTGAAGTTGGTCAAACGAATGCTAGTCCAGATGAAGGAGACTTCTATTCGTTAGAAGAGCTAGATCAGTTGGAAGATAAGTCCATGGATTTGTTGGTAAGGAAATTCAGTAACTTCAGATTCAGGAAGAATCCCAAGTTCAGGTACAAATCTAACTATAACAGGTTCCAAAGAGGAGGTTCTTCATCCTCAAATAACAGAGGAGGTTACAAAACTGGAACAGTTGAAAGAAGTAAAATTAGATGCTACAACTGTAATGAACTTGGACATTTCGCTACTGAATGTCAGAAGCCAAAACAAAACCAAAGAAAAGACTTTGGATCTGAGAAGAAGAAGACAGGTAAAGCCTATGTGGCTGCTGGAAAGAGTTGGGATGATACAGACTCTGAAGATGAAGAGTATGGCAATCTTGCTCTGATGGCAAAATCTGATAACTCCAGTGGTACTTCATCTGAGGTATCATGTACTGAAAGTCAATATATCTATCAACTTAGTGATTCACTAGGTTGTGCTAATAGAGAGATTGAAAGGATCAATTTGTTAAATACAGATCTTAGTAATCAATTATCAGAATTACACGATGTACAAAATTGCGATGATAAAAAAAATCAGAAACAAGAATTCTAAAAGAACTTGAGAGGTCCTTAGCGTTGATAGTGGTTCAACAACGTGAAACAATAGCTGAGCTAGAAATAAGAGTTAGTGCTACTTCTAATTCATGTAAAGTGGCTAAAGAGTTGTTTAACCAACAAGCTATTAATCAAACCGTAGGAATTGGGTTTGATTATAATGAAGCTATTGGACGAAAAATCATTATTACTCCTAATCGTGTCAGTGTTGTAGAAAGGGGTATACCAATAGTGCTTAAGGGTGTTAGTAACCCACTCTTTAAGACATCCATAGCAGAACCTTTGGATACAACATCTTTAATCATTAAGGAAGAGATGCGCATTGAGGATTTAGCTAATGACGTAGTCTTAGAAAGTAATCAAGTTGTTAAAAATGATGAAGATAGAAAGTCTGTGTTTAAGAAAATAGAAAGAGTTGGTGAGTCTACTAGTTCCTTGAAAACTAGTAGTAGAAGTAACAACATGAATAAATGCAACAACATATCTACCATTAATGATATTCCTATTATTGATACTGCTCATAAGAAATGTAATGCTGTTAATTGCATGTCTTGTGCTTTTAATATAATGTCTGCTTACTTTAACGGTAATCATGCATGTGTTGATAAGAATGTTCCTAGACAGCATATGAGCAGAAATAAACATGTTAGATCCAGGACTGTAACACCACCTAATTCTAAGATTAGGACTCCAAGTCCTTCTCAGGATATGGTGAAGACATGGTTACCCAAGCTGAAACCAAAACAAGTTAAAGCTGTTTACAGGGTTAAATGTCCAGTACCTGAAGAAAATGTTGTTAAAATAAAAAGTGTTGCTTTGCCTGATAAAGGCCAATTCTTTAAGTACTCCGGACCCAATCAAATTTGGGTTCCGAAGAAAGTCTAACCAATTTGTCATTGCAGGGTTTAAAACAGGTTGAACGAGTCATGTGGATTCTGGACAGTGGATGTTCAAGGCATATGACCGGAGATAGAGCCCTGCTGACAAATGTGGTGGAGAAGGCCGGCCCAGTCGTTACCTTTGGAGATAACAGCAAAGGTAAAACTGATGGATATGGCAGATTAGAAGCTGGAAATGTTATCGTTGAAGATGTCTCTTTTGTGAACGGCCTTGAGCACAATTTTCTCAGTATTAGTCAATTCTGTGACAAAGGTTATGAAGTTCATTTCAACAAGAAGAATTGTCTAATATCACACAAGAGAAATGAAAGGCCGCAGTTGATTGGAGTAAGAAAAGGAAACTTGTACATAGCCAATATGAACTGTGGAAGCACAGAAGAAAGTAGATGTTTTTATTCAAAGGCATCCACTGATGAAAATTGGTTATGGCACAAGAAACTTTCTCACCTAAACTTCAAAATAATGAATTCTCTAGTTAAAAGAGAATTGGTGAAAGGTTTATCTTCAATTGAATTTACTCAGGAAGGTCTATGTAATGCTTGTCAAAAAGGAAAGTTAAAAAGGGCAACTCACAGGAGCATTAACACATCATTAATAACTGAATCATTACAACTTCTCCATATGGATTTGTTTGGTCCAGTTAGTGTAATGTCCATGTGAAGAAAAAGATACGCTCTAGTGATTGTTGATGATTTCTCAAAATTCACATGGGTACTATTTCTTAACTCAAAAGATGAAACTCCACAACTGGTAGTTGATCACATTAAGTTAATTGAGCTGGACTCTAATCGTCCAGTAAGAGCTATAAGGTCAGACAACGGAACTGAATTCAAGAATGCAGTTCTGAATGACTTTTGCACTGAAAAGGGTATAACTAGACAGTACTCGGCTCCCAGAACTCCTCAGCAAAATGGGGTAGTTGAAAGAAAGAATAGAACCTTGATTGAAGCTGCACGTACTATGCTAAGTGAATCAAGGCTTCCATTGAGCTTTTGGGATGAAGCTGTCAACACTGCATGCTATACCCAGAATCGAACACTTATCAATAAAGACTTAATGAAGACACCATATGAAGCTCTTCATGACAAGAAACCAACTCTCAAGTACTTCCATGTATTTGGGACAAAATGCTTTGTGCTGAAAGAAGGAGATGATCAAGGTGGTAAATTTGAAGAAAAAGCACATGAAACAATATTTATTGGTTATACTAGAAGAGCCTACAAGGTGTATCTTATTGATCAACAGAAAACTGTGGAAAGTGTCAATGTTACATTTGATGACACACAACTCCCAAGTATCCAAAATGAAGATCCATCTGAAAAGCTTAAGTTTGATGACATGTCAGACTCAGATTCAGATGATGACAATCAACCTGACGTTGTTGCTGATAATAATAATCCAAATGTTGGTGGTAATGATCAAGGTGATGCTGGTGAAAACAATGATAATTTTCAAGACACCACTGATACTCTTGAACCATCAATAAATCAAACTGGCAACAACTCAGGGGGAGATAATGAAGGGTCAACAAGTCATACTCAACATCATACTGAAGATCAAGGCGAATCATCAAGATCAATTCTTCCCAGACAATCTGTTTGGAATAGAGCTCATCCTTTTGAGCTGATTCTTGGTGATCCAGATATTGGTGTGAAAACAAGAAGAGCTTATCAGAATCAATGTAACTATTCTGGGTTCCTGTCTGTCATGGAAACTAAGAAAGTAGAAGAAGCTCTATCTGATCCTGATTGGGTGATTGCTATGCAAGATGAACTCAATCAATTTAAGCAACTAGAAGTATGGAAGCTGGTACCCAGACCTAAAGATAGAAAAGTGGTGGACACAAGATGGGTATTTAGAAACAAACTAGATGAAGATGGCACTGTGATAAGAAACAAAGCAAGACTGGTAGCTAAAGGTTATTCTCAAGCTGAAGGCATTGATTATGACGAGACCTATGCTTCAGTGGCAAGACTTGAGGCCATCAGAATATTCTTGGCATTTGCATCCTATTCAAGATTCAAAGTTTATCAAATGGATGTCAAGAGTGCCTTTCTGAATGGTAAGCTAGATGAAGAAGTGTATGTAGAACAGCCCCCTGGTTTTGAAGATCAAGATCATCTGGACTATGTCTACTTTCTTTACAAAGCTATCTATGGTCTTAAGCAAGCCCCAAGAAAATGGTATGACACTCTTTCTGAATTTCTATTAGAAAATGGTTTTATAAGAGGTGTCATAGACAAAACGCTCTTCACTAAAAGACATAAGAATGATATAATACTAGTCCAAGTCTATGTGGACGATATTATATTTGGGTCTACTAATGAGCTTCTATGCAAGAAGTTTTCTAAGTTAATACAGGGTAGGTTTGAAATGAGCATGATGGGAGAACTGAAATTCTTTCTTGGATTACAAATAAGTCAGAGACAAGATGGAATATTTATTTGTCAATCCAAGTACATTAAGGAGCTCCTCAAGAAATATCACATGGAGGAGTGCTCATCAGCAAAGACACCATCAACTATAGCTGTCAAAATTGGTTTATGTGAAAGTTCTGCCAAGGTAGATATCACAGGCTATAGAGGTATGATTGGCTCATTGCTTTACCTAACTGCTAGTAGACCAGATATAATGTTTCCCACATGCTTGTGTGCAAGGTTCCAAGCGAACCCTAAAGAAATCCATCTCACTGCTGTCAAAAGAATCTTAAGATATCTAAAGGATACGCCTAATTTAGGCATCTGGTACCCTAATGAATCTGGTTTTACTTTAATTGGATATCCAGATTCTGACTATGCAGGAAGTGTTGTAGACAGGAAAAGTACATCTGGGAGTTGTCAATACCTAGGTGGAAGATTGGTATCCTGGTTCAGTAAGAAACAGCAAACAGTTTCCAACTCTACAACCGAAGCTGAATATATAGCTGCTGGAAGCTGTTGTGCTCAGATCTTATGGATTAGGAATCAATTAATGGACTATGGCATTGTATTGGAAAATATCCCTATTTTATGTGATAATACAAGTGTCATAGCAATTGCCAGCAATCCTGTGCAGCACTCAAGGACAAAGCACATTGACATAAGGTATCATTTTATAAGAGAGCATGTAATGAATGGTACAGTGCAACTACTATTTGTAGGCTCTGGAGATCAAACTGCAGATATTTTTACTAAGTCGCTTAATGAATCCTCATTCACTAAAATTGTTAGTGAATTGGGTATGTTAAACAGTCCTAGTAATTAATACTGTTAATATCTGAAATTTGATCTTTAATAATTTTGCAAGTGATTATTCTGTGAATATTTGTTGTTTGAAATCACTTGTATAATTATTTTACCAACTGATTTTCTTGCTTGTTTAGTTATTTTTCACTCTGTTTATTCATATTATTTAATACTTCATATTTCTGTATTTTTAGAATATTTGTAGATATTTATTTCTATTTTAATAATTATTTTATTAAATGTTTTGTAGTGTTTGTCCTTTTGTTATTTATATTTGTTCTCGTAAAAAGATTAATCCATGTTTCTGTAAAATATTTATTTATAGTATTTTTAATAATATATTAGAGTGTATTTTATTAGTATAAAATTAACAGATTAATTAATTGTCTTGTTTGTCATTATAATATCATGACAATCGCCAAGACAATCCACAGATTGTCTTGGAAGGTTATTTTGTTGATAATAAAATATTTTTCAGATTTTTGTTCTGTTTTTATTTTGTTTTACTCAAAACAAACGATTGTCTTGATAGTTTTGAACTACCAAGACAATCGGCAAGACAATCACTTGATTGTCTTGGAGTGTCTTTTCTATATTTTAAAAGTTAAAAAAAATAATAATAATAAAAAGGTGTGTCAATTTTATTTTAATCAGTTAAATACATGATTGTCTTGATAGTATTTATACTACCAAGACAATCGGCAAGACAATCAACCGATTGTCTTGTAATGTTAGTTTGTATTTTAATAAAATTAAAAAAAAAATATTTTCATTTTCTTTTATTTTTCAGAATAGTAAATGATTGTCTTGATAGTGTTTATACTACCAAGACAATCGGCAAGACAATCAGCCGATTGTCTTGTAGTGTTGTTTTGTACTTAAACAAAAAAAAAACAGCAATACAATCTCTCTCTCTCTCTCTCTCGTGTTTTTACACAGAGACTCGATACATATACATACAATACACACGGTTTTTGAACTGAAACGCTGCTAAAATTTCTTCAACAAAACTGTAAACCAAGAACAGATTCGAATAGATCGTCCAATTTCCTTTCTTTTGAACCGATCATTTTCGAATTTTGTTAAAGTTTTTGAAAATTAATTTTTTGAAAAGTTGAATCGGGTTTTGACTGTTTTGAGAGTTCTAGATTTTTTCTTTGAATTCTAAAAATATATTGAGACTCACAGTGATTAGGAGATCATCATATAAATTTTTGGGATTTTTCTGACAACTTTGGAATAATTCGAATTTTTAATTAATTTTAATTAATTATTAATTCTGAAAAAATTTCGAATTGTTTTAATTTCCTTAAATTAAAGTGTGTTTTTGTGTTTAAAAATGGCTGATAATTTTGAAATAATGAAACATAATTTGGTTGGCTATTTTAATCCGAACGATTGTCCCTACGATCGATTTAGGCCTTGGATACGGTTTTTAAATGACGATTCAATTATCCGAACTGCCATTTCGATCGAAGCCCCAATTAAGATAGGACCACTGAGATTGATTTGCACAGAAGCTGTGGTGTCTGAAGACTTGACCTCATTTTCTTTTGATTTTGATGGTACACACCATGTCGTGACAGAATCAACCCTTACTACTGTATTGGGCCTTCTTGCGGATAATTTTGATCCATTTCCAACCAGTGAACAACTCTATAAATTCTTCATTGATATTAATTATCATGGAGTAATTGATATGAACAACCTGAGCAAAAGGAATCTGGTTCAACAATGGGACGCATTCTTCGACACGATCTCCATGGTATTTGCTAATTCAGCCAGAGGTAACTTTCATTTACTCACCTCTATGTTACAAACTATTGGTTATGCTGTTGCTAACAACCGTAGAATCAATATTGGTAACCTACTTTGGAATACTATTATTAACAGGATTGTTAAGGCCAGAAGGGATTTTGATGAGGGTAAGAAAGTTCTATGTTATTATCCTAGATATTTAACTTTGTTATTTAATCATCTTGTTCCTGTTGGTCAACAAACAATTTTTAGGAATGACAACCCTATGGTATCAGGCAGGCAAACCAAGAAAATATTCACTAGCCTTGAAACACATAGAAAATTGATAAATGTGCCAGTGTATATTACACCATATTTGTCTAACTTCATAAATCTACCTGTCATTCCTCGACTTATGAATGCACCTGAACCTGAACCTCAAAATGTACCTGTCCCTGAACATCAACATTAAATGGAACAATCTATTCCTTCAGGTACAGCTACTGCATCAATGGAGCAGGTATTGCCTTTTATCTCTCAAACTGTTTCTGGAGCCCAAGTGGTTGATAGGTCAGACCAAGAGGTTGTAGAACCACAGCCTCTATCCCAGGTCTTAGAGCCAAACACTGTGTCTAACCAAATCTCTAAACCTAAAGCCAGAAGCAAGTTGTTGACAAAAAGAGCTGATAGAAGAAGTGATAATGTGAGTGATCCCACAGCTCTGCCTCCACCAAAGAAGAGAAGAAACCTATTACTTGAGGCATCTGTTAGCCCATCCATTTCCTCCCAACAGGACTTGGACATTGAAATGGGCGATGAACTGTTACTAATTTCATCCTCTCAACAGGATGAAATTATTGAAATTCGCCAAAGGGCCGTGGCACCTTGTACAGAGTCAAGCACACCTCTATTACTCACAATGGGGGAAAACATTAACGTAGAATCTGATGTTGTTAAGGACACTGAGCAAGGAGTGCACGATAGGATTGTTACAGTGCCTACCATTGTTACGGTAGAAGAGCCTTCACAGGCTTCAGAGGGAAATCTTGACTCTCTGCCAGTTATAATAGAGTCATCATCTCCCCTCCCAGGAGGAACATTCCTGGCTCCCTCAAGGGATTCTTCACTCGCAGATTTATCTGGAGAAAGTGAAAGGCAACTTGGTCATCCTATCACTGAAGAAATTCAGTTATCAAATCCAAATGAGTTGATAGAGATGACTGAGGATTGGGAATTGCGAACTCCCATTGCACCACCACTGACCTCTCCAGAAGAGGCTAGGGTGATTTCTTATGCAGGTACAGCTCAAGGAAAGGAGCTAGTGTTGAGTGATGTGAGGACCACCTTAAATATGAGTGAAACACATGCACGAAAGGAGAGTGACATATCCTTGAGTGAACATCAGGTGAGAGCACACACTGACACAAACACTTTGTCTCTCATGGCTCAAATCAAAGATCTGCAAAAGAAATTAATGGAAACTGAGGCTGAAAAACAAGTTTTAAAAGCACAAGTGGATGAACGGTCTTCTTCTTCCACCTCTGTCAATAATCAGCTCATGATTATTCGTGACGATGTCCACAACATAAAGACTACACTCACTCCAGCGATCAATACATTGATACAATCCAACTCTCAGGCATCTACAGAAAGAACAGATATTCTAAATGCTATTGACAGACTCTCTAATAGGGTGGATGAACTTCAAGTGGAAATGCATGAATCTGCTCAATCATATTCAACAACCTTTGCGAAGCTTGAAGAAAAGTATGATTACATGTTTGAAGGAGTTGATCATCTATACAACATTGTTAAACCTACTCATAATATCATATCAGAACAAAGAGCATATTTTGAAGACTATGATGATGATAATGAAGGGGATAATGATGCAAATAGGGAGCTTGACAGTCAACGGAAGTCTGTAGAGGATTCCTCAACTAAGGGGGAGAATTCTGGAGATGGAGGAGCAGGTAAGTCTGGAGAAGCAGGAGGAAGTAAGTCAGGAGGTCAAGGGAGGCATAAGGAGAAGTCTGAGAAGTCTACCAAGGGAAAAGAAAACGCTGCTCATGATCAGGATGTATTTGAGTTTGATTTCGATCTCAAGAATAGTAAGTTTGAAGTACAACAATTAAATGATATCGAAGAAGATCTTTCAAACTGGCAAGATGATCCTGAATTTGAGAAGGAACTTCAAGAGGAGAAAGCTGATCGTCAGATGAGACAAGCTAAGCTTGAGAAGACCAGACAGGTAGTGAATGAAAGATTGAAGCTGAAGCAAGCTGAAGATGCAGAGAAACAAAAGCTACATGTAATCAGTGTACAGGAAAGGAAAAGAGATATTCAGTTAAAGATTGGTCCAAAGTGGGATAGAGCAAGAGAAATTTTTGATTCTATTCAGAACACTGCTAATGATGATGAACGTTTTCTCCAACTACTTCAACAGTTTCAAGAGACCAATCCAGATTACTTGCAATATATGGATGCATTGATGCTGGAAATCTCGAGGATAGTAGCTGGGTTTGACAGATGTGCAGATCAACTGATAATTCAGATTGACTCTCGTACAATGGGTTCTCTCTATGTGTCACTTCAAATCTTTCAACAGAGAAGCTTGATTGAACTGTGGATTATGTCCCTAAAGGTAAAAAGGTTTTCTGAACTGAATATTTTACTTCATGAAAGACTTTTGGAGTTTGTGCAAAGGAATAGTCCACAAGTTATTCAAACTCCACATCATGTTAAGTTTCTCAAGGGTAATACACTACACTCTTGTTTCCTTGATTCTAAGTCGATGAAATTATACACTGCATCTCATCTGGTCTGGTTAGAACATATGCTGAGGACTACAGGATTCGAAGATAAAGAAAGTATCTTTGTTGCTGACATTATTCGATCATATGCTTTAACTAGCTTTGAAAAGAAATATTACATACTTCGGAATCGGCTATGGGGTAACCTTGGAATCTTGCCTAAGAAACCTAAAGGTCTTGTGTCAGATTATGAACGTGTACTTGACAAGGATTTGATCAAAACCTTGGATGATCAAGAACGATTTGACACAGAAAATATCAGAAGATTTCTAGAGCAAGAAGATGAAGTTGAACCTGGAGAGATAAGGGATGAAGAAACTTCAAAGTGAAGATCAGCTCTACATGTGATATCTTTAGAGCTTAGATAGGTCAAGATAGAAAATTGTATTATATGATCAGTCTAGAGGATCATCTATCTTGTATTTATCTTTTATGTTTGAATCTGGACAATGTTAAATATAAACCAGAACTTTTCTTTTATTTACTTTGTGTTTAAAGTTTTATCTTTTACTAAGTTAAGTTGAGTTAGTTGAGTAATCCTCTAGGTATTTGCTTGTTATCTTCTAACAAACAAATAGGGGAGATTGAAAGGCATATGACACAGCCTATTTGTAGTTCGAGGACTCAACTCAACTTAAGCTTAGTTTGTAATAAGTAAATAACTTTAACTGTCACAGGAATCTCAGGAGGTACTATCTGTCAGAAGAAAAACCCTAAAGTCAATCTATAGTTTTGATGTTTTACACTGGAAGAAGTTCAGATTGCTGATCAAGCCTCAGTATAGCATCAAAGAAGTGGATTTATTTTTAAGACAGAGATTTCTAGAGTGACAGGTTCAGACAGTATACAGTGAAGTACAAGAAGGAGAAAGAAATGAGAAGAGAAATGAATCACATTTATAATATGAAAATTAAAGGACAGTCATTGAAGTTAGTCATTCATGAACCAGACCGTGCATGGAACGTCAACAAAATATTCAGTGGTATTCCTTTATTACTTTCAGTGATTCAGAAAAGAATTAAAACAATCCAAGGATATATAATTATTCTTATTTAATTAATTTAAATCATGTAGTCAATTTAATTAATTAATTAATTCATCTTGAATTAATTCTTTAATTAAATTAATTATTAGATTAATTAAATCTAATTAATTATTTAAGTAAGAATAAATTAAAATGATTATTTGTTAATCAATTTTAATTTAATTCTGAAAAATGAACTAGCAAGACAATCCCTGATTGTCTTGCCGATTGTCTTGAAGGCTTAAAACAGAATAGCAAGACAATAGGAGATTGTCTTGCCGATTGTCTTGAAGAAGAAATCAGTAAAGCAAGACAATCTCTGATTGTCTTGCCGATTGTCTTGATAATGATAATGTCTGAAAAGCTTTTAAAAAGTAAAATAAAAATCTGATTTGATTGTCTTGACGATTGTCTTGACAGTTCAAATTAGATTGTCTTGATAATGATCAAAAAGAAAAAGCTTCAGACAGAATGATAATTTTTGATAAAGCAAGACAAAGATCTCAGAATTTGATTGTCTTGCCGATTGTCTTGACGATTGTATTGCCTATTGTCTTTGCAGTACAAAATTGGTTGTCTTGGAAGAATGAATTGTATTGCCGATTGTCTTGACAGTTATATTTGAAGATAAAGAGGCAGTGATTGATATATATCAAGACATATCGACAGAAGACATAAGTAAGACAAAAACATTACATTCAAGAACAGATTGCTCTCTTCTCTCTCATCAAGAACACAGCACAAGAAGCAAAAAAATATATAGAAATCAAGTTCATCTTATTTTTAATATCTGATCCGATAGAACTGATTTACTTGATACTCTTATACTATTAGCGAGTTTTTACTCCTAATCTATATCTTGATTTTTATTAACAAATCTAGAAAAATTCATGTCGAATTTTCTAATTTGTTTTTATTAACTAGATATAAATTCTGTACTGTATTTGTAACAAACCCCTCAAGTTAATATAATTTTATATTCAACTTGAATTTTGTTTCATTTAATTCCGCTCAAATTTGTCAAAATATAAATTAAATTATCCGGACAAATTTCGATAAAACAGTACTGTTTGTATTCAACCCCCCCTTCTACAAACATATTGGACCTAACACAGACTCAATCAATGGGGGGGCCAACATTTTTTTTAACATCGAACAAGTAATGTAATGAAGCAAAAAAAACATAATTAAAAGATTTACCAAGTAGCAGGCAATGAATACATGATTATTGATAACAAATTAGTAATGAAATTAATGAAAGGTTGAAATTTCTACCTGCAGTCCCGCCGACCTGGAGAATGGAAACTAGAACTTGTGCAAAGCTGTGAGTAGGGGCGGCAATTATTGTTTATTGTTGTGAGTTTGTGACTTGTGCCGATGTGCACTTTTATTTTCTTTTTGGACTCATTTGACTTGTCCATTGGGGTATTATATAATATGGCAATCTGGGCCAGATTTTTTATTTGTCTATACCTATATAAATGGGCTATAAATATTAGGGGGGCAATAACACAGCTAATTTATACATAAAATACATACTACTAAGAGAAAATTGGAGAGTTGGGGGGGCCAAGGTCTCACGCTCTCAACGAAGAGATGGGGGTCGTTCCGAACCTTGGCCCCTACCTTGGCCTCGCTCCTGGGGGTCATTTCTAGGGGAATCGCTCCTAGGAGCAGCGCCTTTGAGTGTCTTGTGAGACCTCGGGGGTTTCCCCGTTGTTGTTCCCTCCGTTCTTCCTTAGTCATCCTTCTCCCAATATGATGACTACCCCTCCTTTTAGCGCTAAATGTTGTTGGCGGAATTTCGTAACAACACGAAATCGGGGGTGCTGGAATAATAGAGCGAATTTGTATGAATGTGGTTGTTTTAAGGGTTTCTAAAAAATAGATGGACTGAACTTGGCATGTTTCTCGATTTGTCTCGTGTTTCGGATCCCATATGCCAAGATGCCTGCGTACTATGTTTATATAGGATCAAGCCTACGCAATTCTGTGCAATTGTGTCTATCCCTAAGAGACTTTAGGGATAAACTTCGTTAATGTGGTGATTACTAATTTTATCTGATTTAATCTTGGCGTTGTGATATGTTCTTGATTTGAAGAATATCGTTTCGAGATATTTTTCGTTATTCGTTGATTAAGATTGAGTCTTTCCTCATTTCAGAGAGAGGATAAAACTTAGGCATTAATCAATTATTATTAATTTGAATTAATAATTAACAAATATTAGAAATTTGGGAGATTATTAGACATGTCAAAATTATGGCATAACATAATTAAATCAAAATTAAGTCGTTAGTCCAGGAGTGTAAAAATTTGAATGAAGACTAGAAACTTCTGAAACCCTCTCCATGGCGAAAATGGAGAGACCGGAGCGGCATATACTTATTATACAGGTTGGCCACAAAATTATGACGACGGTGCCGTCGCGATCGGTCTTCGACGCCGGTGAATGATGAGGATTCCTAAGTAGAGGCCGAGGAAGCGGTTCTATTTTGTCGATTTTGATAGGATTGCATTACTTGATTTTCATGTTTTGTTTTCTCAACATCCTCTATTATATATCAAGAGGAGTGGTCAACATCCTGCTTAGTTACGACTCCTATCAACTATGCATCTAAAGAATCTTTCTATCTAAGCGTGAGCAACTTTCATGGAGAATTCGATATTCATGATTCCAAAGGTAAGTCCGTGAGACACTAGATCACGGCTCAGGTATGGGTTCTTAAGAAATATGAGTACTTTTAAATTTGTTATAATATTTAGTCCACTCTTGCTTGGTAATGAACTTGATTGATTTATCTTTGTTTTATTGAGTCTTGCAACTTTTGTAGATATTATTATTGGTAAACACTCCCCCTTTCTTCTTTTTTCTTTTTGTTTTCAAACCCATAACCCCCTTCCCCCAGTTCATTGTAGAATCGATGAGTTGCAGCGTTTGTGTCGAGTTTTGCTAAGTTCATTGGTGCTTATTTTTATTTTTCAGCCTCGAATTGCTTTTTCCTGTTTTCCGAGTTTCCGAGCTCGCGATGTGGTGGCTGTTAGTAGAATGGCCGTGTCTTTTCTGAGGTGTTCTACGAGTTCTAAGTGTTTGTTGAGTACTCGTCAAGTTTATTATTGATTGTTAGTGTTAGTGTTTGTTAGTTAGGGTTAGTTTAGTGTTAGTAATCTGCGTTTTTTCTTTTTGAAAAATTGCTATGATCGAATTGTGCTATTTTGCTGTATTGCCGTCGAGTTGTAAGCTGAGTTGTTACCGAGTTTTGTTAGAGTGGTGAGCTTGTAGAATTTGCTAGTTCTGTTTCTGAGTTTGATTTTGCCGAGTTCACTCGGGTTTCTCCCGTGCTTGTTTTTTCTGTTATTATTAGCTGTAGAGTTTCTTGTGAGTTTATTGTACCTTAATGAGGTATTATGAACCATTATTGGTGGTTGTGTACTCCTTATTTGTTGCGCTTGATTGATGTATACAATTTTTATAATTTGTGTAGTTATGAGATAGTAGCTAAAATTAGGGATCTTATTTATTTCCAGGTTTGACTTTTAATAAGATTTTGTTTTATATGTTTTCCATATAATTGTCAGCAATATTTATGTAACCTTAATGTGATTTATTGTGTCAGTTTTAATTAGGCGTTTTGTTTTAATTTTTTTGCTTTATCTTTGGTTGTGATGTTTAGTTAAAATAGACAATAGGTTTTTTGTGTTTGACTAGCAATTTTAGTAATTGATATTTTATTGGTTTTAATAGTTATTTTGTTTTTTAATGTAGTCATTAAATTTTCAATTTCCTTTTCTAATAGAGGAATTATTTTAATTGGTAGTTTCAATTTGTAATTATACTTTATTGTGTACCATGAATTTTTATTCATTGGAGGCCATGATTGATGGCATATATACCTTTTATGGAGTTTATTTGTGTCATAAATGGTGGCTCGTATATTTTTTTGTGGAATATTTTTGTGCCATGATTGATGGCGTCCTAGGTGACTAATCAAAGGTTCCCGAATCTTTGAACTAGATATATACAACTATTTTAATTTTAATTAAGTTCTAATAAATTAAGTATCTAACCAAAGGGATCCCCTTTGGTTTAGATTTCTATGCTTGATACTAAATCATATGTTTGTTCATATATTTATGTTGATAATATTTATAAAATATTTGGTAATAATTTTGTGGACTAATTTTCGTTTGTTGATTTTATTCATTTTTCACAGGGGCAGTCTGGTTGGACGAGTATAATAACAAGATAGATGGGGTGACTTATAGTAATGGAATGAGACGGGAAATATAGTAAGGATGCGGCAAAAACTGATGATAACGGAGAATTACAAAAGCAACTACTAATTCTATTTATTTCTTGGAAATTTGTAAAACAATGTACTTTATATTTTGAGGGCACTCTTTTTTCCCTCTTGAGTTTTTTTCCCACAGGGTTTTGCTCTTGAGGGTTTTTAACGAGGCCTTTCTATTGTGGGGTTTTTTTCAGACTTGAAGGTTTTATTGTCTAAATGTCCGGGGGCAACATGCGTGCTCTTCGGTTAGATGATGAATTTTCTTGATCGAATAAATTCCTTTATAATATTATTGTATTTCGATACAATTCATGAATGAGAAATTCACCTTTACAAAAAAAAAAAAAATTAAGTCGTTAGTCCAGATTGCGTGTGCTTTATTTACTTGTAGGAAGGTGGTAGACACGTAAATTGGTGTTTAAAGGGAGGCATGCAAGTTGAGTTAACCAACTTTAATTCTCAAAGAAGTTGAGGCTAAACAGTGGCCAGATCACGTGCATGGATTTGACATCGTAGTGCCAAAACAAATCGGTCTGGCAACTCGGGAGCCGAGTCACTCATTTAAGACCCTCTTTACGATCAATGAAATATTCTGATTCCTTCATTAAAATCTGTCTCCCTTCATCTCTTTAATTTCATCGATTTACTCTCTGGTTCTATCAGGTGATGATCCAGTTAATCTTTTAGACACCGTCTATGTTCATGCCTATCGACTTCACATGAATGAAGGATTTTGAAAAGAGCTTGTTCCAGATTGAATTCGCAAATCTAGATAGAATATTATACTTTTAATTTGATTTTTCTTATATAAAATGGAAAAGCCTATTTCCAGAGCAGAATTTTAATTTTCAAAGCAGGAACATCTGAAAAGACCAAACTGCCCCTGCTTTAAAACCAAAAGTACCCCCTGCATTCACAAAAGTAGGGGTAGTTTGGTCTTTTCACATAATCTTGCTCTGGAAATTAAAAATCTACTCTGGAAATAGGCTTTCTCATATAAAATCAGTATAAGTTCATAAATGAGCCCCTATTAATTTTGAAAAGTTAGATTCACATTCACGGTTGTTAATATTTGCTCAAATGCATGCAAATTAAGATCTTCAATTCTTCAATTTCGGAGATAGTACTGAATAAATGGATAAAATGTCACTTTCTCTACTGTACTATATTGAAGTTTCCGTATAGCCTACTGTAGTATCAAAGGCATCACTGCACTTTTCTTTTTTTCCATTTACCCCACCGCCGTCAGCCAAAAATTCTCTTCGTCTGTTTGACTGTTAAATTGATGACTGAGATGCACTATCAGCCTGCCACGTACACGCCACATCAGTACAACCCTAATTTTTTTTATAAAAACTTTAAAAAATCATAAAAACTTTAAAAAATTCATAAAAATTATAAAAACTTTCAAAAAAATCATAAAAAATTATAAATTTTTAAAAATTATAAAAACTTTAAGAAAAATCGTAATTTTTTCATTAAAAATTATAAAAAATATAAAAATCAGAAAAAAGCATAAATTCATAAAAATTTATAAAAAATCGAATTTTTATATACGGTGGCGGTTACGGGTGAGGGGTGAAGAGGTGAACGGGCGCTGGGTTGAAAACAAGGGGGGAGGGAAAGAAATGGCTGTTGTGATGTTGTTGAATTGGGCGGTTGTTGTTGAAGAAAGGAGGTGGATGGTTTGGTTGTGAATGGAGGAATGAAGTTGGTGAAGACTGTAGGAAAAGATGGGTGGAGGACTGTTGGTGGGAAAATTAAGGGGAGGTGTTGAACGGGGTGAGAGAGGAGGCTTGGGGGTTGTGAGCGAAAGGGAAGAAGTGAAGCAGTGGTAGTCGGGGAATGGAGTGGTGATGGGTTGTGCAGGAAGGTGGAAAAGGACGGTGTAAGAGTAGTGAAGGAGGTGAATGGAGGGCAGTGGTCGGGAAGGAAAGATTGATGGGTTTGAATTGAAGAAGAAATGGTAGTGGACTAGTGGGTGTAAGGTGAGGCAGCAATTGATGGTTATAATTTTTAATGAATTTTTTATAAAGAAAATTAGGGTTGTGCTGATGTGGCGTGTATGTGGCAGGATGACAGTGCATTCCAGTCATCATTTTAACAATCAAACAGACGGAGAGAATTTTTGATTGACGGCGATGGAGTAATGAAAAAAGAAGAAAGTGCAATCATGCCTTTGATAGTATAGTAGGCTATAGGGAAAAGTGACAGTTTACCCCCGAATAAAGATAGATAGTTAGGTTAGAGAAACAAGAAAAACAGTAGCCATTGCTGCTGTAGCGTGTTTGGGAAAACTTTTTTTAAGAACTTATTGACTTATTTTCGGGTAAAAATTTTATATTTTGATAATTTTTTTAATACAAATATTTAATGTATGTTTGTGATTCAATAAGTTACAAAAATAAGTTGGAAAATAAGTTGGAAAGTTAGGAATTTCTAACTTTGTCTTAAAATAAGTTGACTTATTCTGGGAAAAAAGTTTCCCCAAACATCCCCAAATCTTTAGTCTGGCCAGCTTAACTAGGTTAGAGAGTAGTCTGGTTAATTTTTTATAGCGATACTGAAAATTAATTAACCAGAATTAACTGACTTTTGTTTGATTTTAATTTTTTTTAAAAATTAAAAATTAATAAATAAAACACTGATTTGTTGAAATTCAAATCGACTACATTTTAACATTTTTAAATTACACATAAATGAAGAGATTGATGTTAGAATATATAAGTAACATATTCGGAAAAGGAAGTATCTAGCTAGATATCAAGAAATAGTAACGTCACAGAAAGATCATCATAATATGAACTTATATGATTTTAAGATTAAAGTCGCTTCTTATCTTCTTTTGCTAAACATATTTTATTTCTTTTGCTAAACATATTTTAGAGTTGCTTATTTCGATTCTTTATACGGGGTCCATCTTCAATGGTGCCAATTTTTCAACATAGTAAAAAGTATAATTTTTTATTTTTTCTCTCTTTCACGTAATTTTTGACATCTTTTTTTTAAAAAAATACTTTAATGATTGACAATTTTAGATGCTAACATAAAAAAATATATACTAAAGTAAATTAGAAAATTAATATTTAATTTATCATTGGAACCA
Source organism: Saposhnikovia divaricata (assembly GCA_036435485.1). Classification (NCBI taxonomy): domain Eukaryota; kingdom Viridiplantae; phylum Streptophyta; class Magnoliopsida; order Apiales; family Apiaceae; genus Saposhnikovia; species Saposhnikovia divaricata. The sequence continues at coordinate 191,450,235 of CM071597.1, forward strand.
TAGATTTGACACCCTATTTTATAGAATGTCAATTTTTGAAATAGGCATCTCAATTGACATCCCAATACTTCCAATAAAATATTAAAAAAAATATTATATCACGTTATTGACATATGATGCTAACATCGTTATTGATACGACTCTTGATCCCCTTCACGAAGACACTATTAGTTGTGTGTGGACATGACTAGGTTCTTAACTTATAAGAGTATCTTCAATCGAAGTTGTCAACTTCTACCATATCATCACATATATTACCTTTTTATTTCTTCTCTCCTCCATTTTATTACTTGCATTTTTTGTTACAAATCTACTTCAATAGTTGGCAACTTTAAAAGTTACCAATGTGGTCTCATACATCAATTTTATATTATCTTATAAATCCATATTATATATTCTAAATAAAATTGAAAATTTGGATATTTAAATTACTTAATTCCCTCTCGTAATGATTTTTTTCTTTTTTTGACATTACATTAATAAAAAATATCAAATGATTTAAATTTTTAAATATAAAATAATATTATCTTTACATCAATATAAGATATTTTCATTTGATTAAATGAAAATAGTGCAAAAAAATGATAACTTTTTCTTTTCTTCTCATGTGCATTAATGATATTAGATATGTGAGATATTTAGAAAAAAAAAAGAAAAAAAATATTTAAAGAGATAATAAAATATGGGAGATATAAAAAATGGTAAAGTTAAATACACTTTTGGGGAGTTGTATGTGTTTTAACTAAATGGGGAAGTTGCCAATTTTTGGCAATTTTGGTTGGCAACTTGATGGCAACATTGATACTCCAACAGGTGTGGGCAATCAAGGATGCCATGCCACTTAGGACTTGACAACCTTTTGACAATCCCTGTTGGAGATGCTCTAAGAGCAACTCTAACAGTTGCAAGACACCCTCCTCAATAAAATTATTAAAATATAGGCTCTTAAGTCATTTAACTCGGAAATGTAAATATTAACTCCAACAGTGTTCCTCAATTCTATCTCTATTTATTTTAAATTTATTTTAAACTTATAACGATTATTTGTATTTACCAGTACTTCACTCCATTTTATCCAAAGCTTTCTGTTCCAATAGCTCTATTTCTAAAGTTCTATAACATCAAATCTCCATTACAAATTCTCTTTGCTTATGTTTATAGTTAAAATTGTTCAATGATACAAAGTGACATTCTCTTTGGTTGGTTGTTTGTGCATTTTCAATCTTTTATCACCATTTGTATTAAAGGTTACTACTACAGATTGATATGTTCACTCCGTGACTCGAACTCACGGCAGTATACGAAGTCCGTTCAAAAATAATCAAATGAGTTTTAAAAATTAATATATATTAATAAAAAATGAAGAAAGGAGAGGAGGGAGAGTGTTATGTATGAGGAGGAGAGGAGAGAAGAGTCAAATTTTAAAGAAGACTAAGGATCCTGTAGGAGTGAAAATTTCGATAAATGCTCTTCAAAATTTGACTTAAGAGTAAAGTGAAGGAGTTTGTTGGTGATTGTGATGCTCTAAGCAAATAATGAAGGCCCACTGGTGTCTTTAGACCATCTCCAAGAAGCTTTCTACTTGAGCTCTTAATTCAAAAAATGAGGAGAGAGAATGAAAATGTTGCTCCAAGAGACTCTTAGTACCTCTTAAAAACACTAAGAGTCTCTTCTCTCTCCTCATTTCTAAGAGCCACTAGTAGCTCTTAACTTATATTATAATAATAAAATATTCATGTTCATCAATTCTTGCACAACTTTTGGTTATAGTGGGATTGATTTATGAATAAATTATAAGTGAAGAGCTAATATAAAAAGTATTGTTAGAGTTTGACACATAAACCAATGTAATAACTTGCTAAGAACCATTTATTTATATTATTTTTAAGAGTGAATGATACAAAGTGACATTTGGGGTGTTTGGGAAAAGTTATTTTCCAGAATAAGTCAACTTATTTTAAGTTGAAAGTTAAGATTCCTAACTTTCCAACTTATTTTACAATTTATTTTTGCAACTTATTGAATCTCAAACATACATTCAATACTTGTATAAAATAAATTACTATCAAAATATAAAATTTTTACCCGAAAATAAGTCCATAAGTTAAGTTGAGCCAAACAGGCCATATTCGTGTTTGGCTTTCAGTTTTTTTCCTTGACTTAATAATTTAAATTCGCACAAATTTTAAAAACGCTGCCATGTACTTTTCTTGGTCACAACGATAGTAAAATCTCTGTACAGTAATATCCTTGGGACCGACAAAACAAATTATTATACGAAGGTTATTCTTCAATAGAGGTTGACATATAAATATATAATTTTAAAATTTAAAATTTAATTAATAAATATTTATTATATATCATAAATACATGAATTTAGATGATATATGATAAGTTTGTAAAACAAAGAAAAACAATATCAAATGCAAGGATATTATGGACGCGCAAACTAAAGGATGTAGTGTTAATACAAACCATCAAATCATTATCACAGACAACTATAGAAAAATATTTTAAGTCATCATAAATGGTCATGTAACAAGATTATATATTATTGGATATATAGAGGAAATTTTATAAAGGATGGACTTGAAAAATGTATGGAATATTACAATGTAGAGTTTATTCTTAAATATAACTGGTCCGAGTTGGGATCGTAAATTTTTATTATAATAGGGAGGTTATTCTTATATGGAGTATTATTATATAGAGGTTCCACCGTATTTGCTTTAGATGTACTCATATGCCATTTTTTCTTTTGTCAATTTTCATCTGAATGAGTTTATATTTAATAATTATATTTAATTGTAATATATAATAAAATTTTAAAATATAATTATATTTGAGAAATTACCAAAATTATAATTTTTTAAACCGTTACAATTTTACCACCTATTGAAAATATTTGCAACAACGAAATTAAACTTACCTTTTTTTGTTTGCTTGTAGTAATTTCTGTTTCTTTCTTTATTTTTTAAAATTTATATTATGAATTTTATAAGCGAACACTTTTTATAAATTTATTTAAAGACATTATAAAATTATTCAAAAAAATTATAACTTATAAGTAACAATTATCAAACACCTCATTTAATTTAGAAGTATAACATCCAAACACGAAAAATTAATTTATAAGTAAAATTAATTATTTCATATAATTTTTTTATTTCATTTAAATGATAAGTAACTTATTTTAAGATGGCCCATACAATGCTATCCTTATTTCCTTCTGTCCCAAATATTGTTTAGTTTGAATTTTTAAAATTAAATTTATCTAAGTTTGATTAATTATGTACAAATATTCATTTATAATTTTATAAATTTACTAACTAATTTATAAAATATAATATTCAAGCTTTGTTATGATATTTTATTGAAATATAAATATTATTATATAATATATTTAATCTATTAGTTAAAATTATTAAGATTTAGACAAAATTATGGGACGGAGGGAGCATATTAGATATTGCACTTCAGCTGATTAAATGAGATTTATGCGTAGTGTTGAGACTTGAGAATAGTAAAGGTCTGATGTAGACCTGATAATTCGTTTGTTTCGTATACTTTCGTTTCGTATACTTTTGTGTTTCGTGTATGTAATGTTAAATCCAAAATCGATCTATTAAGTATTCGTTTAGTTTAGTGTACGTTTAATTCGTGTACATTTCGTGTCGTGTTTCATGTAATTTTGAACAAAAATAAAAATATTTATATATTAAATTTTTATTAGTCAAGTCTTAAGTCAATATGTCATAAAGAATCATGTGTGCTCAAGTCTTGTGAAACTAAAATTTGAAATTATTTTATATTTATCTTATGTAAAAATTATATATAAAATATTATTTTAAAATATGTATTCATATAATTCTAATAAATTTATTTAAATATTTATTTATTTCGTATATTTTCGTTTCGTGTCATATACATAAAGATAAACCCAAAACCGCCACTAAATACATCCGTATAGTTTCGTGTTCGTGTACCATAAAGATCAACCCAGATCCGTAATTTTTGTGTCGTATTTTGGTGTCGTGTACGAAATTGCCGGCTCTAGTCCGATGACCTTTTTTAACCGATCAAATTGGTTATTGATTGAAATTTATATATATTATATAATCGAACGATAAAATATTACATTATTGAAAATTACACCTAATATATTTTAGAAAATAACTTCAATTTTATAAAATTATAATTGAATATTTTTTAAATCTAAAAAAAATTAGTTAATTTTATCATTAAAAAATTAAAATAAACATATGAAATGGGACGAATGTAAATTTAAATTATAGAACAAATTAAAATAGGTTTTGCTCGCAAACCAAGGTTATTAAAATGTATGTATCATCAATCATGTGACTACATAAGAATAAGATGCAGCTGTGTACAAGAAAAAAATAAAAAATATTTCAAGTTATAACTTATAATCTATTGAATGTGGAATTTGAATAAGAGTGATTCTAGATATCCTAAAAAAAATTCAAAAAAATTTCCCAAAATATGAGTTACCATATATTCACATAATATAATTTAGGACATCGCGTAAGAAATTATTTTGGTATCTATTTTTTTTTTGTCAGGTATTTTGGTATCTATTTTAATACTACTATTTCAATAAAATGTTCTTTCAACAACGAAAGGAAATGAAAGTCTTTGGATTGTCCGGCCCGTTTCAGGAGTAATAGTTTGCACTGACTATAGGAAGCTCACTGTCACGGACTTAGAATTTCCCTAATTCAACCGTACCGACTCTTATGTTGTGTTTGGTTGGGGAGAATGGAATGGAATGGAATGGAATGGAATGGAATGGAATGAGTAAAAATAAAGGAAAACTATAGAGATTAGAGGGAAAATTTGAAAAAAAATGAATAGGTGCAAAATTCCTATGATGAGATTTGTGAAGAAAATGGGTAGGGGAGAGAATGGAGCATTCCTTCCAAAATAGGGATGCTTGAGTTCTTATATATTTTGTTAGAGATGGAATGAGGAAGGAATGAAAAGTATTAAAATTTTACCATAATTTAGTTCAAAATCTCATTCCATTCCCTCCTAATTCATTCATGCCAACCAAACACAACATTAGTGCTTATCTCCCTTTAAGAATTACTAAAACAGCCTTGAACTTAATTAGATGAACCATACTCAAGAGATTTAGAACCAGTGGAACTTATCTCTCCTTTAGAATTACTAAAACAGCCTTGAACTTAATTAGATGAACCATACTCAAGAGATTTAGAACAAGTGGAACTTTAATTAACAAGAGGACAAGTGTTTAAAATATGAAAGGTTTGTACAACTTCTTGATGCATCCTCCAAGTGAGGAGTCTTCTTTATTTATACCACTCTATGGAAAAATTTAGAAATCTCATAAAATATTTTTCCATTAAGGAAGGTTCTACGACCTCCTTCATGAATATCTACCTAAGATATTTTATAAATATTTAGGAAGATTTTAGAATAGTTTACATACATCAAGTGATTATCATAACATTTTAGGTTTCTCTAAAAAATTCTACAAAAAAAAAAATAGCATAATCGGGTCTAAATTAAGTGGTACTTGACATCAAGCTCCAAAAGAAATGAACTGTTAGGCTGGCAGGCTGCTTCTTTCTTCTCTTAGACTCACTCACCTTCTTTATTTTTATTTTTTATCCTTTTTTTATTCACAAATCTTATCTATCATGTTCGTTTGTGCTTTTTTGTGAAATTAAAAATAACCAGTAGCAAAATGGATAACATTCTTTTCTATAAACTGAAATGGCGAAATTCTTTTTAAGTGCGTTTTTGGAGGTTAAGAAAGTTGAATTTACATGGGTTTAAACCCATTTTTACTTACTTTAAAATAAAATGTTTAATTATCCAAAGCTCCTCTCCCTTTTCTCTCTAGCTTCGAGTTATCTTCTTAGTCGCTGCCGGGGCTTCCATCGGATCTCCACCGGTGGAAAGCCCCAAAATCTTCCATTTTTTTTTCCCACCTTCTTTCAATAAAGCTTTGTATTTTTGGATCTAAGATTTCAAAATCTTTTTCGATTTGGCCTTCAATTTATTAGATCTCAATTCCACGGAGTTTCGGATTTCTCGTTCTTCCAGTGATCTTGGTCTCGTAAGTGGTCCGAGTTATCTTATTCTGGTGGGTTTGTTCCCAGATCTACGGATTGCTAAGGTTCTAGTTTGGTTTTAGTTTGTAGTTTTATTTTATAATCTCATTTTAAAATTGTAAGATTGGTTTGTTTTTTGTTGTCTCACCATTTGTGTGAGTTTTGTTATTGTCTCACCGTTTGTGTGAGTTTGCTTTTGTCTCACCGATTGTGTGAGTTTGGTGCTTGATCATATGATCTTGGAGAATTGTACAGATATGGATAAACACTTTGATGAAGTGTTAGTGTGTTACACACATAGGTCTGCGAATATTGTAGCTCATAGGATACCGATGGCGACATATTCTATGTCAGGTCTTACGAAGTGGAATGTTTATGTTCCGGATTTTATCATTTGTATGCTTGATTCTGAGAAATATTAATGTAAATACGGTTTTATCAAAAAAAAAACCCATTATAGTATTTGGCTGATTTTCAAAACTGCTTTTTAATAGATACTGTCATACTGTAAGTTTTTAATCAAAAAGTTAAGAATTTGGTACTGTTTTGTCACTTATCTTCTTTCACAAATAGAGTACTTCACGTCTTCACCTCTTTTTTTTTTCGAGAGAATGACTTAAATATCACAAAAAGTAGGGTAGAGCATGGTGCGGTTTGTACCTAAAACCGTAACCGAAACCGCATGGGTGCGGTTTCTAAAAATCAAAACCGAAACCAGACCAAATATTATAGGTGTGGTTTCGGTTTATAATCGATGCAGTTTCGGTTTAAGTAGGTGCGGTTTCGGTTTTGGCCAAGCTAGCTTAAAGACTCACACCCAACTCACTTAGAAATGAAACAATCTTAACCATGAGCTGCCAACTTATAACTACTAATCAAAAACTTCAAGAATAAAATAACTTCTAAACACCCTGACTGGCCAGTGGCCACAATCCAATTCCATTGTCTAAAATAATTCATTGCGGCAATTCATTGTCTAAAATAATCAGCAGCAAAATGTCAAATAAACTCCAAAATAAAATAACTTGATTACATCTTGATTGGCCAGTGGCCACAATCCATTGTCTAAAATAATTCATTGTCGCAAACAGGAATACAAGAATCAGCAGGGCAAAAACTCCAAGAATCAGCAGGAAAAAAACTCCAAGAATCAGCAACAAAATGTCATCCCCATTTTCCATCTGCAATCTGTCAAACAGAAAACTGTCATCCCCATGAAAAAATCTAGAATATGCAAAATGAAAATAAGCACACGAATCTCTTACAACATATTATTAATCATCAAGATCAAATTGCTCAAACAACTTTCCAATTGATTTCAGCTCATCTGAAAAACAGAAAAACAGAAAAAATTAGTATATAAAATAGTAGTACTAACTATAACAGTAGGTTAAAAAAAACTTCAATCAAGTTATACCTTTTTCCAAATGCTCATATTGTTTAAGGTCCTCAAGATCTTCTTTAATATCAATCATTTCTTCAGATGTTCTTAACCAATCTTGGCAACAAATCAGTGCTTCTGCTGTCCTAGTAGAAAGTCTACTCCTATAAGAATCAAGTGTCCTACCTCCGATACTAAATGCAAATTCTGAGGCAACGGTTGAGATAGGCATAGCTAGCACATGCCGGGCAATTTTGGATAAAACAGGAAATTTCTTTGAATTAATCATCCACCAATCCAATAAGTTAAAATTTTCATCTCGTTTCTCTCTCCCATCTAAAAGATATATGTCAATCTCAGATTTTCCCATTCCCCCTTGTTCTTTTGCATACCTTTCAAAGTCATCATCCCACTCACCATCAAGGTTTGAATGTAAATTACTTGTGGTTGAACAAGTGATACCTTGGTAGTGGTCGAATAATTCATGTAAAGTATTCATTATCCTTTCACACATTAACAAGCACTTCATAGACTCTCTACCATAAAGCCTAGCAAGATAAAAATCCAAGTATTGTTTTTTATATCTTGGATCCAAAAGAATTGAAACATACAATAAAAAATTGGTATTTTCCAAATTATCCCAATATTTATCATACTTTTCTTTCATTCTTCTTGCCATATCCCTTATCATGAGATCATCATTTGCACACATTTTAATTATAGCATCTTGAACTTTCACAAGTTCAATAAAAAATATGTTCGAAGTGCAATATTTGGATCCGGATATCTTCATAGTCACATCATAAAAGAGTTTCAAGAAATGAATAAAGCATTTCACAGTAGAAAAATCAGCTCTATTTGGATGCCCTTTGACAACTTTTTTCTTCTTTTTCTTACCATTATCCCACAAACCTTCATTGTCATCATTTTTAAAATAATTTTCGTAATTAGCATCTTCAATAATCATTCTTTCAAAAGCACCTTCATAAACCATAGCAACTTCCAACGTTAAATATGTGGAATTCCACCTAGTATCAACATCAAGACAAACCATCTTTTCACAAATAATCTTTTCTCTTTCCACACATGTCCTAAACTTTGTTAATCTTGCCGGAGATGATCTAACATATCTAACCGCATTCCGAATTCTAGCAATTGAATCATGTTGTTCTTTTAAACCATCTTTCACAATTAGATTTAGGATATGTGCACAACACCTCAAATGCATGTATTTATTTCCCAAGATTGCATCTCGTCCCCTAAGAAACATTTTAAGATGACCAATTGCCAAGTCATTTGAAGATGCATTATCTACGGTGATAGTGAATACCTAATCAATATCCCACTTTCTTAACAAAGCAAGAATCATTTTCCCAATTTCAGCCCCCTTATGACTTCCAATTTGACAAAAATTTATAATCTTCTTACAAAGTTTCCATTCATCATTAATCCAATGGGCCGTAAGACACATATAATTAATGTTTTGACCGAATGTCCAAGTATCTGTTGTGAGGGATATCCTTTGAGAAACAAATAATTCTTTTAATTTAAGAACCTCCGCTTTGTAAATTTTCAAACAATCTTTAGCTATGGTCCATCTAGAAGGCATTTTAAATCTTGGTTCAGCTTCGTTTAACAACTCAACAAATCCTTCATTTTCCACAACTCTAAATGGCTGATTATCTTTAATGCACATCAATGCTATTTTTTTCCTCAATCTTTCTTGATTAAAAGTGTGGTTTCGGATGTTGTGAGTATCTTCAACTTTCTCTCTTTCTACCTTAGACAATGCCTCAAATTGTAGGATTTTTTGTTTTCTATCTCTATTGTCACGCAAGGGAGATTTACGACATGACTTGAAGAGATGGGTTTTCATTGATCCTGTCCCATTTTTACGGATATTACTATTAAACACAATACCACATTGATTACACTTTGATTTCTCAGAACCCGGTTTACAACCTTTAATTCTCTTAAAATGATCCCACACAATTGATGTTGTATTACCCCCCTTATTCTCTGCATTTTCTTCCTTATTATCTATGCCCTCATCATTCTCATTTTCAATATCTATAACCATCTGAAATTAAAAACAATTACAAAATTTATAACTTACAATCGTACATGGTCTAATCAAAACAAATTATATGGATAAACAAATACATATAAAAGCAAGGTTTAAGGAGTACCTGATCTTGTAAATGTGATTTTTTAGCTGAATGATGAGGAGAAGAATCATGTTGTTTTAAGCTGACCTCTTCGATGTTCTCTTGAGGCTCGACATGTGCTCTTGAGACCTACGTGTACAATCAATTTAGAGTCAACCCCGCTATTGTAAGAATTTTTCTCAAAGAATTCAAGACAGAGACAAAAAAAAAAAACAAACTTGTTCAAGCAGAGAGGAGAAGTTAGCTTGTTGAAACATTTTAAGATCCACGACAGCAACGAATCAGCAACGGTCATAAACTCACAACAGCAGTCAGCAGCAGCAATTGAGAAAAAGATAGCAGCGGCAGCGGTAAGACTCTTTGGCTAAGAATAAGATACCCTAATTTTGGTCTGGCTAAGAATAAGACCCTAATTTTGGTTTTGATTAATTGGACTATGGGCCTGTCCTGTGGCTTTGCTGTGTGACTATGTCCAGCCCATGTAAGTAAATTACTTACTGTTCTATTAATTTTAAAATATTAATAATTTAAATACAATATTTATTAATTATATAAAATAATAATAGTAATGTGAAATTAAAAATATTAATTTTTATTTATATTATTAATATATGCGGTGCGGTTTCGGTTTTGCGGTTTTAAAAAATATAAAAACCAAACCCGCGTCGTATAATTGATGCGGTTTTTTGCGATTTTTTGCGGTGCGTGTGCAGTTTATTGCGGTTTGTTGCAGTTTGGGTGCGGTTTCGGTTCAAAACGGTTTTATGCTCATCCCTAACAAAAAGCATAATAGGTTGTTCAAATTGACTGTTGTCAAGATTGGTGCCCTTTTTCTCTCTTTGTAATCACATGTACCATGTGTCTATATATACTTCCCCCAAACTTGCTTGAGTTGCTTCTTTTATCCACCTAAATGATCATTCATTAGCCTAATAAGTAGTATACCAGCTTAACAATTACATTTCGTTAGGGATTTTAGAATATTAAAAATTTATATATTATTTTTTTAATTAAAATTTTAAATTTTTAATACTATTTTTTTTGGGATTAAATAATTTTTATTTGGTTTTCAACGAGTTCCATTTGGGGTTTAAAATATTTAATTTTTTAATTTAAATTTTTAAATTTTATCTATATTACCTTAGGGATTCAACTATTAATTTTTGGGTTCAACGTTTCCATTTTGGATTTTCGAAATATTCATAATGACGAATAAACCGTAAACGAATCCTAATTTTACAATAATGTCCGATCCATGTTTGCATATAAAATCTGTGTATCTTAAGGAACTTACTTAACACATATCGTAACCTACTTAATCTCTATAAATATTTATGTGATTAACATGGTATAAATATTTATCCAAAATTCTGAAATCTAATTAATTTATAAAATATCTTATCTAAAAAAATTGGTATGCCATATTACAAAATAATTATTAAAATATAAGAAATTAAAAATCAAAATCTTATTATTCATCATTTTTTTAATTACAAAATTATTTCAATAACATTAATACGAAGTGTGTATATATAGAAGAAGGGTTGGGGGTGGGAGACGGGTCTAGAAAATTAACAAATTCAACAAGTCAGAGATTCAGTATATATATATAAAGGAGGATACGCGGGAGTTTAGGTGGCGCTCTATGATCGTCTCAATCTATTTTTCTAATTTTCTAGAATTTTAGAATTTTAAACACTAATAAATTGAAAATATCATTTAACATATTAGAAGTAAAATAGGTGTTCGAATTTATGGAGGAGAATAGTTCGAATTTATAGGAAAGACATATGATTAGAAGTTCTATTGGAAGTAGAATAAGTATTTATAATGCATATGATTAAAAGTTCTATTGGAAGTGGAATAAGAGTTCGAATTTATAGAGAATAAGAGTTCGAATTTATAGAAAAAATGTATAAATAAAACTTCTATTAGAAGTAGAAAAATATCATTTAACATATTAGAACTAGAATAGGTGTTCGAATTTATAGAGGAGAATAGTTCAAATTTATAGGGAAGACATATCATATAAATTCTACCGGAAGTCAATAGAAGTCAATTGGAAAACCCCAGGAGCTCTATAATTGCTCGAATCCTATTTATCTATTTTTCTAGAGCTCCTCTGTTTTAAATAATTAAAATCAAAACTTCCTTCTTTAGGTCCTATTTTTTAAAAAAGAAGTCAACACTTCCTTTTTAACACTAACATTAAGATATTTCTTTATATTATTGTAGTTACTGTGGCGGTTTAAAAAAAAAGTTAATAAAATTCAAATTATATTTGAGATAATTCCCGTATAAGCTTTTCTCTAAATCTATATATAGTTTAATAAAAATAATAGCGTGGGTTCAATTTCATTATCTAATCCATCCTGTCATTCAAAACCCGGTTTTGTATTATCTAATCTTTATATATATATTTTTGAGTTTTCAATGGCGGTTCATGAATTTTGTTCATGTGGTTAAAATTTTATAGATCAATTTGATCATATATACGTATCCTGTTCAGTGTTGCAGATGTCGGAAATCGGAATTATTCGGTTGGGGTACCGATTTACGATTTATTGGATGATTCGGTTGAAAAATCGGCAATTTATCGGTGATTTTTGGAAAATCTGCTGAATTGGTTCCAAAATTTTGACCAATTTTTGACCAATTTTTCATCGGTTTTTCAGAAATCGGCCGATTTCAATAACAGAGATCCTGTTTATTTAGGTGCTCATGGATGAATGTTCTATATGATAATATTATAATACATGTACTAGGTTATGAAACTAATGTGTTATCTGCCATATGATATTTGCAGGTTTTTGAAATTTAATATGATGAACAATGGCAGACGAACCACGTACTTAAGTTAGAAAATTTTCAGATGATAATTGAAGAATACACAAAAAGTTAGATACGGCGATTAATATCGAAAAGTTATTTAGAAGATGTCCATCATGTCAAGTATCCTTAATTTTTAGAAGGAAGAGACAAAAGATGACCATTATCATCTCATGGTAGATCTTAAAAGGTACGTGTATAATTTTTATCTTTTAATTATTTTATAATTTTATATTATATAAAAGAAATTCCAGGTACTCTTGCATTATTTGAATCTGTTTATCTTTAGAATTTACAGATTTAATAATTGTTTTCTTCGTTTTATTTTTAAATTTATGTTTTGTTATGATTTAGTTATAATTATGAATTATTAGTAAATAGTGGTTGTGCTTTTATATGGCTTTTGTTTTTTTTTTTTTTTTTGTTAGTGATCTCGGTACAAAAACACAAAAACACCTGATCGTGTAAATAAGAATTATGTGATCTTAGTAGAAGCACTTGAGAAACTTCACACAAAATTTTTGAACTTTTACCATTCCCTCTTTGTTTATATTTTATTAATTAATTTGTCATTATTATCTTCTCATTGTTCTTGATCATAATATTTCAACTTCTTATTTTAATTAATTTAATCAAATCTGATTTTTTTATCTATATATATTTATTACAACGGGTGTCGGCCTAAGAAAACTTGACACAAAATCGACGTAAAAAATAAGTATATAATTTATTTTGTTGTCTATATTTATATTAAAATTGGTACAATATTGTATTCACTAATTTATTTGTAATTATTTTCTTTTTGATTTCTTTCTTAAATAGTCTATAATTTGAAAAAAAAAAAATACAAGACCGTCACAAAATGCGACTTATATGTATTTATTACAACGGGTGTCGGCCTAAGAAAACGTGATACAAAATAGAGAAAAAAAATAAGTATATAATTTATTTAGTTGTCTATATATATTCAAATTTGTACAATATTGTGTTTATTAATTTATTTATAGATATTTCCTTCTTTAGATCCTAATTTTTAGAAAAGGAATCAAAACTTCCTTCTTTAACATCAACATATTCGAAATAGAAAAGATTTTCGAATTTGTAAGAAAAAACAATTCAAATTTACATATTTAAAATCGAAAAGAAATTTTATATTCTTATATATAGTTACGTGAGTTCCGAAATCGCTTCAATTATATCTACCTATTTTTTAGAGCTTCAATCATATCCATCTATTTTATTTATACATATATAGCTCGTGTACATTGGCTAATCTATTTATTTTACACCTTTGTTATGCTTTTTCTGTTTAATATTGTTTAATCTCTAGGAACAGTTGGAAGGGATGCTCATGAATCATGACTAATGACTCATGTATGTTGTCATCTTTTTTAAAAAAAAAAAATGTATATGTAGGATAATTTACAAACTTCGGTGATTGAAACGTGTTAATTTGAATATGTATTCTAATTTTTTTATAATATATTAATCTTCTTATGACTTTTGCCGAGAAGTTTTTCTATTAAAAGGATTGTTCATGTAAGTTGTTGTTTTAACTCTATATATTGTAAGATAATTTCCCAACTTTATTGAGTAACAAGATTGCTGGTACGAGTAAGTACAGGTACTAGAGGTGGTTAACTAAAATTGTAGGTTAGTAGTAAATTTATTTATTAATAGATTTTGTTATGTATTTGCATGTAGTGATAATAAGATGCGGATTAAAAAAAACGATGATAAGATGGATTTTAGTTTTCTAAGTACTATTTATTACGTATGATTTTGTGGAAGGTATCCTAAGTACTCTTCATTGATTTTTTTTCTATTTTCAAGTTGCTTTTTTTCTTTTTGCTTTTTAAAGTTTGAATTTATTGATTTCATTTTTTTTTTTTAAATATTTGGCTTATAGCATTTTACAATGAGTATCTGTTCATTGACAAATTTCGTGGTAAGCGAGTATCGAACCCAGAACCTCTAAGTCGACTAGAGATATGCTCAACCAATTGAACTACCTCAACTTGCTTATTGATTTCATATTTGCTTTCTTTTTTTATTTTTTTATTTTTTTATTTTTAATTTGTTATGATTTTAGTTATAATTTTGGATTATTAGTAACCATTGTTTGTTATTTGCTTTGGATTTTGTATTTTTTAAAATAGAAAATATTAAAAATTAATAATATTAAGTATTTTAATATTTTACAATATGTATTTAATTACATTATATGTAATTAAAATTTTTATTATTGTGTATGCTTAGTATTTTTATAATATATACAAATGGGTGTCGGCCTAAAAAATTGTGAGACAAAATCGGTATAAAAAAATATATGTATAGTTTATCTTATTATCTATATATATTTAATTTATACAATATTGTGTTCACCAATTTATATTGATATTTTAGATATATTTAAAATTTTAAAAAAGAATTGTGAGGCAAAATCGGTAAATCAAGGTCAAAGAGCATTTTAGTATTTAAATTTTTATTATTGTGTATGCTTAGTATTTTTATAATATATATAACGGGTGTTGGCTAAAAAATCGTAAGAAAAAATCGGTATAGAAAAATATATGAATAATTTATCTTATCATCTATGTATATTTAATTTATACAATATTGTGTTCACCAATTTATATTGATATTATAGAAATATTTTTGTCATTTTTTTCTTAAATGATCTTTATTTAAAATTATTTTAAAAAAATAATTAGGCCGCCGCGAAGCGCGGCTTAGTCGACTAGTTTAAAATAAGAAAGAAAATAATAATAAAAAATTGGGAAGCAGACGGTTTGACTTGAAGAGGAAAAATAAAAAGAAGGAGAAGAGGGAGGAAGAGGCCTCGTCGTCGTCCACAATCACCTCATTCATTTCTCCATTTGTAAAAGAGACAGAGTCTTGCCCCTCCCTTCTTTTCAAGCGCGTCTTTATTTATACGCAAACATACAAAATAAATTTCGCAAGACATCATATAATTGCATTCGAAATGCTTTGAACATTTCTGCATGCAACATCTACGCGTGCATGAGGCCATCACATACATGATCATAATCACAAATGTATTGGTGGCAAAAATCATCCGTCGGTGATTCTCCGTCTCTTTCGTTATCTTTCTCTGACGACGACATTCGTTCTTACTCCTCCGATTTTCGTAGAGCATGGTCATTTAAGTCTGATCGCCGCTTTATTTCTTGCGCCAAAAAACTACGTTCTTCTCGTTCTGTTAGCGAGACTTTTAAATCTTCCGACGTTGTTAATTCTCTCAAATATTTGCCTCGTTGGCGAAGCGACGAATACTCCATGGCTCCACAACCTTTGCCTCTTCCTGAGCTGCCCACTCCGCGTCAAGAAGCTGCCCATCCGTCTAATAGTACTGCCAGCGTGCGCCTCCCGTCCCCTCGTGGATTCAGAGAGGAGAGGGAGAAATCTGATGGTCATCGACGCGATGGACATGCTGGTGGCGATGCGATGAACTTAATCTCGGGAATTTCTAGGTAATATTCTTGTGATTTGAGGTTTCACAATTACATTCGTCATATTGATGTGAATATAGCATGTTCTAAAAGTTTTGTACTTTTTAGTTACTGTTTTAAACTGTCCGAAAAAGTGGGGAGTCGTTAACTACACAATCATGAAAATCTAGGAAGTTGAAGATCATGTTCTTCCTATTTATCTTAGAAGAAAGTGCTTAAAATAATTAATCTTTTATGTTGTGCTTAAAATGAAATGAACAAAATTTGATTACTACGCGTTAGTAGAGCTTGATATATTCAGTTTTATATGTTTGCAAGAGCTTTGGGTTAAATCTCTCTTACTTGGATTAGGTATGTCATTGAAACTGCATTGCTCTGCTTATGCTTGCTGTTTGGCTCTTTCATCTGGCTTTATGATAGCTGACAATTCGACTACTTGGCCTAAATAATTGGCTAACCATATTTCGAACATATGTTGATTATTAATCTCAACTTAATACTATTTATTATGCCAATACTGCTTTCATTTCATTGCTAAACTTGTACAATTTTTAAAATTTTTATGCTTTATATTTTAGTAAAATAGCCAGCCAAGGTGCTCGAAGAAATACAGATCATGGTGAAACTCTGGCAGCTAGGAGGTTGCCAGGTAGACCATTTGGTGCAGAAATGGCAAGGACCTACAAGCTCAATGTCCCTATCAGTATTCCTGTTAGCTCTTTCTCAAGTCCTTCCCTCAGCCCAAGCCAAGGAAACAATGCTTCTGATATTTTTACATCCCATCACTTGTCTCCATCAGCATTTCAAAATTGGTCTGCACCTGAGCTTCCTTCTTCTGATATGATCCTAGGTCACGAACATCCTTATCACCTTCACGAGAAAACTGCCACTAATGCTGATAATTCCTCGCTCCATAATCAAAAATTAAATTTTGGTCACAATGCCATTAGCCCTCATGGAGCTATATCACCTTTGCATAGAAAATCCACAGATACTTCAACAACACGACGTGATAGTAGTAATCAGACCAATGTGCATCCCCTGCCGCTCCCTCCAACTGCCTCTGCAGCTTCACAACCATTTCCCAGTCCCAAAGTTGCAGCTCAGCCAGAAAAAGGGAAAAGTCAATGGAACAAGGGAAAACTAATTGGACGTGGGACATTCGGTAGTGTTTACGTTGGCTCCGATAGGTTCGTAGTACTATGATTTTGTTTTTATAGCTATTGGGAAAGGAAGTTAATATTGATTTTGTTTCTTCTACAGAGAGACTGGAGCATTGTGTGCAATGAAAGAAGTTGAACTGGTAGCAAATGATCAAAAATCTGCAGAATGTATAAGGCAATTAGAGCAGGTTGGACTTTATGTTCATTATATACTCATATACATATCCGTCACTGAGTGATTATGTTTACTTGTTTACTCGCCGGATGCACTGAGAACAGTGATGGGATAAAACTGATCCCAAACGATTAATTAAAATCAAGAACACAACAGAAAAATAATCACGAAAAAACTCCAGAAAAACGCAGAAACGTTTTACGTGGAAAACCCCTTCGATGTGAAGAGTAAAAACCACGGGACGATTAGGAGTCCACCCAAGTGTTTACTATGATTAAAAGGAGGTTACACAAACCCTAATCCAAGTCTCAATGAGTTCACAATTTATACTCATTAGAACACAATCATAATTAGCTAAAACATAAGAGAGAAGTGAAAAGAAATCACCAAAATTCACCCTCTATACCAGCTGCTAGATCTCCCTGACCACAGCACCAATCACCACTAAATTCTCACAGAATCAAGCCCCTGATGTCCCTGGACTGCTGTCAAAATTTGAGCAAAAACGGACCACAAATAGGCTATGAACTGATGCAATATTTGAAGACTGTTCTGAGCAGAAAATGCAGAATAGCTACTGTGAAAAATCTGATTTCAGTACTGATTTTTCTCTCTGTTTCTCTAAGCAATAATACCAGTCAAAAAGTACTCTCCAGTGGTCTAGAAGTCAATAAAAGACTGAAGAATAAGTCCCCACAAGAAATACAATTAAAAGGGTATTTTTCATTTTAAATGGGAATTTTTCCACATAGGAAGGGACCCATAATTCCCAACAAATCTCCCCCTCCCGACTATGAGGAAGTGTTTGCCATTCCGGCAAGCGTACGACAAGTCTCAAACTTACCTCGTGGCAACGCCTTAGTCATCATATCGGAACCATTGTCGTCCGTGTGAATTTTCTGAAATTCCAGGAACTTTGCTTCAAGAACATCACGAATCCAATGGTACCTCACATCTATATGTTTAGACTTGGCGTGGAAGGTGGAATTCTTTGCTAGATGAATTGCGCTTTGACTATCACAAAACAACACATAGTTTTTCTGTGTAAAACCAAGTTGACGAACAAAACGCTTCATCCAAAGTAATTCTTTACTTGCCTCTGTAGCGGCTATAAATTCAGATTCAGTGGTTGATAAAGCCACACATTTTTGCAGCCTTGATTGCCATGAAACGGCTCCCCCTGCAAACGTAATCATGTACCCCGAAGTAGACCTCCTTGAGTCGATATCCCCGGCCATATCAGAATCTGAATATCCTATAAGAACAGCCCTATCATTGCCAAAACACAGCTTCATTTCAGCAGTCCCGCGCAAGTACTTCATAATCCATTTCACGGCACCCCAATGCTCTTTTCCCGGATTAGAAAGGAACCTACTGACCAAGCCAACGGCGTGAGCTATATCGGGCCTTGTGCACACCATTGCGTACATCAAACTACCCACCGCTGAAGCATAAGGAACATTTTCCATAATTTCAATATCTTCGTCGGTGGTAGGACATTGTTCGGTAGACAATTTAAAATGCATACCAAGAGGAGTACGAACTGATTTTGCCTTATCCATGTTGAACCTTCGAAGCACTTTGTTGACATAAGCTTCTTGAGACAACCACAATCTTCGAACTTTTCGATCTCGAATTATCCGAATGCCCAAAATCTGATTTGCAGCCCCAAGTTCCTTCATAGAAAAAGTCAGATTTAATTGCTCTTTTAAATTAGCAATTCGACTTTTATTTTGCCCAACAATTAGCATATCATCAACATAAAGAAGCAAAATAATAAAATCATTTTCTCCAAATTGTTGCAAGAAGACACAATGATCACAAGAAGTCTTTTTGTAGCCATGCTCCCCCATGAAAGAATCAAACTTGCGATACCATTGTCTAGGCGCTTGTTTTAAGCCATACAAACTTTTTTTCAGTTTGCACACAAAGCCTTCTTTACCACTGACCTTGAAGCCTTCCGGTTGCTCCATGTAAATATCTTCTTCGAGATCTCCGTGAAGAAATGCGGTCTTAACATCCAATTGCTCAACCTCTAAATCTAGGCTAGCGGCAAGACCCAAAATAACTCGAATGGAAGACATCTTGACAACCGGTGAAAAAATCTCATCAAAGTCTATTCCTTTTCTTTGATTGCAACCCTTGACAACAAGCCTCGCTTTGTATCGAGGCTTCATGGCATTTGCATCTTGCTTTTGCTTGTACACCCACCGATTTTTCAGAATTTTCTTGCCTTTCGGAAGCTCTACAAGATCAAATGTGTCATTGTCATGCAACGATTTAATTTCTTCTTTCATTGCAGCCATCCAACACTCTTTATCTTCATTTTCAGTAGCTTCTTTAAAGGTTTCGGGTTCTCCCCCATCGGTTAAGAGAACATATTCAGTGGTAGTGTATTTTGTTGACGGGTTTCGATTTCTCGTCGACCGTCTCAAGGGAGGTTGGTGATTTTCTGGAGTTCGATGATGATCATTGTTGTCATCATTATCATCATCATTATCATCATGTTGCTCATGATTATTACCTCCAAAATCATTTCGTTGTTCTTCGTTAGTTGTTGTAGGTGTAGAACTCAACGGAGGAAGCTCTAAATCAACCAAGTCGTGATTTTGGTGAGAAGTAGTCTCTTGAGCCTTTTTAATATCCTCAATTGTTTGATCTTCAACAAACACAACATCTCTGCTCCGGATCAGTTTCTTGCTCACGGGATCATAGAATCTATAGCCAAATTGATCTTGACCATAGCCAACAAAAACACATTCCCGAGTCTTCGAATCAAGCTTCGATCTTTCATCATTCGGAACATGTACAAATGCCTTGCAACCAAACACTCGCAAGTGATTGTAAGAGACCTCCTTGTCAAGCCAAACATGATCAGGAACATCACCATTTAATGAAGCACAAGGAGACATATTAATTACATGGGCAGCGGTATACAAAGCTTCGCCCCAAAAAATTCTGGGCAGTTTTGACTCGGACAGCATGCACCGAATTCGTTCCAGGAGCGTTCTATTCATCCTCTCTGCCATTCCATTCAGTTGTGGAGTCTTCTTAGGTGTACGTTGATGCCTTATGCCCAATGACTTGCAATAAACATCCAACGGACCAATATATTCACCACCATTGTCGGAACGAAGACACTTCAATTTTCTGCCCGTTTGTCTTTCCGCCAAAGCCTGAAATTGCTTAAAAACATCTAGCACTTGATCTTTAGTCTTTAAAGCATACACCCATAATTTTCGTGAACAATCATCAATAAATGTTACAAAATAAAGTGCACCACTAAATGTTTTAACTTTTAAAGGACCACAAACATCGGAATGTACAAGATCAAGCAAACCTGATTTTCTTGATGGAGGATGTTTCTTGAAAGAAACTCGATTTTGTTTTCCCACAAAACAATGAGAACACTTGTCCAACTTTGTGCTCTTCAAGTCCGGAAGCACATTTTTCTTCATCAAGCAACTCATCCCTTTTTCACTCATGTGATTAAGCCTTCTATGCCAAAGATTTGCTTGATCATCATCCGCAACATTTACACTTTCGGTGGAAATTGTGGCTTGCAAAAAATATAGGCTCGTGTTCTTCTTGCCATGAGCTAGAACTAAATTGCCTCTTGAGAGTTTCCATTGGCCACATTTAAAGGTGCTACAATAGCCTTCATCATCGAGCTTGCCGGTGGAAATTAAATTCAAACGGATGTCCGGTACGTGCCTAACATTTTTGAGCACTAATTTTGCTCCAATATCGGTCACCAAACAAACATCTCCAACACCTACAACTTGAGCCAAACCATCATTACCCATCTTCATTACCCCGTAGTCACCCGGTGTATAAGATGCGAAAAATTCTTTCCTTGATGTCACATGAAGTGAGGCTCCGCTATCAATAACCCAACTTGTCTCAAAATCAGCGAGGTTCACAAAACTCTCATTATGAACAATGATAAGATCTCCCGTTGCAGTTGCGGCTCGATCATCACTATCTTGCTGATTTTGTTTCTTATCTTGCTTCCCATTGCCACCTTTATTTTCTCGTTTCCATTTGTAACAATATTTCTGAATATGTCCAGTTTTGTCACAATAATGGCATTTCAGATTTTTATATTTTCCACGGGACTTGCTTCGGCTATTATCTCTTCCACTCGGAGCTCTACTTTTGCCCCTTCCTCTTTCAGCAACATAAGCTTCTTCCGAAGTAGATGACACACCATGAGATTTCTTTCTCATCTCTTCATTTAAGATACCGACTTTTGCCAAATCCAAAGTGATTTTGCCTTGCGGTGCGGAATTGCAGAGTGTCATTCAGAAAGTGTCCCACGATTCAGGAAGAGTGCCAAGCAAGAGCAGCCCCTGCACTTCACTGTCGAACATGATTTCCATTGCGGACAGCTGCTGAATTATGCCATGAAAATCATTCAAATGATCGGACAAAGCCGTTCCTTCTTTGTACTTTAGTCCCATCAATTGCTTAATAAGATACAACTTATTATTTCCAGATTTGTTAGCATAAAGAGAATCCAATTTCAGCCACAGAGTTTTTGCGTGAACTTCGTCATTAATATGATTCAATATATTATCATCAACCCATTGACGAATAAAACCACAAACTTGCTCATGCTCGAACTCCCATTGCGCATCAGTTTTACCCTCCGGTTTATCAGTAGTAAACACGGGTAAATGCCAACTTTTAACATACAACAAATCTTTCATCTTTCGTTTCCAGAGATGGTAATTATTTCCGTTCAAACTGACCATTCTGCTCGTGTTAATATTACTCGAATCCATAGAGTAATTTACAACAATTAAACCACGGCTCTGATACCACGATGATGGGATAAAACTGATCCCAAACGATTAATTAAAATCAAGAACACAACAGAAAAATAATCACGAAAAAACTCCAGAAAAACGCAGAAACGTTTTACGTGGAAAACCCCTTCGATGTGAAGAGTAAAAACCACGGGACGATTAGGAGTCCACCCAAGTGTTTACTATGATTAAAAGGAGGTTACACAAACCCTAATCCAAGTCTCAATGAGTTCACAATTTATACTCATTAGAACACAATCATAATTAGCTAAAACATAAGAGAGAAGTGAAAAGAAATCACCAAAATTCACCCTCTATACCAGCTGCTAGATCTCCCTGACCACAGCACCAATCACCACTAAATTCTCACAGAATCAAGCCCCTGATGTCCCTGGACTGCTGTCAAAATTTGAGCAAAAACGGACCACAAATAGGCTATGAACTGATGCAATATTTGAAGACTGTTCTGAGCAGAAAATGCAGAATAGCTACTGTGAAAAATCTGATTTCAGTACTGATTTTTCTCTCTGTTTCTCTAAGCAATAATACCAGTCAAAAAGTACTCTCCAGTGGTCTAGAAGTCAATAAAAGACTGAAGAATAAGTCCCCACAAGAAATACAATTAAAAGGGTATTTTTCATTTTAAATGGGAATTTTTCCACATAGGAAGGGACCCATAATTCCCAACAAACAGCTTGTGGGCTAATTTTTGGTTTTCACTATATTCCTCTCCTTCGTTTTACAATAATTAGTTTTTTTAGAAGTTCTTATTTGTATCTATAATCGCAGGAAATTCAACTTCTGCGTCATCTAAAACATCCAAATATTGTACAGTATTATGGTAGTGAAACAGTAAGTGCTTTTCTGTTGCCCAGTGTCTAATCTTTTCATTTAGTAAAATAGGATTACATATGCTAAAAGACTTAAATTGGTTCCGTGCAGGTCGGTGATCGGTTTTACATATATTTGGAGTATGTTCACCCTGGTTCGTTAGTTAATTATATTCGTGACCACTGTGGAGCAATCACAGAATCTATTGTACGCAACTTCACACGCCACATTCTTTCTGGGCTGGCTTACTTGCATAGCACAAAGACAATACACAGGTACATGTCTTTGTTTATATGATTGAGCTTCAAAAGTTTTACACTCTTAAGTACTTTTCTGTTGATAAAGCTTGAGGGCCAAACTTAAATGCATCTTATATCTATATAAATAATCTTTTAATGCTGTGATGAAATAGAAAAACGAAATAGTTTTAAGATATATTGAATTTTTAGCACCTCAGTCATAGTGGACTTAAGTGGAGTTTGTATCTGGAATGTGAAGTTTGACACTAGTATTGCATATAGGGACATCAAGGGGGCCAATTTGCTTGTTGACGCCTATGGTGTTGTCAAGCTTGCGGACTTTGGAATGGCAAAGCACGTAAGTTCCAAAAGTGCTAATCAGTATAATTGCAATGGAGAACTTAGAATCACTAAATCAATACATGATAGAGTTTTTATGAAAGGAGTCTTTACTATTATTTATTGGTTTCTATGATACTTCTTCATTTTCGGATTAAAAGATAAATTGGTATACAGCTTAGTGGACAAGCAGCTAACCTGTCACTAAAGGGGAGTCCATACTGGATGGCTCCTGAGGTATGTAGCTTATGGCAACCCATCTCTTTAGCGCTCTATGTACATCCTTCTTATACTGACAATGTATTCTTCTCTGCAGCTCTTACAGCCTGATATGCAAAACGATACTGGCCCTGACCTTGCTCTGGCTGTTGATATCTGGAGTTTGGGTTGTACGATTATTGAAATGATGGACGGGAAACCTCCTTGGAGTCAGTATGAAGGGGTTAGTACTTATTGTTGCCTGATGTTTCTTATAAAATCAAACCTGTCTTCATTAAAACTTCAAGTTTACATTAGATCACTTTCACTTCGAAAAACTTCATACCCTAGCATAATTTCAATGATTTATTCTGTACTCATTTGAGTACAGTATAACTACATAACTCACTCATACCTCTCTGTTACTTAAACTGCTTACATGGTTCTGTCACTACAGCCTGCAGCAATGTTTAAAGTTCTGAAAGAGACTCCACCCATTCCTGAAACAATGTCACCTGAAGGTAAAGATTTCTTGCATTGCTGCTTTCGAAGAAATCCAGCAGAAAGGCCATCAGCTAGAATGTTGCTAGAACATCCATTCATGAAAAACTCACTGCAGGTACTTGTTTTGTGTTTCTCCAGTTATTATACTGTACTTTTTTCTTTCTTTCTTTGTAGCATGGATCGTACTTAATACCATGTTATTTACGCTGACAGGATAAAGCATATCCTGGAGCAGAACATCCAGTTTACAAACATGATAAATTTCAAGTACCTACAGGTGCAGAAAGCACAAAAAAGAAGGTTTCAAATAGGTTATTTCTCTATCCTTACTTTCTCATCCCTAAGACCCAAATTAAACCACATTTAGAAACGCATCTCCAAGTTGCAAGTTTTGAATGATAGCTTAAAGCTGTGAATTATTTTTTTCTCCAGTGAGACTATCCGAAGAACCAGTAGTGAGATTGCTGATTTAAAAGTGCCCCTTCGTCAGAGTAGTAGTTCTACTCTTGAAGCATTTCTTACATCAAACCAAACAGGTTTTGGCCATAGCATGGATCATCCCAGTCCTTCAGCTTCCCCTTCTACAAAAAAGGTTCTTAGAATTTACCGGACGCAATGATGTCGAATAAACAACCATATCGACATGATTTGGTCTTGCCTTCTTTTTTCATTCAAGATTTGGTCCATTGGCTTCGCAATCTACAAGATTAGCATGGAATTGGAGCATGAGGTCTTGCGGCGATCTTCAAAAACTTTCTTATCATAAACTTTTAGGACTGAGAATTTCGAATCAGGCAATGTATATTAATCGTTCCCTTTGCTGATTTTGAGCTCCAGCAGCTATAGATTCACTTGTCTTGTATTTTAGATGTAATAGCGCAGTTCGTGTGCACATTGATGGGGGGTTTCAATTGATTTAATGTTTATTAGAAGAAAGAGAGAGCTAAAGAAAAAAAGGGGTAACAGATTTTTTAACTCTGTATTTTGTAAAGAAAGATCCATATGCTGTTGTTCTCTGTTGTTTACCATAATGTTCATGGCAGGCTAGCTACTGCCATTGATATTCATTCTTAATTGTAGTTCCTACCATAGGGTTCTTACCTTAGCGATATCTATCCTATCTCATTTGTGAAATGTTGAGAATTTAAATGTCATCAATGATGAGATGAGCGTGCAAGTGTGTTCAATTATTAAATATAAAAAAATGTTAATCCGATATTAGTCCAGGAATTGTTACAAGCATCTCACCTTCTAATTATTTTTGTGTTATGGTTGAAAGTGCTGAAAAGAACAAGACAATGCTTCGTTATGGGACTGTAAAAGCTAGGTATGAAGCAACAAGAATTAGGTACCTTTTTGTTGTCCCACATGGTTTGCTAAGAACTTCAAAGTGTTGTGGTCTGGTATATTTTATCATACATGATATAATACACATTTATTTTACTAGCTTAAAGACCGTACGATGCACGTATTTTTTTAATTTTAATATTATATAAATTTTTTCATTTATTTAAATTAATTTTTTAAAAGATGAATTTTGGAGACTTACATTATTATATGAGATGATTTGATAATAATTATACAAATGTTATCTGTGATATTTCTAGAAATTGAAGGATTTTAGTTAGAAAATATAGAAAAGATGATAGGTTTTAGTTGAAAAAGGTAATTGATTAATTATGGGTAATTATAAAATTATTATTTTTTTTTTTTTGAAAGCATAAAATTATTATTTTTATTAAATAGAATGCATGTGATATGATTAGAAAAAGATAGGATTTAGTTAGAGAAAATTAAAAAGGAAACATGTTATAGGTGAAAAATATAATTGATTAGTTTATAGCAATTATAATTCAATTACCTTATTTACTAAATACAA
Organism: Saposhnikovia divaricata; assembly: GCA_036435485.1. Lineage (NCBI taxonomy): Eukaryota > Viridiplantae > Streptophyta > Magnoliopsida > Apiales > Apiaceae > Saposhnikovia > Saposhnikovia divaricata. The sequence continues at coordinate 191,476,326 of CM071597.1, forward strand.
TTGCACGAAATATTTTTAGAAAGTGAAAAATTAATATTGTCCGTGATATTTCTATTAAAAGAAGGATTTTAGTTAAAAAAAAATATAGAAAAGATGATACGTTTTAGTTGAAAAAGGTAATCGATTAATTATTAATATTAAAATATTATTATTTTATTTTATTAAATAAAATCTCCCTTGATATAATTGGAAAAAGAGAGATTTTAGTTAGAGAAAATAGAAAGGTAACGTGAAAATTAAAAAAATGACATGATTTATGTGAAAAAAGTAATTGATTAGCTTATATAATTATAATTTAATTATGTCATTTTACTAAATAAAATTGCTCATAATTTTTAGAAAATGAGAAATTATGTTGCCCGTGATATTTCTAGAAAAAAAAGGGAGTTTAATTAGAAAAAATAGAAAAGATGATACGTTTTAGCTGAAAAGGTAATCGGTTAATTATTAGTATTATAATATTACTAGTGTTTTACCCGTGCTACGCACCTAACGGTAAAATTGATTAATTAATATAAACATATTATTTTAATCATTATTTAGGAAAAAAGTTAATTTCATGAGAATGTAATTAATTTAAGTATAGAATTACTTATTCGTCATTTTATACCAATTGCAATAAAATTAATATTATAAAACAATTATCATAACATCCACATCCCCGGTTGAAACGCTCTAAACCCCTTTTTATTGTTTTTCTTAATTTTATTTTTCATTTGGTTTTTCTCATTTTTCGAAATCTTTCTACCGAGTTCATAAGTTTTTTACCCATATTTTAAGTTTTGTTCTTTTGGAAATTTGGTATATTTAAATGTAAAGTACCGTAGGTTTCTAGAATTTTTATCATATTAATTTAATCAAAAAAATTATATGTGTTGCGATCAATTTTTCAAATACATATTGAAAATTCATAAACACTTATTTCTCACGACCATAATAAATCATAAGATTGTCTCTCAAAAAAATGTTGCATGTTTCAGCAATGTGAGAAAGGATCTCAACTGTGTAAGATCCATTAAACGAATGTAGTTATGATAAAAGGAATTTTTTTATAATCTAGTTTCATATGTGTTAGTTCAATATCATTTTTACAAATTTTATGTTCTTTTATTAGGAAATTGATTTACTATTGAAAAATAAATATTATCAATCAACCAAACATATTCAACATATCATGTTCTTAAAGTAAGATATGACTGTTAGAGTTTACGGTGATTGCCCTCAACTTGTTCTTAATGACAACTTAAAATGTGTATATTCACTTTGGGAGTTTGAAGGTTGTTTTTTTTTTTTTTTTGTTTCTATTAGAACATGATATATTAAATATTAGTTTTCTCTTACCCATAAATAAGGGTGGCAAATTAATTCGATCTAATAGTACCCAATCCAAAGCACGAAATTTTGGATATACAGAACCCGAATTTTCGGATTCAAGTTTGGAATTAAATTTTAAACCCGAAATAGTTTCGATTTGGATTTGGATTTGGATTTCAATTGTACCGAACCGATATCCAATCGAAAACCCGATCCAATATCGAAACTCGATACATTTGTTTTGTTTAGACAAAACAAAACTAATAAATATCTTTGTTTGTTTAGAATCTATGTACCAAGTTGTTAAGTTTTTTTTACCTATATTTAAAGTTCTATTGATATTAAAAATAAATATTATCAACCGACCAAGCGAATTTTATATATCTGTTCTTAGATTATGATGCGGAAATTGAATACTATTAATTTAATTTAAGAATACAAAATTAAAAAGGGAACCTTTTATTAGAACAATATATAATTTTATGTATTGTCCTATCTAGTTAGCAATAATAGTGATTTTATAACGATGGCTATTTCCGTTCCACTCTTTGCTCCTCTCCCAAAAAATACTAAACTAAAATTTAGGGACTGACATCAATTTTTGTCGATGATAACCCTATCTTTTATTGTTTTCCTTGATTTTGCTCTGTTTTTTCAGTTAAAATCTCTCTTTATTGAGATTCTAGTAACCCGTTGGTAGGTTTTATCTACTGATATATTGGATTTTGTATTTTGTCCTTGTGAATGATAACTTTCGATTTTCCCTTGAGTTTACTTTATTTTTCAATAAATATATCTTTTTATCGAGAGTCTAGTACCCCGTTAGTGTTTTTTGTCTACCCATATATTGGGTTTTGTTCTTTATTTTTGTGAGGGTAGGTTCTTTTATTTTGGCAACTGAAATATTAGATCTACAGGATTTTGCTATATTGGTTCATTTATTTGGATATCTATGGTCGGTTGTTTGAATTAATTTGGATTTTGTTATATTGGTTCTAATAGCAATTTATAAGAAATTTTAAATTTTTGATTATTTTTATAGATGTCGTATGTCCTTTTATTGATAAATTAATTCTATATAAAAAAAATAGTGATTTATTAGAATTGTTCCGCTGAGTTGACGAATTTGCTATAAAAATATTCAATAACAATAATTTCATTGACTTTGTAATGTGATAATTTAAACACCAAATAATGTCTAATACTATTTGAGAGTATATTTAGTATTTTAAATAATACAAATATCTTGTCAGGTCAATTTGTTTGTCCCATTAATTATTGCATAGCAAAAAAAATCGATAAGTAAAATGTTAAAGATAATTAGTACAAAATTCATTTTAATATTTTAACTGGTTGTTAGGTTTTTTTAATAATTGATTAATTAAAATTCTGAACGTGTAATTAGAATAGTGTGGTAAATGTTTTTCAATTTTTAAATTTTTTTCAATAATAGTAGATTTATTCAAATTTGATTGCAACTTATGATTGTAGATCGAGAGTTTGAGATATTAAAATACTATATTGTATAAATTAGATAAAATAGACTCATATATTAAAATAATATATTTATATTAAAAAATAGATGTGTCAGTATATAATGATATAATTGTAATTGATTTAAATCAAAAATTGTGATTAATTAGTTATTAAGTATTTATAAAAATTAATCTGTAATGTATAACTATATAATTGTAGTTGATATTTGTGAAAATTAGCTCGTAATATATAATAGTATAAATTTGACTGATTTTAAATTAAAAGATTGATAAGTTAGTATATTTTATCACTTTAAAAATATTTAATTATGCATGTACTAAATAAAATAAATTTTGTATTTCAAAAAAATTGTTAAGTAACCAAAATAAGTAATTTAGAATAAGAATGATATGATTAATTTAATTTCTGTGATAAATTCTAAATGACTTTTATATATATTTATAAAATTAATCCGTAATGTAATTATGTAATTATGATTAATTGTAAATGAAAAGAGTGGAAAATAAAAATTGTAAAAATCGATTAATATAATATTTATGTATAATCCAGATTGATTTTAATTTATACTAATTTATTATAATTGTTTTTTAATATTAAAAAATATGTATTATATAGATATGTTAAATCAAGTAACTACTATATTTAATTTAGAATTGTTAACTATAATAGGATAAGAATGATAAATAAGGAAAACTTTTAATATAATATGATTGGTCTAAAATTAGGAATGACCTATAATTGGTCATAAAATAATTCAAAATTTTTTGATTGGCTAACTACATCTAACTGTAATCCTGATTGATTTTAATTTTATACTAATTTACTATAATTGTTTTTTAACATTAAAAAATATGTAATATATGGATATATAAAATAAAGTAACTACTATATTTAAATTAAAATTGTTAACTAATCATGGTTAATATAATAAGATAAGAATGATAAATAAAGAAAACTTTTAATATAATAAAAGATTTATTAATTAATTTTATTAACAAAATATGAATAAATATATTTCGAGCCTTCAAAAAAATTGAGTTTTTGAAGATTAGAATTTTATCCAAATTATTTAAAATATGATTCAAATCTAATTTTGTAGTTTTGGTTTATATTTATTCAATAATTAATTTTATTACTTAGCAAAAAAAATAATTAATTTTATTAAAAAGTTTTGAATAAATATATTTTTGAGCTTTTAAAACAATCGAGTTATTGAAGATATGGTTTTTATCCAAGTTATTTAAAATCTGATTTCAAATCTGATTCTTCAGATTTCTAGTTGAGTCAGATTATAATTATTTAAAAAATTTTAATTGTACAATATGTATTATGAAAATCTATTTTTAGTGTATGATAGTCTTTGAAGGTATGGATTTTATCCAACATATTTCAAATCTGATTTCAAATCCTATTTTTCAGATTTATAGTTGAGTTAGATTATAATTATTTAAAAAAATTTAATTGTACAACATGTATTATGAAAATCTATTTATAGTGTATGATAATATGATTGTGATTGATTTTATATTAAAAGAGTGGTTGATTAATGAATTGTTAATTATGAAATTTAATTTAAAATATATAATAGTATATCGTGATTGATTTCAAAATAAAAATTGTGATTTTTTAGTAAATATTTTTTGATTTAAAAATATGTATTTATGGATATGTTAAATAAAATTATTATTGTATTTAAATTATAGAAGTGTTAACTAACCATAGTTAATGAAGTAGGGTGAAAATGTAAATAAGGAAAACTCTTAATATAATATGATTGGTCTAAAATTTAGGAATGCGTTGTCATTGGTTCTAAAATAATTCATAGTTTTCCTGATTGGTTAACTGATATGTGGTAGACTCAGCTATTATAATAAAGGATTATTTTATTTTATTAAATATAAACATCTGTGACATAATTGGAAAAAGAGAAATTTTATTAAGTGAAAAGAAAAAAGGTACCGTGTTTTGGTTGAAAAAGGTAACCCTTCATGATATAATTGGAAAAAGAGAGATGTTAATTTGAGAAAAAAAAAGGTAACGTATTTTGGGTGAAAAAGGTAATTGATTAGTTAATAGTAATTATAATTATGTTATTTTATTAAACAAAACTGCTCGTACTATTTTTTAAAAAAGAGATATTTTAGTTAAATAAAATGTGAAAGATATTCTATTTTAATTGAAAAAGGAAATTGTTTAGTTATTGAAAAATAAAAAAGGTAATATGTCTAACTTTAAAAAGGAAATTGATTAATAAAGGAGAAATTTTAGTTAGATAAAATATAAAGGAATATTATATTTTATCAGAAAAAGGAAATTATTTAGTTTTTGAAAAAGAGAAAAGATAATATGTTTAACCTCAAGAAGGAAATTTATTAGTTAGTAGAAAAGGTAATATGTCTAACCTGAAAAAGGAAATTGATTAATAAAGAAAAAAATTTAATTAGATAAAATAAAAAAAGACATGGTATTTTAGGAAATTAGTTAGTTAGATAAAATATAAAAGGATATTATATTTTATCAGAAAAGGAAAATTATTTAGTTTTTGAAAAAGAGAAAAGATAATATGTTTAACCTCAAGAAGGAAATTGATTAGTTAGAAATTGATTAGTTAGTAGAAAAGGTAATATGTTGAAAAAGGAAATTGATTAATAAAGGAGAAATTTTAGTTAGATAAAATATAAAAGGATATTGTATTTTAGGAAATTAATTAGTTCTTGAAAAATAGAAAAGATAATATGTTTAAACTCAAGAAGGTAATTGATTACTTAGGAAATCTGTAATTAAGTAAGGGTAAATAAGTAAAATCAACCTGTATCGTACCGACCAACAATGTTTCGGCTTTTATATAATAGTATAGATTTGATTAACTCGGAAAAATATGTTAAGATAACCTGATGAACGTTATTCTTTAAATGTTTAAGAAACGTAAACGAAAGATATAAAATCAAATATGGATTATGCAACTTGATTGAACTCTTTTAAGTTTGAAACTACAAGATGCAATCTTTCTAATAATTGAGATAACTCTATTTTATTAATTTTGAGACTAATAGAAGAAAGTTGAACGAAACTTGAGAACAGAAAGAGAACAAACAAAACAAGGAAATTGTGAATGTTTAAAATAGAATAGCATTCACGTGATTACATTCCCATCCTGCTCCCCTACACTCGCAAATTTGTCTCACAAGTCATATAACATCCATCCACACATTATATAAAAATCATCAGCCCATCCATAAACAGAGAAAATGGAGGCACCTAGAATACAGTCAATAGATAATTCCAGAAATCTTCCCCAAGCTGATCAACAAGACAAGCTCATAGATGAATGGTAACCACTATATCTCCATACCATATACTTTCTATCTCCGTGCCCATATACTTTTTAATTTCTTATATAGTTTAATCATTTTTGTTTTCCCTAATTTGTGTTTCTTGGTTTTTATTTATTTTCTTTTATGGGTGCAGTTGTTCTTGCTTTTACAACTGCTGGGATAGCTGTTTTGACTACTGGTGCTGCTAATTAAGTACTTAATTATGTGTGCAAACATCAGTGAATTAGTAGTTAATTGTTGCTGCTTACACCTGCTCTAGCTTTATAATGTACAACTTGTTTCAGAACCTTCTCAGGGTCCTCCTGATGATGATGCAGAAGCAGAACTAGTTTAAGAACCTGCTCTAGCTTGTTTGAGTTATATCTTTTGTTTCAATTACAGTTACTTGTTATAAGTTCGTTTTCCCAGTACTCCTAACAATCTTGAGATTCCTTACTCAATCAAACCTGGAGCAAATATTTACTAAATGCTTAATGAGAATCAAATTTAATGAGTTTTGTTATTTAGGTGTACTCTGCAAGTCATAACGCTAAAATCTAAAACTATTGTACATGTTTTGAGAAGAATACCATTACCAGAAAACTACTGTTCATGACGGCATATTGTATCCAAGTTCTGCTATTATACTACAATGAAATTAAAGATTTTAACTTTGTTAATTACATTTATGGTTAACCAGCCTTTCTCAATAACGTAACTTTTCTGCACACTTATGAATCTGCTAGAAAGATTCGTATTGTGGTAGATCAGGGTGTGGTTAAAAACTGCCATAACCCAATCTGCCCAGGTGAGAAATTGATAAACACACGGTAAACTTTAGTTTTATTATCTCACGGACTTTACTAGGGCGGGTAGATCCCAGTCCCACATCGAGGAGATTTGGGAGTTTAGTTTATAAAACAAAGTACTACTACAAAATGCACCAACAAATCATGATCTTTTGGGGGATTGTGATGGGTTTGTGGACTACTCAAATTGACTGAGTGTACTTCGATCCAAAAAAGATTCCGGATTTGACCCGGGTTGTTACATAGATATTAAAAGAAGCATGATTCTATGGGATTCTCCTCGAACTATCGAATTCATTTAGTATCACAATCATTCTAAGACCGAATTCATTTAGTATCACAATCATTCTAAGACCCTCTTTGGCGCAAAGCCTTTAGTTTTCAGTTCACCAAGTCAGCCAAAGTTTTCCTGAGTCATATTTCTTGTTCTTATAAGAACATACTCAAATTCATTCATATTTTCTGTCCAAAAAGCCACAAAGATCATAATTGAATCATCTTATACGTTACACGAACATAATGCAAGGTGCTATTGGATCAATCTCAACCCAAGAATCCTGGTAGGACTTCTCTCACACTTATAAATCGACAGTACATATAACTGATGAGCCTCCACTTAGAATCAAGGTTTGTATGAAGAAGCAAAAGTTAAACATTTCTCTACATTTTAATCCCACAACAACCGCCCCCACATTCGTAGTAGTGGTTTTTCTCACTTTACATCCACTATATACAGTATTTCATTACTGCATCAAGTTGATGTCTGCTATGAATATTCAAGGACTAGAATATATCAGATTCATTCTATACCTATCTCCACTTAGAAACGGACATATAATAAGTTGCCACTTCTTGTCCATTCAAAGATATCATTTGTGCTGATGTGCATGATCTAAGGATATGCTCTTCTTGTCCATTCAAAGATATCATTTGTGCTGATGTGCATGATCTAAGGATATGCTCTCAATGCACACGTGCGAATGACTCTCTGAACTATCCAGTCTTAAACTAAGACAAAAAGGAGGATGCATGGCAACATTTGATCATGAAATTCTAACAATCAATTCCAGAATTAAGACTTGATAAACTAATTAATCTATCACTAGCTAGTTGAAAACCTGATCTTTTCCAAGTAAATATCTCATCATTCCACTCAATATATATGTATAAATATTCTTCATATGAGCAAGGCTGACTAGTTTCTTCACTTACTTGAAATTGTGGAACTATACCAGAAAAATAAAAGTCAAATAATCCAGAAAAACACGCGCGAGTTTATAGTGGCTCTGCCACTTTCAAGACATATAGTAATACTTTATAGTTGCAACATGCATCTCCTTGGCACTTTTTTCTGTTATAAATTGCGTTGACACACACTGCTACTCCACTTAAGACATTCCACTATACTTGTGCCACTAGAAATATGACTCATTTTGCCTATAATCTCTCAGTTGTGCCTTTGGTTTTTCTTCTGTTTCTAGGTCATCTTGCTAAGAGTCAACTTGATTATAGGTTTTATGATTCCACTTGCCCAAACTTAACAAGAATCGTAAGATACAGCATGTGGCCAGTCATTGCAAATGATACTAGAATGGCTGCATCTCTTGTGCGACTTCACTTCCATGACTGCATTGTAAATGTAACTAGAATTTCTGATTCATTGTTGTTTAACAAATTGTACAGATATTTACATTCAGTTCTCCTTACTAAATTATTAATTATAAATCTTACATATTACTCTAAGTAAAACATGCATGATTAAATTATTTGTTGGCCTGAATAATGCATGCATGGCTGCATGTGCCAAACTAACAGTTGAATATGTAAATTTTCTCTGAGTGCTTACTAAGTTCTCTTAAACAGGGATGTGATGGCTCCGTCTTACTTGATCCTACTAGCACATCTGCGGGCGAGAAGAATGCTCTTCCTAATAAAAATTCAGCCAGAGGTTTTGAGGTTATTGACAAAGTGAAGGCAGATGTGGAGAAAGCTTGCCCCTCAGTTGTTTCTTGCACTGATATATTGACTCTTGCAACCAACGTTGCTCTTAGTCTAGTAAGAAATTTATTTATACACATGTGTTTTTGTTAATTTTTTTTAAATACCGTATATACAACTTGCCATTTTGCCCGAACCACTATTATTTTTTATTCTAATTAATTTTCTTTTGGTTTTTTAGGTTGGAGGGCCTTCATATTTCATCCCCTTAGGGCGTCGTGATGGACTAACAGCAAGTGAAAGTGCAGCAAACAGTGACATTCCATCACCATTTGAACCTTTGAAAAACATTACAGCAAAGTTTACATCTAAAGGTCTAAACTTGCAAGATATGGTTGTCCTTTCAGGTAATTAGCATACATGAGACATGACCTTTACAGATTTATTATGTATCTTCTTCCTTAATCTTAGTGTAACAATCTACTAACACAGTAAGGTAAAATTGAAAAAAAAAAAAACAATTTTAATACTTGATATAATAGAATTAATTCTTGTTTAATGTTTCATGACAAAGGTGCACACACTATTGGATTTGCTCATTGCTCCACATTTAAGGAAAGGCTATTCGATTTTGATAATACTGGTAGTCCTGATCCAAACCTTGATACATCACTTCTCAGCAACCTTCAAAGTGTATGTCCAAATGAAGCTTCTTCTGATACTAACCTAGCTCCACTGGATCCCGTGACAATTAACAAATTCGACAATATATATTATAAGAATTTAGTAAACAAAACAGGGCTTCTACGATCAGACCAGGCACTCATGGGGGACAATACAACTGCTGCCATGGTCCTCAACTATAGCAGGTACCCGTACTTGTTCTCCAGGGATTTTGGTGCATCCATGATAAAACTTGCCAATGTTGGTGTGCTTACAGGTCAAGATGGGGAGATTAGGAAGAATTGTAGGGTGGTAAACTAAAAGTAGTTGCTGTTCTCTCTGTCCAAATTATGCCAAATAAGAATGTGTATTGAAGTTGATTGAAAGTCCATATGTTTTAGTGTTCTGATGTATAAGCTGTAGGACAGTCGTGCACTTTTGCTTGCTTTCCAATTTGTATCACTATTCAACTAAAACTAAAACTCACTACAAGAAAACAGATCATAACTGACCGTCGACTTCGATCGGTTTAATAACAAATCGGTCGGTTTAAACAGTTAACCTGACCGGAGGTGATGGTCCGTCCCTGGTTGGTTATACCAAATTGGTCGTGTTTAAGGGTCATAACCGACCATAGGGGATGGTCGGTTATATGTTGTCAGGTTTTTTCGAAAGTGGGCTCTTTAACACAGGTGTCACCACGTGGCAACAAATGTCAGCAACACACGTGGAATGGTGGTCGGTTATGACATCGGTCTGTTTTATAACATAAGCGGTTGGGAGGCCACATATGAGAACTCATAACCGACCGAATATAACCGATCACATATCAAAGGAGACGGTCGGTTATGACTCTATGCGGTCGGTTTTCTATGCGGTCGGTTTTCTGGGTATCTGAATGGTAAAAAACGGTCGGTTATTGGTTGCTTCGGTCGGTATCTGGGTTTAATTTCAAAAAAAAAAATGCAGCAGCTGCAGTATTTATTACCCCCTGTATTTCTGTACCACTATACCATTCAAAACCAATCCAATTCCAAAACCAATCAATCAAATTCCAAAAACAAACATATAAACCAAAATTTAACATACATCTATAATTCATAAAATAAAAACATCGCTAATTAAACCAAAGTTAACTCCGATATAATCGTATAAGTCATACAAACCAAATTCGATCTAATATCCGAATTAAACGGATAACCAACCAATCATCCAACAAAATACCATCATTACAACAAAAACATTAAAGTACTACTACTCCGACAAAGTTCAGAAAACAAAACCTTCCAACAAATTACTACTAATCCGACAAAGAAACAGAAGAGCTGTTAGATCCATCCTCCTCATGACTATTGCCGCCGTTCTCATCTTCGCCAACCTCAATGTCCGATTCCTCATCCACGTCGGTATAATCTTTTTCTTCCTCCTCAACTCGATCCTTTTCCTATGCACACATATAAAACAATTAAAAGCAATTAAAGACCAATAACACATTTAAAAGCAATTAAAAACAATGGATAAAATAATATATTATAATATCATGTCCGCTAAGAGAACAAACTAAATTTATTTGAAAATGCTAAGAAAATTAATTAAATAATAATACTAGCTAATTAAACGACACAAACTCATTTATATAGAATATCGATCATACTAAATCAATCTAACTCAAATATAGTACTAAGGCCTTGAACACAAATGCTAGACATAATAATTGTACCATTAAATTAATTAACAAAATGAGTAATTACATATTATAACCACAATTAAGGCCACAATCAAATATCTATATCACAACCTATTACCCAGACTAATACATACACATAAAAGCAATGGATATAAATAAAAGTGTGGATTACCGCTTGAATACGAGCTTCGGTTTTTTGGAGGATGCCCTCAATCAAGGTGCTGACAATGTGTACAATCTCACCGCCAATAGATTATTCCATTGAACCCTTTGACTAGGGTCGGCCGATGGATCAGAGGTGTCAAGAGCCGTGCGTGCAAAGTTAGCTACCTCTTCATTGGACAGCGGACGAGCAAATTGATGAGGATTGGCACGGACCTCCGTGAGCATATTTCTCACAAATGAGAGATAGACATTATCGGGAATCAGCTCACGTTGTCGAGGAACGGATGAAGAGGAGCCGGCTTCACCTCGGGTGGAATCTCGGTAGCGTGTTGCAAGTGTTGGAATAAGATCGGAAGCTCGAACATCCGGGAACCCGATAACATAATTCTTGTCAGGTCCAATATGTTTGTAGAAGGGGGGTTGAATACAAACGGTACTGTTTAATCGAAATTTGTCCGGATAAATTTAATTTATATTTTGACAAATTTGAGCGGAATTAAATGAAACAAAATTCAAGTTGAATATAAAATTATATTAACTTGAGGGGTTTGTTACAAATACAGTACAGAATTTATATGTAGTTAATAAAAACAAATTAGAAAATTTGACATGAATTTTTCTAGATTTGTTAATAAAAATTGAGATATAGATTAAGAGTAAAAACTCCCTAATAGTACAAGAGACTCAAGTAAACAAGTTCTATCGGATCAGATATTAAAAATAAGATGAATTTGATTTTCTATGAATTTTTCCAGCTCCTGCAGGTTGTGTTCTTGATGAGAGAGAATAGATTTTTGTTTTTTGAAGATGATATATTCTGTGTGTTGTTGTGTTCTGGCCGCCTGTCTTGATTTAATATAGTCTTCTGCCTCTTTTCTTTTTTATTTGTACTGCCAAGACAATCGGCAAGACCATCTGTTCTTCCAAGACAATCAAATTTGTACTGTAAAGACAATCGACAAGACAATCCAAAACCTCCAAGACAATCAACTTGTACTGCCAAGACAATAGGCAATACAATGGGCAAGACAATCCAAGCTTACCAAGACAATCGGCAAGACAATTGAATTTTGAGATATTTGTCTTGCTTTAACAGCTGTAGAAGACTTTTCCTTTTTAATCATCATCAAGACTATCGGTAAGACAATTGAAATTGTCTTGTTGAATTAAAAAACTCTGGCCTTGACTGAATTGAATTGTTTTGTTAACAATTGATTTGAACTGCCAGTTGAAGAACCAGTCACAAGATAGGACGTGCAGCACACGCAAGGCCTATGCTGGCTTGTCCATGGCGCGTGTTCTGCACGCGCGTTACAGGCGAGTAGAATTCTTGCCGACAGCCCACATGATGCACCAGACAACCTATTTTTCATTTTGCAGTACTTGATTGAATTCTTTTGCTTTTCTTCTTTAACAACCAAGTCGACACAAGCATTTCTATCTTTTGAATTACTGCTTGTGTCTCCCTTTTGCTATTCAACTAATTTAACGTGGTCTTCAATTAATTTAATTAATTAATTTAATCACATATTGATTAATTAATTAATTAATTAAATCAATTTAAATTAATACATTAATTCAAACTTAATTAACATGACAATTAATTTAATAAATAAATTAATTCAGAATGAATTAATTTATTAATTAAATCAATTACATAATTATATTAATTAAATGGGAATTAATATAAATCATTCGACAGCTCAAATCTTTTCTCGAACCACTGAAAGTAATAAAGAATTACCACTGAATTTTCGTTGACGCTCGATGCACGGTCTAGTTCATGAGCGACTAACTCCAACGGCTTTTCTTTATTTTTGACTCTATGATTTGGTTTCTTTCTTCTCTTAACATACCAGTCTTGACAGCTTGAACCACTGAAGTTAATGATAAACAACCACTGTTTAATGTTGACACTCGATGTACTGTCTGGTTCATGAGTGACTAACCGCAATGACTGTTCTTCGTATTTTGACTTTAAAATGTGGTTCATTTTTCTTTTCTCCTCTCTCTATTAATTCTTCTGTACTGTCTCTGTCACTGTCGAAATCTCTGTCACTTTAAATGAATCCACTTCTTTAACGAATACTTCACTAAGGCTTGATCAGATGTCTGAACTTCTTTCAATGTAGTAATTCCTCAAGTCTGTAGATTGACCTTGATCTTTTTCTTCTGACAGATAATACAATCTGAGATTCCTTGTGACAGTCTATATACTATTTACTATTACAATCTTGTTCAAGTTGAGTTGTATCCTCGAAATACAAATAGGCTATCATATACCTTTCAATTCTTAGGTTTTTCACCTTTGGAGACCCCGGTTGCTTCCATCCACCAATCCCAAGGCTCGTCTCTCTCTCTCTCTCTCTCTCTCTCTCTCTCTCTCTCTCTCTCTCTCTCTCTCTCTCTCTCTCTCTCTCTCTCTCTCTCTCTCCCTCCCGTTTGAGTCACTTCCACAGGCATACGGTGAAGAATAGCGGCATATCGTTCATACACATGTTATAAGTTTAATTAGTACAAATTAAACATAAAGATAATATTACACACTAAGATGAACAAAATCACATAAAGATTACACACTAAGATGAATAGCACCATAAGACAAGATTACCGCAATGCGCATGGCAGCCGAAGTAGTATACACCGGACTTGCGGGATCAGAGCCAACTTTAGTATGACATTTGTCCCACACCACAAGTTTCGTCGGACTCTTATTTTCTTTCTTTTTCATTTCCTTCCAAGAAAGAAAATAGATTAAGATTAACAATCACAAATTGTGTTTTAAAGTGAAATAACCTTTTGTGCATATGTGTGCATATTAAAATATTCTTACCAATCTTACGGAATTGAAAGACCGAGCACCGGCACTATGCAACCTTTCTACCAAACTGCGATTGGCAGCTCCAACCGTTGCCCTATGCTAGTGCCCTTCATTCGTCTCCCAATAATTCAACACATCCTTCCAAAACACAAGGGACCAATAGGAAGGCTTTAAAGATATCTTTGGAATCCCACTTTCCCTATGTTTCCTCTCGACACTGCTTTTTAGCTCATTCATAGTCCTTTTGATGGTAAGCTTTATATGATCCTCAATGATTTTTGTTGCTTTCGAACGGCTTTGTCCCTTCTCATGCTTGTAATATTCCTAAAAAATAAGATCAAATATATAATCAATTTCATCATCAAAAGTATATATGTGGCTAGATTCATTATAATAAACATAATAAAAAAGTATTTGTTTTTTACTTACTTTAAACTCCTTAACAATTTCCGATAACCATTTTGGAAAAGCGCGATCAATGTCACTAAAAATGTAGTAACCCATGGGCCACTTTTCCCGAACCATAGCAAGCAAAGTCTTCTTTGCCACATCATCTTCGATACTAAATATTGCATTTTAAAAAGATTAACAAATGCAATTAATTAACATTTTGATACTACATAGGGGATATCATAAACGAGATATACCAATTAACATTTTGATATGCAATTAACATCGATGTCACTAAAAGATTGCTTTAAGTGTGATATGCCCTAAACTAATTAACATCTTCAAATTAAAAATCAAATTACAAGAACAAAGGGGAAGCATTTTATACCCAATATAAAATGCCCAAAGGGGAAGAACAGAGTATATATACACGAAGTCGAACTTACAAAGCCATTAGAAGTAATTACAAATATATACGAAGAAGAAATTGATGAAGAAAACTTACTTCAAAGCAAGAAGACGAAGATGAAGAAGCACGTCGAGCCATTGATTTAGTGTATAAAGAACGGTGAGCCATTGATGAAGAAGGACGGTGTCAAGGGCTTGTATCGTCGGCGCAGGATAATTGAGAGAGGAGTAATTGTATTTGTGTAGGTATTGTAAAAAGTGAGAATGTGAGCAGGTTTTTTTTATTTATACTCAGTTTATAACCGACCGACAGGACGGTCGGTTATATTGTTGGATAGTGTGCAACACCCAAAACGACATCGTGTTGTCAAGGGTGTGATTTTTAATTTTTCCCAAAAAAATTCATTTTCCACCCAAAAAGTTTTCATTTTCCGCCCAAACACATAACCGACCACTAACATGGTCGGTTTTTCCCAACCCTAGAAAAATAGAAGTGAATTTATTTTACTCGTATAAATGTATAAATATTTTTTATACAAGTAAAAATACAAATATCTTCATTTTATTATCAAACATGATAAGTGAATTTACCCTTTCATGGGTAAATTATATTTTGTTATAAAAGAATTATATTTTTTCAATTTTATGTTTAATTTGATCGTTTTTTAACATATTGACCGATTAAAGTACTAGTTGACCGTTAAATTACCAAATCAAATAAATGTATATTTTTCTGAAATTTTGGCAATAACATTAAAAATGATGGATCTTGACATCCGTCCGGTTTGATCGTAGAGAAATATTTTTAAAAAAATCGAAACCCTAAACCGTGACGAAACTCTGTTTAGGGGTACTAGTTGACCGTTAAATTACCAAATCAAATAAATGTATATTTTTCTGAAATTTTGGCAATAACATTAAAAATGATGGATCTTGACATCCGTCCGGTTTGATCGTAGAGAAATATTTTTAAAAAAATCGAAACCCTAAACCGTGACGAAACTCTGTTTAGGGATACTAGTTGACCGTTAAATTACTATATCAAATAAATTTATTTTTTTCTGAAATTTTGGAAATGACATTGAAAAGGATGGATCTTGACATGTGTATGGTTTGATCGTCGAGAAATATTTTTAAAAAATTCGAAACACTTATCAGGGACGAAACCATGTTTAGGGTATTAGTCAAAGTACTAGTTATTGGACACGTTTCTTTCTTTCAAGCCAAATTAAGTTCTTCCATTACTACTACTATTTTTAGTTGTTTTGTAGTTTTCACATTGAGTATAACTAGCTGGTTGTGTATGAATTTTTATCCAAATTTTTGCATTTTTTCTATTTTATTTAATTTATTAATTTCTTTTACAAACTACTTAAAAATGAGGGAAAAATAAAATTATTAGAAAATTAGGTAATATTCGTCGCAGAAATAGTTATCAAGAATACTCGGATGTGTATAAATTTTAAGTTAAATTTATCATATTTTTCCTTATTTTTATTTATTTTTTTGACTAAATTTTCAAGACTATGGTCGGTTATATATTACAGTGGTCGGTTATGTGATGAAGACGGTCGGTTATGTCTTTCTTCGGTTGGTTTTCTGGAAAACCTTTGGTAAAAAACGGTCGGTTATATCTTTATTCGGTCGGTTTTCTGGAAAACCTTTGGTAAAAAACGGTCGGTTATATGACATATCGGTCGGTTTTCTGGGAATTATTATGTCAAAAATTGATCCTAAAACAAAATACCAACCTTCTGCCAATAATAATTAATCATACATCAAAATACCAACCACCAACAACATTACAAACAACATTATTCAATTTCGTCAAAACCGTCTTCGTCTTCATCATCGTTACCTTCTCTTTCTTCTTTTTCCTCTTCTTCTTCTTCTTCTTCTTCTTCTTCTTCTTCTTCTTCTTCTTCTTCTTCTTCTTCTTCTTCTTCTTCTTCTTCTTCTTCTTCTTCTTCTTCTTCTTGATTTTCATGTCGAATAAATGTGAGTCGTCCATATTGTAAAAAATTGACAAAGAGTGAAAAACTCCCGACATTAGATCTATCTTCTTGAAAAGCATCCTCAATAACATGTTGCACAATGATAGATTCATCTATTGGACGACTTTTAGATTTGACCACCGTATATATTTTGCTTCGTGGATCCAAAAAATTTACATTCCTCAACATTGCAACAACGAGATATATTTGAGGAATAACCGTCTGGAAGTTTCAATGAGCAAATCCAATGGCACAAAAGTAAGTTGTTTTCTATTTAGGGAATATGGTGCTTTTGGCATTTTGCCATTTTCATCAATCCACAAATGAGGCAACACACCAAAGTGTTTGCAATCCGCCCTTGCTTTCTTGTGATCCTTTGACTTTGCCCCATTTACAATAGTAAAAAAATATGTTTTCAAACACATTTTTTTCCGTATGCATGATATCAATTGAATGTCGTAAAGTATGTGATGACCAATAAGGGAGTTCATAAAAAATTGGAACATGAGTCCAATGATGCTCTTCCCCATAACCGGCAATTCTTACTTTGGCATTAGTCTTTTCGGGTGGTGGAAAAATTAAACCGTCAAGCAACTCCTTTACATCCTTCCCGGGAAAACGACCACGAAACAAATTACTTTTTTCGCGCAATGGATCATTTGGTTCAAGGAATATTCGGTTCGTGCCATGAAAACTACATTTTCCAGAATGTTTTAATTGGAACCCTTGCACACTTCCACCACACACTTGACATCCCATTTTCCCTTTACCCGACCACCCACTTATCATACTCATAGCGGGAAAATCATTAATAGTCCACATAAGAGCCGCTCGCATTGTAAAATTTTGCTTTGAAGATTGGTTAAATGTTTCCACTCCGGTATTCAACAATATCTTCAATTCATCAATGAGAGGCCTTAGACAAACGTTAATATCTTTGCCAATGCTATTCGGACCCGAAATAATATCGGTCATAAACATATAAGGCTTTTTCATACACATTGAGGGAGGAAGATTATAGACAACAACCACCACAGGCCATACACTATATGTTTTCTTTCCGGTAGGACCAAATGGATTGAAACCATCGGTCGCTAAGCCAAGCCTTATATTTCGAATCTCTTTAGCAAATGATGGATAGCGACGGTTAAAATTTTTCCATTCATCTCCGTCCGCGGGATGACTAGGGGCTCCATTTTCCGGATAAATAGGGGCTCCATTTTCAACAATCACCTCATACAATTTCTTAGCACTATCATTTGGAGCTTCTTCTACATTACAAGTACCCATACCCGAGGTGTCATAAAATTCATAATGTGCACCGGCAAAATCATGTAACATTGCATTCAAATCTACCGGTTGGTCTATCCTTAGAGGTTCCCGATGACTACGATGATGTGATTCTCGACTCTCTTTTCTTTTCACAACTTCACCGTGCGATGTCCACATGGTATAACCCTCAAGCATCCCTTTAGAAAGCAAATGAAATCTAACTTCATCCAATGGTAACCAATTTAAATTTTTACAACGCTTACAAGGACACTTCATCCTATCATCTTCCATTCCTTTTTCACTTGCAAATTTTAAAAAAATTTCCACACCATTTCTATATTCCGGAGTCAAAGAAATTTTATCACTTTGTAATTGATTACTTATCCAACTTCGATCAATGTTTTCCATCTACATAAAAGAATTATATATAAACACATATACATGAATTATATGAACACATATATATATGAATTATATGAACACACACACACACACACACACACACACACACACACACACATATATATATATATATATATATATATATATATATGAACACATATATATAATCACTTACATTATATGTTGTAGCTTCAAATTCTTCAACTTCAATTCTCTTCTAACTACTTTACTTTCCTTCTCTAGCTACTTTTCTTTTTTTACTTTGTTTGTAAGAAATAAGAGTGTTAAAAGAAAAAATATAACTTTGAAAAAGAATATATAAAGTCAAAAAATAAAACCGACCGATCTATCGGTCGGTTATGTTCCCTTAACAAGAAACGGTGTCGGTTTCGACGATGCGATCACAAATATTTGTTCTAAAAAATTCTTCATTTTCATTTCTCGTTGCCATGTCAGCATTAAAACCAACCGTGAATAGGTGGTCGGTTTTAAGTTTACCACGTCAGCAGCACGATGTCGTTTTTGGGTGCCTTTCCGTTAAAACCGACCGAGTGTGTGATGGTCGGTTTTATTGTGCCGTGTTTCCTTACGGTCGGTTTTGTGCGATCGGTTTTAAGCGGTTTTGTTGTAGTGACTATAAATTGTCTGATTTAGCTATTTCTATTAATTAAATATTTAACTTTTGAAAAAAACACTAAATAAGGGGTTTTTTTTATTTATAAAAAGGTTTAAACATACTACCACCACACCGATCTTTAAATCCCCAAAATTCCAATTCTTTTAATTTTTTATATACTAGCTTATAACCCATGCGTTGCGCGGCTCCTCTTTTAATATTTATAATTATATTAATTTTTTTAATTTTATATGTTATTAATTTATATATTAAATTATTGTTAAAAAATTGATATATATATATATATATATATATATATATATATATATATATATATATATATATAAGATTTTACACATTTGATTTAATATTTGTACTCTATCTTGAATTCTTAAAATTTGATTTGGACGATTTTTCAGCCCATGTGAAATTAACAAACTAATCTCTAATTTAGTGATGATTTAACAATTATTTTTCAATTAAACCTATGCAAAAATTGACGAATTTTTATGTTGATATTCTATTTGATTTATGAATTCTACTTACAATTCGTTTTGATTATCAAAATACCCTTTCAATTATTTGAAGATAGTTCTACTAACAATCAAATACAATTTTAATAATAAGTATAAAAGAGAATTTTTTTCCAAAATTTTGATAATCAGTAGTCTAGTCCTCCATACGACAAAGATTTTAAAATAAAAAGATGAAAACTGTTGTATCCAGCATAAAAAAAAAATTTATATTTTAATATGTTATAAACTAAAAAATATATTTATATTGAAATACGAAAATATATATCTCAATGATTTAAATCATATATAATTAGATTTTCCACATTTATTAACATTATAAATGTAGGACTTCTACATTGAATAAGATTAATGTAAAAATTCGTAATTATATTTCCTTTTGAGATTCTGAGTGTTTTTATTTGAATAATAATTAGGGAAATTCTCGTTGGTACCCTTCTAGAATTGGCTTTTCCAGATGGTGCCATTTCATGTTTTGGACTTCCGACTGGCACCCCTAAACTAACTGATTACCCTAATAATGCCATTCTGTTAATCAAAACGTTAACAAACGTTAACCACACAGAAATAACCCTTAAATAGACAATTCCATTAAGTTCTTACAACTGCAATATTCTGATACACTTGGAAACATGATGATCAAAAGATAATAACAAAAGATGGTTTAAACCAGCAAAACTAGTACAAAAACATCATAATAATGTTTCAAAATATCAGAATTCCAAGTCATAAAGCTAAAATAAGATCATATCATGGTTGAGATTGTGATGCAGGCCCTTGTGACATGTTGACAGATGCTTGTGAGGCTGCTGCTTTGGCTGTCTTGGCTACTACTCTTGCTGCCTTGGCTGCATTAGTTTGATCTCTTTTCCTAGGATGCCTAACAATTGGAACACCACTGGCTTTCATTTATTTCATTTGTTTTTCAGTCAAGCCCCCTTTGCATGTCCTTAAATTATGACCAAAACAGTGACACTTTGTACATTTCACAGTTTTAGCCCTTTTCCCCTTCTGATCCTCCCCTTCCTCCCTTTTTCTATTCCTACATGGTCTTCCTACTCCCCTCTTCAATGTTGGAGGCATAATAATAGGTAAATCAGTATATTAGGGCCATTGTTCTTTGTTAGGAATAGGATGTATGGTGAAATTGTAAGTTTGCCTATATGTCCTAACATGGTACCATGAACTCACAACTTTCTGAGGATCAATTTTAGCATGGACCATTGCCCTAATGGCATGCCTACAAGGGATACCAGATATCTGCAAAGCCCCATAACTACAAATTTTGTTATTTAAAGACAAAGGAAATTGAGATTTACCCTCATGAATCTCATATTCTCCTTCTAGCTGTTGTATGTGGTATTTTTTTAGCAAACTTTGACTGTTGAGGGACTGAAGGTGTAGGAGCTTTTTCTGTCAAAACAGGGGAAAACCTAGGGCTTCTTCTAGGTTTCAATCCTTGAAAAGCTGTCTTAGGAGATATAGGTTCAGGTGGTAAGTTACTTTGAGAAGCTTTAGGCTTTGATTTTGGTATTTTTTTGGGGTTTTTTCCCTTGCTGTTTTTTTTGGTTTTGTTCTGGGTAGGTTCATTAGCAGGAACAAATTTGTCTTCAAGCTCATCAAGAAAAGGTAGGTAGGAAGTGTATCATCAAGTGATGTATCATCAAAAGTAGGAGGAGGTGTACTATTAACCTTACTATTTTCCTCAGCCATTCTTGTCAACACCAACTTGTATAGAGGATTAGGTGTTAAAGTTGTTCCAACCCAGATTGGGATAGTTGTCTTATCAGTTAACCTTTCCCACATTAGGAGAAGATCCTTATCAGTTACCAACTTCCTATGCTCCATTTTCCATGCATACTGAAAAGTTGGATAAGCATAATCCAACTTCAAACCCTTTTTTTTTGCTTCATCCTCGTAAGCGATAACAATATCCAGCAAATTAGACCTTTCTACCTTTACTCTAATATTAATCTCTGTAGTTCTCCAAATTATCCTCAACACTCCATAATCATCACCCATTCTACATCAAATTAACAAACAATATTCACCTGGTGCCAATTTGTAATCTTAAACAAATTAGTATAACTACATGCTCAAGTCAATTCTCCATTACCACTACTAGAAATCTGTTAATAGACATCACACATTAGACATCGGTTAGAAAAGCCAATGATGTTAAAAGTCTCTATAACATCAGAAATAACTAAACTGATGTCTAATTGTAGTAAACACAACACTTCATTATAAAAATGATGTCTAAAGATCCGTTTTTAAAAATGTAAATCTGTGCTTCCCCCTTTTCCTTTCCTCCCTTAACAAAATATTCCCCCCTTAACCAAATTTTCCCACCTTGTATCAAAATTTCCCAACTTATCATTCCCCCAATTAACCAAAATCTCCCCCTGCTTCCCCCTTAATTCAAAACTAAAAATCAAAAACATTAAACACAAACACAAAACATAAAACACACGCTCGCTTCTCTCTTCTCTTCCAAGAACCGTAACAAAATTTCATCTCCCCCTTTTATGTTTCAAGAACCCTAACCATTATCTCCCCTTCCCCCTTTTTTCTCAATACTCTCTCTTTCTGCCTCTCTCTCTCACGACTCTCTCTCGGGCCTCTTTCTTTCTCACTATCTTCCTCAAAACACAAACTCGCCTATACAAATACAAACTCATCAACAAATAGTGGAGGGTACCAAAACACATACGGTAACACATAACACATAAAAACCTCTTTCCCCACCTCTCTCCCTCAGACTTCACCTCCCTCCCTCCCTCTCATCTCTCACACCCCTAAATCTCTAAATCCGATTAGAGCATCCAAAACCCCAAAACTAATTGAAGCTTTAATTAGGGTAAATATTCAATTAGAGGTAATTCATCTTTTTTTATTATATATGTATATGTATTATTTAAATTGTAAATTAGGGTTCATTACCCAAAACTCATCAAGCTCGATTAGAGGTATATACACAATATTGTCTATTTATTTTTGTCATTCGATTAGATTATATGTTCTTAATTTTCTGCCAATTAAAGTTGCTATTTAAAAATTTCAATTTATTTAAGGTAATTTTGTGTTGGATTAGACCACAATATTATTCGATTATATGTGTATGTATGTATATATATGTAAGAAGGGAGTTTGCTCTATTGTATACCTATGTATGGATGTTAGAATTATGTCCAGATTTATTCAAATCTAACATAAATTATCAAAATTATGTTGTTAATTGGTTTTTGTTAATTGCATTATTTTAATTTGATACGTGACGTGTTCGATTGTTTTGGATAAATACAGAATATGAGTTTAATGAAGTGGCTTTGCAGGCTATTGGAGCAGAAAACTGGAAATATTGGTAGGATTTTTTTCTCAAAACTTATTAGGTTAGTGTGACTTGTTACATAGTAACAGGGACACAGATTCATAGGTGCATACATAACTGTTTCATCTGTTGGATCAACTCTTAAGGTGCAAGTTCAAGTAATTTTACTTTCGATGTGTATCTTTCATTTAGAATCAACATATGTGCAGAAGATTATCACATCCATTAAGTGATACTATCTTGCTTCTGCTTTTTATGGAAGCAAATTATAATGATTAGATCTATGAATATTATTTCCGAGTCTGAAATTTTTTAATGAACTGCAGGAGTATCTTCAATTTATTAAAGCACATTTAGGTGATTAAGGTATCGGTCCCCTGATGGAGGTTTTTTGTTGTTTAAGGTACTAGTTCTTCTTGTTTGTTTTTTGTCAAATCTTAAATTTTAAATCTCTACAATAACTTTACAAAACAATTTTCAATGATTTTAAAACTCCTGTTTTCTTTTAAGAATGGCCTGAAAAGCTTTAAATCATAAACATATTGCCTCTGTACAATTTTCTGATTAAGGCATAGTTGTTTTACTTGATTGACTAATTTCACTGATCTTATGTCCTTTAAATACTTTCCAAGTCTTATTCCTTCATTGATCACCTAAAAAATAAAAACGGTTAAAGTGCAGCTCTATTTTGGAAGGTAGCAGTTTCAACTCTAAAACTAACATATTATCCTTTTGTGTTAAGTTATTGCTCAAAAACTTTCATTACTTTGTTTTCTATTTATTTGTTAATCTTACTCAATATAGTGTTAATATAATTTGATGATAGATCATTATAGTGAGTTACATAAGAATTTGATTTGGATTAAATTGATATGTTGCAAATATAACCACACCAAGGTCTTCTCAGGGTTCGTGAGTTCACACTAGATGGGATTGAACCAACTTAGTCCAAGAGCTTATGTATTAAAAATATTACAAGAGGTGTATGTGTCTAATTACGTCTACATTAGAGCATGCGCCAGTTGCATGATTAAGAACACGACGTATGTTGCTTCAGGGTTTACAAATGGTGTTTATATATGTCTTTGAGGTCATTTATAAATCTATTGGTCTATCTCCCATGCCTTTGTGGTATTTGAATAGTCAGAGTGTATATTAGAATACGTTGTAAAACGATAGCAAACTCCTCTACTTTAATTTATTTCCATTTATTTCATTTCCCATAGCAAACTCCTCTACTTCAATTCTGAGGCAAGTCTAGCTCTGAGCAATTGTTTCGTTTATTCTGTATTAGATTTTATTTGATAGATATTGATTATTATAGATATTATAGATATTTTATCAAGAGAATTGTTTTTTATTTTAACAAATTCTAATTATAATCCTGGTTGTCACAATGCCAGACTAGTCGCAGTTTACTATGTTATGCAAACTGCCTGGTTTTATGTCGTATACCATTATGTTGTATCTTATGCGATGGATAATGATCCAACTTACTGTATATTCTGTTCACAGGGTCGTTTTTATTTTGGACAACTGATGGAGGAAGAACATGGTTGTGATGCAAATGTGTCACCGGTATAAAAAATTACTCATGAGTGTTTCTTTTACTTTTGACCATCCATGATCAACTATTTATGATATCCGCTTTCAGGTGCATTCAGGTATAGCTGAAGTTGCTGCCGCGAAGGCACGGATGTTCATCATTTAGCCCGACGGAAGTAAGTAGATGAACTACTTATTTTAATTGTTTCCTTTTATAGTACAGAAGTGGCATGCCAACTAGCAGTGCACATAAATAATCGGAAAATAAAACAATGACCAAGCCAATTACTCAAAGGTCGCTTAACTTCAATTCATTGGTGTCTACGAGTAGAGTGCCAGCTTTTTTTAATGGATACCTAAAGTATATAAATCTGAGGAAGACTTAACATTCATGTGTATTAACAACTTACTGCAACAAATCTGGGCATGTGTCTTAAGGTTATTGTTCACAAAGTTGCTGCATATTCTTCTAAGTTTTTAGTGATGTATAAAACCATGTGCTAAGTAGAACAAATGTAGTTCTAATATACGTAGAATGTATTTTCTCTTTAGAAATATATTGAGAATTCAAGAATCTAATTTAGGTGATTATTTGAAGGTATGGAAATTTGTATAATGAAAAGAATGTGGGAATCAGTGGAACCCATACTCATGCTGGTCCAGGGGGTTATTTACAGTATGTTGTTTACATAGTAACTTCTCTTGGCTTTGTGCCACAGTCATTTGAAGCTATTGTGACTTTTGACACAATTTTCTGTTTGAGTTAATCTAATGCTTCCTTGTTGATTTTTGCATGCAGTGGGAGAAGGAACAACATGGGGTGTTTTTGCATGCAAGAGTGCTTGTGAGGCGTTTGGGCTCAATACAATGGAGAGTTTGCAAATCCGACAACATGTTGTTCATCTTTTTATTCAAGCATTCATGTAAGATATTATATCAATGTAGTTTCGATAATGGATGGTTTGGATTATGCAATTAGTTTCGATATTGCATTGGATAATGTAGTTCACCGATTGAATGCATACTTGGTTTTGGTATATCGGTTTTTTGATTTTGGTATATTATTTATCTGGTTTTGGTATATTGGTTTTTGGTAATTAGGTCTGTCATACATACATGGCATCCATGAATAAAAGAGCAAAATAAATCAGAAAACCAAAAAATTGATATCTGAGGAATAAAAAGACAATGATTATTACTAGAGAACTGATGTAAAATACAAAGAAACACATCAGCCCTTACTAAAAAATCGATGTAAATTTGAAACATATACATCAATTCAATATTAGGAAACCGATGTAAAATTGAAACATATACATCAGTTCACTATTAAGAAACCGATGTAAATTTGAAACATAGACATCAGTTCACTATTAGGAAACTGATGTAAATTTGACACATATACATCAGTTCATTATTAAGAAACCGATGTTAATTTGAAACATAGACATCAGTTCACTATTAAGAAACTGATGTTAAACATAAACATTGACATCAGTTAAAAACCGATGTCTAAGACCCCTACCTTTCTCTACACATGCGAAGACATCGGTTCTGGTTTTACATCGATGTCTATTGACATTTTTCTAGTAGTGTACTCGGAACATCAAAATTAGAATACATATCATTTATACATTTGTACGATCATATTACATCTAAATGTACACATATGAACATATACATACAAAAGAACATATATATACACAAAATACTTTGATTATATACACACCCATGTACGAAAATATGAAAAGAGTATGTACCTGTGGTTGGAATCAGTTGATATGGTCGTGATGACGGTGGTCGCCCTTTTCCCCTCTTTGCTTGGAACCCTAATTCACTCGATTGCGTCTATCTGGTTTCCCCTCTTTTCGTTCTTTTATTTACTTTATTTATGTGTGTTTTTTTTATTCAATTTTTGTTTAAAATAAATTATGTTTAATTAGCTACTGATGACGTGGTTAACGTTTGTTAACGTTTAGATTAACATAAGGGCTTAATTAGGGTAATCAGTTAGTTTAGGGGTACCAGTCAGAAGTCCAAAACATGAAATGGCACCATCTCAAAAAGCCAATTCCAGAAGGTTACCAACGAGAATTTCCCTAATAATTACTAAAGCATCACTAAATAGTCTAAATTAAAGATAATTTTATGAGATTTGCGTGAATTGTAAAATCATTCAAATCAGATTTCTAGATCTCAAGATAGAGCCCAAATAGTAAATATGAATTTTTTTAATACTAATAAAAAATTAAATAAAATTCAATGTTAATACAACCTTTTTGAATTATATCCTTTTCAGATTATAATTTTCTTTTTAAAATTCAATTATAATTCAACATTTTTTAATTATATCCTTTTTAGATTATATAATTTTTTAAATTCACTTTTGATACAACTTTTTCTAATTATATCCTTTTTAGGTTATAATTTTATTTTTAATGTGATATAATCTTGATCGTCTATTTTTAATCCAACGGATCATATGATTTTGGTAGTATAGTGACCAGACCAAAAATTTGGATAAGATCCCTCTTATGCTTATTATATATAAGGATATAATTTTATAAAATCTTCCGATACTATCAAATTGACTCACTTACGAAAATAAATATATGCATAAATACAAATAAATATATACATATATATATATAGGGTCATATTTTAATAGAGAATAAGTTATCCTAAAAACTTGAAATCGAGACATATTTGTAATTTAATTAAAAATTCAGAAGTCATCAACCACTATCATCAGAGTCACAGATTTGATTTAATTCTTTCACACGCATCATCGTTGGACACTATATCTATATATCTTTATCATTAGTCACTACCTGTATATATTGTTGGGCTTGCTAAGCAGGCCTTAACTCCACATTAGTATGATATTGTCCGCTCTGGGCCGAGCCCGCACGGATTTGTTTTTGGGCACATCCCAAAAGGCCTCATACTAATGGAGTTAACTGGCTGCTTATTAACTAGCTATCTGCCCCTCCCACAACCGATGTGGGAAAACTCCTAACAATCTCCCTCTTCACACATCGGGCTCGACACCTGTCGAATCTGCCTCCTTCTGTGTGATCTGGCTCCCCTTTAACCCATACTGGAAGCTCCTGGCTATCTGGCTCCTCGAGCTTATACTGAAAGACCCACCTGCCTCCCCCTTAAGCCTATCCTGGGTAGCCCACCTGCCTCTTCCTAGGCCAATTCTGGAAGCCCATATGAGATTGTTTTGGACCGTTATAACCAAAGCTCTGATACCACTTGTTGGGCTTGCTAAGCAGGCCTTAACTCCACATTAGTATGATATTGTCCGTTCTGGGCCGAGCCCGCACGGATTTGTGTTTGGGCACATCCCAAAAGGCCTTATACTAATGGAGTTAACTGGCTGCTTATTAACTAGCTATCTGCCCCTCCCACAACCGATGTGGGACAACTCCTAACATATATTGCATCATATGTAAAAATAACATCACCACTAAAACTTCCTCCTATAATCTCCACCACTTCCGATCAATATCATCACCCGAATCAACACCATCACGCCTGTCATCATTTCTTATCTTAAAGTATGATTTACGAGTATAAATCCCCAGATCAAAACGTGCGAATCATCACTTTTGTATTACTGAATTACCAATTTTTTCTGTAAATATCAGTGATTATTATGGGTCTACTTAATGATTTCCATATGAAAATTTTATAATCTTAGAATGGCCTAAGGATAATCTCATGCCCGTTTTTTCCTTTTAAAATTATTGATTTCACATTTATTCTGTTTATAAATTATATTATTCTTGTAATTTATTTAGATTACAAAGGAAAGATATTTATAATTTTTAAATTGTTGAAATAATTTTATCTACGTTTCGATAAAAATTGTTGGAAACCAATAATAACCTAAAGCAATATAAAAAAATAACACTATTATATTACAGGATATATTATCATTTAAGTAGAAAATTAGCAAAAATATATGCCCGCGAAGATCAATATTTCAATGTCGATTCCATTGCATGGAAAATGAAAATAAAATTAACAATACCTTAGATCAGAATTCAAAAATCCACCATCCAAATTTCAAATTAATTTGGTGCTTCAAGTTGTTGAGACTAAATAAGATGTTCAACTGAGTATTCTTGTTCAAACCCAAGATAGCAATCTGATACTAGTACGAGTTTCATTCCCTTGAGAGTATATGTAGTTGATGTCACCTTCATGTGAGAGACCAAGCAGTCAGAAAAAGAAACGTGTTTCATAGCATATAATTCAGAGGTTGAGGTATTACCAAGAATCAACCACCATGCTTCTTCTTGGACCTTTGGAAATCGAGGGGTAAATGCTCGGGATGATTTCTTGTAGAGGTTTATTTTTTCCAGTCTAACGTTTACACTAGGTGCTAAGCTTACACTGTTAAGCTCTCTTCTCGGACTCTTTAGCTTCACTTGAACATTCGGAAAATTCTATAGATCCTGATATAGCCTTGATGCAGTTGAACTTCCAACAAGAGACTGCAGGTTATTCTTGGAAAGAACCAGTAGTTGCTGCACAGTTGAGATGCTATTTTTGAGTAGCAAATTGAGAAGATCGTCAGTCATTTGCGACAACATCCACAATTGAGAATCTGTGTTAAACCATAAACCCTGCATGACTGTGACGCCCCTAGATCCGGGGTCGGAGACCTAGGCGCTCACAGTCCATTTTCCATTAATAACATACCTGTTCTTGCACATGATATATAAAACAGTCATCGACCCCACAATAAAACTCACACCGCACACACACACACAGAGGTTAGAGTCTCAGAAACGTCACACAATTGATTAAGCAGAAGTAAAAGTTTCAGAGTTATTACAGACCGAATTAAATAGCATTTATGCTACCAGCAACACTTCGATAGGAAGCGGAGTTGGCGGCTTGAATGTTTGTTACGGTACACTGTCTTGCACAGGTCATACTTATAAATAAAACGTACTAACAAAAGTTGCCAACCAATCCGGCTAATGGGGCCTATCGGTGGAATCTCAACTGCTGCCTCGGGTCTAGTCACCTGCTTTCGGGCAGTCTGTCTGGGTCTTGCCATTTCTCTTAGCTGTTGTGTTTGTAAATTTGAAAACAAGCAAGAGTGAGCAACTATAGCTCAGCAGGAAATATATGTATAAGGTAAGCAATATAACATTACATGTGTTTAGCAGTTATTAGACTTGTTTGTATCAATCAGTTATAAAATCACTTGTCATTGTTGATAAATTTCGAAGGTGCACCAATACGTGCCCTTGTTTTCAAAATAAACTTGCAGTTCTAGATACTGCATAGAGTCAACATCTTTCTCATCAAAATAGAACACTATCAGCAACTTGGCACATAAGCCTAAGAAGCAGTGTCAGAGCATTTTCCAAAATGGAGGAATGGGACTTAGAGAAAACATAAAACCTGACAGGGATTGACGATGATCAGTCGCCACATCCAAGTCCAATAATCCGCGGGTCTTCTCTACCGGTAGAAGGATAGAAACTACATCCGTAACTATCCTCGGGTGAAAACTACATCCGTAATCACCCTCGATGAAAACTACATCCGTAATCATCCTTCGGCAACACCCGGGCCGGAATAATAATTGATGGACCGCCTGGCTCACGGCCGCTTACACATCCCGGGAATCGTTCGTCAACGGTTCCCACACCTTCCAGAGTCCTTTTTTCTTTTTCTTTTAAAAACTTTATTTTGATTGAAAACTGAGTAATTGGGGTCCGACATCAGTCGACCGATGATTCTTGAAATCGTACAAGAAGCAAACCTGACCGGGGGTTTTCGAAAATGTTTTGAGTTCGAAAGAGTTCGAGTTTGAAAGTGCTAAAGGTATCTTGGATTAGCTTTGTCTTTAAAATAATGAACAGTAATTAATAAATGATATTTTAAGATTTAATATTAATAATTAATAAAATAATTATTTAATTAAACAAGCTTTTAATCCAAGATAGGTATTTTGAGTATTTATGATGATATAAAAATAATTACTTGAGTATACGATACTTCCCGAATGACCCTTCGGGTTTTCGCAATTTAATTACGATATAATAATATACCGCTCCCCGATCAATAGTATATATGGACTGCTACGACCTCTATTGCTAGAGTCGTTGTCCGAAGAAAACATTTCATTCTAAGTTCAAGGGGTGCAAACATATATGTGCTTATACATCTCAATTTCATCATTACTTTAATAAGCATAAACATTTGATACGATTAAAAACTACAAACACAACAGTGAAAGCCCTTATATATGTAAGTTTTGAAAAGTAAACTTGCCTTGGTGAGGTTGGGGTGGTCGAGCTTGCGGAGTGGAACGATCTATACATAATCAATAGCCGATCGTTGGTACCTTAACAATATCTCTTTTAATTACGAGGTTTTAGGGGGTACAAAATTAACTTAATGACTTCGTCTTATGACCCTCTAGCCCCACTATAGGTTCATGTCATCACTCGATTACGCTCGCCGCTTATTCAACTTAATTTGGTTACCATATCCGAATCATATTCATTACCCCTTAAATCACACTCCACTTACGACTTTTTCCCTTGCGCGAATTTTACTCTAACATATTTATAAAATTGAAAAATACATATTTTAATCCAATTCTTTTTGGGTAGCCTTCACCACTGCATTTACTAGCTCCTCTAATTTTTCCATGATCCTACATAAACTTTTAGGGGTTTAAACAAGGTTCACAAGGGGACCATTTAGTGCAGTCCGGATTCCAGAAACACATTTCACTTCTCAGGCCATAACTCAAAATCTATACATCACCTAGTCATGAACCTTATATTTCTGGAAACTACATTCAAATACCTTTCCAACAATATATATTAGGACTTCAGGGGACAAGATTTAGGGGTTCAAAACCCTCCTACAAGACAGTACAAGTTCCTGGAAAATTACTCAGCATGCTTTTACCACTTAACCATCCAAGAATCTTATATAAACATCACAACCATCATCTAAACCACCAAGATCATACTCTATAACATACATGGAGTTACATACACTAACCACAAGCTTAAAAATGACAACCACAACATTTAAACTCAAGATCTACATCATCCATAACTTATATGTCCAAGATTTACACTAATATCCATGGATCTAACATTAAACATCACAAATACTACATGGCCAAGAGGGGTTAAGGTTTTTATACCTTATTGAGTATCTAGAAGCCTTGGGTATGCCTTACAAGTCTCAAGAACACCTTGGATGAGCTCCTACAATCCTTACAGCTCAAGATCTAAATGAAAACTCAACATTGTTACTATTCATCAAAACTTCAACAATTTATAACTTGAAAACTAATGGATGAAAAGGGTTGGAATTCATAGCATACCTTCCTTATATGATGTAGAGTACCTAGGATTTTTTCCTTGAATTAAGAGTGATGAGAAGTGGAAGAAAAGAATTCTTCTTCCCCTTTTTGGGGGGGAGAGAGAGTTTTTGTTTTGTGTTTTGGTGTTGGTTGAATAAAGGTGAGTTGGTTGATAGGTATTAGGTGTATGTATATGTATCACATGTTGCAAGTCTAGTGCCTAGACCACCATACCTCCTTGTCTCCTTGGACAATGTACCAAACTAGTTACTATTCCTCTTGCTATCTTTGCATTGCTAGTTTGCTTTCCGAACTACTTAGTTGCATGGGACTTGCATGCAATATCATTCCTTGTATCATTATTCTTCCACCAATGCTTGTCACTTAATCTTTAATTCGCATCGTATCTTAATTAATTTCTCGTAATAATATTTTGTCGCGTAGAGATTTCCCTTGTAATTCCTTAAGTACTTAATTGTGTAAATTCCTCGAATATCCATAACTCCTCGTCATAATTCCTAATAAATCTTTTAATACTCCAATAACTCTCAAATCCCAAGTTTTATAAATCTTACTAACAATAAGACTCTTGCCTTCAGCAACCTTCCCTTTATCTTACATGGTGAATGTAACAACATAATTTCTCAGACAATCAATTCCATTAAACAACAGGGATGACTAAAAAGGTTCCAAATTGACAATGTCATATGATATTATATAAAAGAAAATATTACAAAAATTAGGGTTCTTACAATGACCATTTGCATAAGACGCATACAGGTAATTGTACTTGAAAGCCATCCACTATTGGCACAAATATCTATCATGGCTCGAATGATACGTATACTTTGATCCAATACTGACTTTAAGTCAGTAATGTAGTCACTAATCGGCAATTCCAACTGAGAAAAGTGTGCCTGGAAAAGTAAATTGGCTTTAACTATAGAATTAGAACACACTACACACACACACACACACACTTATATGTATAAACTGCAAGAGAAGTAAACAAATTGTGGTTTTTTATAACTCCAACTGAAATGCTCTATTTATAGAGCTTACAAATGCATAAACAGCACACAACACAAATGAATGAAACAGCACACAAAAGAATAAAACTTGCTGGCAAACAAATTGCAACCATGTGCATAAAGCACTGGTGCTAAACATGATAACAAGAACATGCTATCAAACCAAACACTAATGAGTGCATCACACTTGATGAGCTGATGAGTTGCAATCCTTGCAATCACACGCTGTCACCACAAACCAATCAAACATGTTTAGATTAATTTATTCCAACACATTCCCCCATAATCTCAACATGTTCCTAGAGATTAGGTTCTGCTTTCTCTAGCAAGGTCTTCAACTCCTATTGCCTTCCTCATTTCTTCGAACTTAACTCTTCCTAGTGCCTTAGTTAAGATATCAGCCCTTTGCTCGTGAGTTATCACATGTTTAACAATTAATTCCCCTCGTTCAATGCATTCATGAATGAAATGGAAACGCACGTCTATGTGCTTGCTTCTACCATGCATTACTGGGTTCTTCATTAACTCAATAGCGGACTTATTGTCTATATGAAGTACAATTGGACCAACTTGATGTCTTGAGATCTCTCCTAATAACCCTCGAAGCCATATACTCTGACAAGCTGCTGTTGTGGCCGCCATATACTCAGCCTCACACGAAGACAAAGCAACCACTCTTTGCTTCTGAGAAGTCCACGAAATTAAGCTCCTGTTCAAGTAAAAACACATTCCTCCCGTGCTTTTTCTGTCAATGACATCACCAGCCAAATCACTATCTGAGAAACCATACAGAATTCGATTACTCTCCTCATTTTCATACACCAACCCATAATCTATCGTTCCCTTTATATACCTCAAGATATGTTTAACAGCCTGTTGATGTTTGACTGTAGGACTCCCCATAAACCTACTTACTACCCCAACAGCATAGGATATATCTGGGCGAGTGTGTATCAAGTAACGCAGACTTCCCACAATGCATCTATATTCAGTTGCATCTACTAAGTTTCCCCCCTCATCCTTATCCAACTGTAGTTTATATTCCATAGGAAACTTCGATGAGTTACACCCCATCATTCCTGACTTTTCCAACAGCTTCTTGGCATATGCTGATTGCTTCAGTGTTGTATGCATTTCCCCTTGATTAACTTCTATACCGAGATAGAAGGTCAACACTCCTAAGTCGTTCATCTCAAACTGCTCATTCATTCCTTGTTTAAATGCCTCAATCTCTTGTTTGTCTGATCCAGCAACCAATAAGTCATCTACGTATACTCCTACCACAAGTACACTTCCAGCTCCACACTTTGTATACACTGCCTGCTCGTGTAAACATTTCTCAAAACCTAAGTCCTTCATACATTTATCTAACCTTGCATTCCAGGCTCTTGGAGCTTGACGTAGGCCATACAGAGCTTTTATCAGTCTATACACCATCTGTTCTTGTCCTTTCTTCACGAACCCCTCAGGTTGGTTTACATACACTTCTTCAGTAAGTTCTCCATTCAAAAATGCTGATTTGACATTGAAATGATGAACAATCCAACCTTCTTTTGCTGACAATGCTAACAATAAACGAACTGTATCTAGACGAGCAACCGGGGCGAAGACTTCATCATAATATATACCCTTTCTTTGCACATATCCCTTTGCGACGAGTCGTGCCTTATATTTTACCACATTTCCTTCTGAATCCTTCTTTACTTTATACACCCATTTTAAACCTATTGATTTATGCCCAGGTGGTAACGTTGTGAGAGTCCAGGTTCCATTTTTCTCGATCGTCTCAAATTCTATCTTCATTGCATTCTCCCACTCTTCTGATTCTGCAGCTTCGTTATACGTTGTAGGTTCCTCCAGTTTTAGCAGCATCAATTCATCTATTAGATCAACAACTTCACTATCGTTATAAATGTCGATCAAAGACTTGAACTTCTTAGGCTCACTACTGGTTGTTGATGATTTCCCACCAGCAGTTCCTGCACTTGATGCATCTGTGGCAGCTGACATGGTTTGTGGAGACGATGATCGCAACGGCAATGTCTGCACAAGAGTCATAGGTTCTTGTTCCATTTCTGCACCTTCATCTACCTCAATGTAGCTCACAGGAAATGTTATTTCTGCATCATTTTCTTGTTCCCATGACCAGTTAGTTCCTTCTTGAATTACTACATCCCTGCTGACATGTAAAACTCCACTTTTTGGGTCATACAGTCGACTCCCTTTTGTTCCTGGTTCCTTGCCAAGATACACCACCATCTTACTACGATCGTCCAGTTTCTTCACATGTACTGATGGAACCTTCATGAAAGCAATGCTTCCAAACACTCTTAAGTGTGTCAAGTCTGGTTTCTTCCCATACCACGATTCATATGGAGTTCTCTCGCTCAAACTTCGAGTAGGCAATCGATTTAGAACATAAATTGAGTGGCGAACTGCTTCTCCCCATAAGAATGCTGGCATGTTTGCACCCTTCAAGAAACTTTTTGTCATAGCAGTGACAGTTCTATTTCTTCGTTCAACCACCCCGTTCTTTTGCGGAGTATATGGTGTTGTGTAATGCCTCAAAATACCCACCTTCTCACAGTACAATGTAAATTCTTTAGAACAAAACTCACCTCCCCGATCTGTTCTCAAGATTTTTATAGTTCTCTCGGCTCCAATTTCAACCAATGCTTTAAATCTCTTGAACATTTCAAATGCATTGCTCTTCTCTTTTAACATGTATACCCACATTTTCTTACTAAAGTCATCGACAAATAACAGAAAATATTGATTACCTCCAGGTGTTACTGGTGAGATAGGTCCACAAATATCAGCATGTACTAGCTCGAGTAGGTTCCTTGACATTACACTGGTCTGATGTGGAAATGATTTTCTAGCTTGCTTCGTCATCAAACAGCCCTCACACTTCTTCATTGGTTGAGCTATTTCAGGGATTCCATATGCCATTTTCTCTCGTGACATTAATTCCAACGCCTGGAAATTTACATGCCCGACTCGTGCATGCCATAACTAAGTATCTTCCTCTACTTTTGTGAGTAAACATGAACCTCTACTTTCTTCTTGACTGATTTTGTACAAATGATTTTCAGCTCTCTTTACCTTCATTAATAACTTGCCACTACCTTCGTGAACCCATAATTAATCCCCCTCGAGAACCACTCTATTTCCAGCTTCAGATAATTGGCCCAGACTTATGATATTGTTACACAAGTTCGGGATATAGTACACCTCCTCGAGTGTTCTTTCTTCGCCATTTTTACACTTGAATGCAACTGTCCCTTTTCCCTTGATGTTCACGGTTGACCCATCACCAAACCTAACCTTTCTAGACACACATTCATCCAAATTCTTGAACTTTCCCCGTTGTCCAGTCATGTGATTACTGGCGCCATTATCTAGGTACCATACTTGCGATTCTCTTTGTTCTTCGACATTAGACCGCAGTTTTGGTACCACTGCCTCTTCTTTCAAGAACATAGTTGTCTGTCTAACCTCAGCCATCAACAATGCTAGTTCATCCTCTTGAATGCTGGAAAGATTTACCTCCCTTGACATGTTTCTTTCTTTTCTTTGTCTACGACAATCCGCAGCAATATGCTCATGTCCTTGACAGTTGTAACATCTCACTTTGCTTCTGTCCCATGTTCCACGAACATTGCCTCCAGTTCGAGTTCCTTCTCTAGTCTTTTTCAACCACTCTTCTCGAGTTAATAAGAGTTGCCCCTCGTTGCTTTCTTTCTTTTTCCACTCTTCCTCTGTTAGTAACAATTGTTCCTGGTTTTTCTCTGTTGTTCCCCGTAGCCTCTCCTCGTGGGCCTTCAAGGAACCAACCAACTCCTCTACTGACATCTCTTCCAAGTTTCCAAATTGTTCGATTGCCGAAGCAATTTGCATAAACTTGGAAGGAACCGCTCTGAGTAGCTTCTTGACCTCATACGCCTCTTCTACTTTCTCTCCCAGAACTCTAATGTTGGTAACCAAGTTGTTTAGTTTCAAATAGAACTCATCCAATTGCTCATCTTCTTTCATACTCAATGTTTCGAAGTCTCTCTTAAGGGTCTGTGCTCTAGCTGCTTTCACCTTGTCTGCTCCCAAGAACATAGTTTTGACAGCCTTCCAAGCTTCTTTAAATGTCTTCTTCTCTGAGATTGACAGCAGCACATCCTCTGGAACACCCTGATAAATAACAGCCAGTGCTCGCTTGTCAAGCTTCTCTTCGACAACACTTGAAGTATCCTTAGGCTCGATTGCATCCCACACCCCATGAGCTTGCATGAAAACTTTCATTTTCAGTGCCCAGGCCGTGTAATTCGTTTTTGTCAACAAAGGGTAACTCAAGCCAAACGAGCTCTTGTTTGTCGCCTCCATTTGAAACTGTTAAGGCTCTGATACCAAGTATAGAATTAGAACACACTGCACACACACACACTTATATGTATAAACTGCAAGAGAAGTAAACAAATTATGGTTTTTATAACTCCAACTGAAATGCTCTATTTATAGAGCTTACAAATGCATAAACAGCACACAACACAAATGAATGAAACAGCACACAAAAGAATAAAACTTGCTGGCAAACAAACTGCAACCATGTGCATAAAGCACTGGTGCTAAACATGATCACAAGAACATGCTATCAAACCAAACACTAATGAGTGCATCACACTGGATGAACTGATGAGTTGCAATCCTTGCAATCACACGCTGTCACCACAAACCAATCAAACATGTTTAGATTAATTTATTCAAACATTAACATGTGGGTCATCAAGAGAATTCTGATCCACCTTGCAAGGAACTTTTTCTGACAATGCTTCATTAAAATTTTTCTCATTATGTCTCACAGGAAGCTCATCATATTCTGAGGCACCAGATAGTATGAGAAGAAAAACTTCTAGTGATGTATCGGGACCAATGTTTGAACCAAACATTGACACTGTCTTATATTTAAGGTAGTATTGAGATGCCATAGAACCTAGCATAGTAGGAGCCACACTATCTTCAGTGATTTTGATACAACCGGCATCTTCCAAATCCTCAAATGTGTTCTGCACTAAGCTTGACAAGTACGAACTCAAAGTTCCATGATCAGTCTCCTTTAAGCCATAATAATCCGGATTGACTGTCAGTCTACAGAATAGATAAGTCCAGGTGAGATAGTGCACAACATCTTCTTTATGGGATATTGTCCCAGAAACTATTTCTGCATTCATGTGATCATGCAGCTGCTCTCTCAGACTACTCTCAACTGGAAATGGATCATAGAGAAACTTCTTGTAAAAGCTCTTTTTTGGTTCGTGAACAAGAATGACAGCTTTCCCATGCTGATCATACTGTGGGCGACCTGCTCGACCCATCATCTGTAATATATCTGTGATAGGAAAGTCAACATATCGCTTGGTTTTTGCGTCATAGAACTCTGTTCCTTTTATTATTGAAAGAATTTGAAGAGATAAAATAGAAATTGTTTTGGGGATTCCGGTTAGTACTTTGAACAAGCAACTCAATATATTTCATGCGCTTTTTCTATGGAATACTTCCACAATTTATAGGCATTCAAATACCTCCTCTATCCCTATTTGTAACTGCCCCTTTTAATTATATTAATCAATACCATTAATACATTTACTATGTAACTTACAAATATATAATTATTTGTAATTACTAAACACATTTATGTTTTTATTCAATATGTTTCATTCAATATGTTTCAT
Organism: Saposhnikovia divaricata; assembly: GCA_036435485.1. Taxonomy (NCBI): domain Eukaryota; kingdom Viridiplantae; phylum Streptophyta; class Magnoliopsida; order Apiales; family Apiaceae; genus Saposhnikovia; species Saposhnikovia divaricata. Next base: position 191,515,136 of record CM071597.1, read on the forward strand.
TTGACAAATTAAGTCAACTATAACAATTATAACCAAATGTGCAGGAAGATTGACTCCCCAAGCCAATGTGCTGGTGCAAACCAGTACCTGAATCTTATTATTGGTAAAAAGTTCTTCAACTAGATATCTATCTTTGTCATTTAGCCCTGCATGATGCAACCCAATGCCAAATTGTAATGTATGCCTTAAGTTCTGATCAGCGATCTGAGAAAGAATCATTTGTAACGCTTCTTCTGTCATGCTCAGGAACTGCCTTGGGTGCTCATCTGAAGCTGCAAACTGAATGAGATCGAGAGCAGTAAGCCTTGTTTGACGGCGAGATGACACAAATATTAGTACCGGTTTTGTTGGTGAATGAGTACTAAAAGCTACATATGTAGGTTTATTCATGCTATTCATCCTTGGACAGTAAAACTTTCCATGATATCCCTGGATATGGACTTCAAGAGGCACTGGCCTCACGCTGGGCTTAAAGTTAAATAAGCCATTTTCCCCCACACCAAGCCAGCCGGACAAGTCATGTGCATTTGCTAGTGCTGTTGAAAGGCCTACAAAACGAACTGATCGTTCTGTTTGTGAAGATATGTATCTCATCCTAGAAACAATAACCTCAAGTATAGGTCCACGATCATCTCCCAGCAAGTGAATTTCATCCAAAATCACAAGTCCTACCTTCGTGACATATCTTCTACTATGCCAGTTACGACTAATACCATCCCACTTCTCAGGAGTTGATACTATAACATCTGCTGACATAAGAGCCATCATATCTAGTGTGTAATCCCCGGTGATTTCAACCATCTTTTTCCCGAGTTGAAAAACAAGATGCTTCTTCCAATCGTTCATCCTTTCTCGAACAATAGCCTTTAGTGGTGCTATGTATATAACCTTCATATCAGGCTGGGTGTTGAAAAGATGAAGCATAGCAAGCTCAGCAGATATTGTCTTTCCTCTTCCAGTTGGGGCTCCTAAAAGAACATTGTTTTCCGTGTGATATAGCATATGAAAGGCCTGGGTTTGAATTGGATTGAAGTATGAGAAAGAATACAATGCCTCGTAAGCGTTGTTTCCAAGTGCAGTCACTAGAAGAGGTTTCAGATCCAGAAGTTCGGTGTGTGAGGTATGACCCTCTAGAATCGCTAGGTTGTGGAAAGATATAGTGTACAAAGCTTCTGCTTGCAACCAGGAATCAGAAACAGCACGAATGTAATATTGAGGAGGATGTGGTTCAAAAATTGGGACGGTAAATGTCAGCTTCTATGCTTCACTTTTAGCCATCCGCTTTGTCAGTGTGAACAGTTCTGAATGGTAGATGTGATCATTTTCCAAATCCTCCACTAGTATCCACCACCGTTCAGAAGAACCATGGAAACGATCTTTCCACACAAAATCTGGTGTAATGAGCAAGTCCACCTTCAGAAAAGTTCTGGTAATCGGACTTACAGTAGCAGACAACTGAACTGAAGGAAAATTGCTCAAGTATTGTTTCACCAACCTTCCTCCAGGTGTATAACGTATCAACACACCAATGTCTTTGTCCTGCATTTCCTGGAGGTGATCCAAGTTGGCTCCTCGTTCTTCAAGATTCCGCAGTATATCCAACGAAATATCCTTGTCAAATTGCCTAAGTGGGTGTTGATGGGGCAAAATTTGACGATCCACAGCCTTACAATATTCCAACATGAAAGAAGTCATTTCGCACCACCCTCTGCGCAAACATATCTCAAATAAAGCCCTCATGATACGGCCCAGGCTTGCACTTATATAGGCAGCCTCAGATATTAAGGAGAAGGAATCAATTGAACCCTGAGATATATATAACTGTATTAAAATAGAAACTTTTCCATGTTTACTTGAAGGACCTCCTTTAACTTCCAAGGGGCAAGATGTTTGAGCCAAGTTCTCTAATTCGTTTTGCTCCTCATCTCGAACAACAATATTCTCAAATTCAGAAGAATGGGCCACCATGTCAATCACCTCACTGTCATTCATGTGGCGCCTCAACATTTCATTATAAGTTTCAACACTAGAATACTGAATATAAAAGTGACTAACAATGCGACCCAGCTCTGTGCAGTAAAAATTGTCACTCTTCTCATCAAATCGCATCATTTTAGCTTTATCAAGTGAACGCGCAGCATTAGTGACAAGGGATATTTGCCTTAAACTCAAAGAAGGATCTGCAATGACCTCGTCCCAGCCAATGCCATATGCTAGAGGATTCATTTTCATCCGTATAAAGAGGTAGGTATACCCAAGCCAAGCACAAGCTTCCTTGACATTTGTTACTCTACCCAATGCCACCTCTGCATTTAAATTGTCCTTTAAAGAGCTGATAAACTGACTCTCTATTGGAAGTTGACTTGTTAACAATCGTAGATAGTAGGCTAGTTTGTCATGAGATGTGATAATGATGCCTTCCCCACTTTTGTCAAATTGGGGTCTTCCAGCACGTCCAAAAATCTGCATGACATCAAGCATGTCGAGATCTCGCCACCCACCAGCCTTGGGATCATACAATTGAGTACCCTTTATTACGACGGTGTGAGCAGGTAAATTCACACCCCATGCTAAAGTTGTTGTGTAAACAAGAACCTTTAGGAGTCCCTCAGAAAAAAGCTTTTCAGTCAGACCTCTATCAGAACGTTACATGCCAGCATGATGTATACCAACTCCTTTGTCAAAGAGCTGTACAAGTTCCCTATTTCTCGACTTTAAAACATCCTTCTTAATTAATTGATATTGTGGGTGGTCTTCATACCTGAATAGCCCTAGGCACTCATTAATCTGGGCAAGTTCAACCAGTTTTTCAACTGTTTTTCCCGTGTCTTTCCGTGAATGGACAAAAACCATTGCCTGGTACCCGTTCTTCAATGAATCTACTACCTTATTGTATCAAATATCATTCTGCAGCTCAATACGTGCACGAAAATTTGGTTCGCAGATTCCAATGTACTGTTGCGCAAGAGGCACTGGACGATAGCTAAAGTCAAAGAAGAAGAGTCCAGCATCAGGATTCACCCTCAAAAATTGTACAACCTCCAGATAGTTGGGTAGAGTAGCCGATAGTCCTACAATCATCATTCTCTGGGTAGATTCCACCTGACGAAGAGTTCGAGCAACCAATGCTTCTATTACAGGGCTTCTATCATCATTAAGAAGATGTACTTCATCAATGATTAGCAGTTTGACCAACATTGCGAGAGACATGTCACTACTTTTGCGTGTAATGACATCCCATTTGTCAGGTGTTGTTACTATCATCTGGGTTTCTTCAAGTTCGTTCTTTGTAAGTTGCATGTCACCTGTGAGTTCTTTCACGATCATATTTAAAGGAGCTAATCGATGACTAAATGTTCTAGTAACTTCTGCAGCTAGTGCCTTCATTGGAGCAACATAAACGATCTTAAATTCATCTTTATGCAAGTACCCATCCTTGAAGTGCTGTCCAATCTCATGCTGAACAGCAATCATTGCTATATTTGTTTTTCCAGCTCCTGTTGGAGCGCAAACAAGAATATTTTCGTTAGTATTATATGTTGTTTGGAAGATTCTGCTCTGAATGCGGTTCAGGGACTTGTAACCCTGGAAAGCAGCCTGAGCAAAGTCATCTAGCTCCTTTATCTCGATCAGTTTTTCTCTAGGCTTCATTGGTGCTGTTTGTGTTGGAGGAATTGTAACTTCTTCATATCCCTTATGATGCTTCTTCACCGTGCCTTGAGGTAGGGCAATAGCATTGGACTCTCCACCAGTCCCAATCAGATCATCAAAAATACTTTTTTTCACACTCGCTTGAATTAAGGAACTAAAACTCATGGAAGATAATTCATTGTCATTCCCTTGATCAGTCCCCCGTTTCTGCTTCTTCCCCTCCTTGCGCCGAAGTTTATCAATTTGTAGTTCAGATTCTGTCCGCACTGTAATTAACCTGAGTACCATAACTAGGCATGCGTGATTGTGAACCTGAGACCTTTTGGTCAGACTTCAACACAAACATCCCATGATGAACATCGTCAACAAGTTCCTTCCTATGAGTCATAAGGTGTTGCACTGTTTCAAATGCACTATTACCAACAAGATCCAATAAGTCACCAGCTATCTCATCCCCAGGTTTTTCTGAATCAAGAACCTTGCAAATAGCCATAGCCAATTCATCTCGAGGTAGCTGTGAACTACTTCCCTCGACTATCACATCACAAGCATCTCTTAACCAATTCAAGTCAAAGTTTCCTCCAACACTTTGAGGATGGTAATTTGTATTGTTGTCGTTCTCATACCATCCCTGCGGAACTGAAGAATGTGCAGTGCTTTCCTCTATCAGATCTTCATCGTCAACTAGGAACCGAGCTGGGGGTCGAAAAATCAGATCAGCACCAAATTCCATATCGTCGCCAGTTCCATTTATTTGACTCTCTGGATGGGAAGCTGTTGGGGAATAGGGTGATGACTTGGATTTTCTGAAGTCGTGTGAACACTTTCAGATTGATGTTATTTGTGGTTCACCCAAATAATTCAATCGAATAAAATCAGAAATTCTGCAAGAAGAGAGAATGTGTTTTGTTGTGAATTTCAAAATGAACCCATACTGAAAATGATCAATGCAACACCTATATATAGATGTCAACAAATGTGTCTTTTGCCAATAGACACATCTCAAGATGTGTCTTTTGCCAACAGACACATCTCATTCCAACAGTCATGTCTAATGCTAACAGACACATCTCAAGATGTGTCTTTTGCCAACAGACACATCTCATTCATCTCATTCTAATAGATGTGTTTTGTAAGAACCCAGATTTTTGATAGAATTAAAACTTTTTATTATGTAATGAATAGTGGTTATGACTGCAATGTAACGAATGTCTATTAAATGAATGGGATGGATTTAAATTCAAATATTTATATGTCATGAAGAATGCTTCTGGTTGATAGCATAGATAAGAATGATCTATCTTCTAGGGTTATAAGTTATATTATTCCAAGAGAGATTATTCTTGTGTCATCCAAATCAATATCTGTTATTAGTCCAGCGGTTCCGTAAAAAGGTTAAGGAACACCCGAGAGTAAACCAGGTTCATTTTCCTAATTATAGGAATTAAGTAAAAAATGAGTTATGAATAGTGTTTTGGTGGAAATTGGAATATTATTAGACGACGCTATATAGAAGCAGTCTGAATGGATTTCCGAGTTCGTATTAATAATCAGTGGATGAAATAAGTGTATGTAAATGATATCGGAGTCAGAAAAATAGCACTTTTATTTTCTCTGAGATTTCCCGAGACCTTAAAGGATTTAAGAATTTACTATTGAGATTTAAGGGATTTAAATACAAAGGTTACAAATGAGTATTGAGAATATTAGTAAAGTTATCAAGAAAGTTTCCAGTAAATCCATAACTAGAAATCCTTGAGATATTCCTCTGAATGAACAAGGAAATTGAGTAATACCCGGACAAAGGAACGAATAAATAACCAAGAGACCAACAAGTGCAATTGGTGGGAAAAGGAGAAACCAAAGTATCATCCTTATAAGTCAACTACAAGATGAGTGGTGTAATTGCATTCTTGCAAAAATGGAGTTGTTTGTTGTAGTGCCAACACTTGGTTCAATAAGAAGGCAACAAGTGGACCAATAGATGGTTGACAACACAAAAAGAAGAGATGCATCCAAGTATATACATAAAGATACATGCATTAAGCCATTTTACACATCAAAAAAAACACAAAACTCTCTCTCATTTCCTCTCCATTTTGTTGCTCACGGTTTAAGCTAAAAAGGGGGGTTCCCACCATCATTTGATCTTGAAATTTTTATGGTGAGTACTTCATATCATAGTTTAGATCCCCTAAAAATTACAGCTCCAAATTCATCTTTTTCCATTTTCAAATAAATCATCAAAGTGATGATGAATAGTGCTTTCATGAAACTAACTTTTATTTCTTGATTTCTTTTGATCATCCAAGCTATACTAAGGTTAGATAAGGGCTAAACAAGGCTTGATAAGTTCATACATACACCAAGGAAGGTATACCACTCTTGAAAACCTAGCTCTTAGTTTAAGTTTTGGTATTTTAGATGAGTTATATGGATTTAATGCATGTTTAGGACCTTAAGATATGATTGGGCTTTGTTAAATGTTAAATTAGTTTAGATGAACGGAAAGACATTGCTTGGTCTTAGTTCATGGATAAATAGCATGTATGTGTTGTTTGGAGTGTAAACCATGATCATTGAATGGTTTGAAATTTGGAAATCATGTAAACATAGCCGTCGTAATGCCCGATTGTCGTTAACCTTAAGAAACCGTGAATAGCAGTAGCATTACCTTACTGTCCAGTCCCGGATTTTGCTATGTTTAGTTAGTTCATGTTACGAGCTTCGTTTTGATATAAAGATCGAGTGAAATGGATATACGGTTTAGGAGTTATGGTCGAATTAAGATAAGTGGTTCGTAAACGAGAGCACCAGTTCGTAATCAGAATTGAACCTGTATAAATTCGGTAATGCAGTAGAGAACCATCGTAATTAAATACTAGAGATGATAAGGAAGGTGTGAGAGAAAACCTTGCATTAAAAGGATCGTTTTACGATTTTATAAAAATGTTCGAATCAAGGTTAAACGCGAACGAACCCCTAGAAGCATGCTTGATTATGACCTTGGTTAATAACTTAGAAAACGGACGATAAAACTCGTAGTACAATCTTGATTCGTAAATGATCGATATTAAAACTTACATGGCTTAAGTACGTATTAAGTGTGGGTACAATGACGGGTCATAATAGCGAACGTATGTCGAACCGCATCGGTGATAAAAAGAGTTACACTAAGAGGTGTATAACGAGATAATTCGAAAACGTGTTTCGACTTAAGTGAAGTCTATATTTAATCTTGTAAAGTGTTAAGTGATTAATCCCGAATGTCTTGGCTATTTATAGATCGTCAGGCTGACCCGGGACACGCTACCACCACCCTTACCCGCACTCGACTACCAGGCAAGTTTCAATTCCCTTCTTTTATGCTGTTGTTGTGATTGAATATATATATATATATATATATATATATATATATATATATATATATATATATATATATATATATATATATATGTTTTCTGTTATACATATGCCATAGCATGCATGCCTACTTTCAAGTTATATCATTATGCTTGTTCCCTGATTGTTATTGGCTTATAAATTAGATAGCTATCGTATCAATTATAAGCCGGTTATTGTAAGACCCTCAGAGAAGGGTGTATACATCTTATTCATCAAATATAGACCGGGAGTCAATATTTCTTGACATATCGAGATTACCTCGGAGGAAAATATTTAAGTAAATATTTTCTATTATTTGGGCGGCGAATATTATTTGAACATTCGTTCCAGATTATTTATTTAACGATCCTTACTTCAAATAATTATTTGAACGTAACCATTCGACGAATAATATTTCTCAATATTCATTCAGAGTCGAATTGATTATCGATTATTATTTCGAATATTCTTATAAAGATGAGACTACTAAATGAATATTATTTGGATATTCATTTATAATATTATTTTATTAAATAAATATTACTTTTGAAAATTCATTTAAGATAGTAATTACTTGATGAATATTATTTTAAATATTCATCTGAAGCCTGATTTATTTATCGAATATTATCTCGAATATTCCTTTAGGGCTTGGATTACTAAATGGATATATTTTGATATTCATTTAGAATATTATTCATTAAATGAATATTACTTTTCGAATATTCATTTAAATTCCTAATTAATTATGAATATTATCTTAAGTATTCCTTTCAGGCCTTATTAATTAATGAATATTATTTTGAATATTCATTTAAATATTTATTTATTCAATAAATATTCCCCTGAGGTTTCACCAGGGATTATTTTGAAAAATACTCTGATTAAAGATATCCTTTCATATTCTTAAATATTCTTTAAATATTTTTAATTCAATAAATATTCTCTGAATATTTATTTCATACTTAGAATAACCTCAATAAGGTTTATCTTCTTCGATTATTACAGAAAATATCTCGGAGTCATATTATTATTAATCTTATATCAAGAAAGGTTCTCAGACATCATTCTTCTTTGAGTCTACCTCTCTAATAATAAGGGAACCTTACTTGGAAAATGTTATTTATCTTGTCGACTTCCCGGTCATAAAGTATTCTATTCACTCGCAACTCGGGTGCTGTTGACTTATTAAGTCGTTGTTTACCTTCTCATCTTTCGAGGGGTAAGATTGTTGGAACAAGTTGATATTCAATACCAAGCCACAGCTTGGAAGTTATTGGTGAATTTTCCTTTCCAACTAGATACGACTACCTTGTAGAGTCTTATCAACAAGTATTATACTTGGGGAAAGGGGGACGAACGTTACATTCAGAATCATGAATTCTATTTGAACTAGGAGTCGTGTAAGAGGCCGAGTAGCACCGGTCCATCCCCTTTGGCCCAACCGTTGGCCGGGGAGAGCTAGTAAGGCGGTAGACAAGTAAAGCCGTCAGTTCTTCCTTCTACCGGTAGTAAATCTAATTTGAGCTGTACGATCTCGACTGATCATCAAGATTGGAACAACGGGCGCGGTGAATACTCCATCATTGGTTCATCATTCAAACTTATTTATTTCCTGCAACATGATTACTGTTGGCAGAGCTGGTGTTAGGTCCAATAAGATTGTAGAAGGGGGGGTTGAATACAATCTTTGTAATTTTCTCGAAATTTGTTCTTTGAATAAAATTTATTTTAAACAAATTTTGTGCGGAATAATATAACACAGAATTCAAGTTGAATATATCAATATATTAACTTGACGGGTGTTACAAATTAATACCAAGAGATTAATAACTAATTAGAAAATTCGACATGAACTTTTCTAATTTTGCTAATTAAAATCAAGATATCAAGATATAAACTAGGAAACTTAATTCGCTAGTAGTACAAGAGTGATCAATAAACAAGTTCCAGCGGATCAGATATTACAATAGGCTTGAACTGAATTTATTGTGTGAATTAAAGCTTGAGCACTTGTGTGTAGAAGATGAGAGTGTTTTATTTTCTTGGTTCTCTTTTTTTTCTTCTTGTTTCTTCCTGCCTGTTCTTCTGTCCAAGTGTTTGTTTTTATACAAAAACAAAACATTTCCTTCTGTTGAGCTGCTACGTATTGACACGGTGATAGTATAGATGCCACGCTGATAGTATAACTGGCACGGTGATAGTATAGCAGCCTAGGGATAGTAGAACTCATTCCCTTAAAATAGTATGGATTTACTTAGAAATAATATACATTTACCTAGAAATAGTTTACTTAAAAACTTAGGTAATAGTATAAATATTTCGGTAATAGTATAACTGGTAGTAATAGTACAGTTTAAATATTTCGGTAATAGTATAGTATATTATTACTTGATCAGTAATAATATCTATAAGACTTCAGAAATAATATACTATTAATTCCAGAAATAATATAACCTCGGTAATAGTATAAATTCGGGGATAGTATAGTATACTATTACTGATGCAGTAATAGTATCTATATTATTCCAGAAATAGTATACCACCTATTTCAGAAATAGTATAACTGAATTTCCAGAAATAGTTCAACTGAAATTCAGAAATAGTATAACCAAAATTCTCCGAAATAGTATAATCCATATATTATTACTGATTGAATAAATCAGAGATTAATTAACTTAATTAATTAATTAAATAAATTAATTCGAATTGAATTAATTTGTTTAATTAAATTAATAATATAGTTAATTAATAATTGACTTACTCCTTGTGAATCACTGTAAACTTTGAGAAACTTCCACTGGATAATTGTTGACGTTCGATGTACTGTCTGGTTCATGAACGACTAACTCCAATATCTGTTCTTCAATTTGACTCTCAGTTGTGATCCACATACTTTCTTAGCACTCTTTAATAACTCCTGTACTGATGTTGTCTCCACAGTAATCTCTGTCACTTTAAACGAATCCAATTTCTTCAATGCTGAACTGGGGCATGATCAGTAAACTGACTCTTCTTCCAGTGTAAAACATCAAAACTATAGATTGACTTTCTTCTTTCTTCTGGCATATAGTACTTTGTGAGATTCCTGAGACAGTGAGCATTAATTACTTATTACAATCTAATTTAAGTTGAGTCGAATCCTCGAACTACAAATAGGCTGTGTCATATGCCTTTCAATCTCCCCCTATTTGTTTGTTAAAAATTAACAAGCAAATTCCTAGAGGATAACTCAACTAACTCAACTTAAACTAGTAAAAGGTAAAACTATAATTGCAAAGTAAATAATGAAAATGGTTCTGGTTTATATTTAACATTTCCGGATTCAAACATAAAAGATAAATACAAGATAGATGATCCCCTAGACTGATCATATTTCACATTAACCTATCTTGTTCTATCTAAGCTCTAAAGATATAACATGTAGAGCGATTCTTCACTTCGGGCTGTCTTCTCTCCTTATCTCTCCTTCTTCAGGTTCATCCAAGTCTGGAAGCATCTCGTGCAGTTCTGCATCAGTAATTAATTCTCTTCTAGATGATGACACTGGATGAACTAGAGGTGTTCCAACTAGTGGTTTTTCAAGAGGTATACCCAGCTTCTTTCTTAACTCACCTTGATAAAACTTGTACTTCTTCATGTTGTCTTGAGCATAAGACTTAATATGATCTGCAGCTTCACTTTTCAATGTAGTTGCAAAACCATGATTTCGTAGAGCATATTCAACATACACCAAGTGTCTGGCATGATGTTCACGGAGTTCCTTGGTCTGAAGATTAACAGTGTGAATGACATCTCCTATAAGAATTTTAACTTGAGGAGGATTACTAATTACTTCAGGACCTGCCTTTTCAGCGAAATCTAGGAATTTTTCATGAAGTAGTACACCAAGTTCATAAGAAGTTCTGACTTTTGGTCTCATTACCCAAAGTTCTGAAAGTGATCTATCATAGAAGAACTGAAGAGATACCTTTTGTGTTCCAAGCTTATGACAATGAACAAAGATTAGTAACTCTTCCATCCGATCACTTGCACAAGTTATGCTTAAAATTTCAGACTTCAAAGCTCTTAGATAATCGTCTTGGAAAGGATTCTTCTCTTTAAACCTTTGAAACATATCACCTAACCTACGATCATCACAGCCAGAAGTTTGTGGTGAATCTATGATTCTTTGAGCACGCTCCCACTTATCACCACTCTTGTACTTAATGTACATCCTTCTTGCTTGAAGCTTTTGAGAATGTTGCTGTTGAAGTGCTTCCTGTTCAGCCTTTTGAAGCCTTTCATTATGAGCCATCTTTTCCATTGTTTTTCTGAGTCTTTCTTCTCTCATTGTCAGATTAGCTTCATTTTGTTCAAGTTCTTGATTGGCTTCAAAATTCATTCTTTGGAGTTCAGCAGGATCAGGAACAACTTCTTCATCCTCATCCCAGAAATTGAGATCTGGTTCTCCAAATGCTTCACCTTTATCTGAAAAGTCTAAATCAGCAAAAACATCAAGGTTATCAGGTTCACCTGAGTAGTAATAACCTTCTACAGTGTCATCCTTCGGTGCTGATTGAGCTTTCTTTCCCTTGTCACCTTTATCAAATTCTCCCCCTGTTGATTTGTCTTTGACTCCCCCTTTAGTACCAGCTCCCCCTGTTGACTTCTCCCCCTTAGTTGAGGAATCCTCTACAGATTTATCAAATGCACCATCTTCAGGGTCTTGCTCATCACCATCTCCACCTTTTCCTTGAAAGAATTCTACCTCTTCTGTTGTGGGAATGATAGTGCGGCTAATCATGTTATATAAGTGTTTTAGCCCTTGACTTTGATGTGCATTTTGGCTTTCAATCCGATTAAGACGACTTTCAGTAGATAACTGATTTTCATGTACTTCTGTTTGAATGTCTTCAACCTTATTTGAAAGAGCCGTAATAATTCTGTCTTGAGTAACTGTTATGTCCGAGGAGTCTGAGCTTATCTGTTGTTGAGAGAGTTCAAGAGTATTGATCTTGGTGTTAAATGCAGTCTTCATTATCTGAATGTCATGTTTCACTCCCATAAGCTGACTGTTGACAGAGGTAGATGAAGAAGACGGTCCATCCACTTGTGCTCGAAGTAAATTTGCTTCAGCTTTAGTTGCCTCAAGTTCCTTTTCTAGAGCTTTAATCTTTTCTTCCAATGAACGAGTGTATGTGTCAGTGTGTGCACTCACCTGATTATCACTCTGAGTTTCACTCATCTGACGTGCATGTGTTTCACTCAATTTAGTGGTGATCCTCACATCACTCCTCACTATTTCCTTAGCTGCTCCAGAAAGTGTACCTGCAGGTAAAATCACCCTAGCCTCCTCTTGGAAGGTCAGTGGTGGTGCAATGGGAGTTCGCAAATCCCTATCCACAGTCATTTCTGTCATGTCAGTTGGAATTGAAGTCTGAATTGCTTCAGTGACAGAAAGACTGAGTTGCCTTCCACTTTCTCCAGTTGAAACTGCGAGTGGAAAATCCCTTGAGGGAGCCAAGAATGTTTCTCCTGGGAGGGGAGATGATGACTCTATTAATTTTGGCGGAGAGTCAAGATTTCCCTCATTAGCCTGTGAAGGCTCTTCTACCGTGACTATGGTAGGCACTGTTTTAGTTCCTAAGTGCTCTCCTCTCAATGTGTCCCTATTTTCATCCAGTTCTACATGTTCTCCCATTGTTAGTAATAACAGTGGGGTTGTGCTTGACACATTACAAGATGCCATGGCCGACTGGCGAAATTCAATGGACTCATCCTGTTGAGAGAATGGTTCCAGAAGCTGTTCATTTGCCATTTCAAAGTCCATATCCTTTTGGGAGGGTATGGATGAGCTTACAGTTGCCTCGGTTTCATTTCTACTCTTCTTTAGTAGAGGCAGAGCTGTGGGTTCACTCACTTCTTCACTACTTCTTTCAGTTCTTTTAAGCTGTGATCTCTTCTTTCTGACTTGATAGACTTTATCTGTTTTTGACTTTGTGTTTGGCTCTTTGACCTGGGATAGAGATTGTGGTTCTACAATCCCTTGGTCAGTCCTAACAACCACTTGGGTTCCAGAAGAAGATTGAGAGATAGAAGTAGTTAAGGGATCAGAATGTAATACCTGGTCAGCAGATGAAGTGACATGAGCCTCTTGTGATTGAAATTCAGGCTCAGCTTGTTCAAGAGCAGGTGCATTTTGTTCTGGATGCACAACAGCAAGTGCTTGTTGTTCTATGATTGGTTCTGGTTGCTCAAGTACAGGTCCAGGAATAATTGGAAGATGTATGAATGTGGACATGTACTGAGTAACAAGCACTGGTACGTTGTTGTAGTCATTCTGTTGCGAGGCAGCTCTTGTATGAAATTTCTTATGAAAAGACTTTGAATCTTGAGCTTCCTCATCAACAAATGTATTCTGTAACTCCTCAGAAACCAAGTGATTAAAAATAAGAGTGAAAAATCTAGGATAATAGATTAACACCTTTTCACCCTGTCTAAAATTCTTTTTAGCATTTATTATTCTTCTGAACATGTTCTTCCAAAGAATTTTACCTATATCAATTCTTCGATTGTGGACAACCGAATAACCAATATACTGAATCAGAGAAGGAATATTTGAAAAAGAAGTGTTAGCACAGTTAGCAAACACTCGAATTAAAGTATCAAACAACAAGTACCATTCAGCTACCAAACCATTTTTCGGCAAGTTGCTCAATTTCAACTGTCCCTGATAATTAATATCAGTGAAAAACTGAGTCAATTCAGTGTTGGACGGATTATCAACAAAATCAGCAGTAGGAAGATTCAACACTGTCTTGAGTACCGATTCATTGACTCTGAACTGTGAGTTCCCAACCTTGAATGTAAAGGCATTGGTAGATATAATAGCTGTAGAACACATCAGTCGTAGAGGTTCCAATTTCATTGGAGCGTCAAGAGATAAAGCACTACTGGCGATTGGTTGTTCATTTAAGAAACGAATCCAGGGCTTGAATCTGTCAACCATACATTCTTCCGGATCATAAAAACCAACCATGTTGTGCTTAACTAGTTCGAATTCAACAGCCATTTTAATACAGATTTTAAGCTTTTGAAATTTTTAATTTTTAGCACAAAATTCAATTAAACTTAATTAATTCGAATTAATAATAAATTAATAATTCGAAAAATAAAAAAGTTCTTGAAAAATTCTCAAAATCTCAGTATATGATCTAGATACAATCACAAACAACCAGATAATTTTAGTTTGCTGAAAATCAAACCCAATCTCCTTGAAAAACAGATCGAAAAATGTAATTTTTCAAAACAAAAACTCGAAAAAATCGAGTTAAAGAACAGTTTAATCGATGATTTTGATCAAGGAATCGATAGGAGATCTTGGATTGTTGAAACAATGATGATTTCAGTCTAAAATCCGGCAGCACTTCGTTATCCCGATGTGTGTATATCGCGTGTATCTATATCGAGTTCTCTGTGACTAAACACGAGAGATAGTATGGTAATGATAGTATAGAAGAGATAGTATAGTGGAGATAGTATAGTAGAGATAGTATGGACATTATATATGCAGCTGTTTATACTATCACCGACACTCCTATACTATCACCGCAGCTTATACTATTTCTAAGGTTAAATCTATACTATTTCTAGTGCCTTAGACTATTACCGAACACTTATATTATTTACAAATTAACTCTATTATTACTAACAATAATTCTATATTATTTATAGACACTTATATTATTACCGACACTGTATTAGAAATTCTATACTATTTCTTAAATTCTAAACTATTTATAGAATTAACAACTATTTACAGATATAACAATTATTGCTAATAATCTATATTATTACTGAAAAATACATTAACAGATTTACTAGTTTAAATTAAACAAGTTATGTACAAGTTATATACTTAGTAATTTACAGAACTTAAAAAGCTTAATAAAATAATAATTTACAACAAATTATTTATTTACAACACAAAAATCAACATAGGTTAGCCCTTTTACGAAATCAAACAATAATAACAAAAGGACAAACACTACAAAACAAATAAAATTAAAACATTCACTTAACTAAATTATTTCTAATTTCATAATTGACCAAATAAAATATTAACATGATAGACAAGTGTTCGAAAATAAGCAAGTGGAATTAATTAATGATAAAATAATTACACAAGTGATTTTAAACAACAAATATTCACAAAATAATCACTTGTTAAATTATTAAAGAACAGACCTCAGATATTAACCAGATTAATTACTAGGACTATTTAACATACCCAATTCACCAACAATTCTGGTGAATGTGGATTCGTCAAGAGACTTAGTAAAAATATCTGCTGTTTGTTCTTCCGTGGGAACAAAATGTAACTCCACGGTACCATTCATGACATGCTCTCGAATAAAATGATACCTGATGTCAATGTGCTTTGTTCTTGTGTGCTGCACAGGATTGTTGGAGATTGCTATGGCACTTGTATTGTCACACAAGATAGGAATCTTGTCAAGTACAAATCCATAATCCCGTAGCTGATTTCTGATCCACAAGATCTGAGCGCAACAGCTTCCAGCAGCTATGTATTCAGCTTCGGCTGTAGAGTTGAAAACTGTTTGCTGTTTCTTACTGTACCAAGAAACCAACCTGCCACCTAGGAATTGACAACTCCCAGAGGTGCTTTTTCTATCTACAACACTTCCTGCATAATCTGAATCTGTATATCCAACAAGATTAAAACCAGAATCTTTAGGGCACTAAATTCCAAAAATAGGAGTACCCTTAAGATATCTCAAGATTCGTTTTACAGCAATGAGATGCACATCTCTAGGATCCGCTTGGAACCTTGCACACAAGCATGTAGCATGCATAATATCAGGTCTACTTGCAGTGAGGTAAAGTAATGAGCCTATCATACCTCTGTAGCTTGTGATATCTACCTTGGCAGAATTTTCACATGCTCCAAACTTAACAGCTGTAGATGATGGTGTTCTTGCTGAAGAAGAGTCCTCCATCTGATACTTCTTGAGGAGCTCTTTGACATACTTGGATTGACAGATAAATATTCCATCTGTCCTTTGACTGATTTGCAATCCAAGAAAGAACTTCAGCTCACCCATCATGCTCATTTCAAATTTACCCTGCATTAACTTAGCAAATTTCTTGCACAAAAGATCATTAGTAGACCCAAATATTATATCATCCACATAGACTTGGACTAATATAGTATCATTCTTATGTTTCTTAATGAAGAGAGTTTTGTCTATGACACCTCTAACAAAATCATTTTCAAGTAAAAATTCAGAGAGAGTGTCATACCATTTCCTTGGCGCTTGCTTAAGACCATAGACAGCTTTGAAAAGGAAGTAGACATAGTCAATTAGATCTGGATCTTTAAAGCCAGGGGGTTGTTCTACATAGACCTCTTCATCTAGCTTGCCATTTAAGAAAGCACTCTTGACATCCATTTGATAAACTTTAAAGTTTGAGAATGCAGCGAATGCCAAGAATATTCTTATGGCCTCAAGTCTAGCCACTGGAGCATAGGTCTCATCATTGTCGATGCCTTCAGATTGTGAGTAACCTTTTGCTACCAGTCTTGCTTTATTTCTCGTCACTGTACCATCTTCATCAAGTTTGTTCCTGAATACCCACCTGGTGCCAACTACTGGTCTGTCTGTAGGTCTGGGTACCAGCTTCCAAACTTCTTGTTGTTTAAATTGATTGAGTTCATCTTGCATTGCAATCACCCAATCAGGATCAGAGAGAGCTTCTTCAGTTTTCTTAGGTTCCATTTCAGACAAGAACCCTGAGTAATTACATTGATTCTGAAAAGCTCTTCTAGTCTTCACACCAACAACTGGATCACCAATGATTAGCTCAAAAGGATGAGCTCTATTCCAAACAGTCTGTCTGGGAAGATTAGATCTTGATGATTCGCCTTCATTTTCATTGTGATGTTGTGTGTGACCAGTTGACCCTTGATTATCTCCCCCTGAGTTGTTGCTAGGTTGACTAGATGATTGTTTAGAGGAGTCTGGGGTATTTTGACTACTATCATTGCTTTCATCACCATCACCCTGATCATCATCATTGTTGTCATTAGCATCAGCAAAAATCTCAGGTGCATTGTCATCATCTGAATTTGTATCTGTCATGTCATCGAAAGATAGCTTTTCAGATGGATCCTTAGTTTGGATACTAGGGAGTTTAGTGTCATCAAATGTTACATTGACACTTTCCATCATCTTCTGTTCATCAATCACATACACCCTGTATGCTCTCATTGAATAACCAATAAAAATTGCTTCAAATTGTAAGAACCCAGATTTTTGGGTAGAATTAAAACTTTTATTATGTATTGATGTAAGAATGAACAGTGGTTACAACTACAATGTAATACTGGCTTTAAAGGATGAAGAATGGAAGGATAAAAGATTCCAAGGTTATATGTCCTGAAGGATGCTATTGGGTGATAACTTAGATTAGAATAATCTATCTCCTAGAAAGTTAAGATAAGATTCCCTAGAGAGGAATAGATACCCTCATGTCATCCAAATCAATATCTATTATAAGCCCAGCGGTTCCGTAAAAAGGTTAAGGAACACTCGAGGGTGAACCAGGTTCATTTTCCTAATTAAAGGAATTAAATAAAAATAAGTGATGAATAGTGATTTTGGTGGAATTTGGAATATTATTATAATAATGTTATACCCGGTATTCGGAACGGATTTCTGAGTTCGTATTAGTGATCCGGGAAGAAAATAAGTGTATGTAAAAGCTGTCGGATTCAGAAAAAGAGCACTTTTATTTTCTCCGAGATTTCCCTGGACACTGCAAGACATAAGGAATTATAAAAGGGATTTAAGGAATTTAAATTCGAGAAGTATTAAGAAAGATGAGGAATAGTAGTATAAATATTAAGAAGGTTTTCGGTAAAACCCTAACTAGAAACGAATGAGTTAGTCCCTCGAACGAGCAACGAATTGAGCAATAACCGGACAAAGAACAAACAGAGGATCAAGATGCATGCATGTACAAGGAGATAAGACCAAGTAACTAAGTAGTTACATGAGCAACTAGTATACTTAGCAAACATAACCAAGTACTTAGCTTCTTGTCATCATCTTACCATTACAAACCAACACTTGTCCATTTCATTACATCATGCATGACCTAGAACTTTATTAAAGCTACTTTATGGACAAGATATTATCCAAAGACATTCAATAATTCACTTTAGATAAGATGAGGGCAAGATCAAAGCCAAGCAAACACCACCTCTCCCCCATTTTTCCAGCAGTTGCATTTTCCAGGGCAGGGGTCTTTGCCATTTTTTTTCACCTAGATCTACTCATCTAAAAATCATGAAAAAATTCATGGAGCTTCTACACATCAAGGTGAAGTTGGGGATTTAATTTCATAATTTTTGAAGATAGTTTGGATGGGTAAATAAATTCGAGAAGTTCACTGTTTTTCCCCCAAAACCAAGGCACTTCGAATTTTGGAGTTTTAAGATTTCAAAATCCACCTTCCAACCATTGTTTGATCTCCAAATTTTTATGGTGAGTCCTATATTTCATAAAAATGACCTCCTAGAAATCTTAGCTTCAAACTCCATGTTTTCCATTTTCAAATAAATCCTCAAAGATGAGGGTGAATAGTGTTTTCAAGAAACTAACTTTGATTTCTTGGTTTCTTTGGATGATTTAAGCTTTGTTAAAGCCATACAAGGACTATATAAGGGTTATTATAGCTTGTACACTCTCCAAGGAAGGTATAATTCTTAAGAACCCAAGATCTTACTTTGAGTTTTATATATGTTCTTGATGGTTTTAGATTAGTTAAGATTATGGTGTTGTTATATGCATAAAAGCATGATTATGTAGTTAGTAGTGATGATTTAAGAGTTTTGATGATTATGATGGTTAATTGAAACCTTCTTGGACTGGTTAAGATGAAAACCATGTATAGTATGCCCGGTGTGGCTTGGATTGATTGTTATGAATTTTAGAACGTTCGATTTATAGCCGTCGTAATGCCGAATTTTCGTTAGACTATTAAACACCGAGCATCACAGTAGCTATAACTCACTGTACAGCTTCATTTTCTGCCATGATAGGATAGATTATGTTTCAAGCTTCGTTTTGATATAAAGATCGCATGAAACGGACTTACGGTTTAGGATTTATGACCAAATTACTAAAAGTAGTTCGAATCCGTAAACGAAAGTTCGTAACTGTAATTGAACCCTCGTAAACTATGTAACGTCATGGCGAATCTTGGTAAATAAATACTAGAGGTAAAAAGGAAGGCGTGAAAGAAAACCGTATGTCAAAAAGATCATTTTTCGATTTATTAAAAATGTTCGAGTCGAGGTTAAACGCGAACGAACCCCTAAAAGACGACTCTTTTATAACTTCGGTAAAACACTTAGAAAACGGACGATAAAACTCGGAGTATAGTATTGGTTCGTAACGATCGACTTTAGAACTCATATGACTTAAGTATGTCCCAAGTATAAGTACAATGACATGTCGTATTAACGAACGGATGTCGGGTCGGATCAGTGATAAAAGTAATCCACTAAAAGGGGTATAACGAGATAACTCAAGAACGTGTTTCGAATTAAGTATAACTTAACTTTTAATATGTTAAGTGATTAATCCCGAATGCCTTGGCTATTTATAGATCACCAAGCTGAACCGGGACCCGCTACCACTACCCCTTACCGTACTCGACTACCAGGCAAGTTTCAATTCCCTTCTTTTAGGCTGTTGTTGTGATTGAATAAATATATATATATATATATGCTGATATACATATGCCATTGCATGCATGCCTACTTTCAAGTTGAAGTGATATACTTGTTCCCTGAATGTTATTGTTGGCTTATAAGCTAGATAGTTATATATCAGTTATAAGCCGATTATTGTAAGACCCTCATAGAAGGGCGTATACATCTTATTAATCAAAAATAGACCGGGAGTCAATATTCCTTGATATATCGAGATTACCTCGGAGGAAAATATTTAATTAAATATTTTCTATTATTTGGGCGACGAATATTATTTGAATATTCGTTCGAGACTAATTATTTTAACGATCCTTACTTCAAATAATTATTTGAACGTAACCATTCGACGAATAATATTTTTCAATATTCATTCAAAGTCGAATAGGTTATCGATTATTATTCCGAATATTCTTCTAAAGATTGGACTACTAAATGAATATTATTTGAATATCCATTTAGAATATTACTTTATTTAATGAATATTACTTTTGAATATTCATTTAAGATATTACTTACTTGATGAATATTATTCTAATATTCATCTGAAGCTTGATTTATTTATCGAGTCTTATCTCGAATATTCCTTTAAAGCTTGGATTACTAAATGAATATTACTTGATATTCATTTAGAATATTATTCATTAAACGAATATTACTTTTTCAATAAACATTTAAATTCCTAATAAATTAGGAATATTATTTTGAATATTCATCCAGGGTTCTATTTAATCATCGAATATTATTTTAAATATTTTAAATATTCTTTTCAGGTCTTATTAATTAATGAATATTATTCTGAATATTCATTTGAATATTTAATTATGCAATAAATATTCTCTAGATATTTCTTCAAGGATTATTTGAGAAATACTCTGATTAAAGATATTCTTTCATAATCCTAAATATTCTGTAAAATATTTTAATTCAATAAATATTCTCTGAATATTTATTTCATACTTAGAATAACCTCGATAAGGTTTATCTTCTTCGATTATTACAGAAAATATTTCGGAGTCATATTATTATTAATCTTATATCAAGAAAGGTTCTCAGACATCATTCTTCTTCGAGTCTACCTCTCTAATAATAAGGGAACCTTACTTGGAAGATGTTATTTATCTTGTCGACTTCCCGGTCATAGAGTATTCTCTTCACTCGCAACTCGGGTTCTGTTGACTTATTAAGTCGTTGTTTACCTTCTCATCTTTCGAGGGGTAAGATTGTTGGAACAAGTTGATGTTCGATACCAAGCCACAGCTTGGAAGTTATTGGTGAATTTTCCTTTCCAACTAGATACGACTACCTTGTAGAGTCTTATCAACAAGTCTTATACTTGGGGAAAGGGGGATGAACGTTACATTCAGAATCATGAACTCTATTTGAACTAGGAGTCGTGTAAGAGGCCGAGTAGCGCCGGTCCATCCCCTTTGGCCCAACCGTTGGCCGGGGAGAGCTAGTAAGGCGGTAGACAAGTAAAGCCGTCAGTTCTTCCTTCTACCGGTAGTAAATCTAAATTGAGCTGTACGATCTCGACTGATCTTCAAGATTGGAACAGCGGGCGCGGTGAATACTCCATCATTGGTTCATCATCCAAATTTATTTATTTCCTGCAACATGATTACTGTTGGCAGAGTTGGAAAAGGGTCATAACTGGAATTGCAACCTTTTCTTGCAAGTTCCTCTTCTTAATAACAATAAGAATATCTCGCTTACTTTGATGTAGCAGATATTTCTACAAACAAATACTTTAAGTTACCTTGTAACTTCATCGTTCATATTATACTGGCATCATTTCCGTAAAGGCATGGCATATGGTTTGAAAGATACTTTCGAACTGTTATACATTATCGTTCAGTCATATATTATTGTTGGTGGGCTATTGCTCACCCTTGCTTTATTATTATATCACAACAACAGCTAGACCAGATGACTCGCACAAGGCGCACTCGACGCGGGCGAGGACGATGAGACTACCAGAGCTGAAGAAGAAGCTATTGGTAGGGTATATTTATTCTTTCAGTACCAAGAATATGGTCTAGTATGCCTTATGTAAATGGATGGCAAAGAGTATGTATTTATATTGAAATTCTTTTGGATTGTAAGAACTCATAATGTGATTAATAAAAATTTGAGTGTTACTCTGATTTCATCTCTGGGACTATAACGGGTGTGTTTTATATTATTGTGTTGGGTTATAGAGACGTAATTTATTTTATGTTAAGGAAAGTTCAAGTGTTGTGGACAGAATTGGAAACCGTAACCACCGGATCCCGGACCCCGGATCTGGGGGTGTTACAGAAGTGGTATCAGAGCGTACGTTATAAACCCCAGAGATGAGGTGACGTTAAAACAATAAATTCAATAAGATAATAAGAACTCTTGCCAAGTTCATAGTCGGACTACTTAATGTAGTGATGACATATAAAACCCTTATGGGAACTCGTAAGTATAATGATAGTAATTTAGCTCGATATCGTATCGACGAGTAAGGTGACTGACCTTGAGGCATACGAGCAACAGCGCGATGATGCTTTATATGCTGAAGATCAGTGGGTAATTCGATGGAGTACCCTACTGGAGACCCGGAAGAGGTTCCAGCAGATAAGGAAAATCCTGTTAGGATGAGGAGCTTACCCATGGGTAATGAGGGTCGCAGCCAGAATGACTATGATGATTAAGATATGGTGCTCAGAAAAGTGAGTATAAAGAACCGAGATATTATTAAGAGATCTGAAGATGCATGTTGAATTCATAGCCGGGCTACCAGATGTAGTACCAGCAAGAATGAAGGATTGGAAGAATTACTTGAGATCTTATACGGAAATAGATGAGAATCATTAGAGATTTTCATCTTAACAAAGAAAGAGCTAGAGGGGTGTATGATTATTAAAGACATCAATTTAGGGCGAGGAGCAGAGTCCCTAGGAATAGTTGAGAAGGAGGCAGTAAGTGCCATATCATTTGATAAATGAATTAGTATGAATATGGTCAGTAATAATTCGCCATGAGAAGGCAGGTATCGTAGGTTGTAAATTATGGAACCAAATTGAGGTTAATAAGGCGGTTTTATTAAGGAAAATGTTCATTTTATGAATGAATCATTTAGAAAGTAAAGACATTGGGAAGTGATAGCATGATTGGGTAAAGTATATAAGGAAGTAGTAAGCAAGACAATGATCTCAGAACCTACCGGAAGATAAGACCAGTGAGTCAAGATGAACTCGTAATGAGACTACTGCCAGAGACTGAGTATAGAGTTAATTCAACTCAGTTAAATGATGAACCAGAAACGTTAGATGCATGTGATTCAGAGGAATATTAAATTCCTTCTTCTCTTTGAATGGATTATAGTAGTTACCTTAAGTTTACTCCGACACGGAATTATAATAGATCAAGTAATACGATCAGCAGTTAAAGAGAAAAATGTGAGAAAATCTTCCTGGAGCTAAAAGGTGAAATTGGTAATGACCAAGAGCTGGCATTGCTTAATGGAAAAAGGAGACTTTGTGCTTCCAATGACGCTTCGCATAAAGGGTTAGGTAGACCGACATTTGGTAGTATTGAATATCAGGACGTTGTGGCAGGTTTCAGTTTGAAACTATTGATTCCCTTCTAAGGGATGTATATAATTGATTCCTCTCCAGTGGGTAAACTTCCAATCCGATGATGATTATTTCGTTAACTATGACTGCTTATGATTCCACCTGCTTGGAGGTTCATAGAACTATTCTTCAGGTTTCGAAACTGGTCTCCTTAATGTTACCAGTAGGTGGGTAGATTGATCAAAATTTCCCTGAGTCTGGAAAGGAATTCGGTGAATTTTGGCAAACCTTGTCTTTCTGATTATCAGAGAATGTCATGGAAGAGAGAAAAAAAAAAAAAATTTGGAGCAAACCCTGTGATTTGGGTAAGGATGCTGTAAAATGGGTTAGTAAACGGACCCTGAGCATTACAATCGACGGTAGTGATAAAATGATGAAGTGAGATTGGACGAAAATAGGAAATGTAAGTAAGAAACCAGCCGGATTGAGAAATTCTAGGATTGACTTAAATGAAGAGGCCGTTATGCCAGGAATGGTAAGCTTGTGTGGCACGCAGGATTGATAAGAATAGTTGAAAAGATAAAAGTGGAGGAAAGGTGACCGGAGACGGTGCCGAGTAGTCGATTAAGACTTATATGGAGTAAAGTTTTGGAAAGGTAGAAAGGTATCAAAGAAGAAGGCACTATGCCGGCAATTGCTAGAAAAGTAATGCTATTAGCCAACCCCTAAAATCATATATTTTTATGTGTGGCCAGTTGAGGCCAAGTCCCAACGGACTATAAAGTGACTAGACCAGCAATGAAAAGACAAACCAGGGTTGCTTCTAAGAAAGCACCGACTGCAAGGGCTTCTGATATAAAGGAAACATTAATGAGATCGTTTGAATCTTCTGCCGAACAACCCATGTTTTGATTGGGAATTCACTAGACCTTTTTGGGATGGGGTCACCCGTACTAAAGTGACTCATGTGTATATGGTTGTTCAAGATTTCGAGTAAAATGGAAGTATAGTGACTTGAGATGTATGATGTTAGGGTATCATGAATACCATGAATATATTATGACGGAGGAAAGTAAACAATGAAGGTATATGAAGAGGGTATAGAAAAGGTCAGAAATTGAACAGTATGCTGTAGGAATTTTGTCTGAGGCAAGTACCTTTGCGAAGAACGATAAGCACTAAGAGATTCACGTTGAACTCGACCAATATCTTCCAGAACATCCTTGCTACCATTAACAAGTTCGGTAAGAGATGAGATTGGCATACGTTGCCTTTTTGGAAGGCCAAATAGGCTGACAACTATCTGAAAGAAGAGGGTGGCATTAAACCACCGATCGATTATCAAATGAGAATGATTGAAAAGAGACCTTTATTAAGGATACATGATCTGATTGCCAATTATAAGATGCAAGAATTCCTTGGCAGTTGAATTAAGGATAGGATATTCATAAATTAAGACAAACCCTGGGGAATGCACAAGGGGTGGCATTAACCCTAATAACGACATTATGACTTCAGATGTTATGAGCTGGACTTGCTAAGGCAACAATGACCGGTAAGGATTATTAAAAAGAGTTCTGGAAAGAACATAGATAGAATTATTAGAGTATTGATCAATGACATTCTGATATACCCGGTACCCAGAAAATACCGGAGGAATGATAAGGATGGCCTACGAAACCTTACAAGGAAAAAGGGTAATATTCCGAACTTCAAAAACGGAAGTTTGGTAAGGAATGTATGACCTCGTAACAATAATGCCAGATGAGGCATGTATGAAACCCTGAGGAAGTATGGGTTGAACCAATAAGGTTGAGATTATCCTAAAACAAGAAGGGATTTAAGTAAGGAAATATCCTAGGTATGATTTGGAGTACCTGTAGTCAAGATCGCACTAGAAAGGTGGAAGCAATGACTTTTGGAAAAGACTGATAGATGCTTTCTCTCATTCAGCAGAATTTAAGGGAGAATGCTTCCACCCTGAGTTGGAATAGATCTAGAAAACATTGATTATTATAATCAGGAAAGGCCAACGAGGTGGCCGACACTTTAAATATAGGGGAGTAAGCATAAATGCTCAGACCAAAGAAATAGAATGATAATGTAAGGACCTTGATGGTCATAATGTGGTAGAGGAAGTTACATTCCGTTTGATGATTGTGCCAGGATCAACTATAAGAATGGTTTAAGTAAAGATTCGATTCCTGATGTTGCCAGTAGCACATTACCGACATTAGGAGGCTCTACGACAGACCAGACCAAATTCCCCAAGAGACTCGCCTTTTCTTTGGAAAGAGAGAGGGGAGGTTAAGTAACAATGAATTGGTAGTAAATGACCAGAAGTAGAGAAGGTACAAATACTGATAAGCCAAATGGCACGATGATGAATGACAAGCAAGTTTATGTTGGTGTATTTCTGTGCAAACAAGATAGAGAATTATGAGGTTGGCAAGCGATTAAGCAAACCGCTAAGCTTTTAGTCTTCTACCGGAGATATATGATTAATAATCTCACCAGCCTGTTCCAGCTGCGATGCTGGAAGCTTTCCTGCAATTTTTTTTTTTTTTTTTTTTCTGCTTCAGGTAATATCTACGTCAAGTTCAGGAAGCGTTCCTTATGAATAGGAAATAGTGATTATTTTGTTTTCCTAGAGGATCTTGAATTGACAATTATGATGCTTAGTTATTAAAGCACTGCGTAAACGATAAGCGATGGTGATCCTTATGAGAAATTAGGTGGTAACGACTGTGGAAATGTCGAATTGAATCTAAGTTAGAGAAATCATCCAGGTTTATTTCGGATGGTGTAATTTCTGGAATGACGGGATATTTGAAATAAATGATTAGGCTATGATGGTTCATAGAATGATTATAGTAGAAATGAAGACAAGCAACTGATTGAGATGAATGAAGAGTCGAGGATTAATAAGAAAGTCAGATATGCGGACTCATGAGAAGCTCCAGTAATGAAGCGAGAAGAGTATGGAATTGGCAAGGTAAGGGTATTGGCCAAAACGGAAAGTTGGAATTAGGAGCATGAATGACATACAAATTGGCTCCTTTTTAAGACTGGAAAATCCGAGGAAATATGGAATAGTTTGATTGAGTAATAAAAAAAAAAGACTCATGGAATGAGAAAGTGAAATCTAGATGGTTGAACAAAGGAAAGTTTGACCACAAACGTGCCACGTATATTGAATAAAGGTAACACGCGTTCCCCTAATAAGGTGACGGTGGAGTTCAATAACAGAAGTGAATGAGAACTAGATGATAAGATGGATGTGATTGATAAAGAAAAGAATGGGAAATAATTATTGAATGTGAAGCAAGAAATGTTATGAATGGATTGATGAATGGGTTCTTCTTAATGAGCTCTCGGAATGACAACCTGATAGTGTTAGAATTATGAGTATGAAAGAGCCAGTGTCGGGGCATGAAATGTGAGTAATAATAATGTCAAGCGGGAAATCCAAGATTTAACCTGAGAGGTTGAAGGATTTTCCAAAAAGTAGTTGATACTAATATCGAACAAGAGTATAGGTCCACCGAATGATGGACAGAGCAACAAGGACATGTGATATGTGAGATTACGAAAAAGTGGAATTTGATACGAATATGATTATTTCTCTTCTCTAATAAACCTCTATAGTTCAGAGGTAAATTCTAAATATGATATTTTGACAATCATGAAAACGTTCATATATGATTCTTTGAAATTCGTTCTTTTCTTCTCCCTTATTTATCTTCTTCTAAATTGAGAAGAACAACCCTTTAAGGAGGGGAGGTAATACTACGTGACTCTCTGTCTGTGTGATAGGAGTCTAAGTGGAATGCCATTAATTGTTTAATTGCTTGTCAAGTACTAAAGGCTGGCCCCCTTTTTGTACTAACTATGCAATATAACAAATGTTCATTGATCACAGTGATCTCTCGATAAAATTTTCCACCTAAATATATATACATCGAGATTGCGAAGATTAAAACGATTAGGAATTGCAAAATTACGAGTGAGGTTATCTCCGGACTTCGTAGCGCGTTAGTGATACCGAAGTCACTGCACGTACCAATAAGGTTAATAGTATAAGAACGGACAAGAGCGTATACCGGATGATGTGTTGTGCGAAAGTATCAAAGAATTGGTAGAACGGATAAGGGTGTATTGTAACACCAGTATGAGATGCTTTAGAAAGATTGGAGTGTGTAAGGATCGACCAGAGAATTGGAAAGTGAAATAACCAACAAATACCCAATTGTCTTCTACCTGATTCCGGGACGGAATCCTTTTAAGGAGGGGAGACTGTAAGAACCCAGATTTTTGGGTAGAATTAAAACTTTTATTATGTATTGATGTAAGAATGAACAGTGGTTACAACTACAATGTAATACTGGCTTTAAAGGATGAAGAATGGAAGGATAAAAGATTCCAAGGTTATATGTCCTGAAGGATGCTATTGGGTGATAACTTAGATTAGAATAATCTATCTCCTAGAAAGTTAAGATAAGATTCCCTAGAGAGAAATAGATACCCTCATGTCATCCAAATCAATATCTATTATAAGCCCAGCGGTTCCGTAAAAAGGTTAAGGAACACTCGATGGTGAACCAGGTTCATTTTCCTAATTATAGGAATTAAATAAAAATAAGTGATGAATAGTGATTTTGGTGGAATTTGGAATATTATTATAATAATGTTATACCCGGTATTCGGAACGGATTTCTGAGTTCGTATTAGTGATCCGGGAAGAAAATAAGTGTATGTAAAAGCTGTCGGATTCAGAAAAAGAGCACTTTTATTTTCTCCGAGATTTCCCTGGACACTGCAAGACATAAGGAATTATAAAAGGGATTTAAGGAATTTAAATTCGAGAAGTATTAAGAAAGATGAGGAATAGTAGTATAAATATTAAGAAGGTTTTCGGTAAAACCCTAACTAGAAACGAATGAGTTAGTCCCTCGAACGAGCAACGAATTGAGCAATAACCGGACAAAGAACAAACAGAGGATCAAGATGCATGCATGTACAAGGAGATAAGACCAAGTAACTAAGTAGTTACATGAGCAACTAGTATACTTAGCAAACATAACCAAGTACTTAGCTTCTTGTCATCATCTTACCATTACAAACCAACACTTGTCCATTTAATTACATCATGCATGACCTAGAACTTTATTAAAGCTACTTTATGGACAAGATATTATCCAAAGACATTCAATAATTCACTTTAGATAAGATGAGAGCAAGATCAAAGCCAAGCAAACACCACCTCTCCCCCATTTTTCCAGCAGTTGCATTTTCCAGGGCAGGGGTCTTTGCCATTTTCTTTCACCTAGATCTACTCATCTAAAAATCATGAAAAAATTCATGGAGCTTCTACACATCAAGGTGAAGTTGGGGATTTAATTTCATAATTTTTGAAGATCGTTTGGATGGGTAAATAAATTCGAGAAGTTCACTGTTTTTCCCCCAAAACCAAGGCACTTCGAATTTTGGAGTTTTAAGATTTCAAAATCCACCTTCCAACCATTGTTTGATCTCCAAATTTTTATGGTGAGTCCTATATTTTTTAAAAATGATCTCCTAGAAATCTTAGCTTCAAACTCCATGTTTTCCATTTTCAAATAAATCCTCAAAGATGAGGGTGAATAGTGTTTTCAAGAAACTAACTTTGATTTCTTGGTTTCTTTGGATGATTTAAGCTTTGTTAAAGCCATACAAGGACTATATAAGGGTTATTATAGCTTGTACACTCTCCAAGGAAGGTATAATTCTTAAGAACCCAAGATCTTACTTTGAGTTTTATATATGTTCTTGATGGTTTTAGATTAGTTAAGATTATGGTGTTGTTATATGCATAAAAGCATGATTATGTAGTTAGTAGTGATGATTTAAGAGTTTTGATGATTATGATGGTTAATTGAAACCTTCTTGGACTGGTTAAGATGAAAACCATGTATAGTATGCCCGGTGTGGCTTGGATTGATTGTTATGAATTTTAGAACGTTCGATTTATAGCCGTCGTAATGCCGAATTTTCGTTAGACTATTAAACACCGAGCATCACAGTAGCTATAACTCACTGTACAGCTTCATTTTCTGCCATGATAGGATAGATTATGTTTCAAGCTTCGTTTTGATATAAAGATCGCATGAAACGGACTTACGGTTTAGGATTTATGACCAAATTACTAAAAGTAGTTCGAATCCGTAAACGAAAGTTCGTAACTGTAATTGAACCCTCGTAAACTATGTAACGTCATGGCGAATCTTGGTAAATAAATACTAGAGGTAAAAAGGAAGGCGTGAAAGAAAACCGTATGTCAAAAAGATCATTTTTCGATTTATTAAAAATGTTCGAGTCGAGGTTAAACGCGAACGAACCCCTAAAAGACGACTCTTTTATAACTTCGGTAAAACACTTAGAAAACGGACGATAAAACTCGGAGTATAGTATTGGTTCGTAACGATCGACTTTAGAACTCATATGACTTAAGTATGTCCCAAGTATAAGTACAATGACATGTCGTATTAACGAACGGATGTCGGGTCGGATCAGTGATAAAAGTAATCCACTAAAAGGGGTATAACGAGATAACTCAAGAACGTGTTTCGAATTAAGTATAACTTAACTTTTAATATGTTAAGTGATTAATCCCGAATGCCTTGGCTATTTATAGATCACCAAGCTGAACCGGGACCCGCTACCACTACCCCTTACCGTACTCGACTACCAGGCAAGTTTCAATTCCCTTCTTTTAGGCTGTTGTTGTGATTGAATAAATATATATATATATGCTGATATACATATGCCATTGCATGCATGCCTACTTTCAAGTTGAAGTGATATACTTGTTCCCTGAATGTTATTGTTGGCTTATAAGCTAGATAGTTATATATCAGTTATAAGCCGATTATTGTAAGACCCTCATAGAAGGGCGTATACATCTTATTAATCAAAAATAGACCGGGAGTCAATATTCCTTGATATATCGAGATTACCTCGGAGGAAAATATTTAATTAAATATTTTCTATTATTTGGGCGACGAATATTATTTGAATATTCGTTCGAGACTAATTATTTTAACGATCCTTACTTCAAATAATTATTTGAACGTAACCATTCGACGAATAATATTTTTCAATATTCATTCAAAGTCGAATAGGTTATCGATTATTATTCCGAATATTCTTCTAAAGATTGGACTACTAAATGAATATTATTTGAATATCCATTTAGAATATTACTTTATTTAATGAATATTACTTTTGAATATTCATTTAAGATATTACTTACTTGATGAATATTATTCTAATATTCATCTGAAGCTTGATTTATTTATCGAGTCTTATCTCGAATATTCCTTTAAAGCTTGGATTACTAAATGAATATTACTTGATATTCATTTAGAATATTATTCATTAAACGAATATTACTTTTTCAATAAACATTTAAATTCCTAATAAATTAGGAATATTATTTTGAATATTCATCCAGGGTTCTATTTAATCATCGAATATTATTTTAAATATTTTAAATATTCTTTTCAGGTCTTATTAATTAATGAATATTATTCTGAATATTCATTTGAATATTTAATTATGCAATAAATATTCTCTAGATATTTCTTCAAGGATTATTTGAGAAATACTCTGATTAAAGATATTCTTTCATAATCCTAAATATTCTGTAAAATATTTTAATTCAATAAATATTCTCTGAATATTTATTTCATACTTAGAATAACCTCGATAAGGTTTATCTTCTTCGATTATTACAGAAAATATTTCGGAGTCATATTATTATTAATCTTATATCAAGAAAGGTTCTCAGACATCATTCTTCTTCGAGTCTACCTCTCTAATAATAAGGGAACCTTACTTGGAAGATGTTATTTATCTTGTCGACTTCCCGGTCATAGAGTATTCTCTTCACTCGCAACTCGGGTGCTGTTGACTTATTAAGTCGTTGTTTACCTTCTCATCTTTCGAGGGGTAAGATTGTTGGAACAAGTTGATGTTCGATACCAAGCCACAGCTTGGAAGTTATTGGTGAATTTTCCTTTCCAACTAGATACGACTACCTTGTAGAGTCTTATCAACAAGTCTTATACTTGGGGAAAGGGGGATGAACGTTACATTCAGAATCATGAACTCTATTTGAACTAGGAGTCGTGTAAGAGGCCGAGTAGCGCCGGTCCATCCCCTTTGGCCCAACCGTTGGCCGGGGAGAGCTAGTAAGGCGGTAGACAAGTAAAGCCGTCAGTTCTTCCTTCTACCGGTAGTAAATCTAAATTGAGCTGTACGATCTCGACTGATCATCAAGATTGGAACAGCGGGCGCGGTGAATACTCCATCATTGGTTCATCATCCAAATTTATTTATTTCCTGCAACATGATTACTGTTGGCAGAGTTGGAAAAGGGTCATAACTGGAATTGCAACCTTTTCTTGCAAGTTCCTCTTCTTAATAACAATAAGAATATCTCGCTTACTTTGATGTAGCAGATATTTCTACAAACAAATACTTTAAGTTACCTTGTAACTTCATCGTTCATATTATACTGGCATCATTTCCGTAAAGGCATGGCATATGGTTTGAAAGATACTTTCGAACTGTTATACATTATCGTTCAGTCATATATTATTGTTGGTGGGCTATTGCTCACCCTTGCTTTATTATTATATCACAACAACAGCTAGACCAGATGACTCGCACAAGGCGCACTCGACGCGGGCGAGGACGATGAGACTACCAGAGCTGAAGAAGAAGCTATTGGTAGGGTATATTTATTCGTTCAGTACCAAGAATATGGTCTAGTATGCCTTATGTAAATGGATGGCAAAGAGTATGTATTTATATTGAAATTCTTTTGGATTGTAAGAACTCATAATGTGATTAATAAAAATTTGAGTGTTACTCTGATTTCATCTCTGGGACTATAACGGGTGTGTTTTATATTATTGTGTTGGGTTATAGAGACGTAATTTATTTTATGTTAAGGAAAGTTCAAGTGTTGTGGACAGAATTGGAAACCGTAACCACCGGATCCCGGACCCCGGATCTGGGGGTGTTACACAAATGCTTTGGTATCGAATTTACCACCTTGATCATCACCTTCTTTAAGCACAAAGCACTTTGCCCCAAATACATGAAAGTATTTGAGTGAAGGTTTCTTATCAGCCATAATTTCATAGGGTGTCTTCATTTGATCTTTATTGATTAGAGTTCGATTCTGGGTATAGCACGCAGTATTGATGGCTTCATCCCAAAAGTACAATGGAAGCCTTGATTCACTTAGCATAGTACGTGCAGCTTCAATCAAGGTTCTATTCTTTCTTTCCACTACCCCATTTTGTTGAGGAGTTCTTGGAGCTGAATATTGTCTGGTTATACCCTTCTCAGTGCAAAAGTCATTTAGAACTGCATTCTTGAATTCAGTTCCATTGTCTGATCTTGTAGCTCTCACTGGATACGTAGAATCTCGCTCAATTAACTTGATGTGATCAATCACCAGTTGTGGAGTCTCATCTTTAGAATTCAAGAACAGGACCCAAGTGTATTTTGAGAAATCATCAACTATCACAAAAGCATATCTCTTTCTTGACATGGACATCACATTAACTGGACCAAACAAATCCATATTAAGTAATTGTAATGGTTCAGTTATTGAAGATGTGTCAGTGCTCCTGTGACTTGCTCTCTTTAGCTTGCCTTTTTGGCATGCATCACAAAGTCCTTCTTGAGTGAATTCCATTGAAGGCAAACCTCTCACCAATTCTCTTTTGACTAGAGAATTCATTGTTTTGAAATTGAGGTGAGAAAGTTTCTTGTGCCATAGCCAACTCTCGTCATTAGATGCTTTAGTGTAGAAGCAAGTGACTTCTTCAGTGCTTCCTGAGTTCATATTGGCTACGTACAGATTGCCTTTTCTAACTCCTGTCAGTTGTGGCTTTTCACGTCTCTTGTGTGAAATTAGACAATTCTTCTTGTTGAAATTAACTTCATAACCTTTATCACAGAATTGACTGACACTGAGCAAATTGTGCTCAAGTCCTTTCACAAAAGACACTTCATCAATGATAACATTTCCAGCTTCAAGTCTGCCAGGGTTCTATCTCCAGTCATATGCCTTGAACATCCACTGTCCAAAATCCAGGTCACTCGTTCAACCTGCTCAACACCCTGCAATGACAAACGGATTAAACTTTCTTCGGAACCCAAATTTGATTGGGTCCAGAGTACTTAAAGAATTGGCCTTTGTCAGGCAAAACAACATTCTTTATTTTAACAACAGCTTTATCATTATTCAACAAACATTTCACTTTATAAACAGATTTGACAGTCTTTTGTTCATGTTTGTTTAGTAACAATATCATTGACTGGACATTTGACTTTGTAAACAGCCTTCATAAAACTTTGTTTAGGCTTTGGTACAAATGTCTCTCTCCTAACATAAGGAGGACTAGCAGTCTTTGATCTAACATTATTCCTGTTCATATGTTGTCGAGGAGCAGTCTTATAATCACATGCATGATTACCATTAAAGTAAGCAGACATCACATTAAAGGCACAAGACATACAGTTGACAACACCACATGCTTTATGATTAGAATCAATGATTGGCATGTTATTCATGTTAGACATGTTATTGTTCTGCTTCAACTTGTTACTACCTAATCAAGTCTTAGAAGAACTAGCTGATTCAACAACTTTGACTGGTACTTTAGGTACATCTTTCTTGGATGAAACATTTGTTGTGTTAACGTCCTCAACTGACTTAGCCTTAACAAAGACTGTGACATTTTTCTTGGATGACACATTCTTTGTATTATAGTTCTTAACAGTTTTATCCTTAACACATTTATTCTTAACAAGAACTGTGCCATTTGCACTATCCTCATTTCTTATTTCTTCTTGTATAACCATAGAACGAATATCTGGTGGGCCAGCATCAGATTTTGTAAACATTGGTTTTTCAACATTCTTGAGAATATGTGGTATACCTCTTTCTTTAGCTGGGATAGAATTAGGAGAATGATTACTCAAAGAACCAACAGCTTGACTGTAATCAAATCCTATTCCTACAGTTCGTTCTACTGCTTGTTTGTTGAAGAAATCTTTAGAAACCTTAACAGTATTATAACAAGCTCTAACCTGTGTTTCAAGTTCTCTAATCTTGGTTTCTTGTTCAGCAATCTTATCAACTTGTTTTGTCATGTATTCTCCTAGACCCTTTTCTCTGCAGTTAAGTCGAGCTATTTCTTCTATATTCTTATCTTGATTAACCTGCACCTTTTTTAAATCTAACATTTGATTTTCAAGGTTAGTGTTAACAAGACTTATTCTCTCGTACCCTCTTTGTGCATTATTCAGGGAACTACGTAAACTATCAATTAACTGAGCATCAGTAAGAATTACCGGTGTGGTATAATAAGTTGAAGATTCTGCATTTGCCACCAACGCAAAGTTTCCATATTCTTCATCTTCGCTATCTGTATCATCCCAGCTTTTTCCAGCAGCCACATAAGCTCTTCCACTTTTCTTCTTTTCAGAGGCATAATCTTTCTTCTGTGCTTGCTTGGGTTTCTGACACTCAGTAGCAAAATGTCCCAACTCATTACAATTGAAACAACGGATTTTGCTTCTGTCAACAGTTCCAGTTTTATAACCTCCCCTGTTACTAGAGGATGAAGAACCTCCTCTCTGAAATCTGTTATTTGACTTAAACCTGAACTTTGGATTTCTTCTGAATCTGAAGTTACTAAATTGTCGCACCATCATTGCCATAGATTCATCTTCCAATTGATCCAGCTCTTCAAGTGAATAAAATTCTCCACCATCCTGAGTAGCTGGTGTTTGGCCAAGTTCTACTTCAGTTTGTTCCTTGTTGAAACTGATAGGTTGAACAATTTTAGTTTCCACTTCCTTAGGAACTTCAACCACTAGAGTTGTAGAAGAATTTGCCATTCTGCCTTTGCCATAGAATTCCTTTTGCTGTACTTGTTCTAATTCATATGTTTTCAGAACACCAAACAGCCTTTCAAGAGCAACCTGAGTTAGATCTCTAGATTCTCTGATGGCAGTGATTCTATGCTCCAAGTGAGTAGGCATAGTTAGTAAAAACTTCATGTTGATCTCCTTCTGAGTATATTGCTTGCCATGAACTTGCAAGTTGTTGATTATCTTGTTATACCTTTGAACACTTCCTGAATGCCTTCATTAGGGCCAGCTCTAAAGTGTTCATATTCAGAAGTTAGAATTTGTAGTCTATTTTCCTTGACTTCATCAGTCCCTTCATTAATGACCTCAATACTTTCCCAGATGTGCTTAGCAGTTTTACAATTTCTCACATGGCTATACATTACAGCATCTAGGGAATCCAATAGAATGAGTCTCAAATTTTTATCCAATCCAGCTTCCTCCTTATCTTCAGAGGTATAGTTCTTAGGGTCCTTTGGATAGGATTTGGCAGGGACTGTTACAGTTCCATTGACAACTGTTTCAGTATCATGTTGCATGGGAGTTACTGGTCCATTTTCCAAAACCCACAAAAATCTTGGGTTTGCTACATCAAGAAATAACTCCATTTTGTTTTTCCACATATCATAATTATCTTTATTAAAGATAGGAATTTTAACATTGCCTTTAGCTGACATGATGAATTTTTAAGAGAGTTAAAAATTCGAGATTGATTTTTGATTGAGTAAAAATAGGATCTTGATTTGTATATCAATCAAATGGCTCTGATACCAATTGTTAGGTCCAATAAGATTGTAGAAGGGGGGTTGAATACAATCTTTGTAATTTTCTCGAAATTTGTTCTTTGAATAAAATTTATTTTAAACAAATTTTGTGCGGAATAATATAACACAGAATTCCTGACCCCGGATCTGGGGGTGTTACAGAGATGGTATCAGAGCGAGAGTTATATATCCCAAGAGATGATACGACGTTATATAATAATAAATTCAATAATATAATAAGAACCCTTGCCAAGTTCACCTAAAACCCTTACGGGAACTTTTTAAGTATCATGATAGTAACATAGTTCGTCTTGTGTAGGCGAGCGACATGTCGGCCCAGGAGGCAGCTGCGAGACATCATGATGAGGACATGTTCCGGACTAGGGACCCATACTATGAGCACTTGCCTAAGGAGGATACTGAGTCTGAGGAGGAGGACGCTGAGGAGGTCCAGGTTGATGCTGATACTGATGTGATCGAGTCTGAGGAGGAGGACCCTGAGGAGGTCCAGGTTGAGGTTGACACAGATGTTGTTGAGACTGAGGGGGAGGAGGACCCAGAGGGGATCCAGACAGGACAGGATGCTGAGTTAGTTGTTGAGGATGAGGATTATTGGGTGGTATCTGAGATTAGGACCATGGAGGAGGATACTGATATGACCACTGAGCAGGTCATGGCTGCTGTTGTTGGACAGGCTGTGGATGAGGTTGAGCCAGTGGAGGATGCAGTAGGGAGTACCGGACTACGAGTGCCACCCCTCCCTGTTGAGAGAGCCCCTACCCCACCACCACTACTTGTGAGCCCATACCCCGATGAGTTTGAGGAGCTTACCCCAGAGCCCCAGCAGACAGAGACTGCTGCTCCAGCTGAGCCATCCACCCCACCCCATGCCCCGATAGGAGGAGTCCCAGTATGTGTTCACAACTTGATTGTGAATAGGATTTATAGAGAGTTATCTGTGGCAGATGCCAGGTTGGCAGAGTCTAGGAGGGAGTTAGTAGCAGAGAGAGCCGCCCGGATGAGGTTGTAGGGCAAGAGGACTATCAGTGACAGGGTTGGGTATAGGGCTGTGACCCGCATCGAGCTGAGGGCTCGGGTGAGAGTACGACAGTTGCCTACTGATGGGCATGGTAGGGTAGACAGAGCAGAGGCTGAGGAGATTTTCCGCATCGCCATGGGGAGGGTTCGGAGGATGTTTCGTCGTGGCGGCTGATTTCAGATGTAGTGATGCAGTGGTCTAGTTGTCTAGTCATGTACGGACGTAGTAGTGCCGGCTTTTGTAGGGATGGTTTTCTTGTACTTGTTTTCCCTTTTTGCAGACTAGACAGATAGACAACGTAGTTCATTTTTTACTTGTTGTTGTTGTTAGGATGGCTGTACTTTAAACTATTGTTGTAACTCAGATGTTGTACCTTTTCGGTACCTGGTATATATTTGTTTCCCTTTTCAGTCATTACAATTTTGTTGGGATGTGATCACGAGTTTATTAGCATATGCACCTTTTTTTTTTTTATTAAGTTGCCATGAGATATAAAACTGTGGGATCTTAAACCCAATCATGTAAAGAATTTTGCAAGGAAAAAAAATCCTTTAAAACAGGTAATTGAACCTAATGTATAATTTTCCAAATTTTCAGTAAAATGCCTCCAAAACGAATGGGCACTAGGGCTAACCCCCGAGAATCTACTGACCAAGAGAGTCACAACCAACACGAGGAAAACCATGAAAGTAGTGAAGAACAAGATCAGGATTATAATGAGCAAGAAGATTCCCAGTATGGAGCAGAGGATGAACCCATGTACTCTGAAGAATTTGAGGGGGAAATCGAGGGTGGAGAAACTGAAGTAGAACATGAAGGGGAGAACCAGGGCGGAAACCCCATGGGCCAGTTTATGGATCTACTTAGGCAGAATTTGAACCAATACCCCCAACCACCACCAGGCAACAACACTTCAGTGGCAAATTCCTTTAGGGCCTTTAAGTCCCTTAAGCCCCCCGAGTTCCACGGATCGGCTGATCCCGTTGAGGCGAGGGCCTGGATCAAGGAAATGGAAAAATCTTTCGAGATTCTGAGTATCAATGAGGCTCAGAAGACTGTTTTTGCTACTTACCTACTAAAGGGAGAGGCCAATTATTGGTGGGAATCCAAGAAGAACATGGAGACTGATGCTGTCATAGCCTGGGAAAGGTTCAAACAATTATTCCTGGAGAAGTACTTCTCGAAGTTCATGAAAACCCAGATGGAACTTAAGTTTTTGGAACTGAACCAGAACAATATGTCAGTGGCTGACTATGAGGCCAAATTTACTGAGCTGTCGAGATTTATGCCAGAGTTTGTAGACACGGAAGAAAAGAAAGTTAACAGGTTTCAACAAGGGCTGAAGCAGTGGATCCAGAATAGGATGGCGGTTTTATAGATTACAGATTATGCCACCTTGGTGCAGAAGGCAACCATTGTGGAGGCTGGTAGTGATCAGATGCAGAGAGAGAGAGAGAGAGAGAGAGAAATGGGGGATAAAGAGAAATCATGTTGGTATGGGTGGAAGATCCGCTGGAGGAAAACCCCCAACCAAGTTTAATCGAGGAGCGGTTTCCCTACCTGGGAGGAATGTAGGGTTTAAACCATCTGCGAGTGTAAGTGTGAGCCAGGGCGGCCATCAATCAGGAATGTCCCGTTCCAACCATTCTCGACCTCCATTGCCATTGTGTGCTACTTGTGGGAAGAGGCACTCCGGGGTGTGCAATCTGAAGCAGATAAACTGTTATAAGTGTGGGCGAGCTGGGCACTATGCTACCTCTTGCACCACGGTCATCCCTAACAGCACAACCTGTTTCCAGTGTGGACAGCGAGGGCACATGAGGAAGGATTGCCCAAGGAGCAAACCAGCAGCATCAGGAGCAAGCAAGGTTGCCTCAAATAGGCCACCAACTGCTAGGACTTTTAATATGTCAGTACAAGATGCCGTGAGGGACACAGATGTGATAGCAGGTACATTTTCTCTCAATTCAGTCAGCGCAAATGTCTTATTTGATTCAGGAGCAACTAAGTCTTTTATATCTAGAGATTTTGCGCATAAGTTGAAACTTAAAACCCAGCAACTAAGAGATTCCTTACTAGTAGAAATAGCTAATCAGGAAATCGTACCGGTTAATCAAATTCACCCCGTTTGTAAGCTAGAAATAGGAGGACGATCCTTCTATGTCGATTTAATTCCTTTTAAGCTAGGGGAATTCGATGTCATTTTGGGTATGGATTGGTTGTCTCGCAATGATGCGCGGATAGATTGTAAAGGGAAAAAGGTTAAGTTGAAAACCCCAGGGAAGAAAGAAATAGTGTTTAAGGGGCTACGACAGACCCAGACCATTCTAACCATGGCGCAAACCAAGAGACTGCTACGAAAAGGGAATGAAGCTTATTTAGCTTACGTTATAGACACCCAGAAAGAGGCGCCCAAGATACAAGATATTCCGGTAGTTAACGAATTTGAAGACGTGTTTCCTCAAGATCTTCCCGGATTACCACCAGATAGAGTGATTGAGTTTCCTATCGAGTTAGCCCCGGGGACGGCGCCAGTCTCAAAGGCCCCGTATCGAATAGCACTAGTGGAAATGAAAGAGCTAGCAAAACAATTACAGGAATTGTTGGATAAGGGTATGATAAGACCCAGTGTGTCGCCTTGGGGCGCACCAGTGTTGTTTGTTAAGAAAAAGGATGGGAGTATGTGGTTATGCATCGACTATAGAGAATTGAACAAGCTAACCATAAAGAATAAGTATCCATTGCCCAGGATAGACGATTTGTTTGACCAGCTAAGAGGCGCCGAATACTTCTCAAAGATTGATCTGAGAACGGGATATCACCAACTGAAGATCAAACCTGAAGATATCCCGAAGACTGCATTCCGTACCAGATATGGACATTATGAGTTCTTAGTTATGTCATTTGGATTGACCAACGCCCCAGCAGTCTTCATGGACCTAATGAATAGAGTGTTCAAGGAATATTTGGACAAATTCGTGATAGTCTTCATTGATGATATTCTCATCTACTCAAAGACAGAGGTAGAACACGCTGAACATTTAAGGATAACCTTAGAAATACTCAGGAAGGAGCAGTTATATGCCAAGTTCTCCAAGTGTGAGTTTTGGAAAAATGAGGTACAATTCTTAGGGCACGTAATCAATAGAGAAGGAGTGTTGGTTGACCCCTCCAAAATAGAGGCAGTTTCAAATTGGGAACGACCAACCACTCCAACAGAGGTAAGGAGTTTCATAGGGTTAGCAGGATATTATAGACGATTTGTCCAAGATTTTGCAAAGATTGCAGCCCCGTTAACTCGACTTACCCGTAAAACTGAAAAATTTGAATGGACTGAAAAATGCGAGAAGAGTTTTCAAGAGCTGAAGAAGAGGTTGGTAACGGCCCCAGTGTTGGCGTTGCTTGATGGAAAAGGAGATTTCATAATTTACAGTGATGCTTCGCATAAAGGATTGGGATGCGTGCTTATGCAGCACGGTAAGGTGATAGCATATGCGTCAAGGTAATTGAAGGATTACGAGATCCGATACCCCACCCATGATCTGGAATTGGCAGCAATTGTTTTTGCCTTAAAGATTTGGAGGCACTACTTGTATGGAGAGAAGTGTGAGATTTACATTGACCATAAGAGCCTCAAGTACATTTTTACACAAAAAGAGCTTAACATGCGCCAGAGGAGATGGCTAGAACTAATCAAGGATTACGACTGTGAAATTCGCTATCACCCGGGCAAAGCCAATGTGGTGGCTGATGCCCTTAGTAGGAAAGAAATGCTCAAGATGATAACTTCAGAGGAAGAACTAGTGAAAGATTTTGAGAAATTGGAAATTGAGGTTAAGTTA
Source organism: Saposhnikovia divaricata (assembly GCA_036435485.1). Classification (NCBI taxonomy): domain Eukaryota; kingdom Viridiplantae; phylum Streptophyta; class Magnoliopsida; order Apiales; family Apiaceae; genus Saposhnikovia; species Saposhnikovia divaricata. The sequence goes on from CM071597.1 coordinate 191,556,118, forward strand.
CCTGGAGAGGGCCAAGAAAAGTTGATGGAAATTAGAATCCAACCTCCATTGTTAGAAAAGATTAGGCTATGCCAGGAAAGGGTAATGGAAGCAGAAAAGAACTCAGCTAAGGAGTTAATGACTGGTGAAGAAATCAAGTGTGAAAAAGATAAAGAAGGGACCATGAGATACATGTGGAGGATATGGATCCCAAATGATCAGGAACTCAAGGAGGAAATTTTATATGAGGCACACAGCTCAAGGTACTCAGTGCACCCCGGTATCACCAAGATGTACAGGGATTTGAAGGAGTATTACTGGTGGCCCAACATGAAAAAGGACGTAGCAGAATGGGTAAGCAGATGCTTGACCTGCCAACGAGTGAAAGCAGAGCACCAGAAGCCCAGCGGACTTCTACATCCCTTAGAGATTCCAGAATGGAAATGGGAACACATAGCCATGGATTTTGTAGTAGGTTTACCAAAGACCAAGGCTAATCATGACGCCATATGGGTAATTGTAGATCGACTGACGAAGTCAGCTCACTTTCTCCCGATCAACGAAAGGTACACGGTCGATAGACTAGTGGACATCTACTTAAAAGAGATAGTGGCGCGACATGGAGTCCCAGTCGCAATAGTATCCGATCGAGATCCTAGATTTAACTCCAGGTTTTGGAGAAGTTTTCAAGAATGTGTAGGGACCCGGCTAAACATGAGCACAGCCTACCACCCCCAGACAGATGGGCAAAGTGAGAGGACCATCCAAACGCTAGAGGATATGTTGAGAGTCTGCGCGATAGACTTCAAAGGAAATTGGGATGATCACTTGCCATTGATTGAGTTCTCCTACAATAACAGTTATCATTCAAGCATTGGGATGCCGCCTTATGAGGCCCTTTATGGAAGAAAATGTCGATCTCCCTTGTATTGGGATGAAGTTGGAGAGCGAAAGATGCTCAGGCCCGAAGTGGTCCAACGAACTAAAGATGCAGTAGATCTAATCAGAGGACGGTTGGTAGCAGCCCAGGATCGACAAAAGAAATATGCCGACTTAGCTCGGAAAGGCAAGGAATACGAAGTAGGGGACCTAGTGTTCTTGAAAGTGTCACCTTGGAAAGGTTTAATGAGATTTGGGAAGAAAGGAAAGCTGAGTCCCAGATACATTGGACCATTTGAGATCTTGAGACGAATTGGGGAAATAGCTTATGAGCTCGCATTGCCCCCGAATCTACAGCAGGTGCACAATGTGTTCCATGTTTCGATGCTGAGGAAGTATAATCCGGATGCTAAGCATATTGTAGAGTATGAGCAAGTGGACATGCAACCAGACTTGACCTATGTGGAGCAACCTGTGGAAATCATAGACAGAAAAGATCAAGTGCTCCGAAACAAGGTCATCAAGCTTGTCAGAGTTTTATGGCAGAACCACAACATAGAGGAATCAACCTGGGAGCTAGAAAGTGCAATGATGGAAAAGTACCCCCATTTGTTTTCAAACTGATTCCGGGACGGAATCCTTTTAAGGAGGGGAGACTGTAAGAACCCAGATTTTTGATAGAATTAAAACTTTTTATTATGTAATGAATAGTGGTTATGACTGCAATGTAACGAATGTCTATTAAATGAATGGGATGGATTTAAATTCAAATATTTATATGTCATGAAGAATGCTTCTGGTTGATAGCATAGATAAGAATGATCTATCTTCTAGGGTTATAAGTTATATTATTCCAAGAGAGATTATTCTTGTGTCATCCAAATCAATATCTGTTATTAGTCCAGCGGTTCCGTAAAAAGGTTAAGGAACACCTGAGAGTAAACCAGGTTCATTTTCCTAATTATAGGAATTAAGTAAAAAATGAGTTATGAATAGTGTTTTGGTGGAAATTGGAATATTATTAGACGACGCTATATAGAAGCAGTCTGAATGGATTTCCGAGTTCGTATTAATAATCAGTGGATGAAATAAGTGTATGTAAATGATATCGGAATCAGAAAAATAGCACTTTTATTTTCTTTGAGATTTCCCAAGACCTTAAAGGATTTAAGAATTTACTATTGAGATTTAAGGGATTTAAATACAAAGGTTACAAATGAGTATTGAGAATATTAGTAAAGTTATCAAGAAAGTTTCCAGTAAATCCATAACTAGAAATCCTTGAGATATTCCTCTGAATGAACAAGGAAATTGAGTAATACCTGGACAAAGGAACGAATAAATAACCAAGAGACCAACAAGTGCAATTGGTGGGAAAAGGAGAAACTAAAGTATCATCCTTATAAGTCAACTACAAGATGAGTGGTGTAATTGCATTCTTGCAAAAATGGAGTTGTTTGTTGTAGTGCCAACACTTGGTTCAATAAGAAGGCAACAAGTGGACCAATAGATGGTTGACAACACAAAAAGAAGAGATGCATCCAAGTATATACAGAAAGATACATGCATTAAGCCATTTTACACATTAAAAAAAAACACAAAACTCTCTCTCATTTCCTCTCCATTCTGCTGCTCACGGTTTAAGCTAAAAAGGGGGGTTCCCACCATCATTTGATCTTGAAATTTTTATGGTGAGTACTTCATATCATAGTTTAGATCCCCTAAAAATTTCAGCTCCAAATTCATCTTTTTCCATTTTCAAATAAATCATCAAAGTGATGATGAATAGTGCTTTCATGAAACTAACTTTTATTTCTTGATTTATTTTGATCATCCAAGCTATACTAAGGCTAGATAAGGGCTAAACAAGGCTTGATAAGTTCATACATACACCAAGGAATGTATACCACTCTTGAAAACCTAGCTCTTAGTTTAAGTTTTGGTATTTTAGATGAGTTATATGGATTTAATGCATGTTTAGGACCTTAAGATTATGATTGGGCTTTGTTAAATGTTAAATTAGTTTAGATGAACGGAAAGACATTGCTTGGTCTTAGTTCATGGATAAATAGCATGTATGTGTTGTTTGGAGTGTAAACCATGATCATTGAATGGTTTGAAATTTGGAAATCATGTAAACATAGCCGTCGTAATGCCCGATTGTCGTTAACCTTAAGAAACCGTGAATAGCAGTAGCATTACCTTACTGCCCAGTCCCGGATTTTGCTATGTTTAGTTAGTTCATGTTACGAGCTTCGTTTTGATATAATGATCGAGTGAAATGGATATACGGTTTAGGAGTTATGGTCGAATTAAGATAAGTGGTTCGTAAACGAGAGCACCAGTTCGTAACCAGAATTGAACCTGTATAAATTCGGTAATGCAGTAGCGAACCATCGTAATTAAATACTAGAGATGATAAGGAAGGTGTGAGAGAAAACCTTGCATTAAAAGGATCATTTTACGATTTTATAAAAATGTTCGAATCAAGGTTAAACGCGAACGAACCCCTAGAAGCATGCTTGATTTTGACCTTGGTTAATAACTTAGAAAACGGATGATAAAACTCGTAGTACAATCTTGATTCGTAAATGATCGATATTAAAACTTACATGGCTTAAGTACGTATTAAGTTTGGGTACAATGACGGGTCATAATAGCGAACGTATGTCGAACCGCATCGGTGATAAAAAGAGTTACACTAAGAGGTGTATAACGAGATAATTCGAAAACGTGTTTCGACTTAAGTGAAGTCTATATTTAATCTTGTAAAGTGTTAAGTGATTAATCCCGAATGCCTTGGCTATTTATAGATCGTCAGGCTGACCCGGGACACGCTACCACCACCCTTACCCGCACTCGACTACCAGGCAAGTTTCAATTCCCTTCTTTTAGGCTGTTGTTGTGATTGAATATATATATATATATATATATATATATATATATATATATATATATATATATATATATATATATATATATATATATATATATATATATATATATGTTTTCTGTTATACATATGCCATAGCATGCATGCCTACTTTCAAGTTATATCATTATGCTTGTTCCCTGATTGTTATTGGCTTATAAATTAGATAGTTATCGTATCAATTATAAGCCGGTTATTGTAAGATCCTCAGAGAAGGGTGTATACATCTTATTCATCAAATATAGACCGGGAGTCAATATTTCTTGACATATCGAGATTACCTCGGAGGAAAATATTTAAGTAAATATTTTTTATTATTTGGGCGACGAATATTATTTGAACATTCGTTCCAGATTATTTATTTAACGATCCTTACTTCAAATAATTATTTGAACGTAACCATTCGACGAATAATATTTCTCAATATTCATTCAGAGTCGAATTGATTATCGATTATTATTTCGTATATTCTTCTAAAGATGAGACTACTAAATGAATATTATTTGGATATTCATTTAGAATATTATTTTATTAAATAAATATTACTTTTGAAAATTCATTTAAGATAGTAATTACTTGATGAATATTATTTTAAATATTCATCTGAAGCCTGATTTATTTATCGAATATTATCTCGAATATTCCTTTAGGGCTTGGATTACTAAATGGATATTACTTGATATTCATTTAGAATATTATTCATTAATAGAATATTACTTTTGGAATATTCATTTAAATTCATAATTAATTATGAATATTATCTTAAGTATTCCTTTCAGGCCTTATTAATTAATGAATATTATTTTGAATATTCATTTAAATATTTATTTATTCGATAAATATTCCCCTGAGGTTTCACCAGGGATTATTTTGAAAAATACTCTGATTAAAGATATCCTTTCATATTCTTAAATATTCTTTAAATATTTTTAATTCAATAAATATTCTCTGAATATTTATTTCATACTTAGAATAACCTCAATAAGGTTTATCTTCTTCGATTATTACAGAAAATATCTCGGAGTCATATTATTATTAATCTTATATCAAGAAAGGTTCTCAGACATCATTCTTCTTTGAGTCTACCTCTCTAATAATAAGGGAACCTTACTTGGAAAATGTTATTTATCTTGTCGACTTCCCGGTCATAAAGTATTCTATTCACTCGCAACTCGGGTGCTGTTGACTTATTAAGTCGTTGTTTACCTTCTCATCTTTCGAGGGGTAAGATTGTTGGAACAAGTTGATATTCAATACCAAGCCACAGCTTGGATGTTATTGGTGAATTTTCCTTTCCAACTAGATACGACTACCTTGTAGAGTCTTATCAACAAGTATTATACTTGGGGAAAGGGGGACGAACCTTACATTCAGAATCATGAATTCTATTTGAACTAGGAGTCGTGTAAGAGGCCGAGTAGCGCCGGTCCATCCCCTTTGGCCCAACCGTTGGCCGGGGAGAGCGAGTAAGGCGGTAGACAAGTAAAGCCGTCAGTTCTTCCTTCTACCGGTAGTAAATCTAGTTTGAGATGTACGATCTCGACTGATCATCAAGATTGGAACAGCGGGCGCGGTGAATACTCCATCATTGGTTCATCATCCAAACTTATTTATTTCCTGCAACATGATTACTGTTGGCAGAGCTGGAAAAGTGTTCATAACTGGAATTGCAACCCTTTTCATGCAAGTTCCTCTTCTTAATAACAATGAGAATATCTCGCTTACTTTTGATGTAGCAGATATTTCTACAAACAAATACTTTAAGTTACCTTGTAACTTCATTGTTCATATTATACTGGCATCATTTCCGTAAATGCATGGCATATGGTTTGAAAGATACTTTTGAACTGTTATATATTATCGTTCAGTTATATATTATTGTTGGTGGGCGTTCGCTCACCCTTGCTTTGTTCACATTATGTCACAACAACAGCTAGGACAGATGGCTCGCGTCAGGCGCACTCGGCGCAAGCAGGTTACCCGACCCACCGGACTACCCACTGAGATGCTAGCCGCCATTGCTGAGGTAGCATAGTTAGATAGCTTTTGTTTCCTGTTTAACTATATGTATAATTAATGTAATTAACGGCAAAACTTTTAAACTTATGATCTTATCCTTTTGGGATTGTAATAACTTTTATTCGTAACCCTTTAATGTAAGACTTATTTCAATTTCATCTCTGGGACTATAACTGTTGTGTGTGTGAGTGGAAATTATTGTGGGGTCACAGCATGTGATTTATTTATTATGGACTCAAGTCAAGTATTATGAATGGATGTAAGACCGTAACCACCAGATCCCTGACCCCGGATCTGGGGGTGTTACATGTTTGATGTCAATAGATATTTCTCATAAGTATTAATACTGAAATCATAACGAACTCGAACAGAGCATGCAATCCGCACTCTCCCGACTTGTTCGATGTAACATTACGATTACATTGATAAACTAGTCAATCCAATTACACTAAAATATCCAACAATCCTCCCCCATATTAGCGTAATCCATGATTAACTAAAGAAAATCACAAAAAATAACAAACTTATGCATAAATGAAATATCGTGACGATTGAATTTGACATTAGTATATTATACATTCCAAATATTCGAATACCAAGGTGTCACTATGGATTGAACCTTCGTTATTCATATTAAATACATGAAGATAATATACACATAAATTTACATTCTCAAATGTTCTTACTCGATACTATATTTTACTAGCCTAGTGTCCAATCCTTCTTAAGCATATCAAAGCCAAGTCCAAGCTTCTTGAAGCAGCTAAACTTCATGCTCAAATAGGTAGTTCTTTTATTCTCGCACCTGCATATGCAATTTTTCAAAAGAACTATTAAGAAGATAAACTTCAACCTCCTCAACTTGCAGGTCTGAACACATACCTTGGGATGACAATACTAATGTGTTCCAATCTCTAGATATTAAGCTTTCCACATTGAATTCAGCACCTAATGTCATATTAGATGGGAATTGGTTATCTCAACATGAGAAGTTTTTGATGGACTTTAATCCCATCCCCACAGCCGACTTGTGCACAAGATCTCTACTCAACCCTTTGGTTAGATGATCGGCTAAATTATGTTGAGTTCTTATAAACTCCACTGATATAACACCATGCGTGATAAGCTCACGAATCATGCTGTGTCTAACACCTAAGTGACCTTAATTATGTGTATTTCTTTTCAAAACATTACACTCCATAGTTAGGGATGCATTATCATTAATACCACATAATGAATTTAAACACATTTTAAGAAAGCGAGGATATACATGTACCTTCCTGCTCAGAGCTGACTTGAGTTGACTCATAAGTAGCTTTCCAACATCCACTTTGTAACCATGGACTAGAGAGTGAGTGAGCTTCTTGATGTAGGAGGGAATTCCATTCCAGCCAGTGGTTTTGGTTGAGAAAACCTTCACCATGACATCAAAAATCATGCTGCATTCTTTTCTCAAATGCTTTTTGTCCATTTCACCAATTGAGTACCAATTTGATGTACTCTCTTCAAGGACAGGACCAGAATACCCAATTTTCAAGAAAAACTTCTTTAGGGTTTCATCACTTGCAAGTTCCTTGTATGATTCTTTAGCTTGCAGTCCAGTTCCCAAAGCTTCGTTTATACCTTTTATTGTGAGGATGCAGGTAACCCCTTTGATTTTGCAGTTTATGGTGTCTTTACCTGCACCTCCTGGAACAAAGGCAGATTTCCAGAATTCTTCAAGTCTTTCTAGGTCCAAAGATGGAGTAGAGGTTATAGCATGACCTAAATAGCACTTGTTTAAGAAGGATACGAGTCCTTTGAAACCTTCAACGGCATCTCTAGCAGAGAGAATACCAGCAAAGTTTGTTTGAGAAGAGGATTGTTTGGGTGCCATTTTTTTATTTGAGTTTTGGGAGAGAGATATTTTTGCTTTTGAGAGAGAGAGGTTATGTTGAGTGTTGTGTGTTTGTGTGTTTACAGTTGATTACATGAAAATAGCAAGTGTTTTACTAAAGAAGGAAAAGTAGCAATGTCTTAGCCCATTAATCAGTCACGTGGTGTTGTGGGTAGTTACTTTTTAGTGGCTGTAAATCGTGGAGGTACAATCCCAATTAAATTGGTCCACTAATCTAGACAGTAACCTGTGCGCTGTAACAAATTCATTAGTAATTTGGGAGGATGACAGCAAGTTTTGCTTGACAGTAACATCGGTGCAAGAACATGTTGTCACCATTAAGCAATTTATACAATTTCCTTTAAATTTCATGACAGAAACTTTTTCCGTTGCTGATAAGGAACTTGCTGTCAAGGCACATCGTGACAGCATCTTCACTTATTGACAGCAACTTGTGCGAAAATAATTTGTGTAATGAATTTTAATCGACTTCGCCCATTGCTTAAGAGTAAAATTACCAATTAGAATTTTAATCGATTTAAGTACATATTTGTTTAGCAGGCACACATCCACATACATCCATACACATAAGTAGACACATGCATACAAAAATAGATAATCAAGATGAGAAATAAGGCATGCAATAGCACTGGGAAGACAAAACGATGAACTTTTCATTAAAAAAAAAACTTGAAACAATACATAAAAGTTCTTAGGAACTAAACATTATTTTAAGTTTGGAAAAGCTTCCAGCAGCAGCCCTTCCACAACCTTCTAGATCTCCTTCTCATCGGAGACCCCCAGCATGTCTAGATAAGCTTGAAGCTTATCAAAGACTAGATCAAGGGGGTTCTCATCAGCAGCAGTAGTCTCCTCCGTTTGCTTAGGCACCTCTTTGCCTTTGTCGTTGGCTGAGCTTTCTGAAGTGGACATCTCAGAAGCTTTACTCTTGCTCATTCTCTAGAGTCTCTTAGGTGTGTAATGAAGAATAAGGGTTTGGCCTCAATCTTATTTATAACACATTAAGTGACGCTACAGCTTCCCATACGCTTCTTTTTAATAAAATATTAAACTTTAAAAATAAAAAGACTGACTAATGCCTGAGCTCATTTGAAATGGCATGACTAGTTGTCACTGGCACACGTATGGTTTAAGTTAATGTCACGTGACTACTCATTACATAAGTTAAAACAGACATGTAATTTGAATTTAGCATAGTCATAAAAAACAATTAAACACGTAGCACATACGACAGTAACTTCTCATGACGGTAACATTGAAAGCTACAGTCAAAAGCTGCGATTTAACCACTTTGAAAATGTAAAAACTAGTAAGTTAACATACCAGATTTAGCATTCCCAATTCATTTACTAACCTGTTGAAGGTTGCTTCATCTAGTGGCTTCGTGAAGATGTCTGCAAGTTGCTTTTCTGTTGGAACATAAACCAGGTTCACAGTTCCATTTTCAACATGCTCTCTGATGAAATGATGTATAATATCAATGTGCTTCGTCCTAGAGTGTTGAACTGGATTATCTGAGATGGCTATGGCACTGGTGTTATCACAATAAATGGGAATATTGGACAACTCTAAACCATAATCCATTAGCTGATTTTTAATCCAAAGAATTTGAGCACAGCAACTTCCAGCTGCAATGTATTCAGCTTCTGCAGTTGAGGTAGACACGGAAAGCTGCTTCTTGCTAAACCATGATACTAATCTACCACCAAGAAATTGACAGCTTCCTGTTGTACTTTTTCTGTCAATCTTGCATCCAGCATAGTCTGAATCCGAATATCCTATCAGATCAAATCCAGAATCTTTAGGATACCAAAGGCCTAAATTTGGAGTACCTTTGAGATATCTAAAGATCCTCTTGATTGCTACCAAGTGTGACTCTTTTGGATCAGCTTGAAACCTTGCACAGAGACATGTAACAAACATAATATCTGATCTGCTAGCAGTTAGATACAGCAATGATCCCACCATGCCTCTGTAGGTACTAGAATCCACTTTCTTTCCTTTAGGATCCAAATCCAATTTGGTTGCAGTAGAGATAGGTGTCTTGGCAGGTGATGCATCTTCCAAGTTGAACTTTTGAGAAGTTCCTTAACATATTTTTCTTGGCAAATGAAGATGCCATCATCCTTTTGATGAATTTATAAACCTAGGAAAAATGACAGTTCTCCCATCATACTCATCTCATATTTGTTCCTTATAAGAGATGAAAACTTTTCACACGGCTTCTCATTTGTAGAACCAAAGATTATGTTATGAATAATTCATAAGTTGTGATGTTGAGAATAGAATTTTGCTAATACTTCTTGTATATCCTGATCTTATAAAGAATTTAGCACTTCGTATAGGATATATGTGTTAGACAGTAATCTGTAGAGGTTAGTCAAGAACAGTGCATCAGAGACTACATTTCAGGAACTAAGAGCAGATCCTGATTAAATACTGATGGGATGGTCAGATCTTGATGCAATGGGAAATCATGATATCAGTTGTGTTATTGATGATGTCATTATGGATGCTACAGAAACCGGCAAGTGCTATAAAACAGGATCGTTGTTTTGAAAAACAAGCTAGAAGATATCGTGAAGGAAACGAATTCTCTATTGATGGAAACTATCAACTGGACGGCAGAACATTGTCATAGATAGATTATAATTCTGTTATTAGTTGATAGGTAGCATTATAAATACTCTCTCAATATCATTGTAAAAAGATCGAATTGTGAATTTTAGAGTGCATATCGTGTGAAGCTCTGTATAAGGTTTGTATTCGATAGTTCGAAACAAACAGAGAGAGAGAGAGAGAGAGATTTGTATTGTTAGCAGCTGCTAAAGGTATTGTACACATTTGGTAGAGTTTGTATTTGATTTATTTTAATACAAACAAAGTTTGATTCATTCGTTTGTTCTTGTTCATTTAATCAGGCAAAAATCAGACACGATTATATAACTTGTATTCAACCCCCCTTCTACAAGTTATTCAAGTTAACAATTGGTATCAGAGTAGGTTGATTTCGAATAATCATAAAGATCTGCAATCATGTCTGGTTATAAGGATGGTAATACTAAGATCCCTATGCTCAAGAGAAATGAATATACTCTATGGAAAGTGAAGATGTTGCATCACCTGGAAGCAACAGATCCTGATTATCTTGACATAATCAGAGATGGGCCTTTTGTTCCAACAAGGCTTGTTCCTCAAGCAGTTGTTGAAGGAAAAGTTGTTCCAGAACATACAGCAGAGAAGCCTAAATCTGAATGGACAGATAAGGAAAAGGAGAACGTCCTTAAGGATGCTAAAGTGAGAAACATACTATTCAACAGTCTTTATTCTATTCTCACTAACTATGTTCTCTCTTGTAAGATTGCTAAGGAGATATGGGACAATCTAAAGGTTCACTGTGAAGGAACAAAACCTGTCAGGAAGAATATGAGGACACTTCTCATACAACAGTATGAGTACTTTGAATCCAAGTCTGGTGAGTCACTTACTGACACCTTTGATAGATTTACTAAACTCATCAATGAGATGGCCATGCATGGTAAATATTATGACTTGGAGGATATGAATACGAAGTTCATGAAAGCTCTTCCTGATTTCTACAATGAGAAGATATCTGCAATTGAGGAAACTAATGATCTGGATGAAATATCATTAGAAGAAGTTTATCGAAAATTGAGAGCTTATGAACTTGACAGGCAGCAGAAAAAGAGCAGGAGTGAAGGAAAGATGAAAACTGTTGCACTCACTGCTCAATCTGAATCAAAGAAGCTTCCAGAAGAAAAGTCTGAATCTACTGAAAGAGACTTGAGGAAGAAGAAGAGCAAAGAAAGTTCTGAGTCAGAGATTACAGATATAGACTTCGAAGATAATGATTCTGAATCAGAGATGCAAGAACTCTTTTCTATGTTTGCTAAAGCTTTCAAGAAAGGAAGATTTAACAGGAGAAGATTTAGCAAAGGCTCTTTTCAGAAGAAAGAGGAGAAGAAGAGTAGTAAAGGCAAAAGTACAATTATCAAGCTTGATAAGGCCAAAATCAAGTGCTTTAACTGCAGTGAGCTTGGACAATTTGCTAGTGAGTGCAAGAAGCCTAGGAATTCAGGGAAGGGTAATGCACTCATGGTCACACAAAAGGATTAGGCAGACTCTAGTGATTCTGAAGATGAATTGGATTATGACAACATTGCATTGATGGCTGTTAAGTGGATTTTATATCCACTTTTAATACTTCCAAATGACTAGAATTGTTGTATATTCTCAAGTTTTCAAGTATCGTTTGATGCGTTTCGGGTTATTTTTGTAGGTTGCATGGAATAACATAAAATATCGAGAGTCGGGTGATTTGGTGCGAAAACTGTGGATTCTTGGTTGTTCGTGGTAATGCTTGATCATGTTGTTGGATCATCTCGAAGGAGTTGTGATGTTGTTACGACATCTTGAAGAGCTAAAGAATGTTTAGAGATCAAGGGAAAATAGTTGATGCAAAGTGCAAGAAGGTGCAAAGGAAAGAGCAAGCCAAAAACTCAGAAAATAAGCTAAGGCATAAAAATTCCAGCAGAATTTCCTTCCGGGCTGCAGCTTGGAGTCCGGGCGGCCGCCCGGAGCACAAAAATTCTGCTCAAAATGGTTTTGTTGCTGGGCCGAAATTTGGGTGTTGGGCTTCTTCTAGGGTTACATAAAAACACATTTTCTTCACTTCAAAACCTAACTAGCAGCTGGGAACATTGGAAAAGAGGCAAGAACAAGAGAATCATCAATCCTAGGTGATAGCAAGGAAGAATCACTCAAGTTCAAACCCATTTCCAGGATTTCTCTACTTCAATTTTCAGTTTTTCTCAACTCTTAACTTGTTTATTAGTGATTTCTTTTCTAGTACTTTTGTCTAATTCAATTTTAATTATTAATCTTAATTTTCATTTTGTTTAATTATGTTATCCATAGAACCCATGAAGGTGTTAAGTTTAATTATGAACTAAACACTTTCATGGGGTTCTAATGTAGTGAATTGTGGATTTTTATGGTTGGCTTGATAGATTATTTGAGTTTGTGATTTTCTTATAAGAATGCCTAATGTGGTTATGTTAATTGCATATAGATGAGTAGCTAACATCTATTTTGTCAAATCTCTAATGAATGCGAAAGTGGATTTAGAGATTAGGACTCACCATGCTAGCATAGGTTTCGTCGGCTTCTCCGCGTGTTGGAATATAGTTTCGATAGAACATTATTCCCCTATGTAGTTAATTGCGGAACTTGTTTTGTAAATCGATTGTATCACCCATTCACATAGACATATAGTGTTTGGATATAATTGATGCCCTTATAACTTCTATCTCTTTTGTGGATGTTTATTTGGATTGGTATGAGTTAATTGAAAGATGGCTCATATTAGCTAAGTGTTCCCGCTAGCTTCTTTAACAATTGCAACTTATTGAATCTTGATAGTAAACCAAGATGAAGCATTCATGAACTTAGAACCCCATGCCCTTATCATATTATTTTAAAAACACGTTAGTTGATATTTCATTAGTTAATTGTTAATTCAAACAAACCGAACTTTATCACTCGTTCAAGCTTCTATAATTAGCCGAACATTGTTGAATAGACACTTATACTTAAATCACCGAGTCTTCGTGGGAACGATCCTTATTTCCCTTTATTGCTTTTGGACTGCGTATACTTGCGTAGTGATTTTAGCGAACAAGTTTTTGGCGCCGCTGCCGGGGACTACGGTGTTAATTTTTGTTTATGTGTTTTACTACAATAGAAGTTAATTTTGTTTGACTTGAACATTCTATCTTAAAATTTTTTTGTGTGGTGACTACTTGTCTGTCAGGAACTTGAACCTTTTATGCTAACCCGTTCTAAAGCATTTAAAGCTAAACAAGCTCTTGAACTAACAAATTCTGAAAAGATGAACGGAGAAGGAGAAGTAGTTGCTCCTGCAGCAGCAAGGGCTCTCATGGATTACTCTCAACCAAAAATTGATGACATCCAGTCAAGTATCATTCGGCCAGCAATTGCTGCTCCTACTTTCGAAATTAAACCTAGCACTATTCAGATGGTGCAGAATCAGGTACAATATGGGGGAACTGCTACTGAAGATCCTAACTTGCACATTCGGAATTTTATCGAGATATGCGACACATTCAGATTCAATAATGTGTCAGAGGATGCTGTCAAGTTGAGGCTCTTTCCATTTTCTCTACGAGACAAAGCCAAGGGTTGGCTACATTCACTTCCATCAGGCTCCATCACAACTTGGGCAGATTTGGCGCAGAAATTTCTCACCAAATTCTTTCCTATGGCTAAAACCGCTGCATTTCGGAATGCTCTCACTCAGTTTTCGCAGCAATCAGGTGAAACCTTATGCGAAGCTTGGGAAAGGTATAAAGAAATGTTGAGAAAATGCCCTCATCATGGCATGCCTGATTGGATGATGATCAACTGTTTCTATAATGGGCTTGGAGGTCAATCTAGGCAAATGGTTGATGCTGCTTCAGGTGGAGCCTTATGGGCTAAAAGTTATGAAGAAGCATATGATTTAATTGAGATGATGGCGGCGAACGAATATCAGAATCCGACTCATAGAATGTCACAGCAAAAGGTGGCGGGAATTCTAGATGTCGACAAAGCTACATCTTTGGCAGCTCAATTAGAAGCACTAAGCTTGAAGGTGGATTCTATGGCATCACAAGGTTTTCAGCAAGTGGCTAGCATATGTGAGTTATGTGCGGGTGCACATGAAACCAACCAATGTGCCATTTCTAGTGAATCGGTGCAATTTGTAAGCAACTTTCAGAGGCAACAACAACCAGCGCCTAACAATTATCATCCAAGCAATCGAAATCACCCAAATTTCAGTTGGAGCAACAACCAAGGAGGTTCTCAGCAAAATAATCAGCCCTTTCATAATTCTCAGAATCAGCAATTTGGAAACAAGCAATCTAATCCATCTGGATTTCACCAACAGCAGGGGCATCAATTTCAACAACCATATGCCCCTAGACAATTTCAGCCCCCGGGATTTCATCAACCACAACAATCTTATGGACATTCCGGGCAATCATCTTCGAGTGAAAAGACAGAGTTAGATGAGCTCAGATTAGCCTGGAAAAGCCAAGCAGCTTCAATTAAAAATCTGGAAACTCAAATGGGACAACTTGCTAGTTTCATGATGAGCCGACCACAAGGAACACTTCCCAGTGATACCGAAGCTAATCCAGGGAGAAAGGACAACCAAGAGCACATCAAGGCCATCACTCTAAGGTCCGGGAAAGTCACAGAAGGTGCTGAAATGACAAGAGCAGAAAGAATTCTGCCCATTGAGGAAACAGAAAAAGTGGACTTGGGAGACACCGAAGACAAGGGTAAAGCTTCAATTTCAACCCAGGAGGAAGAAAAAAATACATCACCTCCTAAACAATCAGTCCTTAAAGAAGTAGCAGAGCATGTCTATCCACCTCCACCATTTCCTCGACGACTGCAGAAACAGAAACTGGACAAGCAATTTGGAAAATTTCTTGAAGTCTTTAAGAAATTACACATCAACATTCCCTTTGCCGAAGCTCTAGAACAAATGCCAAGCTATGCAAAGTTCATGAAAGGCATTCTTTCGAGAAAAGTGAAACTGGAGGAGTTAGAGACCGTTGCTTTGACGGAAGAGTGTAGTGCGGTATTGCAACAAAAGTTACCGCCTAAACTAAAGGACCCTGGTAGTTTCACCATTCCATGCACCATTGGAAAATTGTCTTTTGACAAATGTTTATGTGATTTGGGAGCAAGTGTCAATCTCATGCCATACTCGGTTTTCTTGCAACTTGGCCTTCCCGAGCCAAAACCGACGAGCATGTCACTTCAGTTAGCGGATCGCTCAATCACATATCCCCGAGGAGTTGTTGAAGATGTCCTAGTAAAGGTGGACAAACTAATTTTTCCAGCTGATTTTGTCATACTGGATTTTGAAGAAGATAAGAAGATTCCTATCATACTTGGTCGACCATTCTTGGCGACGGGGCAAACATTGATTGATGTCCAAAAGGGAGAACTTACGATGAGGGTGCACGATCAAAATGTCACTTTCAATGTTTTCACAGCTATGAAATTTCCTACAGAAGAAGAACAGTGTCTAAAGATAGACTTGATTGAGTCTACGGTACAAGAAAAGTTGGATCACATGTTCATGAATGACACTTTGGAAAAGGCACTCAGTGGAGAGTATTCATTAGATGAAGATGATATAGATGAATAACTGCAATATCTGGATGCTATGCCTTGGCAAAGAAAATTGGAGAGACCGGTAGAATCGTTGGGTCTACCAGAATTAAAGGGATCGCATCAGCAATTGAAACCATCTATCGAGGAAGCTCCAACTCTAGAACTCAAACCACTACCAGAGCATTTACGGTATGCCTCTCTTGGAGAATCATCTACTTTGCCAGTGATTATTGCCGCTAACCTTTCAGATGCTGAGGAGGACAAACTCTTGAGGGTTCTTCGAGAATTCAAATCAGCCATAGGTTGGTCTGTGGCGGATCTAAAAGGAATCAGTCCCTCGTATTGCCAACATAAAATTCTATTGGAAGAAGGGAGTAAGCCAACAGTAGAGCACCAAAGGCGGCTAAATCCTATCATGAAAGAGGTGGTAAAGAAAGAAATCCTCAAGTGGCTAGATGCAGGGATAATCTATCCCATTTCAGACAGTTCATGGGTCAGTCCAGTGCAGTGTGTGCCTAAGAAAGGAGGCATGACCGTGGTGGCAAACGAAAAAAATGAACTCATTCCTACTCGAACGGTCACAGGATGGCGAGTGTGCATGGACTATCGGAAGCTCAATAAGGCCACCAGGAAAGATCATTTCCCACTTCCCTTCATTGATCAGATGTTGGATAGATTGGCCGGTCATGAATATTATTGTCTTCTTGATGGATATTCGGGGTATAATCAGATTTGCATTGCTCCTGAAGATCAGGAAAAGACCACATTTACTTGCCCGTTTGGCACTTTTGCCTTTCGTCGGGTTTCCTTTGGTCTTTGTGGTGCCCCAGCAACTTTTCAGAGATGCATGATGGCCATATTCTCGGACATGATTGGTATTAATGTAGAGGTTTTTATGGATGATTTTTCAGTATTTGGTACCTCTTATGATGAGACTCTTGCGAATTTGACCTTAGTGCTTAAAAGGTGCGTTGAAACCAATTTGGTTCTCAATTGGGAAAAGTGCCATTTCATGGTACAAGAAGGAATAATTCTCGGGCACAAGGTTTCTAATCAAGGTCTTGAGGTAGATAAAGCTAAATTGGAAACAATCTCAAATCTTCCTCCTCCAATTTCAGTCAAGGGGATTCGTAGCTTTCTTGGGCACGCGGGTTTTTATCGGCGTTTCATAAAGGATTTCTCGAAAATTTCTAAACCGTTGTGTAATCTACTTGAGAAGGACATTCCCTTCAAATTTGACGAAGCTTGTCTTGTTGCCTTCGAGCTCTTGAAGAAGAAGTTAACTACTGCACCTGTTATTACTGCACCTAATTGGAGTGAGCCTTTTGAGCTAATGTGTGATGCTAGTGACTATGCAGTTGGTGCTGTTCTTGGTCAACGGAAAGAGAGAATTTTTCATGTGGTTTACTATGCTAGTAAAACCCTTAATGATGCACAGTTGAACTACACCACCACGGAAAAGGAGCTCTTGGCTGTTGTCTATGCTTTTGAGAAATTTCGAGCCTACTTGCTTGGCACGAAGGTAATTGTTTACACAGATCATGCGGCTATAAAATATTTGATGACAAAGAAGGACTCCAAACCTCGTTTGATTCGTTGGGTGCTTCTATTGCAAGAATTCGATTTGGAAATAAAGGACAGAAAAGGAATAGAAAACCAAGTAGCCGATCACCTTTCTCGTTTGGAAGATCTTGGGAAGTCATCCCAAGACAGCACGGTCATTAATGAATTCTTCCCTGATGAACAACTGTTTGGAATACAAGAAGAAGAACCTTGGTTCGTAGACATTGTGAACTTTCTTGTTAGTAGAGTGATTCCTCCCGAACTCTCATATGCACAAAAGAAGAAGTTCATGCATGAAGTTAAATGGTATTGTTGGGATGAACCATACTTGTTCAGACAAGGAGCGGATCAGGTTATCAGGAGGTGTGTACCTCACAGTGAGACAGAGGCTATTCTGAAGGACTATCATGCCACAACATATGGAGGCCACTATGGAGGTGAAAAGACCGCGACTCGTATTCTTCAAGCAGGATTCTATTGGCCTTCCCTTTTTAAGGATGCTCATCAATTTGTATTGAGGTGTGATCGTTGCCAACGAGTTGGAAACATCTCAAGGAGAAATGAAATGCCCCTTAATGTGATGCTGGAAGTGGAAATCTTCGACGTTTGGGGGATCGACTTCATGGGACCATTCATTTCTTCATGCAACAACCAATACATCTTGTTAGCCATGGACTATGTTTCCAAATGGGTTGAGGTCAAGGCACTTCCAACCAATGATGCAAATGTAGTGATAAATTTCCTTCACAAGAACATCTTTACAAGATTCGGCACTCCTCGAGTTATCATTAGTGATGAAGGTACTCACTTTTGCAATCGCAAGTTTACTAACCTCATGGCTAAGTACAACATCAACCATCGTGTAGCTACAGCATACCACCCTCAAACCAATGGCCAAGCCGAGGTGTCTAACCGTGAAATCAAGCGCATTCTAGAAAAAGTAGTGAGTCCTTCAAGGAAAGATTGGTCAATGAAACTTGATGAAGCGGCATGGGCTTATCGAACAGCCTATAAAACACCGTTGGGGATGTCCCCATATCAACTTGTGTATGGAAAGGCTTGTCATTTGCCAGCCGAATTGGAGCACAAGGCGTACTGGGCTTTGAAAAAGCTAAATTTTGATCTTAAGGCTGCGGGTGAGAAGCGAATGGTGCAACTCAACGAGATAGACGAGTTTCGCTTGCAAGCATACGAGAATAACAAGCTTTATAAGGAGAAAGTGAAGCGATGGCATGATCGTCGTCTGGTAAACAAGGTATTTGTTCCTGGTCAATCCGTTTTATTATTTAACTCTCGTCTTCGATTGTTTCCAGGAAAGCTTAAGTCGAGATGGTCAGGGCCATTTTATGTTAAAACGGTGTTTCCACATGGAGCAGTGGAAATTTTTGATAAATCACCTGATGAGTCGTTCAAAGTAAATGGACAGAGGTTGAAACCATACTTTGGTGAATGTGTGAATCGCGAAGCGGAATCCGCGGTTCTTGGTACTACCGATTGAAATTCGAAGAAAATGTCAAGCTAGTGACATTTAAAACAAGCGCTTCGTGGGAGGCAACCCATGCATTTTGGAGTATTATTTGTTTTGAAAAAGCATTATAAAAAAAAAAAAAAAAAGTGAGAAAGAAAAGGAAAGGAGATGGAAAATATGTGTGTTTGAAAATGGGTGTCTGGCACAAAATAAGGACTCAGGGCGACCGCGGGCACGTAATTTCTACAACTGGGGCACGAATATTCATCAACATGGAGCACGTACATTCAACCTGCCTGGGGCACGTAATTTCTACAACTGGGGCACGAATATTCATCAACATGGAGCACGTACATTCAACCTGCCTGGGGCACGTAATTTCTACAACTGGGGCACGTACTTTCTACAACATGGAGCACGCACGCTCTAAAACTCTGCCGAACGAACTTAAAAACAAGGCATGCAGTGGTTGAATATTTAGGCATGAAGAGGGTGACGACTCAGACGATTAGGGGCGTTTTCTTCCCTTTTCCCTTTACTTTCAATGAGGACATTGAATTGTTCAAGTTTGGGGGTGTGGGGTTAAGGTCATATTTGCATCTAGCTAGTACATTCATGTCATGTAGTTTTAAGTCGCACGACATGTAGATTAATTTAATTGTTATGTTCATATAATTGCATATCATAACATTCCATGATCCCTTAGCATTAACAAGTTCGAATTAGTAGTCTTTGAAGAGAGTGTGATAATGAAAACAGGAATTCAATTTCATGCTCAGTTGAAATAGGCTATACTAGTGCAGTAGCTAAAATATTTTTACACCATTCATAGTTACTCAATGCTTTTGGATTTTGTTCTAGGATTACATGCTTATGGGGGATTAGTCGCTTGTTTAACGATAGAATTTTACCTATTCTCTTTATGACTCTAGGGCAGTAAAGTATAAGTTTGGGGGAAGCATTGGGTATGCGTGCTAAAAAAAAAAAAAAAAAAAAGAAATATAATAATGATAAGTAATGGCTAGGTGTCAATTGGCTAGTAGCCAGCTCATATTTATATGAGTAGTCTAGGGGTGGAATGAGATGGAGCGAAACGCACTCATTCCCATTCTCAAAAGATAAGAAAAAAAAAAAGTTGAATGTGTATAAGGCATAATTGACCACGGTTGGGCTCATTGGTACTCGAGCAAGTAAGTTCTAGGGGACTTTGTGCCTAGTGACCTAAGGCTTTTATAGTCTGGGATCCGCTAACCTAAAGCTCGTTACAAGGGTGCTAGTGCATAAGTCTTTAGGGACCTCAACCATTGCACGGTCAAATAAGCGTATTTAGAGGTTTAGAACATAATAAATTCATTGTGACCTTGATCGAATATGGAGCTGTTCTAGGTTGTCGAGAGTATAGACTCTATTCTATTTTTAAACTCGTAAATTTCCCTCAAAAGCATGTTTTGCCTTGTTCATATCCACTAGTGAGTATTCTTTTGAAGCAAGCACACACTCACGCTTTGCTCTTGTTTATGCCTATGCATATATTGTATTGTAATCGGTTCTTGTCATTAGTTGTTGCATTCTTGGAGAAAATTACTAGCGAGAATATTGTCTTGCGAGGGGATCTTGCATTTCATGCATTCATGCATTTAGTAGTTAGATTATTTAGTTCATATCATTCATGCATTTTCCATTTGTTAAGTAGTTGCATTCTTTTCTTTGCTTGAGGACAAGCAATGATTCAAGTTTGGGGGTTTGTTAAGTGGATTTTATATCCACTTTTAATACTTCCAAATGACTAGAATTGTTGTATATTCTCAAGTTTTCAAGTATCGTTTGATGCGTTTTGATGTGGCGGAAATGATACAATTAAAATCGCAAGCGCACGATCATCGTTTTAATATTTGAGATTCGATCCACAGGGAATAATTTTATTCGCGATCCGTAATTTCTAATTTAGGCGAATTAGAACAAGTTATTTTTGAAAATTTGGATTTTACAAATTAATTATTAAACTGAAAATCTATTTAAACAAATTTATACTAAATTATTCTCAAGACTCTAGAATTGGAATTTAATCTAAATTATAAAATTAAAATTTACATTTTAATCTAAAACATTATTATTATTTTTTTATTTAATTTTTTTATTAAAAATGATTTTATTTACAGAACTCATTACACGACATTATACCAATTTAACAGCTCGAAAACTTAACATAGGAAAAAAAAGAGACAAAGCAAGAATTCAGATCACTACATGACTAAAACAGACAACAACACTCCAACAACTTGGCAAAAACATGTAAATCAAACGAACAAAATAAAACTATAAAGGACAACACTCGACTCTAATTTAACAGCAAGACAAACGGTTATACAGAAATGCAAAACGCAGACCCAAAGTCGAAGCAATCCTACAAACTCAGCTTACAAAACCAAACGGAACAGAGAAAACCATAACAAACTCGGATGAATGACTAAACTCGACAACCAACGCAGACCAAACACCCATTCAACAAATGAACAACGAAATTCAATCTCA
Organism: Saposhnikovia divaricata; assembly: GCA_036435485.1. NCBI lineage: Eukaryota > Viridiplantae > Streptophyta > Magnoliopsida > Apiales > Apiaceae > Saposhnikovia > Saposhnikovia divaricata. Next base: position 191,577,601 of record CM071597.1, read on the forward strand.
CAAACGCAGATTAACGCAGACTAAACTCTCAATAAAGAAACTCAGAATCAAAGTAAAACCGCTACCAAGAGAACTGTAAAACAATTCGACCGTAATGCAAAACAGCATAGACTCGTTATAAGGAAACGGGACTCAGACATCAAACTGCACAGAACCGGGTTTACACAGCAGAGAATCTACAACTCGACTTAACCATTAAACAAAAATAAACACCCAATTCACAAACTAGGCAAAACCACATCAAATCCTACTTAGCAGAACGGAAACAAAACAGAAAAAGAAATTGCTTGGAATATAACTCGATCAAACTTCAAGAGAAGATTGTAGAGCAGGGTCGTTCGGAAATCGTAATTAACTAATTCAAAACTCGAACTCCATTTAACTAAGATGAACACATTAAAATGCGATTCTGATGAACAAAAGAAAAGAAGAATAACGAAGGGGTATGGTGGTGAAACGGGATTCGTGCTTGCAGAGAAACAAGAAGAATAGGGAGAGCTGGGTTTGGGCTTTTTGATTCGAAGGAAATGGAACAAAAAAGAGGAGATGGCTTGTGTGTTTGGCTGGGAAAACAAAAGAGAACAAGGAAGATGTTATGTTTATGAAAATGAGTACAGGAATTAAAATGCTAATAGTAATAAACCGAAACAATGCTTATGATTTAAAATGAGTGCAGCAGAAAATATTAACTAATTATTCAAAATAAATGCTTGCAAATATATATTACAACTATAAATTTTGGGAGGAAACTAAAACTAATCCTAATCCTAAGTCTAAAACCTAATTCTAAGTTATTTTACAAGAGAGAAAAATGAATCTATTTATAGGAAATAGATTGAGATTTGTGGTTGGTGTGGATGAATCTCCACCATTCATTTTTGTTTGGTGGGATTAAATCCTAGCCCTCCATTTTTATTTATTATTTTTTTTATTTTTTTTCTTTTTAGTTTTTAAATAAAAATTCAGCTTTTGCACCAAACTCCATCTTCTTTCCTTTTCTTCTATTTTGGTCCTTCTTCTTCTTCTTTTTCTCTTCTTTGACCTTTATTTTTTTATTTTGCAATTTCTTCAATTTTTCTTGAATTTCCTGAAATACAGCAAAATAATTTATTAAAATACGAATTCAAACAATAAATAGGTAATAAAAATATGCAAAAATATGCACTTATCAAATGCCCCCATACCTATCTTTTGCTCGTCCTCGAGTAAAACAAAAAGAAAAATGCAGAATGAAAAACCTATACTCACTGTCGTAGGAATCACGGGTAATTTTAGGTTTACCAACCCGTTAAACCTATAGACGATCTCTACAGGAGGAGTGTTGTCTCCTAAGGGTTTACAGAAGATATACCCATAAAATCTTTGAGATAAATCAACAAGTATCCAACTTTCCTCTTTTACTCTAGCTTTCATTGGTGTCAACAAAACAATTTTGTAGGAAAATACGTGCCTTAAAGATTATTCTAATAATAGCCAAGTTATAGGTTCCCACAATCCACTTGATTAGACTAAAAATTTACAAAAAATCCCAAGGTGTGTAGTGAATTTAAGGCCTTTGATGGATTAACTGCATACGAACATTTTCTCTTTTTCAACCAATATTGAACTGACCCAATCTCTATCAAAACAAGTATCTAGCCAAACTTCACGTTCTTAGTAGTTAGACCGACTGTGCCATGGTTGAGGTCCCAAAAGACTTTTGCATCAATACCCATTTAGCGAGCTTTAGGTCAACAATCCCAGATCACAAAGGACCTTAGGTTGCTAGGCACAAAGTCCCCTCGAACTTACTTACTCGGGTTATTAATGAGCCCAACCTAGCCGATTTCTCTACTAAGAATTTATTACAAAATCACACTAGCACTTTACAACTACAAATATTTATTGACTCTTTTTCTTTTCTTTTTTTTTTTATTTTTTTTTCTTATTTTTTTTCTTTTTCTTTTTGACACTATAGGAACCAAATTTCGCAAAGGTTTGATTCGACATTGTTCTAACATGTGGGTTCTCTCTCAGGTATCGAATAACATTCCTATACAATTTTTCCATCAAAAGTCTTGTGCAAATGTGTCGTCTTGGTCTTTTAAGCAAAAATTTGTTCGACACAAGTTTCATGAGGAAAAACCTTACCTGACTACGTTCAAATTATCTAAAGGCATTATACATATAATTTTCGAAAAATAGTCAACACCAACTAGTTCTAGAATTTAAAGAGTGGGAAGGACAACTAAGCTAAAATATCTCTATTTTTGGATTTTTAAAATTTTTCAAATTTTTTGGATTTTTCAATTTTATGTATTTACACTAAAACCCTCTCCCATACCTAAATCATGCATTGTCCTCAATGTATGCAAAATGAACGAGAATAAAATAGAGAGGAGGAAATACCTGATAAGGGATGACGGAGAATGACAAACTGTTGAAAAACTACGAAAGAAAACAACTAACACACGCACACAATGTAACTCCCCCATACCTACATTCTACTATGGGAGGTACAAAACAAATATTTACTAACCAATACCTGCTCTCGGAAAAACAATTTTTGTTATACAACCAACATAATTCAGAAACTCACCCACACAAATAGCATAGACCACTCGATTGATCAGATTATGTGCAAGAATAAAACTCATATTACTAACATCATTCATAGACCAATTAGACGCTTCTTTATGTTGTTTAAGCAAATTAATTACGATGAGATGCTGGTCCTGAATATCCTGAGTTCCGATGAAAGATGAAGTATGAGTGGAAAATGAAGAAATAGAAACGGGTGGGGGTGGTTCTTCGAAAAATGTTTTACCAACAGAATTAGGATCACAAGAACTATCCTGATGTTGGGTTTCCCATTTAGAACAAATATTCATCATCTCTCCAAACATCTCTTCCGAGGTCAAATCCTTAAAAGATTCGTGAAGCTCTCGATTGGTCTCGTAATGCAATTGAAAATCTTGTTTAAGAAGAGACTCAATCTCATGATCGTCCAAATTTGACCTTGAAACAACCTCCTTAACTAGATCAGCTCCTATTGGTTGAGTATGAAGTTCTTCGGGTTTCTCAGGAAGAGGTTCGAAAGATGAAATGAAAAGTTCACTAGAAGAAGATGATGGATGTCTAGGCGAAGCCACAAACTCAGAATCATCGGGATTCTTCGTTTGACCTAGAGAAAGAATGATGTCAGCACTAGAATCTTCTTCGTATATATGAAGTTCTTTGGATTTTTCGGGAAGAGGTTTGGAAGATGAACGGAAAAGTACACTAGAAGAAGATGATGGTTGTCTAGGTGAAGCCACAAACTCAGAATCATCGGGATTCTTTGTTTCACCTAGAGAATGAAAGATGTCAGTATCAGAATCTTCTTCGTATAATTCACCACCGAAAGGAGTGTCAACTTGAACATTAGACCTAGGAGAAATGAAATTATCGAAAGTATCGATAGGTCTTTGAGTGATAAGAAATTCAGGGTTGACCTCGGGTGGATTCGGGGTGGTTATCGACTCACGCTCACACATGGTGGCTAATTGATTCATTTGAAATTTTAACTTAGATAAGGCTTGAGCATTAGAGTTCAAAATTTGCCTATCTTGGGTCACGGTTTGCATGAAATCTGCTTGAGAAATCAATAAAGCCTCGATACTCTTTTCTAAGGTGTCAAGTTTCCCACTCGAATCATGAAATCCGGGTGGGTGGGCGGTTGTTTGAATTGAACTTGAATATGGAACTTGACTCGGAATTGGATAAGAGTTCGGTTCTTGAAAATGTGAAGGCGGAGTTTGATAGCTATGACCTTGGTTCCATGAGAGATCGGGATAATCTCTCCAACCGGAATTAGAAGACGATGTAAAATGGTCATTTCGAGAGTTTGGTTGAAACATGGCGTTGACTTGATAAGAGTCGGGGCCGTGTTGGAAATCGAGACTCGGAGAGTTGAAATTTGGGTGCCAAGACGTGTGTGAATGACCACTAAGGGTTTCTAAGGCTTCGAGTCGTCTAGTGAAAGCATCTAATTCAGAGTCGATTGCAATATCGTTTTCACTATAATGCAGATCACTAAAAGTAGACGACGCGTTATATACACTAGGTTCCCTAGTTGACTCATACCACATCGTATTATCCGTTAACTCCTCGTCAAAATCCCAACCTTGGTAATAACGATCCCTAAATGCTACGTACATGGTAAAGATTGATCACTGATAAAACCACGTAGCAAGGAAGTGCGAAAATGCAACACACAAAATAAATGGTGAAAAATCAAAAGAAAAATCTAACCTATGACACACTAAAAATTTTGTAAATTAAGAATTATTCAGACCGATTCGGCCAGATTAGAGCAGGCATTGCCAAGAGGCCAAACTCGTCACTTAGACACCAAATCTTAACAGCCAGGCGAACCTTAGACACTGAAGGTCGTGAATAAGTCTTAATTACGTTTATTTGATGCAACAAACAAGATATATACAAAAACGATAAACAATTATGGATGCTTATACTACGTGTCCTAATAAAAAAAATAAAAAAAATAAAAAATTTAACGTACCTTTGGGTCCTCCAGCAATCACCACAATTTAATAGGTACGAAAAATTAAAAACAAGAAATTAAAAATCTAGATGATGTGCCCTAAGTGATTAAATGCATGATGCACAAGTATGTATTTACAAATAATAATTTTTTTTTTTTTTTTTTTTGATTTTTCAATTTTCAATTTTTTTGTGATTTTTGATTTTTTTTTTTTTTTTGATATTTTTGTGATTTTCTAAAAATAAAAAGGCGAAAAGAGTGAGATACGGGTTACCGAAGCATGCTTTCCAAAATTTCCGATTAATTCCAGCTCCGTGAGAAGATTCCCGTAATTCCAAACTTTCCTAAAAAAAATGAAATAAAAATAAGGCAAGCGAAAAAAAACTAATCCGAAAAATTAAAAGTTAAGGTGCGAATAATTAATTCCCCGGCAGCGGCGCCAAAAACTTGATGTGGCGGAAATGATACAATTAAAATCGCAAGCGCACGATCATCGTTTTAATATTTGAGATTCGATCCACAGGGAATAATTTTATTCGCGATCCGTAATTTCTAATTTAGGCGAATTAGAACAAGTTATTTTTGAAAATTTGGATTTTACAAATTAATTATTAAACTGAAAATCTATTTAAACAAATTTATACTAAATTATTCTCAAGACTCTAGAATTGGAATTTAATCTAAATTATAAAATTAAAATTTACATTTTAATCTAAAACATTATTATTATTTTTTTATTTAATTTTTTTTATTAAAAATGATTTTATTTACAGAACTCATTACACGACATTATACCAATTTAACAGCTCGAAAACTTAACATAGGAAAAAAAAGAGACAAAGCAAGAATTCAGATCACTACATGACTAAAACAGACAACAACACTCCAACAACTTGGCAAAAACATGTAAATCAAACGAACAAAATAAAACTATAAAGGACAACACTCGACTCTAATTTAACAGCAAGACAAACGGTTATACAGAAATGCAAAACGCAGACCCAAAGTCGAAGCAATCCTACAAACTCAGCTTACAAAACCAAACGGAACAGAGAAAACCATAACAAACTCGGATGAATGACTAAACTCGACAACCAACGCAGACCAAACACCCATTCAACAAATGAACAACGAAATTCAATCTCACAAACGCAGACTAACGCAGACTAAACTCTCAATAAAGAAACTCAGAATCAAAGTAAAACCGCTACCAAGAGAACTGTAAAACAATTCGACCGTAATGCAAAACAGCATAGACTCGTTATAAGGAAACGGGACTCAGACATCAAACTGCACAGAACCGGGTTTACACAGCAGAGAATCTACAACTCGACTTAACCATTAAACAAAAATAAACACCCAATTCACAAACTAGGCAAAACCACATCAAATCCTACTTAGCAGAACGGAAACAAAACAGAAAAAGAAATTGCTTGGAATATAACTCGATCAAACTTCAAGAGAAGATTGTAGAGCAGGGTCGTTCGGAAATCGTAATTAACTAATTCAAAACTCGAACTCCATTTAACTAAGATGAACACATTAAAATGCGATTCTGATGAACAAAAGAAAAGAAGAATAACGAAGGGGTATGGTGGTGAAACGGGATTCGTGCTTGCAGAGAAACAAGAAGAATAGGGAGAGCTGGGTTTGGGCTTTTTGATTCGAAGGAAATGGAACAAAAAAGAGGAGATGGCTTGTGTGTTTGGCTGGGAAAACAAAAGAGAACAAGGAAGATGTTATGTTTATGAAAATGAGTACAGGAATTAAAATGCTAATAGTAATAAACCGAAACAATGCTTATGATTTAAAATGAGTGCAGCAGAAAATATTAACTAATTATTCAAAATAAATGCTTGCAAATATATATTACAACTATAAATTTTGGGAGGAAACTAAAACTAATCCTAATCCTAAGTCTAAAACCTAATTCTAAGTTATTTTACAAGAGAGAAAAATGAATCTATTTATAGGAAATAGATTGAGATTTGTGGTTGGTGTGGATGAATCTCCACCATTCATTTTTGTTTGGTGGGATTAAATCCTAGCCCTCCATTTTTATTTATTATTTTTTTTATTTTTTTTCTTTTTAGTTTTTAAATAAAAATTCAGCTTTTGCACCAAACTCCATCTTCTTTCCTTTTCTTCTATTTTGGTCCTTCTTCTTCTTCTTTTTCTCTTCTTTGACCTTTATTTTTTTATTTTGCAATTTCTTCAATTTTTCTTGAATTTCCTGAAATACAGCAAAATAATTTATTAAAATACGAATTCAAACAATAAATAGGTAATAAAAATATGCAAAAATATGCACTTATCACGTTTCGGGTTATTTTTGTAGGTTGCATGGAATAACATAAAATATCGAGAGTCGGGTGATTTGGTGCGAAAACTGTGGATTCTTGGTTGTTCGTGGTAATGCTTGATCATGTTGTTGGATCATCTCGAAGGAGTTGTGATGTTGTTACGACATCTTGAAGAGCTAAAGAATGTTTAGAGATCAAGGGAAAATAGTTGATGCAAAGTGCAAGAAGGTGCAAAGGAAAGAGCAAGCCAAAAACTCAGAAAATAAGCTAAGGCATAAAAATTCCAGCAGAATTTCCTTCCGGGCTGCAGCTTGGAGTCCGGGCGGCCGCCCGGAGCACAAAAATTCTGCTCAAAATGGTTTTGTTGCTGGGCCGAAATTTGGGTGTTGGGCTTCTTCCAGGGTTACATAAAAACACATTTTCTTCACTTCAAAACCTAACTAGCAGCTGGGAACATTGGAAAAGAGGCAAGAACAAGAGAATCATCAATCCTAGGTGATAGCAAGGAAGAATCACTCAAGTTCAAACCCATTTCCAGGATTTCTCTACTTCAATTTTCAGTTTTTCTCAACTCTTAACTTGTTTATTAGTGATTTCTTTTCTAGCACTTTTGTCTAATTCAATTTTAATTATTAATCTTAATTTTCATTTTGTTTAATTATGTTATCCATAGAACCCATGAAGGTGTTAAGTTTAATTATGAACTAAACACTTTCATGGGGTTCTAATGTAGTGAATTGTGGATTTTTATGGTTGGCTTGATAGATTATTTGAGTTTGTGATTTTCTTATAAGAATGCCTAATGTGGTTGTGTTAATTGCATATAGATGAGTAGCTAACATCTATTTTGTCAAATCTCTAATGAATGCGAAAGTGGATTTAGAGATTAGGACTCACCATGCTAGCATAGGTTTCGTCGGCTTCTCCGCGTGTTGGAATATAGTTTCGATAGAACATTATTCCCCTATGTAGTTAATTGCGGAACTTGTTTTGTAAATCGATTGTATCACCCATTCACATAGACATATAGTGTTTGGATATAATTGATGCCCTTATAACTTCTATCTCTTTTGTGGATGTTTATTTGGATTGGTATGAGTTAATTGAAAGATGGCTCATATTAGCTAAGTGTTCCCGCTAGCTTCTTTAACAATTGCAACTTATTGAATCTTGATAGTAAACCAAGATGAAGCATTCATGAACTTAGAACCCCATGCCCTTATCATATTATTTTAAAAACACGTAAGTTGATATTTCATTAGTTAATTGTTAATTCAAACAAACCGAACTTTATCACTCGTTCAAGCTTCTATAATTAGCCGAACATTGTTGAATAGACACTTATACTTAAATCACCGAGTCTTCGTGGGAACGATCCTTATTTCCCTTTATTGCTTTTGGACTGCGTATACTTGCGTAGTGATTTTAGCGAACAATGGCAAGTGCTTCAGACAAGCCTAGATCTCCAAAGAAAACTTCTTCATCTTCTGTTAAGGTATCACTTCACTCTCTTGATTCATTTGATAGCTTAGATTCTGATGATATTACATCTATTCATGTTGAGTTTAAAAATCTTATGACTAATTTCAAAATTCTTGCTAGTGAAAAAGATGAACTTAAGGCTAAGAATGATGAATTAGTTAGTAGAAATAATTTTCTTGAATCTGAGTTAATTCAAAGGGAAGAATATAGGTTAAGTTCTGATAAAGCTAAGCATGATTATGGTGTTATTCTTGAGGATTATGACTATGTCAGAAAAGAACTAGAGGAAGAGAGAGATGTGATTAAAACCATTAACAATTCTGGTAAAAAGACTCAAGAAATCATTGAAAATCAAATTCTTGGTAAAGTTAATGGTTTAGGTTTTGATAAGGCTAAGCAAGAAGATAATATAGCTATTGTCAATGATAATAGTAAAATTGAAGCTAGCACATCTAAGTCTGAAGGTAAGAAGATAGTTTCTGAACTTAAACATGTTAAATTTGTTGATTCTAAAGGTACCCCGGTTGTGCAAAAAAGAATTAACAATAGTAGTTCAGATGAAAGAGTGTTAGAAAAACCTGAGAATGTCAACATAGGTTTTCTGTCTAAGTCTCAATTGAAACAGAGACTAGAAAGTATTTCAGAGTCTAGCAAGATCAGAAGAAATAGGAATGGAAAAGAAGGTATTAACAAAGAGAATAATAACAAGAATGTACCTGATGTACCTAGGAAGAAATGCTATAAATGTGGAAATCATAATCATTTGGCCCTAGACTGCAATCAAAAATCTTCTTGGAAAACTGAGTCCAGATTCCCCAAGACTCAGAGAATTCAATACCAGCCACAAGAACCCTGTTATCATTGTGGTAGTTTACTTCATTCCATTTATATGTGTAAGGAATATCATGAACTGTATTATGACTATTATTCTCTGAAATTTGAAACTCCTAGTCACAAACAGTTGTGAAATCAAAGTCTAAGGTTGACTCTACAACAGGTAAATTAAAAGCAAAATCTTCAAAGCCTGTTGGTTCAAAAGTTAGTAAGAAAGGATCCAATCAAAGTTGGGTCCTAAAAAATTCTAACTAGCTACTTTTTGTTTGCAGGGAACTGGAAAGAAGCATTCAATTATCTTGGACAGTGGATGCTCTGGACATATGACTGGAAAGAAGTCCCTACTTACAAAGTTTGAGAGGAAAGCTGGCCCAGTAATATCCTTTGGAGATGGCAACAAAGGAGAAACTCTGGGATATGGCTCAATTATTTTGGGGAATGTCATCATAGAAAACGTAGCACTCGTTGAAAGCTTGAAACACACACTTTTAAACATAAGTCAACTGGGTGATAAAGGTTACCAATCAATCTTTGACAGTAAAGGATGCAAAATCTTGAATATGAAGAATGGAGACATCGTTTTGACTGGTCAGAGACATGGTAACATATATGAAGCCAGCTTGAGTGACACATCTAAAGGAACTGTCAGATGTCTTTACAGCAAGGCATCAAATGATGAAAGCTGGAACTGGCACAAGAAGCTCTCACATCTCAACTTCAAGAAGATTAATCAATTTGTTAAGCACCATCTGGTGAGAGGCCTACCTCAGGCAAATTATGTGCAAGATGGACTTTGTGATGCTTGTCATCTTGGAAAATGAAGAAGAACCAATTTCAAGAGCAAGACAGAAAATTCAATTACTGAACCATTTCACATGCTGCATCTTGATTTATTTGGTCCAGTAAACATTGTGTCTATCAACAAGAAAAGATATGCTCTAGTTATAGTGGATGATTACACAAGGTTCACATGGGTATTCTTTCTACACAACAAGGATGAAGTTCCTCAGCAAATCATTGAACTTGTCAAGAATATTCAAAATAGCTCTGAGTACAAGGTCAAAGTGCTCAGAAGTGACAATGGTACAGAATTTAAGAATTCTACAATGGAGGAGTATTGCGCAGACAATGGAATTACTCAACAGTTTTCTGCACCTGGAACACCTCAGCAGAATGGTGTAGTAGAAAGAAAGAACAGAACTCTCATAGAGGCAGCAAGAACCATGCTTGCAGATGCAAAGCTTCCAACCTATTTCTGGGCAGAAGCTATAAACACTGCATGTTTCACTCAAAACTGTACCTTGGTAAATGCTCATGGTAAGACTCCCTATGAGATTATCAAAGGAAAGAAACCAAGTGTGAAATACTTTCACATCTTTGGATGCAAATGCTATGTCCTGAAAGTTCATCCAGAACAACTTGGAAAATTTGGAGCCAAATCGGATGAAGCAATCTTTCTAGGATATTCAGCATCAAAGGCCTTCAAAGTATACAATCTCAGAACTCACATTGTTATGGAATCAATTCATGTTGCATTTGATGATAAGAAGTTTGGAATTTTGCAAACTGATGAAAGCCATGACAATCTGGAATTTGAAAATCTTAAGTATTCTGAGATTCTCTCCAGTGATGATGAAGGTTCTCTAGAGGAAATCTTTATTGCTTCTCAAAGGAATGCTATTGTTGATGGGGAGCAATTCAAGCAAGGAGAACAAGGTACTGGTCAGGATCAGACTAGTCTTTCAGAGTCTACTTCATCAGGAACTGATCCTTCAGAGTCTAATGAAGGAAGATCAGAGACTATATAGCAACAGTATTGAATCCACTGATTCTACTGATCAAGGGGGAGCTTTTGAAGGAAATGAACACTCTTCTACAAGAAATACCACTAACTTAGGGGGAGAGTCTAGCAAGAGTAATCTATTACCTGTTAGAAAATGGACAAGGGATCATACTGAAGATTTGATTATTGGTGATCCAAATAGTGGTGTTCGAACTAGAAGATCAATTCAAAATGAATGCTTGTACAGTTGTTTTCTCTCAAAGAATGAATCTAAGAAGGTTGAAGAAGCCTTACAGGATCCTGATTGGGTAATAGCAATGCAGGAAGAATTGAATGAGTTTGAGAGGAACAAAGTTTGGAAAGTGGTACCAAGACCTAAAGATAGATCTATTGTTGGTGCTAAATGGGTTTTCAGAAACAAGCTAGATGAATCTAGTATGATTGTAAGAAACAAAGCAAGATTGGTGGCCAAGGGTTATTCTCAGGAAGAAGGAATTGACTATGATGAAACCTTTGCACCTGTAGCAAGATTGGAAGCAATCAGAATGTTTCTTGCATTTGCATCTCATTCAAAATTCAAGGTATACCAGATGAATGTAAAGAGTGCTTTTCTTAATGGCAAGCTTAATGAGGAAGTGTATGTGGAACAACCACCTGGTTTTGTTGATCCAAAGTTTCCAAATCATGTCTACAAACTTGACAAGGCACTCTATGGACTAAAGCAGGCACCAAGAGCATGGTATGAGACTTTGTCTAAATTTCTTCTTGAAAATGGCTTCACAAGAGGTACAATTGACAAAACTCTATTTTTAGAAAGATAAAAGGTGATTTGCTTTTAGTTCAAGTTTATGTTGATGATATTATATTTGGTTCTACTAATGAAAAGCTATGTGCTAAGTTTAGCAAGCTTATGCAGTCTAAGTATCAGATGAGCATGATGGGTGAACTAAATTACTTTTTAGGCTTGCAGGTCAAACAGACTGAGACTGGTATTTTCATTAATCAGTCAAAGTATATCAAAGATCTTTTAAAAAGGTTTGACTTTCAAAATTGTGCAATTGCAAAGACACCAATGGCAACAGCCACTAAGCTAGATTCTAATTCTAAGGGAAAGAGTGTTGATAACACTAGCTATAGAGGCATGATAGGTTCACTGTTATATCTAACTACAAGTAGACCAGATTTAATGTTCTCTACCTATTTATGTTCTAGATTCCAAAGTGATCCTAAGGAATCTCATTTAATTGTTGTGAAGAGAATTTTTAGATATATTAAGGGAACTCCAAATCTTGGTTTGTGGTATCCTAGAGAATCTGATTTCTCCCTAATTGGCTATTCAGACTCTGATTATGCAGGGTGTAAAATAGACAGGAAAAGCACTACAGGTACATGTCAATTCTTGGAAACAGATTGATTTCTTGGGCAAGCAAGAAGCAGCAATCAGTTTCAACCTCAACTGCAGAAGCTGAATACATTGCAGCAGGCAGTTGTTGTGCTCAACTCCTTTGGATAAGAAATCAGTTGATGGATTATGGTATGACACTTAGTAATATTCCTATGTTTTGTGATAATACTAGTGCTATCAAAATTGCAGAAAATCCAGTTCAACACTCAAGGACTAAGCACATTGATGTCAGGTATCATTTTATTAGAGAACATATTGAAAATGGTACTGTGGAACTTCATTTTGTTCCTACTGACAAACAGCTTGCAGATATTCTAACTAAACCACTTGATGAGGCTACATCCATTAGATTGGTTAGTGAGTTAGGAATGTTAAATTTTTAGACCTTTAACATCTGCATAAGTAGCAAGGTATGTTGTTTCAGCTTATAGACTTGATATTTTGTCAGGATCTATACTTGATTGTTAAATGCTTAAGCTGTAACATTTTATCTTGATAAATTTTAGTATGATAGATTATTAATAAAACATCAGGATCAGGATTGCTATCAGTATGCTGACGTCATCAGTATTGACATCAGGATTGTATCGTCAGTATCAGGATTGTGAAATTTGTGTGTCTTATTGTTTCAAAATTATGAAGTTCATGGTATTTAGTGGTTCAATTCTGAGTTTTGTTAAGTCTATGTTAGCAAGTTTTATTACATGCATACTGATAATTTATATCATTATTCATGTCAGTCAATAAACAATGATAGACAAGTAGATATTAAGAAAACTTGTATTTTCATTAATCAAAAACATTACATACATGAAAATGAAATACAATTCTTCTTTTTGTCTAACTACTACTGATAATTCTACTCTTGTCTAAAGCTGTTACTGCTTCAAGGGTTATATAATCAATCACAAGGTACGTAACAATAATAAGGTCGAGAGAGCATAATATAAGTTGGTAACAATTTAACGCTTCAATATCTCATGGCATTCATCATATGGTAACAACAAGGTTAGGGTAGTACACTTGCCTTAATACACGAGATTGCACTTAATCAGCTTCTTCCTCAATCGGTTCCTTGCCAGGTCTCCTACTCGGACCTATAACAATACAATCAATATCTTAATTTTCCCCTCATTGTTTACATACCACAAGACGACTTATAATACTATCGCCCCAACGATATCATCATACTTATATACACATATATATTTATATACACGTAATCACATAAGTCATATAGCACGTAAAGTCACCTATCGTATAATGTAGTATAGCATAGCACTATAATGATATCACGACTAACATTAGAGATGTGCCTTAGGGTTTTGAAAATCATATTTATAAATTTTTAGAAATTTCAGCGGCATCTCCTTTGTATAGTCGTCAAACCATACCGGAATATAACCGACCCAAAACACATCCAAATATACTTACAATGATATAACTCCATCGACAACTAACTTATAACCCACAAGTAAGCAATTTCATCACCAAATCTATTATCTCCAAGATGACTTACTTATACATTATACTATCCACTTGGTTAAATTCACATAACAATTACATCATGTAAACAATTAAGTCAAGTAACACATATATGATTAAGCAATTAACCTTCAAACAAACACACAACTTCACAACAATCTCTCTTCTCCTCCCTCCTCCTTCCTTTCGACTCCTCTCTCACTCTCTCTCGGCCTCTCTCTCTTTCTCAATCTCTCTCTCGGCTTCTCCTTCTCCCTCCCGTCTCTTCTCCCTCTCGGCCTCTTTCTCTTCCCCTCAATCTCTCTCTCTCGGCCTCCCTCTTTATCACCACCATCACTCACAAAACCCATAACAATTATTTACACATATACTTACACACCTATTTAAATTAATAATTCAATATTACAACAACCCACCATTGATAACTTAAGATTTACAACCCAAAATCAATTTATAACTTTAACCCATCAATTCACATACATATAACATCAAAATCTCAAACCCTTGTTAAATAAAAAAGCTACTAACAAACACCAATTATCAGTATACAATAGCATACATCTTTTAAACTCATAAAAATTCATACCCATTACAAAACTCAACTTAACAACTTGTAACAACTCACATGCAATCATATAACACATAGAAATCATACAATATCATCAAATTAAGCCATGCATGTAAACCCTTGGCTCACTTCGATCATGGCCGAAGGTTTTGGGTTCTCCGGAGAGCCTGAAAATTCGTGGGTCTCTACCACGGAGTAATACCCAATCACAATCACCCACAAACTTACCTTGATTCTTGATTTTTCGAAAAACCCTAATTTGAAAAGTTAAGAAAATTGAAATCCAAAGACATGGGGTTGTAGAAGATTACAAGATGAGTATTTTTATAACTAGCACTTTGAGGTTTGGTGGAGAATTACCTTGGAAATTGAGCTTGAGCTCTAATAGAGGTAAGAGAATTTTGAGAGAATTGGGAGAGAAGAAGACACGGGGAGAAAGAGACGGGGGGGTTTAGTCGTGTAAAAAGAAAAAGAAAAGGGAAGGGTTGGGTTTTGTCTAAACACACACACATATATTTTTAATGATACACTTTTAATAAAACTAGGCAACTTAGCCTCGCTTCACGCGGTTAATAAAATTTTATTCTTATATATTGAAATTGATAAGTTAATTGTATTATGTAAAAAAATTAATGGATATTAAAAAAATTATCTAAAAAATTGATTAAGAGCAATTTGCATGAATTATTAGTTTATATAATACTCTCATTAAATATCTAGAGATTTGATAATCTTAAAAATATCAAAAACATTAAAAATAGTAATTAAAATACGAACGCAATCTTTGCAAACAAAAACTATAAATATTAAATATATAAGTACCACTTTTTAAAAGCCGACACCCCTCTCATAACATACATATATTTTGTAATAGTATATTAACATTTATTTAATTAGAATATTAATTTATTTCGACCCAATATAACGAAACAACATGTGCATAACTTTTTATCAATTTAATCGCTCGATAAAATGGTTAGGTTCAATTTATGCAAAAGTAAAAACTTATCATATAAATTCTAGATTTTAACCGAAACATCTATATACTTATATAACTTATAATGAAGAAGTAAAGGTCGTATGTCGCACAATCATCCGAAAAGAAAAGGTAACAATCTTGAACATGGAATAAAAAATAGGGTGTAATTAGAATATTAATTTATTTCGACACAATATAATGAACAATGGGTGTTTAACTTTTTTATTTATTTAATCTACCTAAAAAATTGGGTTATTTCAATTTAATCGGTTAGGTCATAACCCATATATAATATATTCATGTGTAAAAATAAAAAATATTTGTATTATTTTTTATTACAGGTGTTAAGCGAAGATTTAAATACTTCTATAATTTATTACGAATTTCATAATCACTAATAATAAAGATTGCTTGAGATGTTAAGGATCGTTTGTACTACAATTGTCCGAAAAGAAATTGGAGTGGTATTCGATTGGAAATAAAAAAGGACGCAATGCAAACAATTTTTAGTCATCATTTTACCTAAAAATAAACATAATTATATATGTAATTAATATTTAATATTGAAATAATAGTTATATTGCTCAAATAAAGTTTTATAATTTTCTAAATAAATTAAATAAAAATAAATTTATTACACTTTTATTATGTATAATTAATGATTAATTAATATGTCATTAAGAGCTATTTAATGCAAGAAAATAATTTCAATAAAAAATTAAAGAAACGAAAATTTAAGAAAAACATCTTGAACATTTAGATATAGTTATAATAATAAATATATGATATATGGAGAGTAATATATTAAAAAAATCTTAAGCACGTTTTATTTTGCCCATACCCTCTCCCTTAGAGCTGTCATTAGAAGTTCGTAAATCATTCAATATTGGGGTTTTTTTATTTGAATTGTTCGAAAAGTTTATTGAGAGTAATTAAAATTACAATAATTTTGTTTAGATAGAAACTAATTTCTTAATTAAGAAATTTATGAAAATAAATCATTTCAGCTATTATTTTTCTTTATTAAATATAAACTATATAAAAAAATTAACCTAAGCAAAATTTATGAAAAATATGCCCTTCAAATATGTATAAATAATGTGTGCAATGAATGTTTCGTAACAACGATGAAGCTGGTGGATAGTAATAGGTCAAATAGAGCTTTCTACTTAATTTGGCGTACTCAATGAAATTATGGGAAGAAAACTTTGCTGGAGTGATGTTTCGATGCTTGTACAACCTAAGCGCCACTAATGTCGGTTAGGAGCTTATTAGAAAATAGAAAATTTAATAAAAACAAATCTGAAGGTGCCACCTCACCTGACCAATCTCTAGCTTTTATAATATACTAGGTAACAAAGCCGCGCTACGCGCGGCACGAAAATATTTTTAAAAATTGTATATATAACATCATTGTTCGTTGAGTTTTATTATTTGAAAATTGATATGATAAATTGAAACTTGTGTAAAATGTAATTAAATTTGAATGTTTAAGAATTATAGAGAAAAGAAAAGAAAACATGTTTTATTTAACTCTTAAATGTTAATAATAATATTTTCGAAAATATTGATGACATCTATTTTCTTGCATAAAAAATGCTTTTAAAATTCAATATTGATAAACATTTGTAATATTTTTGAAATATTTTTGTTATCGATGCCTTTATGAAAGACGTGATTGCTTAGTTTGTTGATAAATTTGTTTGTATGATGAATAAAAGAAGCAGAATGTAAATGTGATAAGAAGTGTGATTGACTTAACTTGTTGATAAATTTGGTTGTATGACAAACAAAAGAGAATTCAAATGCATTTTGTAAGTCAGGCTTCATATTTTTTGGAGTGATCCGACACTTATATATATTCATTTGATTAATTTTTTTGAGCATTATTTGTAAGAACTTTATTTGTATGTAATATTTAATTTAAATTCATGGACACATGTTCAAAATGGTACTCACATATTTTAATACTTTTATATCAAATCTTATAATAAATATGTACATGTAATTATATTCTATCTCCAATAAAAATGAATCTAAAAATTATTGGATTCTGAATAAACACTAAGTCGTTTAAAATTAATTATTTAAGCAAAATGAAGATTCTCTAAAATATTATCAACTTTATCAACTCCATAAAGGTCTCTATTTTTTTTCCTACCAAATTACACTGTCAACATAATTATTTTAATAAAAATTTATAAATATTAAATAAAATGTTATTCAAAGCCGACACCCATCTCATAACATACATGCGCGATTAATTGATTAGTATTAGTTTAAGAATGTGTTTAGTTAGAATATTAATTTATTCCAACACAATATAATGAAACAACGAATGTATAACTTTTTCATTGATTTAATCATTAACGAAAAAGGTTGGATTGGTTCAATTTAATCGAGTTGATCATACCCCATGTTTCATGTGTAAAAGTAAATTATATAATATTACTTGTATTTTAAATTGTAGATGTTAATTGAAACATTTATATACTTTCGTAACCTATCAGGATTCTCACGGTCACTGATTACGAATTTATCGAAAAGTTAAAATCGTTTATTTATTATTGGCAAGAAAATTGCAATGATTTTGAATAAGGATTAGAAATGAACTATATAAATAATTTTAGTTTATCATTTTAACTTGAAATAATTGTACTTTTATATGGATAATTAATATTTTATATTAATATAATAATTAAAATGTTCTAATAAAGAAATAATAATAACTAAAATATTTTATATAGATAATTATAATAATTATTGGCTAAAATTTTGTTTTAAGTATAAAATAAAGTGTACTTAATATAAGTTTAATAGGTACAATTAATGACTAATTATAATCCTATTAAATGCAAGGAAATTATTTAATAAAAAAATAAAAAATGTGAAAAATCAAGAAAATTTTTTTGAAGCTTCAGAGTGAAAGCCTCTTCAATCTCCGACTATTATAATATATGTAGACTGGTATTTTAAAATTTTCCTAAAAAAGTGATTTAAAATAGTTTGTATGAATTATTAGTTGAAATAATACTCTAATTATATATCAAAAAGTTTAATAATCTTAGAAATATCATAATATGATAAGTAACAAATACAATATTAAATTGAACTAAATAACGTTTTGAAAGTCGACACCCCTCTCATCACATATATGCTCAATAATAGCATAAGAATTTATATAATTAGAATATTAATTTATTTTGACATAATATCATGAAACAACATGTGTATAACATTTTTATCGACTTAATTGCGCAATAAAATGATTGAGTTTATTATGTAAAAAATAAAAAATCTGTCAATATTATTTTGTACAAATTCTAGATTTTAACCAAAAGATTATACTTCTATAACTTATAACGATTTCCACAATTATTGATAAAATATTGTTCGAGAAGTTAAGATCGTTCGTCCTATAATCGTTCGAAAAAAGTTTGCAAAAATCTTCAGCATGTAATAAAAAATGACGTAATGTGAACAATTTTAAGTCGTTAATTTACATAAAAATAATCTTAGTTTTATACATATAACTAATATTTTAAATTTGAATAATAATTATAATGCTCAAATAAAATTTGTTAATCTTTAATAATAACATGACGTAAATTTTATATATATATATATATATATATATATATATATTCATAAGTGTAATTAATGATTATTAAGATGCCATTAAGATGTCATCAAGATGCTACTTAATGCAAGAAAAAATTAAATAAAAAAAGTGAAAAAATGAAAATTTAAGAAAAATATTTTAAACGATTCTGGTGCATTTCCGATCTCCTGGCATTATAATATATATAGATATATATATATATATATATATATATATATATATATATATATATATATATATATATATATATATATATATATATAGTCCCCTTCTAGAGAGGACCTTCTTATATAGAGAATATGAGAGAACCATATATTTTTTCTAATTCTACAATAGAACCACTTTTTTTTTAAAAAAAAATCAAAAATATTTTTTCAAAAAAAAAAAAAAAATCGACAGCACCACGTCGCTGACGTGGCACTGCCATGTCATCACTGTAGTGCCACATCAGCTGCCACGTCATCAGTGACGTCATCATTGATGACGTGGCACTACCACGTCAGCAGTGATGACGTGGCTGCCACGTCAGCAGTGGTTCTGTTACAGAATCAGAAATTTTTTTTATAGAACAAAAAAAAATTGATCTTTTTTTTATAGAACCAAAAATTAAAACTTTGATTCTATTATAGAATCATATAAAATTAGTAGTTTTCTCATATTCTCTATATAAGGAGGTCCTCTCTAGAATAATGGCCTATATATATATAGGCCATTGCTCCATACAGAACATCCTTATATAACAAACAATAAAGAACACCTTAGATCTAATAGATCCAATGGCCCCGCCAGGGGCACTCAATACAAAAACTTGTTATTTTTTACCCTCTATCCATCCAGCAAAAAAAAAATTTTAAAAAAAATTAAAAAAAAATTTCTGTTGCTGACGTCAGCAGTGACGTCATCATGAATAGTAATTTTTTAAATTTTTTTTTGCTGGATGAATAGAGGGTAAAAAAATAACAAACTTTTGTATTGGGTGCCATGACGGAACTCTTATATTAGATTTGATATGAGGCGTTCTTTATTGTTTGTTATATAAGGTGTTTGTTATGGAGTGCAACTCAATATATATATATATATATATATATATGTTAAGCCCAAATCTGGCATAATGGATAAATTGATTTAATTAGCTAAATTGATGGTTCATAATCTATGGTGGGCCTAGAAGATGAAGATTGGGTCACTAAAGTCCATTACTGGAATCAGCCCAGCATGCCTTGGCAGTAATATTTCTATCACAGGAGCACTTCGCTTACTTCATAATTGCGCCTCGCTTCTCTTCGCCTCGCTATGCATCACATCTGTCACTGATAGCGAGGTCATCATTTCTTCTCTGGAAGGCTCATGGCTAGACTCAAGGTTGCATGAGTAGCTAAGCACAGGGATCGCTTCGCGTGGCCAGGCCTCTCAAGGTCGCATGCAAGGGCCCTGATGGATCTTTCATTCCAAACCTATCCGTTCGAGGCCATGAGCTTCTACAGCTGGATCATGGATAGGATTGATGACTCATTGCCACGTCAGCCCTAGCTACATGGGCTTGGACTTTGGTTTATCTCTTAAAACCCTAGCCCGCCTAGGTAACTTGTGGCCCAAGAACTACGTCAGGCTTGATCCCTATAAATAGGGTACGTAGGCACCTTGATACGGATGAGAAACAGTTTACCTGAAAACACCTATCAAGCTCAGCCATATTCATATACACAAACCCTAATCCTTTGTTCTTCTTTTGTTAGCAAAATATCTGTATTTTGCTCCGATAATCCAGCAAACCTCCAAAATATTGTTATACAATATTCTCCCTATAACATTTGGCGCTAGAAGGAGGGGCCTAGTCATTGAATTGGGAGAACGATGACTAAATCACACAAAAAGAGGAACGATGGTGAGACCCCGGGGTCACATAAGGTGAACAAGGACGATCCCCTGACAAGAGGCCCCCCCAGAGGACGAAGCGTCCAAGGACAACTCTAAGACTGGGAACAGGGAGGAGCACACCCCCCAGCACAGAGGGTGACATTGAACAGCGAGGTCATGTCTTTTCTAAAAGGCCTCGGTGAGCAGGTGACCGCGGTACATGAAAGGGTCGCAAAGGTGGAGAGGCGCTATAGTTCTAGAGGATCGAAGAGGAATGCAAGGACAGGCGGTAGAGTGCCAGTGGAAGGAAGCAAACTCCCCCCTAAGAAACTCGTTGATGACTTCGATGATGTCCTAACATATCAAACCAACCCTGACTGGAATGAGGGGGAGGACTCGGTCGGACAGAAAGGGGGATCGCATGACAAGGTCGCCTCATCTGAAGGGAGATCGGTCAGTGTTTTTGACCGTCTCGGAAAGAAGCTGACTGAGCACGACCTTCGTCTAAAGTTGGAAAAGGTTAATGCGCCTCGTCATGAAGGATCTAAGAACAGAAGTAAGGGCACACATCGACAATTGTCTCCTCAAGATCGCGAGCGGTCATATCGTCGTGATGACAGACCCCCCTCTCCCCGTAGAGAGCGTGAGCGGTCCCATCGTCGCGATGACAAACCCCCGTCTCATCGAGACCAGGAACGATCTCAATATCTTGAAGAGGATCGTAAAAAGAAGGATCGCAGGAATGACCAGGAGGAGTCCAGTGTCCTAAAAAAGACCCAGTCTCATCATGGAAGTACTGGAGGTAAAAAGGAGGCTGAAAAGGAGGTCAAGGTAGGAGACTATAAGCTGGAGGAGTTGAAGAAGGCCCTGGACGCGATGAACAGAGAGAAAGGGATCTTTAGCACTATGGGATCGTCATCGCCCTTTACTCACGAAATTCGAACCGCTCCGCTTCCTGCAGTGTTTCGAGGCCATCAGCATGATATGACCTATAATGGCGACACTGATCCAGCGGAGTTCGTGATTCGATTTAATAATGAGATGCATGTTTATCGGGTTTCATTACTAGCGAGGTGTAGACTATTTGCGGCCTCGCTGAGGGGAAGTGCTCAGCAGTGGTTTTCGAAGCTAGGGGCATTGATTGTCATCGAGTCTTGGGAGCAACTCGTGGACATCTTTATCAAACAGTTCCAGTCCTCGATGCTCTATGCACCCCCTGTATCCACCTTAGCAAACATAAACAGAAGGAAGGCGAAACCCTTCATGATTAATTCAAGAGGTTCAATGTTGAGGTGCCTCGCGTGCGAGGTGCAAATGACGAAGCTGTGAAAAATTTCCTCATCGCTGGAGTAAGGGAAGGTATAGAATTTTGGAAGAAGCTACAAGAACAGACCCCTAGTACTCTCTCTGAATTGCACAAGATCGCTGAGCCTTTCAAGCGTGTTGAGAAGTCACTCGCAGATTTGAAGAAGAATAATGAAAGGAGTGGCAGTTGGAATAGGAATCGAGGGGTAAAAAGAAAGGACTCCAGGAGTCCAAGGCGAAGACGGGATCGAAGTCGAAGCCCCAGCCCAAAAAGGAGAGACCGCGATCCTTTGAGGCGATCCCCACCGAGATCTCGCCCCGCAAGGGATGAGGACAAGTATATCCCTCTGGTCGCCCCAATTGATCACATTTATGCAGTCAATGAAAACAAGGGGATATTCAGGAAGCCTACACCGATGGGTCTGAAAGGGACCGCAAACACTAGCAGGTATTGTGCCTTTCATGAACAAACAGGGCATGATACATCAACCTGCCGAGAGCTGAAGCAGCAAGTGGATCAGTTAATTCGTGAAGGAAAGTTAATTGAGTGGGCGGTTCGCGAGGTGAAGAAGCATAATCCCAAGTCTAGCCTTGGGTATAATCAAGCCCCCCACCTGAACAGAACCCAGTCATTAAGGAAAGGGAAGCGCGAGGCGGAAGTATTCATGTGATAATTGGGGGACCCCACATCGGGGGAGACAGCAATAAAGCCAGAGAGAGGTATGCTCGCGAGGCCAGGGAGCGACCCCTCACTAAAGTACATCACTTGCAAGAGCGACCCCCAAAGCTCTTTAAGGGGGAAGATACAAACATCATGTTCACTGAGGAGGACGCGAAGTGGGTTCATCACCCTCACTCTGATGCCCTCGTTGTTCGAATTCGAATTGGATCGCAGAATGTCTACAGGGTTCTGGTTGATAATGGGAGTGCTGTGAATCTCCTGACATACGAGGTCTACCAAAAGATGGGCTACGTGGATAGAGATCTTATCCCAACTGTGGGACACTTGTATGGTTTTACTGGAGCCTCAGTGAGTGTCAAGGGTCTCATACGACTTCCTGTTACTTTAGGAGACGAGCCCTGCATCACTACCCAGATCGCAGACTTCATGGTGGTGGATCAACCTTCAGCATACAATGCTATTGTAGGGAGGCCCATACTTAAGGAAATGAGGGTGGTTACTTCTATATATCATCTTTCCATGAAGTTTCCTACCCCAAATGGAGTGGGATGTGTCAAGGGGGTGCAGCACGAATCACGAGAATGTTACAACAAGGCCATTAAGTCCGCTGAAAAGGGTGGCATATCTATGGTAGACAGGATGGAAAGCGAGGAGGAAGATAGGGCTCACAAATCGGCCTCACGACCCTCAAATGAATGTAACATTATATCAATTGAAGAACTCCCAGCTGGTTATTTTGATAATTTTGGAATTCAGGTAGAACCAGTACCAGGTGCTTTGATTATGGGAACCTCGCAGCCAGTAATGGTTCTCCAGGAAGGGATCGTTGAAGAGGCTACGGATAGTGATAGCGAGGAGAGCCCAGAGCAGGCCGCTGTGCGAGCCCGAAAGGGAAAATGGGTTCGCAAAGAAACATCTACACTGACAGAACTGCCAAATGGTATCACATAGACAACAACTGTTGTTAAGGAGTATGGGCACGCAGGTGTCAACCCCTGCGAGGCAGAATCTAGTCAGGCTCGTGAATATGATCTAGACCTGGATCCTCGCATCCCAGAGCATGTGGAGCGAGCTGGGGCAGCTGAAGACACGATCCCTATTCTTGTTGATGTGTAGGACCCTTCAAAGGTGTTGAAAATAGGGTCGCAACTCAATCTTGATCTGAGAGAGAGATTGGTCACTTTTCTGAAGGCCAACCTTGACGTGTTCGCCTGGTCGCATGAAGACATGATTGGGATCGGTCCTAATGTGATGTGTCATAGGCTCAACTTGGATCCAAGCAAAAAAGGTGTTAGACAGAAAAGGCGACCAATAAGTGGAGAGTGAGCCGAGGCTCTCAAAGAAGAGGTGGATAGACTACTTAAGGTCGGGCTCGTTAGGGAATCATTCTACCCTGACTGGCTCGCGAACCCTGTCCTCGTGAAGAAGCCAAACGGAAAATGGAGAACATGTGTGGACTTCACTGATCTCAATAAGCATTGCCCAAAGGATAGTTTCCCATTGCCAAGGATTGATCAGCTAGTGGATGCAACAGCAGGGCATGCACTTCTCTCCTTCATGGATGCTTATTCTGGGTACAATCAGATACCCATGTACGGTCCCGATCAAGAGCATACCTCGTTTATCACGGATAGAGGTCTCTATTGCTACATAGGGATGCCCTTCGGTCTCCTTAATGCTGGGGCTACCTATCAACGGCTCGTTAATATGATGTTTGAGAAGCAGATTGGGAAGACAATGGAAGTTTATGTAGATGGCATGCTGGTAAAATCCAAAGAGGCTGGGGATCACATCGCCCACCTCGCTGAAATGTTTGATATACTAAGGAAGTACAGAATGAAGCTCAATCCACAGAAGTGTGTCTTTGGAGTTGAGTCTGGAAAGTTCTTGGGGTTCATTGTCAATCATAGGGGAATTGAAGTGAACCCTGCAAAAATAAAGGCCTTGGTGGAAATGCGATCCCCAAGAAGTGTGAAGGAAGTTCAGAGTCTAACGGGACGGATCGCAGCCCTTAACCGGTTCGTCTCTAAATAATCAGATAAATGCCATGAGTTCTTCAAGGCGATTAAGAAGGTTGGAAAAAACTTTGAGTGGACCCCTCAATGCGAGGAGGCTTTTCAGAACATCAAGGAGCAACTTGGCTCGCCACCAGTATTATCTATGCCCAAGAACGGGGAGACGCTCATTGTCTACCTCGCGGTGTCAGAACATGCGGTCAGTGCAGTGCTAGTTCGCGAGGAGGGGAAAGTTCAGTATCCTGTGTACTATGTTAGCAAAAGGATGTTAGATGCTGAGAC
Source organism: Saposhnikovia divaricata (assembly GCA_036435485.1). Classification (NCBI taxonomy): domain Eukaryota; kingdom Viridiplantae; phylum Streptophyta; class Magnoliopsida; order Apiales; family Apiaceae; genus Saposhnikovia; species Saposhnikovia divaricata. Next base: position 191,602,725 of record CM071597.1, read on the forward strand.
TCGCTACACCAACATGGAGAAGCTAGCCTATGCCCTGGTGCTGGCCTCGCGGAAATTGAGGCCCTACTTTCAGGCCCATAGCATTGAGGTTCGCACAGCCTATCCATTGAGGCAGGTAATGCATAAGCCAGAATCCTCAGGAAGATTGTTGAAGTGGACAGTGGAGCTCAGCCAATTTGATATTGAGTTCAAGCCTCGTGGTCCCATTAAAGGTCAGGCACTTGCAGACTTCATTCTGGAATTCCCTCCTCAGTCTGAGGAAGATAAGTTGGCTATCATAGCGATCCCAGAGACCGCATCTAGCGAGGCTAAGAAAGAAAATTCCGCCTCGTGGTGGGAACTATATGTTGATGGAGCATCAAATAAAGAAGGAGCTGGGGCTGGCATCGAGTTGGTAACACCAGAGGGTCGCAAAATAAAAAGTGCAGTGCATTTTGCTTTTGAAGCCTCTAATAATGCAGCAGAGTACGAGGCCCTCATCATTGGTCTTAAACTCGCATTGGAGATGAAGGTGGAGAATCTGACTGCATACAGTGATTCCATGTTGGTAGCCTATCAGCTATGGTGTGGATGGCAAGCTAGGGGTGAGCAGATTGAGCTGTATCTGCGATGTGCACAAAGATTGGTTAAAACATTCAACAATATCAAAGTGGTTCACATCAGGAGAGAAAAGAATCAGGGGGCTGATGCACTAGCAAAGTTGGGATCGCGTCGCGAGGCTACCTTACTTGGAATTATTCCACTGGAAATTCAAACAAAGCCCAGTGTGCCAGAGGAGTTTGTTATGGAGATAGCAACCCCAGGGTCGACCTGGATGACCCCTATATGGGAGTATGTGAAAAGTGGAGTCCTGCCTCAAGACAAAAAAGAGGCAAGAAAAATCAAATATCAGGCGGCTCGCTATGTCATCTATGACGAGGTCCTGTATAGAAGAGGGTTCAACACCCCGCTCCTAAGATGTGTGGATGGAGAAGAATGCAATTATATTCTCAGAGAAGTTCATGAAGGAATATGTGGTAATCACTCGGGGGGTAGTTCTCTAGCCCAAAAGATTCTTCGCCAAGGGTACTACTGGCCTACTTTGAAAAGAGATGCTTTTGAGTTCGCTAGAAGGTGTGATAACTGCCAAAGGATCGCTAATTATAGCAACGCTCCTGTCTCGCACCTCACCTCGCTAACGAGCCCATGGCCCTTCGCTATGTGGGGCATTGACTTAATTGGGGAGCTACCTAAGGCCAAAGGAGGTGTCAAGTATGCAGTTGTGGCCGTTGATTATTTCACCAAATGGGCCGAGGCCGAGCCACTTGCCACTATTACTGCAAAGAAACTCAAGGACTTCGTGTATAGGGCAATTGTGTGTCGCTATGGGATTCCTTATCAGCTCATATCAGATAACGGAAAGCAATTTGATAGCAAGGACATGAAAGAATTCTGTGAGAACCTGGGGATCAAGAAGAGTTTTTCAGCTGTGAGTCACCCCCAGACAAATGGTCAAACTGAGGCCATCAACAAAATCATCAAACATACTTTGAAGGCCAAGTTAGAGGAGAGCAAAGGCAATTGGCCTGAAGAATTACCAAGGGTCTTGTGGTCATACAACACAACCCCAAGGACCACAACTGGAGAGACTCCTTTTTCCCTAACATATGGCTGCAAGGCCATGGTCCCTGTTAAAGTGGGCTCCGGGTCGTTTAGAAGGGAACACTACGATCCCGAAGCAAACGAGGTGAATCATAGATTGTACCTAGACATGATAGAAGAAACAAGAAGCGAGGCTCAGCTTCGCCTCGCGGCTTACCAACAGAGGACAGCGAGGTACTATAATGGAAAGGTTAAAGCAAGTTCTTTAAAGACAGGTGACCTCGTGCTTAGGAGAGTCATGCCTAACACTAAGGTCCCGGGCCATGGTGTCTTTGGTGCTAATTGGGAAGGGCCTTACAAAGTCTATGCTACTCTCTCAGAGGGAACTTATTACCTCACAGACATGAAGGATAAGGTCATTCCGCGAGCTTGGAATGCAGAACATTTGAATAAATTCATACAAAATACTGGGGGGTAGTGGTCGTATTGACACCCTCCCTTTATGATGTAATGACATTGGGCCTCGCCCCACTTATCACTTTTTGGGCCTCGCCCCACTTATCACTTTTTGGGCCTCGCCCCGCTTATCAACTTGTTTGGGCTTCGCCCCGTTTATCAATATAAAAGTTCAATTTCTTTACGAATTACTTTTTATTGTGCACTTAAAATGTACTTGTTTGTTTGTTAACATTAACATACTAAGGTCCAAGCCATCTCAACGATGCAAGGATCACATTTGAAGTTACTGCTACAACAATCTAAGGAATCTAAGCAAAGGCATGCTAATCTAGCACTATTCAAGACAATTTAACATGCAAAGATGGAATAAAGATATGATCTCGAAGTCAAAGTATTAAGGAAGCGAAGCTAAATTACTCAGGCAAACATGTTATGTGCAAAAATAAACAACACAGGATGGAAAAATAAAAAGCGATTTCAATCCATAAATTAGAGGGTCGCTACGCGATCCCAATGCAGTTGGCAGAGTTAAGGTGTTATCAAAGTTAAACAAAATAATATTACACGTTGCGAGACATTCAAAGGGTGTCCGCATCCCCAGTTCGATATTCAGAAACAAAGAAATAATTCAAGGCTTGGCGGCTTCAGCTGCTTTGGCTTGAGTGGCTTCGCTAGCGAGCCTGGCTGCCTCCTTCGCATCCTCTTCTTCGATTTCCTTGCGAAAAGACTCTGCGAATTCAGCATTTCCAGGCCCGAGCTTCTCCCAGTCGAAGTCAGGAACTCTTCGGATAGAGGTCTTCATAAATTCGACCTGGGCGGCCTCCACTACAGCATCATGGTCAAGCTTGGCAGCCTCGAGCTCCTTCTTCAGCTTGCCAATCTCTTCCCCATGCTCTTTCCTAAGAGTCTCTTCGAGCTCCTCTGCCTCCTTCAAGGATTTGCTGAACATATTCCTCTCATCAGTGATTTTCTTGAGCTCAGATCGCAGAGACGCGGTTTCTGTCTCGAGGGCGAGTCTATGAGTCTTCATCAGCGATCTCTTGTCCTCTTCCTTCTAGAACTTAAGGACTGAGACCTCCTTCTCCAGCTTGGCTTTGACGGATGCAAGGGTCTTCAACTCCTTGAGATGAGAAGTTTGACGGATGAACGCTTCAGACAGACATTTGGAAAGAGATTTGGCATTATCAATCAGCTCGGCCCCCACCCAGCTCGTACACTCCTCCTCGGTAGCATGGTTATACCCATGCTTCGCGAAGAGATGATGAACAGGGGTAGTAGTGGTTGGGTGCTTAGGAGCAGGAAGCACAGATTCATCCTTCCTGGCCTTTTTGGAGATGTGGTCCTCAGTGGTACCCTGGGTTCGCTGAATGATCTCGGTGTTCTGCGATAAAGGTGGAGGAGGTGGCAGTTCAGCAGTTTTTGGTTTAGGAGGGATTGGAGCAGTCTTCGCGACGGGGATGGCCCCGCTTTTTTGGAGAAAAGGGGGTCTGCGGCCGCTCTTACGCGACATGCCTAAAAAATGGAAGTAAAATAACATTAGAAGCATAATAATACAAGTTATGAAAATGCGAGAACAATAAGGATGAATGCAGTGTTAAAGTTAACGAGGACGGAGTAATGATCGTGTTATAACGAGGAGAATACCCTCACTTGTGGTAACGACAACTCGAGAGGACGAGGCCTCCTCGCGAGCCTTTCTTTTCAAGGAGGTCTTCTTCGCTCCTGAGGGCCTCGTTTTCGAAGGAAGACCAACCCCTTCTTTCAAAAAACCGCACTCAATTAGGTTCTCTAGGGAAAGAAGAGTTCTAATGTTGCGGGCCTCTCGCGGGGTCTTTAGCACGTCGTCAGCACGTTGCTTCTCTTCGCCCTTCAGGACGGTTCGCACTTGACCAACTGCGATCTCAGGAAGGACGAGTTAGTGCATGGATCGAATGAAAGGAGGATGAAGTTAAAAGGATAAGTTCCATACCTGGAAGATAGTTAAAAGAAGTCTTGACTCTGGGCACATCTTGGACATAGAAATAAGGGCCTTTCCACGAGCCGGCATTACTTGGGGCACTGTGATATAGTTCCTTCTTGTTGAACTCTGGCCACATGGAGAAATAAACGTAGCCAAAGTCTGATGCCCCGCATTGCTTCAATTGCAAAAAAAAGCCCATGGTCCTCGCATCCAACTCAGGATAGTCGAGCTTGTGGTAAAGGATGTAAAGGGCAATCATAGCTCTGTAGCCATTGGGATTTATTTGAATTGGGGCAAGATGGTACGTTTCACAAATATCCCTAATAAAATGGTGAAGGGGAGAAGATACGCCTATCTTCATCATTGCAGAGGTCAGAACCATACGAGGCACTCTGCCACCATTCTCTTAATGATCGAAGCGGTAGCATCGCATCGCAGACTTAGGGAGAATAATTTTGCCTTCTGGCCTGAAAATGTCGACCGCCTTAGATAAAGATTCTGTATCTAGGGTCGTTGACAAATCTCTGCAGCCTAAGACGCGAGGTTGGTCGGGTTTCGCTTTCGAACCTGGTTCGATGTCTTCAGGACGAGGACCGCCGACATATATGGTCCCTTTTAGCTCAGGCTGGGGAGTTGGTTCAAAAGGCTCAGGAGAAGCTTCTGGAATGTAATTGTAATCAGTGAAATTGACGACCTTGGCTACTTCATCGAGGCCGCCATCATCAGAGGAAGGCTCTTCGTAGTCAGAGTCATCAGAATTGGCTTCGTTATCAGCACCTCCCTCGATGTCATAATAGGCATCGCCTAATGAATCTGTTGGAGAATCATTTATGTGAATGGGCGACACAGTTTGTGACGGAGGCATGGTTCGTGGTGGAGGCACTTTGGAGAGAATTTCTGCTGCCCTAGCGTTGAGTTCATCTCCTTTCCTTGTCAAAGTTTCGATTTCATGTTCGATGTCAGTCATGGTGTGAGGCTCGTTCTCAGCCGGGAGTACATCCAGAGATTGATCCCACGAGCTTGAAGGGTGCTTCGTTCTCCACGAAATCAGAGGCACTTCACGGGTATATTCTTCGTTGGACCATAAAGGGTCGAAGTATAACTTGAACGAACTTTCGCCGGTGCTCGTAGCTTTTGCGATGTTGGCTGCTGCAGCATCGCTGATTTGTATATGAGGCATGGGAGAAGGTGTCCTTGAACTATCATCTTGAGACATCTGAAAAGGGTGAAATGATTAAGTGTGTGCCCTTACAGAAAACAAATGAAGGAGGAAAGAAACAAGCGGACAGAAAGGCTCTATGTGTTCTCGCGTCGTTCACAGAGAATATGGGGGGTCGCAATCCTAAGGGAAAGGCTAACGTTCTTAACCTATGTTTCTATCTAAGTAATTACGGATCGCACTCCTACAATTGCGAGGACGGATCGCATCATAAAATTGGCATTTTGGGATCGCAGTTATTTGGGTTCGCATCGCATGCAATTTAAGCTATTTAATCATGCAATTACAATGAAGAACAGTAATTTAAATGCAAGAAGAGAAAAAAGACTTACTTTTTCTTGAAGAAGTTTGAAGAAATCGAAAGAAACTCGGGGTCGCTGGTGAAAGAGCCTGAAAATTCTTTGCGTTTGATCTGGGAGCAAACTGACAGCACTTCAACAATGTGTTTGTGAGAATAAAAAAGGAAATGATAGTGACAGGGGTATATATAGTCATCAGGAGAGAGAAAGACATGGGACACGTGTTGAAATCTCGTCCGTTGGACACACATCTCGAGACACAACAGCTGTCAAAACCTTTCAAATTCTTGGGGTCGCGACTACTTCAATGGTTATATCTATCCCTGTGTTCGCTTCGCGGTGACAACTCGTATTCTTTGAGTCCACATCGCATCTCCAATGGCAATATGGACTCGAGGGGTAGTTGTTATGCCCAAATCTGGCATAATGGATAAATTGATTTAATTAGCTAAATTGATGGTTCATAATCTATGGTGGGCCTAGAAGATGAAGATTGGGTCACTAAAGTCCATTACTGGAATCAGCCCAGCATGCCTTGGCAGTAATATTTCTATCACAGGAGCACTTCGCTTACTTCATAATTGCGCCTCGCTTCTCTTCGCCTCGTTATGCATCACATCTGTCACTGATAGCGAGGTCATCATTTCTTCTCTGGAAGGCTCATGGCCAGACTCAAGGTCGCATGAGTAGCTAAGCACAGGGGTCGCTTCGCGTGGCCAGGCCTCTCAAGGTCGCATGCAAGGGCCCTGATGGATCTTTCATTCCAAACCTATCCGTTCGAGGCCATGAGCTTCTACAGCTGGATCATGGATAGGATTGATGACTCATTGCCACGTCAGCCCTAGATACATGGGCTTGGACTTTGGCTTATCTCTTAAAACCCTAGCCCGCCTAGGTAACTTGTGGACCAAGAACTACGTCAGGCTTGATCCCTATAAATAGGGTACGTAGGCACCTTGATACGGATGAGAAACAGTTTACCTGAAAACACCTATCAAGCTCAGCCATATTCATATACACATACCCTAATCCTTTGTTCTTCTTTTGTTAGCAAAATATCTGTATTTTGCTCCGATAATCCAGCAAACCTCCAAAATATTGTTATACAATATTCTCCCTATAACAATATATATATATATAAAGACTTGTAAAAATTCTAATTGCAACTTATATTAGTTTTAAAAATAAAATATTGCCATCTAAATTTAAAACACATAATTCTCATCATCGAAATATTTTAAAAATATTTTTAAGACAAATATATAAAAAGATTTGGATTTTACAAGTTTTAATATTTTTAAAAGAATAATAAATAGAAAAATCATTATAAAATACTTTAATTCGAAAATATTTTAAATTTTTATTTTTAAAAAGTCTCTAAATACATAAAGACAATAAAATAAGAAATTTCATGATTTTTACTAACTTCAATTATTTTACAAAAATGTTTAAGCGAATTAAGAAAATCATATTTTTACATTTTAAAGATATGCAAAATTTAATAAAAATTCACATCAACACATCTAGAATTTTTAGACACAACACACCTCTACAATTATTTAATCATATAATGACTCACCAAGTAAAGCACATAATAATGTTTTTACTATCAAATAATATAATTTACAGACTACGAAATTCCCAGATATTACATCCTTCCCCCCTTAAAAGGATTCTGTCCCCAGAATCAGCTATGAGGGTACTGTTCTAACATATCACTTTCTAATTCCCAGGTTGATTCTTCAACCCTTGGGTTCCTCCACAAAACTTTTACTAAAGTAACTGATTTATTTCTAAGCACTTTCTCTCTACGATCTTCTATTCTGATCGGTCGCTCTACATAATACAAATCTGGCTGAATTTCTATTGGCTCATACTCTATCACGCACTTAGTGTCAGGAAGAAATTTCTTAGGCATCAATACATGAAAAACATTATGGATATGCTGCATCTGAGGTGGTAAAGCCAATTCATATGCTACTTTGCCCACGCGTCGCAAAATCTCGAAAGGTCCTACAAATCTTGGACTTAATTTCCCTTTCTTCCCAAATCTGGTTAATCCTTTCCATGGCGAAACTTTTAATAATACTGGATCTCCTACTTCGAAATCTACTTTCTTTCTTGCTGGATCCGCATATTTTCTCTGCCTGTCTTGAGCAGCTCGTAATCTTTTCTGAATTAGTTCCACGGTCTCTTTCGTCTGCTGAATCAACTCTGGTCCTAATATTTTTCGCTCACCGACTTCTTCCCAACATACAAGAGATCTACAGTTCCTCCCATAGAGAGCTTCATATGGAGGCATCCCGATACTAGCATGATAACTGTTGTAAGAAAATTCCACCAAAGGTAGGTGTTCGTCCCAATTGCCTTTAAAATCTATTGCACAAACTCTAAGCATGTCTTCAATTGTCCGAATCGTCCTTTCGCTCTGACCATAGGTCTGGGGATGATAAGCAGTACTCATTCTAAGTTATGTCCCGAGATGCTCTTGAAACTATCTCCAAAATCTTGAGTTAAAATGGGGGTCTCTGTCAGATACTATTGATACTGGAACTCTATGACGAGTCACAATCTCTTTCAGATACAAATGCACTAACTTGTCTAGCGAGAATCTTTCGTTAATCGGTAAGAAATGAGCTGATTTTGTTTAATCGGTCAACTATAACCCAAATAGCATCATGATTCGCCTTTGACCTTGGCAGACCTACTACAAAGTCCATCGCGATGTGCTCCCATTTCCATTCAGGTATTTCTAATGGTTGAATCAATCCACTTGGTCTTTGATGTTCCGCTTTCACTCTTTGGCCGGTATAACAATGACTTACCCACTCAGCAATTTCTCTCTTCATGTCTGGCCACCAAAAGTTATTTTTCAAATCTTGATACATTTTAGTGCTTCCAGGGTGTAATGAAAACTTAGAACTATGAGCATCACACAACAACTCTTCTTTTAACTCTTTCATATCAGGATCCATATTCTCGAGGAAAATCTTAAAATACCTTATTTATCTTTTTGTGTACAAATTTCTTCTCCAGTTAACTCATTCAATCTGTGGTTCATCACTTCTTCTTGGCATTTCCGAATTTTGTCCAGTAACACTGGTTGGAATGTCATGGTATAGACTTGCTCTGTTGGCATCTCTATCGTACAGACCTCAATTTCCAACTTTTCAAATTCTCTAAACAATTCTTGGGTCATTGTCAACATATTTAACCTTTCCTTCCTGCTCAGCGCATCAGCTATAACATTCGCTTTCCCCGGGTGATAGCTAATGGTACAATCATAATCCTTTATCAGTTCCAACCATCTTCTTTGTCTCATGTTGAGTTCCTTCTGAGTAAAAATATACTTTAGGCTCTTGTGATCCGTAAATATCTCACACTTCTCAGCATACAAATCATGTCTCCATAATTTCAACGCAAACACAATCGCTGCTAGTTCAAGATCATGGGTAGGGTATCTCTGTTCATGAGGTTTCAGTTGCCTTGAAGCATACGCAATCACCTTTCCATGTTGCATCAATACACACCCTAAGCTTTTATACGAAGCATCACTATAGATTACAAACTCTCCTTTATCATCTGGCAATGCTAACACTGGAGCAGTTACTAACCTTTGCTTTAACTCTTGAAAATTCTTTTCACACTTTTCAGTCCATTCAAACTTTTCATTCTTCCGTGTCAACTTGGTCAATGGTACCGCAATCTTAGAAAAATCCTTAACAAATCTGCGATAATATCCTGCTAGTCCCATAAAGCTTCTTACTTCCGTCGATGTTCTTGGTCTTTCCCAATTCACAACTGCTTCAATCTTCGCTGGGTCGACTCGAATTCCTTCCTTACTTACAATATGTCCCAAAAATTGAACTTCCTTAAACCAAAACTCACATTTAGAAAACTTGGCATACAACTTCTCCTTTCTCAATATCTCCAATGAAATCCTTAAATGCTCTGCATGTTCCACTTCCGTCTTGGAGTATATCAAAATATCGTCTATGAACACTATCACAAACTTATCCAAATATTTCTTAAACACTCGGTTCATTAAATCCATAAATGCTGCAGGCGCATTCGTCAATCCGAAAGTCATAACCAAAAATTCGTAATGACCATACCTCGTTCGAAAAGCAGTCTTTGGTATATCCTCTAGCTTGATCTTCAACTGGTGATATCCTGACCTTAGATCTATCTTCGAAAAACACGTGGCTCCTTTCAATTGATCAAACAATTCGTCGATTCGTGGCAACGGGTATCTATTCTTGATGGTCAACTTGTTTAACTCCCGATAATCAATACAAAGTCTCATACTTCCATCTTTCTTCTTTACAAACAACATTGGCGCTCCCCGGGGTGATACACTTGGTCATATAACTCCTTTGTTCAATAAGTCTTGTAGTTGACTGGAAAGTTCCTTCATTTCAGATGGTGCCATTCAATATGGAGCTTTGGAGACAAGTTCTATCCCTGGTGCTAAATCAATCGCGAACTCGATCTGACGATCTGGAGGTAATCCGGGTAATTCCTCGGGAAAAACATCTGGAAATTCGTTGACTACTGGGATGTCTTCTAATTTCACTTCCTCATGACTCTTGTCTATCACATAAGCGAGATAAGCTTCACATCCTTTTCTTAACAACCTCTTGGTTTGCATCATAGTAAGAAACGTACTAGCCTGTCTGCGTCCTTTGAAGATAACCTTATCGCCTTCTGGGGATCTCAACATCACTCGCTTACTCTTAAAATCAATTTGCGCATTAAACTCAGCAAGCCAGTCCATCCCTAAAATTATGTCGAAATCTCCTAATTGAAAAGGTATTAGGGTAACAGGAAAAAGATGTCCTGAAATCTCTACTGCACATGGGGAACACACTTTATCTACTGGGATATGATCCTGATTGGCTAACACAATATTCAAAGCTTCTTTTAACATACGAGTGTCACACTTCAACTTATTCAAAAAATCTTTAGAAACAAACGATCTAGTAGCACCCGAATCAATTAACACTTTTGCACTAGTGGCATTCACGAAAAGCGTACCTGCCACCACATCCGAACTTTGCACTGCATCATTCATATTCATATTGAAGGTCCGGGCATGAAATGGATATGCTGGAGCTTGATAACTTGGAGCTTGAAGTGCTGGAACTTGCTGAATTAAAGGTGGATTTAGAATCTGAGTTGGAATCTGAGAAGTTGCCATTGGGTTCACTGGGGTAGAGGTAGTCAATCTCATCAAGTTGTTATTTGGAATAGGGGTTCTACACTCTCTAGCCATGTATCCCACTTTACCACATTTGTAACAAGTCACATTCGATTTCGAATTCCGGCATTCATTAGAATAATGTCCCTTCGAGTTACACTTGAAACAAACAATATCCGCTTTCGCACACACCCCGGTATGTCTTTTAGAACATATCTTGCATTTTGGAATAGACGGTCCGGGAAATCTTGGTTGATTAGGGTTTTGAGGAAGGGTTTCTGAGTTTCTGTTTCTGGACACATTCCTTTTAAAATTTCTTCCTTGGTTCTGAAATCCGGGCTTTCTCTCCATTCGATTTGTTGACTTTCCCTGCTCCTGATTCCTTTCTATTGCTTCAACTTTCCTCTTCAAATTACCTCTTTCCTTCTGATTTTGATCACTTTCACCTTCTATTATCATTGCCTTCTGAACCACTTCTGCATATGTCTTTATCTCAAAAGCCGCAACTCTGCTTCTTAACCATGGCTTCAATCCCTGTTGAAACCTCTTTGCTCTCTTCTCATCTGTATCCACATAATCTCCTACAAACCTTGCTAATTCTGTAAACTTCTTCTAATACTCATCAATACTCATATTCTCTTGCTTTAGATTAAAGAACTTTAACTCCATCTGATTCTGCATATTCCTGGGAAAATACTTTTCTAGAAAAATCCTTTAAATCTATCCCATGGAATCACTTCTGTTGCTTCTAGGGCCTTAGCCGACTCCCACCAATAATTAGATTCACCTTTGAGAAAATAGCTAGCAAATTCTACCTTCTGCTCTTCACTAACCTTCACCAGTGCGAAGGCCTTCTCCATTTCCTTAAGCCATATCTGGGCTTCAACTGGATCTTTTGTTCCTTGAAAATCTGGGGGTTTCACAGCCTGAAAAGATTTAAAAGTTACCGTAGGTTGGGCTGGTGGTTGTTGTCCTTGTTGTTGTTATAATTGTTGATGCTGTTGTTGGAGTAACTGCTGCTGTTGGGCCAAAGTGGCCGTCTGTTGTTGCAAAAGTCCCAAAAGTTGGGCCATATCTATATCTCCTTGATTTCCTTGATTATCATCTCTATTCTGATTTGTTCTAGTATTTCTTCTCGAAGGCATCTTTCTGAATAATAAACAACCATTATATATCCACAAGCATACATCTATCCGCAACATGGCATAATATATTCTAACAATTTTAATATGACATAAGTACGATATCGAAAATCCGAAACAATTACTCGCGACAATATAATAAGGGAAATGACAACTGAAATAAACGATAGCAATATTGATGACATCCACCAATACGCAAATATCCAAAGGTTCATAATACCATCCAACATAAAGTACGAAATACCGAGAATACTGAAAAATGATAAAGTCTAGTACTTAGCAACACGATCCTGATAATAGAATGGCTATACTATACGCCATCTCATAAACCCATAACATAAAACTAATTATTCTGCAACTGGTTAATCACACGCTGGAGCTCAACCACCATCATCTGAACCATCGTATGACTCTCCCAATCATGATGAGGTGCCATAGTACGAAGCCTCTCGTTAGCCATCTGGGTGAGTTACTGAAGCCTAGAGACATGAGACGGATCATGGTCCTCAGGTATACTCTCATCATCATCATACAGTGCATCAACCCTCCTCTGAAGCTGAGTATTCTCACCATAAAGATGATCACACTCCCGGAGCAACTCCTGATAAACGGGCAAAGGTACTGTAGCTGGAAGCTCTGCAGGAGGTGGAGTTGGGGTCCAGGAGCCTGTTGCCAAAAATATAATATAATATATATATATATATAAAGCGTCAGATAAAACTTAAGACATATTACTTAAACACTCTCGTTAATAAGATCCAATCATTCCTATTCTTTTATAAATAACATACTATTTACATTCTAAATGAGTTTCTACTTTAATCCTAAGTGATTATTATTATGCGATCTATCTTGTTACCTAAACCTATATTGTTCAGTGACTCGAACCTGTGGCTCTGATACCAAACCTATATCGACCCAAAATCCCTTAACTAATATTAACTTGATAATGATAAAACATGCATATATACAATGAACATTAACAAATCCCATGCCTAGATCGCCAACATGTAAGAGTTTGAACAATATAAACTACAAGTTAACAACATTATTAATATTACAAACCATCATTAATTCTAGATCCCAAAATTTATTACAGACCAGATTCTAAAGTTCTACTAATACACAAGCCATTAGATCGCCACTCCCTCCTACCTGAGCAAAACGCCTCCTATAGGCTATTCCTGATCCGCCACACTTCTTACAAGCAGTTTCAAGTGTCCTTACCATCTTCAAGTTTCACTGTAAGGTTAGGAAAAAACAAAATAATTGAGCCAAAAGCCCAGCAAGTGCATAATCCAACAATATAAAGATGGCAGAATAAATCAAAATTAAAGCAAGATATATCAATCTGCAAATGAAAGTTATCAACTGAATCAACAAGTGTAATGAATAGGAATTGGAATATCTAATAAGACGCTAAGAGCAAAGCTGGGTGATCAACCCACGTCAGAGCTCCGAACCCGTATATCCAATACGTGTTCTCAAATATGAGGGGATCCCAGGCACACATTGGCCTATAATGATAATATAATAATTTGGACCGGCGCCTCGGTCAAAATAAATTCCATCCAATTCCATTAAAGTCAAATAAAATCTGTCAAGTTCAATTCATCTCAATGAAACAAGATTATCAATGTTATATCAAATTTCTAGTCAACAAGAATAGGATTTTAGGATTTCAAATAATTGTCAAGGCAAGGTGAAGAAAGTTAATCATTTTGGATTCTTGGGAGTTGGGATTCTATTTAGTATAACTTGGTTGAATCAAGAAAGGTTCATCAAGAATCGATAAATGTTTTGGAGTGGAAAGGAATTCATCACAACAAGAAGGTATTATATAGTTGATTTAAAAATTTAAGAACATGAAATGGTTCTAAGTAATATGGTGCATAATTGAAATGAAAGGATGCAGTTACAAATTTAGTTAAGTAATTAAGTTGCAAAGTTTTGGTATAGGTTAACAAGTTAACTAGGTTCAAGGGTTATATAATCAATCACAAGGTACGCAACAATAATAAGGTCGAGAGAGCATAATATAAGTTGGTAACAAGTTAACGCTTCATCATATGGTAACAACAAGGTTAGGGTAGTACACTTGCCTTAATACACGAGATTGCACTTAATCAGCTTCTTCCTCAATCGGTTCCTTGCCAGGTCTCCTACTCGGACCTATAAAAATACAATCAATATCTTAATTTTCCCCTCATTGTTTACATACCACAAGACGACTTATAATACTATCGCCCCAACGATATCATCATACTTATATACACATATATATTTATATACACGTAATCACATAAGTCATATAGCACGTAAAGTCACCTATCGTATAATGTAGTATAGCATAGCACTATAATGATATCACGACTAACATTAGAGATGTGCCTTAGGGTTTTGAAAATCATATTTATAAATTTTTAGAAATTTCAGCGGCATCTCCTTTGTATAGTCGTCAAACCATACCGGAATATAACCAACCCAAAACACATACAAATATACTTACAATGATATAACTCCATCGACAACTAACCAATAACCCACAAGTAAGAAATTTCATCACCAAATCTATTATCTCCAAGATGACTTACTTATACATTATACTATCCACTTGGTTAAATTCACATAACAATTACATCATGTAAACAATTAAGTCAAGTAACACATATATGATTAAGCAATTAACCTTCAAACAAACACACAACTTCACAACAATCTCTCTTCTCCTCCCTCCTCCTTCCTCTCGGCTCCTCTCTCACTCTCTCTCGGCCTCTCTCCCTCTCGGCCTCTCTCTCTCTCTTTCTCAATCTCTCTCTCGGCTTCTCCCTCTCCCTCCCTTCTCTTCTCCCTCTCGGCCTCTCTCTCTTCCCCTCAATCTCTCTCTCTCGGCCTCCATCTTCATCACCACCATCACTCACAAAACCCATAACAATTATTTACACATATACTTACACACCTATTTTAATTAACAATTCAATATTACAACAACCCACCATTGATAACTTTAACCCAAAATCTATTTATAACTTTAACCCATCAATTCACATACATATAACATCAAAATCTCAAACCCTTGTTAAATAAAAAAGCTACTAACAAACACCAATTATCAATATACACTAGCATATATCTTTTAAACTCATAAAAATTCATACCCATTACAAAACTCAACTTAAAAACTTGTAACAACTCACATGCAATCATATAACACATAGAAATCATACAATATAATCAAATTAAGCCATGCATGTAAATCCTTGGCTCACTTTCGATCATGGTCGAAGGTTTTGGGTTCTCCGGAGAGCCCGAAAATTCGTGGGTTTCTACCATGGAGTAATACCCAATCAGAATCACCCACAAACTTACCTTGATTATTGATTTTTCGAAAAACCCTAATTTGAAAAGTTAAGAAAATTGAAATCCAAAGACATAGGGTTGTAGAAGATTACAAGAGGAGTATTTTTATAACTAGCACTTTGAGGTTTGGTGGAGAATTACCTTGGAAATTGAGCTTGAGCTCTAATAGAGGTAAGAGAATTTTGAGAGAATTGGGAGAGAAGAAGACACGGGGAGAAAGAGACGGGGCGGGGGGGGGGGAGGTTTAGTCGTGTAAAAAGAAAAAGAAAAGGGAAGGGTTGGGTTTTGTCTAAACACACACACACATATATTTTTAATGATACACTTTTAATAAAATAAAGACTTGTAAAAATTCTAATTGCAACTAATATTAGTTTTAAAAATAAAATATTGCCATCTAAATTTAAAACACATAATTCTCATCATCAAAATATTTTAAAAATATTTTTAAGATAAATATATGAAAAGATTTGGATTTTACAAGTTTTAATATTTTTAAAAGAATAATAAATAGAAAAATCATTGTAAAATACTTTAATTAGAAAATATTTTAAACTTTTATTTTTAAAAAGTCTCTAAATACATAAAGACAATGAAATAAGAAATTTAAAGATTTTTACTAACTCCAATTATTTTACAAAAATGTTTAAGCGAATTAAGAAAATCATATTTTTACATTTTAAAGATATGAAAATTTAATAAAAATTCACATCAACACATCTAGAATTTTTAGACACAACACACCTCTACAATTATTTAATCATATAATGACTCACCAAGTAAAGCACATAATAATATTTTTACTATCAAATAATATAATTTACAAAGTACGAAATTCCCAGATATTACAGTTGTAACACCTGAACTTCGACCTATCCACCATCCCGGTCTTGTATCCACCTCTCGTGGCACCAGCAGCAGCTTTTGAAAAACTCCCCTTGTTGAACTTAGACGTTTGACCCTGTGGCTTGTATGACTTGTCCCTTCTGAACTTGATGTTCTTGAATCTCTTAGCCATATAAGCCATGGTTGGATTATCCATGCTTTCAATTTATTCTATTGTGTAGAAGTCTTCATCTTCAACGTCTTTGAGGTGCCGAACCACCTTCTCCTCGTCATCCAACACCTCTTCAATTTTCGATGATGGTACTTGTGTTGGTTGTGAACTTTGTGAGGATTCACTTGGACAAACTACTTGTGGTTCATGAGCTACAAGGGCTCCTAACATGTTTGCCAACTTTCCTTTGGTTCCAGTTTGAATAGCTCTCTTTTGAAAGAGTTCGAGTTCGTATGATTTGAGCACACCATAAAGAGTTTCTAAAGAGACATCGCTCAAGTTTCTTCCTTCTCTTATGGCTGTGACTTTGTGCTCAAGATGCTCAGGGAGAGTGAGCAGAAATTTGATGTTAATCTCCTTTCTATCATAGAACTTCCCATGAATTTGTAACTCAGCTATTAGCTTACTGAACCTTTTAAACATGTGTGTGAGTTCTTCGCTTGGCTTGGCCATGAAGGCTTCATATTGTGATACAAGGATTTGCCTTTGATTTTCTCGGACCTCTTCACTTCCTTCACACAGCAGCTCTATCTTACTCCACATCTCTTTTGCAGATGAACATCCCATGACATTACCACACATGGCTTTGTCTAAAGTGAGAGAGTCAAGCAAGATAAGTTGTAAGTAGTCATCCAAGGCTACTTTCTCCTTTTCGGTCTCTGTGTATTCTAAAGGTGATGTGCCGAAAATAAGACAATTAAAATCGCAAGGGCACGATCATCGTTTTAGTATTTATGATTCGATCCACAGGGAATAATATTTATTTCGCGATCCTTCACTTTTAATTTAGTCGAATTAGAACGAGATGGTATTTTTGTCAATTTGGATTTATGCTATTTAGTTCCTAAAGGAAAATTTAAGTTATTACAAAAAGAGAATTTAATTTAATCTAATTTTAATTCAACAAATTAAAATTTAAAGGAACAGAAAAAAAATTAGCCATTCTTAATTTTTAATTTAATTGAACTAAGGCAATTTGGAATTTTGGATTTTTACTATTAATTCCTAAAACAATTTTTTTAAAGAAAATTAAATTAATCTACTTAAACTAAAAAAAATGAATTTTTTCATTTTTTTTACTATTAAAATTCGATTGGATTTTAGAAAATTTATATTTAAACTAATAAAAGAAAATTTAAACTATTTATTTTTTTATATTTTAAGGGAAAATCTAAATTAAATCTAATTTATCCTTACAAATTAAATTTGAGAAAAAAAAATAAATTAAATACATTTTATTTATAGTAAATTTTAATATAAATCTGGCATGACCCGTTTGTAAAAATAACTAGCCAAAAATGTAACCAACACAAGCTTTTCGATTCAACTCGAAGTTCTACACTGCAAACTCACAATTTTATCATAGAACCGGAAACAACAGACTCAGAAAAACCAACAAACTGGACTGTTCTAACTCAACAATAAATTTGAACAACAACTCGATACACAACAATGCTTCAGCAGTACAAAGTACAAACTCAGTTCAGTAAAACTCGACTGTAATACTGACACCAACTCTTGTTCCTTATAAAATTCAAAAACTAGGAAAACGATACATCACAACTCAGCAACAAAAATAGAACTCGAAAACTCGGTTTCCTCACATTAAAACACAACAACGAGATAAACAGGGATTTCAGACCATATATTAAACTCTGGAAAACTCAGAAAAAAAACTTCTGAAACTAAGAAAAACTCGCCAAACAGCAAAGTAAAAACGACATAAATCAACACAGCAAACAAAGAAACGAAAACAGAATTCGAACTCGGAGCAAATCACAGAAACTCAAAACTCAGAACAAAATGCAGAAACAAAAACTAATTGTCTCAAACCCAATTTACAGGACTCAGAAACTAGCAACACGGTTACTCGATTCTAAACACAGTAACATCAAATTTCGACTGCAACAAAAACGAAACCAAAGAACCGAACAACAACCCATGAACTCGACAAAACTCATCTCTGCAATTAACCCATTCGAACACACTCAATACAAAATTCGCAGAAAAACAAAACACAATCCAGACAATAAAAAAATAGACAAAAGAGCCTTTAACAATATCTACGACCAAAATTCAATGACAACAACCAATACACAGCAATAAACAATCAGAAACTTAAACTTGAAACTCGACAAAATCGTCTCGGGAAGTCAGCAAACACATCACTTAAAGAAATCTGCAATACAGGGACATAAAACACAACAAGACGCCAACTCAGTAGTCAAGCACAATGAACTCAGCACCAAAACTCATACTCGATTCAGCAAGGATTCGACAATGAATGCAGTAAAACTAAACACAGCAGTGAATAATACAATCAAAAACAATAGTAAACACAAGACTCAGTAAATCGACCCATTCAACTCGGCAACTCAAGAAATCAGCAAAACAGCAACTCCGCGAAATCGAAACAACCAAAAACTGCAACGACATTATTATTGTAGCACAACTGGGTCAATTCGGTACAAAAAAAATGCGATATTCGGACTAAATCATTGGTAAAACAAAGCAGAAAAATGTGTTGTTTGGACAGAAAGGAAAAAGAAGAGAAGGGAAAGAGTGGAGCTTGCAGCGATAATACGAGGGAGAGATGAGATTGATTTGCAATTGTGCGAGATCCAAAGAAGAAGAAGATGGTGGTGTGATTCGATTTAATCGAGAATAGAGAGCTGGGGATTAGAAGGGGGGAAGAAGGAAGAGGGGTTTAGTTCTGGGTCTGTGTGAGTTAACGAAAGGGAAACAGAGGAAAACTATGGAAAGCTTCGAATAAAACTAGAAATGGAAAACAATTATTACACTAAAATTTAATATTTATGCAGTTTTTTTTTTAAATATTTAACTACTTGTAATGAAAGAGCATAAAACTAAGAAAATGAGATTAGAAATATTAGAGATCCTAAAATTTAAAATTAAATAACCCACAATAAAATTGAAATTTAGAGGGGTTCAACTATTATTAAAACGAAAATTAAAATTACGAAAACAAATTCTTCAAATCGATACTTTCAATCCCGTGTGGTTAGCGTTGCTACTTTATCCACCCGAGAATTTACGAAAATAACGAAATAAAGAATAAGGAAAATAAAATGAAGTAGGGATGCAAGAATTAAAATGAAACTTGAATTTTGCATAAAAATAAAGAGTGTTTACAAGTAGAAAAAAAATATTATAACTATAATTTTTTGGAGATGAACTACTACAATATAATTCTAGTATGTAAGGTAATGGGTGTGTCTTTACAAGTGAAGAAATGAAGCCTATTTATAGGAAAATCTTAGGGTTTTAGGTAGGTGTGGGTGAATCTTGGCCCTTGATTTAGTTTTGTGTTGGCTAAATCTTGGCCATCCATTTGGTTTTGGTGAAAAAATGCACCACCACCCCTTGCTTTTCCTTTTCTTCTTGTTTTGGTCCTTCTATTTCTTCTTTTATCATTCCTTGACATTTATTTCTTTATTTTGCCATTTCTTCATTTTTTCTCGAATTTCCTGAAATGCAACAAAATAAGTTTATTAAAATATGAGTTCAAGCAATAAATAGGCAATAAAAATATGCAAAAATATGCACTTATCAAACGCCCCCATACCTATCTTTTGCTCGTCCTCGAGTAAAACAAAAAGAAAACCTAGATAAAAAGTCCTATACTCCTTTTCGTAGGTGTGACGGGTAATTTTAGGTTTACCAACCCGTTAAACCCATAGACGATCTCTACAGGAGGAGTGTTGTCTCCTAAGGGTTTACAGAAGATATACCCATAAAATCTTTGAGATAAGTCAGCAAGTATCCAACTTTCCTCTTTTACTCTGGCTTTCATTGGTGTCAACAAAACAATTTTGTAGGAAAATATATGCCGTAAAGATCATTCTAATAACAGCCAAGTTATAGGTTCCCACAATCCACATTATTAGACTAAAAATTTACAAAAAATCTAAGGTGTGTATTGAATTTAAGGCCTATGATGGATAAAGTACATACGAACATTTTCTCTTTTTCAACCAATATTGAACTGACCCAATCTCTATCAGAACAAGTATCTAGCCAAACTTCACGTTCTTAGTAGTTAGACCGACCGTGCAATGGTTGAGGTCCCAAAAGACTTTTGCATCAATACCCATTTAGCGAGTTTTAGGTCAACAATCCCAGATCACAAGGGACCTTAGGTTGCTAGGCACAAAGTCCCCTCGGACTTACTTACTCAGGTATCGAATAACATTCTTATACAATTTTTCCATCAAAGGTCTCGTGCGAATGTGCCGTTTTGGACTTTTAAGCAAAAATTTGTTCGACACATGTTTCATGAGGAAAATCTTAATTGACTACGTTCAAATTATCTAAAGGCATTATACATATAATTTTCAAAAAATAGTCAACACCAACTAGTTCTAGAATTCAAAGAGTGGGAAGGACAACTAAGCTAAAAAAATCTCTATTTTTGGATTTTTAAAATTTTCAATTTTTTTGGATTTTTCAATTTTTTGTATTTACACTAAAACCCTCCCCCATACCTAAATCATGCATTGTCCTCAATGTATGCAAAATGCAAGATAAATGACAAGGGAAAATGGTAAGAAAATACCTGAAAAGGATGAAAGAGAGTTTACAATTACCTACTGAAGAAACTTACTTGAATCACGGATCGATGAGGTAGATAACCTCTTCCTCGGGATCAATTGGCAGCTCTAAGAATGGTTTGAGTCTTTGTCCATTAACTTTAAATATATCACCATTTTTAGGATTTTCAATTTCAACAGCACCGTGAGGAAAAACGACCCTAACAACATAAGGACCTTCCCACCGGGATCTCAATTTCCCGGGAAACAAATGAAGCCTAGAATTGTACAAAAGAACTTTTTGACCAGGAGAAAAAGATTTTCTCAAAATAGATTTATCATGAAAAAACTTAGTTCTTTGTTTATAGATTTTAGCGTTCTCGTAGGCTTCATTTCTCAACTCCTCGAGTTAAGACATTTGCAACTTCCTATGACTACCGGCGGTTGGTAAGTCAAAATTTAACTCTCGAATGGCCCACATGGCCCTATGTTCGAGCTCAACGGGCAAGTGACAGGCCTTTCCAAAGAAAATCCGATAAGGGGACATGCCTAAAATGGTTTTAAAGCGGTCCGATAGGCCCACAAGGCATTTATCAACTTAGTTGACCAATCCTTCCTATTCGAGTTGACAGTCTTTTCTAAAATTTGCTTAATTTGACGATTCGAGACTTCAACTTGCCCACTAGTTTGAGGATGGTAAGCGGTGGCTAGCCGATGAGTTATTGAGTACTTTTTCAAAAGAGACTCAAATTGACGATTCTTGAAGTGCTTGCCTTGGTCACTAATGATAGCCTTAGGTGTACCAAAACGAGAAAAGATATTCTCTTTGAGGAATTTAAGAACGACCTTGTTATCATTGGACTTACTAGCAATGGCTTCCACCCACTTAGACACGTCATCGACCGCTAACAGAATGTAGAGGTTGCCAAAGGAACTAGGAAAGGGGCCCATAAAATCGATACCCCATACATCGAAAATCTCAATGATTAAGATGGGGTTCATTGGCATCATGTTTATCCTAGTGATCTTTCCTAAGTGTTGACACCTATTACACGCGGCACAGTATTCAGCAGCATCCTTGAACAAAGTAAGCCAATAAAAACCGCTTTGGAGGATTTTAGCGGCTGTTTTCTTAGCACTGAAATGGCCTCCACAAGCTTGATCATGACAGAAAGAAAGGATATTCTTGAATTCGTGATTTGGGACGCACCTCCGAATGATTTGGTCAGGACAATATTTAAAGAGATACGGGTCATCCCAAAAGAAGTGTTTGACCTGTGAGAAAAATTTCGATCTATCTTGAGAGGACCAATGAGAGGGAATGTCGCCGGTTGCAAGATAGTTGACAATATCGGCGAACCAAGGGGGAGTAGAGATGGACAGAAGTTGCTCGTCCGGAAAAGATTCGTTTACAGGAGAGTCGATGGTGGACTCCACTATCAAGCGGGAAAGATGATCGGCGACAACATTCTCAGAACCCTTTTTATCCCGAATTTCTAGGTCAAACTCTTGAAGCAAGAGAATCCACCTAATCAATCGGGCTTTAGAGTCTTTCTTAGAGAATAGATAACGAAGAGCGGCATGATCGGTGTAGACAATGATTTTCGAACCGATAAGATAGGACCGAAACTTGTCGAGAGCAATGACTACGGCTAGAAGTTCTTTTTCGGTGGTAGAATAATTAAGTTGGGAATCATTCAAAGTCTTTCTAGCATAGTAAATGACATGGGGCATCTTATCGATTCGTTGCCCCAAAACGGCTCCTACCGCATAATCAGAAGCGTCACACATCAACTCGAAGGGGAGATTCCAATCGGGAGATCGAATGATTGGGGCAAAAGTCAATTCTTTCTTAAGATGCTCAAAAGATTGTAAACAATCGCTATTGAAATTGAATTTGACATTCTTCCCGAGAAGATTGGTTAAGGGTCTAGCCTTCTTGCTAAAATCCTTAATGAAATGCCTATAAAAGCCCGCATGGCCTAGGAAGGAACGAATGGCTTTGACCGACTTGGGTGGGGGTAGATTTGCAATGAGGTCAACTTTTGCTTTATCGACTTCTATCCCCTTTTCAGAAATTTTATGACCAAGAACGATCCCTTCCTTAACCATGAAATGACATTTCTCCCAGTTGAGAACGAGGTTGGTTTCTTTACACCTTTTTAAAACTAACTCAAGATGGTTTAGACACTGGTGAAAAGACGAACCAAAGATGGAAAAGTCATCGATAAAGATCTCGAGAAAATCCCCTACCATGTCAGAAAATATGCTCATCATGCACCTTTGGAAAGTGGCTGAAGCAGTGGTTAGACCAAAGGCTAAATGTCGATAGGCAAAAGTTCCAAAGGGACATGTGAAAGTAGTCTTTTCTTGGTCTTCGGGAGCAATGGGAATTTGAAAATATCCAGAATAACCATCTAGAAAACAATAGAACGAATGACCAGCTAACCTTTCTAACATTTGATCGATAAAAGGCAAAGGGAAATGGTCTTTTCTAGTGGCAGAATTGAGTTTCCTATAGTCTATGCACACCCTCCACCCATTTTGAACACAGGTGGGCACTTGCTCATCATTCTCGTTGGTGACAACGATAATGCCAGACTTCTTCGGAACTACTTAAATGGGGCTAACCCAAGAGCTATCAGAAATGGGATAAATGATCCCATTATCGAGGCACTTAAGAATTTCTTTCCGAACGACTTCCATCATGGTGGGGTTCAAACGCCGTTGAGGATCTCGAACGGGTTTTGCATCATCAACTAAGTGAATTCGATGTTGGACAATCGCCGGACTAATTCCTTTAATATCAGAGATACTCCAACCTATGGCCTCCTTATGTTCTCTAAGTACCCTAACAAGCTCATCCTCTTGTGACTCGGTCAAATCAGAGGCGATAATAACGGGAAGAGACTCGTTAGGACCTAAAAAGGTGTACTTAAGAGTGTCGGGAAGAGGTTTGAGTTCTAAATCGGGCGGCGTTGACTCAACGGGTTCACTAGTTTCGAGAAGAGACAGGGGAGATGGTTCATCATCTCGATTATTTGTAGGAATGGTGGATTCTAACATTTGGTTGACCTCATTTTTATATTTGGAAACATCCCAGTTTTGACCAAAGTGGTTTAAACAAAAATCAAGAGCATCATTAGGGTTCATGAAATTTTGATCAACTATTTCATCAATTAAATTGACATCCATAGGTTGATCATGAAAATCATCGGGTTGTTTCCCAACATGAAAGATATTGAGGTCAATGGTCATGTTCCCGAACGTTAGTTTCATTAATCCATTTCTACAATTAATCAAAGCATTCGAAGTGGCTTGAAATGGATGTCCTAGAATGACGGTAATTTGGTATGTCGGATTCCTAACCGGTTCGGTTTCTAGTACCACAAAGTCAACAGGAAAGACAAAATCTCCAACTTTAATTAGCACGTCCTCAATGATACCCTTAGGAATTTTGATTGATCTATCTGCTAATTGAAGGGTAACATTCGTC
Source organism: Saposhnikovia divaricata (assembly GCA_036435485.1). NCBI lineage: Eukaryota > Viridiplantae > Streptophyta > Magnoliopsida > Apiales > Apiaceae > Saposhnikovia > Saposhnikovia divaricata. Next base: position 191,627,048 of record CM071597.1, read on the forward strand.
TTTTGAAGTTCTCCTAACCCTAGGGTTTGGTAGACAGAAAATGGGAGCAAGTTCACACTGGCGCCTAAATCGAGTAACGCCTTGTCCACAAAAGAATTACCTATGACACATGAAATTGTGGGACAACCGGGGTCCTTATATTTCACGGGAATCTGGTTAGAAAGAATTGAGCTCACTTGAGAGGTCAAAAAGGCTTTCTTATGGACTTGGGTGGTTCGCTTATGAGTGCACAAATCTTTTAGACATTTCGCATAAGAGGGAATTTGTTGAATCGCGTCTAAAAGAGGAATGTTGACTTTAACTTGCTTGAAAACCTCTAAGATCTTGTCTAATTGAGCAGTTTGCTTATTAGAGACGAGGCGTTGTGGGTAAGGAGCCTTTGGTTTATAGACTTGTACTTCGGGAACGGGCTCCGAGGTTGTTCCACTCGAAGAAGACGGCTGACTAGAAAGAGGTGAAGAGACAGGAATCGGAGTTTGATCAGAAGGATCGGGAATAGGTGTCGGTGCAACGTTTGATTCTTCTTCTTCCTCTTCGGGGGACTCGACTCCTACTCGATTATCAACGTGCTTTCCGGATCTTAGGGAAATGACAGCATGCACATTGTCAGGAGGTCTTTGATTAATAGAAAACTTAGGGTTGACCTCAGCCTGACTTGGAAACTTATTCTTCTCACGCTCATGGATGGCATTAGCTAATTGGCTTACTTGAACCTCTAACTTAGATATGGCTTGGGTGCTAGCATTTAAGATCTGCCTATCTTGAGTCATGGTTTGCATGAAAGTTTGTTGCGATTGAGCCAAATTAGTGGTGGTTTTGAGAAGCGCATCGAGACTTTTCTCCAACGATGTAAGTAGCTTATCCGACTCAGAAAAATCGGAAGGGTGGGAAGGAGCTTGAGTCGGATAAGGAGCATGATTTTGAGGGGAGAAAGAATTCGCGTGAGGTTTATGAAAAACAGGTGGTTGAGATTGGAAGTTTTGGAACGAAGGAGGTTGATTTTGGAATTGTGCAGGGTGAGATTGTTGACCTTGACCTTGATTCCAAGAAAAATTCGGGTGATTTTTCCAGCCGGGGTTATAAGTAGGAGCATAAGGATCATTTCGAGGACCCGATTGGAACATCGCATTGACTTGTTGAAAGTCTTGAGGATTTTGTATCCCTTGACTGGTTAAGTTAAAATTTGAGCACATGGATACTTGGGAAGGTGACCCGTTGGTTTCTAAGGCTTCTAAACGTCGAGTAAGAGTGGCTAATTTAGCCTCAGTAGCGATAGTGTTACCAACTTGAAGTAGCCCTCTTTAATGCATGGTAGCTATTGAATCGTTTGATTTCTCGGGCTCTCGAGTGGGCTCCCTAGTTGATTCCCGCAGCATAGTCTTTTCCGCGAACTCTTCGAAGAATTCCCATCCCTCGTCCTCGTCTTTCTCCATGAATTTCCCTTGGCACATAGATTCCAACAATGCGGTTGTTGAACCATCTAAGGCCTCGTACACAATCTTACAGAGCCTCCATTTTTCGATTCCGTGGTGGGGACATTGGGATAAAAGATTTTTAAAACGGTCAAAACACGTCCAAAATGGTTCGTTGAGTTTTTGACGAAATTGATTAATCTAATTAGTGAGTTTCGTAGTCTTATGGCTTGGAAAGAATTTTTTTAGAAAAATGACTACGAAACCCTCCCACGTGGAAATTGAATTGACAGGTAGACTATACAACCATTTTTTTGCATTATCTTTTAGAGCGAAGTTGATTAGTCTAAGTCATATAGAGTCCTCGGAAAGTTGTTGGAGTTTTTGTAAAGCGCCAACTTCCTCGAATTCATGTAGAAAAAGATAAGGATCCTCACCGTCACTCCCGCGAAAATTAGGTAACATGCTAATTTGATGACCTTTGATTTCGAAATTGTTAGCACTTACGGGAGGTAGGGTGATGCAAGAAGGTTGGGCTGATCTGGTGGGGTAACAACGATCCTTTAACGAAACTGCCATGGTTACTACGGGGTCAAGAATTTCTACAGGTTCGGATTCTGAAGAGGATGAACACTCAATTGGTCTCACTAACCTAGCAGAATTATCTCTAACCCAAGTAGTGCGCATGAACAGGAAGAAAACACTTAGCAAATAATTTGCGAAAAATTAAGCACACAAAATAAAGGGTGAAAAATCAAAAGAAAAATCTATCCTAGGTTCCCTAAATAACGTTAAGACAAACTAAAAAATCCGTAAATTAAGAATTATTGAGACCGATTCGGCCAGATTAGAGCAGGCATTGCCAAGAGGCCAAACTCATCACTTAGACACCGAATCTTAACAGCCAGGCAAACCTTAGACACTGAAGGTCGTGAATAAGTCTTAATTACATTTATTTTTAGGCACCTTTCTAATTGAACGTGAAATCCTAGGGGCAAACGTCTAATTAATGCAACAAACAACAATATATATACACAAAACTATAAACAATTATGGATGCTTACACTACGTGTTTTAACTAAAAGAAAGAAGAAATTTAACGTACCTTTGGGTCCTCCAGCAATCACCACAATTTATAAGGCACGAAAAATTAAAAACAAGAAAATAAAAATCTAGATGATGTGCCCTAAGTGATTAAATGCATGATGCAACAAGTATGTATTTACAAATAATTTTTTTTTATTTGTGATTTTCTAAAAAAAATTAAAAGAGGGAGATACGGGTTACCGAAGCATGCTTCCAGAAATTCCAATTTTTCCACGCTCCGAGAGAAGAGTCCCGAAATTTCACACTTTCCTGAAAAAAAACGAAATAAATAAAATTAAGGCAAGAAATAAAACTAATCCGAAAAATTAAATATTATGGTGTGAAAAATAATTAGATTCCCGGCAGCGGCGCCAAAAACTTGATGTGCCGAAAATAAGACAATTAAAATCGCAAGCGCACGATCATCGTTTTAGTATTTATGATTCGATCCACAGGGAATAATATTTATTTCGCGATCCTTCACTTTTAATTTAATCGAATTAGAACGAGATGGTATTTTTGTCAATTTGGATTTATGCTATTTAGTTCCTAAAGGAAAATTTAAGTTATTACAAAAAGAGAATTTAATTTAATCTAATTTTAATTCAACAAATTAAAATTTAAAGGAACAGAAAAAAATTAGCCATTCTTAATTTCTAATTTAATTGAACTAAGGCAATTTGGATTTTTGGATTTTTACTATTAATTCCTAAAACAATTTTTTTTAAAAGAAAATTAAATCAATCTATTTAAACTAAAAAAAATGAATTTTTTTCATTATTTTTACTATTAAAATTCGATTGGATTTTAGAAAATTTATATTTAAACTAATAAAAGAAAATTTAAACTATTTATTTTTTATATTTTAAGGGAAAATCGAAATTAAATCTAATTTATCCTTACAAATTAAATTTGAGAAAAAAAAACATAAATTAAATACATTTTATTTACAGTAAATTTTAATAAAAAACTGGCATGACCCGTTTGTAAAAATAACTAGCCAAAAATGTAACCAACACAAGCTTTTCGATTCAACTCGAAGTTCTACACTGCAAACTCACAATTTTATCATAGAACTCGGAAACAACAGACTCGGAAAAACCAACAAACTGGACTGTTCTAACTCAACAATAAATTTGAACAACAACTCGATACACAACAATGCTTCAGCTGTACAAAGTACAAACTCAGTTCCGTAAAACTCGACTGTAATACTGACACCAACTCTTGTTCCTTATAAAATTCAAAAACTAGCAAAACGATACATCACAACTCAGCAACAAAAATAGAACTCGAAAACTCGGTTTCCTCAAATTAAAACACAACAACGAGATAAACAGGGATTTCAGACCATATATTAAACTCTAGAAAACTCAGAAAAAAAACTTCTAAAACTAAGAAAAACTCGCCAAACAGCAAAGTAAAAACGACATAAATCAACACAGCAAACAAAGAAACGAAAACAGAATTCGAACTCGGAGCAAATCACAGAAACTCAAAACTCAGAACAAAATGCAGAAACAAAAACTAATTGTCTCAAACCCAATTTACAGGACTCAGAAACTCGCAACACGGTTACTCGATTCTAAACACAAGAACATCAAATTTCGACTGCAACAAAAACGAAACCAAAGAACCGAACAACAACCCATGAACTCGACAAAACTCATCTCTGCAATTAACCCATTCGAACACACTCAATACAAAATTCGCAGCAAAACAAAACACAATCCAGACAATAAAAAAAATAGACAAAAGAGCCTTCAACAATATCTACGACCAAAATGCAATGACAACAACCAATACACAGCAATAAACAATCAGAAACTTAAACTTGAAACTCGATAAAATCGTCTCGGGAAGTCAGCAAACACATCACTTAAAGAAATCTGCAATACAGGGACATAAAACACAACAAGACGCCAACTCAGTAGTCAAGCACAATGAACTCAGCACCAAAACTCAGACTCGATTCAGCAAGGATTCGACAATGAATGCAGTAAAACTAAACACAGCAGTGAATAATACAATAAAAAACAATAGTAAACACAAGACTCAGTAAATCGACCCATTCAACTCGGCAACTCAAGAAATCAGCAAAACAGCAACTCCGCGAAATCGAAACAACCAAAAACTGCAACGACATTATTATTGTAGCACAACTGGGTCAATTCGGTACCAAAAAAATGCGATATTTGGAGTAAATCATCGGTAAAACAAAGCAGAAAAACATGTTGTTTGGACGGAAAGGAAAAAGAAGAGAAGGGAAAGAGTGGAGTTTGCAGCGATAATACGAGGGAGAGATGAGACTGATTTGAAATTGTGCGAGATCCAAAGAAGAAGGAGATGGTGGTGTGATTCGATTTAATCGAGAATAGAGAACTGGGGATTAGAAGGGGGGAAGAAGGAAGAGGGGAGAGAGGGGTTTAGTTCTGGGTCTGTGTGAGTTAACGAAAGGGAAACAGAGGAAAACTATGGAAAGCTTCGAATAAAACTAGAAATTGAAAACAATTATTACACTAAAATTTAATATTTATGCAGTTTTTTTTAAATATTTAACTACTTGTAATGAAAGAGCATAAAACTAAGAAAATGAGATTAGAAATATTAGAGATCCTAAAATTTAAAATTAAGTAACCCACAATAAAATTGAAATTTAGAGGGGTTCAACTATTATTAAAACGAAAATTAAAATTACGAAAACAAATTCTTTAAATCGATACTTTCAATCCCGTGTGGTTAGCGTTGCTACTTTATCCACCCGAGAATTTACGAAAATAACGGAATAAAGAATAAGGAAAATGAAATGAAATAGGGATGCAAGAATTAAAATGAAACTTGAATTTTGCATAAAAAATAAAGAGTGTTTACAAGTAGAAAAAAAATATTATAACTATAATTTTTTGGAGATGAACTACTACAATATAATTCTAGTATGTAAGGTAATGGGTGTGTCTTTACAAGTGAAGAAATGAAGCCTATTAATAGGAAAATCTTAGGGTTTTAGGTAGGTGTGGGTGAATCTTGGCCCTTGATTTAGTTTTGTGTTGGTTAAATCTTGCCCATCCATTTGGTTTTGGTGAAAAAATGCACCACCACCCCTTGCTTTTCCTTTTCTTGTTGTTTTGGTCCTTCTATTTCTTCTTTTATCATTCCTTGACATTTATTTCTTTATTTTGCCATTTCTTCATTTTTTCTCGAATTTCCTGAAATGCAACAAAATAAGTTTATTAAAATATGAGTTCAAGCAATAAATAGGCAATAAAAATATGCAAAAATATGCACTTATCAGAAGGCCTCTTGGCAACCCAATGGGCTGGAATGACTTCGTCATTTACAGTAGCAGCAGCTACTTCCTTTTGAGGAATGAAGGGGCCGTTCTCAAGGATTCTCATGTATAGTGGGTGGGCAGCTTTGATAAATAACAAGATCTTTATTTTCCAGAAATTGTAGTTCTTTTTATCAAAGACTGGAATCTTGATACCACTTGACTTCTGAACACTCGTCATGATCTTCAGATTTGTATATCAATCTGTAGCTCTGATACCAGTTATTGGTCCCGGAGTATATTGCAGAAGGGGGGTTGAATGCAATATAGATAATTTCAAATCTTTAGCTCAACAACAATGATAAAGATTGTAAACTATCTACACACGAATTGCAAACAAAAGTAGTAATTCAAGATATTCTCACAAAATTAATATTTTATTTATTTTGTAATGTGTTGCTACAACCTCGAGAAAAATTGTTTTCTCAAGCTTCGACTTCTTGAAAGAAATCACTACGGAAAGAATGAGAGATGTGTCTCTATATAGACTAATCTTTCTCTAACATCTCAGTCACATGGGTCGCGGAGCTGTTGTCGTTTTCAAGTGGCAGCTCCTCACAAGTTGCCCACCCATGTGACCTTCCTAAAATGCTATACAAACAGAGTTATCATTAAGCATAAGGCATTCTGGGTTCTTTCTAAAATTAGCTATAACAATTCTAGTAGATGCAGACTTGTCATACTCTTGATTTGTCGAGCCTCATCTTATGATCTCTCAAGCTTCTATCGTAGTCTTACAGGTCTGCTACACTCTTTGACGAATTGCAGCAAATCCGTTTCTCGAACATTTAAACTGTCACGGAGGTTTGACTGAGATAAAATCCCAAAATCAAATAATTCAGTGAGACAGTAACCTTTGCCGCCAAGTTTGTTGTCATAGGAATATTCAGTAGTTGACAGTATGAGCTCCCGCCAATGTTGTTGTCGGAACTCCAAACTTGCTGTCAAGTGTGAGAATGTTGATGTCCCATGCTTCAACCAATGTTTCTGTCAAATGAGACTTGCTGTCGTGACCTTGCAACATGCAGTCTTCTTGTAACGTTACCATCAATGTATTGACAGTAACTTTATTATTACTGTCGAACTGATGTATTCTCTTGAGGCTTAAACATATCAATGAACTTCTTCCAAGATACATACTTATTAAATTTCAGCAATTATTTGATTACAAGAACACACTCTGGCTGTGACAGTGTGTTCTACTTAGCCTATACAAATAAACTAAGTACTAGTTAAGTTGTCTCTACGCTATCACCCATAAATCCTAACAGAAGAAAAATTAACAAACTAAGACTTAATTAAGTAATGAAAATTAGAATCGAATTACTTATGCGAGAGAAAACATGGGATCCTAAATTCATTAAATAATCCGCTTAGAGTTAATGCCTTTAATCAAAGTATGTGATGGTTATGATATCTGATCAGACAACACGAAACAAGTATAGGCTACCTCTCATTATACGAATACCATATTACTCATACATCCACAAAAGATATAGAAGATGGGTAGACACCAATTATGTTTAGACCCTATATCTCTATAAGATTTGAAAACATAACGGTTGAAGCACAAGTTATCCATGAAGATCACATAGGGCAGCATAAGATAGTTCAAATTACAGTACAAATCATGATGTCAAAGCATTCATAATCATGACAAGTTCTAAATCTCAAGATCCACCGTCGCTTCACAAGAGATTAATAAATAACTTAGATGTTAGCTACGCATCCAAGAAGAATAAGCACAACCATACAAGGATATCAAGAATTCATCAACACACAAATCTTTAATGCAATCAAACTACTAAACTACATAGATAAATCCGTTAGAATCCCATGACAGCGATTACTTCATAATCGAACCATTCGTCATCATGGGATCAAGTGAAAACATGATAATAAAACAAGGTCTGAATAATTATAAAACTAGAGTAAAAGAGTTAAGAAAACAAATCCCAAAAAAATCCAAGAGTTTCGCCTAATAGAAGAATACAAAAGAAAAGTAGATCTAGAACTCCGTTGCTTGTCACGAGCGTTGGAATCCTTCTTCGATTATGTTTCTTCTTCTCTCGGCTCTCTTTCTGTGTTATGGTGAGTAGTTCTATGATCTGATGAGAAGATGTGATTATATAGGCCGGGAGTCTTTTCCAGCAAGAAATTACAAAAAATACATTTAATATTAGAAAAAAAAAAGGATTTCAGGGCAAAATCTCGAATTTTCCAGAATGTCTACCGCGCCGCAGCGCCCTTGTCCGCACCGCAGCGCACCTCAAGATCTGTCCAGCCGCGCCGTAGCGCCCTCCACGCGCCGTGGCGCACCACAGTTTCTGTCGGTTATTTTTTCTTGTGTTATTTCTTCATTTTTTCATTCGTTTCCTCCCATTTCTTCTTCATGTAATGTCGTACTTCGTTCCGTTAACTCAAAATCTCCTCAGACCTGTAGTGGAGACTTCGTTCTTCATTCCAAACTCGAAATCCACACCAAGATCATGAAAATCGCCAAGCCTAACCGACGATTAACAAACTGCGCAACTACACGAAACACATCAAAAATGCAACAAACTTGAGGCCAAGTGAATCAATTCAAGCCGATATGAAACGCTCCAAGTGGATATAAAATCCACTTATCACATAGTGACGTTGAACGCCTATGTGATAGAGCTATCAATTGATTCTGCGGTGATTGCCCGACATTTTAAAAGTATAAAGAACTTGTAACATAATTTGCAGAAAGTCATCGATCTATGTAGGTGATGAAGCCCAAGTATCTTAACTTTTGAAAATTAAGAGATATCTTAAATCATGAGATTGAAGTTAAGATGGTCTTGTAATCTTTGGCTGATACACATTTTTTATAATGGTTTGGGTAATGCTGAGCCAGTATGACGCGAACATATTTATATATGCAAAATATTATCTTTCTTAAGTAATATACAATGTCCTTATACTAATCAGATTGGTGATAGGAACAATATTGGCAAGCTTCATGTCAGTATCTAAGATCATACTACCACAAAGCTACAAAGCTATCGCACGGGTTTTTATGCTAGTTTTCTATTAGAACATGATCTTATATCCCTGATAGTAGCAAGTAACTCATGTATATTATGGGTCCGTGTGTTGGTGTAGTGGATTAAGTTCTTGGTTTTTCTAAGAGAGGTCAAGGGTTCGAATCCTGGGGGTGTGCGTGTGTTGTAACTATCAAAAAAAATTAAAAAAAACTCATGTATATTATGCACGTTAATTAGTTAATATAGCAAAAAGAAAAGTCACACATCCATTACTTAAGTACCTTTTTTAGCTATTACCTTTTATAACTTTTTTTAACTAGCCGCCTCGATTCTCTCTCCCTCACCTAAACCATTAAAGATTTAAGAGGGGGCTTCCATCGATTTTTACTGGTGGAAAGTCCCGATCTCTTTATTTTTTGTTTTCTTTGTTTAAAATCTTTCTTTCCTTCAATAAGTTCCCAATTTATTTGGGTTTTGTTAGTCTCTCCTTGTGAGAGTTTAGTTTTTGTTTTCTTGTATTTTGGTGTTCTTCATGGTCGAGGTTATAAATTGGTAGATTTTTCATGGGTTATTCAGGAATGAAGGTTATTATCGGATCCCATCTATGATCGATTGCACAAAACAGTATGTTCAAATCGTTTGGTTGTCTCTCCAGGAAAGAAGGATTCAACAGCGATATTTTTAAGCGTCTGTCCAATTTCGATTGTATTTGTAGATGTCGTATGGCTTTTAATTAATGAATTGATTCCTTTTTTTCCAAAAATAAAAAAATATAACTTTTTTTAACTAAAATATCTTATTTCCAAAAATATCGCCGCTCTAATTAATGAAATAAACTAATAATATTATAATTACAAATAACTGATTACCTTTTCTAGCTAAAAGATAATATATTTTCTATATTTTCTACTAAAATATTTCATTTTCAAACTTATTTTTTTGCTTAATTATCCTTATTTAAATATTTATTATTGATAAAAACATGTAATTCTATTTTATAAAATAAAATAATGATATTATAGTTCCTAAAAACAAACCAATTATCTTTTTCAACTTAAACACATTATCTTTTCTAATTTTTCTGACTAGAACATCTCTATTTCAAAAATATCACGAGCCATTCTATTTAATTAAATATACTAATAAAATTATTACTAATAACTAATTGATTATCTTTTTCAGCTAAAACGTAATATCCTTTCTACATTTATTATTGGTAAAAATATGTTACCATTTCTATTTGTTAATAACTAATTAATTTCATTTTTAGGTAAAACACGCTATCTTTTATATTTTAAAAATACTACGGGCAATTATATTTAATAAAATAAAATAGTATTATTATGATTACCTTTTAAATCTCTTTTTTCCAATAATAGCACGGATAATTGTATTCAATAAAATAATACCATAAAAATTAATAATTGAATGATTACCTTTTTCAACTAAAACGTATCATTTTATCTATATTTTATAACTCAATTTTTCTTTTCGAAAAATGATATGGCCAATATGTGTGTGTGTGTGTGTGTGTAATTATTATCATATCATTTAAAAATTTAACTTACAAAATTCATTTCATAAAAAATTCATTCAAATTATTGAAAAAATAATATAATATTAAAGAAAATCCGTGCATCACACGGGTTTTAAGCTAGTAAAAAAATAAGATTTGGTATTAAGAAATTTGTAAATTTTAGTTATCAAATCATACATAATTAATAATTGCATCACTTGGTTTAAGGTATATAAAAATTAAAATATATGAGTTATATAAGGGTGGTTTTGGTTGACTAACTATTTAGACTTTCAATGATTTGAATATATGATTGGCCTAAAACATAAATATTTAGACATACATGAAAAATAATTGAAATTATGTTAAAAAAAATGAGAACTCTAAAAATATGATCAATGTTATATATAAAAAATAACATAATTAACATTCAAATTAAATCAAAAAAGATATAAATTTGTAAATCACAAATATTACAAAACTATAATAATTATTTATAATGATCAATTACACTATAACTCGACTATAAAGTACGGTACATGTAAATTTTTATGTAATATAACAAATTAATCAATATAATATATAATGGTTGAGTTATAACATATGTGCCTTGAGCAATATACAATAAGATCAAAAAATTTGATTTTAGATTTCATATAGATGCATGGGTCATTAAGGTCGTTTTATCATATTTAACATCGATTGAAATATTTAGAAAATTTAAAATTTAGTTAAAAAATAATTGAAAATATAATATAAAAAATTGGTATGCAAACTGGATTGTCTCCTTGACAGGATCTTCTCCTTTGACACAAACTGGATTGTCTGGATTTGTTCTGGGACGGGTTGTGACTGATGCGGCTAATCGAAAGTGGGTCAAGTACGAGGCACGTTGTCGGAAAATTGGTTATGGTTTTCTTCCTTTCTCCTTTTCTTCTATGGGGGAGCTGGATAAGGATGTTGTTACGCTGCTGAAGCGGGTTCAGAAGTTTTCTACTACTCAAGATATTGGGGCTCGTGCTGGTGCTCACTACCAGGATGGGTTTTGCTATAGCTAGAGGACTGGGGGCCCAGATTGTATCTCGGCTTCCCACTAATTTTTTATAAATTGATTGTAAATAATTCATTCCACAAGAATATTATATAGTAAATAGTGCTTATTTTGCAGTTGACAATTAAAATTAAAAAAAACTACAAAAATATTAGATAAATTGAAATCTTTTCGTTTATCATATTTTTAATTACAAAATTATTTAAATATATATACAGTTTTGGACGAAAAATTAGTTAAATGCGCGTGTCTTGCACGGGCTCTTACTTTAGTGTTCAGTTAAATTTCAAGTTTTATTGATACATTTAAAATACAATAGCTTATAATACGTGCAATGCACGACTCCTTTTCTAATATCAATAATTATATTAATTTTTTAATATTTATTTATTATTAGTTTACATATCAAATTGTTGTTAAAAATTTGAAATATATAAGCTTTTACACGTTCAATTTACTACGTGTTTTATCTTGAATTCTTAAAACTTATTTTGGACGATTTTATAGCCTAGGTGAAATTAATAATATAATCTTTAATTCAGTGATGGTTTAACAATTATTTTCCAATTAAAACTGACAAGAAACAAAAGAGATAAGAAATTGACAATTTTTTACGTTGAAAATTCTATTCAATTTAGGATTCGTTTTAATTATCAAAATAACATTCTTATTATTTGAAGATAGTTGCACTAACAACCAAATACAGTTTTAATAATAATCGTAAGTGGGATTTTGTATAAAACTTTGGTAGTCAGTAGTTTGGTACGACAAATTAAATAAGAACCGTTAGATCTTAAAATAAATAGATGAAAAACGTTGGATCTATCATAAAAATACATTTTATATTTTAACATGTAAACTAAAAAGTGTATTTATATTGAAATACAAAAAATTGAATGTTAATGATGTAAATCATATGTAATTAGGTTTTCTAAATTAAATAAAATTATCAATGTAGGTCATATACAATGAATAGGATTAGTGTAAAAATTCATAATTATATTTTTTCTTGAGATTTAGAGTTTTTCCATTTGGATAATAATTGTTAAATCACCACTAAATTAAAGATAATTTTATGAGTTTCGCGTGGGCAATAAAATCATACAAATCTAATTTCTAGATCTCGAGATAGAGTCAAAAAAAATAAGTAAAATTCAATTGTAATATAACCTTTTTAATTATATCATTTTTAGATTATTTTCTTTTTAAAATTCAATTACAATACAACATTTTTTAATTATATTTTTTTAGATTATAATTTTTTATAACATGATATAATCTTGATCGTCTATTTTTAAAATTATTAGATTCGACGGTTAAGATTATTTTGGCGGTACGGTGACCAAAATTAAGGATAAGATCATTTTTACGCTTATTACATTATAAATGCACGATTATTTTTTTAATATCTATAATTATATTAATTTTTTAATTTTATATATTATTAATTTACATAACAAATTGTTGTTCAAAAATTGATATATATAAGATTTTATAAATTCGATTTAATATTTTTATTCTATCTTGAATTCTTTAATTTGATTTGGACGATTTTACAGCGCACGTGAAATTAACAAAATAATCTTTAATTTAATAATGGTTTAACAATTATTTTCCAATTAAACCTACGCAGAAATGTTGCGTAAAATCTAGATGTGCAAGTGTACACAATCGCAAGCAAGTAATACAGTAGTAAATACCGAAAATTGTTCCTCAAGGACTATCTATTTGTATCAATCGCAAGTAATATATAACAATTCAGTTATCGAACAGAAATATTGATTGTTTATTTTTATAACTAAACTAATTACAATTACTAATTTAACCAACTAAATTATACTAGAGAAGAGACTTTACTGAGTTGCAGATATGAGAAGATAAGTCAGGATATTTACTTCCCCCTAACACATGAAAATCGGTAATAGAGTTGCATAGCACAGTAGCAAATTCAAAATTTACTAGCTAGAATTCAATGGTCATAGGTTTCTCTCGAAATCACTATGGTATAATTCCTATCAAATAAACTAACATATGTCCATGTCAATTTACTTTTCAGAATTTAATTATGCGCCAATTCATAAAGCTATACATGGTCACAATATATGTCTATATCGCAACAATATTATAATCAGAGATATATAAGCACGCATCACTTAAGTCTTATGTCAATTAATTACAACCCTCTCGGTACTATAATTAACTCGTTAACCTACTAGAGTTGATCAGACAATAGCAAGTATTAGCATGAAAAACACTTGAATGAGTAAACCGTAGAACTACATACAATACTCTTTAACTAAACACCAAAAATCCCATGCTAGGGTTCCATAAAAATCCCAACTTTATAAAATTAGTTCATAAAAAAAACTCAAAATCATACAAGAATTGATAACACATATTCATGATTGTAAAAGTTAAGGAGAGAATTCTGAACAAAAAGATGAAGAAAAACGATCCAAGTGAACGTCTTCAATGGCTGAATCTCCTTCCTCAAGCTTCTTCTTTCCCTCTTTCATGTGTCTCTCTCTCGTATGATGTATGTATCCCAAATTAGGTCTAATGTATATCCCCTAATATCTCTAATAAAAGTATTTATTATTATTATTAATATAATTACAAGGAGATTTTCCAATCAAAATTGAATTCCAATAATAGAAATTCGTAGTTGACTTTTTGACTCAGATTCTTGGCTGATTCGGCTGGATTCTGAATTCAAGACCACTTCATAAATAACTGATTTTGAATTCAAGACCACTTCATAAATAAAGATCTTTTCCTAAGCTTTCCGTGGGCTTTTGAATCGTCAGAATCGGACTTGTAGAACTCCAGATATGGCCCAAACAATGCAGACTGCGCAAGCTACCCGAAAAATCCAAATTTTAATCAAATTAATCTCCAACTCTTGATATTTAAACTCCAAGCCTTCTTTTATTAAAACTCCTTGATACCTACAATAAAAGATTAGAATTTATTAAATAAAAATCCAAATCAATGCAAAATAACTTAAATATAGGGACAATATTAATATTAAATGCACGCTTATCAAGAAACAAAATAGAGAAGAAATTAACGATTTTTTACGTTGAAAATTCTATTCGATTTATGAATTCAACTTATAATTCGTTTTGATTATCAAAATACCTTTGTTATTATTTGAAGATAGTTCTACGATGTGCCGAAAACATGACAATTAAAAATCGCAAGCGCACGATCTCGTTTTAGTATTTATGATTCGATCCACAGGGAATAATGTTTATTTCACGATCCTTAACTCTTAATTTAATCGAATTAGAACAATTGGGTTTATAGAAAATTTTGATTTAACTAATTAGTTATTAAAGGGAAAATTTAAACAATTACAAAAAGAGAATTTAAGTTAATCTAATTTTAATAGAAAAATTAGATTTTTATTTTCTATTTCAATTCCTAAAGAAAAATTTAAACTATTTTAAACTAAAAAAATTAAATTTGAATAAAATTGATTTTAACAATTAAAGGCAAAAATAAAATTAAAAAAAGGATTACTAATTAATTCCTGAAACACATTTTTGAACTTCTTTTAAAACGAAAACTTAGATTTATTATAATTTTAAAAGTTATTCTAATTTTAGAGAAAGATTGAATTTATTCTAATTAGCAAGAAGTGATAATAATAATAATAATAATAAAATTAAAAGTAACTAAAAATGAATTTTAAATTTTCACAATTTAAATTAAAATTTAAAGAAATCTTGACATGTGGTGCTTGTAAATTAATATGCCAAATTTAACAAAACCAACTCACAAAACACAAAAAAATCACTCAACCGAATTAAATCTACCCACTCGAACTCAGTAACATGCAATCCAGAAACTTGATACTCCATTTGGCAACGAAAAACAAACTCAGACTCAAAATTTTAGCATAACAAAACAAAACAAATCCACAAATTCAATGACTTTAACTCAAATGCAGAAATGAAACGCATTCGACTCAGACAGCAAACACACAACGAGAACTCAGCTAGCTAACAGGACTTATAAATCAAACATTAACAAGCAGGAACTCGGCTAAACACGACTCTACTCACGAACTGGACGATTATAGAACTACACAGCTGGACTCAGACTCGGCAAAATGAACTATCTCGAACTACTACTACTAACACGGGTCTAGAGACTCCAAACATTCAATGAAAACCAACGATGAGAAAACTTTGAGCAAGTAAAACTCAGAACTCGGGAAAACAGTGACTCGAAAAACTGCACATAACAGCGACAACTCAGAAATTCAGGAACTCAATGAGCACTTAATAGCAAAAACGACCCAGAAATTTTCCAGAAATAAGCAAAGTGAAAGGCTGACTCGGGACACTCGGACTCAAGAAACCATCTGCCAAAACTCAGAACCATAAAACGCAATTTCAATTTCATAGCACAAAACCACAATTCAGCAACATAACTTGGTACAAAAGCACTGGATTGGCATAGCAACTAAACACGGAAAACATCGCGACTCAACCGTGATTCAGTACATTCGCAGTAACCTCGACAAAAAGAATAAACAAACAAACTGAGCATAAGCTCGACAATTCGCGATTCAACAATTTAACAACTCAACAACGAAACTCGGTAAACAGGAACCAAATAGACTTAACACCAAATACCATTCGAGAACTCAGTGAAAACGCAAAAAACAAACTACAAACAACGGACTAAACTCGGTATTGACACAATTACAAATCGCGATACATTCGGGTTCAAACCATTTGACTCAGTCGACTCACACAACTCGACTCAAGCAAAACAACAGCAATTTAGAACTCAGATTCTGGAAATCAAATCGACTACGATCTAAAAATGAAGAAGAAAGGGAAAATGGGGTTAATGATTCGAAATAACAAGAAAAGAAGAGAAGAATAAAAGAAAAGATAGAGAATGGAAGAATAGATGAAAAAACAGTGTTAGAAGAAGGAAATGGAAATGGTTGATCTGGGTTAGCGAAGAAATTGAAGGGGAGAAGACGGGGAAAAGAGAGACGAGATGAGATGGAGGGAAGGCAGGAGAGTGGGTTCAGTCGAAGAAGAAAGAAGAGCAGGGGAGAGAGGTTTTGTGCGAGGAAAGAGGTGAAGAAGGGAGATTTTTCTGGGTTTGTGTTTATTTCTGAAAGTTAGAGAATAAGAGGGTAGTTTTGTTTCGAATAAAACCAAGACAAGAAACGGACAATTAATGTTGAAATTTGTAAAGTAATAATATTTTTTTTTGTTAAAATATGACAATAAAAAAATATTAACTACGAAATTTAAAAACACTACAACGATGATTTGGAATTAAAATGCCCACAATAAAATGGAAATTTAAAGGGGCGTAACTAACATTAAAACGGAAATTAAAACTACGAAAAAAAATTCTTTAAATCGATACTTTCAATCCCGTGTGGTTAGCGTTGCTACTTTATCCACCCGAGAATTTACGAAAATAACGAAATAAAGAACAAGGAAAATAAAATGAAAGAGGGATGCAAGAATTAAAATGAAACTTGAACTTGCAAAAAAATAAAGAGTGTTTACAAGAAATATAGAAAATTACAACTATAATTTTTGGAGATGAACTAATACAATCTAATTCTAGTATGTAAGGTAATGGTTGTTTACAAGTGAAGAAATGAAGCCTATTTATAGGAAAATTTTAGGGTTTTAGGTAGGTGTGGGTGAATCTTGGCCCTTGATTTAGTTTTGGGTTGGCTAAATCTTGGCCATCCATTTTGGTGGCTACAAAAATGCACCACCCTCCCTAGCTTTTCATTTTCTTCTTGTTTTGGTCCTTCTTTTTCTTCTTTTGCCATTTATTTCTTTATTTTGCCATTTCTTCATTTTTTTCTCGAATTTCCTGAAATGCAACAAAATAAATTATTAAAATACGAATTCAAACAATAAATAGGTAATAAAAATATGCAAAAATATGCACTTATCAAATGCCCCCATACCTATCTTTTGCTCGTCCTCGAGTAAAATAAAAAGAAAATCTAGATAAAAAAGTCCTATACTCCTTTTCGTAGGTGTGACGGGTAATTTTAGGTTTACCAACACGTTAAACCTATAGATGATCTCTACAGGAGGAGTGTTGTCTCCTAAGGGTTTACAGAAGATATGCCCATAAAATCTTTGAGATGAGTCAGCAAGTATCCAACTTTTCTCTTTCAGTCTAGCTTTCATTGGTGTCAAAAAAACAATTTTGTAGGAAAATATATGCCTTAAAGATTATTCTAATAATAGCCAAGTTATAGGTTCCCACAATCCACATGATTAGACTAAAAATTTACAAAAAATCCCAAGGTGTGTAGTGAATTTAAGGCCCTTGATGGATAAAGTGCATACGAACATTTTCTCTTTTTCAACCAATATTGAAATGACCCAATCTCTATCAAAACAAGTATCTAGCCAAACTTCACGTTCTTAGCAGTTAGACCGACTGTGCAATGGCTGAGGTCCCAAAAGACTTTTGCATCGATACCCATTTAGCGAGTTTTAGGTCAACAATCCCATATCACTAACGACCTTAGGTTGCTAGGCATAAAGTCCCATCGGACTTACTTACTCGGGTTATCAATGAGCCCAACCTAGCCGATTTCCCTACTAAGAATTTATTATTACAAAATTACACTAGCACTCAACAATTACAAACATTTATTGACTCTCTCTTTTTTTTTCTTTTTTTTTATGTGACACTATAGGAGCAAGATTTCGTAAAGGTTTGATTCGACATTGTTCTAACATGTGGGTTCTCTCTTAGGTATCGAATAACATTCCTATACAATTTTTCCATCACGAGTCTTGTGCAAATGTGTCGTCTTGGACTTTTAAGCAAAAATTTGTTCGACACAAGTTTCATGAGGAAAACCTTACCTGACTACGTTCAAATTATCTAAAGGCATTATACATATAATTTTCGAAAAATAGTCAACAACAACTAGTTCTAGAATTTAAAGAGTAGGAAGGACAACTAAGCTAAAAAATCTCTATTTTTGGATTTTAAAATTTTTCAATTTTTTTGGAATTTTCAACTTTATGTATTTACACTAAAACCCTCCCCCATACCTAAATCATGCATTGTCCTCAATGTATGCAAATGCAAGAGAAATGAGGAGATAATACCTGACAAGGGATGATGGAGACTGAACGGATATTAAAAACAACTAACTTACGCACACAATTCCTCCCCCATACCTGGACTTCACGAGGGGAGGCAAAGTAACAAAATCGAATCAGCTGATGCCGGTAGGAAAATTGGGATGAAGCTGTGAGAAAAATTCAAGGCATTTTTGAAAATTTTGATTAGAACAAACTTTCTCCAGCAAGGGATCATTCAACCTATTAGTACAAGAATCACTAGTGTTCTCCCTAAACCAACTTAAGGCTTCTTTATTTTGTTTAAGCAAATTAGAGACAATGAAAGCTTGGTCATGGGTTGAATCACTAGGAATGACATAAGATAAAGGTCCGGTTCCTCCTAAAGGCTGTTGATCAAACTCGGGATGATAAACAATCAAGTCAAATACAGGTGGATGTGGTGCGACGGGACTCTCAATGACAGGCTCACTACTCACAATCTCGGGTGGGGTCTCCCACGGAGAACAAATCGCATCTAACTCTCTCAACATTTCTTCTGAAGTCGTATCCCTTAACGAATCAGCATACTCTCGATTAGACTCATGGTTGACTTTGAAATCCTCAACGAGAAGAGACTCAATTTCACTATCCTCGAAACTAGACCATGTGGCAAACTTGTTGACCACGTTAACCCCTATTGATGGTTCATAAAACTCATTGGGTTCTTTCCCTACATTGAAAATGTTAAGGTCTATAGTCATGTTACCAAAGGTGAGTTTCATCGAACCATTCCTACAATTGATTAAGGCATTAGATGTAGTAAAAAAAGGTCTTCCTAAGATGATAGGAATTTGGTTCTTGGGATTAGTGACGGGTTGAGTCTCGAGGACAACAAAGTCAACCGGAAAGATAAAATCACCAATTTTAATCAAGACATCTTCAATTAATCCCTTGGGCATATTTATAGAACGATCGGCAAGTTGAAGTGTCATTTTGGTCTTTTTGAGCTCGCCTAAACCTAGGGCTTGATAGACGGAAAAAGGAAGCAAGTTCACACTAGCACCTAAGTCAAGTAAAGCCTTGTCCACGAAAGTATTACCTATGACACATGAAATAGTTGGACAACTGGGGTCCTTGTACTTCACAGGAATTTGGTTAGAAAGAATTGAGCTCACTTGGGAAGTCAAGAAGGCTTTCTTAGGGACTTGGGTAGTTCGTTTATGGGTACACAACTCTTTAAGACATTTGGAATATGAAGAAATTTGTTGAATGGCATCTAAAAGAGGAATGTTTATCTCAACTTGCTTGAAAATTTCCAAAATTTTGTCTACTTGAGCCGGTTGCTTGGGAAGGAGGAGTCTTTGAGGATACGGAGCTTTTGGCTTAAAGACTCGCTCATTAGACACATCGGAAAGGGATTTTTGAAGTGGAGTATCAGATGAAGATTTGTTAGGTGAAGATGAAGAAGGCTCACTCGGAGAAGATGGCTTAGTGGTTGATTCGAGAGTTGGTTCGGGAGTGGAATGATCAACGCTAGGTGTTGGTTCAACATTGGACTTTTCTTCCTCTTCGGGGGACTCGACACCTACGTGATTATCAATTTGATTTTCCGACCTTAAAGAGATTATGGCATTCACGTTCTCGTGAGGTCTTTGATTGATAGGGAATTTAGGGTTGACCTCAGGTTGACTCGGGAACTTATTCTTCTCTCGCTCATACAAGGCATTGGCTAATTGGCTCACTTGCACCTCTAACTTAGATATGGCTTGAGTACTAGCATTCAAAATCTGCCTATCTTGAGTCATGGTTTGAATGAAGGTTTGTTGAGATTGAGCCATATTACTGGTGGATTTAAGAAGCGCATCAAGACTCTTTTCCAGCGAATTAATTCTCTTATCCGACTCTTGAAAACCAGGTGGGTGGGCGGGAGCTTGAGTTGGTTGAGTCGGATAAGGACCATGATTTTGAGGCGGGAAAGAGTTTTGATTTGGCCTTTGATAAGGTGGAGCTTGAGATTGTTGATTTGGGTCTTGAAAAGAGGGTGTCGGGGATTGGTAGTTTTGGCCTTGGTTCCACGAGAAATTCGGGTGGTTCTTCCACCCAGGATTGAAAGTAAGAGAGAAAGGGTCATTTCTTTGAAACATTGCATTGACTTGTTGGAATTCTTGGGGATTTTGCATCCCTTGATTCGAGTACATGGGCATGTGTGGGGGACCACTACAAGTTTCTAAGGCTTCGAGACGCCTAGTAAGGGTGGCGAGCTTAGCATCGGTTGTTACATTATTTCCAATAGAATGCAAACCCCTAGAAGATGACTCGACAGACTTACTCGGTTCTCGAGTAGATTCCCAAAACATGGTTTTCTCCGCTAACTCTTCGAAAAATGTCCATCCCTCATCCTCGTCTTTCTTCATTAAATTTTTCTTGGCACATAGATTCCAACAACGCGGTTGTTAAACTATCTAGGGCCTCGTAACAAGCTTACAGAGTCTCCATTTTTCGATTCCGTGGTGGGGACATTGAGATAGAAGATTTTTAAAATGGTCAAGACACGTCCAAAATGGTTCATTGTGTTTTTGACGAAATTGATTAATCTCATTCGTGAGTTTCGTAGTCTTATGGCTTGGAAAGAATTTTTTTGGAAAGATGACTACGAAACCCTCCCACGTGGAAATAGAATTGACGGGTAGACTATACAACCATTTTTTAGCATTATCTTTTAAAGCGAAGTTGATTAGTCTAAGCCGTATGGCGTCCTCGGAAAGTTGTTGGAGTTTTTGCAAAGCGCAAACCTCCTCGAATTCTTGTAGAAAAAGATATGGATCCTCACCGTCACTCCCGCGAAAATTAGGTAACATGCTAATTTGATGACCTTTGATTTCGAAATTGTTAGCACTTACGGAAGGTAGGGTGATGCAAGAGGGTTGGGCTGATCTGGTGGGGTAACAACGATCTTTTAACGAAACTGCCATGGTTACTACGGGGTCAAGAATTTCTACGGGTTCGGATTCTGAAGAGGATGAACACTGAATTGGTCTCACTAACCTAGCAGAATTATCTCTAACCCAAGTAGTGCGCATGAACAGGAAGAAAACACTTAGCAAATAATTTTCGAAAAATTAAGCACAAAAAATAAAGGGTGAAAAATCAAAAAGAAAGATTCTAGACCTAGGTTTCTTAATAAAGTAAACTAGACCTTGCTCCTAACTGTAAGACACACTAAAAATTCCGTAAATAAGTCTTAATTACGTTTATTTTTAGGCACCTTTCTAATTGAACGTGAAATCCTAGGGGCAAACGTCTAATTAATGCAACAAACAACGACATATATATACAAAACTATAAACAATTATGGATGCTTACACTACGTGTTTTAACTAAAAGAAAGAAGAAATTTAACGTACCTTTGAGTCCTCCAGCAATCACCACAATTTATAAGGTACGAAAAATTAAAAATAAGAAAATAAAAATCTAGATAATGTGCCCTAAGTGATTAAATGCATGATGCAACAATTATGTATTTACTAGCTAATTTTTTTTATTTTTGATTTTTTGATTTTTTTGTGATTTTCTAAAATAAAAAGATGAAAAGAGGGATATACGGGTTACCGAAGCACGCTTCCAGAAATTCCAATTTTCCCACACTTCGAGAGAAGAGTCCCGAAATTTCAGACTTTCCTAAAAAAACGAAATAAAAAATTAAGGTAAGAAATAAAACTAATCCGAAAAATTAAATATTAAGGTACGAAAAATAATTAATTCCCCAGTAGCGGCGCCAAAAACTTGATGTGCCGAAAACATGACAATTAAAAATCGCAAGCGCACGATCTCGTTTTAGTATTTATGATTCGATCCACAGGGAATAATGTTTGTTTCGCTATCCTTAACTCTTAATTTAATCGAATTAGAACAATTGGGTTTATAGAAAATTTTGATTTAACTAATTAGTTATTAAAGGGAAAATTTAAACAATTACAAAAAGAGAATTTAAGTTAATATAATTTTAATAGAAAAATTAGATTTTTATTTTCTATTTCAATTCCTAAAGAAAAATTTAAACTATTTTAAAATAAAAAAAATTAAATTTGAATAAAATTGATTTTAACAATTAAAGGCAAAAATAAAATTAAAAAAAGGATTACTAATTAATTCCTGAAACACATTTTTGAACTTCTTTTAAAACGAAAACTTAGATTTATTATAATTTTAAAAGTTATTCTAATTTTAGAGAAAGATTGAATTTATTCTAATTAGCAAGAAGTGAAAATAATAATAATAATAATAATAAAATTAAAAGTAACTAAAAATGAATTTTAAATTTTCACAATTTAAATTAAAATTTAAAGAAATCTTGACATGTGGTGCTTGTAAATTAATATGCCAAATTTAACAAAACCAACTCACAAAACACACAAAAATCACTCAACCGAATTAAATCTACCCACTCGAACTCAGTAACATGCAATCCAGAAACTTGATACTCCATTTGGCAACGAAAAACAAACTCAGACTCAAAATTTTAGCATAACAAAACAAAACAAATCCACAAATTCAATGACTTTAACTCAAATGCAGAAATGAAACGCATTCGACTCAGACAGCAAACACACAACGGGAACTCAGCTAGCTAACAGGACTTATAAATCAAACATTAACAAGCAGGAACTCGGCTAAACACGACTCTACTCACGAACTGGACGATTATAGAACTACACAGCTGGACTCAGACTCGGCAAAATGAACTATCTCGAACTACTACTACTAACACGGGTCTAGAGACTCCAAACATTCAATGAAAACCAACGATGAGCAAACTTTGAGCAATTAAAACTCAGAACTCGGGAAAATAGTGACTCGAAAAACTGCACATAACAGCGACAACTCAGAAATTCAGGAACTCAATGAGCACTTAATATCAAAAACGACCCAGAAATTTTCCAGAAATAAGCAAAGTGAAAGGCTGACTCGGGACACTCGGACTCAAGAAACCATCTGCCAAAACTCAGAACCATAAAATGCAATTTCAATTTCATAGCACAAAACCAAAATTCAGCAACATAACTTGGTACAAAAACACTGGATTGGCATAGCAACTAAACACGGAAAACATCGCGACTCAACCGTGATTCAGTACATTCGCAGTAACCTCGACAAAAAGAATAAACAAACAAACTGAGCATAAACTCGACAATTCGCGATTCAACAATTTAACAACTCAACAACGAAACTCGGTAAACAGGAACCAAATAGACTTAACACCAAATACCATTCGAGAACTCAGTGAAAATGCAAAAAACAAACTACAAACAACGGACTAAACTCGGTATTGACACAATTACAAATCGCGATACATTCGGGTTCAAACCATTTGACTCAGTCGATTCACACAACTCGACTCAAGCAAAACAACAGCAATTTAGAACTCAGATTCTGGAAATCAAATCGACTACGATCTAAAAACGAAGAAGAAAGGGAAAATGGGGTTAATGATTCGAAATAACAAGAAAAGAAGAGAAGAATAAAAGAAAAGATAGAGAAGGGAAGAATAGATGAAAAAAAACAGTGTTAGAAGAAGGAAATGGAAATGGTTGATCTCGGTTGGCGAAGAAATTGAAGGGGAAAAGACGGGGAAAAGAGAGACGAGATGAGATGGAGGGAAGGCAGGGGAGTGGGTTCAGTCGAAGAAGAAAGAAGAGCAGGGGAGAGAGGTTTTGTGCGAGGAAGGAGGTGGAGAAGGGAGATTTTTCTGGGTTTGTGTTTATTTCTGAAAGTTAGAGAATAACAGGGTAGTTTTGTTTCGAATAAAACCAAGACAAGAAACAAACAATTAATGTTGAAATTTGTAAACTAATAATATTTTTTTTGTTAAAATATGACAATAAAAAAATATTAACTACGAAATTTAAAATTACACTACAACGATGATTTGGAATTAAAATGCCCACAATAAAATGGAAATTTAAAGGGGCGTAACTAACATTAAAACGGAAATTAAAACTACGAAAACAAATTCTTTAAATCGATACTTTCAATCCCGTGTGGTTAGCGTTGCTACTTTATCCACCCGAGAATTTACGAAAATAACGAAATAAAGAACAAGGAAAATAAAATGAAAGAGGGATTCAAGAATTAAAATGAAACTTGAACTTGCATAAAAATAAAGAGTGTTTACAAGAAATATAGAAAATTACAACTGTTAGTCACAGAGGCATGCCTGAATACATCAATAACAAGCCTAAGTGTGTGTAATGCTATGCATTACCTACATGATCTCTTAACTGAGGGAACCTCTAGTTGTAGAGTTTCTATTTGTTCTGTACTTGTAATAGGCATCAAATTCTAGTTGTGTACTTATAAAGTCAAGAATAATGCTTGAAAGAAGTTCCAAGGTTCATGCCTCAAGCAAGGAGATAAAGACTGCCAAATAATCACAGTTGGGATTTGAAGAAATGAAGAATTTGCCTAAGTACCAATTCGAGAAGTACATTTATCTATTCGAGAAGTCAGAGATTCGATATCTCAGAAGACACTATTCGATATCTCTGAATACACTGTTCGATATCTCATTCGATATCTCAGAGATTCGATATGTCTATTACTCTATTCGAGAACTCATGGAGTCAAAAAGTCAAAGCATCATTCGAGTTCTCTAAGAGTCAACAAGTCAATGATCTATTCGATATCTCAAGGACTAAAGAAGCTATTCGACATCTCAGGGATTCGATATGTCAAAATGCTCTATTCGATATCTCAAGGAATCCCAGAGAAAAGAGCTATTCGAGAAGTGATTCGATATGTCAACATAACACTATTCGAGAACTCAGAGTTATCGATTAAGTCAACTCGAGTTCTCGAATCAATCACTTAGCCACTTCTCGAATACATTCTTGGAGACAAAATACTGAAGAATTGTACAAGTCAGAAACCTGCAACAAGCCGAGATGATTTATTTGACTATGTACTATAAAGCAGATTGGAAAGCCTACAAAGAAGCTTGGAGAGATAAGACAAAGGGACAAGGAGCTAAAGAAGTGGATCTGAACAGGCTTTGCAAAGTCAAATCTGTAGCCGTTTGGACTCTTACTCAAATAAGATAGACAGACTGGAAAGTATTTTGTTTACCTACCTTATTTGTAGTAAGTAGGTGTATCCATGTCTATAAGGCTACAGCCTCACTTCCTTAGCTAAAAAGAGGTGATAAGTTTTTCAAGATACATCACAAGAAATATCTCTCTAAGAAAAACGAAGCTGAGAATACTACCATTTGTATTCACAGATTGTAGCAAAATCTTTATCTAATAAAATATTAGATTAAAGTGATATTGTGTTTTGTTTGTCTTTGTTATCTGTTCTTACATATTTTACACATTCAACACATATCTTGTTGCAAAGATTCAAGAACAAAGAAATGTTCAAGAATCCATTCACCCCCCCTCTGTATTCTTTTACTGTATTCAATACTCAACAAGTAGTATCAGAGCAGGCTGTTTAATCTAAACAGAAAACGATCATGAGTTCGAACACACCAAAGACTACAGGTACGGTGAAGGTCCCTAAGTTCGACAAAGAGAATTACAACCTCTGGAAAATAAAAATGTTGTTGTTCATCAAAGCTGCCAATCCTCTCTACCCTGACATCCTCAAGAATGGTCCATTTGTACCACAACAAGAAATTTCTGAATCTACAGTGGGCACAAAAGTCATTCCTAGATCATATGTTGCAAAAGAGCCATCCAAATGGACGGACTCAGAGAAGGAAAAGGTTGCCCTAGACAGTCATCTCATGTTGCTGATCATAGACTCCATGGATATGTCGATGTTTGCTAATATAGCATCATGCACATCAGCCAAGGACATGTGGAACCACATCGAGGTGTTATGTGAAGGGACGGAGGAGGTAAGAGAAAATAGGAAACAGATACTGGTCACACAGTATGAAGCTTTCATGGCACAGTCCAAAGAAAGTATTACTGATATGTTTGAGAGATTTCACAAGCTGGTGACTGAGCTTCAAATGAATGGGAAGGTTTACAGCACTAAGGAATTAAACATGAAGTTTCTACTATCTGCACCAAACCATCTAGAGCAACGGGTCATATCTCTAAAAGAAAGAGATTTGAACAAAGTCACTTATGATGTGCTCTATGGGGTTTTGAAAACTCATGAGCTTGAGTTGCTTCAGAAGATGGCTATCCAAGCCAACCAAGGCAGAATGATAAACACATCCTGTGCCTTGATTGTCAACAAATCCGTTCAAGACCTGGAAGCATCTACAAGTCAACTGAGAATAGAAGAGATAGTAGATGATGAAGAGACTGAAGAAGAAGTGACTGAACCTGTTGATGAAAAGGAAGAAGATGAGTTCTATACTCTTGAAGAGTTGGATGCCATGGAAAATACTTCATATGCTTTTATGGCTAGAAAATTCCCAAACATCAGATTTAAGAGGAATCAGCCCTTCAAGTCTAGATCTCAAAATCATTCATTCAACAATAGCAAGGCACCTGTGAAAGCAAACAAAAACAAATTCAAAACCAGTTATGTGGATAGGTCATCTGTGAGATGTTATAGATGCAATGACCTAGGGCATTTTGCCAGTGAATGCAAGAAGCCTAAGAAGAAAGATAAGGAGTTTCTTGAGCTTAAAGCTAAGTATGAGGCTCTTCTAAAGAAGCATGCACCAGGTAAGGCCTACATAGCTGAAGGGAAGCGTTGGGATGATTCTGATAGTGATGGAGAAGAACAAGAATTTTGCAACTATGCCTTGATGGCCAACTCCAAGGAAGAACCATCCGAATCAGACTCTCAGGTACCATCCCTCACTACTATAGACATGTCTGTTTCTGAATACAAATCTATGGTTGAACAACTATCTGTTGTGATGTTTAATATTCATACTAGTATGACTGCTGCTAATGAAGAGATTGCTAAACTGTCTACTAGGAATGAACTGTTAAACAAAAGGAATGAGGAATTAGAACTAACTGCTATGCAAATAGAAAACCTTAAACAAGAAATCGAATATCTAAAGAATAAGGTTCTATGTGCTAGTCAAGTTGAGAAAGCTCTTAGGGATGAACTAGCTGAAAATGAATTTAAATTGAAAACATTCAAGAATTCCTCTAGTCTATTGCAGTCCTACCATGAGAAAAATCTAGCTAGACCTAAGGCTGCTATTGGACTTGATTATGACACTCTCAAGCAGAGGAAAGACTATGCAGTCATTGAAGATGACATTGTTGTTCAAGAGGAAGTGCCTCAGGTTTTGAAAAAGGCTGAGACCCCAATATTTAAAACACCAACACTTGAGATTGATGAGGATGCCTTACTGTAAGAACCCTAATTTGTGGTAATATTTCCTTTTATTTAATATCTTGTGACATTGTCAATATGGAACCTTTCTAGTCATCCCTGTTGATTAATAGAATTGATTGTCTGAGGAACTGCGTTGTTGCATTTATTATGTAAGATAAAAAGGAAGATTGTGAAGGCAGGAGTCTTATCGTTAGTAAGATTTATAAAACTTGGGATTTGAGAATAGTTAGAGTATTAAAGGATTTATTAAGAATAATGACGAGGAATTATGGACATTCGAGGAATTTACACAATTAAGTACTTAAGGAATTTTAGGGGAAATCTCTACGCGACAAAATATTATTACGAGAGATTAATTAAGATACGATACGAATTAAAGATTAAATGACAAGCATTGGTAGAAGAATAATGATACAAGGAGTAGTATTGCATGCAAGTTCCATGCAACCAAGTGGTTAGGATAAGCAAACTAGTTAGCAAATTGGAAGAGGAATAGTAACTAGTTACTTGCTTTTTCAAAAAGTGAGACAAGTAGTACACATGCCCATGCCTTGCTAGTACTTGCCTATACATACATAATATGTATCACCCAACATAACTTTATCAATTATTCAACCAACACACACAAAACACAAAAACCAAAACACTCTCCCCCCCCTTTTGTTCTTGCTCTCGGCCAAGGAGAAAAAGAGGAGAAGAAAAATTCTTCTTCCCCCTTTCCCATCACTCATAAATCAAAACATAAATCCTAGGCCATCTCCATCATCTAAACAAGGTACGTTAGTAATTTCAAGCCATTTCATCCACCCAAATTCAAGTTACAAATTGTTAAAGATTGGGTGAATAGTAACCATGTTTGATTTTCTTTTAGATCTTGGATTGTAAGGGTTGTAGGAGACCGTTCAAGGTGTTATTGAGTTGTGTAAAGCTTATCCAAGGCTCCTAGGTGCTCAAGAAGGTATAAAAATCACAAACCCTCTTGGTTATGTAGTATTTATAATGTTTGGTAGTAGATCCATGTATTTGTGAGCTAATCTTGGTTGTATAAGTATTGGATGACATGGATCTTGAGTTTTGATGTTGAAATTGTGACTTTTATGATTATGGATAAAATATATATCTCCATGAGTGTTATGAACCATGAACTAAGTGTATTAAGTGTTGGTTGTGTTGTGGAATTGTGAAAAATGGTTGATCTAAGTAGTATGTGCTTGCTGAGTTTTTCCAGGAGCATTGACCTGTCTTGTAACACGGTTTTGAACCCCCAAATGTTGTCCCCTGATGTCCTACCATATATTGTTGGAAAGATAATTGAATGTAGTTTCTGTAAATGTAAGGTTCATGTCTAGGTGATGTATATATTTTAAGTTATGGCCGGAGGAGTGAATTGTGTTTCTGGATTCCGGACTGCACTAAGTGACCCCCTTGTGAACCTTGTTTAAACCCCTAAAAATATATGTGGGATCATGGAAAAAATTGAGAAGTTAGGGAATGCAGTGGTGAAGACCACCCAAAAAGAATTGGATTAAAATATGAATTTTTGGATTTTATAAAAATGATAGAGTAAATTTTCGCGCAAGGGAAAAAGTCGATTAGTGGAGCATAATTCTAGGGTTAATAGTTACGATTCGAATGTGGTAACTAAATTAAGTCGAATAAGTGACGAGCGTAATCGAGTGATGACATGAACCTATAGTGGGGCTAGAGTGTCATAAGACGAAGTCATTAAGTTAATTTTGTACCCCCTAAAACCCGTAATTAAAGAGATATTGTTAAGGTACTAACGAGCGGTTATTGCTTATGTATAGATCGTTCGACTCCGCACGCTCGACCACCCCAACCAAACCAAGGCAAGTTTACTTTTAAAAACTTATCCATATACAAGGACTTTCATTGTTGTGTTTGTAGTTTTCAATTATATCAAATGCTATGTTTATCGAAGTATTGATGCAATTGAGATTGTATAAATACATATATGCTTGTACCCCTTGAACTTATATTGAAATGTTTTCTTCGGACAAGGACTCTAGCAATAGAGGTCGTAGCGGTCCGTATATACTATTGACCGGGGAGCGGTATATTATTATATCGTATCTAGATTGCGAAAACCCGAAGGGTCATTCGGGGAGTATCGTATACTCAAATATTATGTTCATATCTTCGTAAATACTCGAAACCCTATCTTTGATTAAAAGTTTATTTTATCGATTAATTATTTTATTAATTATTAATATTAAATCTTAAAATATTATTTATTAATTACTGCTCATTATTTAAAGACAAAGTTAATCCAAGATACATTTTAATACTTTCAAACTCGAACTCATTCGAACTCAAAACATTTTCGAAAACCCCCGGTCAGGTTCTGCTTCTTGTATGATTTCAAGAACCATCGGTCAACTGATGTCGAACCTCAATTACTCTGCTTTCAATCAAAATCAAGTTTCAAAAGAAAAAAGAAAAAGGGACTCTGGCAGGTGTGGGAACCGTTGACGAACGATTCCCGGGATGTGTAAGCGGCCGTGAGCCAGGCGGTCCATCAATTATTATTCCGGCCCAGGTGTTGCCGAAGGATGATTACGGATGTAGTTTTCATCGAGGGTGATTACGGATGTAGTTTTCACCCGAGGGATAGTTACGGATGTAGTTTCTATCCTTCTACCGGTAGAGAAGACCCGCGGATTATTGGACTTGGATGTGGCGACTGATCATCGTCAATCCTTGTCAGGTTTTATGTTTTCTTTAAGTCCCATTCCTCCATTTTGGAAAAATGCTTTGACACTGCTTCTTAGGCTTTTGTGCCAAGTTGCTGATAGTGTTCTATTTTGATGAGAAAGATGTTGACTCTGTGCAGTATCTAGAACTGCAAGTTTATTTTGAAAACGAGGGCACGTATTGATGCACCTTCGAGATTTATCAACTATGACAAGTGATTTTATATCTGATTGATACAAACAAGTTTAATAACTGCCAATCATATGAAATGTTATATTGCTTACCTTATACACCTATTTCTTGCTGAGCTATAGTTGCTCACTCTTGCTTGTTTTCAAATTTTACAAACACAACAGCTAAGCGAAATGGCAAGAACCAGACAGACTGCTCGAAAGCAGGTGACTAGACCCGAGCCAGCAGTTGAGATTCCACCGGTAGGTCCCATTAGCCGGATTGGTTGGCAGCTTTTGTTAGTTCGTTTTATTTATCAGTATGACCTGTGCAAGGCAGTGTATCGTAACAAACTTTCAAGCCCCCAACTTCGCTTCATATCGAAGTGTTGCTGGTAGCATAAATACTATTTAATTCGGTCTGTAATAACTCTGATAAATTTATTTCTGCTTAATCAATGCTGTGACGTTTCTGAGACTCTAACCTGTGTATGTGTGTGCGGTGTGAGTTTATTGTGGGGTCGATGGCTGTGTTATATATATTATATGCAAGAACATGTACGTTATTAATGGAAAATGGACCGTGAGCGCCTAGATCTCCGACCCCGGATCTGGGGGCGTCACAGAAATGGTATCAGAGCGAGGTTACAGTTCTCAGAAATGATAGTAATTTAAGAAAGGAACCCTAATAATAATAACAATAATGATAACCCTAATAACAACTTTAATAATACCTAGAACTCTCATCGAGTTTGTAGTCGGGTTATCGGATATAGCCCTGACTTTAAGGCCAGTGAGGGAACTACTCCTGAACCTTTCTTTTATGGTTAGTGACCCACCTTATTTCCCTTGTGTAGATGGAGGAGATACCAGACCCTGAGGCTTTCGAGAGAGAGCATGATGAGGCACTGATGCGAGAGACCGAGGATCCTGAGGAGGATATAGGTGTTGACTCCGAGCTTGGCCCCTGGATTACACTGTTAGGAGATACTGATGATGAGGATCCCGTTGAGGAGCCCTTTGAGCCTGAGCCTGAGCCAGAGCCTGTTACCCCATCTCCTGTAGCTACTGATGAGGAGAGTGTGAGATCCGGTGAGGGTCGTGTTGTGTCACCCCCACCTTCTCCACAGACATCTAGCCCTGTTTCATCGGACGGTGACTCCGAGGATGATACTTCTGGCGAGGAGGAGCTTGACCCTACCCCTGCTACTGCTCCTGCTCCTGCCACTGCTGCTGCACCTGCTCCTGTTCCTGTCATACCACCTCCACCGATGGACCTACCCCCAGTGTCGGGTATTGAGCACGCTTACGTGGTACAGTTCCTGACCCGAGACTTACTATCTGCAGAGGCCCGACTTAACGAGGCGAGGCGGGCACTAGTGGAGGAGCGCGAGGCGCGCTTGAGGATCCAAGCTGAGATGAGGACCGCTGTTGCTAGGAGGACTAGGGCTCGACTCCATAGGATTGAGAGGAGGAGTCGCGATAGGATTCTTGGTTTAGGGATCCGCGGGGGCGGAGTGATCCAGGCTAGGGATGCTAGGCGTGTTGTGCGTCGTGCATTTGCCCGAGTGAGGACCTTGCTCCGCCGCGGTGCGGCCCCATGATGTGTTATTGATAGCTCAGTCCCCTAGGTTCAGATGACATTAATGTGTCGATTTTGCGGGATAGTTGACTTGTGCAGTGGTATCCTTTCTGACCAGTGGATGAGTAGACTGACCTACAGATATGTAGATGTGACTTCGGGTAGTATGTACGGATGTAGCCCTACTTTTGTGTAGCCTGACTATTCGGATGATGTACTTGTATTTGTTCCACTTTTGCTAGACTTTGACATCGGAACTATGTATTTGGCTCTAACATCCAAACTTTGTGATAACCCTTGTACCGTACTTATTTAGTTTCAGTTTCCTTAATATTGCCTCAACTGCTTTACCTTCCGATGCCATGCTTTACTGTTTTGATATACAACTGTGATTATACAATTGCTACAAGCCACAAATACAACCATGCTTTTTCAAATTTACGATATGCGATTTCAAATTGTTCTCTACATTTTCCAAAAATGTTCCTACAATTTTTAAAATAAATTTTTCAAAAAAAAAAAAATTTGAGGTTTCGAAATTTTGAAAACTCTTGCAAGTGTTTTCGCATCCCATAGAGATTTTTCCAAAAATGTTTCGACATTTTATCTCCAGCATCGGATTATTAAAACTTTTGCAACTTCCACCCTTATGAGGAGGAACGATACGTTCCTGACCGTGCAAACGCTGTCAGGTGATTGGAAAACCCTAACCCATTTCTTGTTTTATTATTAGAATCATGCCCCCCAGAAGAATGAACACTCGAGCTCACCCGATCAGTTCTGAGGGCCAGGGTAGCCACCATGGAACCGGAGGCCACCAGAACCGTGAAGGGGAGAATGTCAACCTGAGTGAGAGTAAGGGCAACGATCATAACTTGTTTGATGACTCTGAGTATGAAGAAGAAGAAGCTGGTGATGACACCCGAGAGGCAGAACATCCTATGGGAGGCTCTATGGAACAGTTCATGGAGTTACTTAGGCAGAACTTGGACCGTCCCCCAGTTCAGCAACCACCCCAAAATGCTAATGCAAATGCTTTCCGGAACTTCAAATCCCTGAAACCCCCAGAATTTAAAGGAACTGCCGACCCGGTCGAGGCAAGGGCCTGGCTGAAGGAAATGGAAAAATCTTTTGAGATACTAGGTGTCGCTGAGGAGCAGAAGACTGTTTTCGCCACTTACCTTCTGAAGGGTGAGGCGAACTATTGGTGGGAAGCTAAGAAGAATTTGGAAGGTAGAGGTGTGGTGACCTGGGAGAGGTTTAGCGAGCTATTCTTGGAAAAGTACTTTCCTAGGTTCATGGAGACACAAATGGAGCTGAAGTTTTTGGAACTGAAGCAAGGTAACATGACGGTGGCCGAGTATGAGGCCAAATTTACTGAGCTGTCGAGGTTTGTGCCGGAATATGTGAACTCTGAGGCAAAGAGGGCCCGAAGGTTTCAATTAGGGCTAAAACAATGGATTCAGAATCGTGTGGCGGTTCTCGAGCTGACAGACTATGCCACCCTGGTACAGAAAGCATCAATTGTTGAGGCTGGGAGTGAACAGATGCAGAAAGAGAGAGAAGGAAAGAAGAGGAAGTTGGATAGTCGAAAGGGAAACTCTGCGGGAGGGAGCTTTCCAAGCAAATTTAAGCGAGGAACGATGTCCCAACCCAGCGGAAACTTTGGAACCAAGAGAGCTGAAAGTTGGAGTGTGGGCCAGAGCGGCCGACCACAGGGATCGTCTTACTCTACCCCATCCCGATCCCAACCCCCAGAATGTAATAAATGTGGAAGGAAACATGCGGGAGTGTGTAACCTGCAAGATGTGAAGTGCTTCAAGTGTGGGCTGACAGGGCATTATGCTAACGCCTGTCGCGGAACTAGTAACAACACGAGTGCCGGAGGTAATTGCTTCAAGTGTGGGAAACCAGGGCACCGAATGAGGGAATGTATGTCCTCTGGGCCAGTTGCATCGAGAGTGAGTGGAACTGCTTCTAACAAGGCCCCAACTGCAAGAACTTTTAACATGACGGTGCAGGATGCCGTGAGGAACACGGATGTGATTGCAGGTACTCTACTACTCAACTCAGTTAAGGCAAATGTTTTATTTGATTCGGGAGCTACCAATTCTTTCATATCTCTAGATTTTGTATGTCAGTTAGGCCTTAAGACTGAACCATTGAAAGACAGATTGCAAATAGAGATAGCTAATCATGAAATTATTCCCGTTAGCCAAGTATGTCCAGGTTGTGACCTAGAAATAGAAGGGCGACACTTTCGGGTAGACTTAATACCTTTTAAACTAGGGGAATTTGACGTAATAGTAGGTATGGATTGGTTAACAACCCACGGAGCCCAGATTGATTGTGTAAAGAAGAAAGTAAGTTTGAGACTGCCAGGGGACGAGGAAGTAGTGTTTAGTGGGAAACGGCAAAACCAAAAGTTCCTGACTATGATTCAAGCTAAGAAGCTGTTACGTAAAGGATGCGAAGCCTATTTAGCCTATGTGAAGGATACCAAGAAGGAGGCACCAAACCTACAGGAAATCCCTGTCGTTAATGAGTTCGCGGACGTATTTCCGGATGATTTCCCGGACTACCACCCGATGGAGACATCGAGTTTGCTATAGACTTAGTTCCGGGTACGGCCCCAATTTTGAAAGCCCCATATCGGCTAGCCCCAGTGGAGATGAAAGAGCTGGCCACTCAGTTACAAGAGTTGTTGGATAAAGGGATGATAAGACCTAGTGTGTCACCGTGGGGAGCCCCGGTGTTATTCGTGAAAAAGAAGGACGACAGTATGAGATTATGTATAGACTACAGGGAGTTGAACAAGGTGACTATCAAGAATAAGTATCCCTTGCCCAGGATAGATGACCTGTTTGATCAATTGAAAGATGAAGTTTACTTCTCTAAAATTGATTTGAGGACCGGGTATCACCAGTTAAAGATTAAACCAGAAGATATACCAAAGACGGCCTTTCGCACCCGGTACGGACACTATGAGTTCCTAGTGATGTCATTTGGGTTAACGAATGCCCCTGCGGCTTTCATGGATTTAATGAATCGAGTCTTCAAGAAGTACTTGGACAAGTGTGTTATAGTCTTCATCGATGACATCTTGATTTATTCCAAGACGAAGGAGGAACATGCAGAGCACTTGAGGATTGTATTGGGAGCATTGAGAGAAGAAAAGTTGTACACTAAGTTTTCGAAGTGTGAATTTTGGTTGAAGGAAGTTCAGTTTTTAGGGCATGTGATTAGCGAACAAGGCATTCTAGTGACCCAGCCAAAATAGAGGCTGTATCAAATTGGGAGAGACCAACCACTCCGACAGAGGTGAGAAGTTTCATAGGACTGGCTGGCTACTATAGGAGATTTGTCCAAGACTTTGCCAAGATAGCAGCCCCTTTGACCCGACTAACTCGCAAGACCGAGAAGTTTGTGTGGACTGGGAAATGCGAAGAGAGCTTCCAAGAGTTGAAGAAGAGGTTGGTGACAGCACCAGTACTCGCCCTACCTGATGATAAGGGAGATTTTG
Organism: Saposhnikovia divaricata; assembly: GCA_036435485.1. NCBI lineage: Eukaryota > Viridiplantae > Streptophyta > Magnoliopsida > Apiales > Apiaceae > Saposhnikovia > Saposhnikovia divaricata. The sequence continues at coordinate 191,662,845 of CM071597.1, forward strand.
TGATTTATAGCGACGCATCCCATAAAGGTTTAGGGTGTGTGCTTATGCAGCACGGTAAAGTGATCGCGTATGCATCCAGACAACTTAAGGAGTATGAGATAAGATACCCCACCCATGATTTGGAGTTAGCAGCGATAGTTTTCGCTTTGAAGATCTGGAGACATTATCTTTACGGAGAAAAGTGTGAAATCTACACGGATCACAAGAGCTTAAAGTACATATTCACTCAGAAAGAGTTAAACATGAGGCAGAGGAGATGGTTAGAGCTAATCAAGGATTACGATTGTGAGATTCATTATCACCCAGGGAAGGCCAACGTAGTGGCCGATGCACTTAGCCGAAAGGAGAGGCTTAGGATGATAACGTCAGTGGACGAATTGATCAAGGACCTTGAGAAACTATAGATTGAAGTGAGGTTACCAGGAATTGGACAAGAGAGTCTAATGGAAATAAAAGTCCAACCACCGCTATTGGAAAAGATTAAGTTATGCCAGGAAAAGAAGATAGAAGAAGAAAAGAATTCGATGGAGAAAATTTTGACTGGCGAGGAAATTAAGTGTGAGAAGGACGGGAATGGAATTATGAGGTACGCATCTAGGATATGGATCCCGAACGTTCAAGAATTAAAGGACGAGATTTTGCAAGAGGCTTATAGTTCAAGGTACTCAATTCACCCTGGAGGCACTAAGATGTATAGAGATTTAAGAGAATACTATTGGTGGCCAAATATGAAGAAGGACGTGGCAGAGTGGGTAAGTAAATGCTTGACATGTCAAAGAGTGAAGGACGAACACCAGAGGCCCAGTGGATTGTTGCAACCCTTAGAGATACCCGAGTGGAAGTGGGAGCAAATTGCGATGGACTTTGTGGTCGGATTACCAAGGACCAAGACTAATCATGATGCCATTTGGTTAATTATCGATAGGTTGACCAAGTCAGCACATTTTCTTCCAATCAACGAGAGATACACTGTCGACAAGCTGGCAGATATTTACTTAAAGGAGATTGTGGTTAGGCACGGGGTTCCTGTGAGCATTGTATCAGATAGAGACCCGAGATTCAACTCCAGGTTCTGGAGAAGTTTTCAGGATTGTGTGGGGACCAAGTTAAACATGAGTACTGCATACCATCCCCAAACAGACGGACAGAGTGAGAGAACCATCCAGACCATCGAGGACATGTTGAGGGTATGTGCCATTGATTTTAAGGGAAGTTGGGATGACCACTTGCCGTTGATCGAATTTTCCTACAACAATAGTTACCATGCGAGTATAGGCATGCCCCCATATGAAGCTTTATACGGACGAAGATGTCGATCCCCCTTGTGTTTGGAAGAGGTTGGAGAGCGGAAGATTTTAGGACCTGAACTGGTCCAACAGACAAGAGAAACTATCGAACTCATAAGAGGACGGCTGGTAGCGGCCCAAGACAGACAGAAGAAGTATGCGGACCAGACTCGCAAGGACAAAGAATATGAGGTAGGAGAGTTTGTGATGTTGAAGGTATCACTGTGGAAAGGATTGATGAGATTTGGTAAGAAGGGAAAACTAAGCCCGAGATTTATTGGACCTTTTGAGATCTTGAAACGAGTTGGGAAGTTAGCCTATGAATTGGCTTTACCCCCGAGCTTACAACAAGTACATAATGTGTTCCATGTGTCCATGCTACGACCCTACCATACCGACTTCCGACATGTGATAGAACATGATCAAGTGGATCTGCAACCGGACCTAACATATGTGGAGCAACCCGTAGAAATCATGGATAGAAAGGAACAGGTGTTGAGGAACAAGGTGGTCAAATTAGTGAGAGTTTTGTGGAGGAATCAGAATGTCGAAGAATCAACATGGGAACTAGAGAGCGCGATGCGTGAAAAGCACCCCCAACTGTTTTCAACCTGATTCCGGGACGGAATCCTTTTAAGGAGGGGAGGCTGTAAGAACCCTAATTTGTGGTAATATTTCCTTTTATTTAATATCTTGTGACATTGTCAATATGGAACCTTTCTAGTCATCCCTGTTGATTAATAGAATTGATTGTCTGAGAAACTGCGTTGTTGCATTTATTATGTAAGATAAAAAGGAAGATTGTGAAGGCAGGAGTCTTATCGTTAGTAAGATTTATAAAACTTGGGATTTGAGAATAGTTAGAGTATTAAAGGATTTATTAAGAATAATGACGAGGAATTATGGACATTCGAGGAATTTACACAATTAAGTACTTAAGGAATTTTAGGGGAAATCTCTACGCGACAAAATATTATTACGAGAGATTAATTAAGATACGATACGAATTAAAGATTAAATGACAAGCATTGGTGGAAGAATAATGATACAAGGAGTAGTATTGCATGCAAGTTCCATGCAACCAAGTGGTTAGGATAAGCAAACTAGTTAGCAAATTGGAAGAGGAATAGTAACTAGTTACTTGCTTTTTCAAAAAGGGAGACAAGTAGTACACATGCCCATGCCTTGCTAGTACTTGCCTATACATACATAATATGTATCACCCAACATAAATTTATCAATTATTCAACCAACACACACAAAACACAAAAACCAAAACACTCTCCCCCCCTTTTGTTCTTGCTCTCGGCCAAGGAGAAAAAGAGGAGAAGAAAAATTCTTCTTCCCCCTTTCCCATCACTCATAAATCAAAACATAAATCCTAGGCCATCTCCATCATCTAAACAAGGTATGTTAGTAATTTCAAGCCATTTCATCCACCCAAATTCAAGTTACAAATTGTTAAAGATTGGGTGAATAGTAACCATGTTTGATTTTCTTTTAGATCTTGGATTGTAAGGGTTGTAGGAGACCATTCAAGGTGTTATTGAGTTGTGTAAAGCTTATCCAAGGCTCCTAGGTGCTCAAGAAGGTATACAAATCACAAACCCTCTTGGTTATGTAGTATTTATAATGTTTGGTAGTAGATCCATGTATTTGTGAGCTAATCTTGGCTGTATAAGTATTGGATGACATGGATCTTGAGTTTTGATGTTGAGATTGTGACTTTTATGATTATGGATAATATATATATCTCCATGAGTGTTATGAACCATGAACTAAGTGTATTAAGTGTTGGTTGTGTTGTGGAATTGTGAAAAATGGTTGATCTAAGTAGTATGTGCTTGCTGAGTTTTTCCAGGAGCATTAACCTGTCTTGTAACACGGTTTTGAACCCCCAAATGTTGTCCCCTGATTTCCTACCATATATTGTTGGAAAGATAATTGAATGTAGTTTCTGGAAATGTAAGGTTCATGGCTAGGTGATGTATAGATTTTAAGTTATGGCCGGAGGAGTGAATTGTGAACCTTGTTTAAACCCCTAAAAATATATGTGGGATCATGGAAAAATTTGAGAAGTTAGGGAATGCAGTGGTGAAGACCACCCAAAAAGAATTTGATTAAAATATGAATTTTTGGATTTTATAAAAATGCTAGAGTAAATTTCGCGTAAGGGAAAAAGTCGATTAGTGGAGCATAATTCTAGGGTTAATAGTTATGATTCGAATGTGGTAACTAAATTAAGTCGAATAAGTAGCGAGCGTAATCGAGTGATGACATGAACCTATAGTGGAGCTAGAGTGTCATAAGACGAAGTCATTAAGTTAATTTCGTACCCCCTAAAACCCGTAATTAAAGAGATATTGTTAAGGTACTAACGAGCGGTTATTGCTTATGTATAGATCGTTCGACTCCGCACGCTCGACCACCCCAACCAAACCAAGGCAAGTTTACTTTTAAAAACTTATCCATATACAAGGACTTTCACTGTTGTGTTTGTAGTTTTCAATTATATCAAATGCTATGTTTATCGAAGTATTGATGCAATTGAGATTGTATAAGTACATATATGCTTGTACCCCTTGAACTTAGATTGAAATGTTTTCTTCGGACAATGACTCTAGCAATAGAGGTCGTAGCGGTCCGTATATACTATTGACCGGGGAGCGGTATATTATTATATCGTATCTAGATTGCGAAAACCCGAAGGGTCATTCGGGTAGTATCGTATACTCAAATATTATGTTCATATCTTCGTAAATACTCGAAACCCTATCTTGGATTAAAAGTTTATTTTATCGATTAATTATTTTATAATTTATTAATATTAAATCTTAAAATATTATTTATTAATTACTGCTCATTATTTAAAGACAAAGTTAATCCAAGATACATTTTAATACTTTCAAACTCGAACTCATTCGAACTCAAAACATTTTCGAAAACCCCCGGTCAGGTTCTGCTTCTTGTATGATTTCAAGAATCATCGGTCGACTGATGTCGAACCTCAATTACTCTGCTTTCAATCAAAATCAAGTTTCAAAAGAAAAAAGAAAAAGGGACTCTGGCAGGTGTGGGAACCGTTGACGAACTGTTCCCGGGATGTGTAAGCGGCCGTGAGCCAGGCGGTCCCTCAATTATTATTCCGGCCCAGGTGTTGCCGAAGGATGATTACGGATGTAGTTTTCATCGAGGGTGATTACGGATGTAGTTTTCACCCGAGGGATAGTTACGGATGTAGTTTCTATCCTTCTACCGGTAGAGAAGACCCGCGGATTATTGGACTTGGATGTGGCGACTGATCATCGTCAATCCCTGTCAGGTTTTATATTTTCTTTAAGTCCCATTCCTCCATTTTGGAAAAATGCTATGACACTGCTTCTTAGGCTTTTGTGCCAAGTTGCTGATAGTGTTCTATTTTGATGAGAAAGATGTTGACTCTGTGCAGTATCTAGAACTGCAAGTTTATTTTGAAAACGAGGGCACGTATTGATGCACCTTCGAGATTTATCAACTATGACAAGTGATTTTATATCTGATTGATACAAACAAGTTTGATAACTGCCAATCATATGAAATGTTATATTGCTTACCTTATACACCTATTTCTTGCTGAGCTATAGTTGCTCACTCTTGCTTGTTTTCAAATTTTACAAACACAACAGCTAAGCGAAATGGCAAGAACCAGACAGACTGCTCGAAAGCAGGTGACTAGACCCGAGCCAGCAGTTGAGATTCCACCGGTAGGCCCCATTAGCTGGATTGGTTGGCAGCTTTTGTTAGTTCGTTTTATTTATCAGTATGACATGTGCAAGGCAGTGTATCGTAACAAACTTTCAAGCCGCCAACTTCGCTTCATATCGAAGTGTTGCTGGTCGCATAAATACTATTTAATTCGGTCTGTAATAACTCTGATGTAAGAACCCCAAATTTTAGATATAATTAAAACTTTTATTAAGTAATGATAAAATGAGGAACAATGATTCCAACAACAAGGTCACCAGCTCTATTGAATGGTGGTTTCAAAGAACAATGATTGTAATGAATGGATATTGCTTTGGACAATGATCCTGATGCATTGGTATATTGTCAGAATAGAGTAATTCGATGGTTGAGGACCTAGATAAGAATAATCTACCATCCAGGAAGGAGCTAATGGATCCTTGAAGAGAAATGAATACGTGCATAGTATTTCCCATACGTGCATAGTATTTCCCGTACGTGCATAGTATTTCCCGTACGTGCATAGTGTTTCCTGTACGTGCATAGTAATTTGGTGGATGAATAGTGACTTTGTAAGTTGGAAAACTTTTCACGCCACCCTATGTACGGGACGTGTTATGGATGTTTCGAAGTCATATTAGTAATACGCGGAGGAAATAAATGAATGCAGAGACGATCGGAATTCAGAAATTCCAAATTCTTTTTCGGTACAATATTTGACCGAACCGTAAAGAGCCTATCAATACGATCAAGACAAGAGTATTATAATGTTAAGGATTCAAGGATTTTATTTATTAAGTATGATTTGAGGATTTAGAATGAAAACCTTTGAGTTAGAATAACAAGTGTTCTAGAAATCGCTAGAACTTTATAACAAGATTAAGCGATCAAGCAAACGCGAAAGAAATTACGGATTAAATATGTAACGAGATAAAAAAAAACCCTACTTGATCAGCTGGGGTTATATATAAGAATATTTGGTGGAAATGAAATGAAGAAAAGAAATGAGAAAGGAAGTAATGAGGTGGATGGACAAGAAGAAAACAACAAGGCTTCACATCATCAATTTTTCTAACACACCATAAACCTTTGACACTTGTATTAAGAGGAGTATTAGCAGCTATACCCACTTATACATATCACAAATATCATTTGACAACTAGCCAAGCAAACACCACCTCTCCCCCATTTTTCCAGCAGTTGCATTTTCCAGGGCAGGGGTCTTTGCCATTTTTTTTCACCTAGATCTACTCATCTAAAAATCATGAAAAAATTCATGGAGCTTCTACACATCAAGGTGAAGTTGGGGATTTAATTTCATAATTTTTGAAGATCGTTTGGATGGGTAAATAAATTCGAGAAGTTCACTGTTTTTCCCCCAAAACCAAGGCACTTCGAATTTTGGAGTTTTAAGATTTCAAAATCCACCTTCCAACCATTGTTTGATCTCCAAATTTTTATGGTGAGTCCTATATTTCATAAAAATGATCTCCTAGAAATCTTAGCTTCAAACTCCATGTTTTCCATTTTCAAATAAATCCTCAAAGATGAGGGTGAATAGTGTTTTCAAGAAACTAACTTTGATTTCTTGGTTTCTTTGGATGATTTAAGCTTTGTTAAAGCCATACAAGGACTATATAAGGGTTATTATAGCTTGTACACTCTCCAAGGAAGGTATAATTCTTAAGAACCCAAGATCTTACTTTGAGTTTTATATATGTTCTTGATGGTTTTAGATTAGTTAAGATTATGGTGTTGTTATATGCATAAAAGCATGATTATGTAGTTAGTAGTGATGATTTAAGAGTTTTGATGATTATGATGGTTAATTGAAACCTTCTTGGACTGGTTAAGATGAAAACCATGTATAGTATGCCCGGTGTGGCTTGGATTGATTGTTATGAATTTTAGAACGTTCGATTTATAGCCGTCGTAATGCCGAATTTTCGTTAGACTATTAAACACCGAGCATCACAGTAGCTATAACTCACTGTACAGCTTCATTTTCTGCCATGATAGGATAGATTATGTTTCAAGCTTCGTTTTGATATAAAGATCGCATGAAACGGACTTACGGTTTAGGATTTATGACCAAATTACTAAAAGTAGTTCGAATCCGTAAACGAAAGTTCGTAACTGTAATTGAACCCTCGTAAACTATGTAACGTCATGGCGAATCTTGGTAAATAAATACTAGAGGTAAAAAGGAAGGCGTGAAAGAAAACCGTATGTCAAAAAGATCATTTTTTTCGATTTATTAAAAATGTTCGAGTCGAGGTTAAACGCAAACGAACCCCTAAAAGACGACTCTTTTATAACTTCGGTAAAACACTTAGAAAACGGGCGATAAAACTCGGAGTATAATATTGGTTCGTAACGATCAACCTTAGAACTCATATGACTTAAGTATGTCCCAAGTATAAATGCAATGACATGTCGTATTAACGAACGAATGTCGGGTCGGATCAGTGATAAAAGTAATCCACAAAAAGGGGTATAACGAGATAACTCGAGAACGTGTTTCGAATTAAGTATAACTTAACTTTTAATATGTTAAGTGATTAATCCCGAATGCCTTGGCTATTTATAGATCACCAAGCTGAACCGGGACCCGCTACCACTACCCCTTACCGTACTCGACTACCAGGCAAGTTTCAATTCCCTTCTTTTAGGCTGTTGTTGTGATTGAATAAATATATATATATATATATGCTGATATACATATGCCATTGCATGCATGCCTACTTTCAAGTTGAAGTGATATACTTGTTCCCTGAATGTTATTGTTGACTTATAAGCTAGATAGTTATATATCAGTTATAAGCCGATTATTGTAAGACCCTCATAGAAGGGCGTATACATCTTATTAATCAAAAATAGACCGGGAGTCAATATTCCTTGATATATCGAGATTACCTCGGAGGAAAATATTTAAGTAAATATTTTCTATTATTTGGGCGATGAATATTATTTGAATATTCGTTCGAGACTAATTATTTTAACGATCCTTACTTCAAATAATTATTTGAACGTAATCATTCGACGAATAATATTCGTCAATATTCATTCGGAGTCGAATTGATTATCGATTATTATTTCGAATACTTTTCTAAAGATGAGACTACTAAATGAATATTATGTGGACATTCATTTAGAATATTATTTCATTAAATAAATATTACTTTTGAAAATTCATTTAAGGTATTAAGTACTTGATGAATATTATCTTCAATATTCATCTGAAGCTTGATTTACTTATCGAATATTATATCGAATATTCCTTTAAAGCTTGGATTACTAAATGAATATTACTTGATATTCATTTAGGATATTATTTATTAAATGAATATTACTTTATTGATATTCATTTAAATTCCTAATTAATTATGAATATTATTTTGAATATTCATCCAGGGTTCTATTTAATCATCGAATATTATTTTAAATATTTTAAATATTCCTTTCAGGTCTTATTGATTAATGAATATTATTTGGAATATTCATTTGAATATTTAACTATGCGATAAATATTCTCTCGATATTTCTTCAAGAATTATTTGAAAAATACTCTGATTAAAGATATTCTTTCATATTCCTGAATATTCTTTAAATATTTTTAATTCAATAAATATTCTCTGAATATTTATTCCATACTTAGAATAACCTCAATAAGGTTTATCTTCTTCGATTATTACGAAAAATATTTCGGAGTCATATTATTATTAATCCTATATCAAGGAAGGTTCTCAGACATCATTCTTATTTGAGTCTACCTCCTTAATAATAAGGGAACCTTACTTGGAAAATATTATTTATCTTGTCGACTTCCCGGTCATAAAGTATTCCCTTCACTCGCAACTCGGGTGCTGTTGACTTATTAAGTCGTTGCTTACTTTCTCATCTTTCGAGGGGTAAGATCACTGGAACAAGTTGATATCCGTTACCAAGTAATAGCTTGGGAGTTATTGGTAAATTTTCCTTTCCAACTAGATACGACTACTTTGTGGAGTCTTATCAACAAGTATTATACTTGGGGAAAGGGGGACGAACGTTACATTCAGAATCATGAATTCTATTTGAACTAGGAGTCGTGTAAGAGGCCGAGTAGCGCCAGTCCATCCCCTTTGGCCCAACCGTTGGCCGGGGAGAGCTAGTAAGGCGGTACACAAGTAAAGCCGTCAGTTCTTCCTTCTACCGGTAGTAAATCTAAATTGAGCTGTACGATCTCGACTGATCATCAAGATTGGAACAGCGGGCGCGGTGAATACTCCATCATTGGTTCATCATCCAAATTTATTTATTTCCTGCAACATGATTACTGTTGGCAGAGTTGGAAAAGGGTCATAACTGGAATTGCAACCTTTTCTTGCAAGTTCCTCTTCTTAATAACAATAAGAATATCTCGCTTACTTTGATGTAGCAGATATTTCTACAAACAAATACTTTAAGTTACCTTGTAACTTCATCGTTCATATTATACTGGCATCATTTCCGTAAAGGCATGGCATATGGTTTGAAAGATACTTTTGAACTGTTATACATTATCGTTCAGTCATATATTATTGTTGGTGGGCTATTGCTCACCCTTGCTTTATTATTATATCACAACAACAGCTAGACCAGATGACTCGCACAAGGCGCACTCGACGCGGGCGAGGACGATGAGACTACCAGAGCTGAAGAAGAAGCTATTGGTAGGGTATATTTATTCTTTCAGTACCAAGAATATGGTCTAGTATGCCTTATGTAAATGGATGGCAAAGAGTATGTATTTATATTGAAATTCTTTCGGATTGTAAGAACTCATAATGTGATTAATAAAAATTTGAGTGTTACTCTGATTTCATCTCTGGGACTATAACGGGTGTGTTTTATATTATTGTGTTGGGTTATAGAGACGTAATTTATTTTATGTTAAGGAAAGTTCAAGTGTTGTGGACAGAATTGGAAACCGTAACCACCGGATCCCGGACCCCGGATCTGGGGGTGTTACAGAAGTGGTATCAGAGCGTACGTTATAAACCCCAGAGATGAGGTGACGTTAAAACAATAAATTCAATAAGATAATAAGAACTCTTGCCAAGTTCATAGTCGGACTACTTAATGTAGTGATGACATATAAAACCCTTATGGGAACTCGTAAGTATAATGATAGTAACTTAGCTCGATATCGTATCGACGAGTAAGGTGACTGACCTTGAGGCATACGAGCAACAGTGCGATGATGCTTTATATGCTGAAGATCAGCGGGTAATTCGATGGAGTACCCTACTGGAGACCCGGAAGAGGTTCCAGCAGATAAGGAAAATCCTGTTAGGATGAGGAGCTTACCCATGGGTAATGAGGGTCGCAGCCAGAATGACTGTGATGATTAAGATATGGTGCTCAGAAAAGTGAGTATAAAGAACTGATATATTATTAAGAGATCTGAAGATGCATGTTGAATTCATAGCCGGACTACCAGACGTAGTACCAGCAAGAAAGAAGGATTGGAAGAATTACTTGAGATCTTATACGGAAATAGATGAGAATCCTTAGAGATTTTCATCTTAACAAAGAAAGAGCTAGAGGGATGTATGATTATCAAAGACAGTGATATAGGGCGAGGAGCAGAGTCCCTAGGAATAGTTGAGAAGGAGGCAGTAAGTGCCATATCATTTGATAAATGAATTAGTATGAATATGGTCAGTAATAATTCGCCATGAGAAGGCAGGTGTCGTAGGTTGTAAATTATGGAACCAAATTGAGGTTAATAAGGTGGTTTTATTAAGGAAAATGTTCATTTTATGAATGAATCATTTAGAAAGTAAAGACATTGGGAAGTAATAGAATGATTGGGTAAAAGTTATATAAGGAAGTAGTAAGCAAGACAATGATCTCAGAACCTACCGGAAGATAAGACCAGTGAGTCAAGATGAACTCGTAATGAGACTACTGCCAGAGACTGAGTATAGAGTTAATTCAACTCAGTTAAATGATGAACCAGAAACGTTAGATGCATGTGATTCAGAGGAATATTAAATTCCTTCTTCTCTTTGAATGGATTATAGTAGTTACCTTAAGTTTACTCCGACACGGAATTATAATAGATCAAGTAATACGATCAGCAGTTAAAGAGAAAAATGTGAGAAAATCTTCCTGGAGCTAAAAGGTGAAATTGGTAATGACCAAGAGCTGGCATTGCTTAATGGAAAAAGGAGACTTTGTGCTTCCAATGACGCTTCGCATAAAGGGTTAGGTAGACCGACATTTGGTAGTATTGAATATCAGGACGTTGTGACAGGTTTCAATTTGAAATTATTGATTCCCTTCTAAGGGATGGATATAATTGATTCCTCTCCAGTGGGTAAACTTCCAATCCGATGATGATTATTTCGTTAACTATGACTGCTTATGATTCCACCTGCTTGGAGGTTCATAGAACTATTCTTCAGGTTTCGAAACTGGTCTCCTTGATGTTACCAGTAGGTGGGTAGATTGATCAAAATTTCCCTGAGTCTGGAAAGGAATTCGGTGAATTTTGGCAAACCTTGTCTTTCTGATAATCAGAGAATGTCATGGAAGAGAGTAGAAACTGGAGCAAACCCTGTGATTTGGGTAAGGTTGCTATAAAATGGGTTAGTAAACGGACCCTGAGCATTACAATCGACGGTAGTGATAATATGATGAAGTGAGATTGGACGAAAACAGGAAATGTAAGTAAGAAACTAGCCGGACGGAGAAACACCGGGATTGACTTAAGTGAAAAGGCTGTTATGCCAGGAATGGTAAGCTTGCGTGGCACGCGGGATTGATAAGAATAGTTGAAAAGATAAAAGTGGAGGAAAGGTGACCGGAGACGGTGCCGAGTAGTCGATTAAGACTTATATGGAGTAAAGTTTTGGAAAGGTAGAAAGGTATCAAAGAAGAAGGCACTATGCCGGCAATTGCTAGAAAAGTAATGCTATTAGCCAACCCCTAAAATCATATATTTTTATTTTAGTGTGGCCAGTTGAGGCCAAGTCACAACGGACTATAAAGTGACTAGACCAGCAATGAAAAGACAAAGCAGGGTTGCTTCTAAGTAAACACCGACTGCAAGGGCTTCTGATATAAAGGAAATATTAATGAGATTGTAGGAGTCTTCTACTAAACCCTTTGCAACCCATGTTTTGATGGGGAATTTACTAGACCTTTTTGGGATGGGGTAACCCGTACTAAAGTGACTCATGTGTATATGGTTGTCCAAGATTTTGAGTAAAATGGGAGTATAGTGACTTGAGATGCATGATGTTAGGGTATCATGAATACCATGAACATATTACGACTAAGGGAAGTAAACAACGAAGGTTTATGAAGAGAGTATAGAAATGGTCAGAGATGGATCAGTATGCTGTAGAAATTTTGTCTAAGGCAAGTACATTTGAGAAGAACGATAAGTACTAATAGATTCACGTTGAACTCGACCAATATTTTCCAAAACATCCTTGCTGCCATTACCAAGTTCTGTAAGAGAGGAGATAGGCATACGTTGCCTTTTTGGAAGGCCAAATAGGCTGACAACTATCTGAAAGAAGAGGGTGGCATTAAGCCACCGATCGATTATCAAATGAGAATGATTGAAAAGAGACCTTTATTAAGGATACATGATCTGATTGCCAATTATAAGATGCAAGAATTCATTGACAGTTGAATTAAGGATAGGATATCAATGAATTAAGACAAACCCTGGGGAATGCACAAGGGGTGGCATTAACCCTAATAACGACATTATGACTTCAGATGATATGAGCTGGACTTGCTAAGGCAACAATGACCGGTAAGGATTATTAGAAAAAAAAAAAGAGTTCTGGAAAGAACATAGATAGAATTATTAGAGTATTGATCAATGACATTTTGATATACCCTGTACCCAGAAAATACAGGAGGAAGGATGAGGATGACCTATGAAACCTTACAAGGAAAAAGGTAATATTCCGAACTTCAAAATGGAAGTTTGGTAAGGAATGTATGACATAGTAACAGTAATGCCAGATGAGGCATGTATGAGACCATGAGGAAGTATGGATTGAACCTATAAAGGTTGAGATTATCCTAAGATAAGGAAAGAACTAAGAAGAGAAGTATCCTAAGTAGGATGGGGAATAAACGTGATAAAGTTCCCACGAGTAGGTGGAAGCAATGACTTATGGAGAAAGACTGTTAAATATATTTTTCTTCATCAGCAGAGCTTAAGGGAGAATGCTTTCACCCAAAAATGATGGGAATGAGGTAGAAATGTTTGAATTGGAATATATCCAAGGAACAAGGATTACCAGAAATTATTATTATCAGGAAAGGCCAATGAGGTGGCCGACAGTTTAAGTATAAAGGAATAATTATAAATGTTCATACCGAAGAAACAAAATGATATTTGGAAAGACCTTGAAGGTCATATTGGAGTGGAGGAAGTTACATTCCTTTTGATGATTGTGCAAGAATCGAAGGTAATAATAGTTTAAGTAAAGATTCGATTCCTGATGGAGTCTTAAGCATATTACGTACCTTAGAAGGTCCCGTTTTGAGGCAAACCAGGACCATGGTACAAAATTGATGAAGTAAACCGTTAAGTTTCCAGTCTTTTATGGAAGATGCATAAGTGATAGTTTCATCAACCGGACCTAGCTGCGATACTTGAAACTCTTCTGCAATTCTATCTACTTCATGTTATATCTACATCAAGTTCAGGAAGTGTTTCGTATGGATAAGGAATAGTGATCACTTTGTCTCCCTAAGGGATTTGAAACCCGTAGGGTTAGCTATTAATGCACTACGTAAACAACAAGCGATGGTGATTCTTCTAAGAAAGTAGATGACAATGTAAAGATAAAGACAGTGCTGCCATTGATTAACTAAATGGCATGTTGATGAATGACAAACAAGTTTATGTTAGTGTACTTCTGCGCAAACAAGATAGAGAATATGAGGTTGATGATTCATGATGTTAAAGATATTCCCATGGAAAGAATTAATGAGATTTGGAGGGAAGGGCGGTTGAGCCCGAGACTTATTGGGCCACCTGAGAGTTTAAAATGTTCGGACGGTGGTATTCGAGCCAGCCTTACCCCCAAAATTATAGCACGGTCATAACGGGTTTTCATGTGGCCAGGCTACGCCAGTAAAATGCAAATGTTCAACAGATGATAGGAGTACAAGAATGTAGATATACGACCTGGTCCGACTTACGAAAGACAACCTGTGGAAAACCATGGATAGAAAAGAACAAGTAATGAGAAACAAGGTTGGCAGAAGTAGATTATATGAATCTAAGTTAAAGGAATCGGGCCAGATTCATTTCGGAAAGTTTAAATTGAAATAACGTGATGATTATAGAGTAAATGAGACGGAATACCGATAAGGAGGTACCAAGTGCAAAAAGGTGTCTTAATAAAGAGGTGAAGGTGAAAGTAAATAACAGAAGTAAATAAGAATCAGATAATAAGAAGGATGTGATTGATAAAGAAAAGGCTGGGGAAGCAACTATGGAATGAGAAGCAAGGAGTGTTATGAATGGGTTTTCTAATGAATTCTCAGAATGACAACCTGATAGTGTCAATACTATAGTTATGAAAAAGCTAGTAACATGATATGGGATGTCAGTAATAATGATGCCAAGTGAGAAACCTAAGATTTAACCTGAAAGGTTGAAGGATTTCCCGAATGTGAGTATCGCTAAGATTGAACAAGAGTATTTGTCCATAGAATAATGGACAAAGCAGCAAGATATGTTGACACGTGAGATTGCGATCAAATAGTATTGGATATAATTATGATTAATTTCTTCTTTGATAAACCTCTATAGTTCAGAGGTAAATTCTGAGTATGATATTCTACAATCATGAAAGCTTTCTATAATCCTTTAGAACTCTTTTCTCTTCTTCTCTCTTATTCATCTTCTTTATGAATTGAGAAGAACAACCCTTTTTGGAGGGGAGGTACTGCTACGTGACTATCTGTCTATGTGATAGAAGTCTAAGTGGAATGCTATGACTTGTTTAATTGCTTGTCAAGTACTAAAGGCTGGCCCCCTTCTGTACTAACTATGCAATATAACAAATGTTCAATTGATCATAGTGATCTCTCAACAAATCTTTCCATTTCTCTATATTGATCTAGATTGCGAAGATTAAAGCGATCAGGAAATGCACAGTACGAGCGAGGTTACCTCCGAATCGTAGGGTGATAGTGATACCAATGTTACTGCAGGTATCAATAAGGATAAGACTGAGTAAAAGTATAACCCGGATAGTGAGTTGTACGAAAAGTAGCAACGTTGATGGAAAAAGGATAAAGTATGAATTGTAGCACTAGAAGATGTGCTGAGGAAGGGTAGAACGAATAAGAATTGACCGGGAAGCTAAAGAGTGAACGACAGGCAAACGACTCTTTGCTTCCTACCTGATTCCGGGACGGAATCCTTTTAAGGAGGGGAGACTGTAAGAACCCCAAATTTTGGATATAATTAAAACTTTTATTAAGTAATGATAAAATGAGGAACAATGATTCCAACAACAAGGTCACCAGCTCTAATGAATGGTGGTTTCAAAGAACAATGATTGTAATGAATGGATATTGCTTTGGACAATGATCCTGATGCATTGGTATATTGTCAGAATAGAGTAATTCGATGGTTGAGGACCTAGATAAGAATAATCTACCATCCAGGAAGGAGCTAATGGATCCTTGAAAAGAAATGAATACGTGCATAGTATTTCCCATACGTGCATAGTATTTCCCGTACGTGCATAGTATTTCCCGTACGTGCATAGTGTTTCCTGTACGTGCATAGTAATTTGGTGGATGAATAGTGACTTTGTAAGTTGGAAAACTTTTCACGCCACCCTATGTACGGGACGTGTTATGGATGTTTCGAAGTCATATTAGTAATACGCGGAGGAAATAAGTGAATGCAGAGACGATCGGAATTCAGAAATTCCAAATTCTTTTTCGGTACAATATTTGACCGAACCGTAAAGAGCCTATCAATACGATCAAGACAAGAGTATTATAATGTTAAGGATTCAAGGATTTTATTTATTAAGTATGATTTGAGGATTTAGAATGAAAACCTTTGAGTTAGAATAACAAGTGTTCTAGAAATCGCTAGAACTTTATAACAAGATTAAGCGATCAAGCAAACGCGAAAGAAATTACGGATTAAATACGTAACGAGATAAAAAAAAACCCTACTTGATCAGCTGGGGTTATATATAAGAATATTTGGTGGAAATGAAATGAAGAAAAGAAATGAGAAAGGAAGTAATGAGGTGGATGGACAAGAAGAAAACAACAAGGCTTCACATCATCAATTTTTCTAACACACCATAAACCTTTGACACTTGTATTAAGAGGAGTATTAGCAGCTATACCCACTTATACATATCACAAATATCATTTGACAACTAGCCAAGCAAACACCACCTCTCCCCCATTTTTCCAGCAGTTGCATTTTCCAGGGCAGGGGTCTTTGCCATTTTTTTTCACCTAGATCTACTCATCTAAAAATCATGAAAAAATTCATGGAGCTTCTACACATCAAGGTGAAGTTGGGGATTTAATTTCATAATTTTTGAAGATCGTTTGGATGGGTAAATAAATTCGAGAAGTTCACTGTTTTTCCCCCAAAACCAAGGCACTTCGAATTTTGGAGTTTTAAGATTTCAAAATCCACCTTCCAACCATTGTTTGATCTCCAAATTTTTATGGTGAGTCCTATATTTCATAAAAATGATCTCCTAGAAATCTTAGCTTCAAACTCCATGTTTTCCATTTTCAAATAAATCCTCAAAGATGAGGGTGAATAGTGTTTTCAAGAAACTAACTTTGATTTCTTGGTTTCTTTGGATGATTTAAGCTTTGTTAAAGCCATACAAGGACTATATAAGGGTTATTATAGCTTGTACACTCTCCAAGGAAGGTATAATTCTTAAGAACCCAAGATCTTACTTTGAGTTTTATATATGTTCTTGATGGTTTTAGATTAGTTAAGATTATGGTGTTGTTATATGCATAAAAGCATGATTATGTAGTTAGTAGTGATGATTTAAGAGTTTTGATGATTATGATGGTTAATTGAAACCTTCTTGGACTGGTTAAGATGAAAACCATGTATAGTATGCCCGGTGTGGCTTGGATTGATTGTTATGAATTTTAGAACGTTCGATTTATAGCCGTCGTAATGCTGAATTTTCGTTAGACTATTAAACACCGAGCATCACAGTAGCTATAACTCACTGTACAGCTTCATTTTCTGCCATGATAGGATAGATTATGTTTCAAGCTTCGTTTTGATATAAAGATCGCATGAAACGGACTTACGGTTTAGGATTTATGACCAAATTACTAAAAGTAGTTCGAATCCGTAAACGAAAGTTCGTAACTGTAATTGAACCCTCGTAAACTATGTAACGTCATGGCGAATCTTGGTAAATAAATACTAGAGGTAAAAAGGAAGGCGTGAAAGAAAACCGTATGTCAAAAAGATCATTTTTTTCGATTTATTAAAAATGTTCGAGTCGAGGTTAAACGCGAACGAACCCCTAAAAGACGACTCTTTTATAACTTCGGTAAAACACTTAGAAAACGGGCGATAAAACTCGGAGTATAATATTGGTTCGTAACGATCAACCTTAGAACTCATATGACTTAAGTATGTCCCAAGTATAAATGCAATGACATGTCGTATTAACGAACGAATGTCGGGTCGGATCAGTGATAAAAGTAATCCACAAAAAGGGGTATAACGAGATAACTCGAGAACGTGTTTCGAATTAAGTATAACTTAACTTTTAATATGTTAAGTGATTAATCCCGAATGCCTTGGCTATTTATAGATCACCAAGCTGAACCGGGACCCGCTACCACTACCCCTTACCATACTCGACTACCAGGCAAGTTTCAATTCCCTTCTTTTAGGCTGTTGTTGTGATTGAATAAATATATATATATATATGCTGATATACATATGCCATTGCATGCATGCCTACTTTCAAGTTGAAGTGATATACTTGTTCCCTGAATGTTATTGTTGGCTTATAAGCTAGATAGTTATATATCAGTTATAAGCCGATTATTGTAAGACCCTCATAGAAGGGCGTATACATCTTATTAATCAAAAATAGACCGGGAGTCAATATTCCTTGATATATCGAGATTACCTCGGAGGAAAATATTTAAGTAAATATTTTCTATTATTTGGGCGATGAATATTATTTGAATATTCGTTCGAGACTAATTATTTTAACGATCCTTACTTCAAATAATTATTTGAACGTAATCATTCGACGAATAATATTCGTCAATATTCATTCGGAGTCGAATTGATTATCGATTATTATTTCGAATACTCTTCTAAAGATGAGACTACTAAATGAATATTATGTGGACATTCATTTAGAATATTATTTCATTAAATAAATATTACTTTTGAAAATTCATTTAAGGTATTAAGTACTTGATGAATATTATCTTCAATATTCATCTGAAGCTTGATTTACTTATCGAATATTATATCGAATATTCCTTTAAAGCTTGGATTACTAAATGAATATTACTTGATATTCATTTAGGATATTATTTATTAAATGAATATTACTTTATTGATATTCATTTAAATTCCTAATTAATTATGAATATTATTTTGAATATTCATCCAGGGTTCTATTTAATCATCGAATATTATTTTAAATATTTTAAATATTCCTTTCAGGTCTTATTGATTAATGAATATTATTTGGAATATTCATTTGAATATTTAACTATGCGATAAATATTCTCTCGATATTTCTTCAAGAATTATTTGAAAAATACTCTGATTAAAGATATTCTTTCATATTCCTGAATATTCTTTAAATATTTTTAATTCAATAAATATTCTCTGAATATTTATTCCATACTTAGAATAACCTCAATAAGGTTTATCTTCTTCGATTATTACGAAAAATATTTCGGAGTCATATTATTATTAATCCTATATCAAGGAAGGTTCTCAGACATCATTCTTATTTGAGTCTACCTCCTTAATAATAAGGGAACCTTACTTGGAAAATGTTATTTATCTTGTCGACTTCCCGGTCATAAAGTATTCCCTTCACTCGCAACTCGGGTGCTGTTGACTTATTAAGTCGTTGCTTACTTTCTCATCTTTCGAGGGGTAAGATCACTGGAACAAGTTGATATCCGTTACCAAGTAATAGCTTGGGAGTTATTGGTAAATTTTCCTTTCCAACTAGATACGACTACTTTGTGGAGTCTTATCAACAAGTATTATACTTGGGGAAAGGGGGACGAACGTTACATTCAGAATCATGAATTCTATTTGAACTAGGAGTCGTGTAAGAGGCCGAGTAGCGCCGGTCCATCCCCTTTGGCCCAACCGTTGGCCGGGGAGAGCTAGTAAGGCGGTACACAAGTAAAGCCGTCAGTTCTTCCTTCTACCGGTAGTAAATCTAAATTGAGCTGTACGATCTCGACTGATCATCAAGATTGGAACAGCGGGCGCGGTGAATACTCCATCATTGGTTCATCATCCAAATTTATTTATTTCCTGCAACATGATTACTGTTGGCAGAGTTGGAAAAGGGTCATAACTGGAATTGCAACCTTTTCTTGCAAGTTCCTCTTCTTAATAACAATAAGAATATCTCGCTTACTTTGATGTAGCAGATATTTCTACAAACAAATACTTTAAGTTACCTTGTAACTTCATCGTTCATATTATACTGGCATCATTTCCGTAAAGGCATGGCATATGGTTTGAAAGATACTTTTGAACTGTTATACATTATCGTTCAGTCATATATTATTGTTGGTGGGCTATTGCTCACCCTTGCTTTATTATTATATCACAACAACAGCTAGACCAGATGACTCGCACAAGGCGCACTCGACGCGGGCGAGGACGATGAGACTACCAGAGCTGAAGAAGAAGCTATTGGTAGGGTATATTTATTCTTTCAGTACCAAGAATATGGTCTAGTATGCCTTATGTAAATGGATGGCAAAGAGTATGTATTTATATTGAAATTCTTTTGGATTGTAAGAACTCATAATGTGATTAATAAAAATTTGAGTGTTACTCTGATTTCATCTCTGGGACTATAACGGGTGTGTTTTATATTATTGTGTTGGGTTATAGAGACGTAATTTATTTTATGTTAAGGAAAGTTCAAGTGTTGTGGACAGAATTGGAAACCGTAACCACCGGATCCCGGACCCCGGATCTGGGGGTGTTACATCTGATAATTTTATTTCTGCTTAATCAATGTTGTTACGTTTCTGAGACTCTAACCTGTGTGTGTGTGTGTGTGTGCGGTGTGAGTTTATTATGGGGTCGATGGCTGTGTTATATATATTATGTGCAAGAACAGGTACGTTATTAATGGAAAATGGACCGTGAGTGCCTAGATCTCCGACCCCGGATCTGGGGGCGTCACAGAAATGGTACCAGAGCGAGGTTACAGTTCTCAGAAACGATAGTAATTTAAGAAAGCAACCCTAATAATAATAACAATAACGATAACCCTAATAACAACTTTAATAATACCTAGAACTCTCATCGAGTTTGTAGTCGGGTTATCGGATATAGCCCTGACTTTAAGGCCCGTGAGGGAACTACTCCTAAACCTTTCTTTTATGGTTAGTGACCCACCTTATTTCCCTTGTGTAGATGGAGGAGATACCAGACCCTGAGGCTTTCGAGAGAGAGCATGATGAGGCACTGATGCGAGAGACCGAGGATCCTGAGGAGGATATGGGTGCTGACTCCGAGCTTGGCCCCTGGATTACGCTGTTAGGAGATACTGATAATGAGGATCCCATTGAGGAGCCCTTTGTGAAGTTTGTTTCAGCTGGGAATAATGAGTCTGAGAAGAAAGTGGCTAAAAAGAAACAAAACAGGAATGGTAAATTAGGGATTAACAAGGACAACAATTATGCTTATGTGCCAAATGCCCCTAGGAAAGTTTGTCAAAATTGTTTTAGCACTAATCATTTAACTCATGCATGCAAGAAACCATCTGGTAGTGTTGCTAAACCATTCTATGATTGATCTGTGCCTTTAAGACGTAGAGACTCTCCTTTCTGTGATAAATTTGATTGTATGCCATGTAACATGAATGTAATGACTAGTTGCTTTAATTTGAGGAGACAATTCATGGAAGGTTGTATCAGTCACAATGTTCACACACACTACACAAGAACAAAGTCTTCAAGTCCTCCTAAAGTTAGGAAGGTGCCTCTGTCACCTAAGTCTAAGAACCCTGATTCTAAGACTTCTAACAGTGACAAGAAGACTAACATCAAGAAAATTGATAAGCATGCTGTTTATGATAAGACTGTTGCTAAGCCACATGGACCCAAACTTGTTTGGGTACCAAAGGAGAAGTAATACCTTTGTGTTTGCAGGGCAAAGAAAGTGAAAGAAAGATCATGTGGATTTTGGACAGTGGATGCTCAAACCATATGACTGGTGATATGGCCCTGCTATCACAGTATGAGGAGAAGGCTGGCCCAATGGTTGCTTTTGGAGATGACAGCATTGGCAACACACTGGGATATGGCAAGTTGGAAATTGGAAGTGTCATTATTGAAAATGTAGGACTGGTCAAGGGACTCAAGCACAATCTACTGAGTGTTGGTCAATTTACTAACAGAGGCTTCAAAGTGAATTTTGACAAAGATGAATGTTTGATCACCCACAAAAAGACTGGTGACTTTGCTCTATCTGGAGTAAGGAAAGGAAGCCTATTTGTAGCTAATATGAACTCTGCAAACAAGGACAAAATCTATTGCTTTTACTCAAAAGCATCAAATGAAGATAGTTGGCTGTGGCATAAGAAGCTATCACACTTGAACTTCAAAGGCATTAATTCTCTAATCAAAAGAGAGTTAGTAAGAGGCATGCCCACACTTGAATTCTGTCAAGAAGGAGTGTGTGAGGCTTGTCAAAAGGGAAAAATGAAAAGATCAAGCCACAAGTCAAAGACAGTGACATCAATAACCAAGCCCCAACAACTAATTCATATGGACTTGTTTGGGCCTGTCAATATTATGTCACTAGGAAGGAAAAAGTATGCTCTGGTGATGGTTGATGATTTCACAAGGTATACATGGGTAGAATTTCTGGCATCAAAAGATGAGGCTCCCCAAGTAATCATTGAGCATATAAAGAAAATTGACAAGGAAGCAAAGGCCAACAATGCAAGTGCGATTGCATTAAGGAGTGATAATGGAACAGAGTTCAGAAATGCCATGCTTGAAGCATTCTGCAAAGAAAATGGTATTTCTCAACAATTCTCAGCTCCAAGGACTCCACAACAAAATAGAGTTGTTGAAAGAAAGAATAGAACTCTGATTGAGGCTGCTAGAACAATGTTACTTGATGCAAAGATGCCTATATGTTTTTGGGCTGAGGCTGTTAGCACTGCATGCTATATCCAAAACAGAACCCTCATCAACAAAAACACTGGAAAGACACCTTACAACTTGATGACTGGAAAGAAGCCCACCCTAAAGTATGTTCATACTTTTGGAAGCAAATGCTTTATGTTAAAAAACAACTCAGAATATGTTGGAAAGTTTGATGCAAAAGCATTTGAAGGAATTTTTCTTGGCTACTCTATGGAAAGAATTGCATACAAAGTTTATGTCATCACTCAAAAGAAAGTTATAGAAAGCACGGATGTGACATTTGATGACAGCAAACTACCTGGATTAGAAGAAGCCAATGATGAAGATAAAGATCCTTTGAAGTTTGACAATCTAGATGATTCTGATGAGGAGATTGAAACTGAATTTGAGCCCACAATTCAACAAACTCAAGTGAATGAAGAAGCTGTGTCAACCAACAATGAAGAAACAAGCATCCAAGACACACCTGTGATTAGTGGAAACTTCACAGGGGGAGGAAATGTAAATGATCATGATCTGGATGATGAAGCAACATCAAGGCTGAGAAATCAATCTGAACATACAAGGAAATGGGATAGATCACATACTGCAGATCAGATAATTGGAGATCTAAATACAGGAGTGAGGACAAGGAGAGCAACTCTAAATGAATGTCTCTATGGTTGCTTTCTATCCCAAGTTGAGCCTAAGAAACTTGAAGATGCATTGTTGGATCCTGATTGGATAATTGCTATGCAAGAGGAGCTAAACCAATTTGAAAGAAGCAAAGTATGGGAACTTGTGCCTGAACCAAAGGATAGAACCATTGTTGGAACAAAATGGGTTCTAAGGAATAAGATGGATGAAAATGGTGTAGTCATAAGAAACAAAGCAAGGTTGGTTGCAAAAGGATACTCTCAATAGGAAGGCATTGACTATGATGAGACTTTTGCCCCTGTTGCCAGACTAGAGGCCATCAGAATTTTCTTGGCATTTGCTGCACATTCTAATTTCAAGGTCTATCAAATAGATGTCAAGAGTGCATTTCTGAATGGGGAGTTGGAAGAAGAAGTATATGTGCAACAGCCACCTGGCTTTGAGGATCCACAATTCCCTCACTTTGTCTACAGATTGCTTAAAGCATTGTATGGACTTAAGCAAGCTCCTAGGGCATGGTATGACACATTGTCACAATTTCTACTTGAGAATCAATTCTCTAGAGGCACACTAGACAAGACACTGTTTTACAAGAAACATGGTGGTGATATTATCTTAGTTCAAATCTATGTGGATGATATCATATTTGGCTCTACAAATGTGAAGCTGTGTGAGAAATTCTCTAAGCTCATGCAGAGCAGATATGAGATGAGTATGATGGGAGAATTAACATTCTTTCTTGGGCTACAAGTGAGTCAAAGGAAGGATGGCATTTTTATAAGTCAAACCAAATACATCAAGGATCTATTGAAGAAATTTGACTTAGAAGAATGCTCACCTGCAAAGACACCCATGGCCACTGCTACCAAGTTAGATGAAGATAGTAAGGGCAAGAAGGTAGATATCTCAATCTACAGAGGCATGGTTGGTTCTCTACTCTACCTCACTGCTAGTAGGCCAGACATCATGTTTGCAACATGCTTGTGAGCAAGGTTTCAATCAAATCCAAAGGAATCACATATGATAGCAATAAAGAGGATTTTCAGATATCTGAAGGGCACACCAAACTTGGGGTTATGGTATCCTAAGGACACAGGGTTCAATCTGGTTGGTTATTCTGATGCTGATTATGCTGGATGCAGAGTGGATAGGAAAAGCACCTCAGGTAGCTGCCAGTTTCTTGGACAAAGGTTAGTCTCTTGGTACAGCAAGAAACAACAATCTTTGTCAACTTCCACAGCTGAAGCTGAGTACATAGCTGCTGGAAGTTGCTGTGCTCAAGTGCTTTGGATCAGAAACCAACTTAGAGATTATGGACTTGTGATGGAAAGAATCCCAATCATGTGTGACAACACAAGTGCAATCTCTATAGTTTCCAATCCTGTCAATCATTCTAGGACAAAGCACATTGACATCAGATATCACTTCATAAAGGAGCATGCAACTAATGGAACCATTGAGTTACATTATGTTCCCACAGAGAAACAACTAGCTGACATATTCACTAAGCCATTAGATGAAGCCACCTTCACAAGGTTGGTTAGTGAGATTGGAATGCTGAATTCTTCAAATTCTGGCTGAGTGAATATATCAACTAGATTGTTGCAGCAGTAAATACTTACTTTATCAAATGCTCAATATTTTTAAAGTAAGTATTGGCTGGATTATGATTTATAAATATTCCACAATGCTGCATATGTTGAAAATCATACATCTTTAGCTTGAAATTTCTGTGAAATTTTGAGAGAATCACTATTTAATTTAGTAGAATATTCTTCAGTGAATATTTCTGGTAAATTTTAAAAGATAGTGAAAATTGAATTTTATGAGTGAAAAGTATAGTTCGATAAGTCAGACTTCTCGAATGGTTCATTGTTTTGTCATGGCTCGAGTTCTCGAATAGGCCTATCAAGAACCCTCCTGAGTTCTCGAATAGTGTCTTTTGAGAAATCGAGTAGCACACTTTGAGTTCTCGAATTGAGTATTTCAGTTCTCTAATGATGGAGTTCTCGAATACTGTATTTGAGTTATCGAATCATTTGAAAAGGCTGATTTCTCGCTGACACTTAATCGCTTTTTGAATTTATATTCAAAATTTCATTTCGCTCATAAAAACATATTTTATTTAGATTAGAATTATTTTCTGAGTTAAATAACTGCCAGCTGTGAGTTACAAACTGCTTGAGATATCGAATAAGCCTTTCTTGACTTATCGAATAGTTGTTTTATACTTCTCGAATGACTGACTTGTCGATACAAAACTTATATCTAATCGACAACTCAAGTCACTCACATATATACAATTCCACAACTGTTCAAATCATTTCATTCGATTTCTCATGCAGCTAAAGTTCCAAATCCTCTGTAAACCCTAACGTCAAAAGCTAAATTTCTTCTTCAACCTTCATTCTCTTCTCATCTTTCTATGTAACAATGGCAAATACCCAACTCACAATTCCTACCCACACCAATTTCATAGCAATCACCAACGATGTTGAAGCACCCAATGCAAACTTTAATTGCTTCGTTCGATGGATGGCTGAATCATACATCAAGGATGCACTCTCAGCCAACCCAACT
This sequence comes from Saposhnikovia divaricata, assembly GCA_036435485.1. NCBI lineage: Eukaryota > Viridiplantae > Streptophyta > Magnoliopsida > Apiales > Apiaceae > Saposhnikovia > Saposhnikovia divaricata. Next base: position 191,688,497 of record CM071597.1, read on the forward strand.
CTGTATCTAGATTTACTAGAACAGTTTTGGAGAACTGCTACTGTGGAGGTCGTGACCCTAGAGAATGCAATAACTTCATACGTAATCTATTGCAAGATTCAGGACAAGGAAATCACCATCACTACTGAAAATATGAATCAAGCACTGGGGTTACAACAAGGAGTGTATGACAGTCAAGCAACTGATCAGGAATTGGAAGATTTCTTTGATTTTATCAACTACTCAGATAGAATCAAGCTTGGAAATTTGAATAGGAAGTACTTGAGGAAGGAATGGAGCTATGTCTTTGCCACTCTTCTTCAAGTCTTCACAGCAAGGAAGTCCAGCTTTGATCAAATCAGCACACCTGTTCAACAAATAGGATATGTAGCATATGGGAGAAAGATTGATGTTGGTTTGATCATAATGCAAGAATCGTATGGGAGACTTGGTAAGAACTCAACCAAGAGAGGTAATGAAATTTTCTTCCCTCGCTTTATTCAATCTGTACTTAATTTCATATGTTAAATATAATTGATGTGTTTTGATCAGTGTTTAAGTGTTACAGGGAGTTATCAGAGTTTAGCTGGAAGCAGTCAGAGTTTGTGTAAACTCTGACAGTTGGAAGCTCGACAGAGTTTGTTAAACTCTGTCTGGAGGAAGCGCGTCTACTGTTCAACAGTGATTAAAGATTAATTATGGAAGCGATATCTTTGAAGATTGGATAGCTATCAAAGAGATCGAGTTGACATAGGAGACGTGTGACAATCTGTAATTGATATCATTGTATAGCTGATTATTAGGAATATCAATTAGAGATTGTATCGTAGCTGTATGTTATATAAATACAGATAGGTTAACCCTAGAAGGGAATCGATAACAAATTATCATTATTGTAACCTAGAAGCTCTTTGTGATATTTTACATCACGAAGAGGGTTTGAAATACAAGAAGTTTTTTAAGTGCATAAACGCTTTTACTTGTTAATCTCTCATACAAAGTTGATTATTATTTGTGTATTCGGCCTAACAAGTGGTATCAGAGCCAATCTGTTACTTTATTACAGGTTAAGATCCAAACACAACAATAATCATGTCAGAAATTCCTCCACCAACACCTACTGTTTCTGAAAAGGCTCCTACTACTGTGAGTCGTTATGAACCAATCAGGGTTCCTATTCTGAGGCCATTGGAGTATGCAATGTGGAAGGTCAAGATGACTATGTTTCTGGAGGCTACAGATCCAGAATATCTTGACAGGATTTATGAAGGCCCTCACAATCCTACAAAGCTATCTGTTGCAATTGCTGGTGAAGCAGCAAAAATGGTTCCAAAGGAAAAGAAGGACATGACTCCTGAAGATCTATCATCAATTGCTAAGGATGCAAAAGTTAGGCATTTACTTCATAGTGCCTTAGACAATGTCATGTCTAACAAAGTCATTAACTGCACCACTGCAAAAGAGATATGGGATGCACTTGAAGTCAGGTGTCAAGGAACTGCAGCTATTAAGAAGAATAGGAGAAACATACTCACACAAGAGTATGAGCATTTTGAGGCTAAACCTGAAGAGACCATGACAGAAACATTTGATAGATTCTGTAAACTGATTAATGATCTGTCATTGGTCAACAAAGAATATGATCTAGAAGACTCGAATCTCAAGTTTCTTCTTTCTCTACCTGAAAAGTGGGATGTGAAAACAACCACTATTAGAGACAACTATGATCTTGCTGAAACAGAGATTGATGAAATTTATGGACTGCTCAAAACTTATGAATTGGAAATGGAGCAGAGAAACAGGAGATCAAGTAGAAAAGGAAAGTCTGTTGCTCTTAATGTTGAAGAGAAGCCTCAGAAGAAAGAGGCAACAAGAAGGAAAATGAAGGGAAAAGCTTTGGTCATACACTCAGAAAGTGATTCACCAAACTCTGATTATGATTCAAACTCTTCTGAATCATCTGACTCTGAGGATGATGAAGAAGAAATGAGAAAAATGGCTGTGCTGATGGTGAAAACTTTCAAGAAAATGGGCTTCAAGAATTTCAAGAAAGGAAAAAGGTTTTCTAGGGATTCAAATGAAGACAGGAAAAGCTACAGGAAGTCTGATAAGAGAGATTCTAAAGGGAAGAAGGATAAGTCTGAAATTCAATGCTACAAGTGTAAGGAGATGGGTCACTATGCTCCTGAGTGCAAGAAGGGTAAAACTGGAAAGGTACTCTACACTAAAGGCAGAGATTGGGCAGATACTTCAGATTCTGATGAAGAAGTGAACTATGCTCTCATGGCTACTACTGAATCAGAATCCTCTGAAAATCAGGTACCTCCAACTACCTATGCTTATAATATTGATGACATTGCACAATTAAGAATTTTTCTTAAGTCATTGCATATAAGTTATAGGGATCAGACTTTAGAAAATGAGAGGATAAAAGCTGAAAATTCTGAACTTAAAGAGAGAAATAAACTTGTTGAAGAGAAACTTGAAAACATGCAACAAGTTCAGAAAGAGAGAGATGATGCTGTTTGCAAAGAACAGATTTTGCTTCAGAAATATAAACAACTAGAATCTGAGTTGGAGGAAGCAAATAAGAAAATTAGGACTTGGACTAATTCTGGAAAGGACACTCAACAGATTTTTCAAACAGACACTGTTGGTCTAGGTTATAATGAGGAAGATGAACTTAGATTTCAAAATCAAGTTAAAGTCAGAACTAAATTTGTTCATGGAACCAGTAATTTTTTGTCTGAGAATGAAAAAGAAGCTGTCAAAAGAAAACCAGTAAAAACTAGTGTTAATCAGGTTAATATTGGTTCAATGACAGATAAACAACTCAAACATAAACTGAAGGAGTTAAAATCTGTTGAGAAAAAGAAAGTGTCAAACAAGAACAGAAATGGAAAAGTAGGCATCACTTCAGGAAATAAACCAATGCTTGCTAGTTATGCTCCAAGAAAGACATGTCATAACGGTGGTAGTACTAAGCATCTTGCAAATTTCTGCAAGAAAAATAAAAATATAAATTCTTTACCTACAAAGTCTGAGGTAAAGAAGGATTTTGCTAGAACTAAGCCACAGACTCTATGCACACACTGTGGAAGCACTTGGCATTCCATCTATACTTGCAGAAAATATCATGCTATCTATCATAATTACTATGAACTGAAACCCAATCTAAAATGGGTTAAAGTTGATACTGCAAGTGCAAACACTGATACTGTTAGCTCAAACTCTGATAATGTTAATTCCGCTGCAAAAGCTAACAAAGTTAAGAATGCCAAAGGATCCAAGCAAGTCTGGATCCTTAAAACTAATCCTCAGTAATTGTTTGTGATTGCAGGGTAACAGGGAGGCAACCCTAGTCGTGGACAGTGGATGTTCAGGACACATGACTGGAAATAAAGCCCTGCTATCAGAATATGAGGAGAAGGCTGGCCCAAAAGTTTCCTATGGTGATGGCAATATAGGAAGAACATTGGGATATGGCAATATCAATCTTGGAAATGTCATCATCAACAATGTAGCTCATGTCCCAGGACTCAAGCATGACTTGCTATCTGTGAGTCAAATCTGTGACAAGGGATATCATGTAGATTTTCAACCTGAATATTGTGAAGTTATCAGCAAATCTACAGGAAAGGTTGTTCTAGTTGGTCACAGGCAAAACAACATTTATGAAATCAAGCTTTTGATAGACTCTGTTGGAAAAGCTGTTTGCCTGTCTACAAGAATGTCTAGTGAAGAGAGTTGGAAGTGGCACAAGAAACTCTCACATTTGAACTTGAACAACATCAATGAACTGATCAGAAAGGATCTTGTAAGAGGACTCCCAAAGACCCTGTTAAATGTTGATGGCCTATGTGACTCATGTCAGAAAGCTAAACAAAGGAAGTCATCTTTCAAGAGCAAAACAGAATCTTCTATCACTGATCCCCATCATCTTCTGCATGTTGATCTATTTGGTCCAGTAAATGTTATGTCTATTGCAAGGAAGAAATATGCTTTAGTCATTGTTGATGAATACACTAGATTCACCTGGGTGTATTTTCTAGCAAAGAAGGATGAAACTGCATTGACTCTGATGGAGCATGTGAAGCTTCTGGACAAAGGATCAAGCAACAAAGTTAGAATCATTAGAAGTGATAATGGAACTGAGTTCAGAAATGCAACAATGGAAGAATTCTGCAAGGACAATGGAGTGAAACAAGAATTTTCAGCACCTGGTACACCACAACAAAATGGTGTAGTTGAGAGGAAAAATAGAACATTAATTGAAGCTGCCAGAACTATGCTTGATGAAGCAAAATTGCCAACTTATTTCTGGGCAGAAGCTGTTCAAACTGCTTGTTTTACTCAAAATGCAACACTGATCAATAAGCATGGAAAGACACCATATGAGATGGTGAAGAAAAAGAAGCCTAACCTGAAATACTTTCATATTTTCGGGTGCAAATGTTTCGTTTTGAAGACTCATCCAGAACAGTTGACCAAGTTTGAGTTAAAGGCAGATGAAGGAATTTTTGTTGGCTATCCACTGTCAACAAAGGCATTCAGAGTTTACAATCTGAGAACTAAAGTGATCATGGAATCTATACATGTTTCTTTTGATGATAAGAAGATAACTGGACTTGAAGACAAAGACGAATATGATCAACTGAACTTTGAAAATGAAGTTTTAAACTCTGATGAAGGAAACTCTGATGAAACAATTCTGACAGACTCTGTTGAAACAAACTCTGAACCTCTACTGGTAAATTCTGGAGAAACTTCTCAGTCACAACAAAGAGGAGAACCAGTTGAGGGGGAGCATGATCAAGATGAAGACTCAAACACTGATACTGAGTCAACTGAAAAATCTGGATCAAACTCTGATGCTTCAAACTCTGAAAATTCAAATTCTGACTCTGGACAGTCAAGTTCAGGGGGAGTCTCAGAAAACGAAAATAGATCACAACAGAATCAGGAGAGCATGGATCAAGGGGGAGGATCACATGCTGATAGAAGTCATTTGCCTTCTGCTAGGAAATGGACTAAATCACATACACCTGATTTGATAATTGGTGATCCAGATGCAAAAGTAAAGACAAGAAGTGCTACTGCAAGTGAATGTCTATTTCATGCATTCTTGTCTAAAAATGAACCAAAGAAAGTGGAAGAAGCTCTTCAAGATGCAGACTGGATAACAGCAATGCAGGAAGAGTTAAATGAATTTGAAAGAAATGAAGTTTGGACCCTTGTACCAAGGCCAAAGAACAGATCTATTGTTGGTACTAAATGGGTTTTCAGAAACAAGACTGACAGTGAAGGTGTTATCACGAGGAACAAGGCTAGACTGGTAGCAAAAGGTTATTCACAGCAGGAAGGAATAGATTATGATGAAACATTTGCTCCAGTAGCAAGATTGGAGGCAATCAGAATTTTTCTAGCATATGCCTCTCACAAGAAATTCAAAGTGTTCCAGATGGATGTGAAAAGTGCTTTTCTGAATGGAAAGCTTGAAGAAGAAGTGTTTGTTGAACAACCACCAGGATTTGTGGACCCCAAATATCCAGATTATGTCTACAGGCTAGATAAGGCACTATATGGACTTAAGCAGGCACCAAGAGCATGGTATGAGACACTTGCTCAGTTTCTTCTAGAAAGTGGATTCAACAGAGGTACAATTGACAAAACTCTGTTTTATTTCAACCAAGGAAGTGACCTCCTTTTAGTTCAAATTTATGTTGATGACATCATCTTTGGGTCTACTAATGATAAACTCTGTAAGAAGTTTGCCAAGCTCATGCAGTCCAGATATCAAATGAGCATGATGGGAGAGCTTAGTTACTTTCTAGGCCTACAGGTGAAACAAACAGAAGATGGAATTTTCATTAATCAAGAAAAATACACCAGAAATCTTCTCAAGAAATTTGGTATGCTTGACTGTTCATCTGCATCAACTCCCATGGCAACAGCAACTAAACTGGACAAAGACACAGGAGTTTCAGTGGATATGACAAACTTCAGGGGCATGATAGGATCTCTTCTATACTTGACAGCTAGTAGGCCTGACATCATGTATGCAACCTGTCTTTGTGCAAGGTTTCAGGCAGATCCTAGAGAGCCACATCTGACAGCTGTGAAAAGAATCTTCAAGTATCTCAAGGGCACCATATCATTAGGTCTGTGGTACCCCAGAGAATCAGATTTTAAGCTACTTGGATATTCTGATGCAGACTTTGCAGGCTGTAAGGTAGACAGAAAGAGCACTAGTGGAAGTTGTCAATTTCTTGGTGACAGACTTGTTTCCTGGTACAGCAAGAAACAGAAATCAATCTCCACATCTACAGCTGAAGCAGAGTATATTGCAGCTGGTAGCTGTTGTGCACAGATCTTATGGATGAAGAATCAATTGCTGGATTATGGATTGAGGTACAGTAATATACCTATTTACTGTGATAACCAAAGTGCTATTGCTATGATAGGTAATCCAGTACAGCATTCAATGACCAAGCACATCAGCATAAGGTACCACTTCATCAGAGAACATGTGGAAGAAGGAAATATTGAACTACATTTTGTCTCTACAGAACAACAGCTTGCAGATATCTTCACTAAACCATTGAGTGAAGTTACATTTACAAGGTTGGTTAATGAACTAGGAATGATCTCTGGTTCTGACTAGAAATGTTGGTTAGATTCAAACTTTACTTATGTGATGTATTAATCATATTTCCTGATTGGTTAAATACTAAGTGAACTCTGTTGATTAAACTCTGTTATGCATACTCTCTTAAACTCTGTCAGCATGTCTGTATGTCATACACTGTTAATAAGTTTGATAAACTCTGTGAACTTTGAGTTGATTTTTGTCTGAATGAAAACACCAATGAAGAAATATGTATGAAGCATGATTCTCAGCAATTAATCATGAATCTTTCTGAGTTATTGAGATCTAATCTTAGATTGTGCAGAAAGTTAACACAGCATGATACTGGCTCATATTTATAGCATCTCTTAGTTTATTTTGTCCTAAACTCTGAGTCTATAAATACTGTGTGCATTACCTTTCATGAAGAACTACTGATGTTGATTAACTCTAAACTCTGTTAGTTATACTCTGATAAAATAAAATGTTTACTGCAATACCCCAAAGAAAGTGTATATAGGTTGTTATACTCCTTTGAGATTATGTTGGATACTAGGATGACCCAGGAACCTATTGGTATATAATATGTGCTAAAATTCTCTGATTTTTGGTGACTAGTTAAATACTAGGATGACCCAGGAACTTATCAAAATGATAAGGGCTAAAATTTTTGAATTTTTGGTGACTGGTTCCAACCTCTGATTACTGGAATGAAAAATTAAAATAATAATAATAATAAATAAAAAAATAAAAATAAAGAGGGTATAAAATAAAAATTACTGTATAAAGTTCGATTACTTCAGAGTTTAGCTTTCATCATACAGTCAGTGTTTACTATGACAGTTTGTGCATCCAGTGTTTATTGATTTACTTTATGGATTTTATGAAAAATTAGATGCTCTAAAAATTGACTTAGTAAACTCTGCTTCACACACACAAATATTCACAACTGTGCAATTTATGAAAGGGTTTCGATTATAAAGTTGGAGAATTGACAAACGCTGTTGATTCGTGATTTGCACTCTAAGGTAAATTTTCACTTGGACAATTTGAAAGTCTTGGAGTAAGTAGGGTTTTTGACAACTGTTAATCAGTGGATAGTTCATGAATGTGTTCTTTATATGATTACTTTAATTAGTTTTCATATTCTCTTCTTGATGCATTTTCTTGAAGAACAGTTCATATAACACAAATAACAGTTGCAGAACACAATGAATATGATTAGAAAAACAAAATTTTCATTGATAATAAGAAAGAGATTACAAGCAAATATTACATATTTTTGTTCTCTCTATCTGCTAATCTATTCAACAGGAAAGTACAAGGTCCGTCCACACCACTCCATTGTTAGCAAAAATTCCCAGATCCCATCTTTGCCACTTTATTTGGGTGGAAGTTGAAGGGATAAGGTTATTTTTGCTGACATATTCATTAACAATGGTTGGTGGTGGTGGATGAGGATGCCTTCGAGGAGAGCCATGCCAATGTTGCTTGGAGGGCAGCATCGATGTCGATCACCCTTGCAGGTTTCTCTCTCTCGAGCTCTTCCAGACCAGCATCCATTTGCAGCCACAGCGTCTCAAGCTGCCTTTCCCACTCAAACGCTTCAAACTCTTCACGAGTATAGCTGAAGATGTCTCTATTTTCGACAAGATGAAGGTTTTTCTCTTTGATGGTAAGGTTAGCCATTGTTTTTCAAGAGTATTTGGTTTGAAAGGTTTGTGATTTTACAGGGGAGACTGAAAGGTTAAAGGTTTAATGAAATAATCTGATCAAGTCTCTAGGCCTTAAATAGAGATGGGTAAGAACGAAGTCCTTAATCGCTTCGTATTCTGGTTATTAAAGGCAACAGGTAAACGTTTCAAATTCTGATTTTACTTGGGTCCAGATATTTTTAAAAGAGTATTATTTGATTTTTGTTAAAATCAAATATTTTAATGTTTTAATTTTAATATACTCTTTTTAAAAATAGGCGCACATGACCCACTCGCCCTTAATGTGTCCCACTTACCTATTATCGTGTCCCACTACACATTAATCAAGGAACTGATTGAGTGTTTGTTACATAAGAGATTGAGTTTTTATTAATTTAATCACTTTTGTGTCCAAACGAGTTTGCTTTATTCTTACTCTCACAGTTTTCTTATTTTTCTCTTGGGCACTCACGCAAACACCTTTTCTACATTCATATCTTTTGGAAATTCTTGGAAATTCTTAACTCAATGGCATCTAAAGCATTCACTGCTCTTGGCTTACGGTTTGTTCCTAATAACTATGAAGCTCCACTCTATCATGAACGCGTTCCAGAATCGTTTCATCTCATGCAGAATTTTTTGAGGGATTCAGAGATTGGACAAGCTCTGACTGGACCTGCTACTCTTTCTGCGTCTCAAATTGCTTCATTCTGGCAGAACTCAGTTTATGTGAATGGAGGAGAAAGTGGAACTCCTACCATTATCTTCACCTATGAAGACCAAGACCATGTGATTACTCCACAGACTGTACGAGATACGATGGGTTTTGACACACATACTTCTTATACTCTGGTTAATGAAAGTTATCTGAGAGACATGCTACAGGAGATAGGTTACATGGAATCTCTTGACAAGCTTGGCAGTATAAAGCGACCAAATCTCAGAAAGGAATGGAATTTCTTCTTTGATTGCATAACAAGAACATTCCAGAAGAAAGTCACAAACTGGGATGCCATTCCAATGGATAGTCTCCATATCGGGTATTCTTTGCTCTATGGTATTAATTTTGATTTTGGTCGATATGTTTTGATGAGCTTAGGTGATAAATTGTCAGAGTCTACCACTGTCTACTATGCTCGTTTCTGTCAAATGTTGTTCAATGCATGTGTACCTGGTCTTGTAATTGATGAAACTGATAAAGTTGATCCTTTTAGAGTCAATAAGCGCATATTCTCTGATATGACTAACAAGGATGTTGGTAAAGAAAATCTTCCTGAGTTTATCATGCCTCTTGCTCTACGAAATTTTCTAAATCAACCACAAGAACCACAACAAGACAAACAGGAACCACAACACGATGCACCACAACAAGATGAACCTGAACAAGAACCACAACAACCTGAACCACACCCTGAACCTCAACCAGAACCAAACACTGAATCACCTGCAAAGCAATCTTCACCCACTTCAAACTCAAACTCTGATTCTCCATTAAAATCAAAGTCTAAATCTCAAGGCGTTAAGAAAGCACTTGCTGAACGACATGCCAGTCTAAGACAGGCGGAAGAGACAAAGAGGAAATCAAAACGAAAATCTCCTGAAGCTGTTTACACTAGAAAAGGGAAAAGACTGAAAGCTCGAGCAAACATGCCTAAGTCACCACCTTGTGAAGAGGATTCAGATAATGTACCTCTAGCAAAACGAAGAAAAGTGATATTCTCTGATTCTGTGGATGAAGATATTGAAGCTCCAGAGGTTGTTTCACAGCAAACACCTCCTGTTGAGGTTGAGAAAGATGCAATACCTGCAGAGGATGTAATACCTGCAGAGGATGTAATGCCTGCAGAGGATAAAATGCCTGCAGAAGAGGATGCAAGAGATGGTGTTTCTCCAATAAATGTTGTTCCTGATTCATTTATGCCATTATCTGATCCTATCTCTAATATAGGTGTAGTTGATCAACTTACATTTGTTCCTTCTGAAGCTGTGGCATCTCATACTGAGATAATATCTGATGCTCACCACACTGTTGAAGAAGGTGAAGAAATTGATCAGGCAACCAAAGTAACTTCTCAGTCAATGCCTGTTGCTGAGCCTGAGCAACATGAAGAAAATCCTGAAAAGCCTACAGAAGATATTGCTAAATCTATGGCTGAAGATGAACCAGTTAAAGCTACAAGTGTTGAAGCTGAAGGTGACAGTAGTGCAAACTCTGATACTTCTCTGAGTGCACCAGTACAAACTGATGATAAACATACACCTTTTTCTCAACCTTGTACTTCTCATGAAGTTGAGAGAGCACAATTTGCCAAGAATGCTGCTGAATGGTACAAAGAAGATTGTATTTTTCCATCAAGAAGAGCAGCTAAGTTTGTTAAGCAAAGTGCTGATACTATCTCTAATCCAGAGATTCTTTCTTGCTTGAAAGCAACTATAGTTCAAGTTAAAACTCTAGATAGACGATTTGATGATACTAATTTGGCAATCACTTCTTTGCGAAATGAGGTTGTAGCTAGAGAGATGAAAATGGAAACACATTCAAAACTAGTGACTACAAAATTCTCTAAAGCTCAAGACAATATCCTTGCCAGACTGAGTAAAGTTGAAGAGAATCAGTCTGATTTATCTGCTAAAATTGATTCTATTGCTACCTCCCTGGAGTTAATTACTTCTATCCTTATGCCTGATGATGTCAAAAAGGGGGAGAGAGTTTTCAGAAGGGATAGTGCTGGAGATGGAGGGGCAAGTAACAAAGACAAAGGAAAGAAAAAGGCTGAGGAGGTTCAAACTCTGAGAACTAGTAAGTCATTCAAATCACAGTCTGTTGGGAGAAATACTGATACTCAAGGAACTTCAAGGACCAAGAGTTTACTGTTATCTTCAAATCCACAAACTGATGAAGAGTTGGCTGCTAAGTTGTTCATTGAAGAGAATGAGGAAGGAGTAACGATTGAAGACATTGAAGCTGAGGAAAAGAGTTTACAAGAAGAACATCTTAAAGCTTTAAAGTCTGATAAGGTACAAAAAGAAAAAGCTCCTAGGCCTGTTCTTAAAGGCATTGTGATCAAGGAAAATGTTGATGCTGATCAAAGATCACATTTATCTAAGAAATCAACAGAAGCTGAAGCTAAACTCAAGCTGAAAGGCATTGCTATGGAAGGAGAAGATTCAAAGAAGAAAGATACAACCTCTGTTGCTACACAAGTTGTGTTTAGACCTCTATCTTCTCAGTTGAAATCAGTTTTTGGTAAAGGAACACTTCATGATCCAGATGTGTTATCTGGAGTCTCAATGAATATTTCTGATGGAAAAGCTTTATCTGGTAAGATTGGAAATAATAAGGCTGGATTAGGCTCACATAGAGACAGAAGGCAATATACTGGTCCTAGAGATCCTTCTTCACTGGCTGTTCCAGGTCGTGGTGTACCTCAAGAGAGTCTGGATAGACTGGAATCAGTGCAGTTGGTTCATCAGAAGAGTTTAGACAAAGATTTTCTTCTTTACTTCATGGCTGATGGGACAGTATTCAAAGTTGGTGAGGATGATATCGGCTTGAAATATTGGGAAGAACTAGAGTATGTTCTATATCTTCTCAAGGTGAATAGTCGAAGGACTCAATCTGTTGCTAATGTACTAAGACAGAAGATGACTCAGAATCTGGCTATTAGAGGACAGAAATACAACAGCAGATACATTCCTAAGTACAGGGATTACCAAGGCAATCTCATTGAAATGAAGAAAGGTACTGCAAAGTTAAAAAATGATTTGGGAATCACAGTACTTGACTTCAATACTCAGGCAGAAAAAGACAGATTTATCAGACTGGGTAATGAAATGAGAAGAAACAAGATTTATGATCTTAGGGCTGCTATTTACCAAACAGATGAAAGTGATCCTCAACTCAGAGAAATCAAAGAAGCAATGAAGATTGAACTTGAAAATGCAAAAAGAAGATTGCTGATTGATTATCTCAGAACCATGCCAGATCTTGAAATGATTAGAGATTAAAGTTCTGTAAGAATTTTCTTATTCTCTATAGTTTTTAAGCTTAAACTCTGAATCTGTATAAACACTGTATTTATCATTTGTTTTGACATCATCAATTATTGTCATTAACTTGTACATTTTTGATAATGAACAAGTTGGGGGAGATTGTTAAATATAATTGATGTGTTTTGATCAGTGTTTAAGTGTTACAGGGAGTTATCAGAGTTTAGCTGGAAGCAGTCAGAGTTTGTGTAAACTCTGACAGTTGGAAGCTCGACAGAGTTTGTTAAACTCTGTCTGGAGGAAGCGCGTCTACTGTTCAACAGTGATTAAAGATTAATTATGGAAGCGATATCTTTGAAGATTGGATAGCTATCAAAGAGATCGAGTTGACATAGGAGACGTGTGACAATCTGTAATTGATATCATTGTATAGCTGATTATTAGGAATATCAATTAGAGATTGTATCGTAGCTGTATGTTATATAAATACAGATAGGTTAACCCTAGAAGGGAATCGATAACAAATTATCATTATTGTAACCTAGCAGCTCTTTGTGATATTTTACATCACGAAGAGGGTTTGAAATACAAGAAGTTTTTTAAGTGCATAAACGCTTTTACTTGTTAATCTCTCATACAAAGTTGATTATTATTTTTGTATTCGGCCTAACATCATAGATGTTAAATTGATTGAATTGCCTGTGTTAGACAAAAATAGAATAGGCTATCCGAAATCCATGACCAAACTCATTTTTGGTAGCTTGGAGACTAGGAATGATGTGGATGTATGGCTCAAAATAACTCCCCTTATGGAGAGTTTATTTAGGACTTACCCCCACAACATGCCAATATGTGCCTCAAAATCTGAGTTAGCTAGGCCCAAGCATGTAGAGCAAAATGCTAATCCAGGGCCTGCTAACTAACCCTCTCAGCCAAACACTTTACCAAACACAGAGACAACTGCATCATCCTCTCAAAAGGGTGATGTTAGTAAAAAGAAGAGAAAACAGGTTGCTTCTGAACCTCTAAAAATCTTAACTGAAGCAGCCTTGGCTGTAGAATTAGGCATAGCAAGTGAGGAACCAGAGTCACCCTTACTAAGGCCAAAGAAGAAGAAGAAGAAGAAGAAGTCTAAAACCACCTCTTCAGTCACCCAAATGGCTGAAGTTGTAAAATCAGGGGCAAACAGCTCACTAGGTGTATCCTCTCAACAGGGTGCATCTATAGAATCAAGCATTCTCCCCAATGCACCTACTTGTACAGAGTCAGCACATGGGAGTGATAAGGCTGGCACAACACTGAGTGGAGAGCACATCACATTTGAAACTCCCTCTATCTCTCAGGGGGAGTTGCCAAAATCTAATCTACAACACACTTCTCTTCCAGAATCTACCACTCATATTTCTTTGGAGCCTGCAACTCAAGCAATTGAGGAGCAAGGCATTGATCATCAAGAATTCTTTTCTCTTGATGAGCCAATGGATTCAAGTGACTTGGTGCATGACACCTTGCTCACCACCCAGGTACCACATTTAGATGGTCAGGGAATGCATGCTGGGGCATCTCCTAATGACACCATCACAAACACAGAGGATTCACTAGTTTTAACTAGAGACTCTGTGCCTATGTCAACAACTGTTGTAACTCATCCCACTTCTGTGGAGACAACAGTAGCAGAGTCTTTTCATCCAGTTACAGAAGTTGCATCTGTAACTGAGGAGTCTAGCTTGCCTAGCTCTAGCTCTCACTTTTTGTCCCAATGGTTGAAGCCTGTGCAACATGACAATGCTTCAGGATCAGGGTCTGTTCCACCACAAATGTCCATTGAAGCTCTCCAAAGCTATGTTGTGGATCAGATTCCTGAGTTTGTCAAAATAGCCCAGAACCTTGTCACCTCCAACATCTCAAATCCAGATTATGAAGCCATCCTACTATGCCATAGGGATGATGTGGAGATGTAGAAGGCCAAGATTATTGATGATGCTGAGAGAGATGGCAATGTAGATGCCTGGATGCAAGGAAAGTATGATGTAACTCTCAGTGAAGCACTTCAATATCTTAGAGAGGAATACATCACTTCACTGGGTTCAAATGCAAAATCCCTATCCCCTAGTGAAGTGTATGAAGCTGTCAATGATTCCTATAAGGGTTTTCTCAAGGCTGCACACTATCTTGGCAAGGGAGTCAAAACTGAAGTCAACAAGGTGAGTGACAAGACAGCCACTTCAGTAGAAGAGATAAAGAGGGCCTTTGATGCCAAATTTCCTCAACTAGACAGTGTGGTCAAAGATATCAGACACTGCAACACCACCTGCACCAAGATGGATAATAGTCTAGCTCTCCTTAAAGATACAGTCACAGGTCTAGGAAGCAAATTTCAAATTCTATCTGATCAGACTACAGATGACAATGCCATGCTTAGGACACTCTTTGCAAATCAATATGGAGACAAGCTGGTAACTGAGGTTCCTGTGCATGAGCTGTCTAGATTTGAAGTGCAGAGACTTAAAGAACAATCCCTGTATGGCTTCAAATCTAATGCATTATTCAGTAAGGTAGATGCACTCGAAAAGGAGGTAGCTACTCTCACTCAGTCCAATGCTCATCTTACAGACAAGGTGTTGGGACAATCAGATCTTGGCACTGCGAATTTCGATACAATAAATTAACGAGTACGAATAGAAAAATCACCTTATTAACGGTTGATTCCACGCTCTTCTATTGTATTCCCAAATTCCCTTGAGCGAAGTGTGGCCTTCGTCTTCTCAAGTTTACCTCTCTTCTTGCTCCTGGGTGGCTACCAATTTTTTTCGACCAGCCCCCAGTAAGAAGAGAATAGCAATATATATAGGCTACAATAGGGATCATGGATAATTAGGTTGGGCCTTCTAATTACATCTTGAGCCTAGCCCAATGTAATTAAATATTAATTCAATCCACTAAAGAATTAATATTTGCACTACCTTTCCTAATACCGTAATTTAATTAATTAATTCGGTTCCAATATTATTTGCTTATTAAATTCCCCATGTTTAAAATATCGCATGTCCATTAATTAAATAAATTACTGATAATTCATTTAATTAATATCTTTTATCCTTGATTATCCACTCAACCTTTATTTAATTATGCCGGAATAAATCCACCTGCAGGGTTTCACATAATTAAATCTTTTTGAGCTTTCAAGGGGACATCATTAACCCGAATATTATCAGGACATGGATTCCTTCAATAAATAATATCCCACCATATATATTATTTCATCACCCAAAATATAATGAAATAAATCAAAAGAATTATTTCATATATAAATCAAAGCATGTAAATAATATATACGTGTCAATTATTATTTCCGGATTAAGAACCTAAGCATTAATAATAACATAGAATCTTAGTTCACCTCCTTAATCAGTATAAGGGAACAATTCTAAATTTGATCCTGTTCAATATACACAAAGTATACTAGTATTATTTATTAGTCAATATAAACTAATCTAAATAATACTACAGCCATTCCAGTGGATTGTCTAACTCCACCTGTGCTGTGAACCTTATTATATTATATAAACCGTATTTAATAATCTAATATTCTGTATCCCATTTGATACTAGATTATTCATAATATATAATATTTAGACAACATGTAAACATTTAAATGATTCTCAATTAAACCGGCCAGAAATAAATGTAAATACTTCAAATAAATATTTTCAGTATACACCAACAATCTCCCACTTATACTCAAAATATTCTATGAGTATATCAGTGTTTATTTAATCCACTATTACACAGAAAACTATGTGTCCATCCATCTGACTCCTATCGCTTCCACATGCCTGTCAAAAACCTTGGCTGGCAAACTCTTTGTGAAAGGATCTGCCCGGTTGTCTTCTGATGATATGTGAGCCACAACTATATCTCCTCGCTTTACGATTCCTCGTATGAGATGATACTTACGTTCAATATGTTTAGCTGCTTTGTGATCTCGCGGTTCCTTCGAATTTGCCACAGCACCAGTGTTATCACAATACACTGTGAAGCTCCTAGGCAAATTAGGTACCACATCCAAGTCCAAAAGGAAGTTCCTGAACCATACAGCCTCCTTTGCAGCCTCAGAGGCCGCCACGTACTCGGCTTGCATGGTAGAGTCTGCAATGCATTTCTGCTTTACACTCCTCCATATAACGGCTCCACCTCCCAAAGTAAAAACATATCCCGAGGTCGATTTCCTCTTATCCCTATCTGATTGGAAATCTGAATCAGTATATCCCAAAGGAAATAGATCTGAGGCCTTGTAAATTAACATATACTCCTTAGTCCTTCTCAGGTACTTGAGTATAGTTTTTACTGCACTCCAATGTTCCTGACCTGGGTTCGACTGATATCTACTAACCATGCCTACAGCAAAGCATATGTCAGGCCTCGTACATAACATAGCATACATTAAGCTTCCACATGCCGAAGCATAAGGAACTGCTTTCATGCTCTCTATATCCTTAGGTGTCGAAGGACACTGCTCCTTGGATAGAGCCACTCCATGCTTAAAAGGTAGAAAACCTTTCTTAGAGTTCTGCATGTTAAAACGAGCTAATACTTCATCAATGTAGGGCTCTTGAGATAAAGCCAACATCCTTTTCTTGCGATCCCTTATTACTTTGATCCCAAGGATGTATGCCGCTTCACCTAAGTCCTTCATTTCAAATTGTTTGAACAACCATGCCTTTATTGATGACAACATCTTAACATTGTTTCCAATGAGTAAAATGTCATCTACATACAGTACTAGAAAAACCACTGCATTACCCTCACTTCTCTTATACACACATGATTCGTTTGGACTTTGATCAAATCCATATGACTGGACTGCCTGATCAAAACGAATATTCCAGTCCCTAGAAGCTTGTTTTAGTCCATAAATAGACCTCTTAAGCTTACAAACAAGATGTTCTTGGCCTTTCTTAATGAATCCTTTTGGTTGTTGCATATAGATGGTTTCCTCAAGACTTCCATTAAGGAAAGCTGTCTTGACATCCATTTGCCAAATCTCATAATCGAGATGAGCTGCTATAGATAAAAGAATCCGGATCGACTTAAGCATAACAACCGGCGAAAAAGTTTCCTCATAATCGATCCCTTCTTTCTGAGTATACCCTTTCGCAACAAGTCGTGCTTTCCAGGCTTTCACCTTTTTGTCAGATCCTCTTTTCTTCTTGTAGATCCACATACATCCAATGGGTTTTACACCTTTGGGTGGTTCCACGAGCTCCCAAACTTGATTAGAATACATAGATTCCATCTCAGATTCCATTGCCTTTTGCAAAAGATCTGCATCTTTATCTAGAATTGCTTGTTCGTATGTCCTGGGATCCTCATCATGTTCACCAGAGACCAAGTCCGAGGATTCTCCCAAAAACATGAATCTATCAGGTTGTTGAACAACCCTCCCACTACGACAAAGCACCGGTGTGGTATTAGTGACAGGTTGTGCATTTTCTTGTGGTTGATCTACTTGTACTATTGGCACTTGGGGATTATCTGTCCCTCCCACTAGTTCCTCTAAAACGATACTACTCATGGGTTTGTGTTTCATTATATAGTCTTCTTCTAAGAATCTAGCATTGGTGCTAACAATGATATCTCGATCCCTAGGACTATAAAATGAATAACCTTTCGTTCCCATGGGATAGCCTACAAACAACCTTACTTCTGTACGAGATTCTAACTTAGTCGCGTTCTTGTTCAGCACATGTGCTGGACAACCCCAAATCCGAATATGTCTTAGACTTGGTTTGCTACCAGTCCACAATTCTATTGGAGTCTTGGGAACCGACTTAG
This sequence comes from Saposhnikovia divaricata, assembly GCA_036435485.1. Taxonomy (NCBI): domain Eukaryota; kingdom Viridiplantae; phylum Streptophyta; class Magnoliopsida; order Apiales; family Apiaceae; genus Saposhnikovia; species Saposhnikovia divaricata. The sequence goes on from CM071597.1 coordinate 191,706,623, forward strand.
AAGGTACCAAGTTCAGAAGGTAAGCGGCTGTTTCTATAGCATATCCCCAAAACGACTTGGGTAAATCTGAATAACTCATCATCGATCTAACACTCTCTAAAAGAGTCCGATTCCTTCTCTCTGCTACACCATTCTGCTGAGGTGTGCCAGGTGCAGACAACTGGGATGCAATCCCATTTTCTGATAAATATTCCCTAAATTCTCCAAGCAAGTATTCGCCACCACGATCTGATCGTAGTGACTTGATACATTTTCCAAGATGTCGCTTCTCCGCAATTGCTTTGTACTCCTTGAATTTTTCAAAGCACTCAGACTTACGGCGCAACAAATAAATGTACCCATATCTAGAATAATCGTCAATGAAAGTGACAAAATACTCATAACCTCCTCTTGCTTGGATACTCATAGGTCCACATAAATCAGTATGAACCAATTCTAACACTTCTTTAGCTCTATTCCCCTTTGCTTTAAAAGGCCTATTAGTCATCTTACCTTCCAAGCAGGATTCGCAAACTGGAAATGGCTCCACTGCCAACGAGCCTAATGGCCCATCTACTACCAGTCTTTGAATCCTCCTCAAGTTAATATGACCTAATCTTAAGTGCCAAAGATATGTTTGGTTCAATTCAGAAGGTTTCTTTCTTTTATTTGAGCTAGAAAGAATGTTATTAGTTTCCTTATGTTGCAGCATTGCTTGGATAGGATTAATAATATATAAATTGTCTTGCAATGTACCAGAACATATAACTCGTTTATTCATCATAATAGAAACATTACGATCCAAACAAACATTATAACCATCCATGGCAAGTTTAGAAACCGAAATTAAATTCCTTCTAAACGAAGGTACATAAAGACAATTGTTCAAAACCAAAATCCTATCATCACCAAAAGATAATGTAATTATTCCAACTGCAACTACTGCTACTTTCGTAGCATCTCCCATGAACACATATATCTCGCCATCTCTAAGCATTCTGGATTGCTGGAACCCCTGCATAGAGTTACAAACATGGTCAGTGGCTCCTGTATCTACACACCAAGTGCTCGTAGATATAGCCGCTATATATGTTTCTGTAACTAGAGAAAGAGACATACCGGTATTGTTTGTCTTCTTAGGAAGAGGACAATCCTGTTTCCAGTGACCTGACTGCTTGCACCTGAAGCACTTGCCCTTAGGCTTTTTCACACCACCTTGAACTCCCACTGCATTAGCAATCTTTCCAGCTTTCTGTGTCTGAGTCTTTTTCTTCTTCTTACCTTTCGGTTTAGATGAAGAAGCTTTCTCGGCCACATTCACTTGAACATTCTGCTTAAAGAGTCCTTCAGCTGCTTGAAGTTCTGTCAGAAGTTCCGCGAGACTATACATCCTTTTGTTCATGGTGTAATTCAAGCGGAACTGCTCAAAACTTTTGGGCAAGCTCATAAGGATGATATCGATCTGGGTTTCCCCATCAATATCAGCACCAAGGATCTCCATCTCATTCAGATGAGACATCATTCTGAGAACATGATCCCTTACAGGTGTTCCTTCAACCATCTGAGTGTTCATTAAAGCCTTCATTGCTACTTGCCTAGCAGCCCTATTCTGTTCTCCAAAAAGTTCCTTGAGATTAAAGAGCATATCTGAAGCAGTGGGCATAGCCTGATGCTGATGCTGCAAAACACCCGACATTGCTGCCAGAATGTAACATCGCGACATCTCATCAGCCTTAATCCACCGCTTATAATACTCCTTCTCACTTTCAGGAGCATCTTCAGCAGGCTGGTCTGGCTTGGGTTCATAAGTACAAAATTTGTACTCCTCAGCAGTCAACACTATGTCCAAATTACGTTTCCATTCAATATAGTTCGGTCCAGTAAGTTTGTTATCCTTAAGTATGGTGAATAGTGGATTAAAGCCCATAGTGATCTAATCCTGAGAATCATACATGTAACACATAATCAGATAGTTGCATAAATCTTAAATCCTATTGGTTTCCTCTAACAATTAATTAAAATTAATGCACTAATATTTAAACACCATAAGTATCTGGTACGCCACGATGGATGACTTATATACCACTTAAATTCGTTTAAATATTACTTCGGTCCTATTACTAAATAATACGCCACGTTAGGGTGGACTATATATTATTTTTCATAGCTAAGTGTATACCATTATTAAATCTTAAATTAATAAAAAGACTGGATACCACCATTAAATATTTCAAATCAATAATCGATAATAGGATAATTCCCAGATCGGGGGGAGCATTGTCAAGAGGCATCACTTAAGACCCCTTTCTAGACAGAATCATCCTTTCTCTCAATATTGAAAATCTATATTCAATCAGTGGTACCCTTCTAATTAATCGAATTCTATGAAACTTGGTACGCCACGATGGGTGGCATGTATACCTTTCAATATTCGTAATTAATTTAGGAAGTTTGTTCTAGTAATATCCATAACACTACCTGACACCATAAATCATACGCCACGATGGGTGGCATGTATATAATTTATATTCGTCTCGGTGTTAAATTACATACAAACAATAATGGAGATCATGGGATTTAATTCCTAATTAATTCCCTCACCCACTTAGAATTTTTATTTAAAATTGAGGAATTTTATCTAGATGCATCGCCCTATGTTATTTTTTCGAGGTCCACATGTTATAAAAATAACAAAACAAAGAACACATAACATAGCAGCATGCATCATAAAATTAAAGCAATAAATAAAATTAATGTCCATGTCGTCCTAATTATGTTAAACATGCAATTAAAAATTACACACATAATTAACAACACACATAATAATTATTTAAAGCAATAATTAAAAATTAAATAGCGGAATTAAAATTAAAAAAAAACATAATTTAAATCCACTATTATGGCCCCGCTGAAAAAAAAACAGCTGTAGCCTGAGAACCTGACAAACTATGCGCGCATCTGCAAAAAAAAATTAAATTTTCTGCCTTCCACACCAGTAACGCAGCTTCAGGATGCGTTTCACCCTTACAGAACCTGTGGCGCAGGTTCGACATGCGTTACACAGCAAGAACAGGCTGTGGCGCAGGTTCAACATGCGTTACACAGCCAGAACAGGCTGTGGCGCAGGTCTGACCTGCGTTACAACCTTTTCCATGTGTTTCCACGCGCTGCATCATCTCCAGACTTGTTTCTTCACATCACTTTGAATTTCAGCCGCCGCAGGAACAAAACAGACACCAGCAGCAACGCAGCGGATTAAATTTGGTCTCCGTTTTGATTTTCGATCGCACGTAATTGTTACAAAATATCCGGATCTTAATAAAATCCAACAAACAATTACAAAAAAGTAGATCTAATACAAAACTAATTTTGCAAAATCTATTCTAACACGATCAACCCTCGTGTTTTACAACCACGATAAACCACGTGGAAACCAAACAAAATAACCACGATTAAACCACGTGGGATCCAAACACATAATTAAAATTACATGGCCATAATAGTGGATACTAAACAACCTGCAAAAGATTATTATCCAAGCACACCACTATACACATGCATATATAATTACGACATGGACATCGTATCAAAATTCGCAGAACCAATGAACCAGGCTCTTGATACCAATTGTTGGGACAATCAGATCTTGGCACTGCGAATTTCGATACAATAAATTAACGAGTACGAATAGAAAAATCACCTTATTAACGGTTGATTCCACGCTCTTCTATTGTATTCCCAAATTCCCTTGAGCGAAGTGTGGCCTTCGTCTTCTCAAGTTTACCTCTCTTCTTGCTCCTGGGTGGCTACCAATTTTTTTCGACCAGCCCCCAGTAAGAAGAGAATAGGAATATATATAGGCTACAATAGGGATCATGGATAATTGGTTGGGCCTTCTAATTACATCTTGAGCCTAGCCCAATGTAATTAAATATTAATTCAATCCACTAAAGAATTAATATTTGCACTACCTTTCCTAATACCGTAATTTAATTAATTAATTCGGTTCCAATATTATTTGCTTATTAAATTCCCCATGTTTAAAATATCGCATGTCCATTAATTAAATAAATTACTGATAATTCATTTAATTAATATCTTTTATCCTTGATTATCCACTCAACCTTTATTTAATTATGCCGGAATAAATCCACCTGCAGGGTTTCACATAATTAAATCTTTTTGAGCTTTCAAGGGGACATCATTAACCCGAATATTATCAGGACATGGATTCCTTCAATAAATAATATCCCACCATATATATTATTTCATCACCCAAAATATAATGAAATAAATCAAAAGAATTATTTCATATATAAATCAAAGCATGTAAATAATATATACGTGTCAATTATTATTTCCGGATTAAGAACCTAAGCATTAATAATAACATAGAATCTTAGTTCACCTCCTTAATCAGTATAAGGGAACAATTCTAAATTTGATCCTGTTCAATATACACAAAGTATACTAGTATTATTTATTAGTCAATATAAACTAATCTAAATAATACTACAGCCATTCCAGTGGATTGTCTAACTCCACCTGTGCTGTGAACCTTATTATATTATATAAACCGTATTTAATAATCTAATATTCTGTATCCCATTTGATACTAGATTATTCATAATATATAATATTTAGACAACATGTAAACATTTAAATGATTCTCAATTAAACCGGCCAGAAATAAATGTAAATACTTCAAATAAATATTTTCAGTATACACCAACACAAGGTACAAACTCTAACTAAGCAGTTGAACACTCAAGCCACCACCACAGCGGATGTTCTTCTGCATCAACAATCAATGTTGTCTGCAATGATGAAGCACATGGGTCTCCCTCTACCTGAAGAATCTTCAACCCCAAAGGTCAATACTACAGCCTTTGTGCCTGATAACAAGCCTAAGGGGGAGAAGAGGACATTAAGGAACTCAAATACAAAGGGGGAGAAACCACCAGTAAAGGGCATCAAAATCACTGAAGGTGCTCATCAAAGAACTTCAAAATCTCTAATTCATGTGCTTGGCAAAGGAAAAGACAAAATTGATGAGCCTCCTACTTCTCTACCAGTTGTCACTCTACCAACTGTGCACATCACTACTTCCAGTGGTCAAAATCAAACTATCACAACCACAGTGGTTGCAGGGAGTATGCCATCTGATAAACCTTCACTCTCCATATCTAAAAGTGCCAAGCCTGTAGAAGTGCAGGTGGTCACTGAGGCCAAGCTACAAGAAATTGCAAACTCAAATGTTTATCATGATGATGCATTCTTGGAGTTTCTGAAAGTCTCAAGAAAACAGGCTGGTGACACTCAATTGTATCTAAGGAGCTTGAAGGATCAGATCGATTACTTCACTGTGGTACCTAGAAAAGTTGATAGCTCGTGGCTCAAGGAAGTAATGATGGTAGCAAAATCCAGAATCTGGCATCTAACCTACAAAACTCCACATGCCTTGAAACATTCAGAGATAGATGCACTGATAGAGCTCATAGAGAAGAGGAATGTAAATGAAAACAATAAGAGTCTGTATGATGACTTGAGGAATGGCCAACCTTCAAGGCTGCCAGAAGTGATTAAGAAGCCATGGACCATCATCTATCAGTCTGGCACCAGAATTGAAGAGATTAAACAATTGGTCATTCCCAATGATCTCACTTCTCGAAATCACAGACTCATTATTTCCATTATTGATCTACTGCAAAAGAAGAAGGGGACAAGTACTGCTGAAGAGATAGAGGCACTGCACATTCTCAGATCATACATTGCAACTGGTGTAATTCCAGAAATGGCCAAGCCAAGGAGGAATAAGGATGATGAAGATGAAGACAAGAGTGATGGGAGGAGAAGTCATCACAGGAGTGATAAGGGGGATGAGGACAAGAAGAAGAAGAAAGACAGCAAGGATAAGAAGGATGATGACCAAGGCAAAGTCTATGAGAGGAAGAATGGAAAACAGCAAGCCTTAGGCATTGCTAGCAGTAATCTCACCACAACACAAGACTCTAAGTCTAGGGTGAATGCTGTTAGTAATGACCTACCAAAATCTAATCACATGGCTTCTGCAACTGTTTTACCACCTCAAGAAAAGAAGAAGATTCAAGTCAAGAAACCATCTATACATTTCAAAAAGCATACTGCTAATGGAATACTACAATGGTCCACAAACAAAGGTCACATGCTACTGCCAGGCAACCATGTCAAAAGGATCAAATTCAAACAAGCTGCAAGGAAACCAAAGCTATCAAAGTCAAGGACTCTGACAATCTATCCAGGCTTAAAACTCTAACCACTAGATGAAGATTTTGATGAAGACCAACTTCAATTCTTACAAGCTCAAAGAATCTATCATGTTGCCATTGTTGATAACTGCCTTGAGATCAAATATACTGATGGAAGGGATGAGAAATTCAAACAAGGAGGATGTCAACACTGGGGCAAACTACATGACATAGAAAGAATCATTGCATTGTTGAGCTCAGAAGATAAAGTGGAAAGAGTATGGAAGCTGGAGCTAATTGATTTTGTGAAGATGAAGAGAGATCAAAAGGAGAAAATCAGAAAAAAGTGTCTTGAGAAATGGCTAGCAAGGGAGAAAGAAATTGAGAGACTGGAGATTGAAGCAGAAAAGCTAAGGGCAAATGGATTGTGTAGAGTTCAGTTTAACCCCTATGTGGTGAAGTATAGGAGGAGAAATGGGAATCAGATTCACATCAGAATGAATCTACTCAACCACTATCCTACAAGCATTCTGAATTCAGTACTTGAAGATTTCAAAGACTCAATTTTGCTTGAAGAATTGGATGCTATGGCAGAAATAATAAAAGCTATGGATGAGAATACAAGGAAGGAGAAAGAAAGAAGACAGAAAGCATATGATGATTTGCAAGCCAAAGCTATGGAAAGGGAAACAAATGACAATGGCTAGTACTTCATCATAGGCTGTAAGATTACTCACCCTGTAGTTCTATCCACATTGCTAATCAAAATTCATACATGTACTGTCAAGTTTCATCTTTATGTATGTTAGGCTTGTTATCAGACATGAAATTGTGACTAAGGGTCTTACTCACAATTTGGGGGAGATTGTTAGTCACAGAGGCATGCCTGAATACATCTAATAACAAGCCTAAGTATGTGTAATGATATGCATTACCTACATGACCTCTTAACTGAGGGAACCTCTAGTTGTAGAGTTTCTATTTGTTCTGTACTTGTAATAGGCATCAAATTCTAGTTGTGTTACTGTACTTATAAAGTCAAGAATAATGCTTGAAAGAAGTTCCAAGGTTCATGCCTCAAGCAAGGAGATAAAGACTGCCAAATAATCACAGTTGGGATTTGAAGAAATGAAGAATTTGCCTAAGTACCAATTCGAGAAGTACATTTGTCTATTCGAGAAGTCTAGCATTCGAGAAGTCAGAGATTCGATATCTCAGAAGACACTATTCGATATCTCTGAATACACTGTTCGATATCTCATTCGATATCTCAGAGATTCGATATGTCTATTATTCTATTCGAGAACTCATGGAGTCAACAAGTCAAAGCATCATTCGAGTTCTCTAAGAGTCAACAAGTCAATGATCTATTCGATATCTCAAGGACTAAAGAAGTTATTCGACATCTCAGGGATTCGATATGTCAAAATGCTCTATTCGATATCTCAAGGAATCCCAGAGAAAAGAGCTATTCGGGAAGTGATTCGATATGTCAATATAACACTATTCGAGAACTCAGAGTTATCGATTAAGTCAACTCGAGTTCTCGAATCAATCACTTAGCCACTTCTCGAATACATTCTTGGAGACAAAATACTGAAGAATTGTACAAGTCAGAAACCTGCAACAAGCCGAGACGCTTTATTTGACTATGTACTATAAAGCAGATTGGAAAGCCTACAAAGAAGCTTGGAAAGATAAGACAAAGGGACAAGGAGCTAAAGAAGTGGATCTGAACAGGCTTTGCAAAGTCAAATCTGTAGCCGTTTGGACTCTTACTCAAATAAGATAGACAGACTGGAAAGTATTTTGTTTACCTACCTTATTTGTAGTAAGTAGATGTATTCATGTCTATAAGGATACAGCCTCACTTCCTTAGCTAAAAAGAGGTGATAAGTTTTTCAAGATACATCACAAGAAATATCTCTCTAAGAAAAACGAAGTTGAGAATACTACCATTTGTATTCACAGATTGTAGCAAAATCTTTATCTAATAAAATATTAGATTAAAGTGATATTGTGTTGTGTTTGTCTTTGTTATCTGTTCTTACATATTTTACACATTCAACACATATCTTGTTGCAAAGATTCAAGAACAAAGAAAAGTTCAAGAATCCATTCACCCCCCCTCTGTATTCTTTTACTGTATTCAATACTCAACAACAACTATAATTTTTGGAGATGAACTAATACAATCTAATTCTAGTATGTAAGGTAATGGTTGTTTACAAGTGAAGAAATGAAGCCTATTTATAGGAAAATTTTAGGGTTTTAGGTAGGTGTGGGTGAATCTTGGCCCTTGATTTAGTTTTGGGTTGGCTAAATCTTGGCCATCCATTTTGGTGGCTACAAAAATGCACCACCCTCCCTAGCTTTTCATTTTCTTCTTGTTTTGGTCCTTTTTCTTCTTTTGCCATTTATTTCTTTATTTTGCCATTTCTTCATTTTTTTCTCGAATTTCCTGAAATGCAACAAAATAAATTATTAAAATACGAATTCAAACAATAAATAGGTAATAAAAATATGCAAAAATATGCACTTATCATTCTAAATTATATTTTAATCCCATCTGAAGAAATTATTATTGGCACACATACTTGTATGAAGAAGTTAGTTTTCTACTTATATAAGAACAGATACCCATGTTTATACTCCAATCATGGTATGTAAAAATAAGTCTCAAATTATCATACCCAATAAATTGCATGTATGCATGAGCGCATCACTGTATTTTCAGTGTTAACATCTCATATTGGCTCTCTAGAGCTGCCCATTTCCCAAGCACAGTTCTGCTTCTATGTTAGTCTCTTATTTCAAGTTAGTTTGATCATTGCCCATGTATCCTTTAGGTTGTCAGTCCACATACAGTCAAAAATTTTGAACAGTTGACAAGATCTCTGTCCTAATTGTCAAGTTAAAGGCAACATGTTTGTTTGTCATATATGTCTTCCACTATATGACACAAACTAAACCCTGGTATATACCCGCGCAAAATCTTTTTTAAATAGTTACATACATATTTTTGATAGAGGATGTGAGGATGAGGATTTGAACCCATGATATAGCCTTTGGGAGGCATACACCTTATGCTATCCCTTGATCCTCGATACCTGTGCCTTTGTATCCAGAAAATTGTGGCAGTGGATAATATCAATGTAATGCATGGGTGGATATATGTAGATATGCAGGGACTATAGTCTATATTGTTGCCTACTTTACTTGATTATTGAAGTTTATAATTCATTTCTAAATGTTATATGCCCACCCACATTAGAATTGCTTGCTTTTTAGAAATTTGGGGACATAATGCATACACGTCTTTTAACAACTCCTAGACATTAAATATCGTTAGTGTTTTTGTCATTCTTAGAAACCTGTTTGTCCAGTTCGTATATGTTTTTATGTGTTGATAGTCAAAGGTGTAAATAGTTAAATTTATGAATCTAGGCAATAATCTGACATTCTTTTATGTGTTATCGGTGTCCTTACCGACCTCTGTGATTGTGGCCATCTTCCGCTCCCAGTGCCTTAATCTTTTAATGTTCATATTGTGTGCTTTCAACATTTTTTGGATAGACCACATGTTCAGTTATAAATAATTTTTTGTCACACATATTGTCAGTCATTCAAGTTAACAATCTGCACATGCAAGGACTACCGTGGAAACAGATCTGCTCTTTTTGACAATGTTGAGGAGGGTGGCATTAGGGCAGCAGCTTCTTACTCTTCCCACGAAATTGACGAACATGAAAATGATAGAGCAATGGAGGGTTTTCGGACAGAGTTTTGATGCTTAAAAGGGTAGGTGAAGTTGATATATTGTAAATAATTTTCTTATATGTCTGTTGAATAGTGTAGAACATGTGGACTTGGAAGTAGGGGGAGCAAACCCCGGTTCGGTTCGGTTTTCGGGTAAAACCGGAACTGGAACCGCATGTCCTCGGTTTTAAAAATCGAAAACCGCAACCGCAACCGAACCATCGGTTTCGGTTTTTATCGGTTCGGTTTCGGTTTTAAAATCGATTAAAATAAAAATAAGAAAGTATTACAAATTAATTAAAAAAGTAGTTCTACCATAAAGATATAAATCATCCAAATGTATTCATACAACAGTTTTTAAAACTTGAAACAATAAAAAAAATGGCCGATGTCCAGTGTGGCAGTGACCAGTTACACAGTCTGTGTAATGTGTATAGCTCATCCTGAGGCCCAAATACAACAACAAATGTTAGGCCCGATTATTTTTTATCTCAGTGACTATCTACTTTACTAATATGATTTATATATATATGTATGTTTAATTTTAAAAATATTTATAAAAAATATAAATATTTATTTATATAAATAATCAGTTCGGTTTCGGATTTTTTCGGTTCGGTTTGAACCTAAAACCGTAACCGCAACCGTTAAAATCGGATCGGTTTTTAGATTTCGGTTTCGGTTCGGTTTTTAACGGTTTCGATTTTTTCAGTTCGGTTTTCATCGGTTTCGGTTTGATTCGGTTTTTTACTCACCCCTACTTGGAAGTGCATTGCACTATTACTAGTTTTTTCACATGTGGACTTGGAAGTGCATTGCAATATTACTAGTTTTTTCTATTGCTAATTGAAAAAATTCACACACCCATTTTGCCTTCAATAAGGCTTGAACCCTTGACCTCCTGTAAGCTGTAATGGCATTGAGGATACCAGCATACCAAGAGGTCTTTGTTTTGTTTTAGATTGACGTAGTTATTTTACCTTTTATTAGTGTCTCACTTTGTCAGAAGGTGAGAACATTGAATAATAAAGTCTACTTTCCATCTGCTTTCAGGCAGGATCATTTTAATAAAGATTTTCATGTTTGTTGGTTTCTTACATTTTTAAGGTTTTTGTTCATTGTAAGAGATGTAAGGATCAGTATCTTTTCTGTAGCCTACATGAAGCCGTTACTAATTTCTACTTCTTTGGTCATTGGAATAAGCAATTTAAGTCACCGACACTTACATCATGCCCCACACTAAGTTTTTTATAATCCTTGGCTATCAAGTTTCACCTCCTTACTTAAGTATGTGGGAAAAATTTAATCATTGTTGTATATAATGGATAGGCTTGCCGATTTAAGTTCATTGTGTTTTTTTGTTTTAATTCAATTTGCATTATTTTTTACAGTGAAGAGATAAAAGAAGCTAGGTTTAGTTTAGCAGGAAAGATAGCAAGAAAAAGCTAGGTTTAGATGCTAGTAGTTTTGTAGTTTCATGCGTCTTGAGGACTAACATTTATGAATGCATGTCATCTCAACAGTTGACAGGTGATATCCATGAGGAAGTTGACAGTCATAATCGCATGTTGGACAGAATGGTAAGTATGCTGTATTCAGAAGGTCAATTTTGAATGTTGATGCTGCTTCTCAAGTGAGTGCTGTACTGATCGTAGTTTTGTCATATGACTTGCCCTTAACTAACTTGATGTAGGACAACTTTCAAAACAACGATTTATTTAATAAAAACGATAATAAGATAGATTTGGGTGGATGAACCGCAAAATACCCATTTTACTGAATAAACGAATGCTGTCCATTTATAAATTTTCAGGACAATTGCTCAACATCACACACACACAAACTTTTATATATATATATATATATATATATATATATATATATATATATTGTAAAAATCAAATTGAGAATTAATGAATAATATTTTCGAGTCTTTTGACAGGTTTAAAAATAAAATAAACCTATAAATGAAGTTTGATAATTCATTACCTCAGCTATAATTTACTTAGATTTTTAGGAAAATTTTCGATCTCGTTTTAGATTTTGCCTTTCATTTGTTAGCACATCAAACATTAATATTGTATCATTCAGACTAGAATTCAAAACTTATAATAAATATTGTAAGAATTTAATTACTCCAAAATTTAAGCCATGGGTTGTTTTTACTCTCCTAACCTAATTTTTATAACTAGGTTAATAAAATACAATTCTAATTATTTTTCCAAATATTAAGGACATTTTGAGCAATTTTTAAATGAAGGGACTTATTTGTACCCATAATCAAAACACAGGTATTTATTTGCTCTTTAAACCTATATTATTTAATATACGAGAAAAAATTGAAAATAGGAAACTAGGAAAATTTTCTACACGGGTTTGCTTTCTCATTCATTTGTCGCCTCTGTAACTTTTCTCTACTGCGTATCTCTCTCAGGTAATCTTAAATTCTTAATGCCTACTCTAGCTACATTTTAGTACTGTATACACACACATCATCGATTCGATTATATAAATCCATGTATGTATGAATTGAAATTGGGATCGATTATAGTAGTTCAATAACATATTGTATGTATGAATTGAAAATGTAGTTTGAATCTTTGATACTCACTCCATCTCATCGACCCATTCACCTCCACAACAATTTTTGATTTACACGAGCACGAGATTTTGAGCTCGAAATTGATTAATATAGTTATGAGCACTATGTGTTTGATGAAGTGCGTCAATGGGATAGAGATTCTGTAGATGTTTATACTGCTGAATTCACTTTTGGGAAATGGGCCTGAGACATTTACGGTTCTGATATCTGTATATATGTTGCAAATTTGAGTGGTTTGTTTTATTCGATTTTTATCTTTATATGATTATATATTGTTTAGTTGGTATGAGGTCTTTCAAGCTACTTATCTGTTGTATAATCGTATGGGAAGTGTCAGGAAGTATAACCTTAGATATGGTCACTTCCAGAGAAGTATCAGTTTTGGATAAGTTTAAACTTGTGTTTTAGTTTTAGGTCACCTATGACTAAAAATAGCTTTCTTGACACTCAATTCAAGTATATAGTACATGGTTTGGAACAAACTAGTGATATTTACTTGTTATGCAGTATAAAATTTAGACCTTACTTGTTATGCGGTATAGAATTTAGATCCTTCACTGATTTTTTTTCGCTTAATGGGGTTGTTTCCATAATAATGATTGTAGATTGATCTGCATGTTTCATTGGTAATTTTTTTTATTTCTTATATTGCCCACTTATATCACTTTGCGGTATGTTCTCTTCCTTTCTGTACCATACTTGAAAGCCATATTTACTCAAAGGTGAAATTCAACTATCTACTTTTGATATGTTCTTAAATTGTACGGAGTCCAAAGACCTAAATATAGAGCCAGGAAAGTAATTTGTAAGAAAGTAGGTGCTAGTTGTTGCTCCCGATCCCTTAACCCATTTAAAGGCGTTTTTGTCCTGGAATCACATAAATGTAAAGAGCTATACTTGTACCAATAAGTATTCATGGTAGGTGATATGTGCACACCTCCATTTTATAGGTGCACACCCAAAATGGGTTATAGGACCAAAATGATTATATTAAAATTGTATTCATATTTGTATTGCATTAGTAAATTGCATAGATTTTATTTAGAAAAAAATATGTAAATCATATTACATTATCAATAAATAATTTAATTTAAAATTTGTTGAATACTTATCGATTACTGAATTAAATAATCTTTTTTTGATAAAAATCAAGTATAACGCTTTCTATTATGGTAATGTATGTCTAGGAAATATGCGTTTATTTACAATTAATATTTACTATTACATTTAATTATGTGAGAAGTTAACGTCATTCTTGAATCTTGAATAATTATTAAATAATGCTAACGCATTTTTTTCGAAAACTAATGCTTTATATTAGTAATGATTAATGTATGCAAGAAGATCAAATTAAATTTATTGCATTATGCTAAACTTAAAATATAACAATACTGTTCAATTAAAGAACTTGACAAAAAGGGTAGTCTGGTCTCTTTGTTAATAGTGGGTGCGCACGTATAAAATGAGGGTGTGCAAATATTACCTCCCTTCATTATTTATATTGAAAACTAAACAATACGGGGCGTGAATCATAATATTCTGCATCCTTTTTATTGAATGGTTTTATATTCATAAAACAACAATTCTGGTGGAGAATCTTGGTTTACATCTCGTGTTTAGTAAATTTTCGACTGTGTACTTAATATTGAACTAACTATATATGAACGGTTGCATCATTTTGCTGTCAACTCTGAGCTTTTAGTCTTTTCTCCATAAATAATTTGTGAGCTACGCTATTGAGTCATCTGCGTTTTGCCCTTCCTATATAACTAATTGTATTAATCAAAGTCTATACATGTGGCACAAGTGTTGTAGTGTACCTATTTAGGGGGTGTTTGGGGGAACTTTTTTTCAGAATAAGTTAACTTATTTTAAGACAAAGTTAGAGATTTCTAACTTTTTTCTGAAAAAGTTAACTTTTTTTTGCAACTTATAGAATCTCAAACATACATTAAATACTTGTATAAAAATTTTTTTATCAAAATATGAAAATTTTACCCTAAAATAAGTCCATAAGAACTTATATTAAGTCTGGCCAAACAGGCCCGTAGTCTGAAGGGAAATTGATCAGTAGTATGTTGCATTAACTTTGACTGAGCAGGTTCGGTTGATCAATAAGCATGAGGTGTCTTTGACTTATATATGTAATATATCAAAATTCAGATTATTGAGGAATTTTGGCTTGATATATTTGGAGAATTAGGTACCTATTTATATTATTATCGAAAGATGAATACTTATTTTCTTAAATTAAGTTTAGACGAAACATCCGTATTTAAACCCTGTTACAGTTTGTAAAAAAATAATCTAAATCATATAGTCATAGAGCGGAGTTCTATATGAGAGATCCTGTGTTCTAGATCGGGATCGTAATACATACCCCATAACCCTTCAAATCTGCTATACACGATTAACGAGACCCAAGTAAACTTATTTATTCTTGAATTTGATTGTGTTTTTTTGTTTAATTTCTGTTTGGTTTTAATTTTGTTACGGTAATTTGAATTTTCAATTTTGTAGTTAAATTCTATGAACTGTAGTTCATGCGATTTTATTACTTTGATGACAGGCATTTGATTCTTGTCGTTTAACTGCTCAATGAAAGTCGCTAGTAAAGTATTTTCATTACTTAATTTTTGAACACTTTAGGAAACAATAACGGTGGTGTCTAAGAATGAAGTTAACCTCCGTAGATTGCTTGCAGCTGCTCCTCACCAAGTAAACCAGGCAAAGCTTGTGCATGTAGGTATCAGCTTCACTCAATGATTTCGAATTCGGCAGTAGCAATTGTATTTTTAGTTGTAGAATAAAAGGGTGTTTTTGTTTTGAGATTTTAATTGCATATACGTCGTGGATATTATTATGGTCCATGCAGTATGTTGCAACTTTAAGAGAATTTTTGGAGCAATCAACTGAAGAGAAAACTCCTGAAGGATTGTCGAGGTAATAATGAATTCCCAAACTGTTCTTTTTTTCTACTTGTGATATAGTAAAGAATGTCACTTGCCAGTAAAGATTGTATTATGGAACATTGTAAGATTAAGTAGAGATTAGTTGTCTAATGGGTTTGTATTGATTAAGTCGGTGATTTTGCTAAATCCATAATGGCCTGTTTGGAAACAAGAAATTCATTTAAAATGATGGAACTGTATTCTCTTTCAGTAACCACGGGGATAGGTGGGCACATCATGAAAAAAGAAATCATTCTGTAGCAAGGATTTTGGTTGTATATTTTAATAAAAATACTTAAATAGTTAAACTTAGTCTATGTCTAAATTATTGTATTTGTTTCTTTGAAGATCTGGACCATTGACTAAGCAATGGTTTATGTACGAATCACAGTGCTTATGGCATAATTGTTTTGAAGAGCCTTGTGTTTCTACTTTTAATTACAATTAGAATGTTATATGGTACCCTTGTAATATACTAATCTGTTCTATTGTTGTTACAACATCTTAAATAGCTCTTAACGTGATAATTTGAGATAAACATCAATTGAATAGGATGAGTTTATCAATTCTTCCGACGTATTTAAGTATTTATGAAATGGAATATGATTTATGTATGTCTAATTTTGTGTGATCTTCGAGCAGGATATCAAAGGCAAAGGTAAACGAATATTCAAAGAAGATTCAAGCTGTTGCTACCAAATTGGCGATACCTGTGATTAGAGTTGGCCAAACGGGCGAGTTGGCCCGGCTCAACCGCCAACCGACATGTCAAAAACCCGTCTAAACTCGGCACGGAGCGGGCCGGTTCAAACTCGGCACTAACAGTTATGACAAACGTGCCGTTCACGAGTTTAATATTTTTAAACCGTAACCAACCCGGCACAGCTCGGTTAACCCGGATAACCCGCTCAACTCGTAACTTGCCCGGCCCGGCACATTCAACCCGTGTTATTTTAAAATTAAAATTAATGGATTTATCTTCTACTAAATTAATTATTCAATAAATTGATTTATCCAATAATATAGTTATATATACTCATCTTATTTTTTAATATAAATAAAATTTAAAAGTAATTACATTTTATTGTAACAAAATCGAAATAGGGTGTAGAAATAATAAAATAAATAAAAACAAAAATGAAAAAACAAAACAATTTAGGAGAAATGACTTGTAATATATATATGTATTTAAATCTCAAATACATCTATTCATTTGTATATATATATATATATATATATATATATATATATATATATATATATATATATATATATATATAAAATGAGGGACTCTCCCTGCATGGCACGGTTCCGGCCCGCCTGGACTAGTAAAAGAAAGAGAAAAAATTAGAAAAAACAAAAACAAAAAAGAAAGCAGTAGACATTAGTAAATAGGAGACAAGGAGTAGTGGAGTACTAGTACTCTAGTAGTAGTCTACTAGTCTGTGTGTGAATTGTGAATTTGTGATTGTGAAACAAAATAAAAATAAACATATATGCAAATGCAAGTATACAGAACCCGCCTAACTCTCAGCAGAAAAGAAAAAAAATATATAAAGAACCCACCAAACCCGCAACCCATGCGAGCCCGCCAATTTGTTCAGCCCGCGAAACCCGTTCGAACTGTCCCCTAAGTCGTGTGCCGTATACAAGTCATTTATTTCTGAACTGTAACCAAACCAGCACGGCCCGTCAAATTAGGCGTGCCGCTCACGAGTTCCCCAGATATTGAACCGGCCCGGTTCAAAACCGACACGCCCGGCCCGACCGTTTGGCCACCTCTACCTGTGGTGAGTGAATACTCCTGTTGCCCATAATATATAGAGGTTCTTTAACACTATTTTTAAGCAGGCATAAAGTTTAAAGCATCTTGATTGTTGGCTACTCCTTTAATTCTTAACTAAATTGCAAAAAATTCAATGTAGTCAAATATTTGCTATATATATGACCTTAAAGCAGAGTCGGATATGAATATTTTATAAAAGTTACAATGGTGTACTGTGTACCTTTGGTGAACTGAAATTTCGAATTAACATTTTTACGATATTTCAATTAATTTCAGTTATGTACACAGTCTAGGCTAAGTATTTCTTCAGTGAGTCACCCCTAAATGAGTGTGTGCACATGTCGTCGTGTTTTCTTGGTAGAGTTGCATTTTACATAGATTTGATGGGGTATCTCGTTAAAATGTTTTGGTTATACTCACGCTTGGTTTGAATAAATCGTAGTCAAGCTAAGCTGATTTCTAGTCAGACCAACTATTCATGTCCAGGTGCCTCATAGATGGTTAATCATGCTCAAGACATGGGATAATAACTAGTACTTATTTATACACAAGTAACATGTATCAGTGAAACATCTGTGTGTCACCTTATATGATTAAGAAGCCCTACCACACTAGTCCAGTTTTAATATGTTTGTATTAATAAAATCGAGCTAACTTTATTTTTCTTCATACCTAAGGGTCTTGATTATTTAAAGCTCTTATGACATGAATTTGGTTGGGTGGTTCTTTAACTCAATTCGAGCTCAATATACTACATTATTAAACACAGCTTGGAAATGCTTGATCCAAGTTGTTATGATGTAGGACAACTTTCAAAACAACGATTTATTAAATAAAAACGATAATAAGATAAACTCGGGTGGATGAACCGCAGATCATCCACTACCCCAATGGTTTCCCAACCGCGGATTTTTTATACATGTCATTAATTAGTTTATATGTATTTAGTTCAGAGAGAATTAAAATTAATTATTTATATGTTTTATATATGGGGCTAGGAGTTTTTAAAATAATTAGTGTATTTATAATAAAGCCCAATTATTTACGGGACTTAGTCCATTAGGTTATTTTATTAGAGTTTATATTCCCTATATCATATCGTGGGTATTTTGCGGTTCATCCACCCAAGTCTATCTTATTATCGTTTTTATTAAATAAATCGTATTTCGAAAGTTGTCCTACATCAAGTTAGTTTATGGTAAGTCATGATGAATTCCTACGACTAGTAATCAACCAATCAAATTTTGATTTTTAAATCGCAGCATCACTTTTTATATGTACACAAACACGTAAATCATATGTACGGGATCACTGGCATTGGTTTGGAGGGATCAAGTTTGAGCTTTGGCCACGCCCGTCGTCGACGCGTCAAATTGAAAGATAAATGTTTATGCTCTACTATGTTTGCACTTAACTATAAAATATAGCAAATGTGGCAAGTAGGGATCGAACCCAAGGGAATAGTGTTCAATACTAGAGTGAAGTAAAATGGTGGGGGGTTTTAAGTTGGTTGTGGTATTTTATCAAACACATTGACTACAAGAAATAAATTGCTAGAGAAATATGATTAATTAACTTTCAATCATCCAATTTTTCCAACACAACAAGGCACAATGTTTAAATTAACAAGATAAAGAGATATTTGACCCAAGGATTATGGAAACTCAAGCACTTCACCCACACATATATGAGCAAGAAATAATCAACTCTACCTAACCAAGATAATTGGTGAAGCACACAATCACTTAATTCTCTTCTATAAACACTAATTTAGTGAAGCACATAGATTAGTTCTCTTGATTATAGCAACCAATAATGAAGCACTACTAGTTTAACCAAAACAAGGAATCAAACAAAGAGAGACTAGGACAAACCCAAGGATGAGGAGCTCAACCTAGGTATTTGCACTTGAATTTTGAGGATTTAGGTAAACTAAACCTTGTGCTACTACAATGAATGTACTAACAATTACGGATTAGCACAAACAATTAGCAATTGAATTCACAAGAGAAGCAAATTGAAGCAACTTACAATTCTCCAAGCAAAATCATAAACAATACAACTCAAGAATTCAAGATAGAGTGAAATAGATCTTACTTAAAATGAAATGGGTTTTGATACAAGAGATCCTCCTTGAGCCAAATGTATGAAGTTAGTTACTCATAATCAATGCTAGATTATGAGTAATTAATGTTTTCTTAACTCTTACTAACCCTAGGTTTTTGTTCTTCAAGAGGCTAAGAAAAAATAATATGTAGGTTAAGATATGTTGTTATGTCTCTTTTAATACACAGCAGGTTCTGTACGGCCTGCTGAACGGCCGTACAGCTGTCCTTACAGAAAATCTGCTCCTTTGAACGGCCTGTCGAACGGTCGTACAGTAGCGCGTTCGAGACAAAATCTTCAAGATAATACACTAAACACCTCCCGACATCGCGAGCTTTCATCTTCTAACTTCCCTCTTGAATAATCTTTGCTTTCATGCCCCAAATAAGCCATCTTTTCAACAATTAAGCATGATGCACTGAAATATGAAAAAACATAATTAATAACGATAAAACAACATTCGGAACTAACAAAAATGCAAGAGAATAAATGACAAAACGTGTATAAAATACACGTTATCAAATCTTCCCCCAGTTGAACTTTGCTAGTCCCGAGCAAACTAATATTAACAACACCATATACTCCTAACTAGTACCACTTCCGTAGGCGATCACGGTTACATTTGGCATATGCAACAAGCCCTTGGTACCCCTAGGTAGCCCTAGTGGACGAGTGAGGTCTCGTGAGGGTTTATAATTGATGTACCCACAAAATCACAAAAGCCACTAATAAACAAGAAACTAACAATACCTACTAATTAAACTAACTACTACACTCATATATCCGAGTCATTTACTTGTAACTAAAATCAAACATATAGAGCTATTCACCTTGTCATCCACTATAACGAGCTAGTAACCAATTCAAGAATCAAGATAACACACCTTGTGCAAAATGTAACCATGACATTAAGGATAGAATGAATGCACTTCAATCGTGAACACTAGACAAGATGATCACAAAGCATACATGGCTTCGCATTAAGAAGATGAAATTGTATGGTGAAAAATCTCACATCTCTCAATTATGTATCACACAAGTATGGGCTAGAGATTTCACTCAACTCCACGTCTAAATGCATGCGCTCTACTTGACCTTGCATGTCCACCTAAATTCCGGATTGCACCAAAAACAATAAATTCCTAAAATGGGTTGTAATGAGGCTTGGGTGAAGGTGTGAAAATTTAAGTTCAAGGAAGGTGTAAAAGTCTCGCTAGTTGAGTCAAAATGACGCTTGCTCGCCTCATCCACCAAATTCTCAAACTAAAGAATGTCTCTCATTTACAATTACAAAACACAACCACATTTACCAAGAAAATTGAAACAAAATAAAGTACAAAGATTTATTGCTTTTTTTTCTATTTCTCTTCTTTTTTTTTCTTTTTTTTCCTTTTTTTTACATCCCCTTTATTATTATTTTTTTAGCAAAGGGAATACATAACATAAATAAATACTACAAAGAACTTTGAACCACATCTAGATATACACATCAAACTAGTTCCCACTTACAATAATTAGAATCCTTCCTCTTCACAACTTCTCCAAATTCACATGCTCATCAATCAATTCTTTCCAAGACTCAACTAGCTCAACTAGGTCGAGAGTGAAGTATTTGGCTTTGACTCATGTATAAAAGGAGAAAGTGACGAAGAAAAATATGGATATAAGCTTCAAAGGGGTAATTAGGGATTATTTTCATGGTTCACAAGCTAAAAAGGTCAAAAAGATTATCCTAAAAAGAATTTCCTTATTATGGTGCATCCATGAATGAAGGCTTAATGCAAGCCCTAGAGCGACAAACACACATAAAGAAGGAGCAACACACAAGCAAAAGAATTCATCGTTCAAGGCCTCACAAGGTTTAAGTTGTAATAACATCTTCTCGATTTGATTCCATGCATGCTAAGAGATAATCGTCATGTCACAATTTAATTACAACAGTCTAGACTTTTCTTGCCATTTCAAGTGTGTGTGTGAAATAAGGTGCATCAAACTTATAGATTCACATCAAATTGATAATGCTAGGCATGAAATAGGAGAAAACAAGGCTGCAAGCTCACAATGTCTAAATTTTACAAACAAGTAAACTTGTTCCCAAATGTAAACGAAACAGACATCAAAATAAACAATCCTTCCCCCACTTAAAGGGTTAATGACCTTTTAACCCTCAAAGTTTCCACCAAAATACCCATCAGCCCTTACTGTTTCAAAACATTCCTTTTGACCCTCCAAGTATCCGTAAAGGTCCAATTAGCCCTTATACCGGATAGAAAATGGTGAGTTTGGGTGACTTTTGGTTCGTTTTAATCGGTTTCTAGCCGGAATTTTGCTGTATTGTTGTTGTATCGATTAAAACGAACCAACAATCACCCAAACTCACCATTTCCTATACCGGTATAAGGGCTAATTGGACCTTTACGGATACTTGGAGGGTCAAAAGGAACGTTTTGAAACAGTGAGGGCTGATGGGTATTTTGGTGGAAACTTTGAGGGCTAAAAGGCCATTAAGCCCCACTTAAAACATGGCATGTCCTCATGCATGACAAATAAAAACGAGGGAGAAACAAAAGTGAAAGAAAACTCCCCTGAATATAAGCAACAAGGACCAGGAGCAAAACCAAGAAGCTCAAGCATCATGAGGAAGATCCAAGGGTGGATCCCAAGAACTAGCGCGAGACTGAGCCATCATCGAAGCACAAAACTGCTCCATCCACTCTCGATGCTCAGAAAACTGCATATCAACATGGTCCTTGATGGACTGCTCCATGCGCTGTAGGAAGGCCCGTTGAGGCTCAGAAAACTCTTCGGCATGACTATGAGAGGGAGATGCATGTCGACCATCAGAAAGTAGCAAAGGCTCAGAAAGTTCGCAGGGAAGGACTGAATGTAATATCAAGTTCAAGTATCCTATCTCTCACAATTTAGAAGTGTAGAAGAATGTTTGGTTTGTTTATAAACTAATTAAACTAATTATCAATTGAGAATAAAATATATGAGGAAAATAATCCAAGAACTGGGGTTCTTCACTTGGTTTCAATGCACATTCAATATCTCTATGACATCTACATTCTTACTCTGCTGAAAATAATTCTTCTAAGGTTATAATGTTCTCTTCCAAGATACAATATAGTTTCTACAACTACACCTTAATTGTCACTTCCGTGATACAATCAAAGTACAATCATAAACTAATAAGCACCAAGAATTATAAGTCTCACAATTCGCATATTAATCTTCCAATCAAATACTTGAATTATGTCTGTTAAATCGTGTACTAAAATTGCAACTCCTCTTCCAAGTAATTACAATCCCTAAAATCCAATCAAAGGTTCATGACTCCCCTAATTGTATTAAGCCCTCAATAACAAATCAGCAAAGCAAGAAAATCACAGATAATTAAACACACATGAATACCAAGGAATACTACCCAATCCTCAGATTAGAGATTTAGTTACACATAATTAAGGAAGAAAACAAAACACACGAATTAATAGAAGAACTCATAATTATAAGAATATAGAAAAAACCTTTAATCTTCAATCTTCAAAGAAAATAATAGTTCTCCAGAAAAATCCCTAAAAACTGCGTGTTACAATGATATGATATGTATATCTATGTGATGATATGATATTACAATGATATAATGTATTTTTATAGGCCCTAGAAGTTTTATCCAACAAGGAAATACCAAAACAGAATTATAATAGAATTACGTTTCCTAAACTGATTCTGTTTTAAAGGAAAATTCGTAGCTGCCTTTTCTTCAGATTTTCTGGAATGTTAGGCAGCCCTAGTGGACGAGTAAGGTCTCGTGAGGGCCTATAGCGAATGTACCCACAAAATCCATTTAACCTAACGCAATGCAATGCATGAATGCAACTAATATGAAAAATGCAACGATCCCCTTCAAACTAACCAAAACCAACTAGCAAGCAAATATCTCAAAGAATGCAACTAAATCCAAATAGAGCTCGACCAAGTTCCCGTATACTAACATTACATGAACAGAAACGTGCGTGTGTGTAATGCTCATCAAAAATACTCCCAAAACTAGGTCAAAAATCATACATGTTCTTCGCCAAGACAATCACAGGTTTATAAATAGAATAGACTGTAGACACTTCATAACCTAAGAACACCTTCATCCTTATCCAAGGTAGACAGAAATTCATGCTTTATTACTACTACTACGACACATATATACAATCATGCTTATTTAACCGTGCAATGGATGAGACCCCAAAAGGCTTATACAATAATATCCATGTAGCGAGCGTTAGGTTAGTGGATCCCAGACTATAAAAACCTTAGGTCACTAGGCACAAAGTCCTCGCGAACTTAATAGCTCGAGTATTAAAGAGCTCACCCTAGTTAATTTTGCATATAAACAATTGAAACTTTTGACTTTTTTTTTCTTTTTTTTTCTGCTTTTTTTTTCTTTTCTATGCAATCTGGAATGAGAATTCTCAATTCCAACCCTAGACTACTCATATAAATATGAGCCGGCTACTAGCCATTTGACGCCTAGCCATTATTGACAATTACTTACAATTTAGCATGAAATCCATGTTCTTCCCCAAACTTAGACTTAAGTGTTACTACGCTATCAAGGGAATAACGAAAATTCTAAATATAAACAAGTGATTAAATCTCAAAACATCCAAACAAACATGACCTCAACCTAGCCCAAAAACACCCAATGAGACTGTGTAATTAGTTTTGTTTCTGACACACATAAGTCAATTTCATAGAAACTATAAGTCAACCCTCTATTCATCATTACCACACTCAATTAGACACCTACCTACCAATCAGAATCAACTCGTTCTAAGGGATCATGAACAATGCATGCTATGCAAATGCAACTAATATGAACTCACATGGTATACGAAAAATAAAAACAGAATGTCCTATATGAAACAAACATAATTAATACGAACATATATGCATGAATTATATAATATATAAGAAAGAAGGAAATACTCACAATACATGGGTTGCCTCCCACGAAGCGCATTTGTTTAATGTCGTTAGCCCGACATTACTTCCTCAACTCATGGCGGTTTCAAAAGAATAACTGACCTGCCCTCAACAGAAAGACCATTCATACGAACGTTGACATCTTGGTTGCTTGCTTTCCACAATTCTTTTCCAACAGACTTCAACCTGATTTTACTACCAAACGACCAAATCTTCTTCTTTTTCTTCTTCACACCTCTAAGGTGCTTCTCCGACTCAATCGGCTAAACAAAAATTTCTTCTTCCTTATCATCTAACACCCGTTCTGCTCCCACGAAGTGTTCATTTTCGAGCTGCACAATTTCATCAACTATGTCAACGGTAAAACAAGTTGCTCCAAAAGAAGGCATCTTCATTGCTTTGTTCAGATCAAATTCCACTTTGTCCTTGACAACATTCAATGTCAATTTTTCAGCTTTAACATCGATTGTAGTGCCAACAGTAGCCAAGAATGGCCGTCCCAAGATAATGGGTATCTCGACATCTTCATCCATCTCTAACACCACAAAATCACAAGGTATGACAAATTTATCCACTTTAACAACCACATCTTCAATAACCCCCAATGGATACTTAACAGAACGATCCGCCAACTGAAGTGAAATCCGTGTCTTTTTAAGTTCTCCAAGACCAAGCCTTTTGCAGATTGAATATGGCATCAAACTCACACTTGCCCCTAAGTCACACAAGGCTTTCATGTTTTCCATCTTCCCAATAGTGCAAGGCAAAGAGAAGCTTCCCGGATCTTTCAATTTCTGAGGAATAGCCTTCTGGATGACTGCACTGCATTCTGCATTAAGAGTAATAGTTTTTGCATCTTCAAGTTTCCTCTTCTTTGTCAACATCTCCTTAAGAAATTTAGTATAAAGTGGCATTTGATTCAAAGCTTCAGCCAACGGAATATTAACATGCAACTGCCGGAACATAGTCAAGAACTTCTCGTACTACTTCTCTAACTGCCTGTTGTGAAGTCTCTGTGGAAATGGAATAGGAGGAACATAAGGTGGTGGAGGAACATACGGTTTTCTGATTCTTCTTCCTTCTTCTTCTCATCTTCTTTTTCTGACGTGTCTGCAGCAATCTCTACTGGCTTATCCTCTTTCTCAGCATCACTCTCTTCAGGCTTAAGAACCTTAACCTCGGGCAACTCTTTTCCGCTCCTCAAAGTAATTGCTTTGCATTGCTCTTTACCAGTCTGGTCGGGTTGACTAGGAAGAGACCCTTGCTCACGAACACCCATCTTTGAGGCAATCTGTCCAATCTGTGTTTCTAGCATCTTTTGAGATGATGTCATCTGATTTATTCTTGATTCCATATTAGCCAATGCCCCAGAAGTCCCTTGCATAATCTTATTTAGTGCAACCTCCCACTCAGCTGGTTCTTTCTTTGGTGGAGGTTGATACTGCTGCTGTGCTTGATATGGCGGTCGTGACTGAAAATCAGGAGGTTGATTCTGCCTTGGAAATGCATAGGAAGGGTTAGCTGCATGATTATTGCTGTAAGAAAGATTGTTGTTTGGCCTTTGATTCGGATTGTAGTAAGAATTATTCAGCACAGGCCAAGGCTGTCTTCCTTGAATAAAAGATGCTTCTTCTGAAAATTGTTGCACATAAGAGTTCTGACTAGCACCATAATCATGATACCCTTCCATAGGTGAAGAAATAGCATTCACATTTACCTTTTGTCCTCGCACCTCCTGAGTTAAAGTATCCAACTTTTGAGCCAGCATGTTGATCATCTCAGATTCTTGTGCTGCTTTTGCTGAGCTCGTCCCACTAGGTGCCCATGAATAATTATTAGATGCTAATTCCTCAAGGAGTGCTTTAGCCTGTGTAGTTGGTGCCTTCTTGAAATTTCCACCAGCAGCCACATCCAAACTCAAACGAATATCTGCATTCATGGCCCCATAAAAAGTACTAATGATCTGCCAATCTTCTAAGCCATGATGTGGACACTTCCTCAATAGTGCCTTGAATCTCTCCCATGCCTGATATAGACCTTCACCCGGTTGTGCTTTAAAACTCATAATCATAGTCCTCAACTGTTGCGTCTTGTCAGAAGGATAGTATTTGGACAAGAATGCAGTAGAAAGACTCTCCCATGTAGCAACCGTAGTGTTTGGAAGTTGCTGAAACCATTCCAAAGCTCTTCCCTTAATAGAGTAGGGAAACATATGGAGACGAATCTGATAACTCGTAACACCAGTGATTTTGAATGAGCCAAACATCTGCACAAAACGCTCTAGATGCCTGTGTGGGTCTTCTAATTCAATGTCTCCTTCAAAAGCTTGATTGCTGATCATCTGAATTAAGCTCGGATTAATATGGAACTGAGCTGCACCAATCTCTGGAGTTTTGTACATGCAATTGGCTGGATTCGGTGTCTCATGATCCCAAATAGAAGACTGATCAACATTAACAGCTTGATTCTCCGCATTTCCCATCTTAGCTTTCTTTTTTCTGATCTTTCTCAAAGTACGTTCGATTTCAGGGCCAAATTCCAATTTTCTAGCGCACGAAGAACGTCGCATACACCTGAAAATCATCAACAAAACAACTTGTGGAACCAATTAACCTAAACTCAACTATACTGCATTCCCCGGCAGCGGCGCCAATTTGTTAATAGTATTTTTGTTGTTCGTTCGCAGGGAAGGACTGAATGTAATATCAAGTTCAAGTATCCTATCTCTCACAATTTAGAAGTGTAGAAGAATGTTTGGTTTGTTTATAAACTAATTAAACTAATTATCAATTGAGAATAAAATATATGAGGAAAATAATCCAAGAACTGGGGTTCTTCACTTGGTTTCAATGCACATTCAATATCTCTATGACATCTATGTTCTTACTCTGCTGAAAACAATTCTTCTAAGGTTATAATGTTCTCTTCCAAGATACAATATAGTTTCTACAACTACACCTTAATTGTCACTTCCGTGATACAATCAAAGTACAATCATAAACTAATAAGCACCAAGAATTATAAGTCTCACAATTCGCATATTAATCTTCCAATCAAATACTTGAATTATGTCTGTTAAATCGTGTACTAAAATTGCAACTCCTCTTCCAAGTAATTACAATCCCTAAAATCCAATCAAAGGTTCATGACTCCCCTAATTGTATTAAGCCCTCAATAACAAATCAGCAAAGCAAGAAAATCACAGATAATTAAACACACATGAATACCAAGGAATACTACCCAATCCTCAGATTAGAGATTTAGTTACACATAATTAAGGAAGAAAACAAAACACACGAATTAATAGAAGAACTCATAATTATAAGAATATAGAAAAAACCTTTAATCTTCAATCTTCAAAGAAAATAATAGTTCTCCAGAAAAATCCCTAAAAACTGCGTGTTACAATGATATGATATGTATATCTATGTGATGATATGATATTACAATGATATAATGTGTTTTAATAGGCCCTAGAAGTTTTATCCAACAAGGAAATACCAAAACAGAATTATAATAGAATTACGTTTCCTAAACTGATTCTGTTTTAAAGGAAAATTCGTAGCTGCCTTTTCTTCAGATTTTCTGGAACGTTACCAATGTAATTGGACCTCTGGACTACCTTAGAATGATAGAGAATCTCGTTATCTTCGCGTGGACTGCTTACGGGCCTCAAACGGACTTCTAGAACTCAAGATATGGCCAAAACAAGAATCAGAAATTCTGGCTGATTTTTCCCAGCACCCCCGCAGCGCAAGAGCGCCGGTTGGGCGCCTGAGGCGCCATCTCAATCTGCATAAAACAGCTCTGGGGCGCCAATTAGGCTCCCGGCTTGGTCCCGATCTACGAAAATTGATTTTTCTTCAATTTTTAAGCTTTTTCTTCCGTTTCTTTTGCATGAGCTTCCGTCTTTCATCTTTAATGACTTGTATACTTCTTGGGAGTTGACATTAGTCTCCATTCTTTATTCCATATCATAAATCAACTCCAAATAACGACGGAAACTACACCTTTAATCGACATTTCTTCAACCCTGCACAATTAAGCAAAACACATCAAAACTACCACAAACTTGAGGCCAAAGCAATCAATTTAAGCCGAATTAGAATGTTCCAAGTAGATATAAAATCCACTTATCAACCGGCTCCTCCTCGGCTCGAGTAGAAGATGTAGGACACTCGAGCTGAGATGATTTGTGTCCAGTCCATCGAAAATTATCAAAAGTCCCGATCAAGAATCCCTAACTTAGTAGCAATTTGGGTGATAAACCCGCCAAAGATAAGGGAACCCTTCCCTTTACGCCGAGTTAGCTCCAACAACCGGGAAGGGAATACATAGCCCCAATCTACTAGAAACTCATCATACAACCAATTGAGGACCCCGAGCTCTCCCAAAGAAATGGCGCTATTTGAACCTTCATTACCATACAAAGAATGAACCATAACCCGATGAATATAGCACAAACTAGGGTCCGTGATTTTGGTGGACTTAATCCGACCACCCGAAGGCCATTGAGCATCCGAAGAAATTTCACGCCAAAAAGAATATTGAAATCGGGTGGAAAATGTCCGGAAGCCTTTATTGTATTTCCACCCAAACCAATCACAAATCTCATCCAAACGAACACTAAACCATAAACCCATCATCCTAAAAGTGAAGCGAGAGGGAACGCTAAACTCATTCACAACTTTAACATCACACTTCACGGTAGTAAAGAATTCATAGACCAAAGCCGGACAAGTAGGCTCATCCATATCTAACCATGTAGGCCAACTGGAAGTAGTCAAAATTTTCTTAACATTATCCCAAATACCAAGCTTTTCCATAACATGTTTATCAAAATAACGAAATGGTACAACCTTGAGCGAGGAAATAGAATTATACCTCTCAAGGGCATCACCGGAGAAGGACAAGCTAGGCTTAGTGGAGTGCAAATCAAGCCCATAATTGGAAGGAGGCAATGGTAGACCCGAGTCTTCACATTTGAAAGGCAGAGTGTGTAAACTTGTAACACTATAACTAACGTAACTCAAACTAAAGGAAAAGATACTTAACCAGAAGACAATCAAGAACAAGAGGTCACAAGAAATCAACACTAAATGAAGACAAGGTAATTGATACAATTCAACATGTTAACTATGATCAATCCAAGAAGAAATCATTGAGAGAAGTTCAAGTCAAAGTTGTTCATGCCTCAGTGATTTGGAAAGCCAAGAATCAAGATCATAACTATCAGCATCAATAAGACCAATTGATTTCAAGTGAACAAGAAGGAAAGCAAATATTGGAAAGCCACATTTGTAATTGGATATGGTAATTTATTCAAGAAGCAAAAACCCTATCAAGACTAGTCACTTATGAACCAGACCGTTGCATCAAGTGTCAGGACATTGATAGCAAGTTTATGTCAGTAATAAAGATCCATATTCAAGAGCTTGGTGAAGAATAAAGAAGACATGAAGATATCACAAGTTCAAGATGTGCATTGAAGTTTCAAGTTGAAGACCAGAATATTTTCTAAGTACTAAATATTCTAGATGGCCAAGTAGAAGTTTCTAAGTAGAAGTTCTACTTAGAACTTCGAGATGGCTAAGTAGAAATTCTCAAGTAGAAGTTCTACTTAGAGTGCAGCTTCAACATGACACATGGCATCTTCTGATTGGCAGATTTCCAAGCTTTCAAGATAAGGCAAGATTTATGTGGACATCATTGGGCCACGTACATCTTAGTCTTTGAAGTCTACAGGACATAGATTACATGTAGTATAAATAGAAGTACTTGTGTAATGTTTCAGTTAGTGAGCAATTCTTGAGAAAAACACAAGAGAAAGAGAGAGAGTGCATTCACAGAGCTTAGTATCATTCACTTCTCTCTGAACTTCTGTTATACTTTGTAATGAATGTTGTAGCAACCATTTCAAGTTATATATAAGAAATATATTCCTTGAATCTGTGTGTTCATTTATTGCATCGTATTTATTGCTTCTCATATTCGAAAAGTTGTATTCACCCCCCCTCTACAACACATTTGGACCTAAACAATTGGTATCAGAGCTATATGTTTAACATACAAGACATAGATCCTTGTGTTGAGTAGAAGAATCGTGAGTTTTCATTTTCTAGATCTACTTTTCATTTTCGTGAAAAGTGTACCTTAAATCGTTTGTATTGAAAACTCATCTGAAAAATTATTTAAATGCTCCAGGTGTGATTATTTAGCTTGGATGTATTTTAATTAATTTTTGTGAATTAATCTGGGTACTTTCATATTTGGTGTTCTTGAGTGTTCATCATCTGTTCTTATCAAAGAAGACAACCCAACAACTTTTTGATCTCCTTTTCAAAAGTAAAAGAATAAAAGGAAGAGTCTAAGAAGGCAATGGTTGCAGCAAAGCCTAAATCATCACTTGCACCACATCAAGTTGATAATGATGACGAGTGCGCATCTGACAGTGATGATGACTACTACACCCAAGAAGAGCTGGACAACATGGACGATAGTGTCGTGGCATACATGGCAAGGAAGTTCAGCAACATGAGATTTAGAAAGAGCAACCGACCACAGAGAAAATCTTCATCTTATTATCGGGCTGCTAGGGGTGGTGGTAGTTCGTCAGGCTACAAAGGAAAAGGCAAGAATACCAGCTACAAATCTCCTTTGGATTTCAAAATGAAGTTTAAATGCTATAATTGTGGTGAAGCTGGACACTTTTCCTCGGACTGCAAAAAGCCTAAACAGACTTATCCAAAAGAGACATTTGAAGCCCTCAAAAGCAACTATGAAGCACTGTTGAAGGAAAGACATGGAAAACGAGCTTTATTAGTGACAGAAGGGAGAGCTTGGGATGATTCAGATGAGGAAGACGTTACTCATGTAGCAAACTTTGCCCTCATGGCTGAGACATCAGAGGAACCAGAGGTACCAGTTCTGACTCTTAAAGTAGAAATGTCTATTGATGATTATAAGGAACAGAACGGGGCTTTTTGTGAAGAGATCTATATGTTGTGCAAAAGCCTAGACTCTTCTCAAAAGGAACAGAAAACACTTATTGCCAAATGCAGAATGCTTGAGGCAAAAGTGGAAGAGCTAGAGGCTGCTTGCACTGTAGATACTTCCCTAAGAGACTTTATTACATCTCTGGAACACAAGCTCGTCCTTAAGGAAGAAGTAGAAGCATGTCTTAGGAACAATCTAGCTGAGTTAGAAACAAAATGCGAAGCTTACAAACTAGCTGCTAGTAAAGTGTATGTAGATAATGACACATTTAAGAGGATAACTGGAGTAGGTGTAGGACTTGATTATTCTGACCTTCCTAAGAAAGAAGGAAAGAGACCTATTGACCCTAGTTCCAGTGACCTTAAAAAGGAAACACCTAGAATTCTTAAATCGGCTGTCAAACCTATCTACAAACATCTTGTTCCTAGAATAGAAGAAGAAGAGACTGAATTGATAGCTAGATATGAGATTGAGATGGAAGATCGCCAGAAAGAACAACCTATAACTCCTATTAAACAAGTGAAAATCAATTTCCCTAGAGATGAATCTAGATTGGGATTAGGAGCTAAGGCTGTTAAACAACAAGGAAAGAAAGAAAAAGGCATAAAAGAGGTTAAGGCTGAACGAATAAAGAAAGCATGTTATCATTGTAAATCTACTGAACATCTTTCTTATGCATGTAAAGCTAACATAAATGTTCCTGCTGCACATGCCATGCCTGCTACACATACAATGAATAATCTGCATCAGAATCATGCACAGTGTGGTCAACCTAATTGTATGCCATGCACTTTTAACATCATGCAAACTTTTGTGCATTTAATGAATGCATCTAGCCAGTCATGCTCAAATACTGTTGCTAGTTCAAATATCAAGAAAAAGTATGGGAGAGCCAAGACTGTCAGTCCTCCTAAAGTTAGGAGTGACAAACCTTCTCCTAAGACTGACAAATCTGTCAAGTCTGAGAAAGGAAAGGAGATAGTCGAAAGCTCTAGTAATGTGAAGAAAAGTGCATCTCCTGTTGTTAAATCTGTTGATTCTCGATCTTATCGAAAAGCCGGGCCCAATCAAAGTTGGGTTCCGAAGAATGTCTAACCAATCTGTCATTGCAGGGCATTAAGCAGAACAGAAATAAAGTTATATGGGTGCTAGACAGTGGAGCATCAAGGCATATGACTGGAAACAAGTCCCTGCTTACAGAGTTGGTTATGAAAGCTGGCCCTTATGTTACCTTTGGAGATGACAGCATAGGTGTGACTAAGGGATATGGCAAACTGAAGACTGGCAATGTCATCATTGAAGATATTTCCTATGTTGAGGGACTAAAGCACAATCTGTTGAGTATAAGTCAATTCTGTGACAAAGGTTACGAAATTGTCTTCAACAAGAAAGGTGTATCAATCACTCACATTAAGGAAGGCTCACTGGCTTTGAGAGGAGTTCGAAAGGCAGATCTTTTTGTTGCAGATATGGATTCAGCAAATTAGGATGAGGTCACCTGTTTCTACAGCAAAGCCTCGGATGATGAAAGCTGGTTATGGCACAAAAAGTTATCTCACTTAAACTTCAAAACGATGAATGCTCTCGCGAGGCGAGAATTGGTGAGAGATCTACCTCAAATGGAGTTCGCTCCGAAAGGACTCTGTGAAGCTTGTGAAATGGGAAAGTCGAAGCGAGCATCGCATAAAAGCAAAGAAATCTCTAGTATTACTGAGCCTCTGCAACTTCTTCATATGGATTTGTTTGGCCCAGTGAATGTCCTATCTTTGTCTAGGAAAAGATATGCTTTGGTAATCGTGGATGACTTCTCCAAGTATACATGGGTATTGTTCGCAATGACGAAAGACGAAGTACCTTTCTTAATCATTGATCATATCACTCAAATTGAGAATGTTTCAACACTTACTGTGAAGATGATTAGATCAGACAATGGCACTGAATTCAAAAACGTAGTGCTGAATGACTTCTGTGTATCTAAAGGAATACGTCGTCAGTATTCAGCCCCGAGAACTCCACAGCAAAATGGAGTAGTTGAAAGGAAGAATAGAACTTTTGTTGAAGCAGCAAGAACTTTGTTGTATGATTCAAAACTTTCTTTGTATTTCTGGGCCGAAGCAGTGAGTACCGCTTGTTACACTCAAAATAGAACCTTGATCATAAAAGATAAAGAAAAGACACCATGTGAGCTAATGAACAACAGAAGACCAACAATCAAATACTTTCATGTCTTCGGAGCAAAATGCTATGTGCTTATAGATGATGAAAATCTAGGCAAGTTTGCAGCAAAAGCTCGTGAAGGAATTTTTGTTGGTTACTCTACAGACGTGGTGGCAGCTTATAGAGTGTTCTTGGTGAATGATCGAAAAGTGACTGAAAGTTACAACGTCAGATTCGACGATACCAAACTCTCATCAATTTCAAGAGATTCTAGTGAACCTGAGTCCCTAAAATTTCAGAATCTGGACTTAGAAGATCTTGAAGATGAACCTGAGTTGGTTGTTCCATTAAATGTTCCAAGTGTACGTGAAGAACCTGAGTCTAGTGAACAAGCTAATTCTACAAGATCAGGAGAGACTTCTTCAGTACCAACCGGCAACAACTCAGGGGGAGTAAATAGCAGCTCAAGAACTACTGTTCAAGGCTCGAGTCGAGTTGACTCTAGTTCTGTAGGAGCTGGCACTAGCTCAGGGGGAGTTAGTGAAAATAATCAAAGTGGTCAGCACCCCAATTCAGAAAGTCAAGCTGAATCATCAAGACAATTTCCAGGTGAACGAGTATGGAATAGAGACCATCCGTTTGAGTTAATTATTGGTGATCCAGATGCTGGGGTGACTACTAGAAGAACTGCAAGAGCTGACATGGCTAATATCTCCTTATATTCTGGGTTCTTATCCAAGCTTGAACCTAAAGAAATAGAAGAAGCTCTTGGCGATGCTGATTGGGTGATTGCAATGCAAGAGGAACTCAATCAGTTTGAAAGGCAGAAAGTTTGGAAACTGGTACCCCGACCAAAGAACAAATCCGTAATTGGAGCTAGATGGGTATTCAGAAATAAACTGGATGAAAACGGACTTGTAACACGAAACAAGGCTCGTTTGGTTGCAAAAGGTTATTCTCAGCGAGAAGGAATTGATTATGATGAAACCTATGCACCAGTTGCAAGACTTGAGGCAGTCAGGATGTTCTTGGCATTTGCAGCACATAAGAACTTCAAAGTTTTCCAGATGGACGTGAAAAGTGCCTTCCTGAACGGAGAGTTAGAAGAAGAAGTGTATCTGGAACAGCCGCCTGGCTTCGTTGATCCAGAACATGCAGATTTTGTGTATCCACTCTTCAAATCTGTCTATGGCCTCAAGCAATCCCCAAGGCGATGGTATGAAACCCTATCCTTATTCTTAATTGAAAATGGTTTTGTTAGGGGAGTAATTGATAAAATATTGTTCTATAAAGTTGTGAGAAATGATTTAATACTTGTTCAAGTATATGTGGACGATATTATTTTTGGGTCATCAAATGAGCGCTTGTGCGAGAAATTTGCCAAGCTAATGCAGGAAAAATATGAGATGAGCATGATGGGAGAGCTGTCCTTCTTCCTTGGATTACAGATCAGTCAGAGAAAAGATGGTATCTTTATCTGTCAATCTAAGTACGTCAGAGATTTACTCAAGAAGTATAATCTAGAAGATGCATCAGCAGCTAAGACTCCCATGGCAACAGTCACGAAGCTTGATGAAGACAAATCAGGTAAATCAGTTGACATCACAAGTTATCGAGGTATGATTGGCTCACTCCTCTATTTAACTGCAAGTAGACCAGATATAATGTTCGCAACTTGTTTATGTGCAAGGTTCCAAGCGGATCCTAGAGAATCACATCTCGTAGCCGTCAAAAGAATTTTTAGGTATCTCAAGGGCACACCAAATCTAGGGATTTGGTACCCAAGAGATACAGGTTTTAATCTTATTTGCTATTCGGATTCAGACTATGCAGGTTGCAGGATTGATAGGAAAAGCACATCTGGTGCTTGCCAATTTCTTGGCAGAAGATTGGTGTCCTGGCAAAGCAAAAAGCAACATACAGTATCTACTTCTACTGCTGAAGCTGAGTACATTGCTGCTGGAAGCTTTGTAGCTCAAATACTGTGGATGAGGAACCAATTGAAGGATTATGGCATGGAGCACAAGAAAATTCCAATCATGTGTGACAACACAAGTGCCATTGCCATAACCAACAATCCTGTAGATCACTCAAGAACCAAGCATATTGACATCAGGTATCATTTCATAAGAGAACATGTCGAGGAGGGGACTGTGGAGCTACATTTTGTGCCCACAATGCAACAAATTGCAGATATATTCACCAAACCTCTTGATGAAGTAACATTCAATAGGTTGGTTGGTGAATTGGGAATGCTTAACACAAGTTAGTAAAGCCTTCTATCTGTAAAATCCATGTTTATGTTTGTATGTGCAAGCTAATCAATCATTATGTGCTTAGACTTTAAAATGCCTAATTAATGATTGTTATAGGTTGCATATAGTGTGTTTTTGCATAAATTACTTGTGTTTTAAGTGTCTTTTATAGCACAAATCTGTGAATTTATGCTTGTTAAGTTGCATGATCATAGGGGGAGTTAAATTCATAATATTGTAAATATTGCATGATTTTTAGATGAATTTACCTATGAGTTTCATGTAATTAGAGGCCTTAGAATTAAAAAACTTCAAAATTTCGAGTTAGGTTCTATCTCGAAACTCATCTAGAAATTCGACTTGAATTTCGACTTAAGCTGTCAGAGTGAAGTTTTTGAAAAATTCTAAGTCTGGGAAGAATTTCGAGTTGGTTATCTCGAAATTCATCTCGAAATTCGACTTAGAGTTCGAATTCGAGTTACCAGTGTGCCTAGTTCTATCTTCAAAATATTCGAGATAAATTCTATCTCGAATCTTATCTCAAAGGTTGAGATGAGGTTTCCATTAAGGGAATATTTTGAAAAGAACTGAGAATTAACTTCGAGTTAGTCTATCTCGAAACTTAACTCGAATTTCGACTTGATGTTCGAGATAGAGTTCTTAGTCTATCTCGAAACTCAACTCGAATTTTGACTTGGTGTTCGAGATAGAGTTCTCAGTTAAGCTAAAGGGAATTTTTCGAGTTACACTCTTAACTCGAAACATATCTTGAATTACCCTGTACTTTTTGATTCAAGGGGGTATTTTGGAAAGAATTTGAGATTAACTTCGAGTTAGTCTATCTCGAAACTCAACTCGAATTTCGACTTGATGTTCGAGATAGAGCTCTTAGTCTATCTCGAAACTCAACTCGAATTTCGACTTGATGTTCGAGATAGACTTCTAACTCGAAAAGTATCTTGAATTTTCTTTTTTCCAAGTTTACTTCAATTCAATAATGTTCAAGATAGGATTTCCCTATAGTTTCTGCTGTAAAATTGGTTAAAGTGCTTCATTGTGCATAACTGTTCGAGTTAACCTCTATCTCGAACTTTATCTCGAAGTTCGACTTGATGTTCGAGATAGAGATGTTCGAGATAGAGATGTTCGAGATAGAGTTCGACTTAGATGTCCCCTGTATAGACTTAGTACTTTTCACATTTTTTAACAGGGACATTTTTGTCATTCCACATTCACCTATATATACATCTCTAACTCGATGCCCAATTCACTTTACCTAATTTCTTTTTCACAGCAGCCGTTTCACAAGAACAGTGCGATTTCACAGACTTCATACTATTAACCCGTGTTTTTGTGATTAAACTCATACTAATCACGAATTACTGCCAAATTTTTGACTGAGATTCACTGTGTAATCATTAACCTTTGTGTTAGTGTGTTTTGTAACCGCATATACACGCGCATATACATACACACAAACATCAAGTTTTGTGTATCTGTTCCAAAACGCGATTTCATATTCTCCACATATACACACGATTTCACTGATAAACACACGAATATTCATCTTTGTTGAATATTCGGATCCAGTAATTGGCAACTGTTCATATTCCGTAGTTTAAGTTTTCGGATTATCTTTTGATATTCTCGAAAAATTAAAAGGAATAAAACTGATTAATTCGTAATTTATTTGTTTTTCTCAATTAAAATAAAAATTCACATCTTTTAAAGAAAAACATTTAATCAAAATGGCTCACCAATTTTCCCTTGCTAAAAACAATTTTTATAATATTTCTACGGAAATTGGTGATCAACTCCCGCGGTTTAAGTTTTGGATACGATTTCTCAATTTGTACTCCAAAGCTAGCCATGCTTTTACTGCTAAACCTACACTAGTACATGATGCTTTACAGCAATTATGGACTAGTGCGGTTACTTTTGGGAGTAAATCAACCCCCTACGGTTTCAGGTTTACCTTAGCGGGTCAGGAATATGAGGTGACCGAAGAAATTGTCAACAGGGTTCTGGGATTTCCAATTAAAGATGCCTATGATCCAGAACCCACTGCTGCAGAACGCCTCAGATTCTTTGAAGAAATTGGATGTTATCCTCCAAAAGGCCCAATCACGGGAAATATCCAAAAACAATTCTTCCATGTGGAATGGAATTACTTTTTCGAGGCCATCACACGATGTTTTCGGGCACGCGAAAAAGACTTTCATCAAATTCCAATTCCAATGCAAACCTTTGCAGTTGCCCTAGCAAGAGAACTGGATATAAACTATGGACGCATAGTTCTCTCTGAAATAGTGGGCTCAATGGGATCTCCTGAAAGCAGAGACCTCTCTACAACTGATGTTGTCTGCTGGTTTCCTCGGTTTCTTCAAATGCTGATCAATGACTTGATACCGAAGGATGCTCTTGCTGTTAGACAGGGATTTGCCAGAAGCCCCACATCTGAATCGCTAGGGATGGGCACTAAGTCACTTTCAACCATTGCTAATCAGGATAAACATCAAGGTAAACCGATGTCTACTCCTGAAAATTTACAAATGTGGCTTAGATATGATGCAGGAGTTACCAATTTGGAGGCATCGTCACAAGTTTCATCACATGCTCAAAATCCATCTGTTCATGCTGAGGCATTTGATGAGATTCCTGATGAGGAAAGCGATGATGCACAAGGTAATCAATCAGGTAATCTCTCCCTGTATACTATTCATTCCTCCTCCTATGTTTCTGATTCCGCGACCCAAGAGACTGCTAACCCGCAGGATCTATCCCAGGGTAAGAGCCATATTTCTGACTCTGAGTCTGATACACATTCCTATTCTCTATCACCCCTGTTAACGGAAGTCAGAAAACCAGCACGTGTATATATACAAGATGATGAGGAGAGTGAAACCGAAGAGCAGCAACTTATTCGAAAGAAAGCCAAACTTTTCCACGCTGCTACTTCACAACCACAGTCAAACCCTAGCGTGTCACACGCAACCACTCCACCTCACGCGAGTGGTTCACCCCTTGAACAATCTGCACATAGGGATTTTGATTTTGGTGAGGATGATGTACCTCTTGAAGATATTGTTGCTTCAAGAGGACATGAAGTCTTAAGAACTTCAGTCGTACCTTCACCGGTACGTACTGATGCTGCAAAGAGGATCGGTTCTGATGTCGTACAAGGACACTTTGCAGCCTCTCAGCCTGAGATTCCAACTCAGGAACAAACAGAATTTGATCCCATAACTGTCAACAACATTTCTTATCAATTTTCTGCAGGTACTGCTTCATTATTTGGATCAATCATTGAAGACATATACGAGCGTGAGACAGGGAGTGTATGTGAGAGGTTAGGGAGAGAGGGACCTTCATTTTCAAGGCCCGAAACCGAGCGTCAAATACCAACAGAACGAGTATTAGAGCGAGGTCACCTAAACCAAACACCGTCCCTTAACACTGAAAATCTTGATACACGTATGACTTCTATGGAAAATCAGATGAAGCAGTTCGGACAGACGATGGGGCAGTTTGGGATGAATATTGGAGACAATCAAAGGGCTCTAGACGACTACGCAACAAGAATGGCAAGTCAAGCTACAGCTTTTGATGATTTGACAAATAAGGTCAATGACTTGGGCCATGCTGGTGGTGTCTTAGGAAGCACTCTCAATGAGAGGATGGGGGCATTGGAGTCTACAATGCATACAATGGCTGTGGAAATCAGTAGAATGATGTTCGCAGTCAGGAGTTTTGTGCCCCCGGAGTGCTTCGAGTCGCAACAACCTCCCCCCGATGCTGGTGCAGGTGGTGCTAGTGGAGCGGGAGCCTCTGGTTCTGGTTTTGGAGGTCCCTATGCAGCTGGTGGATCTGAAGACCACGGTGGAGCTCAGGATAACTCACCTAAGGGGGAGAGTGGAAAGGAGACGAGACAGCAGGCAGTTCACATCGAAGAAATTGAAGAACCCGCTGATCTTGTCAAGGAACCAGAAGTTGAGCCGTCTGTTGATGAAGAGGCTCTGAGGATGAGGAAGGGTAAGGCAGTAATGGTTGATGAACCATTTATTGACCTGAGTCATCAGGAAACAGTACAGGAGGTACTTGACTCAGATTCTGACATGGAAGACGTACCATTGGCACACGCTATAAAAAGATCTTTGAAGGAACAAGGTGGAGGTGCTGGGATGTCTTCCGGAATGCCTGAAGAATTTCCTGTTGATGAGGAAACCCTTAAAGCTCAACAGTTAGCCTTGGAACAAGCTCAGTTCCATAAAATGAAGATGATGCAAGAACATGCTGCATTCCTAGAGAAGAAGGGGGAGCTACAAGGGAAGCAGTATGAGTATGAGCTTGCAAGACTAGCTAATCCTCAAGTTGATCTGGACAAACGAAGGATAGGGCAGAAATGGGATGAAGCAAGGAAGATAATGATGGGACCCTGTGCGAAAGGAGTTCATAACAAGGATGCAGATGATCTGTTCTACAACTTGAATTTGCAGAATTCAATGACTGGGGACTATATAAATTCTTTGAAGAGACTAATTTCTAAAGTCAGGGTTGGATACAATGCAAATCTTAAGGAGTGGCAGGTTATCTTGTCTTTGGTAGAAGGAGTCCCAACATCTTTCTTATATGTGGATGACCAATTCATTATGAGAAGATCTGCGTCAGAGTTGTTCTTGCTAGCGACTAAAATTCAATACTCTCAATCTGAGGAGCTAAGCATTCTGTACAGGGATCAGTTAATGCAGCTAGCAGAGGACAAGGGTCCAGAATTCTCAGCTTATCCAAATTTTGTCCGGATGGTAGTTGATGGAAAGATGAAGAGGGTTAGCATGGAGGAAAATGATCTAATGGAGCTTTCAGTAGAATCTCTCAAAGCTGTATGTAGACAAATGATGGGTAAGGGATTCGCTTCTGAGCTTAAAGATAAATCCGTGAAGATCATTGAAAGAGTTATATTCAAGAAGAGCAATGAGGTGTGGAAGTGTGATGTCATTGCTCCAAACCCTCTTGATGACGTGAAGATTGAGCCGGAGCTGATAGAGAAGAAATGGAATATTCTTCAAGCCATGAAGAATGTAGATGAAGCTCTGACTCTTCCTTCTGGAGCACTAGAACAAGGAGAAATAAGGGAGGCTATTGGTGTTCCAGGAAGTGAAAGTGTATACTGGATACATGCTTATGTTGAAGATACAGCTGATGCCTTAGTATTCATAGATGCAGACCAGAATCAAACAATCTTGCATATGAGTAGACAATGGCTGCTACGGACTCAAGATGCTGCATTTCTGGAGAGAGTATTATATGTATTCAAATGGGGCGAAGTGGAAGATAAGTTTGTTGAAGAAAAGCAGAGACTCATGAGTTACCTGTCTGAAGTAGTGGTGGAAAAGAAGCGAATGGAGCGAGATGCGGCCAGTGTCCACAATACTGACTGTGTCAAGGGCTACCCCAAGATGATCTATTGTCAGTTTAAATCTGATAAATCTCACTGGAAACCTCAGCTCATCATGAAGAACTTTGAGGATATTCCAAAGATCAGGACTACTCAGGAGGTGGACAAACTC
Organism: Saposhnikovia divaricata; assembly: GCA_036435485.1. Lineage (NCBI taxonomy): Eukaryota > Viridiplantae > Streptophyta > Magnoliopsida > Apiales > Apiaceae > Saposhnikovia > Saposhnikovia divaricata. Next base: position 191,747,988 of record CM071597.1, read on the forward strand.
AGAAGGCTTTTCAAACATCCTTATCCAGAGCCCAAGAACCCTCTAGAAATGGAAGCTGTGAGTCTGTTGAATGCTAGGTGGAAGCAGCTTAAAGATCCAGTATACAAGAAAGAAAAGCAGCAGAAGGAGAAGAGCAAAAGGCAGAAAGAAGAGAGAGACCAAGCTGCTGAAGCTAGAAAGAGGAAACGGAATTAGGGTTAAAGGTCAGAGTGGTGTGAACTTGAAGTTGGAAAAACTTCATGTCTTTCGGTTGCTTTAACTCACTTGAGGAAAATTCACCTTAGAGTGAATCCAATAAGGTGATACAAGTTTGACTAAAAGATATGAAATAATCCAGGTGATAGGAATCACTCAAATGATCTTTAATTCGAAGTTCGAATTCTGTTTCTAGTTTAAGTTCTTTGTATTGTTTTCATGTAAATTTCAATTGTAAATTATTCAAGACTGTAATGTTAATTATCTTTTCTCGTCTCATTGTTTAGTTGAGTTATCCTTCATTAATTTGAATGTCATTGTTAGACAATCAAATTGGGGGAGATTGAAAGGCAGAGTGTGTAAACTTGTAACACTATAACTAACGTAACTCAAACTAAAGGAAAAGATACTTAACCAGAAGACAATCAAGAACAAGAGGTCACAAGAAATCAACACTAAATGAAGACAAGGTAATTGATACAATTCAACATGTTAACTATGATCAATCCAAGAAGAAATCATTGAGAGAAGTTCAAGTCAAAGTTGTTCATGCCTCAGTGATTTGGAAAGCCAAGAATCAAGATCATAACTATCAGCATCAATAACACCAATTGATTTCAAGTGAACAAGAAGGAAAGCAAATATTGGAAAGCCACATTTGTAATTGGATATGGTAATTTATTCAAGAAGCAAAAACCCTATCAAGACTAGTCACTTATGAACCAGACCGTTGCATCAAGTGTCAGGACATTGATAGCAAGTTTATGTCAGTAATAAAGATCCATATTCAAGAGCTTGGTGAAGAATAAAGAAGACATGAAGATATCACAAGTTCAAGATGTGCATTGAAGTTTCAAGTTGAAGACCAGAATATTTTCTAAGTACTAAATATTCTAGATGGCCAAGTAGAAGTTTCTAAGTAGAAGTTCTACTTAGAACTTCGAGATGGCTAAGTAGAAATTCTCAAGTAGAAGTTCTACTTAGAGTGCAGCTTCAACATGACACATGGCATCTTCTGATTGGCAGATTTCCAAGCTTTCAAGATAAGGCAAGATTTATGTGGACATCATTGGGCCACGTACATCTTAGTCTTTGAAGTCTACAGGACATAGATTACATGTAGTATAAATAGAAGTACTTGTGTAATGTTTCAGTTAGTGAGCAATTCTTGAGAAAAACACAAGAGAAAGAGAGAGAGAGTGCATTCACAGAGCTTAGTATCATTCACTTCTCTCTGAACTTCTGTTATACTTTGTAATGAATGTTGTAGCAACCATTTCAAGTTATATATAAGAAATATATTCCTTGAATCTGTGTGTTCATTTATTGCATCGTATTTATTGCTTCTCATATTCGAAAAGTTGTATTCACCCCCCCTCTACAACACATTTGGACCTAACAATTGGTATCATAGCTATATGTTTAACATACAAGACATAGATCCTTGTGTTGAGTAGAAGAATCGTGAGTTTTCATTTTCTAGATCTACTTTTCATTTTCGTGAAAAGTGTACCTTAAATCGTTTGTATTGAAAACTCATCTGAAAAATTATTTAAATGCTCCAGGTGTGATTATTTAGCTTGGATGTATTTTAATTAATTTTTGTGAATTAATCTGGGTACTTTCATATTTGGTGTTCTTGAGTGTTCATCATCTGTTCTTATCAAAGAAGACAACCCAACAACTTTTTGATCTCCTTTTCAAAAGTAAAAGAATAAAAAGGTGGTTTTGGACTTTTTTATTTGCTTTATTCGGCCGAAAGTATACAGACATACTCAGTACCTAGCATGTGGGTTAGGTGGGTTAGGTGAGTAAAGCATTCAAAGTCAAAAGGTGTTAAAGAGATAATATTGTTTATTCAATATTAAAGTAATCTGCAGAAAAATTATTCTAAGGACAAAAGTTCTACATAGAATTTCTACTTGAGAATTTCTACATAGAATTTCTACTTGAGAATTTCTACATAGAATTTCGACTTGGACAATTTCTACTTGGTGATTTCGACTTGAGCAAAATTTCTACTTAGAGAAATTTCGACTTAGGCAAAAGTTCTACATAAATATTCTACATAGCCTAGTCTTGGGTACTTAGAAACTTTTAGTGACCAGAATTGAGATGGCTCCTAAAAATGCGTTCAAGATCCCAATGTTCAACAAAGATCACTATGAAGAATGGGTTTTCAGAATGAGACTATATCTAGAGATTGTTAACCCTGAATATCTGGAAGTCCTTGACAAGGGTAAATTTGTCCCAATGGTGGTTATTCCTGCACATACGGAAGGAGGAGTGGTTATACCACCTCGGTCTGAGCCTAAAAAGGTCTCGGAGTTTTCGGATGCTGACAAGGAACAAATAGCTTATGATACTGCCATACGACAAACCTTGATGGAATCTCTTGATCATGAAATGTTCAACATAGTCAAAGGTCTGACTACAGCGAAGAAGATTTGGGACAAGATAGAAGTTGTCATGGAAGGATCTGCAGAGGTCAGAAGCAACAAGACACTCATACTCAAGATGGAGTATGACACCTTTAGAATAAGGAAAGGAGAAGGCATAACAGATGTCTACCTACGATTCAGTCAGTTGGTATTGGATTTGAATCTGAGAGGTGTAACTCTCCCCATGGTTGAGACTAATACGAGATATCTGAGGAACCAGCCAAAAAGCATTGAACATAGGGTCTACGCAATAAGAGAAACCAGAGATTTGCATACAACTTCTCTGGAAGAATATTATGGAATATTAAAGACCTATGAGCTGGAAACACTTCAAGATCAAGCATGGGACAATGATTCAAAGGGAAAAGAAAGTGCATCAGGATTAGTTGCTGATGAGGAGGAGTCTAAGAAGGCAATGGTTGCAGCAAAGCCTAAATCATCACTTGCACCACATCAAGTTGATAATGATGACGAGTGCGCATCTGACAGTGATGATGACTACTACACCCAAGAAGAGCTGGACAACATGGACGATAGTGTCGTGGCATACATGGCAAGGAAGTTCAGCAACATGAGATTTAGAAAGAGCAACCGACCACAGAGAAAATCTTCATCTTATTATCGGGCTGCTAGGGGTGGTGGTAGTTCGTCAGGCTACAAAGGAAAAGGCAAGAATACCAGCTACAAATCTCCTTTGGATTTCAAAATGAAGTTCAAATGCTATAATTGTGGTGAAGCTGGACACTTTGCCTCGGACTGCAAAAAGCCTAAACAGACTTATCCAAAAGAGACATTTGAAGCCCTCAAAAGCAACTATGAAGCACTGTTGAAGGAAAGACATGGAAAACGAGCTTTACTAGTGACAGAAGGAAGAGCTTGGGATGATTCAGATGAGGAAGACGTTACTCATGTAGCAAACTTTGCCCTCATGGCTGAGACATCAGAGGAACCAGAGGTACCAGTTCTGACTCTTAAAGTAGAAATGTCTATTGATGATTATAAGGAACAGAACGGGGCTCTTAGTGAAGAGATCTATATGTTGTGCAAAAGCCTAGACTCTTCTCAAAAGGAACAGAAAACACTTGTTGCCAAATGCAGAATGCTTGAGGCAAAAGTGGAAGAGCTAGAGGCTGCTTGCACTGTAGATACTTCCCTAAGAGACTTTATTACATCTCTGGAACACAAGCTCGTCCTTAAGGAAGAAGTAGAAGCATGTCTTAGGAACAATCTAGCTGAGTTAGAAACAAAATGCGAAGCTTACAAACTAGCTGCTAGTAAAGTGTATGTAGATAATGACACATTTAAGAGGATAACTGGAGTAGGTGTAGGACTTGATTATTCTGACCTTCCTAAGAAAGAAGGAAAGAGACCTATTGACCCTAGTTCCAGTGACCTTAAAAAGGAAACACCTAGAATTCTTAAATCGGCTGTCGAACCTATCTACAAACATCTTGTTCCTAGAATAGAAGAAGAAGAGACTGAATTGATAGCTAGATATGAGATTGAGATGGAAGATCGCCAGAAAGAACAACCTATAACTCCTATTAAACAAGTGAAAATCAATTTCCCTAGAGATGAATCTAGACTGTGATTAGGAGCTAAGGCTGTTAAACAACAAGGAAAGAAAGAAAAAGGCATAAAAGAGGTTAAGGCTGAACGAATAAAGAAAGCATGTTATCATTGTAAATCTACTGAACATCTTTCTTATGCATGTAAAGCTAACATAAATGTTCCTGCTGCACATGCCATGCCTGCTACACATACAATGAATAATCTGCATCAGAATCATGCACAGTGTGGTCAACCTAATTGTATGCCATGCACTTTTAACATCATGCAAACTTTTGTGCATTTAATGAATGCATCTAGCCAGTCATGCTCAAATACTGTTGCTAGTTCAAATATCAAGAAAAAGTATGGGAGAGCCAAGACTGTCAGTCCTCCTAAAGTTAGGAGTGACAAACCTTCTCCTAAGACTGACAAATCTGTCAAGTCTGAGAAAGGAAAGGAGATAGTCGAAAGCTCTAGTAATGTGAAGAAAAGTGCATCTCCTGTTGTTAAATCTGTTGATTCTCGATCTTATCGAAAAGCCGGGCCCAATCAAAGTTGGGTTCCGAAGAATGTCTAACCAATCTGTCATTGCAGGGCATTAAGCAGAACAGAAATAAAGTTATATGGGTGCTAGACAGTGGAGCATCAAGGCATATGACTGGAAACAAGTCCCTGCTTACAGAGTTGGTTATGAAAGCTGGCCCTTATGTTACCTTTGGAGATGACAGCATAGGTGTGACTAAGGGATATGGCAAACTGAAGACTGGCAATGTCATCATTGAAGATATTTCCTATGTTGAGGGACTAAAGCACAATCTGTTGAGTATAAGTCAATTCTGTGACAAAGGTTACGAAATTGTCTTCAACAAGAAAGGTGTATCAATCACTCACATTAAGGAAGGCTCACTGGCTTTGAGAGGAGTTCGAAAGGCAGATCTTTTTGTTGCAGATATGGATTCAGCAAATTAGGATGAGGTCACCTGTTTCTACAGCAAAGCCTCGGATGATGAAAGCTGGTTATGGCACAAAAAGTTATCTCACTTAAACTTCAAAACGATGAATGCTCTCGCGAGGCGAGAATTGGTGAGAGATCTACCTCAAATGGAGTTCGCTCCGAAAGGACTCTGTGAAGCTTGTGAAATGGGAAAGTCGAAGCGAGCATCGCATAAAAGCAAAGAAATCTCTAGTATTACTGAGCCTCTGCAACTTCTTCATATGGATTTGTTTGGCCCAGTGAATGTCCTATCTTTGTCTAGGAAAAGATATGCTTTGGTAATCGTGGATGACTTCTCCAAGTATATATGGGTATTGTTCGCAATGACGAAAGACGAAGTACCTTTCTTAATCATTGATCATATCACTCAAATTGAGAATGTTTCAACACTTACTGTGAAGACGATTAGATCAGACAATGGCACTGAATTCAAAAACGCAGTGCTGAATGACTTCTGTGTATCTAAAGGAATACGTCGTCAGTATTCAGCCCCGAGAACTCCACAGCAAAATGGAGTAGTTGAAAGGAAGAATAGAACTTTGGTTGAAGCAGCAAGAACTTTGTTGTATGATTCAAAACTTCCTTTGTATTTCTGGGCAAAATACTTTCATGTCTTCGGAGCAAAATGCTATGTGCTTATAGATGATGAAAATCTAGGCAAGTTTGCAGCAAAAGCTCGTGAAGGAATTTTTGTTGGTTACTCTACAGACGTGGTGGCAGCTTATATAGTGTTCTTGGTGAATGATCGAAAAGTGACTGAAAGTTACAACGTCAGATTCGACGATACCAAACTCTCATCAATTTCAAGAGATTCTAGTGAACCTGAGTCCCTAAAATTTCAGAATCTGGACTTAGAAGATCTTGAAGATGAACCTGAGTTGGTTGTTCCATTAAATGTTCCAAGTGTACGTGAAGAACCTGAGTCTAGTGAACAAGCTAATTCTACAAGATCAGGAGAGACTTCTTCAGTACCAACCGGCAACAACTCAGGGGGAGTAAATAGCAGCTCAAGAACTACTGTTCAAGGCTCGAGTCGAGTTGACTCTAGTTCTATAGGAGCTGGCACTAGCTCAGGGGGAGTTAGTGAAAATAATCAAAGTGGTCAGCACCCCAATTCAGAAAGTCAAGCTGAATCATCAAGACAATTTCCAGGTGAATGAGTATGGAATAGAGACCATCCGTTTGAGTTAATTATTGGTGATCCAGATGCTGGGGTGACTACTAGAAGAACTGCAAGAGCTGACATGGCTAATATCTCCTTATATTCTGGGTTCTTATCCAAGCTTGAACCTAAAGAAATAGAAGAAGCTCTTGGCGATGCTGATTGGGTGATTGCAATGCAAGAGGAACTCAATCAGTTTGAAAGGCAAAAAGTTTGGAAACTGGTACCCCGACCAAAGAATAAATCCGTAATTGGAGCTAGATGGGTATTCAGAAATAAACTGGATGAAAACGGACTTGTAACACGAAACAAGGCTCGTTTGGTTGCAAAAGGTTATTCTCAGCGAGAAGGAATTGATTATGATGAAACCTATGCACCAGTTGCAAGACTTGAGGCAGTCAGGATGTTCTTGGCATTTGCAGCACATAAGAACTTCAAAGTTTTCCAGATGGACGTGAAAAGTGCCTTCCTGAACGGAGAGTTAGAAGAAGAAGTGTATCTGGAACAGCCGTCTGGCTTCGTTGATCCAGAACATGCAGATTTTGTGTATCTACTCTTCAAATTTGTCTATGGCCTCAGGCAATCCCCAAGGCGATGGTATGAAACCCTATCCTTATTCTTAATTGAAAATGGTTTTGTTAGGGGAGTAATTGATAAAACATTGTTCTATAAAGTTGTGAGAAATGACTTAATACTTGTTCAAGTATATGTGGACGATATTATTTTTGGGTCATCAAATGAGCGCTTGTGCGAGAAATTTGCCAAGCTAATGCAGGAAAAATATGAGATGAGCATGATGGGAGAGCTGTCCTTCTTCCTTGGATTACAGATCAGTCAGAGAAAAGATGGTATCTTTATTTGTCAATCTAAGTACGTCAGAGATTTACTCAAGAAGTATAATCTAGAAGATGCATCAGTAGCTAAGACTCCCATGGCAACAGCCACGAAGCTTGATGAAGACAAATCAGGTAAATCAGTTGACATCACAAGCTATCGAGGTATGATTGGCTCACTCCTCTATTTAACTGCAAGTAGACCAGATATAATGTTCGCAACTTGTTTATGTGCAAGGTTCCAAGCGGATCCTAGAGAATCACATCTCGTAGCCGTCAAAAGAATTTTTAGGTATCTCAAGGGCACACCAAATCTAGGGATTTGGTACCCAAGAGATACAGGTTTTAATCTTATTGGCTATTCGGATTCAGACTATGCAGGTTGCAGGATTGATAGGAAAAGCACATCTGGTGCTTGCCAATTTCTTGGTAGAAGATTGGTGTCCTGGCAAAGCAAAAAGCAACATACAGTATCTACTTCTACTGCTGAAGCTGAGTACATTGCTGCTGGAAGCTGTGTAGCTCAAATACTGTGGATGAGGAACCAATTGAAGGATTATGGCATGGAGCACAAGAAAATTCCAATCATGTGTGACAACACAAGTGCCATTGCCATAACCAACAATCCTGTAGATCACTCAAGAACCAAGCATATTGACATCAGGTATCATTTCATAAGCATGTCGAGGAGGGGACTGTGGAGCTACATTTTGTGCCCACAATGCAACAAATTGCAGATATATTCACCAAACCTCTTGATGAAGTAACATTCAATAGGTTGGTTGGTGAATTGGGAATGCTTAACACAAGTTAGTAAAGCCTTCTATCTGTAAAATCCATGTTTATGTTTGTATGTGCAAGCTAATCAATCATTATGTGCTTAGACTTTAAAATGCCTAATTAATTATTGTTATAGGTTGCATATAGTGTGTTTTTGCATAAATTCCTTGTGTTTTAAGTGTCTTTTATAGCACAAATCTGTGAATTTATGCTTGTTAAGTTGCATGATCATAGGGGGAGTTAAATTCATAATATTGTAAATATTGCATGATTTTTAGATGAATTTACCTATGAGTTTCATGTAATTAGAGGCCTTAGAATTAAAAAACTTCAAAATTTCGAGTTAGGTTCTATCTCGAAACTCATCTAGAAATTCGACTTGAATTTCGACTTAAGCTGTCAGAGTGAAGTTTTTGAAAAATTCTAAGTCTGGGAAGAATTTCGAGTTGGCTATCTCGAAATTCATCTCGAAATTCGACTTAGAGTTCGAATTCGAGTTACCAGTGTGCCTAGTTCTATCTTCAAAATATTCGAGATAAATTCTATCTCGAATCTTATCTCAAAGGTTGAGATGAGGTTTCCATTAAGGGAATATTTTGAAAAGAACTGAGAATTAACTTCGAGTTAGTCTATCTCGAAACTTAACTCGAATTTCGACTTGATGTTCGAGATAGAGTTCTTAGTCTATCTCGAAACTCAACTCGAATTTTGACTTGGTGTTCGAGATAGAGTTCTCAGTTAAGCTAAAGGGAATTTTTCGAGTTACACTCTTAACTCGAAACATATCTTGAATTACCCTGTACTTTTTGATTCAAGGGGGTATTTTGGAAAGAATTTGAGATTAACTTCGAGTTAGTCTATCTCGAAACTCAACTCGAATTTCGACTTGATGTTCGAGATAGAGCTCTTAGTCTATCTCGAAACTCAACTCGAATTTCGACTTGATGTTCGAGATAGACTTCTAACTCGAAAAGTATCTTAAATTTTCTTTTTTCCAAGTTTACTTCAATTCAATAATGTTCAAGATAGGATTTCCCTATAGTTTCTGCTGTAAAATTGGTTAAAGTGCTTCATTGTGCATAACTGTTCGAGTTAACCTCTATCTCGAACTTTATCTCGAAGTTCGACTTGATGTTCGAGATAGAGATGTTCGAGATAGAGATGTTCGAGATAGAGTTCGACTTAGATGTCCCCTGTATGGACTTAGTACTTTTCACATTTTTTAACAGGGACATTTTTGTCATTCCACATTCACCTATATATACATCTCTAACTCGATGCCCAATTCACTTTACCTAATTTCTTTTTCACAGCAGCCGTTTCACAAGAACAGTGCGATTTCACAGACTTCATACTATTAACCCGTGTTTTTGTGATTAAACTCATACTAATCACGAATTACTGCCAAATTTTTGACTGAGATTCACTGTGTAATCATTAACCTTTTTGTTGGTGTGTTTTGTAACCGCATATACACGCGCATATACATACACACAAACATCAAGTTTTGTGTATCTGTTCCAAAACGCGATTTCATATTCTCCACATATACACACGATTTCACTGATAAACACACGAATATTCATCTTTGTTGAATATTCAGATCCAGTAATTGGCAACTGTTCATATTCCGTAGTTTAAGTTTTCGGATTATCTTTTGATATTCTCGAAAAATTAAAAGGAATAAAACTGATTAATTCGTAATTTATTTGTTTTTCTCAATTAAAATAAAAATTCACATCTTTTAAAGAAAAACATTTAATCAAAATGGCTCACCAATTTTCCCTTGCTAAAAACAATTTTTATAATATTTCTACGGAAATTGGTGATCAACTCCCGCGGTTTAAGTTTTGGATACGATTTCTCAATTTGTACTCCAAAGCTAGCCATGCTTTTACTGCTAAACCTACACTAGTACATGATGCTTTACAGCAATTATGGACTAGTGCGGTTACTTTTGGGAGTAAATCAACCCCCTACGGTTTCAGGTTTACCTTAGCGGGTCAGGAATATGAGGTGACCGAAGAAATTGTCAACAGGGTTCTGGGATTTCCAATTAAAGATGCCTATGATCCAGAACCCACTGCTGCAGAACGCCTCAGATTCTTTGAAGAAATTGGATGTTATCCTCCAAAAGGCCCAATCACGGGAAATATCCAAAAACAATTCTTCCATGTGGAATGGAATTACTTTTTCGAGGCCATCACACGATGTTTTCGGGCACGCGAAAAAGACTTTCATCAAATTCCAATTCCAATGCAAACCTTTGCAGTTGCCCTAGCAAGAGAACTGGATATAAACTATGGACGCATAGTTCTCTCTGAAATAGTGGGCTCAATGGGATCTCCTGAAAGCAGAGACCTCTCTACAACTGATGTTGTCTGCTGGTTTCCTCGGTTTCTTCAAATGCTGATCAATGACTTGATACCGAAGGATGCTCTTGCTGTTAGACAGGGATTTGCCAGAAGCCCCACATCTGAATCGCTAGGGATGGGCACTAAGTCACTTTCAACCATTGCTAATCAGGATAAACATCAAGGTAAACCGATGTCTACTCCTGAAAATTTACAAATGTGGCTTAGATATGATGCAGGAGTTACCAATTTGGAGGCATCGTCACAAGTTTCATCACATGCTCAAAATCCATCTGTTCATGCTGAGGCATTTGATGTGATTCCTGATGAGGAAAGCGATGATGCACAAGGTAATCAATCAGGTAATCTCTCCCTGCATACTATTCATTCCTCCTCCTATGTTTCTGATTCCGCGACCCAAGAGACTGCTAACCCGCAGGATCTATCCCAGGGTAAGAGCCTTATTTCTGACTCTGAGTCTGATACACATTCCTATTCTCTATCACCCCTGTTAACGGAAGTCAGAAAACAAGCACGTGTATATATACAAGATGATGAGGAGAGTGAAACCGAAGAGCAGCAACTTATTCGAAAGAAAGCCAAACTTTTCCACGCTGCTACTTCACAACCACAGTCAAACCCTAGCGTGTCACACGCAACCACTCCACCTCACGCGAGTGGTTCACCCCTTGAACAATCTGCACATAGGGATTTTGATTTTGGTGAGGATGATGTACCTCTTGAAGATACTGTTGCTTCAAGAGGACATGAAGTCTTAAGAACTTCAGCCGTACCTTCACCGGTACGTACTGATGCTGCGAAGAGGATCGGTTCTGATGTCGTACAAGGACACTTTGCAGCCTCTCAGCCTGAGATTCCAACTCAGGAACAAAAAGAATTTGATCCCATAACTGTCAACAACATTTCTTATCAATTTTCTGCAGGTACTGCTTCATTATTTGGATCAATCATTGAAGACATACACGAGCGTGAGACAGGGAGTGTATGTGAGAGGTTAGGGAGAGAGGGACCTTCATTTTCAAGGCCCGAAACCGAGCGTCAAATACCAACAGAACGAGTATTAGAGCGAGGTCACCTAAACCAAACACCGTCCCTTAACACTGAAAATCTTGATACGCGTATGACTTCTATGGAAAATCAGATGAAGCAGTTCGGACAGACGATGGGGCAGTTTGGGATGAATCCTGGAGACAATCAAAGGGCTCTAGACGACTACGCAGCAAGAATGGCAAGTCAAGCTACAGCTTTTGATGATTTGACAAATAAGGTCAATGACTTGGGCCATGCTGGTGGTGTCTTAGGAAGCACTCTCAATGAGAGGATGGGGGCATTGGAGTCTACAATGCATACAATGGCTGTGGAAATCAGTAGAATGATGTTCGCAGTCAGGAGTTTTGTGCCCCTGGAGTGCTTCGAGTCGCAACAACCTCCCCCCGATGCTGGTGCAGGTGGTGCAGGTGGTGCTAGTGGAGCGGGAGCCTCTGGTTCTGGTTTTGGAGGTCCCTATGCAGCTGGTGGATCTGAAGACCACGGTGGAGCTCAGGATAACTCACCTAAGGGGGAGAGTGGAAAGGAGACGAGACAGCAGGCAGTTCACATCGAAGAAATTGAAGAACCCGCTGATCTTGTCAAGGAACCAGAAGTTGAGCCGTCTGTTGATGAAGAGGCTCTGAGGATGAGGAAGAGTAAGGCAGTAATGGTTGATGAACCATTTATTGACCTGAGTCATCAGGAAACAGTACAGGAGGTACTTGACTCAGATTCTGACATGGAAGACGTACCGTTGGCACACGCTATAAAAAGATCTTTGAAGGAACAAGGTGGAGGTGCTGAGATGTCTTCCGGAATGCCTGAAGAATTTCCTGTTGATGAGGAAGCCCTTAAAGCTCAACAGTTAGCCTTGGAACAAGCTCAGTTCCATAAAATGAAGATGATGCAAGAACATGCTGCATTCCTAGAGAAGAAGGGGGAGCTACAAGGGAAGCAGTATGAGTATGAGCTTGCAAGGCTAGCTAATCCTCAAGTTGATCTGGACAAACGAAGGATAGGGCAGAAATGGGATGAAGCAAGGAAGATAATGATGGGACCCTGTGCGAAAGGAGTTCATAACAAGGATGCAGATGATCTGTTCTACAACTTGAATTTGCAGAATTCAATGACTGGGGACTATATAAATGCTTTGAAGAGACTAATTTCTAAAGTCAGGGTTGGATACAATGCAAATCTTAAGGAGTGGCAGGTTATCTTGTCTTTGGTAGAAGGAGTCCCAACATCTTTCTTATATGTGGATGACCAATTCATTATGAGAATTCATAGACCAAAGCCGGACAAGTAGGCTCATCCATATCTGTAAGATCCCGGATTATTGTAGGATTTATTATTATTATTATTTTATTGTTTTAATTATGTTAATTAGTATTTAAAGTATGGAATTGGATTTGAGAATATCGTTGTGGAGTTCAACGATATTTAGTATTGAGTTTATACGAGTATATATTGAGTTATTTGTGCCAATGTGTGCCCCAGTATTTTTAGTTGTATTTTTTTTTAGTGATTTAAAAGTATTTAAATCTAGTATTATTGATCTTCAAAAATATTTATTTAATTATCGGAGGGCTTAAAAATCATGAAATCTTTTGTAAAATTATCTTTATATATTTATTGAGTTTTTAAAAGTGTTGGGTGGATTAATTTGGGTGTTTTAGTATTTTATAATGAGTTTAAGAGTTTTATTGTATTTAAAGGATTAAAACTTTGAAAATTCATATTTAATTCATTTTTGATCCGAAAAATATTTTGAAAATATGTGGATGCTCGTAATTTTATATTCTTTATTTTAAAAATGAAAAGTTAAAATTTTGTAATATTCCATTCTAAATTCGATTTTCGAGAGTTGTTTAATGGTTTTAAAATTAGAATAAGTAGAATATTGTAGTAGTAGTAGTTATTGGGCCTAGCCCAATATAAGTTCAATATAGAGACAGCAGCCCAGCAGGAGAGAACGGGGGAGACTGGGAGAGAGTTCGAGAAGGCAGAAAGAAAAATCGAGAGAGAAATCAGATGGAGGGGAAGAAAAAGAAGAGAGAGTGGGAGAGAAATTGAAGAGAGGGATGAGTGTATATGTATATATATGTATATGCGTGTGTGTAGGTGTATATATATAAGCTCGTGTGTGTGTGGTGTGTGTAAGTATATACGCTGAGTATCGTATGTATAGGCGATGGTGGTGCTGCCATGAGAAGCAAGCGGTCGGAGCTGTTATTGCTGGCCGGAGAAGACAAGGCAGCGGCGGTAGAGGGCTGAGCAGCGGTGGTAGTGGCTGCTGTGCAGCTAGAGAGAGAGAGAGAGAGAGAGAGAGAGAGAGAGAGATTCTCGCGGAACCGAAGGTATAATTTTTATTCTATCTATTTAATTTATGTTGTCGATTTAATTATTTAATTTTCATTCTAGATTAAATTGTGATAATATTGTTGAATTGTATTAATTTGATTAGATTTAAAATTTGCTAGTTAAGGTGCTAATGGTCGTAATTAGATTGATATTTTAAATTATGAATATTGTTTGAATTTCTATATTAATTTGGAGATGCTCGGTGGGATCATCGGAAAGGGTATAATTTCACGTTTTTAATTATTTCATTTTCGTATTAAGTGAATTGTGATTTCGATATAGTTTAATTGTTGTAATTTAATTAGTTAAATGGTGAGATTATTGTGGTAATTTAATTGTGAGATTATGTGTTAATTTTATGATTAGATTAATATATTAAATTGTGAATATTGTTTTATTTCGTGAAGTTATTCGGAGAGTATAGTTAATTATGATTGTTGGTGAAATTTATTTATGCTATTGATGCTTAATTGTTAATTATAATATTATGAATATGATTATGATTTCTGTATATATGTTAAGTATTATTTGTTGATTTTTAAATTAGAATTGTTTTTGTTAAGAGGTTGAGTTTTATAAATTGTATGTTATACATAAAAATTATAATTGTATTTTCTTTTCGAATTTTGACTGTGAATATTAGTTTGATCTTGATGATATTTTAAAAGAAGTTGCGGGCGTGATTAGTTCGTATCCGTGTGGGGTATATATGTATGCTAAGTTCGTGGAGTACCATAAGTTATAAAGCTTGTTAAGTGATAACTCATTCGTATTGATAATAGTTAATAGTTAATGCTTGTGTTATGAGGATTGTAAATTACTAATTATTGAAGTAATGATTTATATGTATGTCAATGTGATTTTAGTTAATTCTTCGGATAATTAAGTAGTGAATTTGATATGAGTTTGCTAATTATAAATGTTTTCGATTAAGTAATTGTATAACTGCGTTAGTAGTATATTTCGATTTAAATGTTAAGTACTAATTGCTAGTTGTTTATGGCCATCGATGAATGTTTACGTGCTAAGTGCTATAAGTCGAGTCAATTACTTGGTATTTGTTTACAATTGGTCAAATGATTATCGATAATGGTTTTGGGTAGAAAGTTGAATTGTTATTGTTATAGGAGGTGTAAGTATATGAATGGCTAATTGGCTATGTGCTAAATGGTATAAATCAAGTTATAGTATATGTTGAAAGTATAAGTGCCAACTACGTGGTGTTGGCTTAAATGTGGATAAACGTAGTTTACTTTTCTTAAGTGTGGAGGTGCCGCATGTCTGGGCGGGTAAATTTCTTTATGTGATTAGTTGCCGCATGTCTGGGCGGGTACTTTTCATTATTTGTTTATTTTATGTTGCTGCAAGTTGAGGCAGCTTTATTTTTATAAAAGCAGGGTTTGAATTGTATTTGAGGGGCTGTGCCCATAGTCCGATAAACGAATAGGTCATGCCGAAATTTTCTGAAAATCCCCTGTATTTAAAGTTATTTAAATTATTTGATTTTAAGATTTAAAGGCATGTATGTGTATGAGTGTTTAAGTACATATGTGATGATTATGAAGTGTGAGTGTATATATGTATGTATGTATTGCTTTGCGAGTTGTAAGTAATTAGCTATTGATTTGGGTTGTTTATGTACTAAGTAGTACTTTACTATTATTTCGAGTATAATTAGGGATTCGATATGGACCCAGCGAGCGTGTTGACGAGACGATTGAAGGAAATGAATGCGTGATCTAGTACAGAACGAAGTACAGTAAGTAGTAAATCGACGCATTGGAATCGAGGCAAGTGTACTAACCCTCGCTTATCGTTCAAGCGAGATAAATATGTTTCTATTCAGTATAAGTATCCCTTCAAATTCTTATTGCTTTTGTCATTTTCCTTCAGATTATTGTTAAGGAAATGTTTTATTCAAGTATTCTGTTTATATAGTATCTCAAAGTTTTATTGCTAGTATTATCCTTTCTTAAGTATTGTCAGTAATATTCTGTTAAAGCTTTTGCTAGTATTGCTTCCTAAAATGGTTTAATAAATTAAAGATGATTTTAAAATTTCCTTATACTGGGCTGGTCTTTTGCCAGTGAGTATAAAGGACTGAAAAGTGTAATGTTTTAAGTATTAATAAGATTGTTTAAAGAATGGAGAAGCGTAAGAGGCTAGGGTGGTCCTAGTCCAGCACCTTTGTTTAGCGTAAGAGGCTAGGGTGGTCCTAGTCCAGCACCTTTGTTTAGCGTAAGAGGCTAGGGTGGTCCTAGTCCAGCATTAAAGGCCAATGTGTTGCCTAATTGAGAACCAATTTCAAAGAAAGGAAGACTTTACGTGGCTGATCACCCGTATTGTCCGTAATCATAAGATAAATAAAATCAATTTAAATGTTTTAAAAAGTTTTACGGAAAGTATGTTTTATTTGATGAAATGGTTTTTAAAGAGATGAATGTGTTGATTAGATATATCTGTTTTACTGTAAATGGTTATTGTTTTTAGAAATTTGCATATATCTGAGTTAGTTGTTGTCTATATGATAAAAGTTGAAACCTCAGTAAAATAATGAGATTAAGGATAGATAGAAGTTTTTCAGTTATTCCCTTCGCAAGTAACATTGTACGTGAAAGTGGAGTAAGAATGATTGGAAAAATTCTTGATATTCTTTCTCTCAAAGTTTTATCTGGGGCAGAGATGGTTAGTAGTAAATAGAAGAGTGTTATGTTAGAATATTAAAGGGGGGTGTTTATGTTATGTAAAGGGTATAAGTAACGACGATAGATAATGTTATTTTATAGAGTAGTTGCATATTCTTGTTGACTGTTATAAAATAATTCACGGTTATTACGGTTACTGTGGCATGTGTTGCGCAGTGATAGTGAGAACCGAGAATGATTTGAGATCTTCTTAGTAATTCAAACTCATGATTGTCAGGCCGGTTAGGCAGCTAGGTATGCAAATGCTTAGCGACATGAATGAGATTTGAGTAACTGAGAATTTCTTGGAGATTTCGTTAAAGTGTTAGATAAAGTATTTTTGCAAGTATTAAAAGTATTGAATCTAGTTTTTCGAACCTTTGCAGTTATTAAATTCTGATTTCGAGTTATAAATGTTTTAAATAATATTAATCTTTTGTTAAAGTTAAGAATCCGGATTTCAAGTATAGTATTGATTATAGATTGGTGAGCATTCATTCACTCATATCTATTGTTCTTTTTCCTTTTTTAAGTTAATCCTTCTTGAATTGCAGTTATTGCATTTAATTATTCAGTGCTATTATTTATAACTTGCTGAGCATTTCTTTCGCTCACCCTTGCTGTTTTTAAATCTAATATTTCAGTAAGCTAAGTATTGGCGAGAAGTACCTGCGCAGTTCAGAAAGAGAAAGCAAGACGATGTGAAGAATGCTGACGTGGATTCGGGGTATTTGTGTTATAGTAAGATTGTTGTATGTATGTATAGTTTTAGTAGTTATAGTATGTATTTGATTAGTTGGCCTGGTATACTTCTATTCGAAGTTATACCAGTGATTTAAGTCTGTATAAAGTTTTGTATATAGAGTTGTATTTAAGTTGGTTATGGGTTTTTCTTGTTTCTAGAACTGTAACCTAAGATCCTGAGTTAGGAGTTGGGGTCAAAGAGCTGTTGATTGAGTTTTTGTTTTTATTTCAGTTTTATTTTGATTTCAGATTTTAGTTTAGTATTCAGCAGGTTTATGTTGTATTTACGAATACATCATGACCAATTTTTGTTAGAATTATTGAGTTTGTTAGCGTGACGCCCAAATCTACTGACCCCGGATTTGGGGGCGTTACAGTTTGGTATCAGAGCGTAGGTTATAGTAAACTAGAAACGAGAGTGTGTAGGAGTATGTATAGTTAAGTAAGGAACGTCAGAGTTCATATAGGACTCGTGTTGGACTATTGCATATAGTACCAGTTAGTGAGTTAAGATGTGAGTGGTGGCAGATAGTTGAGCGGAGTTGGGTAGAAACCCTTGAACCTGTAGGTAGTGGAACCTTCAGAGTCTAGATCGAATGACGAGTCAGCGAAGGAGTCGACAAAGAAGATGTACGTGGAGACCCTGGCAATACCTTTCTTCTTGATAAATATTCCTTTGTTGAGTTATTTTGACAATTGTCTTTCCCCCGAATTTGGGATTCCAGTTATGACAGAGGTTGTTTTGATGCCTATTTCCTTTATTTCTAAAACCCTGTCAAGTGATATTTGAGTATTTAATTTTCTTCATCAGTGAATGATTCTATTATTGATAAATCATTATTTCTTAGTATTCTGCAAATCATTCTTTCGTGATTATCCTTTTCTTCTAAAGTAGTACCCATGGAATCCGTTTAGTTGTAATCCAGGGGTATGTCTGAGAATTTCTCATCAATTGATTGTTAATTCGATGTTCGAATCTTTTGTGTTTCTTTACTCCAACTGAGGTGAACAACCCTATTTATAGGGGACACAAGGACTGTTTGTCTGTGTGATAGCAGTCTGATGGGACGCCATCACTTGTGTGTTGTGAAGTACAAGAAGGTTAATTACCTTTAGTCATGTCTTGAATAAGGCACGCAACAAGGTTCATTTGATCATGTTGATCACTCAGTAATCTCTCATTTCAAAGAATATTTGTTTGAAAACTCATTGATTCCACAATTGTAGAAACCTTTGCTACGATGTGAAATTGTTCTTTTCAAATATCATGAATCATAAGATCTCGAGTAGTCTTGAACGTATGTCAATCGAGTTTAGAATACTAGTAACGCGTGACGTATAGTACTACGATTAGAGTCGTTCTATATAGAGAGATCAGTAGAGATCCCAGTAGAGTAAATAAGTATCCAGAGTACAGATTAGTAGAGCTGCGGATGCAACCCGAGTTGGTAGAGTAAACCTCAGTAACCCTTCTTTACCTGATTCCGAGGTCGGAATCCTTTTAAGGTGGGTAGAATGTAAGATCCCGGATTATTGTAGGATTTATTATTATTATTATTTTATTGTTTTAATTATGTTAATTAGTATTTAAAGTATGGAATTGGATTTGAGAATATCGTTGTGGAGTTCAACGATATTTAGTATTGAGTTTATACGAGTATATATTGAGTTATTTGTGCCAATGTGTGCCCCAGTATTTTTAGTTGTATTTTTTTTTAGTGATTTAAAAGTATTTAAATCTAGTATTATTGATCTTCAAAAATATTTATTTAATTATCGGAGGGCTTAAAAATCATGAAATCTTTTGTAAAATTATCTTTATATATTTATTGAGTTTTTAAAAGTGTTGGGTGGATTAATTTGGGTGTTTTAGTATTTTATAATGAGTTTAAGAGTTTTATTGTATTTAAAGGATTAAAACTTTGAAAATTCATATTTAATTCATTTTTGATCCGAAAAATATTTTGAAAATATGTGGATGCTCGTAATTTTATATTCTTTATTTTAAAAATGAAAAGTTAAAATTTTGTAATATTCCATTCTAAATTCGATTTTCGAGAGTTGTTTAATGGTTTTAAAATTAGAATAAGTAGAATATTGTAGTAGTAGTAGTTATTGGGCCTAGCCCAATATAAGTTCAATATAGAGACAGCAGCCCAGCAGGAGAGAACGGGGGAGACTGGGAGAGAGTTCGAGAAGGCAGAAAGAAAAATCGAGAGAGAAATCAGATGGAGGGGAAGAAAAAGAAGAGAGAGTGGGAGAGAAATTGAAGAGAGGGATGAGTGTATATGTATATATATGTATATGCGTGTGTGTAGGTGTATATATATAAGCTCGTGTGTGTGTGGTGTGTGTAAGTATATACGCTGAGTATCGTATGTATAGGCGATGGTGGTGCTGCCATGAGAAGCAAGCGGTCGGAGCTGTTATTGCTGGCCGGAGAAGACAAGGCAGCGGCGGTAGAGGGCTGAGCAGCGGTGGTAGTGGCTGCTGTGCAGCTAGAGAGAGAGAGAGAGAGAGAGAGAGAGAGAGAGAGAGATTCTCGCGGAACCGAAGGTATAATTTTTATTCTATCTATTTAATTTATGTTGTCGATTTAATTATTTAATTTTCATTCTAGATTAAATTGTGATAATATTGTTGAATTGTATTAATTTGATTAGATTTAAAATTTGCTAGTTAAGGTGCTAATGGTCGTAATTAGATTGATATTTTAAATTACGAATATTGTTTGAATTTCTATATTAATTTGGAGATGCTCGGTGGGATCATCGGAAAGGGTATAATTTCACGTTTTTAATTATTTCATTTTCGTATTAAGTGAATTGTGATTTCGATATAGTTTAATTGTTGTAATTTAATTAGTTAAATGGTGAGATTATTGTGGTAATTTAATTGTGAGATTATGTGTTAATTTTATGATTAGATTAATATATTAAATTGTGAATATTGTTTTATTTCGTGAAGTTATTCGGAGAGTATAGTTAATTATGATTGTTGGTGAAATTTATTTATGCTATTGATGCTTAATTGTTAATTATAATATTATGAATATGATTATGATTTCTGTATATATGTTAAGTATTATTTGTTGATTTTTAAATTAGAATTGTTTTTGTTAAGAGGTTGAGTTTTATAAATTGTATGTTATACATAAAAATTATAATTGTATTTTCTTTTCGAATTTTGACTGTGAATATTAGTTTGATCTTGATGATATTTTAAAAGAAGTTGCGGGCGTGATTAGTTCGTATCCGTGTGGGGTATATATGTATGCTAAGTTCGTGGAGTACCATAAGTTATAAAGCTTGTTAAGTGATAACTCATTCGTATTGATAATAGTTAATAGTTAATGCTTGTGTTATGAGGATTGTAAATTACTAATTATTGAAGTAATGATTTATATGTATGTCAATGTGATTTTAGTTAATTCTTCGGATAATTAAGTAGTGAATTTGATATGAGTTTGCTAATTATAAATGTTTTCGATTAAGTAATTGTATAACTGCGTTAGTAGTATATTTCGATTTAAATGTTAAGTACTAATTGCTAGTTGTTTATGGCCATCGATGAATGTTTACGTGCTAAGTGCTATAAGTCGAGTCAATTACTTGGTATTTGTTTACAATTGGTCAAATGATTATCGATAATGGTTTTGGGTAGAAAGTTGAATTGTTATTGTTATAGGAGGTGTAAGTATATGAATGGCTAATTGGCTATGTGCTAAATGGTATAAATCAAGTTATAGTATATGTTGAAAGTATAAGTGCCAACTACGTGGTGTTGGCTTAAATGTGGATAAACGTAGTTTACTTTTCTTAAGTGTGGAGGTGCCGCATGTCTGGGCGGGTAAATTTCTTTATGTGATTAGTTGCCGCATGTCTGGGCGGGTACTTTTCATTATTTGTTTATTTTATGTTGCTGCAAGTTGAGGCAGCTTTATTTTTATAAAAGCAGGGTTTGAATTGTATTTGAGGGGCTGTGCCCATAGTCCGATAAACGAATAGGTCATGCCGAAATTTTCTGAAAATCCCCTGTATTTAAAGTTATTTAAATTATTTGATTTTAAGATTTAAAGGCATGTATGTGTATGAGTGTTTAAGTACATATGTGATGATTATGAAGTGTGAGTGTATATATGTATGTATGTATTGCTTTGCGAGTTGTAAGTAATTAGCTATTGATTTGGGTTGTTTATGTACTAAGTAGTACTTTACTATTATTTCGAGTATAATTAGGGATTCGATATGGACCCAGCGAGCGTGTTGACGAGACGATTGAAGGAAATGAATGCGTGATCTAGTACAGAACGAAGTACAGTAAGTAGTAAATCGACGCATTGGAATCGAGGCAAGTGTACTAACCCTCGCTTATCGTTCAAGCGAGATAAATATGTTTCTATTCAGTATAAGTATCCCTTCAAATTCTTATTGCTTTTGTCATTTTCCTTCAGATTATTGTTAAGGAAATGTTTTATTCAAGTATTCTGTTTATATAGTATCTCAAAGTTTTATTGCTAGTATTATCCTTTCTTAAGTATTGTCAGTAATATTCTGTTAAAGCTTTTGCTAGTATTGCTTCCTAAAATGGTTTAATAAATTAAAGATGATTTTAAAATTTCCTTATACTGGGCTGGTCTTTTGCCAGTGAGTATAAAGGACTGAAAAGTGTAATGTTTTAAGTATTAATAAGATTGTTTAAAGAATGGAGAAGCGTAAGAGGCTAGGGTGGTCCTAGTCCAGCACCTTTGTTTAGCGTAAGAGGCTAGGGTGGTCCTAGTCCAGCACCTTTGTTTAGCGTAAGAGGCTAGGGTGGTCCTAGTCCAGCATTAAAGGCCAATGTGTTGCCTAATTGAGAACCAATTTCAAAGAAAGGAAGACTTTACGTGGCTGATCACCCGTATTGTCCGTAATCATAAGATAAATAAAATCAATTTAAATGTTTTAAAAAGTTTTACGGAAAGTATGTTTTATTTGATGAAATGGTTTTTAAAGAGATGAATGTGTTGATTAGATATATCTGTTTTACTGTAAATGGTTATTGTTTTTAGAAATTTGCATATATCTGAGTTAGTTGTTGTCTATATGATAAAAGTTGAAACCTCAGTAAAATAATGAGATTAAGGATAGATAGAAGTTTTTCAGTTATTCCCTTCGCAAGTAACATTGTACGTGAAAGTGGAGTAAGAATGATTGGAAAAATTCTTGATATTCTTTCTCTCAAAGTTTTATCTGGGGCAGAGATGGTTAGTAGTAAATAGAAGAGTGTTATGTTAGAATATTAAAGGGGGGTGTTTATGTTATGTAAAGGGTATAAGTAACGACGATAGATAATGTTATTTTATAGAGTAGTTGCATATTCTTGTTGACTGTTATAAAATAATTCACGGTTATTACGGTTACTGTGGCATGTGTTGCGCAGTGATAGTGAGAACCGAGAATGATTTGAGATCTTCTTAGTAATTCAAACTCATGATTGTCAGGCCGGTTAGGCAGCTAGGTATGCAAATGCTTAGCGACATGAATGAGATTTGAGTAACTGAGAATTTCTTGGAGATTTCGTTAAAGTGTTAGATAAAGTATTTTTGCAAGTATTAAAAGTATTGAATCTAGTTTTTCGAACCTTTGCAGTTATTAAATTCTGATTTCGAGTTATAAATGTTTTAAATAATATTAATCTTTTGTTAAAGTTAAGAATCCGGATTTCAAGTATAGTATTGATTATAGATTGGTGAGCATTCATTCACTCATATCTATTGTTCTTTTTCCTTTTTTAAGTTAATCCTTCTTGAATTGCAGTTATTGCATTTAATTATTCAGTGCTATTATTTATAACTTGCTGAGCATTTCTTTCGCTCACCCTTGCTGTTTTTAAATCTAATATTTCAGTAAGCTAAGTATTGGCGAGAAGTACCTGCGCAGTTCAGAAAGAGAAAGCAAGACGATGTGAAGAATGCTGACGTGGATTCGGGGTATTTGTGTTATAGTAAGATTGTTGTATGTATGTATAGTTTTAGTAGTTATAGTATGTATTTGATTAGTTGGCCTGGTATACTTCTATTCGAAGTTATACCAGTGATTTAAGTCTGTATAAAGTTTTGTATATAGAGTTGTATTTAAGTTGGTTATGGGTTTTTCTTGTTTCTAGAACTGTAACCTAAGATCCTGAGTTAGGAGTTGGGGTCAAAGAGCTGTTGATTGAGTTTTTGTTTTTATTTCAGTTTTATTTTGATTTCAGATTTTAGTTTAGTATTCAGCAGGTTTATGTTGTATTTACGAATACATCATGACCAATTTTTGTTAGAATTATTGAGTTTGTTAGCGTGACGCCCAAATCTACTGACCCCGGATTTGGGGGCGTTACAATATCTAACCATGTAGGCCAACCGGAAGTAGTCAAAATTTTCTTAACATTATCCCAAATACCAAGCTTTTCCATAACATGTTTATCAAAATAACGAAATGGTACAACCTTGAGCGAGGAAATAGAATTATACCTTTCAAGGGCATCACCGGAGAAGGACAAGCTAGGCTTAGTGGAGTGCAAATCAAGCCCATAATTGGAAGGAGGAAATGGTAGACCCGAGTCTTCACATTTGAAAGGCAGAGTGTGTAAACTTGTAACACTATAACTAACGTAACTCAAACTAAAGGAAAAGATACTTAACCAGAAGACAATCAAGAATAAGAGGTCACAAGAAATCAACACTAAATGAAGACAAGGTAATTGATACAATTCAACATGTTAACTATGATCAATCCAAGAAGAAATCATTGAGAGAAGTTCAAGTCAAAGTTGTTCATGCCTCAGTGATTTGGAAAGCCAAGAATCAAGATCATAACTATCAGCATCAATAAGACCAATTGATTTCAAGTGAACAAGAAGGAAAGCAAATATTGGAAAGCCACATTTGTAATTGGATATGGTAATTTATTCAAGAAGCAAAAACCCTATCAAGACTAGTCACTTATGAACCAGACCGTTGCATCAAGTGTCAGGACATTGATAGCAAGTTTATGTCAGTAATAAAGATCCATATTCAAGAGCTTGGTGAAGAATAAAGAAGACATGAAGATATCACAAGTTCAAGATGTGCATTGAAGTTTCAAGTTGAAGACCAGAATATTTTCTAAGTACTAAATATTCTAGATGGCCAAGTAGAAGTTTCTAAGTAGAAGTTCTACTTAGAACTTCGAGATGGCTAAGTAGAAATTCTCAAGTAGAAGTTCTACTTAGAGTGCAGCTTCAACATGACACATGGCATCTTCTGATTGGCAGATTTCCAAGCTTTCAAGATAAGGCAAGATTTATGTGGACATCATTGGGCCACGTACATCTTAGTCTTTGAAGTCTACAGGACATAGATTACATGTAGTATAAATAGAAGTACTTGTGTAATGTTTCAGTTAGTGAGCAATTCTTGAGAAAAACACAAGAGAAAGAGAGAGAGTGCATTCACAGAGCTTAGTATCATTCACTTCTCTCTGAACTTCTGTTATACTTTGTAATGAATGTTGTAGCAACCATTTCAAGTTATATATAAGAAATATATTCCTTGAATCTGTGTGTTCATTTATTGCATCGTATTTATTGCTTCTCATATTCGAAAAGTTGTATTCACCCCCCCCCCTCTACAACACATTTGGACCTAACAACATTCCTTGCGAGTTAGAAAAATGTGAGGCTCCGAAGATGAAGAAGTGGTCTTTTGACGCTTAGATTGAACCTTTCCCTTGTTTTTACCACACTTAGAAGCAACACCACTCATGATTAGAAAATCCCAACTTCAAATAACAAGCCAAATAACCACCCAATATAAGCACCAAACACTATCAAAAGTGTAACCAACAATCCCACGATATACCCCCACAACCAATTCGCACCCAAATTCAACACCAAAATTTCAAACCCCGAAGTGATTACCACGACATACCACAAACACCCCAATTACAATAATCAAGATAATATAAATCCACACCCCTCAAAACTACTACAATACACTAATTAAGGATATATATAAATAACTAAAATATTTGTTTTTTTATTGATTAAAAGAAAAAGATAAAATAAAATAAAAATAATAACCAACGAATAATAAAGTCAAAAATCAAAAATCAAATTTAAAACTAAAATAAAATAAAATAACTAAGCAATTAATAATAAAATCAAAAATCAAATTAAAATCAAAATTAAAATTAAATTAAAAATAAAACAAAAGTTAAAATAAAATTTAAGAAAACAAATAAACAAATAATAATAATAATAATAATAATAATAATAATAATAATAATAAACTAACTAATTAATAATAAATTAAAAATTCAAAAATCACATTCAAGTGAATTTAAACTGATTTCTGCATTTATAAAATATGTTTAGTTTAGAAAATTAATAATTTAAACTCAAAATTAAAACAATCAATAAAAATAAATGAAATAAAAATAAAACAAAACAAAATAAAATCTAAACAAAAATATATAAAAAAAATACAAAACAGGGGGGAGGGGTGCTTTAACTGTTTAGTTTAGAAAAACAGGGGGGGTAGTGAAAGGTGTGTAATGGCGACGGTGGAGGTGCGAACGGTCGACGGAGTGGTGGAAGGTAAGTGGGGATGGTGGTTTGCAGGAGATGGAGAAGGCTGAGTGTGGATTGCAGGCGGTGGTGTGGCATATGTAGACGAACAGAGGTGGACTGGGGTGGTGAGATGAAGAAGAATGGAGAATGTGGTGGTGTGGGTCTGTTGAAGGAGAAAGGAGAATTGAGGTGTATGAAGGGGATGGTGGAATTGGGGAGGTCGAGGACGAAGGGCTGGTCGAAAGTGATGGGAAAGGAGATAGATGAAAGGGAGTACGGAGGTGAAGAGAGGGAATTGCGGAGGTGAAGACTGCGGTTGAATGAAATGGGTGTTGGCGGGTTGGTGGTTGAGAAGATTGTATAGAGGTGGTTGGTAATGGAGGTGCGGGTGGAAAGGAGAACGGAGGAGATTGAGATTGTGGTGAACGGAAATGGAAGAAGGAGATGAGAGATGGTGGCGCTGTGAGAAGAGGGCGATTGATTATGAAGTTCGAAGGGGAGATGGGTGTGAAACAGAACTTGTGAAATGGTTGGTTGAATGGGTGCTAACGGAGAGGAGGAGAGTGAAATAGAGGGGGATCGTGTGTTTAGACAGGGGAGGGGGGGAAAGACGGTGGGAAGTGAAGTTCGGAGGTGGTCTGGTGATGGCGTTGAACGGAGTGGTGATGTAGGCTGCGACTGTTAGTGTGAATTAAAGGGAATAAGGAGATTAGAGGGATAGTGATGTCGAAGGTGAGGTGAAGGAGATGGAAGGAATGGTTCGGCGGCTGCAATGGTGGGCTGCGATGAATGAGTGATGTTGTTGGAATGAAGGAGTTGAATTGTTGGTGGTTGCGAGGGAGATGAAAAGAGATGAAGAACGCAGAGGCCCAGATCTGGGAGTTTGGTGAAAAGGGGGCTAGGAAAAAAACTTGTGTTTTTGAATTTTTATTAGAGGGTTGTACATGCTGTTCAGCAAGTGGGTGGAGGGTTTAGAATTTCCCTCATTTTGAACTAAGTTATGGACAGAAGGTACCAAATTTTTGAAAAACTGTGAACGGCCTTATGCACGGGTTGTTGTACGGCCTGCAGCCCGTGCGACAGCCTGTACCCGTACAACAGCCCGTACAACCCTAAAATTTAATAAAATTGCAATTTTTTTCTTTTTTTTTTTAGAGTAAATTCTCACAAATCCTTGAATGCTTGAATAAAATATTAATTCCTGAAAACATGAAACAAACACATCAAGGTACGAGTGGAATAAACATAAAAAAATTATAAAAATTAGAATTAACGATACTAAATATTATTGAGCGGGGAATTATTATTATTATTATTATTATTATTATTATTATATATATATATATATATATTTTGAAAATCTATTATAAAATTCATTAATCACACCATAAAAATACATAATAATTAATTAAAGTATATTTTTGGTTGTTTTTTTTATGAATTAAAATAAATGAAAAAGAAATCTTCACTCACTAATATTTAGATCAATCCTCAAACCTACAAAAATTTATCGCACGCATAATATATAAATACATGCGTACCTTGGGTTGCCTCATAATTAGCGCCTTTGTTTACTGTCGTTGGCTCGACTTCCCGGATGTGCCTCGTAGCACCAACACACAAACTAATAAAAGAGAAGCTCATCCATGGAGGGAATCCGCTAATGAGATGACATCAATGGTGGATTCTTGAAATCCCTCATAGAAAGGTTTGAGACGGTGACCATTCACCTTGAATTCTTTATCGGTAGATAAACTTCGCAAATCCACCGCCCCATGAGGGTAGATTTTCACAACAACAAATGGACCCAACCAACGAGATCGAAGCTTCCCGGGCATTAACTTAAGACGAGAGTTGTAGAGAAGAACCTTTTGCCAACATAAAATGATTTAGGAACAAGCGAACGATCATGGAAGTCCTTAACTCTAGCCTTATACGATTGAGCATCCTCATAGGCATTGTTACGAATTTCCTCCAATTCAAGCAAGTTAAGTTTTCGATGAGCCCCGGCAACATTAAGATCCATATTGCAAGCTTTGATTGCCCAATAAGCTTTGTGCTCTAACTCAACGGGAAGATGACAAGATTTACCAAAAACCAACTTGTATGGGGACATGCCAATAGGAGTTTTGAATGCCGTTCTATAGGCCCATAAAGCATCTTCAAGACGAACACACCAATCCTTCCTTGAAGGTTTCACCACCTTCTCAAGATTAGACTTAATCTCCCGATTAGAAACTTCGGCTTGACCATTAGATTGAGGATGATAAGCCGTTGCCATTCGATGATATACCCCATAAGATTTAAGAAGATTTCCCACCAATTTGTTACAGAAATGGGTACCTTGGTCAATTATGATAGCTTTAGGAACACCAAATCGGTTGAAGACTTGAGATTTGAGAAATGCAACAACTGCTTTACCATCATCCGATTTTGTTGCCTTGGCCTCCACCCACTTAGAGACATAATCCACGGCCAAGAGAATATAGAGATTTCCGTGAGAAGAAGATGGGAATGGTCCCATAAAATCAATATCCCACACATCAAAGATTTCTACCACAATAATTAGAGTTTGGGGCATTTCGTTCCTTTTTGCAATATTTTCGGTTCTTTGACATGGTTCACATTGCTTACAAAAATCGTGAGAGTCACGAAAAAGTGTTGGCCATGTAAATCCACATTCAAGGACCTTTCTTGCCGTTCGATCTTTTCCAAAATGACCTCCACAAGCATAAGAATGACAAAATTGAAGAATTGAAACAATTTCCGACTCTGGAACACACCTTCTTAAGACTTGATCCGCACAATGTTTCCAAAGATAAGGATCATCCCAAATGTAGTGTTTGGCTTCACTTCTTAACTTCTCCCTTTGATACTTAGGCATGCCATTAGGAAAAGTTTTGCATACAAGGTAGTTCACAAGATTCGCATACCATGGCACCTCGGTTTGAATTCCAAATAAGTGCTCATCCGGAAATAATTCTTGAAGAGGAGAAGCATCTTCCTCCCTCACAAGTCGACTCAAGTGGTCCGCCACTAAGTTCTCGGCACCGATTTTATCTTTGATTTCTAAGTCAAATTCTTGAAGGAGAAGAATCCACCGAATCAACCTAGGCTTTGACTCTTTCTTCGCCAAGAGATGTCTTAAGGCGGCATGATCCGTGTATATGATGACTTTGTAACCAAGAAGATATGAACGAAACTTGTCAAGAGCAAAGACAATAGCAAGCAATTCCTTTTCGGTGGTGGTATAGTTCACTTGGGCGGAGTTGAGTGTGCGAGAGGCATAATAAATCCCATGAGAGCGTTTGTCAACCTTTTGCCCTAACACCGCACTAACCGCATAATTGCTAGCATCACACATAATCTCAAAAGGAAGAGTCCAATCCAGAGCTTTAATGATAGGGGCCGAAGTTAAATCCTCCTTTAGATGGTCAAATGCCACCTTGCATTTTTCATCAATTTTAAACTCCACGTCCTTTTGTAGAAGAGATGATAGGGGAAGGGCAACTTTGGAGAAATCTTTGATAAATCTCCTATAGAATCCGGCATGACCCAGAAAAGATCACACATCCTTGACATTTGAAGGGTATGGAAGACTTGCAATAATGTCAACTTTTGCCTTGTCCACCTCAATGCCCTTCCTAGACACGATATGCCCCAATACAATACCTTCTTGGACCATGAAATGACATTTTTCATAATTGAGCACTAGATTAGTCTCCAAGCATCGATCCAAGGCATGCGTAAGGATTTGAAGACATTCATCAAAAGAATCACCCGAAATAGAGAAATCATCCATGAAAACTTCAATACCATTCTCTATCATAGCGGAGAAAATACTCACCATACACCTTTGAAAAGTTGCAGGAGCACCACATAAGCCAAATGAGAGTTTACGAAATGCAACGTACCAAAAGGACAAGTGAATGTGGTTTTGTCTTGATCTTCGGGAGCAATGACAATTTGATGATATCCACTAAATTCATCTAGAAAGCAATAGAATTCCTTCCCGGCTAACCTCTCTAACATTTGATCAATGAAGGGAAGAGTAAAATGGTCTTTCCGAGTTACCGCATTTAACTTGCGATAATCTATGCACATTCGCCACCCATTTTGGACTCGGGTAGACACAAGCTCACCATTAAGATTCTCCTCAAGAGTGATACCCGCCTTTTTAGGAACACAATGTACCGGACTCACCCATTCGCTATCCGAAATTGGAAAAATGATTCCCACATCAAGTAGCTTGAGAATCTCTTTTTTAACAGCTTCCATCATTGCCAGATTAAGTCTTCTTTGAGGGTCCCTAGTAGGCTTAGCTCCATCTTCAAAGAGTATACGATGCATGCAAGTGGAGGGACTAATACCCTTAATATCGGCAATGGTCCACCCAATAGCAATTTTATGATCCTTAAGAACTCGCAAGAGGCGTTCTTCTTGTACATTACTCAAATTAGAAGCTATGATTACGGGAAGAGTCTTATTTGTCCCCAAGATAAGCATATTTGAGATGATTAGGCAATACTTTCAATTCCAAAGTAGGAGGATTCTCAATAGAAGGGAGTAATTTAGAATAAGACAGGGGAAGATCAATTTTTGCAAGATCACACCTTTGGGGTAAAGGTTGCAATACATTGAGCTCCATAATTGCCTCATTGGCCTCTTCCGAATTAGGGAATCCATCATCTTCATTTGCACATCCTTCAATAACCACTTGGAGAGCTTCTTTATTTCCCATGTCAAAAGCTTGTTAGGCTAAACCATCAATAACATCCATGGAGCAAATTGAGTGTGACTCACTAGGAAATTTCATTGCATCATAAATATTGAACTTGACAACTTCATCACCAAACTCCATAGTGAGAGAACCATCATCCATATTAATCTTGGTCTTCGCCGTTTTAAGAAATGGACGTACATAGAGAATTGGTGCGGACTTGATGTTTGATGGACCATCTTCCATTTTCAAGATGTAAAAGTCGGCGGGGAAAACCATTTGATCAACATGAACAAGCACATCTTCAATTACCCCTTCGGGATAGGCATTAGATCTATCCGCGAGTTGAATGATCACATTTGTATTCTCGAGTGCCCCCAAATTTAAAGTTTGGAATATGGAAAGGGGCATCACATTGATTGAGGCACCCAAATCAAGCATAGCTCTTTCAAAGAATTTACCTCCAATCTTGCAAGGAATAGTGAATGTGCCCGGATCCGAACATTTTTGAGGTAACCTCTGAATCACGGCCGAGACATTCTCATCCACCACTATAGTTTCATCACCTCTTAACTTCCTTTTGTTAGTACACAAATCTTTGAGAAACTTTGCATACCTTGGAACTTGGTTTATGGCATCTAGTAACGGGAGAGTGATTTCCATTTTTCGGAATGTCTCAAGCATTTCCTTGTCAACAATGTCTTTCTTTGGTTTAGAAATTTTGGAAGGGAATGGAGGTCGAATAACCACATCCTCATCAATAAACCTTGGCTTCTTTGCTTGTGGAACGTCCTCTTGAACACTTTCCTTTTTACCCACATCAACTTTCTCTTCCTCAATTTCCATATCATCTTCAAGGTTTTCATCCTTAGCCTCGAAGATGTCATCATTTTCAACCTTTCCACCTTAATTATCATTCACCATCTTACCCTTGGCCTTAGCATGAAGGTCCTCCAATTCTTTCCCACACCTTAAGGTCATGGCACTAGCATTTTCTTTGGGGTTCACCTCCGCTTGAGAAGGAAGTTTCCTAGAACCTTGGCTTTGCAATCGATTCACGGTTGTGGCTAGTTGGCTCATTTGCTTTTCCAAATTGGATATACTTTGAGAAGTATTTTTTTCCAAGTTGGATATATTTTGAGAAGTGATGTTTTGAAATTGGAGGTTGTTTGTTGCCATTTGCTTTATCATTTCTTCAAGTGATGACAATGTAGATGAAGAAGACCCTTGATGGTCTTGGTAATTGTATGGAGGTGGTGGTGGGAGTGCTTGGAAATTTTGATTGGGACGTTTTTGTGAGAATGAAGGAGAGTTTTGTTGATGTTGGGTGTTGTAAGTGTTTGGATTTTGGTATTGGTTAGAGTTTGGTGTGTTGGGATTTCCATATCGAAAATTAGGGTGGTCTCTCCAACCAGAATTGTAGGTGTTACTACAGGGGTCGTACTTCCTTTGAGGTGGTTGTCCCGAAAAACCTCCAATAGCATTAATTTGCTCTTCGGGTTGTTGGAATGATAGGCATTCGTGAGTAACATGATCCGACATATTGCAAACACCACAATATTTTTGTTGTTGGAGATTCCCAACGGCTAATTGACGAACCAATGATGTAAGGTCCGAGATTTGGCCCTCTAACTTTTGAGTTGCCACTTCATTCACGGAAGGGTTCTTGACATGCACTTGACGATCCCCAAATTGGCGGGAATTTTCGGCAATCTTGGTTATCAACTTTCTAGCCTCCTCCGGCGTTTTATCCACAAGAACTCCACCACTTGAAGCATCAAGGTGCAATTTAGCACTATATTCCAGGCCTCCATAGTAGTAGTGAATGAGCAACTCTTCCGATATCAAGTGTGGAGGATAACTTTGACAAAGCTTTTGAAACCTTTCCCAATACTCATACAATGTTTCCCCGGAGTATTGCTGAATGCCACAAATTTCTTTGGAGATGTCCGTAGCCTTTGATGTAGGGAAGAATTTCCCCAAGAAAGCACTTCGCATTTGCTCCCATGTAGTGATTGAGTTTGGAAGACGGTAAAATAGCCATGCCCTGGCATTGTCTCTCAAGGAAAAGGGAAATGCTTTCAACTTCACTTGTTCTTCCATAGCATTGTTTGGTCTCATTGAAGAACATACTATTTCAAATTCTTGAAGATGTCTAAAAGGATCTTTCGTGCCTTCACCTCCAAACTTGGGAAGGAGGGCAATAAGACCACCCTTTAGCTCAAATGGTTGTCGTCCCGGAAATACAATGCACAATGGTAGTTGAACGGAGCTAGGAGAAGCAATCTCCTTGAGTATACGTTGATTAGGATTTTCCATGACTTGATCATTGTTGTCGTTCGGTGATGAGATAGGAATAACAAGGGGAGGACCCTCGTTCAACTCCTCTTCCTCTTCCGAAGGTGAACTAGAAATAAATTGACTTGATGAATCTATATTGGCACTTGAATTCCTTTGATTCCTTCGTAAGAGTCTCTCGGGATTAGATGAATACGCAAGATCACCTAAACAAGAGGATCGAGTCATACATAGCAAAAATTTCTAAAATCAAGAAAAATAGATAAATATGCACAATGGAACTAAAATATTCACAATTTTATACGCGCACTAATATTGAACTAAAACTAGTCCCCGGCAGCGGCGCCAAAATTTGGCCACGGCCGTCGTCGACGCGCCAAATTGATAATAAATGTTTATGCTCTACTATGTTCGCACTTAACTATAAAATATAGCAAATGTGGCAAGTAGGGATCGAACCCAAGGGAATAGTGTTCAATACTAGAGTGAAGTAAAATGGTGGGGGGTTTTAAGTTGGTTGTGGTATTTTATCAAACACCTTGACTACAAGAAATAAATTGCTAGAGAAATATGATTAATTAACTTTCAATCATCCAATTTTTCCAACACAACAAGGCACAATGTTTAAATTAACAAGATAAAGAGATATTTGACCCAAAGATTATGGAAACTCAAGCACTTCACCCACACACATATGAGCAAGAAATAATCAACTCTACCTAACCAAGATAATTGGTGAAGCACACAATCACTTAATTCTCTTCTATAAACACTAATTTAGTGAAGTAGTTCTCTTGATTATAGCAACCAATAATGAATCACTACTAGTTTAACCAAAACAAGGAATCAAACAAAGAGAGGCTAGGACAAACCCAAGGATGAGGAGCTCAACCTAGGTATTTGCACTTGAAATTTGAGGATTTAGGTAAACTAAACCTTGTGCTACTACAATGAATGTACTAACAATTACGGATTAGCACAAACAATTAGCAATTGAATTCACAAGAGAAGCAAATTGAAGCAACTTACAATTCTCCAAGAAAAATCATAAACAATACAACTCAAGAATTCAAGATAGAGTGAAATAGATCTTACTTAAAATGAAATGGGTTTTGATACAAGAGATCCTCCTTGAGCCAAATGTATGAAGTTAGTTACTCATAATCAATGCTAGATTATGAGTAATTAATGTTTTCTTAACTCCTACTAACCCTAGGTTTTTGTTCTTGAAGAGGCTAAGAAGAGAGGAAAATAAGATGCAGGTTAAGATATGTTGTTATGTCTCTTTTCATACACAGCAGGTTCTGTACGGCCTGCTGAACGGCCGTACAGCTGCCCTTACAGAAAATTTGCTCCTTTGAACGGCCCGTCGAACGGCCGTACAGTAGCCCGTTCGAGACAAAATCTTCAAGATAATACACTAAACACCTCCCGACATCGCGAGCTTTCATCTTCTAACTTCCCTCTTGAATAATCTTTGCTTTCATGCCCCAAATAAGCCATCTTTTCATCAATTAAGCATGATGCACTGAAAGATGAAAAACATAATTAATAACGATAAAACAACATTTGGAACTAACAAAAATGCAAGAGAATAAATGACAAAACGTGTATAAAATACACGTTATCAAGTTTTTTAAGCACCGTTAAATGTGACCACCAATTGGATAATTTCAGTAATATACCTCTTTGTCGCATTCTTTCGAGTCATCTACTTCCCAAATTGTTGAATATTTATTCAATGTAATTGTAGTATATTGTATGTGCAAGCTCTATTCCCATGTTTTAGATTGCATATGTTTGAGGCTTATTTTATGTCCTTTATCAATTTGTTAATAAAAAGTTCAGGTTCGTTTCAAATAATTGTCTGTTTGGGCAATTTCAGTCCGATACGGAAATAGCTCAAGAGGCTATTGTAGAGACTTCTACCCGTGAAACCTCTCCTAGAAGTGATGGGAAATATATTCTTGATTCTCCAGGTCTGAGGAGAAGATCTTCAAGTGTCAAGGAAAGATCTTATGATAATATTGTTACTGATCAATCCGGGCCTGTAAAGTTGGACACTGCTGCACAGACACATATTGCAAAGCATAGGTATATATAAATTTACCTTGCATAGAATTAAGAAGATAACATGAAGTAAATATAAGAGGGACAAAGTGGGGTTGTTTTTATGTTTAATATGTCTAAGGATTTATTTAACTAGTTCGCGACTTACTAAAAGTTAAGCTGGTAGCTGCACAAGTAAATATAATTATGACCCAAACTAATAAAGCTGATTTCTTTTTACGAACTTGTCATCTTCATTTTGTCATCAAAGTGCAGTAATGCCCTTTTTGAAATGTTTATTTATTATATATTGAGCTTTTAGTAGTTAATTTATTTTCAGTAAGTACCATTATAGTGTGTGTAATCTTCTTTTGTTTTTTTAATTGTCTTTATAAGAAGCTTCAGGAACACCTGCCAGATGAGATGATTGTATTGGCACGCCAACTCAAAGACAGTAGTCAAATGATGAGCCAATCGCTGAAAAATACTGAGAAAGTAAGATCGTAGTATCTCATGTGGCTTTGTTTAATTTGTTCTTGATACCTTATTCTTCTATTATTAAAACTCATCTCTATGCTTAAAAGTTATGGATTTCCTAGGTAAAGATGATTTCGATAAAGACGATTAAATATGAGTTATATTCAAATAACAAACCAACTAATATTAATCAGGGAAGTTGGTGTGTGCTCATTAGCCTTTAATGAGTGCTCAGATCCGGATTGCTGTAGGCAGTTTCTTTTAGATTTTAACATCAAACATAGAAACTTTTCAGAATAGTCTATCTATCATTATCATCGCAGTGCAATTCACTCAATTAATGTTATGCATTCCACGTTTTTTATTCCCTCTTTGATTTAAACTTATAAGGTTTCTCATTGATTGGATTTAATTTGACTGCAGATGGTTGACTCAACAGAAAAGGCTGTTGAGCATAGCTTGGCAAGCACCGGTCATGCCAATACCCTAGAAATTGAGGTATACTCCCATAGTTTCAAGACTACATGCTTCACATGGCTTACGATCTTTGCAATGACTTGCATTTTCATCATGGTAGTACTCCTTATCCGTGTCACTTAATGCAAACAACCATCTCGAGGGAGGAAATTAGCTTATAGTGTTTGTATGATTTACCAAGAGAAATGATGATTTATTTTTATATATTGTATAGTTTGATCAATGTTCTAGTTCAAATGTTTTGTTGTAGTTAAAGAAATGTGTTTCTTTCTGGATAGTTTGAATAGAATCTCCTTCAAAAATAACATTCTCATATTTCTGGAAGCAGACCAGCATTAGGGGGTATTTTGTCAGTAAGTTGAATGGTAATTTTTATAGCTGTTGGTGTTTTAACAGCTTTTGTATTTTCTTTGGTAGATTGGTTTCGTGCTCCTCTTTATCATGCTTTATTTTTTTGTAACATATAGATTCGAAGTAAATAATTTTACTTGCTACTTTTTTAAAAAATTATGGGGGAAGTCTACAGTGTGATTTGTTTTGTAATTTTTTTAAAGATTGTTACAACTGCAAGAACGAAATTCACCTAACAGGCAAAAATGTTTTATTCGAGGAACAATTTTTTTTTCTAAGTAAAATTCATCCAAAACAAACTAACCCAATGACTTCTAAAAACCAGAAGTAACAAATTAATTTAACAAATTTATTTGTTAGTAAACAGAGGTAGAAAGTAGTAACTTCTTCTAGGTGGAAAGTTAAAATACAAGATATCAAATATATTTTTCATTAGATTTAATAATTAGTAAAATCTTCGTCAAAAATAATTATTAAAATCTTCTATCACTATATACTAAACTTCAACACAAGAGCAAAGATTGCTATTTTAATGGTTGTGAAGTTACGATTTTACCCCACAATTGTCACTGACTTTCAAAAACCAGAAGTAACAAATTAATTTAACAATTTTATTTGTTAGTAAAAATAGGTGGAAAGTATGGTTTTATATCAAAGTGGTCACCCATTGCACTCGAATGTATCAAGTAGACCATCCATTCAAAAACTATATCATTTGAATCATTAAAGTCATAAAAAATATCAAATTGATACCTTTAAAATGTACTCGAGAAGTAAAAATAATTTTTCATTAAGTTTTACACATTTGTCTTGAATGCTTCCATAACCAAATGAAAGGTTAATAATTCTAGTATTTCTGATAATATATTTATACTTTAAAAAAATCATTGACTATTTATTTTTAATTTTATTGTCATTTCCCTTGTTTTAATTAAAAATAAATAGTAAATAAACTTTTTAAATTCTAAATATAATATCAAAAATACAAGAATTCATAACCTTTCATTTTATAGCAGTAGAATTTAAGAAAAATGTGTAGAACTCGATGAAAAAATACTTTTACTTCCAGAGTACATATATAGAGGTATTTGTCTGATATTCATTATGACTTTAATGATTCAGATGATATCATTTTTAAATGGGTGGTCTACTTGATACATTCGAGTGCATTGGGTGGCCACTTTAATAAAACCCGTGGAAAGTAGTTTACTTCTTCCAGGTAAAAAGTAAAAATACAAGATATCAAATACATTTTTCATTCGATTTAAAAATAAGTAAAATATTCTATTACTATGAGGGTGTTTGGGGAAACTTATTTTCCAGAATAAGTCGACTTATTTTAAAATAAAGGGGGTGTTTGGGGAACTTATTTTAAGTTGAATGTTAAGATTCCTAACTTTCCAACTTATTTTCCAACTTATTTTTATAACTTATTTAATCTCAAACATACATTAAGTACTTGTATAAAAAAATTATCAAAATATAAAATTTTTACCCAAAAATAAGTCCATAAGTCCATAAAAAAATATGAGCCAAACAGGCACAAAGTTAGAGATTCTTAACTTTTTCTGAAAAAGTTAACTTTTTTTTGCAACTTATAGAATCTCAAACATACATTAAATACTTGTATAAAAAAAATTATCAAAATATAAATTTTTTATCCGAAAATAAGTCCATAAGGACTTATTTAAAGTCGTTTCCAAACAGGCCATATATATTAAAGTCGTTTCCAAATAAGTTACTATGAGGGTGTTTGGGGAAACTTATTTTCCAGAATAAGTCGACTTATTTTAAAATAAAGGGGGTGTTTGGGGAACTTATTTTAAGTTGAATGTTAAGATTCCTAACTTTCCAACTTATTTTCCAACTTATTTTTATAACTTATTTAATCTCAAACATACATTAAGTACTTGTATAAAAAAATTATCAAAATATAAAATTTTTACCCAAAAATAAGTCCATAAGTCCATAAAAAAATATGAGCCAAACAGGCACAAAGTTAGAGATTCTTAACTTTTTCTGAAAAAGTTAACTTTTTTTTGCAACTTATAGAATCTCAAACATACATTAAATACTTGTATAAAAAAAATTATCAAAATATAAATTTTTTATCCGAAAATAAGTCCATAAGGACTTATTTAAAGTCGTTTCCAAACAGGCCATATATATTAAACTTCAACGTTAGGGTAAAGATTGTCATTTTAATGGTTGTGAAGTTACGAATTTAACCATAGATTTTCAAAAATTACAAAAATACCATCCTTTAATAATTATGAAAAAAGTAGTAAAGTTATGTTAATGTTGGGATTCAAACCACTAATATTCTTCTATCAAACTCATGCCATAACCAACCGCGCTACACTTAATTTTGAATTTTGTTTAAAAATCCTATAAGATAAACCACATCTTTTCTTTATATTCATTCCTCTTTTATTTTTATTTTTGAGTAAATATGATATTGATTTATATTGTTTTTAGAATATTAGATAGATAAAATTACAAAAAACATTCTAATCGATATACTCTACAATTCTCTTCTGTCATTTTAGATAAATGATATAAAAGTAAAATTTTAGATTATACATAATGTAATCGAGTACAAAAAAAAGGATTTATTTGCATCTTCATTTAGATATTAAATTATTTTAATCTATATACTATATTATAAAAGATGAAACATTAGAAGTTTTGGTACCTATGTTTTAGAACTGTACGGTACTTACCTTATTTAATTGTTTTACTTTATTATTTTTAATTATAAAAAAACAAAACACAATCTTTTCTCAAAATTTTACACGCAACTCTTTCCAATACTTCTACTAAATAATAACCAATCAATTACAGTATCTCAAATGAGTAATGCTACGTATCCCGAAGAAATCCCAAAAATGTTCCCGAATGACACATAACATCATTTCATTTGTGGGATTCATATTAATGCATGAGGAACCCATCTCATTTATAAAAACATAACCAATCTTGTAATGACAATTCGTTATTCGATAACCATTTGGGAACGGTTTCGGTAGGTGTAGCATTTTCCATCTCAAATATTTACACCTTTCATTGCGAAAAAAGAAAAAAAGAAAAACAGATGATAGGTATTTGACATAACTGTACATCAAACATGGATTTAAGAGCAAGTGCAATGGGAGCCCAACTGGGTGATGTGGCGGAGAGAGAAACAGACTTCAGACTTGGGTTTCTTAACAGCGTTGGAGAGAAACAAAGGAGTTGGTCAGGCCGGCGAACTTTGGCTGGCCAAGTTTGGTTGCGTGGCATGCTTTTCTTTTTTTTATTTGTATTTTATCTCTCCTACTTTATTTGACCCCAATTCAAAAATTAGATCTTAAAATTTATATTTACTTTAATAATTCTATATATTTTAAATATATTTGTATAAATATATTATAATTATTCATGTATAATCAAATAATAAAATAATTATGTATATTAATAATAATTATATTTAAAAATAATATTAAATTAGTTCCGATTAATGATCCGATTAATCCCCGATTACCCGATTAATCCCTGGACGGTGCCTCCACCGATTAAGTCCGATTCCCGCTTTTTACAACACTGGCTCAGGTTTTGATGTTTTTGTATAATGTTAATATTAAAAAAGAAGAAAATGTTAGTGGACTTGGGCTTTGCATTGGAGCTAGTTGCCCACTTAATTTACCGAGCCCGTTTTTTGCTGACTTGGTTTCAAAAAGAAGAAAATGTTAGTGGACTTGGGCTCGTCCACTGCATTTGCTCTAAAGGACCCATTTTTTATGCACCTGTGAAAGCCCAAACCAGTATCAGACAAAACTGGTGGTGGGCCGCATAAATGATTTATGTCGTCTACTCCAATAAAGTTACGGATAAGTCAACGGTTCATCCAATAAAGTCAAACATCTCCTTAGCGTAAATCATAAGCCACTAATCACATCCAATCCAACGGCTCACAATCCCCTGATCCCCACCACATCTCCTACAGCATCACACCACCAAATCCCACCCCAGTCTATTTTATTTAGCATGGTCCTATCTTCTAGATTACACTGTTCCCCCTTCCTCTCCCAATATAAAAGAAAGGCCAGGGGTTTTATTAGGGTTTTAAACACAAACCTATACACACAAACAACCTGTATCTATATTTTCATTGCAATGGCGAATCCAAGGGTTTATATGGACATTAGTATAGGAGGAGACATTGAAGGGAGAATAGTAATGGAGCTTTATAAGGATGTTGTGCCTAAAACTGCTGAGAATTTTAGGGCTCTTTGTACTGGTGAAAAGGGCATTGGTCCTAATACTGGGGTTCCTCTTCATTTTAAGGTCATTTCTTGTAACCCCTTTTTTTAATTTTTCGAAAATGTGAAATTTAAATACTCACGCACACAAGGCTTTCGTAATTAAATGCCAGGGATGTATACATTGTAAATTTAGTACTTTTTTTAATCTTCAAGTATGTGGTAATCTTGATTATTGTTTAGATGGATCTTTGTGCTGATACAGGGTTTTTATTTGTTTGTATGGAAATGTGTATGTGTTGTTGCCTTGTTCGCTTGTATGTGTTGTTGCCTTTTAGGATGTCACATTGTATCTTTTCGGGTTGAAGATTTAAATTTGAATCATACTATTCTTGAATTTTGTTGGGGTACAGAAAATTGGTGAATGGTGAGGGATGAATATGTAATAATGATGATTATTTGGTTAATAATAACAGAGATCACAAGGATGTTTTATTTATCCTTTTTTGGAAGGACTGCATTTTGTCCGCGTGTTGCATAGGGTTGATTGTTGAATGGATCGTGGTACTGATTTATATTTGAATGGTGTGTAGTGATACATTTATCAGCCTTTTGAGGTTTTTGTACTCTGTTAGTTTGTTGTGAAGCAAATAAAACTCACCCTACCCCACACACAATGCAATTTCTATATAACTAATTGTAAGGAGTTGATTGCATGTATTGTATTTCAAAGTAATTAATATTAAGTGTGGGATAAAGATATATATGAGATTTTTACTTACCTGTCCCGATAATTTGGAGCCCCTTTCTTTTAAATAGTGCTACTTTAAAAGCTGTTTAAGTGAAATATGGCTATAATTTAAATGAAGTATGTAATATGTAATTGTTCCTTGTGGTCTTACTTAGAGGCTTAAGAAACTGTGAGGGTATAAGCTCCAACACTTGAGGGTTTTTGCAAGCTTTGTTTTTTAAAAATTGGGAAGTCTTTTTTTATTCTTGAATTTATGTCAAGGGTTTTTTTTTCCTGTAATGCTAATGTCAATCATATATCGGTGCACATGACAGGGTTCCTGCTTCCATCGCATTATCAGGGGCTTTATGGTACAGGGAGGTGACCTATCTGCTCGAAACGGAACTGGTGGAGAATCTATCTACGGGTTAAAATTTGAAGATGAAAATTTTGAGTTAAATCACGAGAGAAAAGGAATGTTATCCATGGCTAATTCAGGTCCTAATACTAATGGTTCTCAGTTTTTTATCACCACTACCCGCACATCTCATCTGGATGGAAAGCATGTTGTGTTTGGTAGAGTAATCAAAGGAATGGGGGTTGTTCGTTCAATGGAGCATATCATTACTGGAGATAATGATTCTCCCACTTTGGATGTCATAGTGGAGGATTGTGGTGAGCTTCCTGAGGGAGCAGATGATGGGATATGTAACTTCTTTAAAGATGGGGATATGTTTCCTGATTGGCCAGCCGACCTAGAGGATAAATCAGATGATGTTTCCTGGTGGATGAGTACTGTGGACTCCATTAAAAGTTTTGGGAACGAACATTTTAAGGTAGATGCTGTAGCATGTCTTGACTTTTCCACATGTTTAAGCATAACCATGAGACTTGTACATTTGTATAAATCTTGATTCTCTTTTGTTTCTTTCTAAAAGAAGTTTTAGCTGTCAAATTCTGTACAGATTGTAGGTACTGGCTAGTCATTTAATCTAACTGCCTGTCAGCAAAATGTTTAATAAGTGCCCTATGAATGATTATTTTCTTGTCACTAATTCTAGATGTATTTTTTTTTCTTTTATTGTTACAGAAGCAAGACTATAAAATGGCACTTAAAAAGTATCACAAAGCTCTTCGCTATGTGGACGTGTGTTGGGAGAAGGAAGAAATTGATCAAGGTGCACTGTGCATTTATCAGGATCTACTGTAGTGTTCCTTGTACCATTCTTTATATGTTCTGTGTTAATCTCTAACGCATTATATGTGCTATTGACAGATAAAAGCAATTCTCTAAGGAAAACAAAGTCTCAAATATTTACAAACAGCTCTGTAAGTTTCTTATACTACAGCTCCGTTTTTAGTTTAATAAGTAAGTAATTTATATAATGTTATATAGTCAGTGATACATAGAGGGTAGGCTCTTTAAGAGCACTATGCTAGCTTTCTTCTGGTAACTATAAACTTTAAAGACATTCATCTTTATTAATAAAAACAATACTCATTCTGCTGATTTTGCATCTGGCTGGTAGTCGCTTAGAGCTACATTTTTTGATTTCGTTCTCCGTTCTCCCGCATATTGTTTCTCTGGTGTAAATGTTACTGTGCAATGGGAATCTTTACTTCAAAGTTGCTGCATGTAATTTAAACAATGGAACATATGGAAGGGGGAAATGAGGGTTGAACAATTTGTGAGTCTTATATTGAATTTTCTGGAAAAAATATTCCTGGTTTTATTAGAGAAAAAAGCTAAAAGTTGAAAACATTATTTCAAATCGAAGGGTGTGGATGAAATCAAAACCCGAAATGGCCTGAAATGAGATTTGAAGTTTATTTTGAATAGCTACCCATATTGTCCCTTTAGTGTCACTTTACTTTGGAGTATCTAAATCTAAAATAAAAACTATCAAGTTATTTTTACTTCTATTCATTGTAGTTTTATCTATGTAGTATATATCAATGTCGACCCTACAGTCATATTAGCATGTGAGGGTAAGAACTAATGATATATATTGAGCATGTAAAGGTGTGAATTATTATCTTGTATTATTATGAGACTTAAACTACCGTGATGTATGTATAACTCGGTAAATCTTCTCTGGTTTCTATGATTATCTGCGTACTTGTCTGTTAATGCTGTAGCCGC
The DNA here is from genome assembly GCA_036435485.1 of Saposhnikovia divaricata. Classification (NCBI taxonomy): domain Eukaryota; kingdom Viridiplantae; phylum Streptophyta; class Magnoliopsida; order Apiales; family Apiaceae; genus Saposhnikovia; species Saposhnikovia divaricata. The sequence continues at coordinate 191,791,197 of CM071597.1, forward strand.
TCTTGAATAACTGTGAACTGATGATGTTTGCGTGGTCTGTACATTTGACCTAAAATGAGTGGCATTTCTGATTTAGGCCTGCAAATTGAAATTGGGAGATCTTCAAGGAGCATTGTTGGATGCAGACTTTGCGATCCGTGATGCAGAGGATAATGTAAAAGCTTATTTTCGCCAAGGCCAGGTTTGTTAGTTTATGTGGTACTGATATTACATTCAGTAGGTTATTATGCATTACTGCATCATTACTTGTGACAAAGAAATGTGTCGAAAATTTGTCAGATAATCGTTGTTTGCATTGTTAACCTGTTACAGCTGCATGGATGGTAAATCATTTATTCAATTTAGAATTTAAGAGAATAATTATTGGAGTTATTATTTACTATCTTGGGATTGTTTCTCATACTTGTGAAGATGATATATATAGAGCTTCAACCATGAGATAAAATGCACACATGAGAATGGTATCAAGTTTAGCTTCTGTGTAAGAAAAAAAGAAGTTAAGTTTGTGACCAATTAAATTTGTATCTGGATATAAAATACACATGATAAATTTGGACAACAGTATCAAGTTAAACAGAGCAAACCAGATGGAGCAAAGGTTAACAGAATGGAAAATCAATTCAGTTGGAACTTAAACTTTTATGTTAGTTAATGATATCATTAGTACAGAGGCTTGAAGTTCTAGAAAAAAAACATAGATGTGGATGGTTAAGTCTAGGATGAACTATCCTAAGCTCAAATGTGAAGTAAGTTGAACATGACTGTGATCACTTTCGAAACTTCTGTGATTGGTGAAACCTCAAGATATTGGACACTTGAAAAGAATAAGTTCAAGTCAGTGTCGATTATTTTTGCTGAGCTCTTTCTAGAAAATTTCCAAGCATCCACAAAAAAGAAAATTCCAAACTTCCAAGGTTGAAATCTGTTGAACGAATTCTCTGCTTCTCTAATTTTTATTTTCTTAGCCGCAGGGCTAAGATGCAGTTCATCTATCTTATTGTTTCATGTTCGGGCATCTAGTGCTAATCTGTGATGCTCGGACTCGCCTCTAGACCCCTCCGTACCCGTGTCGACACGACACGACACGGATACCGACACGGAATCCGGATCGGATCCGTCCGGTGGAAAATGGACTCGTCACCGCCGGCGATTGAATTCCGGAGATTCAAACTTCCGGCGTTCCATGGGCATGCATAGATACAAGGAATAGTATTAACAACGGTGTTGATTGCAGGAGTGAATAAGAAGAAAAGAGGAAGAAAGTGAAGAAGAGGAAGAGAGAAGCACGTGATGTATTTGTATCTATCTGTATCTATATGTGGCTGGTGATCAAATAAGAAAATAGGGTTAACAAAGCCTAAACAAATTTGGGCCTTGATTTTTAACAGACAAGCCCAATTATTTTTAACGGTGATTTGTAAAAATGTTTGATTGTTTAATTATTTAAAACGATGAGCAGTCTCAAGATATAAAATAATTTCTTTATATCACAAAATAAATTATTTATAATTATATTAATTGCACCATGTTTGTAACGATTTTAAATTTAAATAATGTAATGTATTTTTTTGTTGTGAAAGTAATTCTTTGAAAAAAAATAGATATAGAGTTTTTAGAATGTAACTTATTTTATAAGAAAAACTTAAAATATATAAAAAAAAATTGTCGTGTCCATATCCCAGTGTCGGATCCTTTTTAAACGTGTCCCCGAGTCTATGAATTTAGAGTTTGAAGGATCGGACACACTGATATGTGTCTGTGTCGGATCCTTTCAAAAGAGTCTGAGCATCCTAGGTGCTAATTGCTCTAGATGCAATGCGAACCAGTGGTGTTAAGTCATTTCCTGCATTTAGATTATAATTTAGATTATCTATGTAGTTCTCAGTTTTTGGTAGGTTGTTTGCTTCCGATTGTCTGTAACATGGAATTATCCTTTATACTTGTGAGTAGAAATTTACCATTTATCTGACACTTTAGTCCTGTTTGTTATTTACCACTTTGCTTTGTTGTCCACCATTTTTGATGTTATAATGATATTTCCGATGTTCAAGTTGGTTGAGTTGTTATTTGTTGCTGCGAGCTGTTTCCTTATGTACTGTTTTATTGTGAATTTACCAGGCATACATGGCAGTTAATGATATTGATGCTGCAGTTGAAAGTTTCAAGAAGGCTTTGGTGTTGGAACCCAATGACGGTCAGTTTATCAAATCATCAATTATGTTGTCATATATGCTGTTATTTTTATGTTTCTGTTCTGTGTCAGAAACTGGTGAAATCTTAAAAAGTTAAACTCTCTCTGGCAGCAGTCTAGCAGAGATATTATTTAGTACTAGTGTTGAACTTGTAACCATGTTTATTAGCTTTGTGTTGACCTTAGTTAAATGATATAGGTTTCTGGTGTGGCAGTTTTTGTACAATTACTTGTATATCGCTTGTATTGAAGTTGTTCAATTACTTGTTTCTTAATCCTGTTGAAGCTGTTTGTACTTTGTACAAGTACTTGTTTATTGCTCCTGACGGGCCGTGACCCCAGGAATCCTGTAGGTCCTTTTTCTTATGCTGTCAAGGACATAGGTCCAGCTTGATACTACTATATGAAAAAATGCTGAATAAGTAAGCAGACCTGAAAAATTACTAAGTCTGTCTAAAAAATTGTGTTGAAGGATGTTTAACTAAGTTTGTATATAAATATAAAAAATCTATTACAGCACAATGCTAATTGTGTAGTGGCTAAAATAATTTAATTGATTGTTAGTAAATAAAATAGTGGAACGAAAAAACTGAAGTTAAATAGGCTTAAAGGATTGAATTACAAAAATTCGATGAGTTATCTCTGGACCACCAATACCCTGTATTCGTGTGTTCTATCCGTTCCATTAGCCTGTTTGTCTGCCAATTGAGTGAAGAGCTGATTATCAAGTGTATTGAACAAAGAAATATGGATCTGTGATAAGGGGCTAATCCATTTAAAGCTATAAAAGAATAAGGACCTTAAAGACTAAGGAGATTTCTGTCTTGTTATTGTGCAGGTGGCATTAAGAAGGAGCTCGCAGCTGCCAATAAAAAAGTAAGTTGGCTCCAGTTTCTGAAAGTAAAAAAGAATCTTAGATGAGACTATTTGTTCAAAATATTTACTGCTGGGGACTTTTTGATTGGAACTTAATCCCTTTAAATAATCATATGGGTGAAATGTTGTCATTGGTTTGGCTATCTGATGTGCGATTAAGTTTGGGATTTAAAGTAACTACTTACAAATGACACATTAACAAGGGACATTTAAATTAAGTTGGAGTTTGAAGTGTACCTTGTAGTACAAGAGTTGCAGGAATACTCTTATCGTAAGCTATATTTTTGCCAGAAATCATTGTACGTTACGTTTTCTACTGAACTTCATGTGGGGGTTCTCTAATTTGTTATATGTGCAGATTGCTGATAGACGTGACCGGGAGAAAAAAGCCTACTCGAGAATGTTCAAGTAGAGTTCAGGTAGTTTTTGTTTACTGGATACTTGTGTTTGTACTCTAAAATTATTATACTTGGTTTACTGAATATCCTTCCCGGAAGGAATATCCTCTTTCCATTATTAGTACTTTCCGAAGAGAATTCTAGTAAATACCCTGAAATTGATTGAAAAATTGAAAGTTCCCGTCCCGATGCATTGTACGGGAACAATTTTTTTTCTTAATTGACATGCCAAAATAAAGGATGTTTAATTTGGTAGTAGGGGAGAGTATAATTTAATCTCTTTATTTTTCATATATGGTCCTGAAAATCTATACCATGTGAATGAACTTATGTCTGAAATTTCAAATTTAGGTAGGCTTCTCAATTTTACCATGTGAATGAACGTTTGTCTCAAATTTTTAATTTAGGTTACTTGGATACTGCCAGTCTTCTCAATTGCATACAAATCGGCTTATAGAAAGTATCAGGTATAAAATTTAGTTTACTTTATTTAGCAAAAAAAAAAATCGTTTACTTTTTTGAAAATATGTTATAACCTGATCAGATCAAGAGCTACGTGCCCTTTTGTATGTAGTATGTACAGTACAATAGCTTTGTTCTGTTAAAACTTATTTTACTTTCTATTTGCAGGTTTTGTAGATCATTGAAATATGAAGATGCTTTTAAGACAGTATGAGAAACTCAAAGCTTTGACACATTTTTGTTCCAAACATTTTGTCAACCTAGGTTGTAGCATTTATTGCAGAATGCAGACTTTAAACTAAATTGCAATATTATTGGTCAATAGAGAGACAATCGTTTCGTGCACGAGAAATTTGTTCTCATGTGAACATATATGGATGATTGTTTTTCCTGCACTATTCCTGTTATGCTACTTAGGTCTTATTAATTGTTTTGTCTTGATCTTAACTATCAATTATGTTCGTTTTTTAGCACAAGGCTTTGTCTACTGTAGATAGGGTTCCTTGTTCTTTAAATATTCTGCCTGCCCTGCGAGATCTGAGTGGCTATTGCATTTTTTTATTTTTTTTGTGGTTCTGTGTATAGCATTTGATTATCATTACCGGAACTGGTTGGTTCTATTTCCGCCTTTAATAACCGGCTTAGTTGATGTGGTAATAAGATAAGCCAAAATTAACGTTTTAAAGCTGAAATTCTTAAATGCTAATGACCAGAATTACTGAAGTTTGTGTTTAAAGACTGAACTTGGAAGGCCTAGGTCTCTTTTTTTTAAGAGGGAGGGGGGTGAATATTTTTTTTTAACAATTCATAGCCGTAAATTTCTGAAAAATCTACTGTGTAATGTGGGCTTGTTATAGGACTTTATCTCTTGATCATTGTTGGTTGTGATGTTGGTATGATTTTTGTATCTTGGATACTGGCTAGCATGATGAGATGGTGGTTTAGTACCTTATGATCTCAGGCATTTTTAAGTTTTTTAAGCTCTTTAGATTGCGACCGGGAGCTTAGTAAGAAGTTCGCATAATCTTCCTTTGCTTGCTTGAGGCATTGTGTTGTACGTTTGACCCTAGTAAAGTTTGCTTTTATGCGCTGTATTGCTCATTTGTGATGAGATTGCTGGACACTTGTTCAAGTTTGATGCCTATTTTCCTTGCCGGTTTATTCAGCTTCGGTGGTGTCTTGTTCAAGGTTTTTCAAGACGAAACAAACCACATTATCAGTAATTAAGTGGATATTATTCTTTTCATGGTAAACAGAGGTCGAGAATACACTTTTTAACCTGCATACGAGATGTGCAAGTTTTGATTTAAGGCCTCTGCCAAAACAGGATGATATACACCGAAAAGCCTATAACATTAAACCTTCGGCCAATCAGCTAAATGCAGACAACTCATCCCACAAATTAACTGATTGTTGAAGACTTTTACTTTAAGCAAACATTTCGGTTGATAACGATTGACCATATATTACTGAGTTAATAATAATTGACTTTGTTTATTCTCTTACAAGTAGTTATATCATCCGATAGGCGAAAAAGGATACATGGGCTGTGTCCAGATTAATATATATGGCCATATTATTCCAAACATAAACAAGGGAAGTGACAATTTATGTTGCAGCAATATCATGGCAGCATGGGTATAATTCCAAGTTTTTCAACAGAAAGAAGACCTCTTAATACAGATTATCAGACCTGTTCAAGTCCCCAATCTAAGCTTCCTTTCATCTGAGAGCATGTCAGCAAAATGAGTCAATGCCTCAGAATTGGCACCCTCTCCTACCACTTGCTCAAACATGCCAGTGTCCAAATTCACTCTTGACACTGGTTTCTGTAGAAGCTTATTCCCGATTTCGGAAAGTCTCTCCATGTTCTTGGTGGTTGCAATATCAATGGAAGATTCATCACCAGTCAAGCTATCTTCTTGAATGCGAAGATAATTCTTCTCCACGTGAAGGGCTTGAAACAGTGAAGACACGTGAATGTCAACCATATCCTGACTTGCAGCACCATAAGCATCAAGGATGGGAGTGTTACCATTATCAAAAATCCAGTTTAGTATACCCCATTTTGAGGCTTTTTCTGCGTTGTACTTCTCTTCATACTTGGCTGCACCGGTACCAAGTGATAAAACTAACATCCTTGTAGTGTTAATTGGTGTCATATCATCAACAATCTTAAAGTTCCCATTCAAAATTTCTTTGGTAATGTGAGTTATAGCCACTTGAGTCTGAGAAGGAATTAACATTATTACTCTTCTGTTAGCTAACAAAATATTTCTATTGTAAAATTCAGATACATTTAACATCACTTACCCTGTAGTTTTAAAAGAAATGTTCAGGAAGATGTTGAGAGTTTATCTTTAGTGGAACGCGTGTGTTTTGAAATGTTTGTAGTTGACATGTACTAAAAAAATTAAGTGGAGATATGTAACTACCGGATTGTTTGCAGCAATACCGCCATCAATGAGATCGAAAGTTCGTATCCTTCCATCTTCATACTTGGTTGCAAAGGAGTGTGGTGGGAAGTAGGTGGGAGCTGCAGAGGTTCCTAGGCATACGTCAAATAAATATGCATTCCTAGAGGTATTTGCTCTTGCCTGCAGTACGATTTAAAGTTTCATTCTTGTTATTATCTCAAGTGAATATACAAAAGAAACTGATGTTCCATTTGCTTAGAGTGAATGAAGTGCAACGAGAGTAAAATGATATTTGTAATATAATGTGAATGTTACTCAGAATTCTGATTCTTCCCTCCATTTTATTTTATATATTATGAATTAAAACTTTAAGTTTAGTTGTACTGATCGTTAATACCTCCTAGGCTCCTACTAGTGTCTTTCGTAAACGTTATCATACATAAATACATTTTCTTCTCTCTTCTCTTCACTCTTTTATCGTTCTCTTCCTCTTATATCATTCTCTTCCATCTTTAAGTTATTAGTACTATTTTGCATTTCATTCCTTCTTCCAACAAAACGAAGCTTGAGGATCGAGATTAATCATTGTACCTTATCGGTACAAAAAATTACTGGATAAAGGCGTTTGATATCAAATGTTGGTATGATAACATCTGTGAGGGTCTGGTTCAACGTCATGTCACCTAATAACTCTTTCACTATTGATCTAAGTTGTTCACCATTGTACTTGGGCCCTGTTAAAGAAACAAATAATCTTCTTGCCTTCTGCAGAAAGCCCCGGAAGCTAGTGAAAACAACAAAATTAACTTGTTAGTTTTATTGATCATGAATTTTTGGAGTGAAATTAATCAAATTATTACAACTGTATGTTAGGTTATATATGTACCTGACCTCCGGGAAGATTTTAGGTCCATTCTCCTTGAAAAATGCATTAATGTCTTTAGCAGCATAGAGAGGGCGGTTTTCTTTGTTAGGAGCAGTTAGCATGGTTGTTACCAGCCCGCCTGTGCTTGTTCCAGAAATTACATCGAAGTAATCTGCAATTCTTGCGCTTGGCCCGTCAAGTTCCTTTATTATTAAATATATTACTATCAGTACTATAAGCAATCTTTAACATTGTAGCCCTAAGACGACGGAGTTCGAGTATGAATGGTATGAGTTTCTAAATTTCATCAATTAACCAATACAATATATACAAGAAATCTGTTGTGAACTTGGTCACCTGAAGCTTGGACTCAAGAAAGGCAAGAATGGTTCCAGGGATGATGCCTCTAATGCCACCGCCATCGATGCTCAACACTCTCACCATCTTTCCTTTCTTCGGAGGTGATGCTGTGGAAAAGCTTCGGCCTAAACATCCATCTGTTGTTAAGAGTATTACAAGCGAAATACGGAGAAAGATATATGTTTTCTGCATGGCTTTTACCTTGAGTTGCAGAGCTAGTGCTGATTTATATAGTCTACAGCAAATATTACATCAGGAAATGAGTTGATTATGTTACGTTGCTTCAGTTGTTAAACAACAGTTATGATATTTCCTAATGTTAGGCACAAATATATCATTTGATCAAAAGTCAAACTAGCCGAATTATCATGTGCTCAAACTACGTTTACAGTCCGTTTGAACTTCTTTTTTTAATCAAATATGTACTTCTTAGTAATCAAGACGTTAAAACATAAAACCAGTTACAGCTTTGTAGTGCCTTTTTAACTTGATTATGGAAACGAAAATGTGAGTTTTTGGTTCAAGACCATGTTTGCTCGTTTTTAAAGGCTGTTTCTAAATTCTACGAAAAGTTTACTCATGAATCATGATCACTACAATTCATCAATAAATTTGCCAAAAAAAAAAAAAAAAAACGTTACAGTCCATTAAATCATCGATCATAGATAATATTAAATCATCGATCATAGATAATTTGCTCGAAAAAAATTCCTATGTGAGCGAGGACAGATGGTTTCTTTCTAATTGGAACTAATTTCGTATCATCACTATGTTCTGCAACATCAACCAGATGTTGTGGGCTTCTTGTTGGACATACGATCTCTGAATCTTCTTCTTCTTCTTCTTCTTCTTCTTCTTCTTCTTCTTCTTCTTCTTCTTCTTCTTCTTCTTCAATAATTTGTATTTGCTTCTTTTCATTCTGGTTTCCTATACTTCTGTCTTCTCTTATTTCATCTTCTGTTTTACCTTGTTTCGGATCGTTGTCAGGGTAATAAAGCCCCTTCAATATCTTAAAGGCCAAGTCTCTGCTGTCCTGTACAGCAAGTCTTTGTTCTGTGGATACCGAAACTCGCCAATCAATAAGAGAAATCTCTTCATTAGCTGCTCTTGTTAATGCATTATATTCTTCCACAGTTAGTTGGATTGTTGTATCATCATTCTGTGACCTAAAGATATATTGAAGTGCTTGTGCAGCTGATGCACGGGAAGCTTCTGTGTCAAACAATAATGCTCTGTGAGTTAACTGCAACGCCTCAAGAGTCTGCTTCCTCATCAGTAGTACTTGTTTCAGTTCTGACTTTTTTCGAATTTCTTCATGTATTTTCATCTTGAGTTGCTCAATATATTCCCCTGTCCTATCCAATTTGTCGTTTATTTCTTTAATCGATCTTGTGGCTTTGAGTTCCTCCTCCTGTTTGGACTTGATTCTTGCTTTGGTGGCTTCGAGTTGTGATTTAAGCCCTGAGGCAATGATGTTAGACCTCGCGGACTGGTACTCTGCAATCTCATCAAAGAGAGGCCTGGAGTCTAACCACCATGCTACAGCATCTTCTTTTGCTTGCTTGAAGTCTTTCTTAGTGTTGTGTATTTCGATCATCTTACCCTTCAATTTTTTACCAGCAGTTCCATCTACGCATCTTCTTCTTCTATTGTCCATTTCCATAATATGCTATGCTGTCCACATTGTTCCTACTGTATCCTAACCTGTTTCGAGATTGCTATTTGTATTAAACTTGTCTGTTTGTTCTGCTCTGGTGGATGTCTCAATCATCTTCTAGTTAAATAGAGGCTAGAATTATTCAATGTATTTTATTATATTGTTGATGTTATTATCAATATGAATAGCTGGTATATGCCAATCAGTTTTCGTACGGCTACTGCATGTAATGCATATGTTTAATGTTTTCTCAGAGACCAAATCAGACACCATGAAACTTAAGTCAAGTATGAGCCAAGAGACAAGGGATTCACACGTTCTCAGAAGTTTTTAAATTGTTAGGCAATTTTATTCTTACGAATCAAAGATATACTCTAAGAATCTTGCCTTCTATTCATTATTGTCTTATTTTTGCAATTTTGTTTCTTGGCCTCTTGTCATATAGGAAATTTATACATGTCAGTTGATTTAATTAGAGGTAGTGAATATATTTTGCTCCTATCCAAGTTATAGTTTGTTTTAATTAGACTTTTGTTCTCTTCTTTTTCCTGCTACTTTTTTTCTCATTCCTAGAATCCTCGCATCGTTATGGGATGGAGCCTCAATGGACCCTGCATGCCTTTAGAATAAATTGAAAAAAATGTTTTTATTCATTAACATAACAAAAATAATACATGTAACATGTTCTGATGTTTACAAAGGTCAAAAACCAAGAAATACAAAATCTGCTGAACCCATATGTCAAGCTCTTGTGGGGAGAGGCAGTCAAGGAAAAAAGTTGCAGCCTATATTTACTTTATTATTGTCAAGAGGGAAATGAGAAGCAAGAAAGGTAGAATAATAAGTGACAACTTAGTTACATGCTATGAGACTTGTCTAATTAGCCAATCTGATCTTCCTTTCATCTGACAATAACTTAGCGAAACGAGTTAAAGCATCAGAATTAGTACCCTCTCCGACCACTGGCTCAAACAAGCCAGTATCCAAATTTACCCTTGACACCGGTTTCTTTAGCAGCTCGTTTCCAATTGCAGCGAGTGCCTCCATGTTCTTGGTGGTTGCAATATCAACCGAAGATGCATCTCCAGTCAAGTTATCATTCTGAATTCGAAGATAATTCTTCTCAGCGCGGAGGGATTGAAATAGAGACGAGACCTGAATGTCAACCATGTCTCCGCTTGCAGCACTATAAGCATCAATCAGTGGGGTGTTACCTTTGTCAAATACCCAGTTGAGTAAACCCCATTCTGAGGCCTTTGTTGCATTATACTTCTCTTCCTGCCTAGCTGTACCCGTGCCAAGTGACAATACTAACATATTTGTAGTGTCCATTGGTTTCGAATCAACAAACTGAAAGTTTCCCTTCAAGATTTCGTTGGTAACGTGTGTTATAGCCGCTTGAGTCTGAAGGGGGTAGACAAATAATTTTTGGTTAGCTAAAGTAACATACTAAAGAACATACTCTTGAAACTTGCATCTGTTCAAAGTGAACTGAGATACAAAATTACCGGATTGTTTGCTGCAATACCACCATCAATGAGATCAAAACTTCGATTCCTTCCATCTTCATACTTGGTCTCAAAGTAGTATGCTGGTAAATAGGTGGGAGCTGCAGATGTAGCTATGCAAATATCTGATAAGTATGCATTCTTTGAAGTATCTTTTCTGGCCTGCACAGAATGAATTTCAGCCCATAAACACATATATTCATCATCTCCTATAATTCAAAAACATAATTTAAAGGGGCATGAGATTGATTAGCTAGCATACATCATCAGTAGAAAAGATTATAGGCTGAAGACGTTTGATGTCAAATGTCGGTATAATAACATCCGTAAGAGTCTGGTTCATTCTAGTATCACCTAGTATCTCTTTTGTTAATGAATGAAGGTATTTTCCATCGTACTTGGGCCCTGTTGCAGAGACAATCATATTTCTCACAGCCTTTAAGAAGCCCGGGTTACTGTAAACATTAAACAACAAAACAGGTTAGCTTGGTAAGATTTTATGAATATCCATAAAGAAGTTGGTATTCGTTTTCAAAATAATTTAATTTATGTACCTGTTTTTGGGGAAAATCTTGGGTCCGTGCTCACTGTAAAATGTATAAATTTCTTTAGCAGGAATCAGAGGGCGGTTTTCTTTGTTAGGAGCCGTGAGCATGGCTGTCACCAGACCACCTGTGCTTGTTCCTGATATCACATCGAAGTAATCTGCAATTCTTGCACTTGGCCCATCAAGTTCCTATATTACCATCAGACGAGCCATTAAATTTAAGTATCTACAGGATATCTGTTGTAAAAATGAAAAGATGGACTTAACCAATTTTGTTCATTAAATTTAACGTACCTGAAGCTTGGATTCAAGAAAGGCGAGAAGGGTGCCAGGGATGATGCCTCTAATGCCACCACCGTCGATGCTCAGCACCGTAACAATCTTTGCTTTAGTGGGAGGAGGTGTCGGTGAAGGTGACGGTGCAGTTCTACATAAACATCCATGTGTTGTCAAGAGTAGTAGTAATGAAACCAGGAAGACACTTGTTTTCTGCATAACTTCGGCTGTATAGTTGGTGCAGTATGCTGATTAATGATGGACTTGCAGATTGTGTAAAATACCAAATGTAAAAATAATTGTTTAGGTAGGTTCAATTGTTGAACCTATTTATATGTGTAATGCTAGGTAGAAAATGTTTACTTTATTCATTATTCAAACACAAAAGGTTAGAACCCGTGTTCGCAGCATTTGTAAGTGACGAGAGATTTTTCTATGTTGAAAATGGTGACTAGCTATGTACGATCTTTATAATACTTCAAATTTGTTATGCATTGACGCGTCTAGTTTATAAAGTGCCTGATTGACAAAACTTATTTTGAGGATTTATTGACTTATTTTCGGGTAAAAATTTTATATTTCAATAAAATTTTTTATACAAGTCTTTAATGTATGTTTGAGATTCAATAAGTTGCAAAAATAAGTTGGAAAGTTAGGAATTTTAACTTTCAACTTAAAATAAGTTGACTTATTCTGAAAAATAAGTTTCCCAAACACCCCCAAAGTCTCCTATGTTTCTAAAGTCTAAAATCTGTGTCTTATTGTTGATTAGACTTTTATTTTAATTAAACATAGGACCTGTGTTGTGGAATAAAAACTAGGTTGAAATTATTACGGCTAGAGTTTGTGTATTTAATGCTAGGGTTCGTGAGCTTCGTGCTTTAATGGCTGCTTCTGCGTTCGAGACTAAGCGGTCCTCACAGAATGCCTACGTATCTCTGTATTAGAGAATCAAGCCAAGAAAACGTAGTTCTGAGAATGAGGGGTCAGGCCCTTTATATAGACTGAGAAGCCTTAGAATTATGGTAGGATTTGGAGACTTGGTGGACAAGTCTTTGAGGAAGGTTCTAGATCTATTCCTTATAGGAATCAGTTTCCATATCGAATTGGATGCCTTGGTGGCTAAGTCTGATGGAGATAATATCCTTATCCAACTCTTATTGATGAGCTGTTTTTCACATCTAATATTAATTACGAAATTAATATTTAAAATAGGGTTTTGGACCCTGTTGGTGGGCCCCACGTTTGGACCATACCGGGTCTAATTAGTGCAACATTAAATGTGTCTTTAGGGCTTATTTTTAGCCCATATCATTTGCCCCCCAACTTCTAGGAAAACTGATCAGGTTTTCGTAGAAGTTAGATTTGCCTTAATCGAGACTCGGGGTCGTTTTTATCCCTTACCTGGGACTTCTTAATTTTCCTACCCTTATATGGGAATTTTGGTTTACACTAGTGTTTCACGAGTATCGTCTTGATTGTAAAGTGTGGAGCGACCTACACATTTACGACGATTTGCCTTATTCGAGGCTTTAATTTGTGCTTGCTTTTAGCAATTTCGGCACTTTCATAGAGCTTTTATGCATTATTAGCATAAATTATTGCTCAATTTGTTAAGAAGATATTTCTATAATTTTCCTCGTATTTTTCTGTACTTTTCCTAATAATTTAGGAATTTTTAATGTACCCACAGGTATTTTTCTTAATTTTTCCTAAAAATTTAGGAATTTTTATGTACCCACGGGTATTTTCCGTAATTATTCCTAATAATTTAGGAATTTTTATGTACCCACAGGTATTTTTCGTAATTATTCCTTTTAATTTAGGAATTTTTAGGTACCCACAGGTATTTTCCTTAATTATTCCTAATAATTTAGGAATTTTTATGTACCCACAGGTATTTTTCTTAATTTTTCCTATTAATTTAGGAATTTTTATGTACCAACAGGTATTTTCCTTAATTATTCCTAATAATTTAGGAATTTTTATGTACCAACAGGTATTTTTCGTAATTTTTCCTAATAATTTAGGAATTTTTATGTACCAACAGGTATTTTCCTTAATTATTCCTAATAATTTAGGAATTTTTATGTACCCACAGGTATTTTTCTTAATTTTTCCTATTAATTTAGGAATTTTTATGTACCAACAGGTATTTTCCTTAATTATTCCTAATAATTTAGGAATTTTTATGTACCCACAGGTATTTTTCTTAATTTTTCCTAATAATTTAGGAATTTTTATGTACCCACGGGTATTTTCCGTAATTATTCCTAATAATTTAGGAATTTTTAATGTACCAACAGGTATTTTTCGTAATTATTCCTTTTAATTTAGGAATTTTTAGGTACCCACAGGTATTTTCCTTAATTATTCCTAATAATTTAGGAATTTTTATGTACCCACAGGTATTTTTCTTAATTTTTCCTATTAATTTAGGAATTTTTATGTACCAACAGGTATTTTCCTTAATTATTCCTAATAATTTAGGAATTTTTATGTACCAACAGGTATTTTTTTTATCAAAGTGTAAAGTGTAGGGACCTTTCTATAAAATTATAAAGTATAGGAGCCATTTTGTAATTTTATAAACTACAATGGCCTTTTCATAGAATAAGCAGAACCTGGGGTACTAAACTGCAATTTGGCCATTTAACATGTAAGTAGAAGCTAGGCGGGGGTGTACCCGCGTACCAGACATATTCCTACTCCACGCCCAGGAGGAGTTACCTGGGTGGCGTGGGTGGTTTTGGTGGTTTTTTTTTTTTTTTTTTTTTTTTTTTTTTTTTTTTAACCATCAGGTTTTATATATTTTATTTTCGATAATTTTTACCAAAAATAAAATGTTGGGCCTCATGCCTTAGAAATAATTTTATAAAGTATTCAAACATTTTTTTGATTTAATAGGTATTTTTACCCATTTTATCATCACTTCTAGCCTATTTTCAGAATTTTTAAGGATTTTATTCCTTTTTTAATTTCTGAAAAATGGCTTGTCGTTCGAAGAGGAGCCCTGGGCGTGGGTACCCCCGCCAAGGAGACCTTCTCCTTAGGCACGCCAAGGAAGTTGGTCTCCTGGGCGTGGGTATTTCATGCCTTCAATTTTCAAAATTTATTCTGGGCGTGGGTACCCCCGCCAAGGAGACCTTCTCCTTAGGCATGCCAAGGAAGTTGGTCTCCTGGGCGTGGGTATTTCATGCCTTCAATTTTCAAAATTTATTCTGGGCGTGGGTACCCCCGCCAAGGAGACCTTCTCCTTAGGCACGCCAAGGAAGTTGGTCTCCTGGGCGTGGGTATTTCATGCCTTCAATTTTCAAAATTTATTCTGGGCGTGGGTACCCCCGCCAAGGAGACCTTCTCCTTAGGCACGCCAAGGAAGTTGGTCTCCTGGGCGTGGGTATTTCATGCCTTCATTTGTACGACCACTCTAGGTGTGGGTATCCCCGCCTAGGAGATGTTTTTGCCAACCACGTTTAGGAGATATGGCTTCCTGACCGTGGGTATTTTTTCACCCTCAATTCGTACAACCTTGGCGTGGGTACCCCCGCCAAGGAGGCACTTTGTGATACCTTGTCTTATGATTTTAAGTCTTCTTGGCGTGGGTACTTTAATACCCTTCATTTGTTACTCCAGCCTTGGCGTGGGTATCCCCGCCAAGGAGGTTTTATTTGATCCAACGCCTAAGAGATTTAGCTTCTTGGGCGTTGGTGTTCTAGGCTCCTATCCTTTGGGCCAATTTTTATTTGTGGACCGTTTCTTTGGTTTTTGTCGGGCTCTCAGCCTTATTATTTTCGAATTTTTTGAGATTCCTGCAGAACCTTGAAACGACCCGTTTCTTAGCTTTCGTGACCTTCAGGGCCTTAATTCGTTTGTTGAGTCCTTGATTCGAAAACGAGAATTCATTCGTGGTTGTTGGTTATCATCAACCATTCAACCTTTAACTCTCATTCTTAGATGTTGAAATGATGGAGTCCCTTAGTTTTTGCCCTCTTGCTTCATATAGTGGGGGTCTTGCTTCTCGGTTGATCGTTCAAGAAGTTCACTTGCCACTGAGCACTTGACTTCAAGTCTGGTGTGCCTTGGCTGGTTGTCAACCCTCTATCTTACTTCTAGGTTTCCAACCTTCTTCTTATACTTGTAGAACCTTGGCTAGGTTTTAAGTAGCCTGATGCCTCTTGTCAGGTTCGTTTGGAGGCAGACAACCTTGTTGGCCATCAAGGCTTGAATTTTGAGATTTAAAGTTCAAGACCTCAAGTGTGGAATTGTAAAGGACTTCTTATCTCAACACTCTCATTAACAGTTTCTGTACCTTCAAGGCATTATCAAGGGGCCAACCAGTCTCAAGATGAGCTTTAGGGTCTATCCTTCAGCTTACATCAACTGGTGCTACCAATTTCAAATTGATGGTGGGGGTCTTCAGGACTTGGAAGTAGACGCTCCCAGAATGGGTCTCGACCCTTGAATTGAGATAAGGCATCGACCTTTGTATTCTCCTCCCTTGGGATATACCTGGCACTCATCTAACTGGGCTATCGCAGCTTTCACAATCCTCAAGTATTTGGGCATATTCTTTTCTCTAACCTCAAACTCTCCATTGACTTGTGAGACTACCAACTTTGAGTCTCCACAGACTTTCAGGTTCTTGACCCTCAGGGCTCTTGTCAGTCTAAGGTCGGCTATCAGAGCTTCATACTCCGCCTCGTTGTAGGTTGTTTGGAAGTCCAACTTCAAGGCATACTCGAGTGTGAACCCATCGGGGCTTTGCAGAACTTAACCTGCACCACTGGTTTTTGTTTTTGATGCCCCATGAAAATAGAGCTTTTTGTTTTTGATGCCCCATCAAAATAGAGCATCCAATATTCCTTCTTCTCTTCCAGGGGTTTCTCACCTTGCTGACCTTCCTGGTCTATTACCTCCTGCCCCCCGACTTCTTGGTTGTCAATGGTATATTCAACCACAAAGTCAGCTAGAGCCTGAGCTTTGATGGCCGTACAAGGCTTAACATCGAATTCTTTTAGTTAGATTGCCCACTTGATGAGCCTTCCATTGGCTTTCATGCTATGCAATATGTTTCTTCAGCGGGTGTTCCATTAGGACTTCAACGTTTGTCTTTATCCAGGGTCCTTCAAGGACTTAAACTCTTATCTGCTATAACCTAACTCTACCATTCGGGGTATGCATTCGTTTGTTTTCATTCGTGTATTCTTTTATTTTCGGTACTTGGTCTTCTTTGACTCACACATCAGGTGCTTGGCACATAAATAAATCACAATCAATGAATGGAAAACAAACTTGCATTAATAACTTAAAATGGGTTCAACCCTTACATGGAATACTACTATCCTACTGGAGCAACATGCTCTGCAATGGTTTCAACGAACCTTATCTCTACTTCTACTAGATAAATTATGAAGCTAAGTCCTACTAGGATAACTTGAGCCCATCGGGGCTTTGAAAGACTAGGCATGCACCACTTGATTTTGTTTTTTATGCTCCATCAAAATAGAGCACCCGCCACTCCTTCTGGTCTCCTCATTCTTATTCTGCAGTTCACTTCCTGCTCGGGGTACTACCTCCTGCCCCCCAACTTCTTGGTTGCCAATGGTACACTCAACCACAAAGTCAGTTAACGCCTTAGCCTCAATGGCTGTCCGAGGCTTCTGTGTAATGTCCTCTGCTGACCTTTCTTTGTGTTCCTTACCACTGTGGACATCCATGTCTTCAATCGGAAGGACCTGCCCCCCGACTCCGTCAGGCCTTAACGAGGCTACATAACAGCTTCGTGCCATCTTCTGATCACCTTTATGTTCTCCAACACCATTCCTGGTAGGGAACTTGATCTTCACATGATAGGTTGAGGCAACAGCCTTGAATGCATGAAGTCCAGTCCTTCCAAGGATAGCGTTGTACGTTGAAGCCGCCTTGATTACCAGGAAGTTCAACATCTGAGTGGCCTCCTTGGGCTCTTGCCCGATAGTTACAGGCAGCTGAATAGTCCCTTCAACTTTGGATTCTACTCCATTGAATCCATATATAGGCATGTTATTGGGGGTCAACTGAGAATCATTGTATCCCATCTTCACAAACGCATCATGAAACAGAATGTCAACGGAAGCTCCATTGTCTATCAAGACTCGCTTCACCTCCGAGTTTCCAATCACAGGAGTTATGACCAATGGGTCGTCATGGGGGAACTTCACCCCTTCCAAGTCTGAGTCATCAAAACTAACTGCTACCTCAGTTTTTGCACGCTTCGGGGCCTCTCCCACGATGTGCAACACCTCTCGGGCATAAGCCTTTCGAGAGTTCCTAGTTGTCCCGGCCGCAGTCGGGCCTCCTGAGATCATGTTGATTACTGGCCCTCGGGGCTGTGGGTTGCAATCTTGATCGTCATCCCTTCTATTATAGTCTGTTCTCTGATTATCACGGTCTTCACCCTTAGTGAAGTGTCTCAGCTTCCCTCTACGGATCAAAAACTCGATCTCATCTTTGAGTTGCTTGCAATCGTCAGTGTCATGCCCCACGTCTCTATGGAATCTGCAATACTGATTCTGGTTTCTCTTTGCGGGATCACCCCTGAGTGGCTTCGGCCATCTGAAATCCTTATCATTCTCAATGTCCAACAAGATTCGACTCCTAGGAGTATTCAACCTTGCATACTCAGTGAACCTTGACCCTTGGTTCTTCTTAGGGGCAGAGTCGGAGTCCTCGCTAGTTCGGGGATACTTGTCCCTAACATCATACTCTTGATCATCATAGTCTTGGTATTGCTTTCGCTTCTTGGAGTCATTGTTACCTCCTCCTCCACCTACGGTGGTTTCTTTCTTCAAGCTATCCTCAGCTTTAATATACTTATCAGCCCTTCGTTGGAGCTCAGCCATATTTTCTGGGGGATGCTTCGCTAATGACCTTTTAAAGAAGAGGTCAGTGGTTCCGTGCTGCAGGGCTACCATGGCCACCTTATTCTCCAAGTCAGTGATATTTAGAGTCTCCTTAGTGAATCGCTTAAGGTAATCCCTTAGATTTTCATTCTTTCCTTGTACCACATACATAAGAGACGCAGAGCTCTTCTCATGAACTCTTCCACTAATGAATTGGCTGATAAAAGCAGTGCTCAATTCCTTAAAAGATCCAATCGAATTTGCAGGCAAACGGCTGTACCACCTTTGAGCCATACCCAACAGGGCTTGAGGGAACGCCCTACACTTGAGAGCGTCACTAGCAGGCTGCAACAGCAGTGCGTTCGAGAATGTTCTCACATGGTTTGCGGGATCACCCGTTCCATCATAAGCCTTTATTGTAGGCATCTTAAACTTCCTAGAGATGTGAGCATTCATCACTTCCTCGGTGAACGGGGGTGTTGGATCATCAGGATCTCCGAGAGGCATCAGATCTTTGGGGTTTCCCTTGGGAATTTCCATCCTTGTGGTTGTTCTTCCGAATGAGGCATCAGCCCTTCTTTGTCTCCTTGAAGACCTCTCCAAATCAATGATGGGAATCCTTCATGCAGTTGGAGGAGGCTGAGTTTGATTTAGCCTAGCTTGTTCTCTTGCCATATCTTCCTTCAATTTTAAGATCTCGGCCTCATAAGCCTTGATCCTTTCAGCAGTTGTCAAAGATTGTCCATCACGGATGTCTTGAGTCCTCCTTCGAGGTTCTCTACTAGCACGTCGCCTCCTCGGGGCTTCATCACGGTCATCATCCTCATCGTCGGAGGAGGTTTCATCAGTATAAGGACCCGAATAATCGTGATACTCTCGATCTCGGATCTGCAAAGCGTGACCACTTGGGCCTGTCCCTTGGATAGGAGGATAATTAGGCAGCCTGTATGTCGGGTTAATACTCACAGGGAGATCTGTAGTGTGGATCTGGACCCCATGCAATGGGTTGTTCGGATCAATAAGAGGAGAGACCACCATCTGAAGAGGATTGGTTTCTCGTCTTGTACGGGTAATCGGAGGTAATGTACTCTCAACGTGGGGGATCGCCCCTGATTGTTGAGAAACTTGAGATTGGGTGATCGCCCCTGATGCTGGCAGAGCTTGTTGGGAAATCGCCCCTGATGCTGGGGGAACCTGTTCGGTGATGGGTGGAGCAGATCTGAGAGGTATGGCCTCAGTTGCAACTGGTGTTGTTCTTCGTGTTTGAACCATGGTTGATGTTGTCTTCCCACAGACGGCGCCAAATGTTGTGGAATAAAAACTAGGTTGAAATTATTACGGCTAGGGTTTGTGTATTTAATGCTAGGGTTCGTGAGCTTCGTGCTTTAATGGCTGCTTCTGCGTTCGAGACTAAGCGGTCCTCACAGAATGCCTACGTATCTCTGTATTAGAGAATCAAGCCAAGAAAACGTAGTTCTGAGAATGAGGGGTCAGGCCCTTTATATAGACTGAGAAGCCTTAGAATTATGGTAGGATTTGGAGACTTGGTGGACAAGTCTTTGAGGAAGGTTCTAGATCTATTCCTTATAGGAATCAGTTTCCATATCGAATTGGATGCCTTGGTGGCTAAGTCTGATGGAGATAATATCCTTATCCAACTCTTATTGATGAGCTGTTTTTCACATCTAATATTAATTACGAAATTAATATTTAAAATAGGGTTTTGGACCCTGTTGGTGGGCCCCACGTTTGGACCATACCGGGTCTAATTAGTGCAACATTAAATGTGTCTTTAGGGCTTATTTTTAGCCCATATCAACCTGTTTGGGAAAAATTATTTTAGTGGCTTATTGACTTATTTTCAGGTAAAAATTTTGTATTTTGATAATTTTTTTATATATAAGTATCTAATGTATGTTTGAGATTCAATAAGTTGCAAAAATAAGTTGGAAAATAAGTTGGAATGTTAGGAATCTCTGACTTTGTCTTAAGATAAGTTGACTTATTCTGGAAAAAAGTTTCCCCAAACACCCCCATAATCATTCATCTGCGTTGTCTTTTAACAAGATTCAAATTTCGATATTCCGCAAATGGAGTGAAGGAGGTCATGTTTGACTAGACTTATTTTAAATTCTTACGTTTATTTTAGGGTAAAAATTTCATATTTTGATTAAAAAAAATTATACAAATATTTAATGTATGTTTGAGATTCTATAAATTGCAAAAAAAAAATAAATTTTTTCAGAAAAAAGTTAAGAATCTCTAACTTTGTCTTAAAATAAGTTGACTTATTTTGAAAATAAGTTTCCCCAAACACCCCATTATTACACTAGAAGCTGTTGGATTTTATTAATTAAAAAGAGTTTGTTTATTTAGTTTTAATTCATTTAAAAGTTTCTAGTTCCGATCTGTGGAACCAACGTAGAGAAATGTCTATCCAACTGATCGACAACTTGAGACGGGTGACCTAATCGTAATGAGAAGGCAAGTGCTGGGACAATACATGATCTTATATGTTGTTGTTGTCTTCAGAGTCCAGACCGTGCTATTTCTAGCAAACTTATCTTCAATATCTTGTGAGAGCCAAATATGTTACATTTGTAACACTTCTAAAAGAAGGAGTTGGTCATTGTATTGGCAAGGTAATAGGAATTCAGTTTTAGTTTAATTAATTTCAAATAAAATTTAAAAGTTCAGTAATACACATTTTAACTGGTAAAAGTACTACATAATTAAGTGCTCGCTAAATTTTATTTTTGAAAAAAAAAAATAATTTTGAGAAACAATGTTAGAGCATCTTCCGTGGTTGGCTAAAGTGGTTAGTTATAATAATATAAAATAATAAGAGCATTTTTAGTGAAAAAAGTGTTAAGCAAAAAAAAAGAATCCTACATGACAAATATCTGTATCTATACTATAATAATAATAATCGAAAATAGTTATAATTTGTAGTTTGGTTAATCCCTTTTTTGGTTATCTCCTATTTTTGTTTATCCCTCATTCACAACCGTTAGCTCTTCAACTCAAAAAGATCATGATCGTTAACAACAATACTAAAATTTGTTATATACAGAGGTCTAAGAGCATCTCCAAGACTATCTTAGCTCACTCCTAAATATATTATAAACAATTAAGCTCTTAGCAATTTATTACATTGATTTGTGTATCAACTCCAACAATGCTCTCTATTATGGCTCTTTATTTTATATTTTATTCATATTTCAATTCCACTTGGACAAACAATCAATAGATGAGAGACAAGAACCACTATTTTACTAATAAAATATTAAGTTAAGAGCTACTAGTTGCTCCTAAAATAGAGGAGAGAGAAGAAGCTATTAACTTTTTAAAGAGCCTCTAAGAGTCTCCTGGAGCTTGATTTTTATTCTCTCTCCTCATTTTTTGAGTTAAGAGCTACAATAGAGAGCCTCTTGGAGATGCTCTAATAAGGTTAGATTCTTGTCAACAACATATTAATTTATATTTAATATTAAAAATTATTATATACAAAGATGTAAGTTTTGAATTCTTCTAATAACATCTTAAAATTAATATTTATAATATTATACTATATTATAAACAAATTATAAAAAATTAAAAATAACTCGTGCTTTGCACAAATTATAAGCTAGTTATACGTAATTTGTATAATTATGACGTTCTAACATGCAAAATTCTTAACTAAAATTAAATCCAACTTCCTCACATTCGTCAAATTTGTCAAGCCTCCCAAGAGCCATGACAAATGTACTTATAAATTTATTCAATACAGTCAATCTTGTTGGAGTATAATATTTTATAAATTCAATAAAATTTAATCAATCACTATTTTGTATTCTTTTATCTAAATCATTTTAACCAATCCCACTGAAATTGCTCTAATCGACTAAAATTTACTGAATGTATAAGATTATTTGCTTCAGTGAGATTAGTTATAATAATTGTACAACTTTTGAGGGATTCAAAAAATTTAATCAACAGGGAGATTGGCTATAATTTTATTTAAATTCTATATGAAATTTCACAAATTCTTTTTTAATACAAAGTTTGATCAGGTGACACAAATCGCACATATCTCAGACTATATATCATATTTTTTAATAAAGGGCATCACTCCACATGAATTAGATAAATTCGCATTTATAATTTTGCATTCTCATATTTTATATAACGAATGTAATTATGTAGACGCGGATCTTATAATTATCTGCATAGTTTTTCATCATCACATTTTAAAGGAAAAATTTCTTTTCCAACATTTTTATGTATTTAAGAAAAATTGAATTTTTGATTTCTATAACATAATATAAAATCAAACTATCAATTAAGTTAGAGTTCTTTGGTTCTTAGAAGTTAGAATGCATTTTGTCAAGTGTCAAACATCGTAAATGACATATAATCAAGCAGCGCGTACGTTTAAAAAGGAAAAGAAAAGGAGAAAAACTACGAAAAATAAGGTACTATAAACTTTGGTAAGTCTACCAAAAAATTTGTGTTCATACTACGTTTTTTCTTTGGAAAGGAAGGTAAAGACGACAAAATCACCAGACAAAAAGTTTAAAAATACGAGAAAGAGAATAAAATGATAATTAGGGAGGTTATTTTATAATTCTATTCTAGAACGAATCACAGTAACACGTGAAAAGGATTCTTCATGTGGCTGCCACTATTATTCTTTTATCTTATGTTTGGTTGGGATACTTGGAATGAAATGGAATGAAATAAAATTTACAATATAAAATGAATAAAAATTTAACATTTTCGTTCGTTTAATCTATTTCATTTTAAATCACCTACATTAATATTTAAACATTTTAATTTGAGAGAAAATGTGCCCGTTTGTCAAAATTTTTTTCTAGGATTTATGGACTTATTTTCGGGTAAAAATTTTATATTTTGATAATTTTTTTTTATAGAAGTATTTAATGTATGTTTGAGATTCAATAAGTTGCAAAAATAAGTTGAAAAATAAGTTGGAATGTTAGGAATCTCTAACTTTGTCTTAAAATAAGTTGACTTATTCTGAAAAAAAGTTTCCCCAAACACCCCCAATGTTTCATTCATTACCTTTCCCATTTTCTTCACAATTTTCATTATATCAATTTCACATTATATTGTTTTTTTTTTCAAATTTTACTTCCAACATTTTTTTTTAATTTCATCCATTTTATTCCATTTCATTCTATTCATTCCAACCAAACATAAACATAACATTAGCATCTATTATGCATACCTTTTAGTTCGGTGTATCCGCTCTCCACTAACAGAAAAAAGTGTACACGCTCTCGATAATAAAATATAGTTTGTTTGAAAAAATTCGAACGGCAGAGTCGTTTTATATCGAGTAAATAACACTTTGCATTCCTTATCTTTAATCACTTTTTTAATTTAATCCCAAATTTTTAATTTTAATAGAATGCATTCCTCAACTTTAAATTTCGTTTCATACTGCATCCCTTCATTTTCCGTCCAAAATAATTGTTACCGTTAATATGTACAGGAGTAAAAGCGGAATAAATGTTTCAAATTTATATTATTACAAAATGCACCCCGTAGTTTTCTTATTGTGGCAAAAGATATCTTAATTAAAAAAATTACTTTTATAAAATGAATATATATATATATATATATATATATATATATTATTACTATTATATTAAAATCGAAACATTTAAAATTTTGATTTTCATTCATTTAATAAATAAAATAATAAAATTATACAATTAATGATAATTAGTCGTTGCCCTTTTTAAATAAAACACATTACCTTTTTACAAACATACCCAGGAATTTCAATTACCAAGTACATTCCAATCATTAATAAAATAAAATTCGTATATTAAAACACGATATCCTTTAATTGAAATACATTTACAACATAAACACATCCAAAAATAACAAATCTTCCGATTATTAATAAAAAATATATGAATAACCCGTTTATTACACAAGATATAGGCTAAGATAAGAAATAAGATAAAAATATCTATCTATCTATACTATTATATTAAAGCCGAAACATTGAAAGTTTTGATTTTCGGTTTGGTTATCCTAAGTTTTGGTTTTCGGTTTGGTTATCCTAATTATTAAAATAAATAATAAAATTACAAAAATAACTCAAAAAGCTAATTACTAATGTTAACGTAGTTATATTCTAATTAAAATTTCTTCATCCACTTCTACTTTGACTTTTTTTTCTGCTCCAACAACTCAATTATTCATTTTTTCTAAACATTTTACTTCTAATTAAAACACTTTACCATTTAATTTAAAACTAATATTACAATAATTAATATATATCCAAAATATCACACCATATCTTTCCGTAATTATTTTTAGTAGTAATTTTTGTAATTAAAACATGGAGTACTTTTTAATTTAAAATTAATCTTGAGATCACTAATATACACCCAAAAATATCTCACCATATATACAAATCATTATTTTTATTAATAAATAACAATCGTTAGATCTAATAATAAGATATATTATATGATTAAATTAATTTACTAAAAATTCAAAGTTCGAACCCGTCAACGACATTTTTAATTTAGAATTTTACAAAATAAATTTTAAACCATGCATTTCATTATATAAATTTATATTAAATTAAAATTAAAAAAAAACATTGAAAGTTTTGGTTTTCGGTTTGGTTATCCTAAGTTTTGGTTTTCGGTTTGGTTATACTAATTATTAAAATAAATAATTAAATTACAAAAACAACTCAAAAAACTAATTACTAATGTTAACGTAGTTATATTCTAATTAAAATTCCTTCATCCACTTCTACTTGGACTCTTTTTTCTGCTCCAACAACTCAATTATTCATTTTTTCTAAAGATTTTACTTCTAATTAAAACACTTTACCATTTAATTTAAAACTAATATTACAATAATTAATATATATCCAAAATATCACACCATATCTTTTCGTAATTATTTTTAGTAGTAATTTTTGTAATTAAAACAATGAGTACTTTTTAATTTAAAATTAATCTTGAGATCACTAATATACACCCAAAAATATCTCACCATATATACAAATCATTATTTTTATTAATAAATATCAATCGTTAAATCTAATAATAAGATATATTATATGATTAAATTAATTTACTAAAAATTCAAAGTTCGAACCCGTCAACGACATTTTTAATTTAGAATTTTACAAAATAAATTTTAAACCATGCATTTCATTATATAAATTTATATTAAATTAAAATTAAAAAATTATTAAAAATAAGGATTATATAAAAACATAATTATAATGTTAAATAAATTTTATAACCTATCAAAAGAAACCCGTGCTTCACACGGGTTATAAGCTAGTACTATTATATTAAAGCCGAAACATTGAAACTTTTGTCGATTTGGTTTTCGGTATGGTTATCCTAATTAATAAATAAAAAAATAATATAATTAATGGTAAGTAACCGATTGCCTTTTTTAATTTGAAGCTTTTACTTTTTAATTAAAAAATGTAAACTTTTATAAACCACCTAAAAATATTATGTGTACTTTATCTTCCGATCATTAATATGATTATAACATAAAATAAAAATTTTAACATATCAAAAGAAATTCGTGCATCGCACGGTTTTAAGCTAGTATCCATAAAATGTATTTTATTTAGTGTGTATTGTAGATAATGTAACATCCCGAGTTCGAAAATATTAATTCTGATTATTTTAATGGGAATAAGATTTATTGCGGTTAAATTTTGAACCGATTTGGAGATAATAAAGAATTTAGAGACCGAGACGATAAATTATGGATTTTGAGGAATATTTTATTTTATTGGTTAAGGATTAAATTATTATGTCAAATATTAATTATTTGACGATAGATGATTTTTAGGATTTATTTTCGGGAAATTTGCAAGTGGACTCGTAATTATTTTAAAATACGAGATTTTGGATATTTGATGATTTTACTTTATTAAATTAAGGATTAAATTATTTTGGAAATTTGGGAGATAATTGTTTTAGTAAAACAATTACAAGTGGAATAAAAAGGAGATATAAATGAACAAGTAGTGTTTTAATTGGGCCCAAAATTAATTGTTAGTGGTTAATAAAAGGAAATTGGGCCAAGCCCAATTAGAGAGAAACACAGCAGACATAAGAAACTATCGGGGGGAGAGAACAACAAAAAAAAAAAAAGAGAAGAAAGTTAGGGATTTGGAAATTGAGAAATGGGGGTTTTCGATTTGGGATTTTGATGGTTGAATCGATTGATTAATCTATACGAGTGTGTATATGTGTATGTGTGTGCTGGTGTGCAGCGTGGGTGTTGGACGGCCGGAGAAGACCACCATCGGCGGTGGTGGTGGCAGTTGAAGGTGGAGAGGAGAGGAAGAAGAAGATGGGAAAGAGATTGTGTTTGTGTGTTTTGGAGGGCGTGGGTGTGTGTGCGAGAGTGTGTGTATGTATAGTTGTGTGTTGTGTCGCGTTTTGTGTGTGTGTGCTCGCCGGAGGAGACCACCACCGTGGTGGTGGTGGTGGTTTGTGCTGCGGGTGATTTGTGCAGCTGGTGGTGTTGTGCAGGAGAGAAGAGAGGGAGAGAGATAGAGAGAGAGAGAGAGAGAGAGAGAGAGAAGAGAGGGAGAGAGATAGAGAGAGAGAGAGAGGGATAGAGAGAGAGAGAGAGAGAGAGATGGAGGGATAAAAACGCAGGAGAGAAAAGGCTAGAGAGATTACTTGATATTAGGAGAGATGTAGTGATATTTCAGAGGGATCATTACGGAAGATAGAAGAATAGATTTACATGGAGAGATTTTGGAGAGATGCATGGAGAGAGGAGAGAGAAATCAGAGAAGAGGGAGGTGGCGCTTGGTCGTGGAAATGGCAAAGGTTCACGAAAAGAAAAAAGAAATGTGTATGTGGCGATGTTGGTAATCGTCGGAGAAGCGTATTGGGTTCGATTATGGAGCATGATTTTACACCGTAAGTGGGCGTTTTAATTTCGTTATTTTTGAAGATACATTTTGAAGAGCTTTATTATTTTCGGAGTAATATTTTGTGGACTCGTCAAACATTATCGTTATGACTTATGGAGATTAAATTGGGATCGTGGTTGAATATTTAGAAGTTTAGTTCCGGATTTTAATTTGGGAAATTGTGAAATATTGAAGTAATTATTTTTGGATTTAGTTTAGAGACTCGTTGAATAGTAGAATTATATTTTGGATTTTGGTTTGGAAACTCGGATTATTGGAGTTTCAATGTTTTAAAGTTGTCGATTTTTATTGGTAAATTGTACTTGGATTGTAAAAGTAGATTTATAAGATTTGTGGAAATTAGAAATTATTAATGATTTGTTTGGGTTGTTGTTGAGGTTCTGTGACACAGGGCGGCTCTATTTACGAAAAGGTCATGTTCGATTTTATGTAAAAAAACTGTAACTCAAGCTTAATAAATGTGTAGGATTTACGAGACTGGTAACCGTAATTATTAAGCGTGAATTTTATAAATTTTGATTTTTGAGGAGTAAGTTATGTAGTAAGTTGAAGACGTCATTGATCTTAGTGGACATTTTTAGAAACAAATCGAGTTGTAGAATTTGATTGGTTAAGATCAGTTTGTTTTGTAAAGTACGAGTAAAATAAATTGAGGATATACGATTGAAGAGTTGTTGATGCTTGTCCAGGTTATTGGAAAAGTGGATTGAGGAATGGTTGGACTGCTTGGATAGCGGTGGTTGTAAGTATATCTTGCTGTGATAAATTGAAGATAATGCGTTATATTTCTGTTAACGTATTTACTGTGTTTTAAACCCTATTCGTATTTTATTTTATACGTGTATAAATGTGAATTTGTGGATTTTAGAAGAAATCTATTTTCCAGTAGAAATGTGAATTTGTGGATTTTAGAAGAAATCTATTTTCAAGTAGAAATTTGTATTTGTGAAGTTTAGAAGGAAATATTGATTTTGAGCTGGAAAAGTAGAAATGTAGATTTATGGGTTTTAAAAGAAATATATTTTTTAAATCGAGGTGTTTAAAGTGTGATTTTTATAATATTATGAATACTCGTTAAATTGTTTTAACTAGTATATGTTGAAATGCGATTTTGAGGAAAACTGAGCAGACTAGCATTGCTAGTGAGTCATTCCCAAAAATGGGATTGGTAGAACCTCCAGAAATGGAGACAGTATGAACCTCCAGAAATGGAGACTGGTAGAACTTCCAGAAATGGAATTGTGTGAACTTCCCGAAATAGGAAGTAAAGGCCGGGGACCCCCACTAGTAGAACTTGATGAACTTGTCGTGTGTAGAATGCCCAGTTTTTCCTCACCTAAATTGTGAAGTTTATATTTTATTATAAACCGTGAATTGTGAAATGATGATTGCTTATGTGTAATATCGTGAAAATGCTTTAAGATTCAGTCATTATGAAATTGTGTTGAGTTTCAGATTATTGTGGAATAAAACTGTTTACGGAATTATTACTCAGTTTTAAAAGATGAATACTTTGGTAGAACTCTGATTTTGGTGTGGGTTTATATTATATTATAAACTATGTTGAGATGAATACTTTGGCAGAACTCTGATTTTAGTGTGGGTTTATATTATATTATAAACTATGTTGAGATGAGTACTTTGGAGAACTCTGATTTTGGTGTGGGTTTATATTTTATTATAAACTATGTTGTGCTGACATATTGGCAGAACTCTGGTTTCGGTGTGAGTTATGCTTTATTATAAACTGTATAGTGATAATGATTTTCAAACTAAATTGTTTTATAAACTTCAGTGGATCACTACAAAATATACTTGCTGAGCTTTATAGCTCATTCTTCTATTTTTATAAATTATCACAGGAGATACTAAAGATTTCAGAAGGACACTGGGGAAAGTAGAAAGAAGTGATGGACCAGCAGAACTGGTGTTTGATTTAGTAATTGTACTTTACGTTCCGAAGTCGTAGGTTGACTTATGATTGAAGCGCTGCTTGTGGGCTTTGGTCGTCTGTTGATGCGAGGTAAGTTAGGACATAGTTGGCTTGTAGTTGTACAAATTACAGTACATGGTGGATAGTAGTTGAGATGCATTGTGTGAGGCACAATTTTTGGTGAGATAGACTTTTGTTATGGATTTGAATTGTTGAATTGAAAAATAGGTAAATAGTTCTATTTACGAATACTTCATGCCGAAATTTACTAAAAAAATAGCAAGTTAAGCAGGTTGAGAAGTAGTTTGACGGACCCTCGGGCCGGTTTCTTTCCAGAGGAATTCAAACCGGGGTCGGGGGCGTCACAGGTGGTATCAGAGCTATGGAGTAGAAGAGTGAGATATGTACAAAGATAAAGTGTTGTATGATTGAAATTGTCAAGGAAATAAGGATTTGAAAAAGGGATGTGTAGGATTGAAGTTGTCGTGGAATAAGATTGTCAGAGCAAAGGTTTCTCGCAAGGAAAGAGAGGTTAAGTTTTAGGGTCTTGAGTTGGTAAGATCCTTAGTAAATGTTGAAGAGCATGAGGGCTCGTGTAGAGTTTATAGGGGATTACTAGATTTGGTACCAAGGAGTAAGACAGTAAGTATACTCATCAAAGATATTGGTTAAGAAATTGAGGATTTTATAGCATAACTCAATTTTGAGAATATAGGTTATCGAAATACTTTTGAGGAATGATGGAGATCATTTAGCGATACATGTGATTTTTGAGAAGTGCGAAATTGTTTAAGGATATATAATTCTATGATAGTGCTTATTTCTTGTTTGAGGATTTAAATTGTTTTGAGGAGATAAACTTGCAGAATTGGACATACGATTTGACAACTAGATTATTATTGGAAGATGTGATTTTTGGTATGTGATCTCGTTGTTCAAGGATTAGTAGTGAGGAAAACCATGAGTTTTGGAATTTTATGCTAATAAGATTTTAGATAGAATATTATTGGATATATATGATGAATTCACGAATGTGTGGGAATTAGAAGAGTTTTAATGTAAAGTGCATGATAATAGTTGATGTGATTGCTTTGGGGGAGCAATAATTATTTTCCGGATTTTTGACACGACTTTGAGGATATCTTTTGGGATTTAATTTTTGTTCGGGGATAAGATGTGTAACCCTGAATGTAAGGATTTTGGGAACTAGAATATTGTTGATGATGTGATTTTAGCAACTACGAATGAATATTTGTATTTGAGAAGCGAGCTTTGTTATTGTGGACATAGACTAATATTTGAGGATTATGAGGTTATTAATTTTTAAGAGCATTCTTTTGAGATTGTAGACGATATTGGGATTTAAGATTTTTAGTATATGAGGTTTTGATTGTTATTGGTGATAAGAATGTGATAGATTACATTGATACAAGGAACTTTTGGGAAAAATCATTGAGACATGTATGATGGATTCAAGATTAAGTATTTCGAGTGACGATGTATAAATTCCTTTAAAATTGATATTGTGACATGGATTGAGGTTGATATAAAAATTTTGGGATGAATAGAAATTGAGAATATATTATTAAGTTGAGTTAAATTATTGTCAGCGTATATGAAGGAGAAAGGTTATTAAGTTTAAACGAAGGCGTCACAAGTGTGACATAGTTTGGAAAGAAGAAAAGGAGAAGGAGAGATGACAAAAAGTTTAGAGAAACCAAATGGACGTATGAGAAATGTTTAGGATGTTATATGATGAACTTGGAATATGATGACATTTGAGAATTGGTGGATTAAATTGGGATCTTGTGATTAGATTCTAAAGATACTTATTGAGAATAAAAGTGATTGATAAATTTTTGGGAATATATATATATATAGTATGAAATCTGGATATATTATAATGAGAATGATGTTAGCAACTGGAGAGATAAATTGTTGTTTGAGGTTTGACTGTGCTAGTTACTGATACGAGAATTTGAGGATATAGATTGTTGTTTGAGGATGATATTAGGAGAATTAAGGAAATTTTTGGGATTCTTGAGAATTCAAATATTTGAGGATTTAGTATCTTGTTATTCGAGGATGTGATAGCGTATGTGGGTCTGAATCGCTTAGACTTCTTGTCTCTATTGATGTTGATTAATTATTTAGATAGCTGTTGATGTTGTTTTATCCGCTAGTTTCAATTTCGCAGAGACTGCGGTTCTACCTTAGATAGTGACTGTTGCACCATGCGGAAAATTTTGATGCATCGAGAGATGTCGATATATTGGAAGCCAGTAGTAAGAGTCGAGATACATGATAGATAGCATCATGGGTATGTTTTATGTCAGGACGAGATGATTCAGCTTAGAGATTAAGAATGATGTGAATTGATGCCAGGATTCCATAAATGGATAGGACTGATGTTAAAAAAAAAATCTTGATGATATGCTTTTGGTAATGATTTTAAGAGCTACAAGAGGAGGATGGTAATGACCGTGATGATAATTTCTGTTGTTACAGTTTTGTTGGAGACTATGTGTATGCTAGCTTGTAGATCTTTACCTTTTGGTATCGTACAAATAGATCATGTAGAACGCGACATGTGGATGACGGTAGAGTTACGTATTGATGACTGGTGAAAGACCATATTACAAGTACTTGAGATGATTTTGAATTGTAAAGGAAATATGATGATTACGATGATAAAGTGGGTGTGTATTCTCAAATGGGAGATACATACAAATGATGATGAGAAAGTATATGTGTGTACTGAATTACTGTTGATTTCCGACCGTGAGGGATATCTTGATTTTTGATTGATGATTTTTGGATGAGAAGTGAGTATTCTTACATTGATATTGTGAATTGTTAATGCTTCCTTGTTGGAAGTAAAGCTTAACCGGTTGGTTAGCTGGTTGGGAACCCCAC
Source organism: Saposhnikovia divaricata (assembly GCA_036435485.1). Classification (NCBI taxonomy): domain Eukaryota; kingdom Viridiplantae; phylum Streptophyta; class Magnoliopsida; order Apiales; family Apiaceae; genus Saposhnikovia; species Saposhnikovia divaricata. The sequence continues at coordinate 191,823,443 of CM071597.1, forward strand.
TAGTAGAATTTGTGAACCTATCATGTCTGAATACTCATTTTCTTAAACCTTGTGTGATGATTGTGATGAATTATTTATGATGTTCTTTTGAAGATTGTTATAATTATTCTAGAAGAAGATTATGAGCTATTGCTGAAATTATGTGAAGAGATAGCGTTGTGAGAAGTACTGCAGAACAACTTTCAAGTTGAAGAGTTGGCCAGGAATTGGAATATGAACCGATAGGTGTTCATGAGAGTTTAAAATTTGAGAAAACCATGTAGAGACTATGAATCGACGGGAGCAAATATTAAGAATGAAGGTAATACCTGTAATGAATATTATGTGACAAAGTCATGATGTTAAAGAAGAACTTGGAGACCAGAAGACAGTATGAGGAGGAAGTATCCTACTTTGTTTTGATGAGACTAGGTGCGCTCAATTTCGAGGACGAAATTTTTCTAAGGGGGAAAGGATGTAACATCCCGAGTCCGAAAATATTAATTCTGATTATTTTAATGGGAATAAGATTTATTGCGGTTAAATTTTGAACCGGTTTGGAGATAATAAAGAATTTAGAGACCGAGACGATAAATTATGGATTTTGAGGAATATTTTATTTTATTGGTTAAGGATTATATTATTATGTCAAATATTAATTATTTGACGATAGATGATTTTTAGGATTTATTTTCGGGAAATTTGCAAGTGGACTCGTAATTATTTTAAAATACGAGATTTTGAATATTTGATGATTTTACTTTATTAAGTTAAGGATTAAAATATTTTGGAAATTTGGGAGATAATTGTTTTAGCAAAACAATTACAAGTGGAATGAAAAGGAGATATAAATGAACAAGTAGTGTTTTAATTGGGCCCAAAATTAATTGTTAGTGGTTAATAAAAGGAAATTGGGCCAAGCCCAATTAGAGAGAAACACAACAGACATAAGAAATTATCGGGGAGAGAGAACAACAAAAAAAAGATAGAGAAGAAAGTTAGGGATTTGGAAATTGAGAAATGGGGGTTTTCGATTTGGGGTTTTGATGGTTGAATCGATTGATTAATCTGTATATCTGTGTGTGTGTGTGTGTGTATGTGTTATACGAGTGTGTATATGTGTATGTGTGTGCTGGTGTGTGCAGTGCGGTGGTGGTGGCAGTTGAAGGTGGAGAGGAGAGGAAGAAGAAGATGGGAATGAGACTGTGTTTGTGTGTTTTGCAGGGCGTGGGTGTGTGTGCGAGGGTGTGTGTATGTATAATTGTGTGTTGTGTGCGCGTTTTTGTGTGTGTGTGCTCGCCGGAGGAGACCACCACCGTGGCGGTGGTGGTGGTTTGTGCAGCGGGTGATTTGTGCAGCTGGTGGTGTTGTGCAGGAGAGAAGAGAGGGAGAGAGAGAGAGGGAGAGAGAGAGAGAGAGAAAGAGAGAGAGAGAGAGAGAGAGAGAGAGAGAGAGAGAGAGAGAGAGAGAGAGAGAGAGAGAGAGAGAGATGGAGAGATGGAGAGATGGAGGGATGGAGAGATGGAGGGATAGAAACGCAGGAGAGAAAAGGTTGGAGAGATTACTTGATATTGGGAGAGATGCAGTGATATTTCACAAGGATCATTACGGAAGATATAAGAATAGATTTACATGGAGAGATTTTGGAGAGATGCATAGAGAGAGGAGATACAAATCAGAGAAGAGGGAGGTGGCGCGTGGTCGTGGAAATGGCAAAGGTTCGCGAAAAGAAAAAAAATGTGTATATGGCGACATTGGTAATTATCGGAGAAGCGTATTGGGTTCGATTATGGAGCATGATTTTACACCGTAAGTGGGTGTTTTAATTTCGTTATTTTTGAAGATAAATTTTGAAGAGCTTTATTATTTTCGGAGTAATATTTTGTGTACTCTTCAAACATTATCGTTAGGAAGTAAAGGCCGGGGACCCCCACTAGTAGAACTTGATGAACTTGTCGTGTGTAGAATGCCCAGTTTTTTCTCACCTCAATTGTGAAGTTTATATTTTATTATAAACTGTGAATTGTGAAATGATGATTGCTTATATGCAATATCGTGAAAATGCTTTAAGATTCAGTCATTGTGAAATTGTGTTGAGTTTCAGATTATTGTGGAATAAAACTGTTTACGGAATTGAAAGGCATATGATGTAGCCTATTTGTATTTCGAGGATTCAACTCAACTCAAACAAGAATGTAATAGTAAATAGTACATATGTACTGTCACAGGTATCTCAAATGCTTAACTGTCAAGAGAAAGAAGACAAAGTCAATCTACCGTTTTGAGTTATACTACACTTGAAGAAGTTCATTCAGTTGATCAAGCGTCAGTAGAGTAATCAAGACAGTGGGTTCTATTTATATTGACAAGAGATTCCTACAGTGGCAGAATACAGATTATAAAGGTTTGAATAAGAGTGAAGAAAAGGAAGACATGAACCACAGCTTTAAAGTCAATATATGAAGAACAGTCATTGCGGTTAGTCACTCATGAACCAGATAGTACATCGAGTGTCAACATTAAACAGTGGTTGTTCGTCATTAACTTCAGTGGTTCAAGCTATCAAGACTGGTATGAGGGAAAATCATTGTGCAAGCAGCAGTAGTGCTAAATTAATTAACCACAAGGATTTTACTATCAAGTGGATCACAACTGAGAGTCAAAGTGAAGAACAGAGATTGGAGTTAGTCGTTCATGAACCAGACAGTACATCGAACGTCAACAATTATCCAGTGGAAGTTATTCATTATTTACAGTGGTTCACTGAGGTAAATTGATTATTTATTGATGTTAGTTAATTCACCTTTAATTGATATAAATCCTTATAGTTTATTTAATTAATAAATTAATTCTAAAAGAATTAATTTATTTATTAAATTATTATTGTATCAATTAAGTCTGAATTAATCAATTAATCATTAGATAGTTAATATGGTTTATATGACTTAAAAGAATGATTTAACAAAGCTGCCAGATTATGTCATATTGAAAGAGAACAGCTGAGTTATGTCATATTGAAAGAGAACAGCTGAATTATGTCATATTGAAAGAGAACAGCTGAATTATGTCATATTGAAAGAGAACAACTGAATTATGTCATATTGAAAGAGAACAGCTGAGTTATGTCATATTGAAGGAGAACAGCTGAATTATGTCATACTGAACTGAAGACAAGATTATGTCATGTTCAGATTATGTCATGTTCAGATTATGTCATACCGAGCTGCACAGATTATGTCATGTTCAGATTATGTCATACCAAGCTTAACAGGTTATGTCATGACACAGATTATGTCATACCGAGTTTAACAGATTATGTCATGACACAGTTTATGTCATACCGAGCCCAACAGATTATGTCATGGAGCAGTTTATGTCATGGTGACAACAAAAGATCAACATTGCTATAAAAAGTGACAGAAGGCAGCAGAAGCACACACACTACACATTCTTCACTCCTCTCCAAAAAAATAGACAGAGCCGAGAGAGACAGAGACGAAGAGAGAAGAAGTTCATGTGCTTCAAATTAAATCTTGTAAATTATTTCTGGCTTGTATCATTAAATATAAACCGACAGAAATTGTTTACTTGCACTTGTGGAACTATCTAGCGAATTAAGTTTCCTAGAATCTCTCGATCTTTTTATTACAAATATAGAAAAGTTCATGTCGAATTTTCTATAGAATTTGTAATAATTAGTTGGTCATCAAACCATTGTAATTTGTAACCGTGTATTTAGACACACCCCATCAAGTTAATATAAATTTTATATTCAACTTGAAATATCGGTATTCGTTTTATTCCGCATCAATTTGTTCTTGATTTAATATTTTAAGAAAAGAGCAAATTCGATTAAACGACATAGTTTGTATTCAACCCCCCTTCTACAAACTATTTTGGACCTAACAATTGGTATCAGAGCCTTTTGATTGACGCACAAATCAAGATCCTTATTTTTGTGGTCCTCCAATTGGATTTCGAGTTTGTTGACCCATACAGAAATTAAATCCGGTATTAGACCAAAAAGTCAACTCCTCTATTTTCGATTTTTTAACCTTCAAAAAATTCAATACTTGAGATTTTTGAACTTTAAATAATTTGAACTTATTTTTGGATTCTTTAACTTTCAAAAATTTTCAATTTTGATATTTTTGAATTTTAAATAATCTAAATTTATTTTCGGATTCTTTAACCTTTAAAAATTCTCAATTTATGATATTTTTGATTTTTAAACAATGTGAGTTTATTTTCAATTGTTAATTAAATTGAATTTATTCTCAAATTGTTTAATCTTCAAAAATTTTCATTTTATGATATTTTTGATTGTTAAGTAATCTTAACTTATATTCAAATTTTTTAATTCTTGAAATGATTAATTCTTGGAAATTTTGATTTTTAAACAACTTGAGTTTATTTTCAAATTGTTTAATTTTCAAAATTTTTAATTCTTGGTAATTTCGAATTTTAATTAACTTGAATTTATTTTCGGATTCTTTAACTCTCAAAAATTTCATTTCTTGAGATTTTTTGATTCTTAATTAATTTGACTTAAATTTCAACTTTTTTAATTCTTGAAGTTTTTAATACATGGAATTTTTGATTTTTAAACAACTTGAATTTATTTTCAAATTGTCTAATTTTCAAAATTTTCAATTCTTAAGAATTTCAAATTTTAATTAATTTGAACTTATTTTCAGATTTGTTAGTTCTCAAAAATTTTCAAGTCCTTGAAGTTTTTGAATTTTAAATATTTTGAATTTATTCCAAGCCAATAGTTCTATGAAGATTGTTAGTTGAAGATTCCTCCGGACGTCAAAGATGATTTGAATCTTTTGAAGAAAATGCATTTTTCAATGAAATTAATTTCTACCTACGGAAGAAAAATTTGTGGAAGCTCTTCAAAGTTATATCCATAGAATTCACTAATTTTTCAGAAGCAGGAATGGAATAGGTTTTAGTGGATAGAATTTTTCTCGAAGTTTTGAATTAAGTCTATTGATTCTGTGATATACAAACACTAAGTGGATTGCTCCAATGTAACATCTACTACACTTAGTGGATTGTACCAAGAAATATCTTTCAAGGAATCAACAGAGATTTTAGAAAAGTGGAATCAAGGAGGTTTGAGAATGAACTAGACAGTTAGACATCTCAGTCAGGAATTAATGATGGAACCACAGAACATGCATGAAGAGTTACTAATTTAGAAATAGTACAAATGTTTAATCTATGAATTAGGCCTATCTATTCCGAAGCAGAAACTCTTCAGGATACAGTTCAAAAGGTGGCTACAAGACTGAGTTGGTGGAAAGAACAAAACATGATAGTTGCAGTTATGAAAAGTTTTATGTGATAAGTAACTATCAAGGTGTGCAACATGGTACAGAATTCTGACAGACAAGGATGAATAGGGATTCATTAAATGAGATGAAACAGAAGCATCAGTGCAGAACTTATCTTGCTGAAGAAAAGAGTTGGGATGGATCAGATGATGATGAGAAGAGCATAATTAATATCTTGCCTTCATAGCAATCTCTGAAGATGATTCACCTCACATGTCTCAGGTATCAATTCTTCGAACTAGTGTAATATGTAATTCTCAGAAATTCAAAGCATGTTAAGATCTTAGTTTTTAATTATTATATCTTTGGTTAGAAGATCTTATTATGTGTATGAATATTTGTTGAATTTAATTAATTGCAATAGTGAGTTAGAAGTGTTCCTGAGACAATATCTCTCAATTCTTAAATGATATATGTCAAGCATATATGACCTTTGCTTAAGCTAGTTTCAGGATCCCAAGTAGAACAAGATTTGCTTATTCATTCTGAATTGTTTGTTAAGGTTTAAAAAGTTTAAAAGATGGAATAATTACCTTGGGTGTCAGTAGAACATCAAGTCATTTGTAAAACTGACTTAGGTAATAGAGATTATATAATATAATATAACAATAGGAATGGATTGGGTAGAATTAGTGATTAATTGTTAATTCTTCTATTCCATGCATGTTTAGAAAATTATTGAATATCTGTAAATCTACTTGCTACCTGTTACACAAGTGTACATAGGTTAAAGTAGATAGTACTGAATTTTTTAAAATGCATAACATGCCTAATTTGCATAATTCTTATATGCAATGTTTTAATGCTGAATGTATGCAATGTATTCTTATTATCATGCCTGCTTATTTCAAATGTCATAAATGCATTTCCTAGTATTTGCATTGATCATAGAAAAAGCATGTTTAAGAATAACAATAAGGTACAGACTGCTAGTCCTCCTTATGTTAGGAAGGAACCATTATTCTCCTTGCTCGGTGAATATTTTGTCAATGACATTAAAAAGGAGAAATGGTCAGTCAAAGATAAGAATAAGCATGTTAAGGTTAAAACTGTTGTTAACTCTAATAAAAGAGAAATCTCTAATCCATCTGGACCCAATTAAATAATTTGGGTACCAAGAACTTTTTATCCATTTGTGAATGTATGGCTTAACAGGTTAATCGATTATGCATTGCCAATGATTTATTCAAACCATATTATCGAAGAAAGAACCCTACTATCAAATGTGAATGTGAAGACAACCAAGTGGTTTATCCCTTGGAGACAACAGCAAGGGTATGACCTAGGGTCAAGGCTATTCAATAGCTAAGGAATGTTGTCAGTAATAAAGCATCTTTTATAAGATGAAGAGCCTACTGTTCGAGGATTAAGGAAAGAGAACTTATCGGTAGATGACATGGAATTTCAGTCAAAGGTGAAGTCAACAAGATCAGATTTAAAGCTTCATCAGACAAGAGCTCAGTTATGACATAAGAAGCTCTCTCACTTGAATGTCAAATCAAGAGATTCTTTCCTGAAAATCGAATCAGTAAAGGAGACTGCCTCATCTGAAATTAAAGTAAAATAAAATTATGAGGCATGTCATAAAGGGAAGTCAAAGAAGCATCACACAGAAGTTCTACATCAATGAAAAATATACCTTAGTGATGATGACTGATGACTTCTCTCAAGAAACAAGTTGTTGTTCAGACAATCTGAAGACAAGACACCACTGATGGTGATTGATCACATCTTAAACCCTGATCCGTAAGAATTTTAGGAAGACCCCATAAGTATGAAGGAAATTGTTTTGCAATTTTAAATGGAAGTGAGCATCCTAGCAATCAGCTAATGCTCAAGAGGATAATTTCCTTTGTTACTCAATGGAGTCAACAGCCTACAGGGTGATTGTTATTAATCAACAGAAGGTGATTGAAAGTCTTAGTGATGTTCAACGACTTCTAGCTCCCAGCTGTCAATGGTGATGGTGATTCAGATCCAAGTAATGTCAAACATGGAGAATCTTCATGTAAACCCAGCAACAGCTTAGGGGGAGCAACTGAAGGATCAACTAGTCAACTTAACACCACACTGAAAGTCAAAGGACACTATGAGAACATGTCTGCCAAGACAAAGAGTGTTGACTCAATTAACTCTTTGTTCTAGTTCTTAGTGTTTCTAATGGTGGAAGTAAAAGACTAGCAGAGCTTCAAGTACTAATGATTATTTCTTTAGTTTTCTTTTAGAAGAAACTAAGAAAGCTACAAAAGCTCTGAAAGATTCAGATTGAGTGATTGCAATGCAAGATGATCTCAATCACTACAAAAGGCAGATTGAAGGGAAGCTGGTATCCAGACAAAACAACAAGGCTGTAATTGGTACAAGGATAACCAGAAGTCTACCTGGATGATGTCAAGGCATTGTTATGAGGGACAAAGCCAAACTGGATGCTAGGTTACAAGTTGACCAGACAGTATATCTAACAAGAAGCACCAGTGACAAGACTTGAGGATATCAGGCACCTTTTGTACATTCATGATCATAATGGACATCTGGACCTACAGAATCTAGATGATAGAGGAATGTGAACAAGTGCACTCCTGGTTAGTGAGATAATGAAAGATCTCTACAGGTTAGTATGAACTGGTATCATCACTCAAGCAAGCATGGAAGACATGGTATGACACTCTAACTATAATTTAATATTTGGTATCAGTTTTTAACAGTTGGTATCTTTTAACAATTGGTGTCATATTTATAGAACTCTATACATCTTTAGGCACAAACATAAATGATATATATGTGTAATGATATCTTGATTATATTATATGTTGGTCTACTACCTATAAATTGGTATCAAGATATTTGTTGTTCTGATGTTGGTAAAGTTGCAATTCTTTTGAATTACTTCATGCAAGCCAATAGAAGAATCCTTTTAGGAGGTCAGGCAAGCCAAAAGAATAATTCTATTTGGAGTACAAGTAAGCCAAAAGAATGATGACAATAAAAGTAAGTCAAGGATCTTTTGTTTCTATTCAGAAGATTCTAGACCTGTCAAGACTACATGCCAACACACCACTATAGCTGGCTTTTGACCTATTAGTTTGGACCTAACAAGTTGGTAATCAAAAATCTTAAGATGGACCCGGATCTGCGGAAATGGTACCCTAGAGATATTTGACCCAACAAGTTCAGGATCTACTAATTAGGACCTAATCAGGCTATAGAGGAATCATCAGCTCATTATCTTATTCAATTGATAATAGATCACTTACACACATATTTTATTCTCAATATGGAAATTTGCAAGGCCCCAAGTGGATCCTAGAGAATCTATTCTTGTAGTTATTACAATTGATTTTCAGATGTCTTAAGTTGGACCCATCTCCGGAGATGGTACCCTAGAGACATCAGTTCTGACATGTTTTGCTGCATAGAGACAGATCAAATGAGTTGTAAGAAAGCAGGAGAACACAAGGAATCAAATTCATCTCCAACAACTCTGTGGAACACTCAAGGACTAAGCAACTTGCATAAGGTATCAATTCTTTCGAGAGCATGTCTTTAATTAAGATTAATTTGCAGACATGTTTGCTAAATCACTTGATGAAATTAATTTTTCAAGATTGGTTTGTAAACTTGGGGTTTTATTAATGCTATATGATTTGTAAATCCCATCTGTTAAGTAATTCTTAAGTAAGCTCACAAGTATTCAATTGTTTGTATCGAAAGGACTTGTGAACTTATTTACATCCAGACCTCACGCTTAAAATTATCCGTTGAATGATTGCCATGTGTATAATTGCAATATATTTTAGTGGTGATTATTTAAGGATAATTTAAATACTTAAATGCTAAAATCTAACTCATAGAGATTTATTATTTATTTATTTAATTATTTATTTTGATTAATATGAGTTATAGAACCTAAAGCAATTCAAATTAGTATTTGCTCTATACCTCATTTATCAAAATAAATCTGAATCATAACTAATTTGGACCTAATCTGTATTGGTCTTCAATCAGTTATGAGATGTTAATTCTAGTGAACTTTAATATCCCATTTTTAGGAATTCACTATAATTAATATCATGGTTCTAACAATTGGTTGTTTTGAAGTTTTGACTTATATCAGTTAATGATATTTAGTTATAATTTTATTTACTAATTAATTGTAAGATGTATTGGTATGTGTGAAATTACTTAGAACTACTCTAAGTAATCATTGTTATATCTTTTACAATTCACTCATATTACTATACAAGATGTGAAAATTATCTAAGTAGAACTATGGATATTGTAATATCTAAAGTTACCATTGTTCAGTTACTTGGAATAATTTTTGTGCTTATTTTCAAGCTTCTAATCACTTTGATAATAAATGTCATATACTATGGATCAAGGTGTATAGGACTTAGAATATCATTTCTAAGATTGCAGACAAGACAGCTTTGGTAATCGAGTCTTATTTATAGAACCAAGGTTGTCTACTAGTAAACAGTTGTTAGGAGTTAACAATTGTTATTTTCGAGGAGTTGCCTTGAAGTCATAAGTTTGAAATGTTATATCTTAAGAGCTTGTGTATTTCTTGCCAACTAGTTCCTCGTACTTATGAATATCAGTGAATGATGTTCTTAAGTAGTTAGATACTAATATTCATTCTATCAATTGGTACTCAATGTAACAATTCAATCTTCACTAAATTGAATTTATCTTACAATAGATTGAATTTATCAAACAATTGGTATCATTGAATATTTAGTATTTAGCAGTGATTATTTATATCCTAGTTAAATTATGACGTGAAGTAATTCAATGGTTTATTTGCTCATAATTTAATTTTGGTAAAGTAATCATAAACACAATTACTTGCATTTTAAAGTTTTTGATAAATACTAGCAGTTGGTATCAAATAGTAAAATATTTGTTTATTGACAATTGCTAGTTGTTCTGATACTTTATTGCAAACTAATTGTGATGTATATATTATCTCTGATGATATTACTTAGGATTTATTCTGAGTAAATGTGTCTTATCTACAAATCATTAGTGTTAGTATAAATTAAGGTGTTCAACTTTCTAAGTAAGTGAGACTTAAAATTACATTCGGTCTCCTATCATATTTTGAAGTGGTGAAAATTTTCAAAATTGAATTCTCTAATTCTGGTTATACACCACTTTATATACATGATAGTTCTTAGAATATTTTTTACATCCATCAGACAATTACTTAGTTTATGTTGTACTAAGTAATGAAGCGCCAAAGGAGAGACATTGGTTATCTGTACTTATGTACTTGGTAATCTTTGTTACCTAAACGACATCAAGTGCGTGTATGAGTCTTTTCACTAACTTTGTGTTAAAGTTCTCAATACATAATAAGCACTTAAAGAAAATCTTTCTTTCTTAATTACTGCGAAGTCAAGAGTTTGTGTCTTTTAAAATTAAAACGAACCAAGTTTTTATTAAAAGACATTATAATACATTGTTTTATGCATAAATACAAACTCTCGCACATTAACAGTTTTTAAAAGAAAAACTCAATTTTTTCTACAATTGTGATTACTTATATTGTAAAACTTTTTGAAGTCACAATTGTACATCATTTCTCACATGATTTAATGCATATGTTTTCACACAATGTTATGGTATGATGTAAATGCATTCTATCTCTATATTGCTCTATTCCTATGTGATGCAGGTTCAACTCCTAGTGGAATTTTTCTCACATTGTAAGTCATGAGGTTGTAAACCCAACAACTTCTATCCCGGACTATAAATCCAAATCTAAACACATCATAACTTACCCCTGAAGTGGAAGTAACTTATTTGACTAGAGGTCATTAAGGGAGTAACTGCACTTGATGCAACAAATAAGGATGTGAGGGATAGTAAACCCACAGCTCTACCTCTCAAGGAGAATAGATGTATATAACTTGAGGTATCTGTAAGCTCGCCTGCATTCTCCCAAAAGGATGCAGAGCTAAAAATGGCACTAAAACATTCTCTGGATTCATTATCTTAAAATGATGAGTTTATTGAAATTCGCCTGTCGGCCAGGGCATCTGTTGGTAAGTCACTACCTCATACACAATACTAAAATACTTCTTATGCACAAAGTGAGATTGCACACACTAAGGATGAATTGACGGAAACAACTAATACTCCGACCATTTTACGGTTAGGATTATAAGTTGAAGGTTCCTCAAAGAACCAAGAGTCTTCACAGACCTCGAGAGAAGGTATTGATCTCAATGCAAATTCAACAAGATCATAATCTAACTCCCCAGAGGGAACATCTCTGGATCCTACGGGTATCGGATCCGACATAGGTGCGGATTGACAACTTGTTAACTATGTTTCAGATTTACCTGATGAGTTTAACAAGGTGATGTCTTCATAGACATTAGATGGAAACATGATTTTAATTCTAAGTTTTGATTTCATTGTTTACCTTCTCAGAATTCAAATCTGAAACCCATAAAAAGGGAAAAAATTTTATAAACTTGTAGATTATGACTCAGATTCGTCTGACGAGTCTAACGAGGATCGGGGATTTGCGAAACCCCATTGCACCACCAGTGACCTCTCTAGAAGGGGCTATGGTGAATTTTCCTTGCAGGTAATATAATATCTAAAGGGCAAAGTTGATCAGTCTACATACTTCTATTCTGGAAGTCTTCATGAAAATCCTTCAACACAAGAAAAGCTTATTTTCTTTATTGCAACATACAATGTTATATGTATGAAGAATCTGTTGTACTAAAGGTAAGAGGTGAGTTATAATTGAAAATATGGTATCATCTAATTTACATTTGGATGTTTGCTATAATTGACTGCTTGGAGGATTACTCAACTAAGGGGGAGAGATTGAAGAAGATACTCAAAGATTACATTAGTAAGAGATTTTCTATCTAAGGGGGAGAGTATAAGCTTACCTTAGTGAGGGGGAGATTTTCTATCTAAGGGGGAGAGATATGAAAAAGGATATACCTTAGAAAGGGGGAGTATTCACCTTGTCAGGGGGAGATAGGAATATTCGCCTTGTCAGGGGAGATGAAAAGTATTCACCGTAATAAGGAGGAGACATATCACCTTAGGTAGGGAGACATAAGGAAAGAGAGAAGTATGAAACGACAAAGAATAATTCTTCAGTATGTGGTTGAAAAGTCATATTCTTTACCACTGAAGAATTTCCAAGTATCTGCTGATAATGTTCAATGTTAAATGTAAAGGGTTATCAGGCAGATATGTCAAGAAATGAAGATGAGTTACTTATTGAAGATCAGTTCAGAGTCACAGGAACAATCATCTATCATTTCATCTACTGAGATTCTGGAAATGTTATATCTAAACCAGAAATTTTTTTTGTAATGAATTATTTACTATAGCTCTTTAATGCTTTATCTTCTTCTTGTTTATAGTTGAGTTATCCTCTAGGTATTTGCTTGTTATTGTCTAACAAACAAATAGGGGGAGATTGAAAGGCATATGATGTAGCCTATTTGTATTTCGAGGATTCAACTCAACTCAAAACAAGAATGTAATAGTAAATAGTACATATGTACTGTCACAGGTATCTCAAATGCTTAACTGTCAAGAGAAAGAAGACAAAGTCAATCTACCGTTTTGAGTTATACTACACTTGAAGAAGTTCATTCAGTTGATCAAGCGTCAGTGGAGTAATCAAGACAGTGGGTTCTATTTATAGTGACAAGAGATTCCTACAGTGGCAGAATACAGATTATAAAGGTTTGAATAAGAGTGAAGAAAAGGAAGACATGAACCACAGCTTTAAAGTCAATATATGAAGAACAGTCATTGCGGTTAGTCACTCATGAACCAGACAGTACATCGAGTGTCAACATTAAACAGTGGTTGTTCGTCATTAACTTCAGTGGTTCAAGCTATCAAGACTGGTATGAGGGAAAATCATTGTGCAAGCAGCAGTAGTGCTAAATTAATTAACCACAAGGATTTTACTATCAAGTGGATCACAACTGAGAGTCAAAGTGAAGAACAGAGATTGGAGTTAGTCGTTCATGAACCAGACAGTACATCGAACGTCAACAATTATCCAGTGGAAGTTATTCATTATTTACAGTGGTTCACTGAGGTAAATTGATTATTTATTGATGTTAGTTAATTCACCTTTAATTGATATAAATCCTTATAGTTTATTTAATTAATAAATTAATTCTAAAAGAATTAATTTATTTATTAAATTATTATTGTATCGATTAAGTCTGAATTAATCAATTAATCATTAGATAGTTAATATGGTTTATATGACTTAAAAGAATGATTTAACAAAGCTGCCAGATTATGTCATATTGAAATAGAACAGCTGACTTATGTCATATTGAAAGTGAACAGCTGAATTATGTCATATTGAAAGAGAACAACTGAATTATGTCATATTGAAAGAGAACAACTGAATTATGTCATATTGAAAGAGAACAGCTGAGTTGTGTCATATTGAAGGAGAACAGCTGAATTATGTCATACTGAACTGAAGACAAGATTATGTCATGTTCAGATTATGTCATGTTCAGATTATGTCATACCGAGCTGCACAGATTATGTCATGTTCAGATTATGTCATACCGAGCTTAACAGGTTATGTCATGACACAGATTATGTCATACCGAGTTTAACAGATTATGTCATGACACAGTTTATGTCATACCGAGCCCAACAGATTATGTCATGGAGCAGTTTATGTCATGGTGACAACAAAAGATCAACATTGCTATAAAAAGTGACAGAAGGCAGCAGAAGCAACACACACTACACATTCTTCACTCCTCTCCAAAAAAATAGACAGAGCCGAGAGAGACAGAGACCAAGAGAGAAGAAGTTCATGTGCTTCAAATTAAATCTTGTAAATTATTTCTGGCTTGTATCATTAAATCTAAACCGACAGAAATTGTTTACTTGCACTTGTGGAACTATCTAGCGAATTAAGTTTCCTAGAATCTCTCGATCTTTTTATTACAAATATAGAAAAGTTCATGTCGAATTTTCTATAGAATTTGTAATAATTAGTTGGTCATCAAACCATTGTAATTTGTAACCGTGTATTTAGACACACCCCATCAAGTTAATATAAATTTTATATTCAACTTGAAATATCGGTATTCGTTTTATTCCGCATCAATTTGTTCTTGATTTAATATTTTAAGAAAAGAGCAAATTCGATTAAACGACATAGTTTGTATTCAACCCCCCTTCTACAAACTATTTTGGACCTAACGGGAATTATTACTCAATTTTAAAAGATGAATACTTTGGCAGAACTCTGATTTTGGTGGGGGTTTATATTATATTATAAACTATGTTGAGATGAATACTTTGGCAGAACTCTGATTTTAGTGTGGGTTTATATTATATTATAAACTATGTTGAGATGAGTACTTTGGAGAACTCTGATTTTGGTGTGGGTTTATATTTTATTATAAACTATGTTGTGCTGACATATTGGCAGAACTCTGGTTTCGGTGTGAGTTATGCTTTATTATAAACTGTATAGTGATAATGATTTTCAAACTAAATTGTTTTATAAACTTCAGTGGATCACTACAAAATATACTTGCTGAGCTTTATAGCTCATTCTTCTATTTTTATAAATTATCACAGGAGATACTAAAGATTTCAGAAGGACACTGGGGAAAGTAGAAAGAAGTGATGGACCAGCAGAACTGGTGTTTGATTTAGTAATTGTACTTTACGTTCCGAAGTCGTAGGTTGACTTATGATTGAAGCGCTGCTTGTGGGCTTTGGTCGTCTGTTGATGCGAGGTAAGTTAGGACATAGTTGGCTTGTAGTTGTACAAATTACAGTACATGGTGGATAGTAGTTGAGATGCATTGTGTGAGGCACAATTTTTGGTGAGATAGACTTTTGTTATGGATTTGAATTGTTGAATTGAAAAACAGGTGAATAGTTCTATTTACGAATACTTCATGCCGAAATTTACTAAAAAAAATAGCAAGTTAAGTAGGTTGAGAAGTAGTTTGACGGACCCTCGGGCCGGTTTCTTTCCAGAGGAATTCAAACCGGGGTCGGGGGCGTCACAGATAATGTTAATAGATATGTAATGTAATTATTAAATACTGAATAAATGTTTTATTTTCAATGAATGATTGGATTAATTTGTTAATTTTAGAATTAAATAAACTAATCATATAATCTAAAATTCAATAATGAATGATAAGTGGATTTTATATCCACTTGGATCGCTTCAATTCGACTTAAATTGATTCACTTGGCCTCAAGTTTGTTGTAATTTTGATGTGTTTTGCTTCGTTGTGCAGATTTACAAGAATGTCGATTATGGGTGGATGCTTCTATCGTGTTTGGAGGATTAATTGATTAAAATTCGGATTTTCCAGGAAGGTTGCGCACTCTACACTGTTTTGGCCATATCTGGAGTTCTAGAAATCCGTTTTCAGCGATCTTACAGCTCACGCAAAGCCTGGAAGATTTTCTACAACTTAGGACAGGATTCGCGCACACAAGTTGCGTGTCATGGGCGCAGGTTGCGCGACAAGCAGACTGATGGGAGCAGGGAATTTACTGTTTTGGACTCAAGTTTATTGTAGTTTGCATGTGTAATAAAATCGTGGGATCATTGTTATTGTCTATATTATTGTTGCTTTAGCTCTCGAAAAAAAAAACAGAAAAAAAAAAAAGAAAAAAAAATGAGAAAAAAAAAGTTATATTATGAGAACATATTTGTGTTATTGTGATCCTACTTTAGTCGACTAGTCGAGCGTTTTTGTTGGAAGAAAAATAATAAATTATGTGGGGGAGAAAATAGGGTGTTGTGTATGATTCATCATGGTACTTACTAGCTTTTGACACTTCACCTGTTTTGGCTTATCTGACATACCATGTCCCTAGCCCCGTTACAACCCAAATAAAGACCTTTTGATTATCGTCATTGATGTATGTTGTGTTAAGAGTTAAATTGATACCAAATGTCAATCATGCTTATGATTTTGTTGGAATTGAGTGATACACTTACCCTTATTCTTGAGTGAATATTCTTTTGTGAGTGGATTGTGAGTGTTTGCTTGTTTTTGCGTATGAGATCCCGAGTTTTGTCTCAAAGATGTATTCTTGTAGGCTTAGCATGTTTACTAACTTATTCTTACACTTGACATGGACTTGTGAGAACTTATGCATGTTCATTGAGTAGACTATGTGAATACTTGCACTTTCGACACCAAGACATTGCGTATTTACTTTGATTCTTAAGTTGATATGGCATGAGAGGATTTGAAGGTATGGTAGGATATTAGTACTAGATTAGTTGCATATTCATATTAGTTGCATTCATGCATTGCATTGCATTAGGTTAAATGGATTTTGTGGGTACATTCGCTATAGGCCCTCACGAGACCTTACTCGTCCACTAGGGCTGCCTAGGGGTTTAAAGGGCTTGTTGCATATGCCAAATGCAACCGTGATCACCTACGAAAGTGGTACTAGTTAGTTAGTTGTAATTGTTTATGCTTGAGGACAAGCATCGGTTTAAGTTTGGGGGTGTGATAAGTGGATTTTATATCCACTTGGATCGCTTCAATTCGGCTTAAATTGATTCACTTGGCCTCAAGTTTGTTGTAGTTTTGATGTGTTTTGCTTAGTTGTGCAGATTTACAAGAATGTCGATTATGGGTGGATGCTTCTATCGTGTTTGGAGGATTAATTGATTAAAATTCGGATTTTCCAGTAGGGTTGCGTAGTCTACACTATTTTGGCCATATCTGGAGTTCTAGAAGTCCGTTTTCAGCGATCTTACAACTCACGCAAAGCCTGGAAGATTTTTTGCAACTTAGGACAGGATTCACGCGTGCAAGTTGCGTGTGATGGGCGCAGGTTGCGCGACAAGCAGACTGATGGGAGCAGGGAATTTACTGTTTTGCCCTTTTTCTAATTCTAATTGTATTTTGGGCAGTTGTTAGTACCTAAATCGAATTCTAATTGTAATAGAAGGTAATTTCTTGCTGGGAAAGAAATCTAGAGCCTATATAAACACATCCAACCCCTTAGAATTAGACAATTAGATATCTTGTACATATCATAGTTTAGATCTGCAAGGGAGAAAAGGAGAGAAGGATTCAACGCTCGTGACAAGCAACGGATCTAGATCTACTTCATCCTTTGTGTTATTCTGGATTCTAGATTTGTTTTCTCAACTCTTAGTTTTAATAATTTTATTGCTTCTTTCTTCCATATCTTGTTTGTTATCATGGTTTCACTTGATCCCATGATGACGAGAGGTTCAATTTTGAACTAATCGTTGTCATGGGATTCTAACGGATTTATTTATGGAGCTTAGTATCTTGATGCTTTAAAGATCTGTGTGTGATGTATATCTGATATCCTTGTATGGTTGTGGTTAATTGATAGATGCGTCGCGAACATCTAATTTGTTAATCTCTTGTGAAGTGAAAGTGGATCTTGAGATTTAGAACTTGCCATGCTAGCATAGGTTCATGATTGTTTATCAACATGATTCGTAGTATGAGATGAAAATATTTATATTGCCCTGTGTGATCTTTATGGATAACTTGTTCTTCAACCGTTATGTTTTCAAATTCTATAGACATATAGGGTCTAAGCATAATTGGTGTCTATTCATCTTCTATCTCTTTTGTGGATGTATGGGTAGTTTGGTATACGTATGCTGACAGGTAGCATGTACTTATTTCGTGTTATCCGATCAGATATCATAACTATTGCATATAGTGATTAAAGACGTCAAGTGAAGTATTTAATGAAGTTAGGATTCCATGGTTTATCTTGCATAAGTAATTAGATTTTAATTCTCATTAGTTAAGTAATTCTTAGTTTAATAATTTGCAGCTTAGTTTAATTTAGATAATTCAAAACCTCAAATTGTTATTTGTCTTAGTAGTGGATTAAAACCATACATTGTTACATAGGCATATTTACTAAATAGAACCATAACCAGATCTCTGTGGGAACGAACTTGACTTATATCTATATTACTTGTGACCACGTACTCTTGCGTGTTTTAGTGCAAACAATGAATCTATAAAATATAATGAAATCTGCTTATACCTATCGATTATAGAATATTATTTATTTTTTTAGATAAATATTAAAGAAATAAAAGATTAAGGTGTATTTTCTCAAAACTTCAATCTCAATTTACATATATAATAATCCACATCTTAAAATAATAATAATAATTAATTGGTGAACATTAATATATGTTCATTTAAATATTAGAAAAAATGATAAATAATGGAGTAATTTGTGATTTCCCTTTTTTTAAGGGATACTAATATATTTATAGTATTTTTCAACTAAAAAAATGTTAGTTAACATTATATCTAAAAAAATTATTTCTTTTATATTAAGTTAATATTGTTATTTTAAAAAATAGAGTCAAAATAATAATTGGGGTGTGATTTGTCACAATACTATAATTATCGGATGCATTTTGTTATAGTTTAAACTTACTGAATTATCTTTTCGATTTTACCCCTGTGTATGTTGACCGTAACAGTTGTTTTGGACAGAAAATGATTAAAGGGGTGAAATATGAAGTAAAGTTTAAAGTTGAGGGATGCATTCTGCCGACATTAAAAGTTTGAGACCAAATTGAAAAAGTGACCAAAGATAAGGGGTGCAAAGTGTTATTTACTATTTTATATCTAAACCGACCACAAATTATTCATCTTCGAATATCCTGCTTTAACTTGTAACTAGCATAATAACCCGTGCGAGGCACGGGTTATCTTCTAGAATTGGGTGGAGATGGGTGTACTAACGTTATATAGAAAACATCAATTTAATTTTAATGGACATTTGTTTGTTAATGACTTGTTTTGTTATAATATCCCTGCTTCATTTTGTGTGCAGTACATAATTTTAGCATTATTTATTTGTTTATTATTGAATATGGTGCAATATCAAGTATAACAAATACAACGTGATTAATTATTAATGCGTGTGATTTGTATGTACGACGTTACTAACCTGCGAATGATCATTTTCTTGTCCGGGTCTTATAATTTATATTCTCTGAATGAATACATGTAATGTTGTCAGTGCACGTTTCTTTATATGCAAAAGACTAAAACTTAATACATAAAATAAGTTGGCTATTACGACTATATTGAAATACATTTTATATTCAGATAGTAGTGAAATTTTACACATTTAAATATTTATCATTATTTTGTGAATTGTATGTATATTTGTAAGCATCTATTATAATTAATCAGGTATCAAAAGCTGACTATTACAAGAACTTGTATTATAAATAAGTTTAAAAATTCTTTAATTTTTTGTTTGATATTAGATTTCCTAATCTCGGTTGTTTAATTGATCTCTTAACTTAATGTTTCAAGAATATTTTTCAAAAATCGGATCAAATCTCAGTCTGAACCCATCACATGTTAAGATAGATATTTTGCAGTAAACTTTCTCATTTCATTAGATGACGTAATTTTCGATCCCCAAACAATCTTACTAAACACATTAACAACATATGTTAAAGATATTAAAATTTCGAGTAATTTTAAAAAATTGAGTTATGTTTTGATTTTGAATTTGTAATAAGTTTAAATTCACCATCCCAAATACCAAATTTGATAAAATTATGATTTATTGGTACATTTAATAGTAATTTTCATACTTATAAACTAATGAATTATCTAATTATTCTCATTATGGGTTTAAAAAGTTAAAGATCTATAATTCAACTACCTATCAAAATATTTGGAGCAAACAAATATTTTAATTGTGATCCTATTTTCAAAATAATATTATAAAAAAACTTAATTATATGCGAAATTTATTCTTTATATTTAAAAGTTTCGAACACATTTTTAAACTAAACAATGATTAAAAAATGAAGTTGTGGTCCACTAATTTACTTTGTTTTACGCTATATTATGAATTCCAATCAGTGTTACAAAAATCGGGTATCGGAAAAGATCGACAAGAGGACCTTGCAAGGATTAATCGTTAAATCAGGGATTAATCGGAATAAAAATTGAAAGTATTTTAATAATATAATATTATTTGGTATATTATTATGATTATATTAGTTATTTATTAAGTAATATATTTTTATCACATCATAAAGCATATAATAACTCATATTTGATTATATATTATTTTAATTCTATCAATTTATTATAAATACTCTGATCAAAAGGTAGTCGTAAAGATTAATCGGAGATTTTAAAAATCGAATCGGTTGAGGATCTTGTAGAAGATTAATCGGGGATTAATTGACTGAATCAGAAATTTTTAGAACAATGATTCCAGTTTTAAAAAATTAATTTTATAAATTAATAACCATATAAATATATTGTATAAGTCATTGAAAGATTCATCATTTTTAATGTTAAATCTAATTAGATTTTATATACCATCCATGTGACGCCCCGGGATCCGGGGTCAAGGATCCGGGCCGTCAAGGTCCAATTTCCGATCAATATCAATATCTCTATAATCTTTTTTTTTATCAATAAATAATTAAATAAATAAGCAGTTGACCCCACACTAATACACACACACACCAGTCATAAGCTCATAGAACAACAACCACAATATTTAAAAGTTTTAAAGTTAACAGTTATTACAAGCCCAGAATTTACCAAGTACATTGTTGAACAAAGCTTCTACAGGAAGCACTTCAACAACTAAAGTTATCACAATTTACACACTTAATTTACATAAGTATACTAAGCCCCTCCGCTTGTCACTACCTCGGGGATGGTCGCCAGCACTCGCTCAAAAGGTCGCCTTTCCCTTACCCTCTTGCGGGGTGTGGTACGTAGTATCGGCATGGGACCTAGCTGCTATATACATAAGTAGCAAGAGTGAGCTATAATAGCTCAGCAAGATTATACTGTAACTAAAATTTAAAATGTGAACAAGTATACATATATGTATATGCATATGTAATAGCAGGAAACAATTAAAATCCTTAAGGAAGAGTAAAGTTCTTATTTAATAATACATCATCCACTCACTATTATAAGAAAGAAATCTATATTAATATAATATCAGTTTTTCTTCATCTGCCATCATAATACCATCATCTCATATCATTATTCTGGTTTCAGTATTGAAATCTACAATAATATAATATCAGTTTTTCTTCATCTGTAACTATCATTCCATCATCTCATATCATTGTTCTGTTTTCAGTATAGCAATCTGAAAACCATTGTCTACACTTTCTTTTCAAAACATTGGGGATATCTGCTGTCGCCTGATACGTTAGGACGATGATCAGTCGCCTAATCGTATCTGCTCTCTTTTTACTACCGGTAGAAGGAATGAAAATCATCCCTGGAGGAAGGCCACCTGCTAACATCCTCCCTTGGCATCTTCGTGCCGTAATAAAAATAATAAATGCTGGACTGTGTCGCACACAGCCCTGACACAGCCACTTACGCAAGTCTGTTGCAATCCCCCTCTTTATCACATCATTATTCTCTTTTTAAAATATCATTCCACATTTCCATTTTCTCACTTTCATTTTCACATATCATTCTCTCATATCATTTCCATTCTTGCACATTACTTCTATAAAATATATATATATCATAAGGCTTTGATTATGATTCAGACCTCTCTTTCAAATTCAGAAATCAAATATACTTTTATATTCGTAAAATATTCCATCTATTTTAAGAGTAATGCATGTTAATCAAATAATGTTTATTAAACCACTGATACTCAATGAGAACATTTTTAATATAATATTATAACCATATAACCCTCGATAACAACTGATACCATTCTCTCTTATTCTTTTAATCATAAGGCATGTTCAATTCATGCATAATCATCTCTATACATATCCATCTCATACTCTCATTCATATTCATATACATCTTCGTATATCTTTCTTTTCAATATTAATACTCAAGGAAGACAATTTCTTCACAATATAGTAATAATAGCATCACATATGTATTTCACAAAATCAAGTTTCTTTGTGAAGATAAGTAGTTTTACAAATAGGGATAGAAGAAATCTTGCCTCGGTTTCGATATCCTGACGGTATGGCTCGTCCCTCTTCCGGAGTTTCTATAAACACAAAAGGACCGTCATTAGAATACCACATCTCTTACTCACTACCCTCTCGTATAACAAAACCCTTTACACTTCAACATATGTTTAACGTATTATTATTATCCCAAAGGCTCAAGAACTTAACCATTTATAAGCTCAATCGAAGTTTCAGGGGTTTTCACCATTTTCCCTAACAACCACACTTAACTGTAAAAATTCTCAGAAAATATGGATTTCGAATTTTAATGTAAGGTCAACTGTCAAGGGTCCTCTGACCACCCTACTACGCTATCCCAAAATTTCGTGACTTATAAAAACGTCTAAGTATGGTAACTTTAGCCTCAAAGTTGATATAATTACGTTTTCTCGGTTACCGAACGTCTTTCACTAAAACTGACTTTTCTCCTAAACCGTTCATCAGATTTTAACGCACCTTATATCAAAACGATCTATGAACTAAGCTCTATCATTTCATGGTCAATTGGTAACCTAGGCAGTGAGGTACCGTACGAATACAGGGGTCACAAAACAGGGCAGATTTCGTCCTAACGAAAATCGGACATTATAACGGCTATATTTTCCTATTTCCAAAAATCAAACTCCTCCAAATCAATCATCCACCTTATACACCATCACCTACACCATGTGGTCTACATCCCAACCATGGTTACAAGTCCACAACATACAATTTCCATATCAAAACAAACCATTTATAACACATAATCATCATAAACATTACATTAACACCACTTAACTACCAACCACTTCAATATCTACCATAAATATAAAAGGGCAAGGGTTGTTATACCTCTTTGAAGCTTGAAGAACACTTAATAAGCTTTGGGTACTCCTTAAACACTCCTAATATAGCTTGAATCAACTAGATGAACCATTAAAACAAAGTTAATTCCAAGATTTCACTATTCATCAAGCAACTTTGAGAATTTCTTTACCTTACTAAATAATGATGGATGGCTATGAACTTTGTAAATCTCTCTTTCTATCCTCCAAGAAGCTCCATGAATTATCTCTTGATTTAATGTTGAAGCTAGCTAGGGTTTTGATTTTTTTCTTTTTTTTTTCTATGGTTTTGCCGAATGGAAATGAAGGAGAAAGGGAGAGAGATTTTTGTTGCTTTTCTTGATCTTATCTCAACTTCTCTTCATCTCTTGAATAATCTAGAGTTTAATGGATAATTTCCTTGGTTAAAGACTAAATTACCCTTAAATTTAGTTAGTGGAAAGTGATGTAATGTAGGTGACCTCATAATCCCTTTTTCTTGGTTTTCTTTTCTAAGTTAAATCCTAGGAATCTTAGTATATGATAATGGAATAAGTATCCTTGTTATATTATTAATCTTGGTTGTTTGGTTTCCATACTCGTCTAATTGTAATTCGTTTCGAGTAAACCTCATTATCTCAGTGATTTTTGAAATCATTTAACAATCCAATTCCATTGGTATTCTCTTAACTTAATAATCCCCTGGCTCAAATCTAAATTCACTAATCCCTCAATATATAATTCTTATAATGTTTCCATCCTCCTTAATATCTAATAGAAGTTCTTTGGAAGTCTAAATCCTCAAAAATCCATCTTTAGGAATTCCTGGAATCTATCGTCATTTCGAGTCACTTATTTCCTCAGTACATCACTAATATGGTTTCTGTTTACCCATTTTCCATCCCTAATATAGAGTACCTACACACCATTTCCCTGGATTCCTCAAGATCACTGTTCATTTGGGCACTGTAGCCTTTCTAACGTTAGAGTTATTACAGTCTTCCCCCCTTAAAAGGATTCCGTCCCGGAATCAGGTTGGAAATGTCCATAGGTATCCTTTTTCATTCACACATTCTAACTTCCACACTACTTCTTCTACCCTTTTCCTTTCATAATATCTCTATCTTGTTTGCGCAGAAATACACCAACATAACTTCCTTGTCATTCACCAACATGCCATTTAGTTTATCAATAGCAGTCCTTTTATTGTCTTTTCCTCACGAATCTCCTCCTGTTTCAAGTCATTCCATGTTATTTCGTCTCTCATTCCTCTTTTGACGAAGATATCCGCCACTACATTGACCTTTTTTTAATGGTAGTGTATCTCACTTATGGTTTGACCATCTTCTGATCTCTATCATGACATAAATATTAATTCCTCAATATTCCCATAGTCCCTCTCTGTAAAATTTTCCAGAAAATAAGCTCTAATAATATTCTTTAAAACAATTGTAAGAAAATACTACCTATAATATATATTTCCTGTTCGTCTCAACGAGCTTGTGTTTTCCCAAAACACTCCTACTTTTCTTTTCATAACGTTTCCTAGCCCTTAGCAGATACTGATTTTCCTTATCTATATTATTAACTTATTTATTCCATTAATTGATTAAGTCGATCCTTAGCCAAAGATTTACACACCAAATTTAAATCAAAAAGCAAGTACCTGTATCCGCATCTGGTTTTGTCAACACTTCCCCTAAGGTCATGTTGTACACTCTAGCAGTAGGCCTATTTGAAGCAGCCCCACTCTGTCCTGACGCGTATGACCCACCTGAACGGCAATCTCTAGCAATGTGTCCTAGTTTCCCACACTGGTAACACTTAACATCTCTTTTA
This sequence comes from Saposhnikovia divaricata, assembly GCA_036435485.1. Classification (NCBI taxonomy): domain Eukaryota; kingdom Viridiplantae; phylum Streptophyta; class Magnoliopsida; order Apiales; family Apiaceae; genus Saposhnikovia; species Saposhnikovia divaricata. The sequence continues at coordinate 191,848,438 of CM071597.1, forward strand.
GGGTTTGCATCAGTTGATGGGCACTGGTTAAGGTAGTGTCCTTTTTGTCCACACTTAAAACAAGTTACTCCCAGCACTCTACAGACTCCTATATGCTTCTTACCACACGTCTCACAATCTGGTAATGGTGGTCGGGATTGATTGGACTGAAATGTTCCCGAAGATTTTCCACCCTGACTCACCGTCTCACTAGTAGTCTTGTTACCCCCCCGACTTTCCCACAAATTGAGATTTTTGTCCTTTACCTCCTTTGTTAAAGTAGCTTCCCTCACTTGAACCTCCTTTTGGGCCCTCAAATCTTCTTTTCTTATTCTCTCGACCTATTTGAGCCTGCTCACTCTCGGCCTCTATAATTGATGCCTTTTGAACCACTGCAGCATAATCAGTTAACTCAAATGGGGCCACTCTCGTTCGTAACCAGGGTTTCAACCCTAGTTGAAACCTTTTTGCACGTTGTTCTTCAGTACGCACAAACTCGGGAACAAACCTCGACAGTTCTGTAAATTTATTTTCATACTCTGCCACTGTTAGGTTATCCTGTTTTAACTCCAGAAACTTTAATTCCATTTGGTTTTCTAAATACCTAGGAGAATACTTTTCTAGGAACACCCTAGTGAAACGCTCCCAGGTTATCACTCCCGCTTCCTCTAGGTTCTTCCTAGCTTCCCACCAGTAATTTGCCTCTCCCTTTAGGAGATAGGCTGCAAAAACTGTTTTCTGATCTTCCTCTATCCTCAGTATTTCGAAAGCTTTCTCCATTTCTTTTAGCCATGCCCTGGCTACTACTGGGTTAGTGGTTCCCTCGAATTCTGGGGGCTTTAATGACTTAAAGGCACGAAAGGAACTAGCTGCCTGATTGGGGAGAACAGGTGGTGGTTGAGGATTCTGTGGATTTGTTAAATTCTGCCTTAATAAGTCCATGAATTGGGCAAAGGGATCACCTCCCGGATTCCTTTGTTGGCCAGTTGATTCCTCTTCTCCTTCTTCATGATTTTCTTCATTATGAGCATTGTCGTTCAGTCTAGTACCTTCGATATTTCGACTTCTTTCGTCTCTCTCATTTTCCCTTGCATTCGCTCTACTGTCACGTCTAGGCGGCATAGTTCTGTACATAACAATAGTCCTTATTAATTACCCGAATTTGGGTTACTATATATACATCATTTCTATATACACAATTATATCATTAATTAGCGCATTTGCACATCACAATATCTTTATCACGCGATTTACATCTAGTTATACCATAACTTTAGTAGGTAGTTGTATCGCCCTTAACACGATAGCCTTTTCATTAAGTCAATCACCTTTTATACATCAATATTTCTGAGTCTCAACATTTATTATATTATAAAAAAAAAATGCAGCAAAAATTTAGATAGAAATGCACAAACTTCATTAATGTACATAAATATTTTTACAATTTGGGTACAACATCTTTTACTGCTAATAATATACATCATCTAATACAAGGTTCGAAACCCAAAACATAGCCGCACATACTAATCCGATATCACCAAAAGTATTACTAACTGTCCCCTAATCAGACTGGGATTAAAACAGTGGACAACTAAACTAATCCCCAAAATGACATCAACAAGATGACTAGTCTGATTAGTGACGCACTACTATCCCGGCTCACACCCCTGCCCTGACAACATCCCGTATCTGGACTACCATGGTAGTAACCGTATCCACTATCTGGGCCCTCCATGCCGGGTCTCCTCTATCACCCAACAACCTCCTAATATCTCCTAATGCTCGTAGCTCAATACTGATCATCCCCAGAGACATCCCATCCGGGATAACCCTTCCTCTCCCTCTCTCTAACCTCTGTAGAAGGGTGTCTATAGTCCTGCGGGACTCCTCCAACTGTCCCTGAAGGGCAAAGTACTCGGTCAATAAGGTAGCTGAAAGTGAGTCACCCGCCGGTAAAGGTGCCTCCTGAGGGGGTACAGCTAGGGGAGGCGCATCCACAGGTGGAGGTGGTGGAGGTGCAAAGGGTGGGGATGGAGGAACCGACTCTGTCTCAGCATCCTCTGAAGGATCCTCCTCCTCCTCAAAAAAACCAAACTGCCCTGGAGGGGTAAACTGCTCAAAAGGATCATCTATAGGGTCAGGACTAGGCAGAGGGGATGGAACTGGTGACGGCACTGGGATGGGTCGGACAGGAGTGGGAACCATCTGAATATCCCTCCACTCAATCGGCTCTTCAGGTATAACTGACAACCTAGGCCTCTTACGCAGTGGCCTCTCCTCCTCAGGGATCTCCGATCTCACTCTGGAAGGACCTGCCTCGTCAGATCCTGTAGAAGGTCTACCCATATATGGCACTAGGGCCACAGCATCTCTCCGTCTCTGCTCCTCTGCCTCCTCTCTCTCTAATCGCTCTCAAGCCGCCGCCCGGCGTCTCTCCCTGAGGTCCTCAACTGCATACTCGGGGACCTCTACCCCGGCCAGCTGAAGATCTAATAGCTCCTGCTCTGACATCCCTAGCCACTGGGGGTCCTGACTCGGCTCACCCATCTCCGCTCCCTATAATAAAACATAAAATTCTATTAGTAACAGTCTAATAAATTATAATATATGCTTAAAGTAAATACTACCTGCGATATACCACCCCTGAACTTGATGGAAGTTCACAATTTATATTATAACTGATACATTTATTATTATCACTTTTGTTCTTGAGCATTATGACTCTTAGCTCTGATACCATCTGTGACGCCCCGGGATCCGGGGTCAAGGATCCGGGCCGTCAAGGTCCAATTTCCGATCAATATCAATATCTCTGTAATCTTTTTTTTTATCAATAAATAATTAAATAAATAAGCAGTTGACCCCACACTAATACACACACACACCAGTCATAAGCTCATAGAACAACAACCACAATATTTAAAAGTTTTAAAGTTAACAGTTATTACAAGCCCAGAATTTACCAAGTACATTGTTGAACAAAGCTTCTACAGGAAGCACTTCAACAACTAAAGTTATCACAATTTACACACTTAATTTACATAAGTATACTAAGCCCCTCCGCTTGTCACTACCTCGGGGATGGTCGCCAGCACTCGCTCAAAAGGTCGCCTTTCCCTTACCCTCTTGCGGGGTGTGGTACGTAGTATCGGCATGGGACCTAGCTGCTATATACATAAGTAGCAAGAGTGAGCTATAATAGCTCAGCAAGATTATACTGTAACTAAAATTTAAAATGTGAACAAGTATACATATATGTATATGCATATGTAATAGCAGGAAACAATTAAAATCCTTAAGGAAGAGTAAAGTTCTTATTTAATAATACATCATCCACTCACTATTATAAGAAAGAAATCTATATTAATATAATATCAGTTTTTCTTCATCTGCCATCATAATACCATCATCTCATATCATTATTCTGGTTTCAGTATTGAAATCTACAATAATATAATATCAGTTTTTCTTCATCTGTAACTATCATTCCATCATCTCATATCATTGTTCTGTTTTCAGTATAGCAATCTGAAAACCATTGTCTACACTTTCTTTTCAAAACATTGGGGATATCTGCTGTCGCCTGATACGTTAGGACGATGATCAGTCGCCTAATCGTATCTGCTCTCTTTTTACTACCGGTAGAAGGAATGAAAATCATCCCTGGAGGAAGGCCACCTGCTAACATCCTCCCTTGGCATCTTCGTGCCGTAATAAAAATAATAAATGCTGGACTGTGTCGCACACAGCCCTGACACAGCCACTTACGCAAGTCTGTTGCAATCCCCCTCTTTATCACATCATTATTCTCTTTTTAAAATATCATTCCACATTTCCATTTTCTCACTTTCATTTTCACATATCATTCTCTCATATCATTTCCATTCTCGCACATTACTTCTATAAAATATATATATATATATCATAAGGCTTTGATTATGATTCAGACCTCTCTTTCAAATTCAGAAATCAAATATACTTTTATATTCGTAAAATATTCCATCTATTTTAAGAGTAATGCATGTTAATCAAATAATGTTTATTAAACCACTGATACTCAATGAGAACATTTTTAATATAATATTATAACCATATAACCCTCGATAACAACTGATACCATTCTCTCTTATTCTCTTAATCATAAGGCATGTTCAATTCATGCATAATCATCTCTATACATATCCATCTCATACTCTCATTCATATTCATATACATCTTCGTATATCTTTCTTTTCAATATTAATACTCAAGGAAGACAATTTCTTCACAATATAGTAATAATAGCATCACATATGTATTTCACAAAATCAAGTTTCTTTGTGAAGATAAGTAGTTTTACAAATAGGGATAGAAGAAATCTTGCCTCGGTTTCGATATCCTGACGGTATGGCTCGTCCCTCTTCCGGAGTTTCTATAAACACAAAAGGACCGTCATTAGAATACCACATCTCTTACTCACTACCCTCTCGTATAACAAAACCCTTTACACTTCAACATATGTTTAACGTATTATTATTATCCCAAAGGCTCAAGAACTTAACCATTTATAAGCTCAATCGAAGTTTCAGGGGTTTTCACCATTTTCCCTAACAACCACACTTAACTGTAAAAATTCTCAGAAAATATGGATTTCGAATTTTAATGTAAGGTCAACTGTCAAGGGTCCTTTGACCACCCTACTACGCTATCCCAAAATTTCGTGACTTATAAAAACGTCTAAGTATGGTAACTTTAGCCTCAAAGTTGATACAATTACGTTTTTCTCGGTTACCGAACGTCTTTCACTAAAACTGACTTTTCTCCTAAACCGTTCATCAGATTTTAACGCACCTTATATCAAAACGATCTATGAACTAAGCTCTATCATTTCATGGTCAATTGGTAACCTAGGCAGTGAGGTACCGTACGAATACAGGGGTCACAAAACAGGGCAGATTTCGTCCTAACGAAAATCGGACATTATAACGGCTATATTTTCCTACTTTCCAAAAATCAAACTCCTCCAAATCAATCATCCACCTTATACACCATCACCTACACCATGTGGTCTACATCCCAACCATGGTTACAAGTCCACAACATACAATTTCCATATCAAAACAAACCATTTATAACACATAATCATCATAAACATTACATTAACACCACTTAACTACCAACCACTTCAATATCTACCATAAATATAAAAGGGCAAGGGTTGTTATACCTCTTTGAAGCTTGAAGAACACTTAATAAGCTTTGGGTACTCCTTAAACACTCCTAATATAGCTTGAATCAACTAGATGAACCATTAAAACAAAGTTAATTCCAAGATTTCACTATTCATCAAGCAACTTTGAGAATTTCTTTACCTTACTAAATAATGATGGATGGCTATGAACTTTGTAAATCTCTCTTTCTATCCTCCAAGAAGCTCCATGAATTATCTCTTGATTTAATGTTGAAGCTAGCTAGGGTTTTGATTTTTTTCTTTTTTTTTTCTATGGTTTTGCCGAATGGAAATGAAGGAGAAAGGGAGAGAGATTTTTGTTGCTTTTCTTGATCTTATCTCAACTTCTCTTCATCTCTTGAATAATCTAGAGTTTAATGGATAATTTCCTTGGTTAAAGACTAAATTACCCTTAAATTTAGTTAGTGGAAAGTGATGTAATGTAGGTGACCTCATAATCCCTTTTTCTTGGTTTTCTTTTCTAAGTTAAATCCTAGGAATCTTAGTATATGATAATGGAATAAGTATCCTTGTTATATTATTAATCTTGGTTGTTTGGTTTCCATACTCGTCTAATTGTAATTCGTTTCGAGTAAACCTCATTATCTCAGTGATTTTTGAAATCATTTAACAATCCAATTCCATTGGTATTCTCTTAACTTAATAATCCCCTGGCTCAAATCTAAATTCACTAATCCCTCAATATATAATTCTTATAATGTTTCCATCCTCCTTAATATCTAATAGAAGTTCTTTGGAAGTCTAAATCCTCAAAAATCCATCTTTAGGAATTCCTGGAATCTATCGTCATTTCGAGTCACTTATTTCCTCAGTACATCACTAATATGGTTTCTGTTTACCCATTTTCCATCCCTAATATAGAGTACCTACACACCATTTCCCTGGATTCCTCAAGATCACTGTTCATTTGGGCACTGTAGCCTTTCTAACGTTAGAGTTATTACAATCCATGACGTTATTTATATAATTGGTGGCGGTGTTAAGGTGACAAAATGAGAATTTTAATTGGTTTAGTTGGTGTAAGGAGACATGTGGCATTTGAAAAAAAATTCCAAAACATTTGTTAAGTTCCATACTTCTATGACATTTTTGATTTGAACACCAACAATTTAAATAATAAATCATTATATACTTTGCAGTTATATACTTACATTTGGTCTAGTAACGTACCTTATAATTAGTATCTAATAAATAAATTAAAATTAATTACATATCTTAAAGACTAACATTTGATATTATTTTACTAATTTAAAAAATTTTAAAAATATAAGTGAACCATGTATCACACTTCACCAATTAATGATCCAATATAATGTAAATAAAATCAGTAAACCTAAAAATACAAATATAATAAAATATAATTAAAAAATCTTAACAGTCAAAATGTAAAGTACTCTCTATATTAATTCACATATCTTAGAAAATGGAATTTGATATTATTGCACTAATTCGAATAACTTAAAAAATATAATCGCACATCACTAATTAATGATCAAATATAATGCAAATAAAATCGATAAACCTAATAATATGAATATAATAAAATATAATTAAAAAATTTTAACAATCAAAATATAAAGTACCCTCTACATTAATTCCACACACACATATATTATGTGTATGCATGAAGACACATTTGACTAAATGGTGTAGTGGTATGAATGTCCATAAATTAGTTGAGGATCTTGAGTTCAATTCTCACCGACTACATTTTTTTTTTGAAGAACAAATGTGTTAATTCAATAATAAAAAGTCATACGGCATCTACACCAATGATCGAGTCGAACAAGCAGTAAGTTGCAATCGCCTGTTCTTATGAAGAGACAGTTAAACGATATTTTGAAGATAATGTATATATATACAAATACAAGTACTCACTTCATGCATCCTCGTTGGATTACTAGTACCCTCTTCATCATGTTCCCATGGAGCTATCGACCAGAACTGTAATTCCATACAAAATTTCATCACTAAATCTAGATTCCCGCTCACAATTAAGAAGTGAATAACAAACCTCTCACAAAGGAGAGAAACCAAACTGAAGAATACAAGCCGAAAAGCGAAATAAAAACAAACTGAAAATGCAAAAGAAAATCCAAAAAAACTTAGATCTGACAAACGAAACCACAAGATAGACGGTTAACTCTCGAATCTAACAAGCTTCGCTTGAATCGAAGAAGAAAGAAAACCGGAAGCTCCGATAATGTAGATCTAGAAAAACAATCCAAAGCAAACCAAAAGGATAGAAATCCTTACCCTAAAAAGGAGAATATTGAAAGAGGTGAATCAAATAAAACAAAAGAAAGAATTTGTGGCTTTCCACTGGAAAAACCGGTGAAAGCCCCACTGGTTAAAGAACAGAGAAGGGAGGCGGCTGTTGTGTTGTGTTGTGTCATTTTTTGTGAATTTTTTTATCCAAATTATAGTTTTTAATAAATATTTCATAAAAGGGTGAAAATGTCTATTCACGAGATTAAAATATCTGACTATTATTTTTACGGACTATTATATATAGAAAGAGGAGTAGGTTACTAGTTGCAATGGGCTTATAATTGCGAAACTTCTAAATACTCTAACTACATACATGTACATAACAACCTTCATGTCTATTTTGGGCTGGCCCAATTCTAAAACAAAGATCCGTGTAGTTTGCCAAGTACACACCTGGCCTGGCCTACTATAAAACACTTCAGCTTAGTTGTCCAGCGGTCAAACTTGGAAATCCGATTCGAAACATCTCCGGTCAGTCAGTCACTTAACAAAATAAAACGATCTTAACTCAGTCTTTCAAATTATCAACTCTAATGGACGCTTCTAGGACCAGGTCAGACTTTAATCTTCACTCCTTAAAGCTAACTCTGTTGATATGCATACACTTTTTATAGTATGCTCTATAGTTCAATGCACTTGTTCATTTGTACAAGTTATGCTCTACTAAATTCCAACAAGGAGAATATAGTTTGAGAATATAGTTAGTTTTTGCGGCGTTTGTTAAATGAGTTCGAGGACACGAGTGTAAGATGAGTTGTTTGTCTTGTTGACTTTTTTTATTTTTGTTAACTTGAAATATTGGGTTCATATAGTGATGGTGAACTGCAGCCTGCTCGTTTTGATTATGCCGAGATAGTTGTCGTACGTCATGGTGAGACAGAGTTTAATGCTACTGCCAGAATTCAGGTATTAACTGTAGCTTCTCTTCTCTTTTTTAAGCATTACAACTCTGGTAATCGAAAAAATGCATGTTTATATTATACAGAGTATAATCCGATAATCGTGGAATTTGTGCATTAAAATTGGACAATATAATACAGGAAAGCATAAATTTGATATTATGAGGTAGACGGAATAAGGGTTATACCGATCATAGATGATCTTCGTATTTAATCATTTTCCATTTCAATTTTCAAATATACGCTCTTATTTTCCCCCCAGGGACACCTTGAAGTTGGCCTAAACGATAAGGGTAGACTGGACTCAGCAGCAGTAAGTTGTGGAACTATGTGTTTTTTACGGTTTGGCATTTATGTTTTCTTGTAAAAACTTTTTTTTTTTCCCAAAAGGTGGCTGAAAGACTATCGAAGGAACCTAAAATTTCTGCAGTCTACTCCTCTGACTTGAGAAGAGCTCTTGATACAGCAAAGATGATTGCAACCAGTTGTGGTGGACTTGAGGTACTTATCAGTTACTACTGTTTTACTTATTGACCCTCTCAATGAGATACAAATTGTGTGTTAAATTCTTCAATGCTTAGCCGTAGTTGCATCAAAGCCTATCACTACCCAACCTGATGACTAAACACTACAACACCGGTGTGAACCTGGTTTGATTCACATTCTACATTTGTGTTATTTTATTTTGGGGAGAGGAGGGGAGGGAGTATCTGTTATTTCGAAACCAACTACCTGACTAGTTATTAGCTCCAAATGTCTTTTATCTAATGCTATATGTATGCATTTGTTTCAGGTAATAAAGGAGCCTGCCCTTCGAGAAAGACATTCTGGAGATCTTCAAGGGATTGTACGTCATGAGGCAGCCAAGATCAACCCGGAGGCACATAAAGCTTCTCATAGTCAAGATCAAGAGATTCCAGTATGTACTTCTAAATTTACCAGAGATTTTCTGATATAACTTTTGTTTATGTTTGCTGGATCTGTGGAGACAATTATACATAACGAATATTTTTTTGTAAATTGATTAGATTTGTCTTTCTCGGCCCATTTTGGTCAATTAAGTTAGTGTCACCATATAGAGATAACCTTTTACACTGTCTGTCCATAAATTTTCCGGACTTTAGACAAGGTTCTCATTTCAGACCCAATCCATCAGTTATCAAACTAATGTACAATGATGAATTCAATATATAAATGAATTCGTTATATAATCTAGTAGTAAACTGCAGGCTTGGTATCATAGTAATATTAAATCAACTCATAATTGTAATTTATTTAGATTACAAATAGAAATTTAGACAGCTTAGTCTGAATAGGTATGTAAGATGACACTTTGAAGTTGAGAAAAACCCGCAGTGCCAATTATTACTACTGGTGTATCATCTTGAGGCTATGCCACAAACACAAAAACCCAGAACCCACCGAAGACCTTTAGGTTCCAGGTTGGTACCACTAAGCTGTGTGGCTCGGACACTGATAATTTGTTGGTGGTTAGATTTATATTTGGTCTTTTACTATCTCCAAAACTTGATATCGAGTAATATTGTAAATTGGGGTTCTTGACAATCGACGTACTAAAAGATTTACGTATACACGGGGGGTGAGTGGCTATTTAACATGATTAAATCATAAGAAAAAAGAAATCAACTTATATATGTGTAGAATACACAAGATGAGCAAGTATAGGTTTGAAGCATAACAAAATAAGCCACTTTCTCTCCATAGAAGCTAACCTAGATAACCCGTGAGCTGTATTTACACAAATTGAATGTGTGACAGTCTATGATTTATAAATGTCATCTGTGAACTATCAGATTCCAAATCTTTAACAAAAACAATGAACATATTCTTCGTATTTGATCCAGAATAAGATAGAATGCCCTACCTTTGAGTGCGGTTTGAACTATTGATTTACGTAATTGGAAGGAACCAATAAGGAATACTCACAGAATGCAAATGCGTCACTTGGGCCACTCTCAATCCAACACTTTGTAGTGCCTCACAGAGTCACAGTTCCACTCTTCTGAACTCTCAACATAAGTAGAAGTGTAATGAAATCCATAAAGCAAATCATTTATCAAAGCTGGTTAATAATGCCTAGTCTGATGGGCTCCTCATTCTTCTTCTCTCGCCTGGAGACGTGATGTAGCTGCTAATTGGGTGCCAACAAAACAATACAGGGGGTGTCAAACTGTCAATGCAGTATCTCTGATGAGATTAAGATTGGTTTTGGAGAAATGAGGAATATAGCTAGAATAGGTGTCTCAGTATATGCAGAGGTGTGTGTATGAAATTGCAAGTAACCCAATTCTTTATTTCTTGGGCTTTCTGGACGCCCAAGTGTTCTGGATGCCGTCCACGTGTCCAGTTGGTTTATGTGGTAGGCGTGTGTCTGGATCACTTTAGTGTGTGGGCTGCTACAGATATGCTTTTGGCAAAGAATGGTAGGTCATGCCATGAAATGTCATCCTCTGTGCATATTGATTCAGGGTCATGATTGGCGAATGTGTTGGTGCCATGCGTCATGACTAAAGTACCTTATTCCCGGTATTCATTTTGTGTGCGTGTCATGGGGTCTGAGCCTCAGAACTTAGCTAATTGGGGCTTTTATGACTTGGAATCTTGGACTATAGTTATAGACTATCACAGGCACTATTTTACTCATATTGAGAATTGTAAACAACAATTACTGTATATATATTTTTTGATTGAGTTGGCCTATTTATGAAGATTATGCCATGTAGGGGTAGGGCTTAGGTAAATGGAGCTCAATGGGCTTAGGTCAAACCTTGCTTAATAGATGCAGCTTACATGTATTAATAAAGTTAACCTTCTTCAGTTTCTTTCATATTTTCTGTATCTCAGAAAAAAAAATACTTTCTATATTGTAAGAGTTCCACCTACAACAAAGCAAATCATTTGTCAAAGGCGTGATACAAGTCATATGAAGCAGTGGGGAGTATCTACAACAAATAGATTGTATTTCTGTGAGATGCCTATGAAAATTGGGGTTGTACTGTAGTTGTACTGAGGAATATGCCATGCAGTCAGCTTGCTTAGGCCACTGGAGCTCACTATTATGTTGAACTGATTTTGAGTTGCTATTGGTCCTAGAAAATTTGCTTCTCACATTGTAAGAGTTTCGCTAACCATAAAGCAAACTGTCTATCAAAGTGCGCATGTTACTACTCATATTGAGTCATGAGAAGTTTCTTATATGTTATTTGGCTCTGAAATTTGGGCTGCCCTACTAGATTGAGGATTATGTGATGCAGGTAGTTTGCTTAGTCCAACAGAGATCACTGGTATTCTGACTGCAGTTTAGATTGCTATTTATAGTTGAGCCTTGCTTATCTTTACTACTGACGTTAATCTTCTTCAACCCCTCTTTGATTGTGTAATCCCCAAAATAAAAAATGCTTCTCATATCATAAGGCCCTCCACTCCCCTTAAATCATATTGTCGGAGTGACTCTTTAATGGTTAATTTAACATGGCAATATAGCATATTTTATAATGTGGTATCTTAAAGGTGAACAATTCCAGTTTTGATAGCAATCCTCAGTAGCACTGGATTTAGAAAAAGAAATAATTAATGCTTGCAATTCATTTTACTCTCAGGGTGGCGGAGAAAGTATCAATCAGCTTAATCAGCGTTGTACCTCTTGTCTGCAGAGGATCGGAGACAAACACAGAGGTAAAGGTAGAGCCATTGTCAAATTCATAACTTTTAACGAAATGTATAACCTATTTGATTATTTATGCAGGGGAGCGAGTTGTTGTAGTCACTCATGGTGGTGTCATGAGAGCACTTCACAAGCGAGCGTACCCACATGAACGGGCCAACAAGGTATGGACTACATCTGTGAGTGTTTTTCACTTGTCTGATGGCAATGAATGGAGCATTAAAATGTGGGGGGATGTTAGTCATTTAAACAATACAGCATCTTTGGAATCAGGCATTGGTGGGGATGCTAAATCTGTGAGTGTTTAATGTTTTATGAATTCGGTATCCAAATAAAGCTATAGGGAGATTGATTCCCACTCCTATAATTTGAGTCCAAGGTGTCCAATATCAGATTACACAAGTAATCATCTACAGTTAAAGACATTTTCTAATGTAATTATGAATGCTCGTGCGTTTACAGAATATTGTACTGAAAACAAATCTGTAGTTAATGTTTTATTGCATATATCACCATGTGCAGCTTCAACAGATTTACTATGACTTCATGTATGTTCACTGTCTATTTCTTTTTTTACTAAAATAAATTCGTACTTATAACCCAATTATCCACAAGATAAACAATCTATTGTATTAAAAAAAAGTTGTTTTAAATTTCCTTTTCATAACTTATTCTTAAGTTTTAATTAGATGGATTTAAATTTAACCTTTCAATCTTTCATATGATTATAATACTTTTCGAGAATAATCAAATAATTCATGGATAATTATCATCATATTACATTATTAATAATAAAAAGGGTTTTTCTCATAAATACCCCAACATATAAATATTTTTGTAAAAATACTGTTATTTTAAAGTTCTTTTGCAAAAATACCATCTTTTGAAATTTTTTTGCAAAAATACGGGATGCAATTACATTAACCAGATGCAACTATTTTGACAATTTAGTAAAAATACTATTTATTTGTAATGGCTGCGCAGCAGGTTGCATCTGGTTGAATGTAGTTGCATATGCAACTGAATGCAACTAAAAACTGTAAATTTAATTTTCATTTTTTTTACCAACTTCCATCTCTATATAAGGGCGCAACAGCAAAAAATGAAATTTAACTTTTAGTTTTTAGTTGCATTCAGTTGCAACTAGTTGCATATGCAACTGGAATGCAACTAAAAATTGTAATTTTAATTTTCATTTTTTTACTAACTTCCATCTCTATATAAGGATGTAGCAGCAAAAAATGAAATTTAACTTTTAATTTTTAGTTGCATTCAGTTGCAACTAGTTGCACATATGCAACTGAATGCAACTAAAAATTGTAAGTTGAATTCAAAGCTCTAGTGATGGTGGTGGAGTTATGAGTGCCCCTGCGGGTCAGAAACAACTAAAAACAACATGGCACACTAATCTAGAGAGGAAGAAATATCCGAGTCCAAAGTCGTCATCAACTCGATTAAACTTTCCCATTTTACTCCTTATCCTTTTTTACCTCTTCCCCCTGCTAAAGCTAAACTCAACAACAACACTACTCGGCTGAATCGATCTCAACAGATCAGATGGCGTGCATAGATCAATCCTTATCAATCACCGACGATGATTTAATGATGGATGACTTCTCCTACACCATCCACAACCGCCCTCCCATCAAAGAAATCGCTCTAACCGTCTCTCTCCTCATCTTCGGCATCCTCGTTATTATCTCCGGTGTCTTCATGTCTCTCTACAAAGTCAGCGGTGATCACGGTCATAATTTGTTAGAGTAGAATGGATGTGAAAAGCATAGGGATGGTTGTGGAAAGTATAGAAACAGGGAGATTGTATGTATAGATTAAGAAAAGGTTGAAGAAGTTGGGGTATATTTGTAATTAAGAAAGTATAAGATAGTATATTTGCAATTATTTTGAAAAGATAGTATTTTTGCAATAAATAATTAAAAACCTAGTATATTTGTTTAAATTCCCTAATAAAAATTCAATATAACACATTTTTTTTTATTTAAGTTGACAAAAAACAATAAGAGCAAAAGAAAAAATAGTACACGAGTAAGATTCCATTTATTCCCAAATTCTACTATTGTATGTTTATTTACGTTCGAGAACACGTATATTATTTGAAATTATGGACATGATCAAAGAATATGTATGGATAATAAGATAATTTGTATTGAAAATATTAAAAGTTTAAAATAAGAAAAAATTATCAAATTCAAATAACTCAAATTCGTGTTATTTAAAACTCATGATTTAAAATAAAATCTTAAGATATTTTTCTGGTTATACCAAAAATAGAAAAAATGTTAAAAATAATGCTTTTTTCAGAAAAAAGAACAAGAATACCAATGCTCGGTTGACAGTGCGAAAAATACCCATTTTGTGACCCAAATACCATTTGCGTATTGGACATACGCATGTCTGTTATGCATATCAGGTGTCACACGCATTACTGGAATGCGCAATGACGTCATGTGACGTCATTCTCACAGAACATCGCCGGTCGTCTCTCTCGGCGAGAAATCGCCTCCTCCGTCGCCACGGTCGTTCTCAGCCATCTGTCAACCACCGTTTGATCTGAGCTCATGAAAAGTATCACCACACCTCGCTCTATCTTTCTACCTCGTCCGTTTTATCGATATTTGGCCCCGCAGGGGCGTGTGAAGGTCACCGGAGGAGGAGATCGGAAAGTTAGGGGTGATTTGGGCGTTTCCAATCGTGAAATAGAAGTGTAATAAAAGTGGTACAAATGTGTAGACCTTGGAACGACGATCGTAATGGTATGTGGTATGTGTTGGGAAAGTTGCATATGTGGACGAACGAATGGATTGAAAAAACTTGCCAGAATCTCCATTAAACGCCGGCTGGGAGCTCTCGTCTGTGCAAAGATGACAATGACGTCATTGCGCAGTCTGAGGATGCGTGACACGGGTTACGTAAGATGGAAATGCGTATCCCAGCTTTACCCAGCTACCATTTGCGTAACCAAGGATTTCTAATACGTTTATTACCCAGCTGAAGCTTGCGTAACCCATGTTACCCCAACCCTAAATGCGTAATCCGCGTTACCCCAACCCCAAATGTGTATCCAAATGGGTATTTTTAGCACCCCCTATCGAAAAATGGTATTTTCATTTTTTTCATAAAAAAAACGTTATTTTCAGTTTTAACCCCTAAAAATATGCTTGAACAATAAATCTAGTCATTCATTATTAAATATATACTTACCATATTATATGTTTGCTTTAATTTTATAATAAAAAATGGAGAATTAATTATATGCGTTATTTTCAGTTTTAACCCCTAAAAATATGCTTGAACAATAAATCTATTCATTTATTATTAAATATATACTTACCATATTATATGTTTGCTTTAATTTTATAATAAAAAATGGAGAATTAATTATATGATATAATTAACTTGAATCAAATAAATTTTTCTAAAATATACCTTAGCATCCTTATTCTCAAAAATATTAATTATTACAAGCGCAATTTTATATCATTTATTCATGTTTGAAAATTGAACCCATCCAAATGCAAATTTTGAGTTACTTTATTTAAAACCCATTATTAACTAGTCCTGACTCTTACCCATTTTGTGAAAAAAAAAGGTTACAAATAACAAAATTTTAATTTAAAAACATAAAAATATCGATTTTCAATAATATTTACGATTTCTATTGATTTTGTTACCCAAATCACACAAACCTATTACATGTATACTATCCTCTTAACAAATTACAATATGAACCCTTAAGTCTTCGTTGACATGAAAGAAGAAAAGTAGATTTTCTTTTTCTTTTTCTTTTCTTTTTTGCATAAATGAAACGATTTCATTTAAAAGATAAAACTTACATAATCCAAGAAAAGTAAATTTGAGACATTATTTCATCCATAAAAGTTTATTATCTATCCGAAAGATATGCTTAACCAATTCATGGATGTAACCTGAATTTACGACTGACATGAGAAAGAGATTCCTCCGAAAGTTTAGACAATAAAAACATACGACTGACATGAGAAATAGATTCCTCCGAAAGTTTAGACAATAAAAACTTTATACCAGAGAAGAAGATTCCATACATAGGTAGGCCTCGTTAAAAACCCCATAAGAGGAAAATCCTATGGGAAAAAACTCAATGAGAAAAAAGAGTACCCCACTCAAAATAACCATACATCGATTTACATAAGGTTATAAGTAAAAAATCAAGGACTTCTTGTTATTTCCACTACACACCCAAGATTCTGCTTCCCTCCATCTCCTCTTTACATTTCCTCTCACCCAAGGAAAATAACTCCATATTCTCTTTACACTCCTTCCCACCAAAAGAAAATCGAAGAAACACGGGGTGAGTGACAAGAATAACCGATTTTGAGCAAACAGTATACGGAAATGACCAGTTCTGGAATGATGGCCAACTGTAGCCGATTGGTTACGCAATCATCAAAGGGGTATCCATTTCACAAAGGATATGCAAATGAGGATGGGGTATTGGAATATATTTTTTTGGAATACTCCATTGTCATATGCGTAACTCAATTTTTGTCCCCTTACGGGCCCAGCTTTTACGAAGAATACTCCTTCTGTATATGCGTAACATGCTTAAATACTCATTCTGCATATGCGTAACCTGATTACGCATTTTTTGGTGGGGTATCGAATCGGCTAGTTTTGCTCACTTTTTCAGAATGGGCTATTTTGGTTAACTTCTTTCAGAAACCGGTCATTTTTGTAATTATTTCAGAAACACGTCCCATCCATCCTGCTCCAGCCCAAATACATAAATTTGAGATAAAACAAAAGAGTATATAATTTTGTAATATTTAATAATAAATACTATATACAGTGACAAGATATTAATAGAAATATATATATATATATATATATATAATCTAATAAAATTAAAATATTATAAATAAATTAAATTAAAATATAATATTATAGTTAAAATAAAATAAAATTTAAATTCCAACCAAAGGGACCCCCTCTGGTTGGACACGTTAAGTCTAACAAGAATTAATAAATAAAAATAAATTTTAAATTTGAATACGAATAGACAAGCCATCAAAATGGCACATAAATGCCTCTCCAAAATCTAAAATATACGCCATCCAAAAAGACAACCCGTAAATGGTACAACCCAATAAATGATAAAAAAAATTCACAAATATTTTTTCAATTAAACCCACTACATCATAAGCAAATTTAACATTTAAAAATATACAACATGCCCATATTCAACCCACTCAAAGTCCAATTTAAATTAAATTTCAATTACAGCCAAACAAGAAATAAATACCGTTCTTAATGCAATGAATGAAATTAACTAAATTTCATTTTACAAAACTGAAAAGTTACTACTACGTTTAATATTAATAAATTAAAATAAAATCAGGGAATCAATTAATCATAAGGTCAAATAATGAAGAAAATCAAAAATCAATTAACATTTAATCAGGGCTCTAACATAATTTATATGCACCCAAATCATTGCAATTACCAAATATAAAATGAAACCAAAAATCAAGATTACTAACAATTAAAATCCATAAACACATCATTTTTTAAAGGAAAATGCTAGGTACCCCAAATTGGTTCCCAAAAAATTTTCTAAATTCCAAGTGTAGCAATTCAATTTGTTATAATAATAATGGACCCCCCTGCATTCACACCAACCACCCAATCAAAAATTTTCACTATGCCATGTAACCTTTGCCACATCATTTGGGAATAATTTTTGGGTACCAATTTGGGGTACCTAGCATTACTCTTTTTTAAAACTGTGTAATACCTAGAATCAAAACATGAAACATTAATAACCTCATGATCAAAGACGTAACAGATGTTGCATACATTTTTTGAAGAAGAAACCAATTATTAACAAAGGACACTAATTACTCATCTTCTTATAATTAACGAAGACGAAAAGACATGCATAAAACCTATAGTAGATTGCGGCCACATGATCATGCTGTGACGGCCACCACATAAAACGATAACAATTGAAGAAAATTGAATACCTACTTAACATGGAAAACACTATTCTTGAAACTAAACTTCAGAATCAATTTAAATAACACAAACCCAATAATCGGAAATCATCGGAGAACTCAACAAATACGAATAACCTAAGATAATACTAAAGCGTCTATACATGAATACAAAGTCAGAAACACAATAAAATGGATCTATATTTACTAACAATACTAGAGAGAGGGAGGAAGGAAAGGAAACAAACCTTAAATCGTAGAATTTATTCATATAGGTTTTACCTACTTTGACTAAAAGATTAAATATATATAAATATATAAATCAAACTTGTACAAAATCAATTTCGCCGTTAATCGAAGATGCCGAATATTCTAGATCTCCTTCGACCGATAGGAAAAGTAGATTTTCAATGATGTATACATGTGAAATACAAAAAAAGTTTGTATATATGTTTATATCCAAATTCATGTTGTACATGAATCATAATATTCAAACCACTAATACATATTTTATTTCTATAAATAAAATATGTGCATGATATCTGAGTTGTAATTACATACTCTTTCCGTCCCTTTTTAGTTGGAACATTTGCATACAACACACATATTAAGAAAGATTTAATTATGTAATTTGTTTCCACGTTTGCCCCTAATCTTAACATTAAATGATAAGTTATGAGTGTGTATATTAAATATAAAGTCAAACATTTGTATTAGAAATAAAGGGGTATATATGGAAAAATTGGTAAAAATATGTATTGGAACAAGGAATATAAAAACTAATTAGGGACAATTTTTTTTTTTTGCAAATGTGACAACTAAATAGGGACGGAGGGAGTATTAAATATTTTATTATAAATTTATTAAACAATATCCCAATTATATTTGCGTCGTTACTTCACTCATAAATGTTTAATATGTAATATTTAATAACATATACGTATCGGTATTTTAAAAAATGATGATTAATCAGGATTAATCGTTGTTCGGTGCCTTTCCGAATAGATTTTAGCAAAATCGGGACAAAAATCGTTTTTGTAAAAAGCGGTTAATAGGCGGATAATTCGATCAATAAACGATAAATTCGATCAAAAAAGGGTCAAATTCGGTAAAAATTTTAAAAAAGTTTATTAAATTTTATTTTTATGAAATATTTATTTAAAGTTTATATTTTATGTATTTTAAATAATTTTATATAAAAAATAATATTAAATTGATTTCGATTAATAATTCTACTAATCATTTCTGTTAATCCCTATCTCATACTACCTTTTATTAATCCCGATTATTTTATTAATCCCTATCTCATTTCGAATTTTACTTTTTATAGCACTGATGAGTATTCATTATAGTATTCTTTTAGGGTTTCATGTGCCTGAGGATAACCTCAGATTAGAACTTGAGGTTAAAACAAATCAATACAAATTTAAGAGTATTTGTGTAAGTTATAGATAAAAATTTGATATTTACTAAAATGCCCCTACAAACCCCTTACTTTATATAGGTAATATTTCTTATAATCTTATGGAGATCTCTGCAATCGTCCTCGACCCCAATTTTCTTATTCTTTTAACATGCCCTCCAAAAATTGTTATTCTTGTCAATAGGGCTGTTCACGGACCGAGCTGTTCGCGAACAAGCTCGAGCTCGGCTCGTTAAGAGCTCGATTCGGCTCGGCTCGTTAAGAGCTCGAGTCGAGCTCGAATACGGAAAAATGTTCGATAACAAAACGAGCTCGAGCCGAGCTATTAGTGAGCTCGACTCGAGCTCGGCTCGGGTTCGGCTCGAGCTCGTTCGACTCGAGATCAGCTCGATTAAGCTCAAAAAATACAGAAATCACAATGAAAATATAAAATACCAGCAGGCAGAAAATAAAAATAAAATACATTGGAATACTAGAAAAATACAAATCATAGGATAATGTGATAAAAGTTCAACATGAATTTAGTACAAAGTAGAAATCAGACCAATGTTTTCCAACCAAATCATATTATATATAATACAAACATTGTAGACAAGCTGCAGAGCTTCAGTATCATTGATCTTGAATCTTCATTTCTTTCCGCTTTTCTTTAGCCCAGAACCTCCAAATGCACCTTTCTGTTCAGCTTTATCTTTGAGGTCCTTCAGTGCCCTATTGAACAGAAGGGTAATATGGATAAATAGGGATAGTTCCCACGAAGACTCGGTGAATTATGTAAATGTGCCTATTCAACAATGTATGGCTAAATTACAATTGCTTGGTGTAGTAACAATTTTTGTGTTGTTTTAACTAGATTATACTACTAAAAACTTACTAAGGAGATTTTACTTATATGAGAGAAACACAGGGTTCCAACTTCATGAGTTGTTTCATCTAGATTAACTGTCAAGACTCAATGCACTGTGATTATTAAGGAAGCTAGTGGGAATACGAAGGAAGTACAAGCTATCTTTCAATAAACTCATGCCAAACCATAAAATCATCTACAATTAAGATAGAAGTTTTACGGGCATCAATTACATCCAAATCACTATATGTCTATGAGATTGGGTGACATAATCAATTTAATCATAAGTTCCACTATCAACTACATAGGGGAGTAATGTTCTTTCGAATCTATACTACCGATATGCGGAGAAGCCGTCATAAGCCTATGATAACATGGCAAGCCCTAATCTCTAAATCCACTTTCGCATTCATTAGAGATTGACAAAATAGATGTTAGCTACACATCTATATAAATTAACACAACCACGTCAGGCAACTTTATTTTCAATCACAAGCATATGTTGTCAAAACTATCAACTACTAGAGTCCACAAAACACTCCATTAGAACCCCATGAAAGTGTTTAGTTCATGATTGAACTTAGCACCATCATGGGTTCAATTGATAACATAATTAAAACAAAGAACTGAAAACAATTAATGATTGAGAATAGAATACTTGATAAAAATCCAATAGATAACAAAGTATTAAGTTGAAGATTCAGAAAATAAACAATATAGAAAACCCTAGATCTTGAACTTGAGTGTGATTCTTACTTGCCGTCACCTTGGAAGTTGTTTCCCCTCTTGTTCTTGATCTCTCTACTGTGTTACAATTGATGATTCTCTAAATTACAAGACTAAAATATGTTTTTATACCATTAGAATTAGGTTTGGGAACCAAAAATACAACTAGAATTCGAAATAGGGGCAAAACGGACATTCCAGGATGTTTTCCAGCGACTTTGTGCGCTCCAAGCGCCCATTTGTGTGCTCCAGGTGCACAAAATTTCTGCTCCATGCGCTTCAGACGCACATTTGTGTGCTCCAGGCGCACAAAATTTCTGCCCGAGGCTGATTTTCCTCCATTTTCTTCGTTTTTTAGCCGTTTTCTTCCGTTCTTTTTTCACGAACTTCCCATCTTCAATTCTTTGAATCATAACCCTCTTGGTAGTTGATATTAAGATGCCATTCTTCCTTCCATATCATAAATCAACTCCAAACAACGGAAAATTCATCCATAATCGACATTCTTGCAAACCTGCACAATTAAGCAAAACATATCAAAAATACCACAAACTTGAGTCCAAGTACACCAATTTAAGCCGATATGGAATGTTCCAAGTGGATATAAAATCCACTTATCACACCCCCAAACTTAAACCGATGCTTGTCCTCAAGCATAAAACATTACAACTAACTAGTACCACTTCCGTAGGTGATCACGGTTGCATTTGGCATATGTAACAAGCCCTTTAAACCCCTAGGCAGCCCTAGTGGATGAGTAAGGTCTCGTGAGGGCCTATAGCGAATGTACCCACAAAATCCATTTAACCTAATGCAATGCATGAATGCAACTAATATGAAAAATGCAAAGATCCCCTTCAAACTCACCAAAACCAACAAACAAGCACATATCTCAAAGAATGCGAATAAATCCAAGCAGAGCTCGACTAAGTCCCCGTAAAATAACAGTACATGACAGAAACGTGCGTGTGTGCTATACTCATTAGAAATACTTCCAAAACTAGGTCAAAAATCATACAAATCCTTCGCCAAGACAATCACGAAATAGAATAGACTGTAGACACTTCATAACCTAGGAACACCTCCATCCTTATTCAAGTTAGCCAAGAATTCGTGCTTTATTACTAACTACTACGACACATATATACAAGCATGCTTATTTAACCGTGCAATGAATGAGACCCCTAAAGGCTTATACAATAATACCCATGTAGCGAGTGTTAGGTCATCAATCCCAAACCACAAGGGCTTTAGGTTACTAGGACTAAGTCCCCTCGGACTTAATTACTCGAGTATTAAAGAGCTCACCCTGGTTAATTTTGCATATAAACAATTGACACTTTTGACTTTTTTTTTTTCTTTTTTCTTTTTTTTTTTTCATATATGCCATCTGGAATGAGAATTCTCAATTCCAACCCTAGACTACTCATATAAATATGAGCCGGCTACTAGCCATTTGACACCTAACCATTATTGACAATTATTAGCATGAAATCCCTGGTTTCCCCCAAACTTAGACTTTAATGCTCCTACACTATCAAGGGAATAACGAAAATTCTAAATATAATCAGGTAATTAAATCTCAAAACATCCAAACAAGCATGACCCTAACCTAGCCCAAAAGCACCCAACGAGTTTGTGTAAAAAATTTTGTCCCCGTAACATGCAAGTCAATTTCTAAGACCTATAAATCAGCCCTCTACTCATCATCACCACACTCAATTAAACATCTACCTATCAATCAGAATCGGCTCGTCCTAAAGAATCATGAAATATGCATGCCATGAAAATGCAACTAAAATGAACTCACATGGTTTACGAAAAATAAAAACAAAATAAAATGTCCTACATGAAACAAACATAGATAATACAAACATACATGCATGAACTACTACTAATATGCAAAGCATGATATCCTATATGCACACATAATATAACAACAAATACAACTACTAATCCCCCAAACCACCCCCAAACTTAAAAGATTCAATGTCCGCATTGAATGGAAGTAAATACAAGGGATAGCAGAAAACATACCTAACACATGGGTTGCCTCCCACGAAGCGCTGTCGTTAACGTCATTTAGCCGGACAAATATGATTCAAATCATGGTGGCTCGAAGATCGCATTCGACTTGTCCTTAGCAAAAGGACCATTCACCCATTATGTGACAACCTTCTTGCTATCTTTCCACGTCTTTTCTAAATTAAACTTCACTTTGACTCTTCCTCCAATCAATTTTTTCTTTGTCTTCTTCACACCTCTAAGGTGTTTATGCTTCACAGTTGATTGATAAGAACACTCTTCTACTTCATCATCCATGATCCACCTTCTTAACACATTATCTGGACACACTTTAAAAATCACCAACTCATCATTCAGAAGGACATACTTCAAATGGGATGGAAGTTTTCCGAGCTTGACATTCGAAAGATCTCGAATTGAAGAACTATCAATGGACTCACTGATGTGATGCTTTAGCATGTGTGTGTCCAATTTTTCGCTCAATAACTGATTAAACTTCTTTCTCTGACCCGTATAAACTAATTCCACATTGCAACACTCTTCTTCCTCTGTCGGAAATTTCATGGCCTTGAACACGTTAAAAGTAACATTGTGCTCATTCACTCGCATAGTAAGCTCTCCTTTCTGAACATCGATCAGTGTTCGGCCCGTGGCTAGAAAGGGTCTTCCCAAGATTATTGGAATTTTCTTATCTTCCTCAAAGTCCAGAATGACAAAATCAGCCGGAAAGATAAGTTTATCCACCTTTACCAAGACATCTTCGACTATGCCTCTCGGGTAAGTGATCGAACGATCTGCTAGCTGTAAAGAGATGTTGGTCGGTCTCGGCTCCGGAAGACCAAGTTGAACAAAAACAGATAGAGGCATCAAATTTATGCTTACTCCCAAGTCACATAAGCATTTATCGAATGACAGAT
Organism: Saposhnikovia divaricata; assembly: GCA_036435485.1. NCBI lineage: Eukaryota > Viridiplantae > Streptophyta > Magnoliopsida > Apiales > Apiaceae > Saposhnikovia > Saposhnikovia divaricata. Next base: position 191,872,427 of record CM071597.1, read on the forward strand.
TACCAATAGTACATGGTACAGTGAAGCTTCCAAGGTCCTTCAGTTTCGGAGGCAATTTCTGTTGCAGAACAGCACTGCATTCCTCCGTCAAAGCAACAGTTTCATACTCCTCCAATTTCAGCTTCCTCGATAGAATACCCTTCACGAACTTAGCATAACTCGGCATCTGCTCCAGAGCTTCTGCAAACGGTATGTTAATATGCAGCTTTTTAAATACCTCAAGAAATTTACCGAATTGCTTATCCAGCTTCTGTTTCTGCAATCTCTGAGGATATGGTGGAGGTGGGATGGCCTGATTCTTCACATCCTTTGTCTCAGGGGCTGATTTTTTAGGAGTCAGTACGCTTTCCTCTTCTCCATTGCTTGAATCTGAATTTTTACCCTTGTCAACTGAACCTCCCAAATCATCTTTATCTTCTTCCTTTTCTGGCAGATTTTTTTCTTCTTTCTCAAGTGTAGTGCTTTCCGTGACCTTACCGGACCGTAGAGTTATGGCTTTAATCTGCTCATTGCTGTCTTTCCGCCCTGGGTTTGCTTCCGTATCACTGGGAAGAGTTCCCTGTGGTCTGCTCAACAAAGCATTTGCAAGTTGCCCCATCTGATTTTCTAAAGTCTTGATAGAAACGGCCTGGCTCTTGCACATCAATCTCAATTCTTCTAGTTCTGATTTTTCATTAGCAGATTGCCAAGAATTCCCATAAGGTTGCTGCTGAAATCCTGGTGGTTGAAATTGCCTCGGGGCATACTGCTGTTGAAACTGTTGCCCTTGCTGCTGTTGAAACCCAGAAGGATTAAATGGCCTAACACCCAACTGTTGATTCTGAGACTGTTGATACGGCTGATTTGACTGCTGTAAACCACCTTGGTTGTTGTTCCAGCTGAAATTTGGATGGTTCCGATTACTGGGATGGTAAGTGTTAGGAGCTTGCTGTTGCTGTCTTTGGAAATTGCTCACAAATTGAACTGACTCATTAGAAATTGCACATTGGTTGGTCTCATGAGCGCCCGCACAAAGTTCACAGACACTTGCAATTTGATGCACCCCTTGATTCGCCAAAGAGTCAACCTTCAAGTTCAGTGCTTCCAGCTGAGCAGCCAAAGAAGTGGCCTTATCGACATCCAGAATTCCTGCCACCTTTTGCTGTGGCATTCTCTGAGTAGGCTCTGTGGGCTAAGAGCTATGAGGCCGGTTATGAACTGATTGAGATGATGGTCGCCAGAAGCTGCATCCACATTCGATCTAGATTTCCATCCAAGCCCATTGTAGAAACAATTAATTACCATCCAGTCAGGCATACCATGATGAGGACATTTTCTCAGCATTTCCTTGTACCTCTCCCAAGCTTCACACAAAGATTCACCGGAATGCTGAGAGAATTGAGTTAGAGCATTCCTGATTGCTGCAGTTTTAGCCATAGGAAAGAACTTGGTGAGAAACTTTTGAGCAAGATCAGCCCAAGTAGTTATAGAGCCTGCTGGTAGAGAGTACAGCCAACCCTTGGCTTTGTCCCTGAGAGAAAATGGGAAGAGCCTCAACTTAATAGCATCCTCCGACACATTGTTAAATCTGAAGGTGTCGCAAATCTCAATGAAATTCCTGATGTGCATGTTGGGATCTTCAGTTGGAGCTCCTCCAAACTGCATTGAGTGCTGTATCATTTGAATAGTACCCGGTTTGATCTCGAAGGTATTTGCTGCAATGGCTGGCCTGATGATGCTCGACTGAATATCATCAATTTTTGGCTGAGAGTAGTCCATTAAAGCCTTTGGTACTGTTAGTGGTGCTGGTGCGTCTCCCATACTTAAAGCTTCTGCTTGCTTTTTTGCTTGTTTAGCTTTAGAACGTGTTAGCATAAACTGATCAAATACCTGAAACACACAATCAAGACACTCGAATAGATGAGAGGATTATCCAAGTCAATAAAACTTAACTACCACTGATGTCAAACACATAAAATAAAATAACACCGAAGTCCCCGGCAGCGGCGCCAAAACTTGTTCACTAAAAACTATGCAAGTATACGCAGTCAAGAGTAATATGGATAAATAGGGATCGTTCCCACGAAGACTCGGTGAATTATGTAAATGTGCCTATTCAACAAAGTATGGCTAAATTACAATTGCTTGGTGTAGTAACAATTTTGTGTTGTTTTAACTAGATTATACTACTAAAAACTTACTAAGGAGATTTTAATTATATGAGAGAAACACAGGGTTCCAACTTCATGAGTTGTTTCATCTAGATTAACTGTCAAGACTCAATGCACTGTGATTATTAAGGAAGCTAGTGGGAACACGAAGGAAGTACAATTAAGATAGAAGTTTTACGGGCATCAATTACATCCAAATCACTATATGTCTATGAGATTGGGTGACATAATCAATTTAATCATAAGTTCCACTATCAACTACATATGGGAGTAATGTTCTTTCGAATCTATACTACCGATATGCGGAGAAGCCGTCATAAGCCTATGCTAACATAGCTAGCCCTAATCTCTAAATCCACTTTCGCATTCATTAGAGATTGACAAAATAGATGTTAGCTACACATCAATATAAATTAACACAACCACGTCAGGAAACCTTATTTTCAATCACAAGCATATGTTGTCAAAACTATCAACTACTAGAATCCACAAAACACTCCATTAGAACCCCATGAAAGTGTTTAGTTCATGATTGAACTTAGCACCATCATGGGTTCAATTGATAACATAATTAAAACAACGAACTGAAAACAATTAATGATTGAGAATAGAATACTTGATAAAAATCCAATAGATAACAAAGTATTAAGTTGAAGATTCAGAAAATAAACAATATAGAAAACCCTAGATCTTGAACTTGAGTGTGATTCTTACTTGCCGTCACCTTGGAAGTTGTTTCCCCTCTTGTTCTTGATCTCTCTACTGTGTTACAATTGATGATTCTCTAAATTACAAGACTAAAATATGTTTTTATACCATTAGAATTAGGTTTGGGAACCAAAAATACAACTAGAATTTGAAATAGGGGCAAAACGGACATTCCAGGATGTTTTCCAGCGACTTTGTGCGCTCCAAGCGCCCATTTGTGTGCTCCAGGCGCACAAAATTTCTGCTCCATGCGCTCCAGGCGCACATTTGTGTGCTCCAGGCACACAAAATTTCTGCCCGAGGCTGATTTTCCTCCATTTTCTTCGTTTTTTAGCCATTTTCTTCCGTTCTTTTTTCACGAACTTCCCTTCTTCAATTCCTTGAATCATAACCCTCTTGGTAGTTGATATTAAGACGTCATTCTTCCTTCCATATCATAAATCAACTATAAACAACGGAAAATTCATCCTTAATCGACATTCTTGCAAACCTGCACAATTAAGCAAAACATATCAAAAATACCACAAACTTGAGTCCAAGTACACCAATTTAAGCCGATATGGAATGTTCCAAGTGGATATAAAATCCACTTATCAGCAAGACCTAACAACTTTAAGATATTTAAATGTCATTGATAAGTGGATTTTATATCCACTTGGAGCATTCTATATCGGCTTAAATTGATTCACTTGGCCTCAAGTTTGTTGTAGTTTTGATGTGTTTTGTTAAGTGTGCAGGATTGTAAGAATGTTGAATAAGGTTGCAATTTCTGTCAATTCTGGAGATGAATTCGAGTTTAAGAATGAACAATGGAGTCTTGTTGTGAGCTACCATGAAGGTTCCAAGGCAAGGAATTGAAGTATGGAAGCTTTTAGAAAAAGAACGAAAGGAAACGGAGGCAAAACGAAGAAAAAAACGAAGGAAATAGCATGCTGAAAAATTTCCAACAGATTTGGAGCTAGGCCGCAGCCTAGCTACCTAGGCCGTAGCCTAGCATGGCCGATGTCCATGACGAAAATTTCACTTAAAACCCTCCATAACTTTCCTGTTTTGACTCTATTTGGTATTTTTGGTATTTCGTTGTTGGATAAAACTTCCAGGGCCTTTAAAAACATATTGTATCATTGTAAAATCATATCATCACATAGAAATACATATCATATCATTGTAACACAGTAGAGAGGTCAAGAACAAGAGGGGAAACAACTTCCAAGGTGACGGCAAGGAAGAATCACACTCAAGTTCAAGATCTAGGGTTTTCTATATTGTTTATTTTCTGAATCTTCAACTTAATACTTTGTTATCTATTGGATTTTTGTCAAGTATTCTATTCTCAATCATTAATTGTTTTCAGTTCTTTGTTTTAATTATGTTATCAATTGAACCCATGATGGTGCTAATTTCAATTATGAACTAAACACTTTCATGGGGTTCTAATGGAGTGTTTTGTGGATTCTAGTAGTTGATAGTTTTGACAACATATGCTTGTGATTGAAAATAAGGTTGCCTGACGTGGTTATGTTAATTTATATAGATGCGTAGCTAACATCTATTTTGTCAATCTCTAATGAATGCGAACTTCTCCGCATATCGGTAGTATAGATTCGAAAGAACATTACTCCCCTATGTAGTTGATAGTACAACTTGTGTTTTAAATTGATTATGTCACCCAATCTCATAGACATATAGTGATTTGGATGTAATTGATGCCCGTAAAACTTCTATCTTAATTGTAGATGATTTATGGATTGGTATGAGTTTATTGAAAGATAGCTTGTACTTCCTTCGTGTTCCCACTAGCTACCTTAATAATCACAGTGCATTGTGTCTTGACGGTTAATCTAGATGAAACAACTCATGAAGTTGGAACCCTATGTTTCTCTCGTATAAGTAAAATCACCTTAGTAAGTTTTTAGTAGTAATAATCTAGAAAACAACCCAAATTTGTTACTTCACCAAGCTATTATAATTTAGCCATACATTGTTGAATAGACACATTTACGTATTTCACTGAGTCTTCGTGGGAAGGATCCCTATTTATCCATATTACTTTTGACTTCGTATACTTGCGTAGTTTTTTAGTGAACAAGTTTTTGGCGCCGCTGCCGGGGACTTCGGTGTTATTTTTGTTTATGTGTTTTACTACAGTGGTAGTTGAATTTAATTGACTTGGATTTTCTTTTTGTTTTTCTCATCTATTCTTGTGTAGTTCTTTGGTTTTTCGCTGTTTCAGGCACTTGTTGCATGCAAACTCGTTCTAAGACGTTGAAAGCTAAGCAAGCAAGAACACCAGCAAAACTAAAAGCATGGCAGGAGCAGGAGAAGGCCCTGCAGCAGTAGTACAAAGGGCATTGATGGACTATTCAAAGCCGAAAATTGATGACATTCAGTCGAGCATCATTCGGCCTGCAATTACAGCAGCTACTTTTGAGATTAAGCCTGTGATACATGCTAATTTTGTATATATTTTATAGCATGTTATCTCTCATTTATCCTTAATTTTGTGCTTGTTAGCATTGTTAGTAGCATTTTAATTTGAATTTGATGCTAAGATATTTTTTATGTTTATAGGATAATTTTGGAAGCAAAAGGAGCCTGGTTTCAGATCATCAAGAGACCGTAGATTAAACCTGGACGAGCAATGAGGAAATTAGAATTGTCACAAAAACATTGAAAGTGATATATTCTTAAAGCAGGAATCCCGGTTGGAATTAATATAATTTTTGTTAAGCAAAAGGAATCCGGTTCAGACCCTCAAAAGACCGCAGCTTAGGACTAAAAAAATTTATTCCAATTAATAAATAGTTAATTTATTTAGAAAATTATATTTATAAATATCTAATAATATTAGATATTTATTTTTATAATTTCTGGATTTAATTAATTATTTATTAATTAAAGATTATAAGTTGTGCGGGTTAAAAAGCATTTCTACGGAGCCCATTATATTAAACAACATAGGCGGCTGGTTTGTGAAAGCAGGTGGATTGATTGTTAATTAAAAAAAACAAGCAGGTGGATTATTATGGAAGTAGTGCATGCTGCTTTCGGCACACTTTTGTTTTTTTTATTTTATTTTCTTTTGTTTTTATTTTGTTTTTCTTTTGTTTTTATTTTTTTAATTTTGTGGTGTGCTAAATTTGTGCTATAAATAGGCCTAGTTCTTGAGCTTATTTCGACACCAATTCTTAGAGAGCAAATTCCTCTCTTGTAATCTCTCTCTCTTTTTCTTTGTAAAATTTAGTTTTAATTTATACAGTTTAATTTTCGGCAAAATTCTATTTCGGTTGAAGATTTTAAGGGAATTACTTGGAGGGCTCTTTCATTTTAGTGGCTACTATTTCGGAAGAATTAAATTTTTCAAGTTGCATTTTCTTCACTTTACACTCTTATTATTATGATTATACTGTTCGCTATTTTCTCTACGCAAGTATACGCAGTCCAAAAGCAATATAGGGAAATAAGGATCGTTCCCACGAAGACTTGGTGTATTAAGTAAATATGTTTATTCAACAACGTTCGGTTAATTATAGAAGCCTGAACAACAAAATGGTTGGTTTGTTCAATCACAATTAATTAATGAAATAACGACTAAAAATTAATATGATAAAGATTTTATATATGAGATAAACATGGGATTCTAATTTCTTTATTTATTTCATTAGAATTGATGCCTTAATTCAAAGTGATTTTGATAATTACGAAAGCTAGCCGGGAACACGAAACTAATATAAGCGCCTTTCAGCCTTAACTTATATCAAACCAAACAAACATCCACTTAAAAAGATAGAAGTTGCGTGGACACCGTTTATGCTTAGACCCTATATGTCTATAAGATTTGAAAACATAATTGGTTTACGAATAAATTCCTTTATTATGGCTACACAGGGCGATGTGATCCAAAACCCCACCACTAATCGTAATTATATATGATAATTACGAACCTGTGCTAACATGGCAAATTCTAAATTCTCAAATCCACTTTCGCATTCATTAAGAATTAATAATTTAGATGATAGCTACGCATCTAATAAATTAAGCACAACCACGTTAGGCAATCGGAAATTTTTATCATAACACAATTTATTAAGGCATCGAATTACTAAATTACGTAAATAAATCCATTAGAATCCCATGACGGCGATTAGTTCATAATTAAACGAATCGTCATCATGGGATTAATTGAAATCATAATAATAATAATAATAATAATAATAATAATAATAATAATAACAATAATAATAATAATAATAATAATAATAATAATAATAATAATAACAATAATAATAACAACAATAATAAAACTAAATTAAAAATTACGATAAATTAAATATGAAAATTATAAGAATTTAGAAACTAAAACCGAAATAATTTCCACTTGCACGAAACGAGCACTCCGATAATTCCCTGTAAAATAAGAAATTAGAAAATAAAACCGGAATAGCTTCCACCGAAAGAGAAGAGCACTCCAAATAATTCCCGTAATTTCTTCAACCCAAAATGAAATTTATACTAAAATTACAGAAAATTTAATTGTATAAAATAAAAATAAAATTACAAAAGAAGCTAGAAAATACAACTGAATTTTTAGAGAGGAAAAACTGAATTTTAGAAGATGAATTCAGTTGAGGTGTGTGCTAAAACCTCTGCAGAATGCACCTATTTATAGCACAAGTTTGGAACGCCAGGACAATAAATAATTCAGCCGAAAGCATCACAATAATTCAATACAGCACTCAACACCACATCTGCACAAGCTGTTTTCTGGAAGCCACTCGCAGGACATCCCCGTGCTTCACACGCGCAGCAAACACAAGAACACCCCTGGCGCGTGGCTCCCACGCGCGCGTGGGAGCGTATGAAACTGGCTGACAGAAGGAGGTGACAGAACAGGTTTCACTTAATTTTTTATAATAACTGCCGACAGCACTTTGTTTTCCACCTGCTCACCCATCTTGACCACTTGAATTTCTGTTTCAAAGTAAAAGAATTGCCGACAACATTCTTTTTTTGTTTTATGAAATCAATTCTTTCATCACCTTTTCACCTGCTACACAAAACCTGCTACATAATTCGAATATTTTTTTCTTTTTCTTTTTCTTTTTTTTTTGTTTTTTTTTTGTTTTAATCAACTTGCAAAATAAAATATATTTAATTAATAAATAGTTAATTTAATTTCGAATTTATAAAAATAAATATCTAATATTATTAGATATTTAAAAATATAATTTTCTAATTAAATAAAGTATTTATTAATAAATATCTAATATTATTAAACAACAAAAACTAATTAAAAGACACAACATATTTAAGGATAAACCATCAATATAGGTCCATTTAGTGCATAATAAGTGGATATAAAATCCACTTATCACACCCCCAAACTTAAACTGAAGCTTGTCCTCAAGCGAAAACAGACTCGACTACCTCTAAATGCATGAATGCAAACGATGCAAGGATCCCATAGGCCAAGCAAAAACCAATTTAGCAGAGTGTCTCAGAGAATGTGATAACTCCAAATAGAGATCGACTAAATACCCGCAATTTAACATGTACAAGTACAGAAACGTGCGTGTGTGCAATACTCATCAGAATTACTCTTAGCACTAGATCAAAACCATACATATTCTTCGTCATAACAATCACAAGTTTATAAATAGAATGGACGCTAGACACTTCATAACCTAGAAACACCTCTATCATCATTTGGGTTTAGACAGGAATTCATGCTTTATTAACAACTATGACGCATAATACTTTACACAACACACATGCTTATTTGACCGTGCAATGGATGAGACCCCAAAAGGCTTATACAATAATACCCATGTAGCGAGCGTTAGGTCAGTGGATCCCAGACTATAAAAGCCTTAGGTCACTAGGCACAAAGTCCCCTCGTACTTAATTGCTCGAGTATTAAAGAGCTCACCCTGGCCAACTCTGCATACTCACAATCTCATAAACAATAATTTTTCTTTTCTTTTTTTTTTTTTTTTATGCAATCTGGAATGAGAATTCTCATTTCCAACCCTAGACTACTCATATAAATATGAGCTGGCTACTAGCCAATTGACACCTATCAATTATTAACAAATACACACAAACTAGCATGAACCCTGGCTTCCCCCAAACTTATATTTTAGTGATTCTACGCTATCAAGGGAATAAAGAAAATTCCAAATATAATCAGGTGATTAAATTTCAACAACCAAACAAGCATGACCTTAACCTAGTCCAAAAGTAACCGATGAGTTGTGTAAGATTGTGTTTCTGCAACATGCACTTCAATTCATAAGTATTTAAATCAGCCCTCTATCCATCATTATCACACTCAAATTCATCATTGACTACTAAACGGAACCACCAAGCGCTACGGGATCACAGAAAATATGATATGCAACTAATTATGATTATGCAATTTTTTTTTTTTTAAATATGAATTATATGAAATTATACTAGCATGGTATATTATGAACTACATGAAACTGTATGCATACTATGACTCGACAAATCAATTATCCTAAATCACCCCCAAACTTAAAATGTTCAATGTCCTCATTGAAGGTATAGATAAAGGATAAAAGAGAACTCCCCTAACTGTCGGCATCGTTACCCTCCTCGGGTGGTGAATCAGGTGGTGGAAATGAACTCCAAACTGAGGCAATGACCTGCACTTTCGACATAATACTAAAAAAATCACACCAAATCAAACCACACATAAAAATACCAAACCTATGGGTTGCCTCCCATGAAGCGCTTGTTTATTGTCGCTAGCTTGACGATTATACTGAGAATCATGTGGTGGCCAACTTGGTGGTATCAGCCTCACGGTTCACCGTGTCACCAAAATAGGGTTTCAATCTCTGCCCATTCACTTTGAACGATTGATCGGGTGATTTCTCAAAGATTTCCACCGCTCCGTGTGGAAACACAGTTTTGACAACAAATGGCCCTGACCATCTCGATTTGAGCTTCCCTGGAAACAATCGAAGACGAGAGTTATATAATAAGACCGACTGACCAGGAACGAATACCTTTTGAATAAGACGACGATCATGCCATCGTTTCACTTTCTCCTTATAGATCTTATTGTTCTCATATGCCTGCAATCGAAACTCGTCCATCTCATTGAGTTGCACCATCCTTTTCTCACCTGCGGCCTTAAGATCGAAATTTAGCTTCTTCAAAGCCCAATAAGCTTTGTGTTCCAATTCTGCCGGTAAATGGCAAGCTTTCCCATAGACCAGCTGATATGGTGACATGCCCAGGGGTGTTTTATATGCTGTACGATAAGCCCATGCGGCTTCATCGAGTTTTAAAGACCAATCCTTTCTCGAAGGATTCACCACTTTTTCCAGAATGCGCTTAATCTCGCGATTAGATACCTCGGCTTGGCCATTGGTTTGCGGGTGGTATGCCGTAGCTACCCGGTGGTTGATGTTGTACCTTGCCATAAGATTAGTAAACTTGCGATTGCAAAAGTGAGTACCTTCATCACTTATGATTACTCGAGGAGTGCCGAATCTTGTGAAGATGTTCTTGTGAAGGAAGTTGAGCACGACATTAGCATTATTGGTCGGAAGTGCCTTGACTTCAACCCATTTGGAAACATAATCAACGGCTAGCAAGATGTATTGGTTGTTACATGAGGAAATGAATGGTCCCATGAAATCGATGCCCCAAACATCGAAGATTTCCACCTCTAGCATTATATTGAGGGGCATCTCATTCCTCCTAGATATGTTACCAACACGCTGACAACGATCACACTTTAGTACAAACTGATGTGCATCCTTAAAAAGGGATGGCCAATAAAATCCCGCTTGAAGAATTCGAGTTGCGGTCTTTTCACTTCCATAATGGCCACCATATGTCGTGGCATGATAATCCCTTAGAATAGCCTCTGTTTCACTGTATGGTACACATCTCCTAATCACCTGATCGGCTCCTTGTTTAAACAGATATGGTTCGTCCCAACGATACCATTTGACTTCATGCAAGAATTTCTTTCTTTGTGCAAAAGAGAGCTCGGGCGGAATCACTCGACTCACCAGAAAGTTCACAATGTCTGCAAACCAAGGCTCTTCTTCTTGTACCCCAAATAACTGTTCATCAGGAAAGGATTCATTAATGACGGATTTGTCTTGGGATGTCTTCCCAAGGTCTTCCAATCGTGATAGATGGTCGGCTACTTGGTTTTCTGTCCCTTTTCTATCCTTGATCTCCACATCGAATTCTTGCAGTAGAAGAATCCATCGAATCAACCTGGGTTTGGAGTCCTTTTTAGAGAGCAGATATCTGATAGCCGCGTGATCAGTGTACACAGTCACCTTGGTGCCAAGCAAGTATGAACGGAATTTTTCAAAACCATAAACTATGGCTAACAACTCCTTCTCAGTGGTAGTGTAGTTTAATTGAGCATCGCTGAGGGTTTTGCTTGCATAGTAGATGACATGAAACATTTTATCTTTCTTTTGGCCAAGAACGGCCCCAACTGCGTAATCGCTAGCATCACACATCATAGCGAAAGGCTCACTCCAATCTGGAGCAATGATCACGGGTGCTGAAATCAATTTCTTCTTCAGAGTCTCGAAAGCTGTGAGACATTCTTTGTCAAATTTGAAATGAATATCTTTTTCCAGCAACTGACACAAAGGTTTGGAAATTTTTGCGAAATCCTTGATGAAACGCCTGTAGAAACCTGCGTGCCCAAGGAAACTGCGAATCCCTCGCACTGAATTAGGTGGTGGCAGCTTTTCAATAGCTTCTATCTTTGCTCTGTCCACTTCTAGACCCTTCCTTGACACCTTGTGCCCGAGAATAGTTCCTTCTTGTACCATGAAGTGGCACTTCTCCCAGTTGAGCACTAGGTTAGTTTCCACGCATCTTTTCAGCACCGAGCCAAGATTTTGCAAGCATTCATCAAAAGATAGACCGAATACAGAGAAGTCATCCATGAAGACTTCTACGGTCTTGCCAATCATGTCTGAGAAGATGGCCATCATGCACCTTTGAAAAGTACCAGGTGCTCCACACAAGCCAAAAGAAACCCGCCGAAAGGCGAAAGTGCCGAACGGGCATGTAAATGTTGTTTTCTCCTGATCCTCAGGAGCAATGCAAATTTGGTTATATCCAGAATAACCATCCAGAAGGCAGTAATAATCATGGCCGGCTAGTCTATCTAGCATCTGATCAATGAAAGGAAGGGGAAAATGATCCTTCCTTGTGGCTTTATTCAACTTCCGGTAGTCCATGCAGATTCGCCAACCGGTGACTGTGCGAGTAGAGATGAGTTCATTCTTTTCATTGGTAATCACAGTCATGCCTCCTTTTTTCGGTACACATTGCACTGGACTCACCCATGCACTGTCAGAAATGGGATAGATAATCCCTGCATCCAGCCACTTGATGATTTCTTTCTTCACTACCTCTTTCATAAGAGGATTTAGCCGCCTTTGATGCTCCACTGTTGGTTTACTACCTTCTTCCAATGGAATTTTATGTTGACAATAAGCTGGGCTGATGCCTTTGATATCCGCTAGGGTCCAACCAATGGCTGTTTTGAATTCCCTCAGGACTCTTAAAAGCTTGTCTTCCTCAGAGTCTGAAAGGTTAGCAGAAATAATCACAGGTAAGGTAGATGATTCACCAAGAGAAGCATACTTTAAATGATTAGGAAGTGGTTTGAGCTCTAGAGTTGGAGCTTCCTCGATAGATGGTTTCAATTGTTGATGCGGCCCTTTTCGTTCTGGCAGATCCAATGATTCAACTGGTCTTTCAAATTTTCTTTGCCACGGCAAAGCATCCAGATATTGCAATTGTTCATCTATATCATCTTCATCTAATGAATACCTTCCACTAAGGGCCTTTTCCAAAGTGTCATTCATGAACATGTGATCCAACTTTTCTTGTACCGTAGACTCAATCAAGTCTACCTTCAGACACTGCTCTTCTTCTGTTGGAAACTTCATGGCTTTGAAAACATTGAAGGTGACATTTTGATCATGCACTCTCATTGTAAGTTCCCCCTTTTGGACGTCAATCAACGTTTGTCCTGTCGCCAAGAATGGTCTACCAAGAATGATCGGAATCTTCTTGTCCTCTTCGAAATCAAGTATGACAAAATCAGCTGGGAAGATAAGTTTTTCTACTTTCACTAGGACATCTTCAACAACTCCCCGAGGATAAGTGATAGAGCGATCAGCCAACTGAAGTGACATGTTCGTCGGGGTTGGCTCAGGAAGGCCAAGTTGTAAGAAAACTGAGTATGGCATGAGGTTGATGCTTGCTCCTAAATCACATAAACATTTGTCAAAAGACAAATTCCCAATGGTGCATGGTATGGTGAAACTTCCAGGATCTTTTAGCTTAGGCGGTAACTTTTGTTGCAATACCGCACTACACTCTTCTGTCAGAGCAACAGTTTCTAAGTCCTCAAGTTTTACTTTTCTTGATAGAATGCCCTTCATGAACTTGGCGTAACTCGGCATTTGTTCCAGAGCTTCAGCAAATGGAATGTTGATATGTAATTTCTTAAAGACTTCAAGAAATTTGCCAAACTGCTTGTCCAGTTTCTGTTTTTGCAAACGTCGAGGAAATGGCGGAGGTGGATAAACATGCACTTCTGCTTCTTTCTGCACAAGGACTGATTGTTTAGGAGGTGGTACACTTTCTTCTACCTCCGTGCTTGAAATTAGAGCCTTACCCTTGTCCTCGTTCACTGTTTCTTCATCGGGCAGAATTCTTTTTGCTCTTTCCAATTCGGTGCCTTCTATGACTTTTCCCGATCTTAAAGTGATGGCTTTAATGTGCTCTTGGTTGTTCTTTCTCCCCGGATTAGCTTCAGTATCACTTGGGAGTGTTCCTTGTGGTCGGCTCATCATGAAACTAGCTAGTTGTCCCAATTGAGTTTCCAGATTTTTAATAGAAGCCGCTTGGCTTTTGGACGCCAACCTCAACTCCTCCAATTCTGCCTTTTCACTAGAAGATGATTGCCCAGAATTCCCATAGGATTGTTGTTGAAATCCTGGGGGTTGAAATTGTCGTGGGGCATATTGTTGCTGATATTGGTGCCCCTGCTGTTGCTGGAATCCAGATGGATTATATGGCCTAGCTCCAAACTGCTGATTTTGAAATTGTTGGTAGGGCTGATTTGATTGTTGCGCTCCTCCTTGATTATTGCTCCAACTGAAATTTGGATGATTTCGGTTGTTCGGATGGTAGGAATTTGGAGCTGGCTGTTGCTGTCTTTGGAAATTGCTTACGAATTGAACCGACTCGTTTGAGATGGCACATTGGTTTGATTCATGTGCGCCCGCACACAACTCACAAACACTGGCAACTTGATGAAATCCTTGTGTTGTCAAAGAGTCTATTTTCAAGTTCAAAGCCTCTATCTGAGCTGCTAAGGAAGTGGCCTTGTCGACATTAAGAATTCCTGCTACCTTCTGTTGTGGCATCCTCTGAGTTGGATTTTGATATTCATTAGCTGCCATCATCTCGATAAGATCGTAGGCCTCCTCATAACTTTTAGCCCATAATGCTCCCCCTGAAGCTGCATCTACCATTGGCCTTGATTGTATTCCTAGTCCATTATAGAAGCAATTTATGACCATCCAATTTGGCATGCCATGATGAGGGCATTGTCGAAGCATTTCCTTGTATCTTTCCCACGCTTCACATAAAGATTCACCAGACTGTTGAGAAAATTGCGTGATAGCATTCCTTATAGCTGCAGTCTTTGCCATGGGGAAGAATTTGCTAAGAAACTTTTGAGCCAGATCAGCCCAAGTGGTGATAGATCCCGGTGGCAGAGAGTGTAACCAACTTTTGGCCTTGTCTCTTAAGGAAAACGGGAAGAGTCTCAACTTCACAGCATCATCTGACACATTGTTGAATCTAAATGTGTCGCATATTTCTATGAAGTTCCTAATGTGTAAGTTAGGATCTTCCGTTGCAGTTCCTCCGTACTGTACTTGATTCTGCACCATCTGAATAGTGCTGGATTTAATTTCAAATGTAGGAGCCGCAATTGCTGGACGAATGATACTTGACTGAATGTCATCAATCTTCGGTTGTGAGTAGTCCATTAAAGCCCTTGCTGCTGCAGGTGCAACTACTTCGGCTTCTCCGTCCATCTTGTGAGTATTTGCTAGTTTAAGTACTTGCTTGGCTTTTAATGCTTTAGCACGTGTTAGCATAAAAATCCAAGTATCTGAACACAAATAATCACTTCAAAATGTAAGATAAAATATTTAAGTCAAACAAATTAACTTCTTATTGTAGTAAAACACATAAACAAAATAACACCGAGTCCCCGGCAGCGGCGCCAAAAACTTGTTCGCTATTTTCTCTACGCAAGTATACGCAGTCCAAAAGCAATATAGGGAAATAAGGATCGTTCCCACGAAGACTTGGTGTATTAAGTAAATATGTTTATTCAACAACGTTCGGTTAATTATAGAAGCCTGAACAACAAAATGGTTGGTTTGTTCAATCACAATTAATTAATGAAATAACGACTAAAAATTAATATGATAAAGATTTTATATATGAGATAAACATGGGATTCTAATTTCTTTATTTATTTCATTAGAATTGATGCCTTAATTCAAAGTGATTTTGATAATTACGAAAGCTAGCCGGGAACACGAAACTAATATAAGCGCCTTTCAGCCTTAACTTATATCAAACCAAACAAACATCCACTTAAAAAGATAGAAGTTGCGTGGACACCGTTTATGCTTAGACCCTATATGTCTATAAGATTTGAAAACATAATTGGTTTACGAATAAATTCCTTTATTATGGCTACACAGGGCGATGTGATCCAAAACCCCACCACTAATCGTAATTATATATGATAATTACGAACCTGTGCTAACATGGCAAATTCTAAATTCTCAAATCCACTTTCGCATTCATTAAGAATTAATAATTTAGATGATAGCTACGCATCTAATAAATTAAGCACAACCACGTTAGGCAATCGGAAATTTTTATCATAACACAATTTATTAAGGCATCGAATTACTAAATTACGTAAATAAATCCATTAGAATCCCATGACGGCGATTAGTTCATAATTAAACGAATCGTCATCATGGGATTAATTGAAATCATAATAATAATAATAATAATAATAATAATAATAATAATAATAACAATAATAATAATAATAATAATAATAATAATAATAATAATAATAATAATAATAATAACAATAATAATAACAACAATAATAAAACTAAATTAAAAATTACGATAAATTAAATATGAAAATTATAAGAATTTAGAAACTAAAACCGAAATAATTTCCACTTGCACGAAACGAGCACTCCGATAATTCCCTGTAAAATAAGAAATTAGAAAATAAAACCGGAATAGCTTCCACCGAAAGAGAAGAGCACTCCAAATAATTCCCGTAATTTCTTCAACCCAAAATGAAATTTATACTAAAATTACAGAAAATTTAATTGTATAAAATAAAAATAAAATTACAAAAGAAGCTAGAAAATACAACTGAATTTTTAGAGAGGAAAAACTGAATTTTAGAAGATGAATTCAGTTGAGGTGTGTGCTAAAACCTCTGCAGAATGCACCTATTTATAGCACAAGTTTGGAACGCCAGGACAATAAATAATTCAGCCGAAAGCATCACAATAATTCAATACAGCACTCAACACCACATCTGCACAAGCTGTTTTCTGGAAGCCACTCGCAGGACATCCCCGTGCTTCACACGCGCAGCAAACACAAGAACACCCCTGGCGCGTGGCTCCCACGCGCGCGTGGGAGCGTATGAAACTGGCTGACAGAAGGAGGTGACAGAACAGGTTTCACTTAATTTTTTATAATAACTGCCGACAGCACTTTGTTTTCCACCTGCTCACCCATCTTGACCACTTGAATTTCTGTTTCAAAGTAAAAGAATTGCCGACAACATTCTTTTTTTGTTTTATGAAATCAATTCTTTCATCACCTTTTCACCTGCTACACAAAACCTGCTACATAATTCGAATATTTTTTTCTTTTTCTTTTTCTTTTTTTTTTGTTTTTTTTTGTTTTAATCAACTTGCAAAATAAAATATATTTAATTAATAAATAGTTAATTTAATTTCGAATTTATAAAAATAAATATCTAATATTATTAGATATTTAAAAATATAATTTTCTAATTAAATAAAGTATTTATTAATAAATATCTAATATTATTAAACAACAAAAACTAATTAAAAGACACAACATATTTAAGGATAAACCATCAATATAGGTCCATTTAGTGCATAATAAGTGGATATAAAATCCACTTATCATATACCCCTTAATATATGCTTATTTTATTTATCCAGCATGCGTAGCTAATTTTATAATCCGAGAATTAGGTAGTACTAGTCAATTTATCCGCGCTTCGCGCGGTTTATAAATTTTTATTTTAAAGTAATGAAAATAAATAAATTTATTTCTATCACTTTTAAAAATTGATTGGTCTCTTATGAATTTTCGAAAAAAAATTGATTAAAAAACAATTTATATAAATTATTAGTTGGAAAAATACTCTTATTATATATCTAAAGTATTGATAATCTTAAAATATCATAAACATATAAAAAAAATAAAAATTACAATATGAGCGTAGTCTTTACGATCAAAAGTTACAAATATTGAATATAACTTAATAACATTTTTTCAAGCCGACACCCCTCTCGTATTATGATCTCGTAATATGCATGTTCAGTAATAGTGTAAAAATTTATTTAATTAGAATATTAATTTATTTCGACACAGTATAATGAAATAATGGGTGTACAAATTTTTTATCAATTTAATCTTCCGATCAAATGGTTGGGTTTGTTCAATTTAATTAGTTTGGTCATAACTCATGTGTAATTTATTCATGTGCAAAAGTATAAATTTGTCTGTATTATTTGTATACAAATTTCAGATATTAAGATAAGATCTATGTACTTCCATAATTTTTTACGACTTCCACAACCATTGATAATAAAGATTGCTTGAAAAGTTAAGGTTAACAACGTTTATTAAAGCCGACACCCCTCTCATAATATACATATTCAATAATAATGTAAAATTTATTTAATTAGAAGAGAAAATTGCTCCTGATGATGGCCTTAGGGCTTTCCCTGAGGTTATATGTGTTTGTAGTACAAATTCTGAGTGACAATGTTGTAAATATTAATTCTCTTCACTTTAATTTACTTAAATGCCCTTATATTTATGTTTATAAAGCTTTGAATCTCACAGTGCTACCTGAGGTCATCCTCAGGCACATCTATCTCTAATTAGATTATTAATTTATTTCGACAAAATGTAATGAAACAAAGGTTGTATAGCTTGTTTATCAATTTTATCTTCCGATAAATGGTTGGATTTGTTAAATTTAATCGATTTGTTCATAATTCATGTATAATTTATTCATGTGCAAAATTAAAAATCTGTCTGTATTGTTTGTATACAATTCCAGAAATGAAGTAAATATCTTGAACTTCCATGATTTATTACGACTTTTACAATTATTGATAATAAAAATTGTTTGAGAAGTTAAGGTCGTCTACCCTATAATCATCTGAAAAGAAATTATAATGATCTTGAATAGGGAATAAAAAATAACGCAATATAAACAATTGTTATTTGTCATTTTACCTAAAAATAAACATAACTATATATAATTAGTATTTAATATTGAAATAATAACTATAATATTCAAATAAAGTTTGCTAATTTTTAAACAAATTAAATAGAGTAAATTTAATATATGTTTAATATGTGTAATTAATGAATAATTAAATTGTCATTAATAGCTATTTAATGTTAGAAAAGAATTTTAATAAAAAAATCAAAAAAACAAAAATTCAAGAAAAATACCTTAAACTGTTCTGGTGCATTTCCGATCTCCAGGCATTATAATATATATAGATTCATTGGTGATATAATTGTTTGATTGTGATGCTAATTCTCTACTTTTTCTAATCTATCATTGAGGGCTTAACCCAATTAAGGGAGTAGCTAACCTTTAATTGTATTCACAGGTATTACGACAAATTGGGAGAGGAGTCATAATTCTTGTTCATGATTTGATAGACATGGTTCAATTATTAAATCGGGAGATTAATAATAGAACTATGAAACTTATAATTCTTGGTTTTTAATAGTTTATAATTATATTTTAATTGATCATGGGAGTGACTTTTGAGGTATAATCGTAGGCATTATATTGTATCTTGGGAGAGAACATTATAAAGGTGAGAAGAATTGTTTTTAGCAAAATATGAGAAATATTTATATTGCATCACATCAACATTATTGAACCAATTGAAGAAACCTAGTTCTCGGGTTGTTTTTCCTCATCAGTAAATCTTAGTTTTAATTGCTTTACTCTAGTTAATAACAAATCACACCTCTTATTTCTCATACTTCTAGATTATAAGAAATTAAACTTAGACTTATATTAAAATTCCTTCCCTGCGAACGAACTTATATTCACAAAAATACTGTCAACAAATTGGCGTCGCTGCCGGGGAAGGCAGTAATATTAAGTTTAGGTTATTTATTTCTTATAATTTAGATTTTATTTTGTTCAGTAAAAAAAAATCAAAAAAAATTAAAAAAATTAAAATAACAAAAATATTTTAGTTTTATTAAAATTTCAGTGTTTATTTTATGTGTTTTTAGTATTAATTCGAAGCATTGTTTTGTTTCCCCTGTTCACAAACCCAGTTCCTTGCTAAACAAAGCCCCTGTTTCTTTCTTTTCAAAACAACAACCCATTCCCCTTTTATTCTCTTCGAATAACCACAATACACAGCCTTCCTCTCCTCCTTCTTCTTTTCTGTCCAAACCGAACCCCCCCTCTATCTCCCTTTATCTCACTTATTCCCACAAACCCACCATTTTCTTCTCCATTTATTCGACACCAGTCACACCACAAACACCCGCCTCTATCTTTTTCGTTTCCATCTTCAAACACCCTCCCCTCCTTCGATCTCTCTCTCACCCTCTCTTTCTTTCCCCTTTCACATCGTCAACACTCATCATTCCCCTGTTTTAATCGAACCCAAGAACCCACCGAGTTTTGTTTTTGTTTCGTTCTGAGTTCTAGTTCGTAGACTTCCGTGTAGTTAGAATTTGAAGTCCCTTTTATTTTTGTCCGCCTGCAATTTGGTCCGCTAATTTTATTCGCTGGTTTTTCGGTTGCTGTTATGTCATTATGTGTGTTCAAGACGAGTTGATTTCCGAGTTTGTGTCACTGCTGAGTTTGTTTCTTGAAGTCGTGGTTATTGCTGAGTTTTATTCGAGTTTCGGTTGCTGCTTGTTTGATTCGCAAGTCCAGTGGTTGTGAATCGTTGAGTTTTAACTCGAGTTTACTGTTTGCCAGAGTTCATGATTAAATTACCGAACTTTTGATTGTAATTTACGGTCGAGTGTTGCTTTCTGTGTTTTCAAAAGCTGTTTGTTTCGTCGCTGACTTGCATAGTTGATGTCCTTTGTGCTGAGTTCCTGTTCGCAAGATTGGGAGCAGAAATAGTAGTTTTTCTTTGGTTAATTTGTGTTAACGGGTCTGTTTTGGTCTCCTTTTGATTTTACTGAGTTTTGCCGAGTTTTGTTGATTGTGTTATTGATTGTAGTTGTTTGCTGTTGATTACCGTTTAAGTGTCTGGGTCGTTTTGTCAAGCTGTTCATGTAATCCTTGTTCGTTCTAAGATTCGTTACAATTTGTCCGAGTTTTTTTTTTTTTGTTAAAGTCGAGTTCTTTGCCAAGATTTTGTTGATAATTGCCGAGTTAATTGATAACTGAGTTCTGAGTCGGATGTACCGCATCGTTTTGTTCACATTTATGTGCTGAGTTTGATTGCAGTTTTTGAGTTGTGGTTCCGAGTTATCAAGTACTGAGTTACCAAGTTTAGTTTACTGATGTTCGTGTTTAACCGAGTCGTTGTTGTCGAGTTTGTTTCCTTTCTGTTTAAATTTGTTATATCGAGTTATGGTAAATCGCCGAATCTTTGTATTTCAAGTTTGTCTGTAAGTTTTGTTATGTCGCAGTGTGGTTGTGAATTTTGGCTAATGTAATTTGCAAATATGTCATGTTCAATTTTTCAAAAAAAAAAAAAAAATTCTGTAAATAAATTTATTTGAAAAAAAAAAAGTTTTGAAATAAAATTTTAAGTTTGAATTTAGAATTTTTAAAATAATTTGGTTTGTATAATTTTTTTAGTTTAGAAATAGAATAATAAATTTTATTTTATTTTATTTATTTTTTCTTACTCAAAAAATAAATAAATAAATAAAATTTAGTTTTAATTCAAATTTAGAATTTTTAGATTAATTTAGTTTTTGTTCTTTTCAATTTTATTTGCGATTTTGTTGGTTGTAAAAAATAATAATAATAATAATAATAATAATAATAATAATAATAATAATAATAATAATAATAATAAAATAAAAAATAAAAAATAGATAATTATAATAAAAAGAAACTATATATAGTTCTTTTGTTTTAACTCTATTGGTGTTTTCTTTTCAGGTGCACAAACTCTTGAATGCGACGTACAGTAAGTGCTGGAAATCTAGAATTTGATCCGGAAATCGAACGCACTGCTCGAATCTTAAGGCGAGAGGCAAAGCAAAGGAAAGAAAAATCTAAGATGGCTGACGAAGATCGTGAAGTTGCTATTATTGATGAGACTTCAATTTGGGACCATGAGACACCAAATCCTGCTAATTGCATATACAAAACTACAGAGATTGGGGCAGCCCAATTCAACATTAATCCAAGCTTAATTCAGATGATCAGCAATCAAGCTTTTGAAGGAGATATTGAACTAGAGGACCCACACAGACATCTAGAGCGTTTCGTGCAGATGTGTGGCTCTTTCAGAATCAATGGTGTTACGAGTGACAAGATTCGTCTCCATATGTTTCCCTACTCTATTAAGGGAAGAGCTTTGGAATGGTTTCAACAACTTCCAAACACCACGGTTGCTACATGGGAGAGTCTTTCTACTGCATTCTTGTCCAAATATTATCCTTCTGACAAGACGCAACAATTGAGGACTATGATTATGAGTTTTAAAGCACAACCGGGTGGGTCTATATCAGGCATGGGAGAGATTTAAGGCATTATTGAGGAAGTGTCCACATCATGGTTTGCAAGATTGGCAGATCATTAGTACTTTTTATGGGGCCATGAATGCAGATATTCGTTTGAGTTTGGATGTGGCTGCTGGTGGAAATTTTAAGAAGGCACCAACTACACAGGCTAAAGCACTCCTTGAGGAATTGGCATCTAATAATTATTCATGGGCACCTAGTGGGACAAGCTCAGCAAAAGCAGCACAAGATTCTGAGATGATCAACATGCTGGCTCTCAAATTGGATACTCTAACTCAGGAGATGCGAGGACAAAGGGCAAATGTGAATGCTATTTCTTCACCTATGGAAGGATATAATGATTATGGTGCTAGTCAGAACTCTTATGTGCAACAATTTCCAAAAGAAGCATCTTTTATTCAGGGAAGACAGCCGTGGCCTGTTCAGAATAACTCCTACTACAATCCAAATCAAAGGCCAAACAACAATCTTTCTTATAGTAGTAATCATGCGGCTAATCCTTCTTATTCATTTCCAAGGCAGAATCAACCTCCCGGTTTTCAGTCACGACCACCTTATCAAGCACAGCAGCAATATCAACCTCCGCCAAAGAAAGAACCTGCTGATTGGGAGGTTGCACTAAATAAAATAATGCAAGGAACCTCTGGGGCATTGGCTAATATGGAATCAAGAATAAATCAGATGGCATCATCTCAAAAGATGCTAGAAACGCAGATTGGACAAATTGCCTCCAAGATGGGTGTTCATGAGCAGGGTTCTCTTCCAAGTCAACCCGACCAGAATGGTAAGGAACAATGCAAAGCAATTACTTTGAGGAGCGGAAGAGAGTTGCCCGAGGTTGAGGCTCTTGAGTCTAAAGAGAGGGATGCGGAAAAAGAAAATGATCTAGTAGAGATTGATGCAGAAAAGTCAGAAAAAGTGGATGAAGATAAGAAGGAAGAAAAACCAGAAAAGCCGTATGTTCCTCCGCCACCTTATGTTCCTTCTATTCCATTTCCACAGAGACTTCACAACAGGCAGTTAGAGAAGCAATACGAGAAGTTCTTGACTATGTTCCGGCAGTTGCATATTAATATTCCATTTGCTGACGCTTTGGCTCAAATGCCACTCTACGCCAAATTTCTGAAGGAGATGTTGTCTAGAAAGCGGAAACTTGAGGATGTGGAAACTATTACTCTGAATGCGGAGTGTAGTGCAGTCATACAAAAATCAATTCCGCAGAAGTTAAAAGATCCTGGAAGTTTCTCTTTACCATGCACTATTGGAGCAATGGAGAATATTAAAGCCTTGTGTGATTTAGGGGCTAGTGTGAGTTTGATGCCACATTCCATTTGTGGAAGACTTGGTCTTGGAGAGCTCAAGAAGACAAGAATCTCACTTCAGTTGGCTGATCGTACTATCAAGTATCCTTTGGGAGTCATTGAGGATGTGCTTGTCAAAGTGGATAAATTCTTTATCCCTTGTGATTTTGTGGTGTTGGAGATGGATGAAGATGTTGAGATGCCCATTATTTTGGGAAGGCCATTTTTGGCTACTGCTGGAACCACAATTGATGTCAAAGCTGGGAAATTGGCATTAAATGTTGGTGATGAAAAGGTTGAGTTTGATCTCAACAAAGCTATGAAGATGCCTTCATTTGATGCTACATGTTTCAATGTTGACATAGTGGATGAGATCATAAGTCTTGAAGATGCAGACTTCACAAAGGTGGAACAAACCTTAGATGATAAAGAAGTTGAAGAAGCACTTGCACTTGATATGCAAGAAAACTGTACGCCGAAAATTGATGTGGCATTTTCAATTTCAGAGGCACCTCAGGTAGAACTCAAACCTCTTCCTTCTAATCTAAGGTATGCTTTTCTTGGTCCTAATGATACATATCCTGTGATAGTGTCCGCTTTGCTCCATGATGATGAACTTGATAAATTGTTAAATGTGCTTAGGCAATTTAAATCATTAATTGGTTGGACAATTAAAGATATCAAGGGAATTAGCCCTGCTCTTTGCATGCATAGGATTTCTTTAGAAGATAATCATAAACCTGTGATTGAGGGACAAAGAAGATTGAATCCTAATTTGCAAGATGTGGTTAAGAAAGAGATAACTAATTTGTTAGATGCTGGCATTATATACTCTGTTCCACATAGTAACTGGGTTAGTCCAATACATGTTGTACCTAAGAAGGGTGGGATAACTGTCGTGCATAATGAAAATAATGAATTAATCCCCACTAGGACTGTAACAGGTTGGAGAGTTTGTATTGATTATAGAAAATTAAATAATGCTACTCGCAAAGATCACTTTCCTCTCCCATTTATTGATCAAATGCTTGAAAGACTTGCGGGTAATGAGTATTACAATTTTCTAGATGGATTCTCGGGATATTTTCAGATTCCCATTGCACCCGAGGATCAAGAAAAGACAACCTTTACTTGTCCTTATGGTACTTTTGCATATCGTAGACTACCCTTTGGTTTGTGTAATGGCCCATCTACATTTCAACGACTTATGACAGCTATATTCTCAGATTTTCTAGGAAAAACCATGGAAGTCTTCATGGATGACTTTACTGTATATGGTTCTTCCTTTGATTCTTGCTTAACCAGCTTGTCTCAAGTGTTGCAGAGATGTGAAGACACTAATCTTGTTCTTAATTGGGAGAAGTGTCATTTTATGGCAAAGGATGGTATAGTGCTTGGGCACAAGATTTCTAGTAAAGGCATCGAGGTGGACAGGGCAAAAATCGAAGTGATCGAGAAATTACCACCACCCTCATCTTTGAAGGGGATTAGAAGTTTTCTTGGACACGCCGGTTTTTACCGTCGTTTTATCAAAGATTTTTCTAAAATTTCTCGTCCTCTTTGTAATCTACTTGAAAAAGACAGTGTCTTTGATTTTAACGAGAGTTGTCTTGTTGCTTTTAATAGGTTGAAGAAGGAGCTTACTTCTGCACCTATCATGTCAGCCCCTGATTGGAGCTTACCTTTTGAGCTCATGTGTGATGCTAGTGACTATGTTGTGGGTGCTGTTCTGGGCCAAAAGAAGGAAAAACGCATGCATGTGATATACTATGCAAGCAAGACACTTGATGATGCACAAATCAATTATGCTACCACTGAAAAAGAGCTACTTGCTGTGGTTTTTGCCTTTGACAAATTCAGATCCTATCTTGTTGGGTCTAGGGTGATTGTTTATACAGATCATGCTGCAATTCGTTATTTGATGAAAAAGAAGGATGCCAAGCCTCGTCTAATCCGTTGGATTCTTTTACTCCAGGAGTTTGATCTTGAAATTCGAGACAAGAAAGGTTCTGAAAACTTGGTAGCTGATCATTTATCCAGGTTGGACCAGGGAGATGAAGTGGTAGGAGTTAATATACCTATCAATGATGCATTTCCAGAAGAAACACTTCTTGCAGTATCTTTATCTACACCATTGTATGCGGACTTCGTAAATTATCTTATGGGTGGCATTGTACCAAGTGGACTGAGTTATCAACAAAAGAAGAAATTCTTATTTGATGTAAAACACTACTTCTGGGAAGAACCACTTCTTTACAAGGAATGTGCTGATGGTATCATGAGGAGGTGTGTGCCACACGAGGAAATTCCTAATGTATTGAATCATTGTCATGCTTTAGAATGTGGTGGTCACAATAGTAGCACAAAAACTGTTGCAAAAATTTGGCAGTCTGGATTTTATTGGCCTTCAATGTATCAAGATGCCAGAAACTTTGTTGCAACTTGTGATCGATGTCAAAGAACAGGAAATATTTCAGGACGGAATGAGATGCCTTTGCAACCTATTCTTGAGGTTGAGCTCTTTGATGTTTGGGGCATAGATTTCATGGGCCCGTTCCCATCATCTTATGGTAACAAATTTATTTTGGTGGGAGTTGATTACGTCTCTAAATGGGTGGAGGCGATTGCTAGTCCTACAAATGATGGTAGAGTGGTTAAGAAGTTCTTACAGAAGCATATCTTTACACGTTTTGGAGTGCCTAGGGCCATCATCAATGATGGAGGGTCTCACTTTTGTAATAAATTAATTGAAGATCTTTTGCGAAAGTATGGAGTGACTCAGAAAGTTGCTACACCTTATCACCCTCAAAACTAGCGGGCAAGTGGAGATCTCAAATCGAGAGCTGAAAGAAATTCTTGAGAAAATAGTGGCTAGCTCCAGAAAAGATTGGGCAAGGAAGCTTGATGATGCTCTATGGGCTTATAGGACGGCATTCAAGACGCCTATCGGTATGTCTCCGTATAGGTTGGTATTTGGAAAATCATGTCATTTACCCGTGGAAGTGGAGCACAAGGCACTTTGGGCGATAAGATTCTTGAACATGGAATTACAAGCTGCGGGACTTAACAGGTTGATGCAACTAAGTGAACTTGATGAGTTGAGACTTAAGTCTTATGAAAATGCGGCAATATACAAGGAGAAGACAAAGAAGTGGCATGACAGGCATATTAGACCGAAAGAGTTTGAAGTTGACCAGCAAGTTCTACTGTTCAACTCAAGGCTGAAACTCTTTCCCGGAAAATTAAAGTCAAGATGGTCTAGCCCTTTTAAAATTGTCAAGGTATATCCGTATGGTGCTGTGGACATCACTCGAGATGGTTCCGATGTGTTTAAAGTGAATGGGTAAAGACTCAAGCCATATTTGATTGGTGATGACATTCCAAGAGGAGTCAATTGGCTTCTCTCCAGTCCTCAAGCTTAAGTTCATCACGAGAGGCGTCGAGCTAATGACGTTAAACAAGCGCTATTTGGGAGGCAACCCAAGGAATTTTGTTGATTTGAATAATATTTTTGTTTGGACTATGCAGGAGGATCTTCATTTCAAGATGGATGCCACAATGGCAGTTCTTGGTTGCACATTATCACCTCGACCATGATTCAGGGGAGTCCTCTCTTTTTCCTCGCATATTAGTCCATTGTGTGTTGTTTCTTGTGGACAAGAAACGTGATAAGTTGGGGGGTGTTCATTTAGATAGAACCTTATTGGGGTTATTTGGTGCAAAAAAAAATTAAAAAATTAAAAAATTAAAAATCACAAAAAGAATTCTGGCCTTGTAAAAAGATAACATACACTAGCAAGTTGAAACTGGTAGACTTTTTGAAGGTTGTAAGTGATTAAAAGGACATGAATATGTGCAAGATGATTTGGTTTACATGCTTTGAGTACAAGTAGGTGCATTAGAGAGACTTTTACCTGGGATTGATTATGCTTTGCCGCACCAAGTGAGTTTTGAGCCTATATGCATATCTTTTGCATTTCATATTCGTTTGCTTGAGTGTCCACATGTTGTTTGCATTGCTAGCACTTGTTTGAGGTCTTTCTTGAAATGCATGACATTATTTGATGATAACATGATAAAGGCATTTAGGGATAACCTCATATTTCCTATATTACCACACCATTTATACATGATCAATTAGTTACCCCGTTGAGCTTAATCATATTTTTTCGGTGACACACCACATTACTTGCCTAGACCTTTTTCTTTTATTGGCCTTGCTTTAACTTGAACCCAAATTGTCAAAGGCTAGTAGAGTGTTTGAGGGAGTAAAAAGGTGTGCAAAGGGGGGCTTATTGATAATCATTACTTTTGGGGAAAATATTGGGATTGGTTGTTACTTGTTAGTCGAAGTTTGTAATAATATCAATGGATCATTGTTCTTGTTTATAATTAGCTCTCTTAAAAAAAGATACTATTTATATGAGAGCATACTTATGTTTTTATGATCCTTTTTCATTCGACTAGTCAAGTTACTTGTTAAAAGAGAATAAAAAGATTCAAGTGTGGGGATAATAGGGTGGAGTTGAATGAATTATGTTGTTGGGTACTAGCTTTTGACATTTAACCTGTTTTGGCTTTTCTTGACATACCTTGTCCCTAGCCCCATTACAACCCGAATAAAGACCTTTTGATTATCATCAGTGGTGTGTGTTGCGTTAAAGTTAGATTGATACCAAATGTCAAGCATGTTTATGATTTTGTTGGAATGGAGTGATACACTTACCCTTGTTCTTGAGTGAATATTCTTTTGTGAGTGAAAGGTGAGTTATTACCTGTATTTTGCATATGAGATCCCAAGTTTTGACTCAAAGATGTACTCTTGTGGGCTTAGCATGATTACCAACTTATTCTTACATTGACATGGACTGATGAGAACTTATGCATC
The DNA here is from genome assembly GCA_036435485.1 of Saposhnikovia divaricata. Classification (NCBI taxonomy): domain Eukaryota; kingdom Viridiplantae; phylum Streptophyta; class Magnoliopsida; order Apiales; family Apiaceae; genus Saposhnikovia; species Saposhnikovia divaricata. The sequence goes on from CM071597.1 coordinate 191,900,602, forward strand.
TTCTTTGAGTAGACTATGTGAATACTTGTAACTTCGACACAAGGCATTGCATTCTTCACTTTGATTCTTAAGTTGACATGGCATGAGAGAACTTGTATATGTGGTGTTGTAATGGCATTCGATCTTTGACATGAGCTAGATGGATTTTGTGGGTACATTCACTACAGACCCTCACGAGACCTCACTCGTCCACTAGGGCTGCCTAGGGGTTTAAAGGGCTTGTTGCATATGCCAAATGCAACCGTGATCACCTACGGAAGTGGTATTAATAAGTAGTTAGTTTGGTTTACTCGAGGACGAGCAAAAGTTAAGTTGGGGGGTATTTGATACATGCTAATTTTGTATATATTTTATAGCATGTTATCTCTCATTTATCCTTAATTTTGTGCTTGTTAGCATTGTTAGTAGCATTTTAATTTGAATTTGATGCTAAGATATTTTTTATGTTTATAGGATAATTTTGGAAGCAAAAGGAGCCTGGTTTCAGATCATCAAGAGACCGTAGATTAAACCTGGACGAGCAATGAGGAAATTAGAATTGTCATAAAAACATTGAAAGTGATATATTCTTAAAGCAGGAATCCCGGTTGGAATTAATATAATTTTTGTTAAGCAAAAGGAATCCGGTTTCAGACCCTCAAAAGACCGCAGCTTAGGACTAAAAAAATTTATTCCAATTAATAAATAGTTAATTTATTTAGAAAATTATATTTATAAATATCTAATAATATTATATATTTATTTTTATAATTTCTGGATTTAATTAATAATTTATTAATTAAAGATTATAAGCTGTGCGGGTTAAAAAGCATTTCTACGGAGCCCATTATATTAAACAACATAGGCGGCTGGTTTGTGAAAGCAGGTGGATTGATTGTTAATTAAAAAAAACAAGCAGGTGGATTATTATGGAAGTAGTGCATGCTGCTTTCGGCACACTTTTGTTTTTTTATTTTATTTTCTTTTGTTTTTATTTTTTTTTCTTTTCTTTTTATTTTTTTAATTTTGTGGTGTGCTAAATTTGTGCTATAAATAGGCCTAGTTCTTGAGTTTATTTCGACACCAATTCTTAGAGAGCAAATTCCTCTCTTGTAATCTCTCTCTCTTTTTCTTTGTAAAATTTAGTTTTAATTCATACAGTTTAATTTTCGGCAAAATTCTATTTCGGTTGAAGATTTTAAGGGAATTACTTGGAGGGCTCTTTCATTTTAGTGGCTACTATTTCGGAAGAATTAAATTTTTCAAGTTGCATTTTCTTCACTTTACACTCTTTTTATTATGAGTATACCCCTTAATATATGCTTATTTTATTTATCCAGCATGCGTAGCTAATTTTATAATCCGAGAATTAGGTAGTATTCATTGGTGATATAATTGTTTGATTGTGATGCTAATTCTCTACTTTTGCTAATCTATCATTGAGGGCTTAACCCAATTAAGGGAGTAGCTAACCTTTAATTGTATTCACAGGTATTACGACAAATTGGGAGAGGAGTCATAATTCTTGTTCATGATTTGATAGACATAGTTCAATTATTAAATCGGGAGATTAATAATAGAACTATGAAACTTATAATTCTTGGTTTTTAATAGTTTATAATTATATTTTAATTGATCATGGGAGTGACTTTTGAGGTATAATCGTAGGCATTATATTGTATCTTGGGAGAGAACATTATAAAGGTGAGAAGAATTGTTTTTAGCAAAATATGAGAAATATTTATATTGCATCACATCAACATTATTGAACCAATTGAAGAAACCTAGTTCTCGGGTTGTTTTTCCTCATCAGTAAATCTTAGTTTTAATTGCTTTACTCTAGTTAATAACAAATCACACCTCTTATTTCTCATACTTCTAGATTATAAGAAATTAAACTTAGACTTATATTAAAATTCCTTCCCTGCGAACGAACTTATATTCACAAAAATACTGTCAACAGCCTGGCACTATTCAGATGGTTCAGAATCAGGTACAGTTTGGGGGAGCTGCAACGGAGGATCCTAACTTGCACATCCGGAACTTCATCAAGATATGCGACACATTCAGGTTCAATAATGTGTCGGAGGATGATGTTAAGTTGAGGCTTTTCCCATTTTCTCTCAGGGACAAAGCTAAGGGTTGGCTACACTCTCTGCCAGCAGGCTCTATCACTACTTGGGCTGATCTAGCTTAAAAGTTCCTTACTAAGTTCTTCCCCATGGCAAAGACTGCAGCTATAAGGAATGCTCTTACTCAATTCTCACAGCAGTCTGGAGAAACATTATGTGAAGCTTGGGAGAGGTATAAGGAGATGCTACGAAAGTGTCCTCATCATGGCATGCCTAACTGGATGGTCATCAACTGTTTTTACAATGGGCTTGGATGGCAATCGAGACCCATGGTGGATGCAGCTTCAGGGGGAGCATTATGGGTTAAGAGCTATGAGGCAGCCTATGATCTTATCGAGATGATGGCAGCTAACGAATATCAGAATCCAACTCAGAGAATGCCACAGCAAAAGGTGGCGGGAATTCTTGATGTTAGTACAGCCACAGCTTTAACAGCTCAACTAGAGGCATTGAATATGAAAATAGATTCTTTGGCAAATTGCGGAGTGCAGCAGGTTGCTAGTGTTTGTGAGCTATGTGCGGGCGCACATGAGACGAGGCAATATGCTATTTCTCCTGAATCGGTGCAGTTTGTGAGCAATTTTCAAAGGCAACAACAACCAGCTCCCAACAATTATCATCCTAACTTCAGCTGGAGCAACAATGAAGGTGGTGTGCAACAACCTCAACAGCCGTATCAGCAATTTCAGGGTTAGCAATATGGAGCTCAGCCATATAATTCTTCAGGTGTTCAGCAGCAGCAGGGGCAGCAGTTTCAGTAGCCTTATGCTCAAAGGCAATTTCAACCTCTCGGTTTTCGGCAACAACAGTATCAGGCTAATTCTGGGCAATCATCGGTTGAAAAATCATAATTGGAAGAATTGAGATTGATGTGCAAAACTCAAGCGGTCTCGCACAAGACCTTGGAAAATCAGATGGGGCAACTTACAAATGCATTGTTACACATGCCATAAAGAGTGCTACCTAGTGACACGGAAACTAATCCAGGGAAAAAGGTTAGCCATGAGCAAGTAAAGGCTATCACATTGAGGTCCGGAAAAGTCACAAGAAGCGCTGAACTTGAGAAGGAAGAGAAAATTCTGCTAGAGAAGGAGGCGGAGAAAGTGGATTTGGGAAGTTCAGATGACAAGGGTAAAAGTTCAGAATCAAGTAAAGGAGTAGAGGAGAGTGTACTAACTCCTACAAAATCAGCCCTTGAGAAAGAGGAAGTGAACGAACGTGTCTATCCTCCACCACCATATCCGCAGCGACTGCAGAAACAGAAGCTTGACAAGCAATTCGGTAAATTTCTTGAAGTGTTTAAGAAATTGCATATTAACATTCCTTTTGCAGAAGCACTAGAGCAGATGCCGAGTTACGTAAAGTTCATGAAGGGGATTCTATCAAGGAAGCTGAAACTAGAGGAATTTGAAACCGTTACTTTGACAAAGGAATGCAGTGCTACTCTGTAACAAAAATTGCCTCCGAAACTCAATGATCCTGGAAGCTTCACTATACCATATAATATTGGTAATTTGTCGTTCGATAAATGCTTGTGTGACTTGGGTGCCAGCATAAATTTGATGCCTCTATCGGTCTTTTTGCAACTTGGGCTACCAGATCCAAAGCCAACTAACAACTCTTTACAGTTGGCAGATCGTTCGATCACCTATCCTAAAGGCATAGTTGAAGATGTCTTAGTAAAGGTGGATAAGTTTATATTCCCAGCTGATTTTGTCATCTTGGACTTCGAGGAAGATATGAATATTCCCATAATCTTGGGAAGACCATTTCTAGCCACAGGTCGAACATTGATCGATGTTCAGAAAGGAGAGCTCACTATGCGAGTGCATGAAGACAATGTCTCCTTCAACGTGTTCAAAGCCATGAAACTACCGACAGAGGATGAAGAGTATTTCAGCATAGAGATGGTTGATAAAGGTCAGTGCGAGGAGTCGGGTCAGTTGTTAAAGGCCGATATGCACATGCTTGAACATCACACCAGTGATCCAGTTGACAATTCGTTCACTCAGGATCTCACGAATGTTAATCTCGGAAAACTTCCACCACACTTGAGGCATGTGCTTTTGAATGATGAGCTGGTAATTTTTGAAGAGTGTCAGGATAATGTGTTAAGAAGGTGGAACACCGATGACGAGATCGAAGAGTGTTCTGATCAATCAACTAGGAGGAGTAAACACCTTCGAGGTGTGAGGAAGAAAAAGAAAAAGTCGATGGATGGAAGAGTCAAGGTGCAGATGCATAAGAAAAAGATGTGGGAAGATAGCAAGAAGGTTGTCACACATTGGGTGAATGGTCCTTCTGCTAAGGACAAGTCGAATGCGATCTTCGAGCCACCATAATTTGAATCATATTTGTCCGGCTAAATGACGTTAACGACAGCGCTTCGTGGGAGGCAACCCATGTGTTAGGTATGTTTCTACTATCCCTTGTATTACTTTTCCATTCAATGCGGACATTGAATATATTAAGTTTGGGGGTGGTTGAGGGATTAGTAGTTGTTGTATTATATGTTCATGTAGGATTTCATGCTTTGCATATTAGTAGTAGTAAATCATGCATGTATGTTCGTAATATTTATGTTTGTTTCATATAGGACATTCTGTATGTTCGTAATATTTATGTTTGTTTCATATAGGACATTCTGTTTTTATTTTTATTTTTTTTCATATACCATGTGAGTTCATATTAGTTGCATTTCATGGCATGCATATTTCATGATCCCTTAAAACGAGCTAATTCTGATTGGTAGGTAGGTGTCTAATTGAGTGTGGTAATGATGAATAGAGGGGTGACTTATAGTTTCTATGAAATTGACTTATGTGTTTCAAAAACAAAACTAATTACACAGTCTCATTGGGTGCTTTTGGGCTAGGTTAGGGTCATGCTTGTTTGGATGTTATGAGATTTAATCACTTGTTTATATTTAGAATTTTCGTCATTCCCTTGATGGCGTAGGATCATTTAAGTCTAAGTTTGGGGGAAAACAGGAATTTCATGTTAGTTGTTAATAATAGCTAGGTGTCAAATGGCTAGTAGCCGGCTCATATTTATATGAGTAGTCTAGGGTTGGAATTGAGAATTCTCATTCCAGATTGCATAAAAAAAACTGAAAAAAAAACAGAAAACGAAGAAAAAAAAAAAAGAAAAGTCAAAAGTGTCAATTGTTTATATGCAAAATTAACCAGAGTGAGCTCTTTAATACTCGAGTAATTAAGTCCGAGGGGACTTAGTCCTAGTAACCTAAAGCCCTTGTGGTTTGGGATTGCTGACCTAACACTCGCTACATGGGTATTATTGTATAAGCCTTTATGGGTCTCATTCATTGCACGGTTAAATAAGCATGCTTGTATATATATGTCGTAGTAGTTAGTAATAAAGCATGAATTCCTGGCTAACTTGAATAAGGATGGAGGTGTTCCTAGGTTATAAAGTGTCTACAGTCTATTCTATTTATAAACCCGTGATTGTCTTGGCGAAGGATATGTATGATTTTTGACCTAGTTTTGGAAGTATTTCTGATGAGTATAGCACACACGCACGTTTCTGTCATGTAATGTTAGTTTACGGGGACTTAGTCGAGCTCTGCTTGGATTTATTCGCATTCTTTGAGATATGTGCTTATTTATTGGTTTTGGTGAGTTTGAAGGGGATCTTTGCATTTTTCATAGTAGTTGCATTGTTAGTTTAATGGATTTTGTGGGTACATTCGCTATAGGCCCTCACGAGACCTTACTCGTCCACTAGGGCTGCCTAGGGGTTTAATGGGCCTGTTGTATATGCCAAATGCAACCGTGATCACCTAAGGAAGTGGTACTAGTTAGTTAGTGTAGTTGTTTATGCTTGAGGACAAGCATCGGTTTAAGTTAGGGGGTGTGATAAGTGGATTTTATATCCACTTGGAGCATTCTATATCGGCTTAAATTGATTCACTTGGCCTCAAGTTTGTTGTAGTTTTGATGTGTTTTGTTAAGTGTGCAGGATTGTAAGAATGTTGAATAAGGTTGCAATTTCCGTCAATTCTGGAGATGAATTCGAGTTTAAGAATGAACAATGGAGTCTTGTTGTGAGCTACCATGAAGGTTCCAAGGCAAGGAATTGAAGTATGGAAGCTTTGAGAAAAAGAACGAAAGGAAACGGAGGAAAAATGAAGAAAAAACGAAGGAAATAGCATGCTGAAAAATTTCCAACAGATTTGGAGCTAGGCCGCAGCCTAGCATGGCCGCTGTCCATGACGAAAATTTCACTTAAAACCCTCCATAACTTTCCTGTTTTGACTCTATTTGGTATTTTTGGTATTTCCTTGTTGGATAAAACTTCTAGGGCCTTTAAAAACATATTGTATCATTGTAAAATCATATCATCACATAGAAATACATATCATATCATTGTAACACAGTCGAGAGGTCAAGAACAAGAGGGGAAGCAACTCCCAAGGTGACGACAAGGAAGAATCACACTCAAGTTCAAGATCTAGGGTTTTTTATATTGTTTATTTTCTGAATCTTCAACTTAATACTTTGTTATCTATTGGATTTTTGTCAAGTATTCTATTCTCATTCATTAATTGTTTTCAGTTCTTTGTTTTAATTATGTTATCAATTGAACCCATGATGGTGCTAATTTCAATTATGAACTAAACACTTTCATGGGGTTCTAATGGAGTGTTTTGTGGATTCTAGTAGTTGATAGTTTTGACAACATATGCTTGTGATTGAAAATAAGGTTGCCTGACGTGGTTGTGTTAATTTATATAGATGCGTAGCTAACATCTATTTTGTCAATCTCTAATGAATGCGAAGGTGGATTTAGAGATTAGGGCTTGCCATGTTAGCATAGGCTTATGACGGCTTCTCCGCATATCGGTAGTATAGATTCGAAAGAACATTACTCCCCTATGTAGTTGATAGTGGAACTTGTGTTTTAAATTGATTATGTCACCCAATCTCATAGACATATAGTGATTTGGATGTAATTGATGCCCGTAAAACTTCTATCTTAATTGTAGATGATTTATGGATTGGTATGAGTTTATTGAAAGATAGCTTGTACTTCCTTCGTGTTCCCACTAGCTACCTTAATAATCACAGTGCATTGAGTCTTGACGGTTAATCTAGATGAAACAACTCATGAAGTTGGAACCCTATGTTTCTCTCGTATAAGTAAAATCACCTTAGTAAGTTTTTAGTAGTAATAATCTAGAAAACAACCCAAATTTGTTACTTCACCAAGCTATTATAATTTAGCCATACATTGTTGAATAGGCACATTTACGTATTTCACCGAGTCTTCGTGGGAACGATCCCTATTTATCCGTATTACTTTTGACTGCGTATACTTGCGTAGTTTTTTAGTGAACAGTCATATTAAACACTTTCTTACAAACAGCCATACTGATTGCATCACTATTGTCATTCTTCATTCCAAATGAATCACGACATCCTTGTCCTCATTCTGAAAAATAGAACAGTTCAGATTTACTTTATAAACATGTCAGCGTAAAAAATTCAAAGAATATCATTATGTCAGTATATGCATTAATATAATATATCAGTACATGTTTACTTTTTTTCAATCAATATAGTTCACGCACCCAATCAGCTCCACACAACAGCACTTCAACAGTTTCAGGTTTCAAACAAGAGCGATGCGGTTCGATCACTCTACTACCGGTGCTAAAAGTCGACTCTGAAGCCACAATACTAATAGGAATGCTCAATACATCAGATGCCATCTTAGACAAAACAGGAAATTTCGAAGCGTTTGCTTTCCACCAAGAAAGAACATCAAATTTTTAACTTGGAGGAATAATACTCTCACTCAAGTACTCTTCCAGTTCTGACTTTGTAGGCTCAATAATTCCACCACTCTCCCGAATAAAACTCTCAAAATCATTGATGCCTTTTGGTGTTTCAAGCTGTTCATTAAAGAAATTAGCATCGAACGAAGACACTTCACTTGATTCATTCCTTATCATATTAGCATCTTTCTCTTCCTTGCAATATTCTAAATACAGATAAGTTAAAGCATTTTTTAAGTATGTCAAATTTTTTTCTGAATCACTTGCAATTGGATAAAGGGTAGGAAAGCAAAACATTGGAAGTATCAGTTTAAAGCGTGGATCCATGACGGCACCAATCGACATCACTAAATTAGTTTCCCCCCCAATATTTTTCAAACTTCAATTCCATATTTCGTGCCATCTCTCGAATATGCAGATTTTGATCAATTGCCCTTTTGTCTATTATTTGTTTCACTCTCCTGACTTCTGATAAAAACAAGTTTGAAGTTGAATACTCCGAACCAGAGACAATTTTTGTGACATCAGAAAATACCTCAAGAAATGAGCAGACACCTACAACTCTTTCCCAGTCCCCTTAACTTGGTACATACTCTTTAAATCCCAGATCAGATGTGGAATAGATAAGAAAAGCATCTTTAAATTTGATAGCACACGATAACATGTTAAAGGTCGAATTCCAACGAGTTGCAACATCTAAAATCAACTTCTTACATTTCAAGCCTAATGACATGCAAATTTCAGAGAATTTAATTCTACGACCTTCCGAGGCTGCCACATATTTAACACCATCTCGAATTGTAACACCCCTAGATCCGGGGTCAACGATCCAGGTTGTTATGTCAATCTAAATTCCAATTTTATCAATTACCATCCCTGATTATTAACCATTTTACTAATTAATATTCAACATTGGCAGTGACCCCTAAATAAATAACATCCATCACGGGTTATAAGCTCAGAGCGAAAGCAAGACATTACTTAAGGTACCGGTACAAACGAAAGTTAAAAGTTATTACAAACCAAATGTTTCGTCTTAGAAAGGGGTTGATAATCCATCAAAAACTACTACCTGAGGTGATAGTGGGAACATGATAGTTTTCTGGTTTTCAAAAGTTTACACAAGTCATACTTGTACAAAAACCTAACCAGTCTAAGTTGGCAACCTATCCTACTAAGTCTTCTCACCTGAGGCAGGGGCAGTCGTGGTCCGAACAACCTACGAAACATCTGCGCGTTTCCCACGCGCTTCCTGGCGGTCAGACGGGTCCTTGCCATGCTTGCCTGTTGTTGTTTGTGATATATAAAGAAAACAAGTGTGAGCATAATTGCTCAACAAGATAATATTAGTAGTACTGTAAAGATACTTTATTTTTATAGAAAACGAGATAATGCCATATACTTTCATTTGTAGATAATAGAAATGTTCCCTGAGTCATTTTTAATCAAGAACGTTCTGGTTTTCAAAATCTTTTCAGGATGAGTTCAACACTGACAACACCATCGGTGGTGGAGCGCCTGGGCTTCCAATACAGCGTTGCAGCACAATTCCAATTGGAAAGAAGGGACTATTCCGGAACACCCCGGTACAAGGTGATCAGCCATTGTACCGTACAATCAACACTTCGCTACTAGTAGACGGGTGACGTACCTACTATAGAGGCCGTGGCCCGACCATCTATGGGTCTTATAATTGACTTGCCTACCTGCAAGTTTCTTCATCCAGTGCATATACCTTAATGGACAGGCCACCTGCCAGCTCTTACACTTCGGTATATGCACTTCCGGATGGGCCTGCGACTCGTAAGTCGCTTCCCACCCAAACATCCACTAGTCCCAAATTCAATAAACCAGCTTTGAAACCTTTTTAAATCATCACTTCCGAAAGAAAACATGGAAGTACATTCATCCCACAAGTTGATTGTTGTCAATCGATTTTCTCTACTTAGGGAATTCTTTTCAAAGTAGCTTGGGAGTTATTCGGAATTTTCTTAAGAAGTTTTAAAACCTAACCCCCCTTGATGAGGCAGGGTCACTGCGTTAATCACACTTTAGTTTGTAGCGAAGGGAGAAAACATTTTTTTGTACTCCCAAAGCTTTGGGTTCTCAAGTTTTGATAAGTTCGCAAGTCGTTGGGGTGGTTTCTACGAAGTATAGGTGATTATAAAAATATTTGAGAACCCCTGCTATTTTAAATATTTTTTCTGAAGGCTGGAAAATATATACAATAATTTTTAAAGGCCATAAATAATTTTTAAATAGGCCAGATAGGTTTTAAATAATTTTTAAATAATTTTTGGAATATTTAAATTATTTTTAAATAATAAATAAATAAATAAAAATTAATTAATTAATTAATAAATGAATAATTAATCATTAATTAAATAATTAAATAAATAAACTTTAAATGAATATTTAAATTAATATTCATTTATTTTAATAAATATTACAAATAATATTTATTAAAGAATTTCAAGACATAATAATTCCGATACTCGTAAAATTTAAATTATCGGACTTTACCCGATTATAGAAAATATACGCCTCCGGGGTTACCGGGTTTTACACAAAATACTCCGACTCCCGATTCATATCAAAAGTACTTACGCTCTACCCGAACCTTAATCATCATCATATATATACGCATACGTCATTGGGGGTTTATATATGCAGAAAACTTTACAAGTACTTTACAGAAAATCATGCATGCATAAATAAATTTTCTCACAAGATATATGTAAAACAGTGCATGCATTTATACCACAACAACAACAGTTTTTAAACATACTAAAAGTTTGGATATAGCAAACTTGCCTGACTGAATCTGTGGGGAAAGTACGCACATGCTAGGGTAACGATCTATAATCAATCAAGGAAATTGTAGGGTTAGTTTCGTATTCGAACCGTTTAACCTAGGCTTATTTAACGAAACTAATTTCCTCATGGAATTCCTAGTGTCCATGTTACACTTATATGCTTATGGTAGCGTTCCTTGACTGAATTAAAATTATCATTCTTATTCGGGTCGTGTTTCGAATCCGTTAGGTTTTATTCGTTTGTCCCCTAAAAGTAGTTTTCGTTCACGCACCCTTGATTCGAACATTTTTATAAAATTGAAAAATAAACCTTTTTATGAAATTCTTTTTCCCAGGCCTTCCTTATTGTACCTTGTATTATCTATCAATTTTTCATAACTCATGAACTTTTACAAGGTCCTCAATTAAGGCCTTAGAAATGCTCTTCTCTGCTGGAAATTTTCTTGCGCAGCTTCTACTCTTTGATTTTTATTAAATCGAAGAGTTCACTTTTTAACTCAATTCTTTTTGGGATGTCTTCCTCACTGTAAAATCTAACTACACAAGGGTTTTCATAATTTAACTCGAATTTTAAGTAGTCCGTTCATCACTGCAAAGTCAGTGGTTCTACCAGATTCGTTCGTTTAAACCGATTTTACTAAATCGAGCATAACTCTTATACCGTAAATCCGTTTTATGCGATTCAAATTATCAAATACTCTACAAAATCAAATCTACAAGTTTTCAAGCAATTTTGTCCAAAAACAACACTTATATAACTCGGGTAATTTTGCAATATGGTCTAACAAAATTTTGACATTATAACGGCTATAAATCGAATCTTACCAATTTTTGTACACTCCAAATTGTTGGGACAATCAGATCTTGGCACTGCGATTTTTTATACAATAAATTAACGAGTACGAATAGAAAAATCACCTTGTTAACGGTTGATTCCACGCTCTTCTATTGTATTCCCAAATTCCCTTGAGCGAATTGTGGCCTTCGTCTTCTCAAGTTAACCTCTCTTCTTGCTCCTGGGTTGCTACAAAATTTTTTCGACCAGCCCCCAGCAAGAAGAGAATAAGAATATATATAGGCTACAATAGGGATCATGGACAATTAGGTTGGGCCTTCTAATTACATCTTGAGCCTAGCCCAATGTAATTAAATATTAATTCAATCCACTAAAGAATTAATATTTGCACTACCCTTCCTAATACCGTAATTTAATTTATTAATTCAGTTCCAATATTATTTGCTTATTAAATTCCCCATGTTTAAAATATCGCATGTCCATTAATTAAATAAATTACTGATAATTCATTTAATTAATATCTTTTATCCTTGATCATCCACTCTACCTTTATTTAATTATGCCGGAATAAATCCACCTGCAGGGTTTCACATAATTAAATCTTTTTGAGCTTTCAAGGGGACATCATTAACCCGAATATTATCAGGACATGGATTCCTTCAATAAATAATATCCCACCATATATATTATTTCATCACCCAAAATATAATGAAATAAATCAAAAGAATTATTTCATATATAAATCAAAGCATGTAAATAATATATACGTGTCAATTATTATTTCCGGATTAAGAACCTAAGCATTAATAATAACATAGAATCTTAGTTCACCTTCTTAATCAGTATAAGGGAACAATTCTAAATTTGATCCTGTTCAATATACACAAAGTATACTAGTATTATTTATTAGTCAATATAAACTAATCTAAATAATACTACAGCCATTCCAGTGGATTGTCTAACTCCACCTGTGCTGTGAACCTTATTATATTATATAAACCGTATTTAATAATCTAATATTCTGTATCCCATTTGATACTAGATTATTCACAATATATAATATTTAGACAACATGTAAACATTTAAATGATTCTCAATTAAACCGGCCAGAAATAAATGTAAATACTTTAAATAAATATTTTCAGTATACACCAACAATCTCCCACTTATACTCAAAATATTCTATGAGTATATCAGTGTTTATTTAATCCACTATTACACAGAAAACTATATGTCCATCCATCTGACTCCTATCGCTTCCACATGCCTGTCAAAAACCTTGGCTGGCAAACTCTTTGTGAAAGGATCTGCCCGGTTGTCTTCTGATGATATGTGAGCCACAACTATATCTCCTCGCTTTACGATTCCTCGTATGAGATGATACTTACGTTCAATATGTTTAGCTGCTTTGTGATCTCGCGGTTCCTTCGAATTTGCCACAGCACCAGTGTTATCACAATACACTGTCAAGCTCCTAGGCAAATTAGGTACCACATCCAAGTCCAAAAGGAAGTTCCTGAACCATACAGCCTCCTTTGCAGCCTCAGAGGCCGCCACGTACTCGGCTTCCATGGTAGAGTCTGCAATGCATTTCTGCTTTACACTCCTCCATATAACGGCTCCACCTCCCAAAGTAAAAAACATATCCCGAGGTCGATTTCCTCTTATCCCTATCTGATTGGAAATCTGAATCAGTATATCCCAAAGGAAATAGATCTGAGGCCTTGTAAATTAACATATACTCCTTAGTCCTTCTCAGGTACTTGAGTATAGTTTTTACTGTACTCCAATGTTCCTGACCGGGGTTCGACTGATATCTACTAACCATGCCTACAGCAAAGCAGATGTCAGGCCTCGCACATAACATAGCATACATTAAGCTTCCACATGCCGAAGCATAAGGAACTGCTTTCATACTCTCTATATCCTTAGGTGTCGAAGGACACTGCTCCTTGGATAGAGCCACTCCATGCTTAAAAGGTAGAAAACCTTTCTTAGAGTTCTGCATGTTAAAACGAGCTAATACTTCATCAATGTAGGGCTCTTGAGATAAAGCCAGCATCCTTTTTCTTGCGATCCCTTATTACTTTGATCCCAAGGATGTATGCCGCTTCACCTAAGTCCTTCATTTCAAATTGTTTGAACAACCATGCCTTTACTGATGACAACATCTTAACATTGTTTCCAATGAGTAAAATGTCATCAACATACAGTACTAGAAAAACCACTGCATTACCCTCACTTCTCTTATACACACATGATTCGCTTGGACTTTGATCAAATCCATATGACTGGACTGTCTGATCAAAACGAATATTCCAGTCCCTAGAAGCTTGTTTTAGTCCATAAATAGACCTCTTAAGCTTACAAACAAGATGCTCTTGGCCATCCTTAATGAATCCTTTTGGTTGTTGCATATAGATGGTTTCCTCAAGACTTCCATTAAGGAAAGCTGTCTTGACATCCATTTGCCAAATCTCATAATCGAGATGAGCTGCTATAGATAAAAGAATCCGGATCGACTTAAGCATAACAACCGGCGAAAAGGTTTCCTCATAATCGATCCCTTCTTTCTGAGTATACCCTTTCGCAATAAGTCGTGCTTTCCAGGCTTTCACCTTTTTGTCAGATCCTCTTTTCTTCTTGTAGATCCACATACATCCAATGGGTTTTACACCTTTGGGTGGTTCCACGACCTCCCAAACTTGATTAGAATACATAGATTCCATCTCAGATTCCATTGCCTTTTGCCAAAGATCTGCATCTTTATCTAGAATTGCTTCTTCGTATGTCCTGGGATCCTCATCATGTTCACCAGAGACCAAGTCCGAGGACTCTCCCAAAAACATGAATCTATCAGGTTGTTGAACAACCCTCCCACTACGACGAAGCACCGGTGTGGTATTAGTGACAGGTTGTGCATTTTCTTGTGGTTGATCTACTTGTACTATTGGCACTTGGGAATTATCTGTCCCTCCCACTAGTTCCTCTAAAACGATACTACTCATGGGTTTGTGGTTCATTATATAGTCTTCTTCTAAGAATCTAGCATTGGTGCTAACAATGATATCTCGATCCCTAGGACTATAAAATGAATAACCTTTCGTTCCCATGGGATAGCCTACAAACAACCTTACTTCTGTACGAGATTCTAACTTGGTCACGTTCTTGTTCAGCACATGTGCTGGACAACCCCAAATCCGAATATGTCTTAGACTTGGTTTGCTACCAGTCCACAATTCTATTGGAGTCTTGGGAACCGACTTAGAAGGTACCAAATTCAGAAGGTAAGCTGCTGTTTCTATAGCATATCCCCAAAACGACTTGGGTAAATCTGAATAACTCATCATCGATCTAACACTCTCTAAAAGAGTCCGATTCCTTCTCTCTGCTACACCATTCTGCTGAGGTGTGCCAGGTGCAGACAACTGGGATGTGATCCCATTTTCTGATAAATATTCCCTAAATTCTCCAAGCAAGTATTCGCCACCACGATCTGATCGTAGTGACTTGATACATTTTCCAAGATGTCGCTTCTCCGCACTTGCTTTGTACTCTTTGAATTTTTCAAAGCACTCAGACTTACGGCGCAACAAATAAATGTACCCATATCTAGAATAATCGTCAGTGAAAGTGACAAAATACTCATAACCTCCTCTTGCTTGGATACTCATAGGTCCACATAAATCAGTATGAACCAATTCTAACACTTCTTTAGCTCTATTCCCCTTTGCTTTAAAAGGCCTATTAGTCATCTTACCTTCCAAGCAGGATTCACAAACCGGAAATGGCTCCACTGCCAACGAGCCTAATGGCCCATCTACTACCAGTCTTTGAATCCTCCTCAAGTTAATATGACCTAATCTTAAGTGCCAAAGATATGTTTGGTTCAATTCAGAAGGTTTCTTTCTTTTATTTGAGCTAGAAAGAATGTTATTAGTTTCCTTATGTTGCAGCATTGGTTGGATAGGATTAACAATATATAAATTGTCTTACAATGTACCAGAACATATAACTCGTTTATTCATCATAATAGAAACATTACGATCCAAACAAACATTATAACCATCCATGGCAAGTTTAGAAACCGAAATTAAATTCCTTCTAAACGAAGGTACATAAAGACAATTGTTCAAAACCAAAATCCTATCATCGCCAAAAGATAATGTAATTATTCCAACTGCAACTACTGCTACTTTCGTAGCATCTCCCATGAACACATATATCTCGCCATCTCTAAGCATTCTGGATTGCTGGAACCCCTGCATAGAGTTACAAACATGGTCAGTGGCTCCTGTATCTACACACCAAGTGCTCGTAGATATAGCCCCTATATATGTTTCTGTAACTAGAGAAAGAGACATACCAGTATTGTTTGTCTTCTTAGGAAGAGGACAATCCTGTTTCCAGTGACCTGACTGCTTGCACCTGAAGCACTTGCCCTTAGGCTTTTTCACACCACCTTGAACTCCCACTGTATTAGCAATCTTTCCAGCTTTCTGTGTCTGAGTCTTTTTCTTCTTCTTACCTTTCGGCTTAGATGAAGAAGCTTTCTCGGCCACATTCACTTGAACATTCTGCTTAAAGAGTCCTTCAGCTGCCTGAAGTTCTGTCATAAGTTCTGCGAGACTATACATCCTTTTGTTCATGGTGTAATTCAAGCGGAACTGCTCAAAACTTTTGGGCAAGCTCATAAGGATGATATCGATCTGGGTTTCCCCATCAGTATCAGCACCAAGGATCTCCATCTCATTCAGATGAGACATCATTCTGGGAACATGATCCCTTACAGGTGTTCCTTCAACCATCTGAGTGTTCATTAAAGCCTTCATTGCTACTTGCCTAGCAGCCCTATTCTGTTCTCCAAAAAGTTCCTTGAGATTAAAGAGCATATCTGAAGCAGTGGGCATAGCCTGATGCTGATGCTGCAAAACACCCGACATTGCTGCCAGAATGTAACATCGCGACATCTCATCAGCCTTAATCCACCGCTTATAATACTCCTTCTCACTTTCAGGAGCATCTTTAGCAGGCTGGTCTGGCTTGGGTTCATAAGTACAAAATTTGTACTCCTCAGCAGTCAACACTATGTCCAAATTACGTTTCCATTCAATATAGTTCGGTCCAGTAAGTTTGTTATCCTTAAGTATGGTGAATAGTGGATTAAAGCCCATAGTGATCTAATCCTGAGAATCATACATGTAACACATAATCAGATAGTTGCATAAATCTTAAATCCTATTGGTTTCCTCTAACAATTAATTAAAATTAATGCATTAATATTTAAACACCATAAGTATCTGGTACGCCACGATGGGTGACATATATACCACTTAAATTCGTTTAAATATTACTTCGGTCCTATTACTAAATAATACGCCACGTTAGAGTGGACTATATATTATTTTTCATAGCTAAGTGTATACCATTATTAAATCTTAAATTAATAAAAAGACTGGATACCACCATTAAATATTTCAAATCAATAATCGATAATAGGATAATTCCCAGATCGGGGGGAGCATTGTCAAGAGGCATCACTTAAGACCCCTTTCTAGACAGAATCATCCTTTCTCTCAATATCAAAATCTATATTCAATCAGTGGTACCCTTCTAATTAATTGAATTCTATGAAACTTGGTACGCCACTATGGGTGGCATGTATACCTTTCAATATTCGTAATTAATTTAGGAAGTTTGTTCTAGTAATATCCATAACACTATCTGACACCATAAATCATATGCCACGTTAGGGTGGACTATATACAATTTATATTCGTCTTAGTGTTAAATTACATACAAACAATAATGGAGACCGTGGGATTTAATTCCTAATTAATTCCCTCACCCACTTAGAATTTTTATTTAAAATTGAGGAATTTTATCTAGCATGCATCGCCTTATGTTATTTAATCGCAGTCCACATGTATCAAAATACACAAAACACATAACATAACAGCATGCTGTTCATGATTAAAGCATAATAAATAAATACTATGTCCATGTCGTCCTAATTATGTTAAACATGCAATTAAAAAAATAATTACACACATAATTAACAACACACATAACATAATTAATTAAATCAATAATCAAAAATCAGTGGAAAAAATTAAAATAAAATTTTCCACTATTATGGCCCCTTGAAAAAAATTTCCAGCCCTTTATTCTGCTGAAAAAACAATTTTCTGCCAAAAAAAATGCTGTTGCGCAACTCCTGCCTGCGTTACAGCCCTGGACCGCTGTCACGCATGTGCGTCATGCGTTACTGCCTGTTACAGACCTGTCACGCATGTGCGTCATGCGTTACTGCCTGTTTTCACTGGTAACGCATCCTGCACATGCGTTACAGGCTTCTGACCAGAAATTCTCACGCGCGCCGCCTCTCCTCTGTCGCCTGTTCTGAATCTCAATTGTTTTTCCAACAACCACTGTTCTGTAGTAATAATACGAACCAACAGCTACGCAGCGGACAAATTTTTGTCTCCGTTTCGATTTCCGATCGCACATAATTGTTACAAAATATCCGGATCTTAATAAAATCCAACAAACAATTACAAAAAAATAGATCTAATACAAAACTAATTTTGTAAATCTATTCTAACACGATCAACCCTCGTGTTTTACAACCACGATAAACCACGTGGAAACCAAACAAAATAACCACGATTAAACCACGTGGGATCCAAACACATAATTAAAATATACATGGCCATAATAGTGGATAACAACCTGCAAAACAGAATTATACAAGCCTACCACTATATACATGCATATATAATTACGACATGGACATCGTATCAAAAATCGCGGAACCATTGAACCAGACTCTTGATACCAATTGTTGGGACAATCAGATCTTGGCACTGCGATTTTTGATACAATAAATTAACGAGTACGAATAGAAAAATCACCTTGTTAACGGTTGATTCCACGCTCTTCTATTGTATTCCCAAATTCCCTTGAGCGAAATGTGGCCTTCGTCTTCTCAAGTTAACCTCTCTTCTTGCTCCTGGGTGGCTACAAAATTTTTTCGACCAGCCCCCAGCAAGAAGAGAATAAGAATATATATAGGCTACAATAGGGATCATGGACAATTAGGTTGGGCCTTCTAATTACATCTTGAGCCTAGCCCAATGTAATTAAATATTAATTCAATCCACTAAAGAATTAATATTTGCACTACCCTTCCTAATACCGTAATTTAATTTATTAATTCGGTTCCAATATTATTTGCTTATTAAATTCCCCATGTTTAAAATATCGCACGTCCATTAATTAAATAAATTACTGATAATTCATTTAATTAATATCTTTTATCCTTGATCATCCACTCTACCTTTATTTAATTATGCCGGAATAAATCCACCTGCAGGGTTTCACATAATTAAATCTTTTTGAGCTTTCAAGGGGACATCATTAACCCGAATATTATCAGGACATGGATTCCTTCAATAAATAATATCCCACCATATATATTATTTCATCACCCAAAATATAATGAAATAAATCAAAAGAATTATTTCATATATAAATCAAAGCATGTAAATAATATATACGTGTCAATTATTATTTCCGGATTAAGAACCTAAGCATTAATAATAACATAGAATCTTAGTTCACCTTCTTAATCAGTATAAGGGAACAATTATAAATTTGATCCTGTTCAATATACACAAAGTATACTAGTATTATTTATTAGTCAATATAAACTAATCTAAATAATGCTACAGCCATTCCAGTGGATTGTCTAACTCCACCTGTGCTGTGAACCTTATTATATTATATAAACCGTATTTAATAATCTAATATTCTGTATCCCATTTGATACTAGATTATTCACAATATATAATATTTAGACAACATGTAAACATTTAAATGATTCTCAATTAAACCGGCCAGAAATAAATGTAAATACTTTAAATAAATATTTTCAGTATACACCAACACAAATATACATCCAAGACATTAGACAACCACACAACCACAATGTCATTTTAAAATCCTCAAAGGTTACAAAAATCAGTGGTATCATTACTTTATCAACATCCAAGATTTTCATAACATTATAGAGTTTATAACTTCAAGAATCACTTAAACATGCACAAACTTTCATCCAAATTCCATATAAATCTTAAAACTCAAAACTTAAGGTGGTTGAGATATTTTATACCTTTCTTGGAGTGTTAAGAACCTTGAACAAGCTTGGTGGACCTTGGTTTGGCCTTGTTTGGTCTCTAGGAAGTTAAAACTCAAAGATCTAAACAAGAAAACTCATGAATGTTACTATTCATCATCCTCTTCTCCAATTTTTTTCACCTAGCAAACCTTGGAATTAAATCAAGGGAAAATTACCTTACCTCTTTCTTACCTTAAGGAAGCCTTCGGAATTATCTTGAGATTTTAGAGGAAGTGGAAATGGGGGTTTGATTTTTGAATTACTTATTGGCCTAGAAAGGGCCGAATGGTTGTTCTTGAGGGGGGAGGCGATTTGCTCTTTGCTTGACTTGTAAAATGTGATATAATGATATGCATGGGGCGTATATAGGTCTGATATATCAGCCAACACAAAAGTCCAATGCTAAGTCTAGCTCACTATTTTACTTTTTGAATTTGTGGTGTCCTTTTTCCATGAATTATGAACCATGTTTCTAACTAGTTCGTTGGTTTGTAACTAGATGAGACCTCACTTGGTTTGGTTGTCCCTTTGACTAGTCTTGCAAGTGTTTTGCATGGATTATGCATGGAAGCTTGCCACCTTATTCATTCTCCAATTTATTTCCTTAATTTCCATGTCAACCTTAATTAATCCTTGAAATATTCTTTATGTAGAAATTCTCAATTTATTCTCAATATTCCAATCCTTCCACCTTAATATGTCAACCATACAGAATTTCAAAATTTAAATCTCTTGGCCTCGTCATCATTTTCATATTTATTTATTTCTCGTAAAAATATAGATCTTAGCAAAGTATGATTTTTCGAATTCTGACGGCTTTTGCATACACTTATTTTACTTATATAATCTTAATATGGAATTAAAATTCTCAAATTTCCATTTCATAATCATGGATATTATTTGTGTTTCTTACATATCGGGATTACTATTTATCCGGGTCTTTTCTACAATAGTACAAAAATTAGGGTTATTACACGAATTCTGTCCACTATTTCCTTAGTTGGTTCTAAACCATCTTGCACACATAAGTTCAATATATGTGCACAACATCGTGCATGGAACATTTTCCATCAATTGATAATTTCTTTCTAAGACTAAAAGTATGTTTTAAATATCGTAAAGCAACATCATTTGCAGCAGCATTATCAACTGTTAATGTCCCAATTTTATCAATGATCCCCCACTCATTCAAACACTTAAATAAAGCCTCTGAAATGACAAATCCACTATGTGGGGGAGGGACATTACAGAAATTCAGAACCCACATGTTAAGCTTCCAATTGGAATCAATCCAATGACCCGTGACAACCATGTATCCTAATTTTTGATGTAACGAAGTCCACATATCAGTAGTAATGTTAATTTTCCTAATAGATTTAAAATTTTCTCTTAATTTATCCCTTTCAATTTCAAAAGTACTAATATAATCCTTTTTAACAGCCTACCTACTAATTTTCTGCCAATACGGGGTAGCTGTTCGCATAACCATGTCAAACATAAAACTATCGACATGCCTAAACGGTAATTCATTTACCAAGATATAATGAGAAATGATTTTTCTCATAAGAGCATGATCATATTTAAAATTACCAAGTGTTACCTCAGAAGATAAGGTATCGCTAAGTTGAAACTGAATTACTGCTTGGTTCGTTTGTCCATGTGCAGCCCGACACTTATCCACGTGCATGTTCAACGTTGTTGTGCACCCCGTACTCCCACATTTCATTCTTGTTTTGCAAAATTTACAAATTGCAATTTTGCGCTTGTTCTCCTCAACAACGTCTAAATGCGGCCAACAACGAGCTTTCTTCTGTCTTGGCTTCTTCTGATAAGGCTGATTAGATTGCTGAGTTTCAAGGCTGTCACCTTTTCTTTTTCTTGAAATTTCCTCCTGTTCAGATGTGCCTTTATCATTACAACCGTCTTCAGATAACGATTCATCGCCAAGACTTCTTACTTCTTCAAATTCAGCATTTTCTGGAATAATTTTAATTTGTTTCTTATTTTTGGAAGATGCCATCCGAATCTGCAATATAAATAAACATAATTCAAACATAAGTCAAAGTATAAACTTTAAACACAAAGTTTAAGTCATTGCTAATTGTTCCTTATTTTACAGTTACGACAACAGAAGGATGTTCTTGGCTGCTATTGTTTTCTTAATCATATTCGATTAGTCTGAGTTTTCTACATATCAATTGATTGTACAAGAATTCCAGTAGTGTATTTTCGTACTAAATCGCAAATTCAGTTAACACTGGATCATGAAACCTCAAAGGTAGTATAACAACATGAGCAGCTCAACCTAAAATACACTATTAATCAGAAACACCGTACAAAATACAGCTATATAACACATTAACACTTAATTAGAAGTCAAAACGAATAGAAAAATAATATTTGCATACAATAAACAGTGATTGAGACTTACAATATTGAGACTCGAGAGTGGATTGGGAGAGAGCTTAGAGTATGAGAGAGAGAGAGAGAGAGAGAGAGAGAGAGAGAGAGAGAGAGAGTATAAGTCGATAGAGTTAGTACTTAGTAATTAGGGATTTATAGTATTAGAGTTAACTAGATTGTTACCCTTTGCACGATGACTTTATACAGATTTATAAATTTAATATTAATTTTATTATTTTTTATTTATAGTTGGACCATAAAATACATAAATTTGAAACACTAAATTTGATCATCGAGAAATATTTTTTAAAAAATAGAGACAACAATTCGTGATTTTACTAAAATATTTGTATATTCTAAGATAAATACCCCATAAATAATTCTTGATTTCTAATATTATTTAATTGGTTCCAAAAAATACCAATTAAATAATTAGTGGGTAAAAATAATAATTTTTTATTTTTGTAAATAAAAGAAATAATTGTTTTTAAAATTAATTTGGTTGGAGATCTTAATAGAACACTACTATATTGTCTAGTACTCGTAACTAGTGCTTCGTCCCGGATTATTGTTTCTATATTTTTAAAAATATTTCTCGACGATCCAACCGTACGGATGTCAAGATATATCTAATTAAATGATATTCTCAAATTTTCAAAAAATAAAAAAATTAATTTGGTTGGAGATCTTAATAGAACACTATTATATTGTCTAGTACTCGTAACTAGTGCTTCTTCCCAGATTATTGTTTCTATATTTTTAGAAATATTTCTCGACGATCCAATCGTACGGATGTCAAGATATATCTAATTAAATGATATTCCCAAATTTTCAAAAAATAAAAAATTAATTTGGTTGGAGATCTTAATAGAACACTACTATATTGTCTAGTACTCGTAACTAGTGCTTCGTCCCAGATAATTGTTTCTATATTTTTAAAAATATTTCTCGACGATCCAACCGTACGGATGTCAAGATATATCTAATTAAATGATATTCCCAAACTTTCAAAAAATAAAAAATTGATTTGGTTGGAGATAATAGAACACTACTATATTGTCTAGTACTCGTAACTAGTGCTTCGTCCCAGATTATTGTTTCTATATTTTTAAAAGTATTTCTCGACGATCCAACCGTACGAATGTCAAGATATATCTAATTAAATGATATTCCCAAACTTTCAAAAAATAAAAAATTAATTTGGTTGGAGATCTTAATAGAACACTACTATATTGTCTAGTACTCGTAACTAGTGCTTCGTCCCAGATTATTGTTTCTATATTTTTAAAAATATTTCTTGACGATCCAATCGTACGGATGTCAAGATATATCTAATTAAATGATATTACCAAATTTTCAAAAAATAAAAAAATAATTTTTTTGGAGATCTTAGTAGATCACTACGATTCTCACTAGTACTACTAACTACTGCTTTGTCCAATATTATTGTTTCTATTTTTTTAAAATTATTGCTTGACAATCCAACCGTACGGATGTCAAGATATATCTAATTTAATGATGTTTCCAAATTTTCAAAAAATAAAAAATTAGTTTGGTTGGAGATTTTAGTAGAAAATTAGGGTGCTGATATTTGCACACCCTAAATTGATGGTTGCACATCCTAAATTATTTGCTTGACCTGATTATCCTTATTTTATTTCATAATGTCCACTTTGTCCTCCCAGTCAAGCATTTGCTTGATTAGAATCATTTTTTATTTAATTTGATTCGTGCAATTATATTGTAACTCTTTTTTAATTTTTCTTATCTTATTATAAATATGAAATATGAAAAAAAAGTTGATTTTTTAGAAACATTTAGTGAAAAAATAAAGATGTGTTATTAATTATCATAGAGAATATTAATTATAGTAAAATATTATAAAATAATAATAATAATAAATTAAAAAAGAGTAACACAGTTGGTGTGAAACAAAGAATAATACAAGCAAAGAAATTGTAATTTCTTTTAAATCATATCTGCAGGACTTTTTAAAATCCTATACAATTAAAAATTATAAATACAAATGATCACATTAAGATAATATGCTTGATTTTCTTTTTTTTAAAGTTAAAAAATTTAATAATAAAAAGATATACGGTATCTATAAAAATAATTAAAAATTGTAATACGGGTTTAAATGGTTAATTTTTTATTTTTTTTATTATATGCTTGCTTTACTTGAGTTTAACTTAAAGAATTATTTGATTAAAATAATATATAGAGTTTACTTAGAGTAATATATTTCTAGAGTTTAACATAATGAAAATTTTAATATGGGGTTTCAATCAATTTTGATTCAAAAATTTAATACAATTTATTTAGACACAGATGATTTAGCAAAAAAAAACAAGCAATAGAAGTTGACAACAAATTAAAGCAAAGAGAAAGATTAAGGATATTTTGGTCAAATACACTAAAAGGATGTGCAACCATCAATTGAAGGTGTGCAAACATCACCACCTTTAAATTAACTAGTATTTCCACTTACTTATTTTTTTAAAGAAATAATGGAAACATGTAATTTAGTAATCATCATTAAACACATGTGTGGCATGTAACCCGGTGGTTGGAGTTGTGTTATGTAACTGGGTGGTCATGGTATCGAATCTTGTTTGTTGCAAATCTTCTATGTATATTTTTTCTATCAATATATAAAATATATATAATAAAAATAGTAATCATTAGCACTAGGTTTTATGTAATTATTATGAATCATTTTTAATCATTAGTAATCATTAGCTTCTTTCTTTTTTATATGTACATTATTATTTTCTTCATTGTTAACTTAGTTTATTTAATTATTATAATCATTACCAACCATAATTATTATATTCATTGTCATGATAATTAGTTAATCACTGCCCAATTATTTTGGTTTGTCTTGATGGATCTGTTGCTTCATAAATCGCAGTAGTTCTTTATGTTCGGTAAAATTATTTTAATTTTATTTTAAATAATTGTTTTAATTTTGTTTTAAATAATTGTTAATTAGTTAAAATAAAATCTCACCTCGAAATCTTTGGTATAATTCGCCTAAATTAGAAATTAAGGAAACGCAAAAAATACATAGTCTCTCTGGATCGATATCTCAAATATTAAAATGATGAAATTGTGCTCGTGCAATTTTAATGTTTATTAAGATCTCCAAGCAAATTAATTGTTCGCTAACAACTTGAGCTCGGATCGAACTCGGCCCGGCTCAAGGCTGTTCGTGATCAACTCGAGTTCGGCTCAGTTCGGTCAAAGCTCGGCTTGGTTCGTTAAGAAATCAGCTCGGTTTGTTAAGATCAAAATTCGGCTCGGTTCGTTAAAGTCAAAGCTCGACTCATTTCGATCAAAGCTCGACTCGACTCGATTCGTGAACGCCCCTTGTCAATATTGTTTGAAAATTGGTTATTTTAGTTTGCGACTGTAATGCTTTGTTCGATAAGCAAAAGATTAGAGTGGGCCAGCCAGTCGTCTTCTACTTATCCTCCTCCGTCAAAATTGTTGATACGGCGTCGTCGCTCCATCCGATTCCGAAACTCACCGTCTCCTCAATTAACTTGCCAAACACTAATTTTAATTCCTCAGCAACTTCAAACTTCAATGGCCGCTTCTTCCATTTCTAGGTCAGTTAGACTCTTCAATTCTACTAGTTGCTGCTAAGTTTTATGTGCTGACTTTTCGTATTAACTGTTGATTTGATTGCTTTGCTTGCAAAATAGTGACGGTGATGTTCACACTGCTGGTTTCAATTATGCGGAGATTATTGTGATTCGTCATGGTGAGACGGAGTGGAATGCTCATGGCAGAATTCAGGTTTATATATATGTTTTACCTGTTTTTAATCTCCAAAAATGAAACCCGAGAATTTTGTTCATTTATCGAGATTATTAATTTCGTTATACACTGTCTGGGACCGCTAAAAAATACTTATTAGCTGCCCTTAAAACAATGTTTGTTATGCTGGCTTTAGGCACTTGCTTAGCATTGCAATTCTAGTTTTTCGATTGATCAATTTATTTATCATCTACTTACCATCATTTATTTATGTGCATCACTTTTCATATGTTTTGTATTTACAACTTGTACAATACGGCCTAATTTCAATGCAAGTTGTACTTGTTTGTGTTACTATCTTGAAAACATAAGAGTATGTGCAGTGGTGTGCTAAATATAGTGCTATATCTATATTTTGACACCAAAAACATAATTTATATATTCAGTGGTGTGCTAAAGTTGTGCTAAAATAGCACAATATCATAGATGGTGCTATATTTGCCAAATTACAAAAAAAAAATTGAAAATAGAGAAGGAAATAGATAAAGTGAACAAAATTTGTATTCATAAAGTGTGAGCTAGCTGAGAAAGTTAGTTAAATTTAGAACTATGCATTGGAACCATGTTACTGTTTTAGGGTATTTACTATCTATATATGCATCAAGTAGAACTTATGAATTTAGGCAAGGAGATTAAGCACTATGCTTGTCTTAGATTATTTTCTTCCATAATTATTTTCCAAAATGAGTTTCACGTGGACTTTGATACTCATTTATTTTTTTCGCCAGGGACATCTTGATGTCAATCTAAATGAGGTTGGAAGACAACAAGCGGAGACAGTGAGTTGTGCATTTGTGCCACTGTTATGTATCTTCTTTAACTATTATCTTATTTTAAATATTTTTGTAAAAAATTTCATGTTTCCTCACAAAGGTGGCTGCAAGACTATCCAAGGAACCTAAAATTTCTGCAGTTTACTCATCCGACCTAAAAAGAGCTCATGAGACAGCAGAGATAATTGCAAGAAATTGTGGTGAACTTGAGGTATGCATCAAATCTTACTAATTAGGTATGCTATTCTTGTTTTTTACTGCTTCTAGTCGAGTATGTTAGAAATTGAGTGCACGGAGGCATTTAGAACTGTATATGTTGATGAATCGTTTGGAACTAAGTTCCAAAATAAAGTTGCTGTCTTTTCTTATTAGCACATAGAGAATGTAGGATGTTCCTGATAACATCTGATTGAAATCGAATCGTTATAGTTGGATCAAACAGCTTGTCCAAAATCTGCTTTAAATTTTCAAAGATGGATGGAATTGCAAACTTGGCTTTTATTTAAGCTAGGATCACTTACTTGGGACCAATATTATGTAATCCCTACATTCACAAGAAAACCTTTTCCAAATAGTAAGGATCAAACTACTATCACGAACGTAGGACTAGGAATCCTTCTCCAAGTATGTATCTTCGTCTCCCGGCTCTCTCTCTGTGTTATGTAAAGTGTTCCTCTGTTTAATTATGATAGAATGTGTTTATATAGGCCACAGGAGTCTTTTCCAGCAAGAAACTACCCAAAATACAACTTAAAATCGAAATAGAATTTTTTTCCAGGATCTTTGCCACGCTACGGCGCGCCAAACCGCGCCACGGCGCGCTCCTGCATGCTGCCACGCGCTCCTGCGCGCCCTCCATGCGCCGCGGCACGCGCTGAAACTGCCGGAATGCTGATTTTTGTCATTTTCTTCGTTTTAACTCCTTTTTCTTCCGTTTCTTTTGCACGAGTTGCGGCTCTTCAACTTCTTGGCTCAAGACTATCATAGCACCATAGGAAACGTCTACATCCTTCACTCCAAAATCAAAGAAAACGCCAACCCTAACCGAAGTATATAATCCTGCACAACTAGACAAAACATATCAAAAACACAACATACTTGAGGCCAAGTCAATCAATTCAAGCCGATATGAAGCGTTCCAAGTGGATATGAAATCCCTTTATCAATCCTTATCTTCAGTAAAATATCTTTCTTAATATCACTTGTACTTGAGTTTTATAATTATCCTCGTGCGGCAAGGACCTGATAATTGGTTAACGGTATTATAATTATCCTCGTGCGGCAAGGACCTGATAATTGGTTAACTGTATCTACTATCCGATAACAAAAATTAGTTCGGAAGTATTTCATTTTAGAGAGAATTACAATGTGGTGGCCGTATTTAACACAAATTCAAAACTGTGGCCAAATTTTCAAGTTTGCAAATTAATGGCCAGTTTTTATTTATGTTTTTTAAAAGAATGGCTCCTGCTAATTCGTGAACGTGAAAGGGAGCCATTCTTTTAAAAGGTGGAAATAAAATTTGGCCATTCTTTTAGAAAAAAGTTAGCGGGAGCCATTCTTTCAAAACACGGAAACTAAAGCTGGCCATTAATTTGTGAACTTAAAAATTTGGCCACATTTTTGAAATTCGGTGTAAAATACGGCTATCACTCTATAATTTACTCTTCATTTTATGCATGTTTCAGGTTATTAAAGATCGTGACCTTCGGGAAAGACATCTAGGAGCACTTCAAGGTGTTGTATATCATGATATATCGAAGATCAACCCAGAGGCACACGAAGCTTTTGTGTCTAAAAGTTTAGATCAAGAAATTCCAGTATGTACATGTAAAATAACCAGAGTTAGTTTGATAATGTTTTATTCATGTTTCCGGGCTTTTTGTCGACAATTATGCATATAAGTGTTTCTGTAGTATTGACCAGATATTGTCTTTGCTGGCCCAAATTTGATGATTGTTTTTACATTTAGGAAAAAAACTTTTATCCCTCTGACCATTTAGTATTTTATATTACCTCACTACTTGAACAATCCCATGATCCATCCCTAAGCAAATAAGTTGGCTTGGAGATTGGAGAAGAAATTACTTATATTGTAGCTGTAGGCTGAGAGCTGACTAGACATGTTTTATTTAGATAGCAACTCACATATGTAAAAACTACACACACTGATTAGCAGCGAAGATGTAAAAAAACTTATGACTTATGAGCGTAAAGAGCTACAGAAAAGTAAGTGGTATATTTATAATTTTGATCTCCCAACTACGTAAATCCAAGTCTCCCGAATTCAATAAGAACCACGTAATGGTCCTTTAAAGAAAAGTTATAATACAACACCCTAAACTACCTCCCACTTGTTGATTTTTGTTGTCAACAGTTCAACATTAAAAAAGAAAAGGTAACTGAAATGTATTAATATTCTTAAAGCAAGTCGCTCAGCAAAAATAAAGTCATTTAGCAGTGAGAAGCCTAAGATAATGTCTTTGAATTATGGTATGAAGCCATCTTGTTTACTATTCCAAACTAATATTGGGTTGCTATCCATGCTTTCTTGATAGCAGCTTATATGTCTTATTTAACCTTCTGCAGCTTCTTTTTTATCTTGTGTAACCTCTAAAAGACGAAACCAGCTGTTTTACCTATATTGTGAGTGTTTTCGCTATTAACCTATTATCTTAAGGTACTTTGTAGATATGACAGTTTAGTATTTTCAGCTATTGAGCTTGCAAGAATGGTGCTCTTTGCCATGATACCCTTTTCTTCTCTTTTGAAGTCATGGGAAATGTAATTATGATACCCTTTTCTTCTCTTTTGAAGTCATGGGAAATGTAATTAATCTATTGTGTTAGCTTGAACTTGAAGTACACTGGAGTTCTTAATTGCCATTTTACTATTTTATTCCGTACACAGGGTGGCGGAGAGAGTCTTAATCAACTTTTTCTACGTGCTACGTCTTGTTTGCAGAAGATTGGAGAAAAACACAGAGGTATAAGTGGATTCATAGTCACACACTTACACTGGTGATAGTATGGGTATGTTTTATGATACACTAACACTACCACTGTTGCTAATTGCTATTGTAGGGCAGCGAGTTGTTGTAGTCACTCATGGCGGTGTCATCAGAGCACTTCACAGGCGAGCCACAACACATCACCGAGTGGGGAAGGTATTGAATACATCTGTCAATGTGTTTCACTTGTCTGATGGGGGTAAATGGACCATTAAAACCTGGGGTGATGTTAGTCATTTAAGCAAAACAGGATTTCTGGAATCCGGTTTTGGTGGTGATAGCAATTCTGGGTAGTTTCCCCAAATTAGTATACAAAGGGCAATTTAATTTGAAGAGCTATATGAAACCTTTCAAGGCATACAAATTGATACAACCTAATTCATTCTCTGCGTTTCGATCTTGGATTTTACATTATGATGACTCTAAATATTCTTATTCTTGATCGATGCAAGTTCCCCAGATATTTAACATTGTACACAACTTATCTAAAAGGAAGATGTACCCCAATGTAATTTTAAATGCTCTTGGGATTGCAAGATATATTATCTCTTTTCTGAAAAATGGGTAGAAGATGTTTCTGTTGCATGACCATGTGCAACAGCACAGGCTTCACAATTGACATTTATTTATCATGACCCTGTGCATGCTTATTGTTTATCTTGTTTTCTGAAATAAATCAATACCTGTGGAAGTTGGGTGATGTTGACCAACTGCTGGCTTGTCACATGGCTTGGATATTACGTCAATGTTATAAAAAAAAAATGTCAATATTATATGAACTCTTAAGCACTAAGATTACTGCAATTGATAGTGCCAGCAGTCCTTGCTTCAACTAAGGGCGTATGTATACATATTTATTGTTTTTGTTTCTTAGTTTTAGGTCTTTCTAAGCAAACTCTTCTCTAGTTTAATGTTTGTTGAACTGGAAGTATGGAATGCTTAAAAATTAAAATGTGGTCCTTATTGGAATAGCTGTTATCCTGTTGTGCCATCACTATGTTACGTTAGTCGACTCAATCTTGTGAATCACAATGCTGGCTTTGCCTGCTAAAAAATCATCACCGGTATTACGTTTTCTGCATTTGTTCGAAACTGCGGTGCTGAAATGTTTATTGCTTTCTTAAACGGCTAGGTGCAGAAACACACTATTGCACACTACTTTTAAAGAAAATTATCAACCAATTTTAGGAGAAGAAATATATGCAAGTCAACAAAGGAAATGTATCATATGTATTTGAGTTTGACCATTGGAGGGGGAGGATCCAAATCTACTAGAGCTGATTTTGCATGGAGATGCAATGTACTTGACAACTTGGTGGACGGAGATATATCCGTGAACTTTTGCATTTCACTCTTTTTGTTCGACGTTGACACAGTTTTTATACTTCTGGAAATTAGATAACTTAAATTTTCTTGTCGACAAGAACTGCATTAGATTTTAAACTTAAAAAAAAAAAAAAAAAAAAAAAAGAGTTCAAGAATAATGATTTGGCCTTGGAAGAGAGTTTTTGCAAGTACAGTAAAACCTCGTTAAATTAATACTCGATAAATTAATAATTTCTCTAAGTTAATAAGTTCTTTCGATCCCAACTTGGGTCAGTTCAAAAAATGATCAATTTCGATAAGATAATAAGATAATAATTTTTTTGAAAATCCTATATAAATATATGGTCCAAATAATATTATAAATTAATAATTCCTTTATAATTATAAAAATATATGTATTATCATTTTGTAAAATATGATTCTAGAGTTCTTAAAATTTGAATCTATATGAAATTCATCTTTAACCATCTTTGTTGCATCCAAAAGTTCGAATATGGTATTTTCGTAAATCATTATAAAATTATTAATTAATGTTTTTGATGTCTTGGGTGCTTCTTTACGTGAAAAAGGTTAAAAAAAAAGTGTTGTTTTATCCTTGATATCATCTAAATATACATGAATAATTACTTTTAATCTCGCAAATACTCATTAAATTTATAAACAATATATATTGAATTAATTGAATTAAGTGTAAAACATAAATTGTACAATTCATTCGATTTAAATGTATATAATTGGAAATTAATTTTCTTTGATGTAAAAATTTCTCTATAAATTAATAATTATTAATTTATCGATTAATTAATACCTCTCTAAATTAATAGAATTCTCGAGTCCAAACTATATTAATTTACAGAGGTTTTACTGTAAATGTAAGAAAGCTCTTACTAGGAAAAGAAAAGAAGTGCAAAACTCTTATAACTATATGTAAACTGGTTACTTCTTATATATTGGTAAGAAACAAATTTATAAATTGGGTTCATGCAATCATCAATATATATATATATATAAAGGAGGATACGCGGGCACTTAGGTGGCGCTTTAAGATCGTCTCAATCTATTTTTCTAATTTTTCTATAGTTTTAGAATTTTAAATACTAATAATTAAAAAACTCTCTTTTATCATATTAGAAATAGAAGAGGTGATATAAGAATTTAAGTTAAGGGGAAGAAGAGTTCGAGTTTATAAAAAATCATCAATATCTATTATATATATAAAGGAGGATACGCGGGCACTTAGGTGGCGCTTTAAGATCGTCTCAATCTATTTTTCTAATTTTTCTATAGTTTTAGAATTTTAAATACTAATAATTAAAAAACTTTCTTTTATCATATTAGAAATCAATATATATATATATATATATATATATATATATATATATATATATATATATATAAAGGAGGATACGCGGGCACTTAGGTGGCGCTTTAAGATCGTCTCAATCTATTTTTCTAATTTTTCTATAGTTTTAGAATTTTAAATACTAATAATTAAAAAACTCTCTTTTATCATATTAGAAATAGAAGAGGTGATATAAGAATTTAAGTAAAGGGGGAAGAAGAGTTCGAGTTTATAAAAAAGACATATAAATTAACATATTTAAAGTAGAATCAATATATATATATATATATATATATATATATATATATATATATATATATATATATATAAATGAGGATACGCGGGCACTTAGGTGGCGCTTTAAGATCGTCTCAATCTATTTTTCTAATTTTTCTATAGTTTTAGAATTTTAAATACTAATAATTAAAAAACTCTCTTTTATCATATTAGAAATAGAAGAGGTGATATAAGAATTTAAGTTAAGGGGGAAGAAAAGTTCGAGTTTATAAAAAAGACATATAAATTAACATATTTAAAGTAAAAAAGACCTGCAAATTTATAATCAACCCGAACTCCAATTTGTAGAGAACACATACTAGAAAAGGAATCCAAATGTATCTCTCTCTATATATAGTCAATTCACAATTCTTATTTGCAATTAACGTATTCGAAGTAAAAAATATTTTCAAGTTTGTAGGGAACGAGAATTCTAATATATATATATATATATATATATGTATGTATGTATATATATATTTAAAGTAAAAAAGACATTCGAATTTATAGAGAATTCAAATTTATAAGTCGAATTTTCGAAAAGAATTTATTGGAAAATTCAAATTTATAATTAGGCATTCGAACTTATGATGAATTGAAAAAACAAGTGTTTTAATAGCTATATAAAGTCTTCATGATGCTCAATTTTGTATTTTGAGGTATATATATATAAAGGAGGATACGCGGGCACTTAGGTGGCGCTTTAAGATCGTCTCAATCTATTTTTCTAATTTTTCTATAGTTTTAGAATTTTAAATACTAATAATTAAAAAACTCTCTTTTATCATATTAGAAATAGAAGAGGTGATATAAGAATTTAAGTTAAGGGGGAAGAAGAGTTCGAGTTTATAAAAAAGACATATAAATTAACATATTTAAAGTAGAATCAATATATATATATAAAGGAGGATACGCGGGCACTTAGGTGGCGCTTTAAGATCGTCTCAATCTATTTTTCTAATTTTTCTATAGTTTTAGAATTTTAAATACTAATAATTAAAAAACTCTCTTTTATCATATTAGAAATAGAAGAGGTGATATAAGAATTTAAGTTAAGGGGGAAGAAGAGTTCGAGTTTATAAAAAAGACATACAAATTAACATATTTAAAGTAGAAAAGACCTGCAAATTTATAATCAACCCGAACTCCAATTTGTAGAGAACACATACTAGAAAAGGAATCCAAATGTATCTCTCTCTATATATAGTCAATTCACAATTCTTATTTGCAATTAACGTATTCGAAGTAAAAAATATTTTCAAGTTTGTAGGGAACGAGAATTCTAATATATATATATATAAAGTAAAAAAGACATTTGAATTTATAGAGAATTCAAATTTATAAGTCGAATTTTCGAAAAGAATTTATAGAAAATTCAAATTTATAATTAGGCATTCGAACTTATGATGAATTGAAAAAACAAGTGTTTTAATAGCTATATAAAGTCTTCATGATGCTCAATTTTGTATTTTGAGGTAATGCGTAAGTTTTTGTCTACCTTTTAGGTTTTCAAGGATTTCTTTTTCTTTTTTTTTTTGATGTTAGGTTTTCATGGATTTCATAACTGTGATTTCATAGTATAAATTTGGAAGACATGTTCGTGTATTACTAACATTGTATTGTTTGTTTTTTTTTAAAAAAAATATTATACATTCATATATCTATGTTAGTAGTGCTTATTTATTTGATTATAAATTCTTATGTGTGTAAATTGATCACAAATTCTTATGTGTAAAAATACTCATCTTTTCTTTTTTACTTTAATTATATGTTTTAATTATTCTATATTTGTAAATTACTGTCTTTCAATATCCCCATTATTTTATTTATAAATATTATTATATCTCATCTTCATATCTCGGTAGTACATCATATTTATTGATATTTATTTACCGAAGGAGTTGAACGAGTTTTTGGTTTAGTTACTTTTTAGATTGGTTTCGGAAAACCCCTTTAACTGAAGGTGGGAGCGGCATTCCTAAAAATCGATTTTGTGAAAAACTTTTAAGCAACTCAACGAGATGTGTATGAATTGATCATGGATGGATTTCTGTACATAAAGCAAAAGGGCTTCTCTTCATATGCTACTATTATTTTGGTTTGATGCTGCCTCAAGATCGTTTCAAAATTTTCAATCTATTTTTCTTTTTAGAAATTTAAAATTTTAAACACTTACAAATATAAAAGTATTTTTTTAAGATTTTATAAGTAGAATAAGTGTTCGAATTTATAGAGGAGAAGAGTTCAAATTTATAGAAAAGATATATAATTAAAAGTTTTATGAGAAGTAGAATAGGTATTTATACGGCATATGATTAAAAATTCTATTGGAATTCGATTTTTTTTTAACATGGGAATCCGCAGCCGCTACCCTTCGGGTGCGCTCTAGGTAAACCCATGGGCTCACGCAATAGCCTGCAAACCACGTGATCCAAGGCAAACCGCACAAGTGCGACAGGCTCTACCCCAAGATGACATAATCACAAATCCGCCTCCCATGGAAGTCGAACCTGTGACCAAGAGGTGAGATGACCTCTCTTTAACCAACTGAGACAACCCTTGCGGGCTGGAATTCGAATTTATAGAGAATAAGAGCACGAATTTATAGAAAAATAAATAATTAAAAATTTTATTGGAAGTATAATGGGTGTTTGAATATATAAAGCAGACATATAATTAAATATTTTATTGGAATTAGAATACAAGGACGGTGGTGACATATTTTACGATCTTCTAAAATTATATATTTTTTATATATGTTAATTATACTTCTATTAGAAAAATTTATTCATAAATCCAATACTATTCTCATAAAAAAGTAGTCTTCGTATTTAAAAAAGAAAAGAATTGATATGTTAACATAATAAAAGAACATTCTCATGTGGGAACCCTAAATAAATACAGGAGTATCTGTAATATAAGGAGAAACTAAGTTGTATTTTCATTTTTTAAAACTCCAATATTTTAGAAAGTTTAAAGAAAGTAAAAATTGGATTTCCCTCTATTTTTAATTCTGATTTTAAGGAAAAAATGTTGTTGTATAAAGTAGTCTTCGTATTTAAAAAAGAAAAGAATTGATATGTTAACATAATAAAAGAACATTCTCATGTGGGAACCCTAAATAAATACAGGAGTATCTGTAATATAAGGAGAAACTAAGTTGTATTTTCATTTTTTAAAACTCCAATATTTTAGAAAGTTTAAAGAAAGTAAAAATTGGATTTCCCTCTATTTTTAATTTTGATTTTAATGAAAAAATGTTGTTGTATAAGATAAGTATCATCGATAATATGTAATGAAGTTTGAATTTTGATCCCAAAGGAGAGCCGCTCGAAACGTGTTGAACGGGAAGACGACTCACTATAAAAGATTGCATTAACTATTAGAATTTGATATTGATCTTATATTTTTTTTTTATTTTTAGGATTCGATTTTTATGGTAAACATTGTTATACAAGTTATATATGTAAAAATTAGGGCTTTGGTCTTAAGGAGAGACCGGCTTAATTAACCGTGTTTAACAAGAAAGCGGTTCATTAGAGAATACCGTGTTGATATAAATGAAGATAAATATATTTTGAATTTTTTAGAATTTATATATTAATAGCTAAAAAACTATCCTTTTAACATATTAGAAGCATAATAGGTGTTCAAAATTATAAAGAATAAGAGTTTGAATTTATAGGGAAGACATATAATTAAAATTTCTATTGGAATTAGAATGGGTGTTTGTAGGATATATAATTAAGAGTTTTATTGTAAGTAAAATAGGAAATCTAATTTATTGGGAAGAAGAGTTTGATTTTTTATAAAATACATATAATTAAAAAAATTATTAGAGGTAGAAAAAGATGTTTGAATATATAAAGAATACATATAGTAAAACTATATGTTTTAAAACTGTATATCTTTTTTTCTTAAAAATCCTTTAGTTTAACTTTTTTATACAAGTTAATTATACTTGCATTAGAAAAATATATCCATAAATTCAATACTATTCCCGTAATGAAAAGTCTTTGTATTTTAAAAAAAATGATGTGCCAACATAACAGAAAGATATTCTCATGCAGAAGCTGTAATAAATACATGAATATCTATAATATACAGAAAATATAAGATTTATTTTCATTTTTTAAAACTCCATAAGTATTAGAAAGTGTAAAGAATGTAAAAATTGGAATTTACTCATTTTTAAGGTTTTAGTTTTTAAGAAAAAAAGTTATTTTTTATAAGATAAGATTGTATTAGCTATTAGAATTTGATACTGATGTCATAATTTATTTTTAATTTTTAGGGTTCGACTTTTATGAATAAAAATGATTATATAAGTCTTTATAATATATGTTAAAGTTGAGATTTCGATTTTAACGAGATAGCGGCTCAATCAAAAGAATTTCGTTTAACAAGAAATCGATTCATTAGAGAAGATTATGTAACTATTAAAATTTAATATTAATAATATTATATAACGTAAATATGTATTAAATTTTTTTAAAAAATTATAACGCCGCCGCGAAGCGCGGCTTTATCTACTAGTATATATATATATATAAAGGAGGATAGCGGGAGTTTAGGTGGCGCTCTAATATCGTCTCAATCGATTTTTCTAATTTTCTAGAATTTTAAACACTAATAAATATAAAAAAAAATCAATTAGTATATTAGAAGTAGAATAGGTGTTCGAATTTATAAAGGAGAAGAGTTCGAATTTATAGGGAAGACATATGATTAGAAGTTCTATTGGAAGTATAATAAGTATTTAAAAGACATACGATTAAAAGTTCTATTGGAAGTAGAATGGGAGTTCGAATTTATAGAGAATAAGAGTTCGAATTTATAAAAAAAATATATAAATAAAAGTTCTACTAGAACTAGAATAGGTGTTTGAATATATAGAGCAGACATATAATTAAATATTTTATATAAAGTACGATCTTCTTAAATTATATAATTTTTATATAAGTTAATTATAATTATATTAGGAAAATTTATTCATAAATCCAATACTATTGTCATGGAAAAAGTCACCGTATTTAAAAAGAAAAGAATTGACGTGTTAACATAATAAAAGAACAATGAGTAAAAGAACAATCTCATGCAGGAATCCTAAATAAATACATATGGATAAACATTATCATACAAGTAATATATGTAAAAGTTAGGTTTTTGGTCTTAACGAGAGAGCAATTCAATAGTAATAACTGTGTTTAACAAGAAAGCGGTTCATTAGATAAGACCGTATAAAAGATGTTTAAATATATAATTAATACATAAAATAAAATTTTTTATTGGAAGTAGAATACGAGGATGGTGGACACGTCTTATACGATTTTTTAAAATTATACATCTTTTTCCTAGAAATCCTATATTTTAACTTTTTTATACAAGTTAATTATACTTGCATTACAAAAATATATCCATAAATGTAATATTATTTCCGTAACAAAAAGTCTTCGTATTTTAATTTTTTTTTTGATATGTTAACATAACAGAAAGACATTCCCATGCGGAAACTGTAAATAAATACAAGAATATCTATAATATACAGAAAATATAAGATGTATTTTCATCTTTTAAAACTCCATAAATATTAGAAAGTTTAAAGAATATAAAAATTGGAATTTACTCTCTTTATATAATGAAGTTAGTATTTCGGTTTCAAATAAGAGCGGCTCGAAACGTATTTAACGGGAAGACGGCTCGCTAGAAAAGATTGTATTAGCTATTAGAATTTGATACTGAAGTCGTAATTTTTTTTTATTTTACAGTTCGATTTTATAGATAAAAAATATTATATAAGTCTTTATAATATATGTTAAAAAGTTGGAATTTCGGTTTTAACGAGAGAGCGGCTCAATCGAAAGAATCATATTTAACAAGAAATTGATTCATTAGAGAAGATTATTTAATTATTAAAATTTAATATTAATATTATAATATAACGTAAATGTATTGAATTTTTTTAAAAATATTGTAACGCCGCCGCGAAGCGCGGCTTTATCAACTAGTTGTATATAATCCACTACAGGTCAAGAAAATGTCACAGCTATTGCTCACTAAAACAATTACTGAGATTGAAGAATTTCCCAAATTTCCTAAACCAACGCTTTCACCTTTATAAAATCATCTTCAACCGTTACCATCTATTAGCTAGGTGTCAATTTAATATACATATTAGCTAAAAAATATAGCCCTCCAACCATCAGAGCTGTTAGCAATAATTATAGATATCCTCCATCTCGTCTTCTATATTTGTTGAGTTGTAGTCATTAGCTAAAACATCCATGTCAGTTTTATGCCATATTTAAACTAGACCTACACATTAATATATACCATTTAAATTAATTCCTATACATCCATTACACAATATATACTGTTTTTGAATTATGGCTAACCATTATAGCTAATACCATTGGAGCACAACCCCTTACAGGTTCAGCAAATTTTAACTAACAATTATTATATATTATTTTAACTAATCATTATAACTACTATCCTTGGAGATGCAAAGTGGGGGATTTTTGATTTGTGAGGGTTGAGTGGGATATCAATTGATTCGATAAATGCGATGGGCATTGAACTTTCTTTCTAGTTGAGATGGGACCTGTTTCATCCAATTTTATCTCAAATTTTAATGTGCAAATAAATAGCCTTTCATGTCAATATTGAATGAACAATTAAGAAAATTGAAAACAAAATAGGAATGTGTGGTATAACGGTCTTAGAACCATATACGCTACAAAATTATTCAAATAATTTTAGGAGAAATTATGAGCACGCAAATATTAGTAAAATAATTACAGTAAGATCACATCTGATATACTCCGCTTATTGGAGTCTTATAAGATTAAAAATGTACGTATCTTTAATCTCGTTCAAAAAATTGAAAAAGACTATTTTATAAGAATTATTGACTATATATATATATATATGTGTGTGTAATAATACATAAAAAGTGAAAAATAATGATATATCAAATATACGAGAAGAATCGAAATAGCAATTTCGAACATCTGATTATATAATTTGAAATGTAATCTAGATAAAGATATTGCAATTGAAAGAATGACCAAAATGCCTAAATTTTCATTACTCACTAACCAAAATGCCCAGATTTCAAAACACCGACCGACATATCCACGGAATACGCCGTTCGGTGTGGCGTATCCCCAACTATTGTTCATCGTCAGAAACGTGCAGAAGCTCAGCTCGTGTGGAGAGCTCAAGTTACCGGCGACTTGATCGATTTCCGTCGTCTCGTCGATACGAGGCTCCTCCACCCCCCATATGATATGAAACTGACCACAAGCTCGTGTACTTACTCCTCCAAGGCTCCGTTTATCTTCTCCGACCCCGCAGGGGCTTGTATGAGGACGTCAGAATGTTCGACGGAGAAGAAATCGCCATTTTGGGCGTTACAAATCCGGCAAACAAAAGGTTATGAAACTGGTATAGTCTTGTAGAGCATCGAATTGTGGTTCCAACGATATATGGTATGTGGTTGGAAACTTCGGGGTTTGGACGAACGGAGACGACAAAAAAAAAAAACCGGAATTGCCTTCGTCGGCAGCTCTGGGAACGACGAAGATGACGTAAGACACGCTGTTTCAGCATGCGCATCTACTGATACGCATGTTGAAACAGCGTATCTTACGTCATCTATGACGTAAGATACGCTTTCTCATCATGCGTATCATCAGATGCGCTGGTTACAGTGGTGTATGTGGAAGAAATTTCACGAGCTTCAGCGGCGTATCCTTTTGATACTCCTACCCCATTGGCGTATCCAAGAATACTCATACCCGAGAGGCGTATCCCGTGAGCATTTTTGGCGGTACTTCTTGAATCTGGGTATTTTTGTTAGAGAAACTAAAATAGTGGGTAAAAAGGGTAGTCACCCATTGCAATTCATGCTAAATGCCTAAATCCTACATAATAATATATATAACCAACCAATATACAAAATGATCATCTTTAATTACACGTCCTTAACTAAAATTAATTTACATAATTTAGTTTAGTTGACTATATTTGTACAACCATTACAATTCTCCATAATAATTCATATCATTAATTTACCATGTTTAATTGATATTTTAAGTTTTTTTTTTTAATTTTCATCTCATAACGTACCTTTATCGATAATGATAAATGTTATTTATCCAAAATACTATATTTTTTAGTTTGTTTTACAAATATACTATTTTTTTAAATTAATTGCAAATATACCTACATCTTCTCTAGGGATGGGCATCGGGGCACTTCGGGGCCGGGGAGTGCTGTCCCCGCCCCCATCCCCGAATTTAAACCTGATCCCCGTCCCCGGCCCGATCCCCATCGGGGATTATTTTTTATTCCCCGTCCCCAGCCCAAACGGGTAACGGGGATCCCCGCGGGGAATCGGGGAATTTCATTTTAAATAAAAAATAACATTTTATACAATTTTAAATACTAACTAGTGAGTTTGAAACAATTTTTTAAGCACTAAATTAAGATTAAAAAAATATTACTTAAATAAATAATTATAAATAACATGGAAATGAAGTTA
Organism: Saposhnikovia divaricata; assembly: GCA_036435485.1. NCBI lineage: Eukaryota > Viridiplantae > Streptophyta > Magnoliopsida > Apiales > Apiaceae > Saposhnikovia > Saposhnikovia divaricata. The sequence continues at coordinate 191,941,807 of CM071597.1, forward strand.
TTTAACTACTAGAAAGACAAACATATAAGATTAAAATATCATTTTGTTTCCAATATAAAGTATTGGAAATTTGTATATATATTAATATATGATTATTAATATATATATATATATATATATATATATATATATATATATATATATTATAATGTGGTGGAATCAAGTCGGGGATTGAGAATCGGGGCGGGGGTCGGGGATCGGGCCGGGGAGATATAAAATCCCGGCCCCGGCCCGCTCCCCGATTTTTTTTGAAAATTATCCCCGCTCCCCGGCCCGTACCCGAAAAAATCCCCGATTCCCCGCCCCGTTCGGTGCGGGAATCGGATCAGGATCGGGCGGGCCGGGTTGTACAACCATTACAATTCTCCATAATAATTCATATCATTAATTTACCATGTTTAATTGATATTTTAAGTTTTTTTTTAATTTTCATCTCATAACTTACCTTTATCGATAATGATAAATGTTATTTATCCAAAATACTATATTTTTTAGTTTGTTTTACAAATATACTATTTTTTTAAATTAATTGCAAATATACCTACATCTTCTCCAACCCACCCTCTTCTTCTTTTTTACACCACCACCACCCACACCCACCACCTACCACCCACGCCCACCTTCGCCTCTAAGACCTCCGCCTACAACCACCTCGGTCCGCCTCTGCCCTCCGACTCCCTCCACTAGGCCGGCAAGTCCGAATCTTGTCAGTGTGCAAATAGCTTTGATAAGAGCAATGATTTCTATACTAAGTGGATATGTTTATATGGGCAATACTTGAGAGGTGAAGAGTTTAGAAGAACCTTACGACAAAGATGTTATTCTTGTTTTGTAAGAAAAAAGAAGGATTCTGATAATGGAAAAATATTTGCAAATATTGAACTGAAAATTGAGAGATTTTGAGGGGTTTTGTTTTAGATTTTGGTTGATTTTGGATGAAGTTGTGTTTGGTTGATTTCAGTTAATTTGGGTTGCAATTAATTTAATTGGGTTGATTTCAGATTTACTAAATTATAAAAAAAGTTGCATCTAGTTAATTTTAGTTGATCCGGTATTTTTGCATTTTTTTTAAAAAAATTTGTATAATTACAATTAATATGGTATTTTTGCAAATAGCTTTTTTTAAGTAAATTGCAAAAAATTATTTTTGACAATATATTTATCAAAATACCCCAATATTTTTTTTAAATATAACCCACCATTATTGATAATGTTATTAAAAACAAAACACTTCTTTATAAATAAGTTCATTATTATTTTTTATTATTTTAACATTTTAGCCAATCATTATATATAATATAGTTGGAGATGCTTCGTAAGTTAGATCATGTTTCCGAGTTTTTTAAATGAAGTATTTAAGTGCTTGGGAAGTAAAGTACTTTCATTCTATTTTTGTGATGAAAATTTTGGAATGAAAATAAGTTTAATTTGCATTTATTTTTACCTGCTTTCGTCCCTATTAAAAATTCGAAAATATGAAAAGGAGTATGGTAAATTAATTAATTATCTACACTCATGGTTATAGATTTCGGAAATCGGAACAAATTGATTTAATTACCTAATAACGATTTATCGATAAATCGGAATGATAAATCAGAATAAAAATTAATTAATTTTTAATACTTTAATAATATAATATATTATTTAAAAATATTTTATAACAATAAATAAGATTTTATATATTAAATCAAACAAATATTTTTTAACAATTTATGGATAATTTATCGCCGATGTTTGAAACATCTACGCTTCCGCTTCCGCTTCCGCTTCCCAGATCCTCATTTATCCGTTCTCTCAATATTTATCCGTTATCTCACTCTCCCTACTGTGAGTCTGTCACAGTCACAAATCACAACAGACACACTCCCAATTTTGAAATTTAAGGAAACCCTACTACTACTAATCTACTACACCCCAAATGTTCAACCAAACACACTCATTCCCAATTCAAATCCCCCCTCTCACACTACCACTATTCTCACTTTAATTCCCCCCCCCCCCCCAATTCAGTTTGAATCCTCACCAGGGAAAGAAAGAGCTCAGCTCAGCTCAGCTTATTAAATGATTGCTTAAACAAACCCATGGGGATTTGCGTTTCCAAACCCTCCCCTCAACCTCATTCATCCAATCCCAACACCACCATTCCACCTCAGGACACCTCTATTCCTCTCCAGGATAACTCCATTCCAGGTAAAGATAGTGTTCAGACACCCGGTAAAAGTAAAGCATCTCCGTTTTTACCGTTTTACAGTCCCAGTCCGGCGCATTTCTTGTTTTCCAAGAAGTCGCCGGCGGTTAGATCTCCGGCCACCGGAAGTTCGAATTCGACGCCAAAGCGGTTGTTTCCGTTCCCTCCGCCGTCTCCGGCGAAGCATATTAAGGCGGCTTGGGCGAGACGGCGTGGGGGGAAGGCGAATGAGGCGGTGATACCGGAGAATAATGAGGTGGAGGGTGGTGCTGGATTGGATAAGAGTTTCGGGTTTTCGAAGAATTTCGGGAGTAAGTATGAGGTTGGGGAGGAGGTTGGGAGAGGGCATTTTGGGTATACTTGTAGAGCTAAATTTAAGAAAGGGGAGTTTAAGGGACAAGATGTTGCTGTTAAAGTCATTCCCAAAGCAAAGGTAATGCCATTTACCTAAATGTTGTTATATATTTTTGTTTGATTGTGGAATTTAAATTATAATTGTGTGTAATCTGCATATAGATTTTTAATTGTTTAGCTGAAGCTCTGGTGTAGAGATTAGATCTGTTCTAAGTGTAATTTAAACATGTTAGAATGGTCTACAAAGCTTTGGCTGAGTGGACACCCCCTTTCCGTGGTTCAGCCAAGGTCAGGGGTTCGAACCTACCTCGGAGCGAAAGCTTCGGATTTACGTGGGAGTACTGGGTGGTAGGGCTCAGCGATATATCTCCCCGGGTTTGAAATCCCACATACAAGTGTGTGGGGTAGTTCCCGGTTAAAAAAAAAAAAAAAAACATGTTAGAATGAAACGGTGTTCGTCAATTAGGTTGTTAGGTTTAACCAATTTAAATGGAAGCTGGAAGCTGACAGCAAGGTTACGTGAAAGTAGAGTGCCTTATCATATTATGCAGTTATTTGTGGAGAGACAGTAAATTGTTAAGAGAAGTTTATTTAGCAAAAAAAAAAATTGTTAAGAGAAGTTTTATTTCTCGTATGAGATATTATTGCTTAAATCATACCCATGGTCGTTTAACCTCTGGACATTCATCTCAGTTCTTTAGTAATTTGAAATTTGAAACCAAAGTAATTTCTAGCACTGGAGACAATAATATGCATGGCGGAAGGCTGCATATATTTTCCAAATTAGTCAAAGTGTTTTCGTCTTAACCTAATTTATTTTTGTGCGATTGTCTTGAAGAATGATTGAAGCCGATCACTTTGCAGAGCGGTAGCCGTAGGCTGTGTATATTAAGCAATCAAATCGCACTGGATGAGATTGTGATCGGATAACTTATTACCAATTTCCTGCTAATCACCAGTTAATAAATTGAGGAGAGTGAGAAACCATCAAATTGTATTATTTTAATGTTCCAAATATGTTTTCCTACATTCATCCACGACTTCTGTAGCTCGAACTGCACTCTATATATGTTTGTTGTTTTTCGAAAAGCCACCAGAATGTGCATTGAGCAAGGTAAATTCATAGAGCTATCTGAAGTTAATATACAGATTTATTGCAAATTTGTTTAGGATTTTAAAAAGCAAAGGACAGGGTAAACATTTTTCATGAATTGAAAATATTGGGCATAAATAACAGGGAGTATCTTGATTCGACAGTTGTGAATTTTTAATCTAATATATATGTCAAGGAAAACAATAAACTTATTTTTACTTAGGATTGAATGAATGTATCCTTTAACATCTCTACGGCCATTGTGAAATATTTTGAATATTATTTATTTGAGTACTGTTAGGGAACCAAAAAATTCTTCCTAAAAATTTGTACAAAATGATGTGGCAAATATGTGGAAGGTTTTAATTGGATGGTTAGTGTGAGTGCAGGGGGGTCCCATCCCATTATTATTTTTATAACCAATTAAAAGCTTACACATGGCATTTGGGAATTTTTTTTGGAACTTTTGTTTGGTTCCCTAGCAATTTTCTATTTAATAATAGGAGAATAATATAATACCTATATATCATTTGGCTTCTTGATCAGATAGAATGTAGACTCGTCATAGAAACATGTTTTCTTGTAACTTTAATAATTGTGTATATTAAATTGTCTGACATAACCTCAATTATTTTTTCTCAACTTTTGCAGCATATTTTTATCTTTGTAAAAAAAAAAAAATTCTAATTAATTTTTCCCTTCTAGATGACCACTGCCATAGCCATTGAGGATGTCAGAAGGGAGGTGAAAATCTTGAGAGCTTTGACAGGACATAACAATCTAGTTCACTTTTATGATGCATACGAAGATCATGCTAACGTCTACGTTGTGATGGAGTAAGATTTCCTATATCGTTATGGGTCTTGATATTTAGGGTAATTGTAAGTCGTTGATATATTGGAATATTCTTTGTTTGTCTTGGACATCGTTTGGACCTTATTGGTATCAAGCAAACTATTAGATAGAGAAGGAAATTCTCTCTTAGCTAACGCTAGGGAAAAAAAAGGGGAAAAAGTACAAGTAAAAGGATAATATGAAATGTGTAATAAAATGCTGAAGATTGGGCTGAGTACATTTCCCACACAAATGGACAATGCCATCTTTCCTCATGAACCATAACTTTTACATGATACAGATTACAGATGTAGTTAGTTGAAACGTTATTTTGAGGACAAACTTTTTGTATTTTGCCGACTCTTTGAGAACAGGCGCAGAACAGCTTGGAATCACTTTAATGCATAGAACCATTTTTTGGGCTAAATATGCATAGAATTGTGTTAATTTGGACTATATTAAAATATCAATTTTTAAAATCTGCGAGAAGCAAATTTTTGTATTGTACACATTTTTATTTTTATCATCTCTGTTTTCAGGCTATGTGAAGGTGGTGAGCTTTTGGATAGAATTCTTTCGAGGTATTTCTGTCACTGTAGTGTAAGCTATATTGATAAATTTGTATTCCATTTGAGGAGCAAAAGGAATCATAAAAAGAATATGAATTGCTCAGCAATTTAGGTCATATGAAAGAGTCAGTGAGCTGTATCTTTGTTGTGCAGAGGCGGAAAATACACAGAAGATGATGCCAAGGCCGTAATGATACAGATATTGAATGTCGTTGCATTTTGTCATCTGCAAGGTGTGGTGCACCGAGATCTTAAGCCAGAGGTGAGATATCTTGTTTGAACCACTTAGACTTGCATTAAAAAATTAGTGGTTGGGACACTGATGCAGTAATTCATCTATTGCCAAGCACAGGCAGATATTCTATTTTATAAATTTCCAAAATTGCATTTTCTTTTTCTTAAAAGTTCAGTATGGCTCTATTAAAAAACAAATGCTAGTACAACACCTTGCATCTGAAGTACAATAAGAATAATCCATGACTGCTGTATTATAAGTTCTATAGATTGGTTTAAGACCTCTGCACTTGTCCTGGTTAAGTAGATTCTATTTATAAATGTCAAATTGACGTCAATGTAATTTTAAAATGGTTATGGAGCTGCATTGACTTGTAGCTTCTTTCTTTCTTCCGACGATACATTGATAGCCTTGCATGCAAGGCTCCTTCCGAGTAGCGAGTAATATATTATTGTTCATGGGTGGTTTTTACTTCTACATACTGTCGGCGCAGAATTTGCAATTATTAAATTTTCTTATAATTGTAGTCCATCTGTTTCTACCCTTCTCATATATCCACTTCGTGTGCATGGATAGATGATTAGCTAATTTTTGGAACAGAATTTTTTGTTCAAATCAAAGGATGAGGACTCAAAATTGAAGGCTATTGATTTTGGATTGTCAGACTATGTGAAGCCAGGTTCGTCACGGTTTCCCTTTTTTGTGTTAAACTTGAAGATCAGTATTTCAATATTGCAAGTGGCTTGCAGATGAAAGGCTAAATGATATTGTTGGCAGCGCATACTATGTGGCTCCAGAAGTTTTACATAGATCTTACAGTACTGAGGCCGATGTCTGGAGTATTGGTGTGATTTCATATATCCTATTATGTGGCAGTCGTCCATTTTGGGCTCGAACTGAGTCTGGGATCTTTCGAGCTGTTCTAAAAGCTGACATTAGTTTTGATGAACCACCCTGGCCTTCTGTATCTTCTGAGGCTAAAGACTTTGTCAAGCGTCTATTGAATAAAGATCCAAGAAAAAGAATGACCGCTGCTCAAGCCTTGTGTAAGTCTCATATGTTACGTGCTGAGTTCCAACCATCTGTTGTCATTTGTCAACGTTTCTGGAGTGTTCTAAAAGTTTTCTTTTGCAGGTCATCCATGGATCAAGGATAGTTATGAAATAAAGTTCCCTCTGGACATATTGGTGTTTAAACTTATGAAAATTTATATGCGTTCATCTCCTCTTCGAAAAGCGGCTTTACGGGTGTGTTTATGGTGCTATTTTGTGGAAATCAATTCTTTTAATATGTATATGTTTTTTCCTCTTTCAAATAAGTTTTTCAAATCTCTTATGAGCCGGGACAAAATTTTGTTCTACATGATTTAAGATTGGAGAGGAATAGTTATAAGAGTGTCTTAGCCAAGCCAAAAATGATTATTTTTCATTTTTTCTTCAATAAATATCTTCCATTTTTCGTAAAGGATTGCATTTAAGGCTCCTCGGTAGAAATTTGCAGTCTATTATGGTATTTTAAGTGTTTGTGAAATAACTTTAGAAGTTATGAAATTTTTGCACTTCTAGAAAGTGCGATCCCGTCCAGGCTGTAAACGAACTGAGTCGAGTCGAGTTTTTGCTTATCAAGTTCGAGTTCGAGCTTTTTCTTAACTAGTCGAGCCAAACTCGATTACCTTATCGATCAATTTCTGTTGTTCGAACTCGAGTTTGTTAACGAGTCGAGTTCGAGTTGTTCACGAACATTTCGAGTCGAGTCGAACCAAGTCGAGTTTGTCAATAAATTTTTATTTTATTTTCATTTAATACTTTTTTTTTCACTATTTAGTGCATTTTCATGTTTAATTTTATGGATGATGGGAAATTAGATGATTAGTAGTTGATCTATGATCTAGATATTTTATATATTTGTACATATTAATGTATTGTAATGTCTTATTTATGTAAATTAAATAATATTTTTTTTATGTATATAGCTTATCGAGTCGAGTTCGAGTAAATCTCGAGTCGAACGCTCATAAAACTCGGATCTCGGATCGACTCGATAAGTTTATCGAACATAATTTTTTGTTCGAACTCGAGCTCGATTTCTTATCGAGTCGAGTCGAGCTTAATGAGTCGGTATAGGGATAAGCTTGATCAATTTAATTTTTGGCATAAAGTATTTACTTCTATATAGAATAGTATGAACTTTTTTATTTTGTTAAAAAAATTTTGATCTTATTGCTAAAGAGCATGTAATGGAAGCATTTTTCTGTTGCTCTTATTTTTACCATACAGGTAAAGTGGAAAACCTATATAAAACATAGCTCAGATACTACTTGCTTTAGGTATAACCATGTTGAATGTGCCTTTATTCGGAAACCATGTATTTTGTCTTTTTATATCAACTTTGGTTGTTTTAACTAAAACGATATTAGCTTATCGAAAGGCAATAAATAATAAGAGAAAAACTATAACTTATTAACAGTCTGGCTGACTGTTACAACTTCTGGAATACATGTTTATTACTTACTTGTTTCTTAGTCCATGTGTTTAATACCAAAATAAGTAATTTATTGGTACATTTTGGCAGTCTATCACTAAAATAATCTAATAGTTTCCTCCCTTTTCAAAAATTGGCAGGCTTTATCTAAAACATTGACAGTTGATGAGCTATTTTATTTGAAAGAGCAATTTGTGTTGTTGGAACCAAACAAAAATGGAAGTATAAGCTTGGAAAACATCAAACAGGTCAGTTCATTGCACTATATTGTAATATTGTTATGGCCTCGGGTTAAATGTTTCTTATATCCTCTACAATATGACCAGGCCTTGATGAGAAATTCAACAGATGCCATGAAAGATTCACGTGTGCATGATATTTTAATATCGGTATGTCTTCCATTATTATGGAGATGGGCATTCGTCAATTTTTTAGGAATTACTACCATGTATGAGATCAGATTTGTGGGAGCATCTATTATCTGCTACAAATTTTCTTGCAAAAAAACATAAAACTCCTGCTTCATTATTTTTTCAGCTCAATGCACTTCAATATAGAAGGATGGATTTTGAGGAATTCTGTGCAGCAGCTTTGAGTGTCCATCAGCTTGAGGCACTGGACCGGTGGGAGCAACATGCTCGTTGCGCCTATGAACTATTCGAGAAAGATGGTAACAGGGCAATTATGATTGAGGAGTTGGCTTCTGTGAGTGCATTCCTTCTAGGCATTTCGACAGTATACTGATACCGTACATTTGGATGTCTGATAGTTTGTCACTAGCCTGATGTACATTATTTTTAAACATTGTTTCAGGAACTAGGCCTTGGCCCGTCTATCCCTGTTCATGCCGTACTGCATGACTGGATCAGGCACACAGATGGAAAGCTTAGTTTTCTCGGTTATGTGAAACTGTTGCACGGTGTGTCTACTCGAGCCATTGCCAAAGCTCGATAACACCGAGTCACCGAACCATGGCCGGAATTATATTCAAGACCCTCGCTAATTTCATTATTATTTTCTTGTTGGTACATATGTAACATTTCAAAATTATAAATGCAATCTCACAAGTTACACCTCTGAAAATATGTACATGTTTTGATATATAAGACCATACATATATGTTTCCTTGTCATTTTTAAGAGAAAAATATGACATGTTGAACTGTGATAGGTTAGACAGAACTAATATAGATTTATATTAAGGTAAATATAGACATGAAAAAATCATGCAGATTTTGGTACTATATTTTTTTTTTCCAATCATAGAAATACTTGAAATTTATTAGTAAAGGTATCACCGTCTTTAGGAAGGGTTAACTGAAGGAAGAAATTAACAACTGAACATTTAAAGATTGAAAGTCGGTTTTTGTTGGGACATGTTTGCTGTTCAGTGTTCACTACATCTAAATTGTGATAATCTGAAAAACCATAATCATCCTTTTGTTTTCTCTATGTTCTGTGATCAATTGAAATAAACCTAATAACAAATTAACACCCAACACTTGTTTAATTCTTGAAAGAAGAATAATATGATAATAAATCCTTCTAAATGGGAAATTTCCAAATAATGGAATTAATAAGCATATAAACTTGAGCAATTTGTGTTTATATATAAATATTTTATTCAACTTTCCAAGCACCTCGAGAAGAGGCTTTTATGTAGAAGTTTAAAAAAAGACTGGTAACATATAAGGAGGCAATAACAATTTATCAACACTTGTCATTTAACTCAGATAGCACATATGTTATATCTCACTAAACAGTCAGTGACCAGAAATACAATTCTAACAATCTCTCACTGAAAACTCGAACAGAAACAAAGTTAACTAAAAAACAAAAATTTCATTATTGTATATTTTCCCCTTAAACCCAATCTGAATGAACCAATCACCACGCCCCAAACTTATTTGCAGGAGAAATTTATTTCAACCTGCATATCCTAAATGGACCAGAATAAGTATTATATACACTTATTTATCTCAACCAAACAAACTTGTCATCCCACAGTCCATAGAACCCTGTAGACTGGAGGTTCAAAATCAAAAACCCAACTCTCAGTGGTGTATAAGGTACCTGAAGCTGAAATCATACGGTGTTACTTGAACCAAATGTGAAAGAGGCTCTCTTCCTTTTCTCTCAAGACATTTAACTGTTTCATTCCTGAGCTCATCAGGTAGCTGGAGACATACCCAATCCAGCATAGATTCCAAGTCCTTCGCAAAGTCAAGTAGATACCAATCCAATAGCTTAGGGATTATTATTTTATTCTTCATTGATATTCCAATAGCCGCCTGCAAGTAATCTCTCTTTGCTATTTCCAACTCCTGATCAACTTGAGATGCAGTGTAGACTCTCACCTTCATTTAAAATACATCCTCTCTCAGATATTAGAACGGAAACAAATGATATTATTGATCAACCTATTAACTTAAGACACTTAACAAATGTTAGAAAGGAGCAACCAACTTACAGCAGGAGAAGACCAGCTCCCACAAGAGAGGGCAAATGTAACCAAGGGCTCGGACCAATCAAATCCAAATATGCTGCGTGCTTTCATCTCATCATTTCTTTCAGATTTTGCAGAATTCTGAAAGGAATCATAATAAAGTGATGAATGGCATTTGTAACCGGGAAAGAAGAAACATGAAGACCCCCTAACATGTGTTTAATATTCTTCTTAAGAGAAATGAGTATTAAAACAGAAGTGAAGAGGATTATACTTACATATTTCAAGTGATAAGGCAGCCTTAAGATGAAATGCTCAATTGTGATTGCATTTAGCATATGTCCGCCAACTTTTAGTGTTGCCTGGATGAAACACTTGTGAAGCTTAGTATGGGAAAGTGCTTATGTATCCAAAATATCAATTATACAGAGCTAGATGTTATCATTGTTCAAATAATTATGTCAGAAAGCAGAAGTAACGCGACTACTTGTGACAATGATAGAATGCCCACATGCTGGCATTGTGCTTAGCACTGAAAATAAAGACTTTTAACTTGTGTAATTCAGATTCAAGTTCCAATGGATTGTATGGCTATTGTTCCTCTTCTAACTAGTCAATATATAGGTGAAATTATTTCTACATCTTACTAGAAATTTCTTGTAAAATGAGGAATTAGAACTTGCCTTTTGCATCAGTGCTACAACCATTTCAGGAGTCCTAGGTATCCCATGCTCCAAAAATGCCTGAAGGTTAATATTTTTCGTACTATGACTTAGTTTAGATAACTTGAGGCTGACAAACTGATCAGCCTTTACACGTAGGAATAATGAAATACTTCTTGTGCAGTTTTTTAATAAGAAAACACCTTACATTCATCATGCATGAATTATAGGCATTAATCCAGAAAGCAAGCTTCTGCTGATGGTTGAGACCCTCTAAACTGACAGAGGCGAGCTTGCTAAGGAGGATCCTGAGGATTAAATGAAGATTAGGCATGAAATGACTTGAACTACAGAGACAGACACAGAACCATATATGTTGATCAAGAATCTTACTTGAGTCTGTTGATGAGAAATGAAGCATTTGTTTTCCGTTTCAGGTCTACCGAGCATGCTTCAATAACAGAAAGATCTTTATATGGGCCGATATCTCTTCTTGATTCTGAGCAGATACCATATGGATCCTGGAACTCATTATCACCCTCAAAAGCCAAAGCAATTACAGATGACAATAGTTCTGATTCCATTGTTTTACCCTTAGACTTGCTTAACCTCAGAAATATGCTAGACAAACACTTAATGACATCCTCAGATATCTTGTTTGCTGTACTGCTTTCAGTTTCCAAATTCCTCTCTGAAGAACCAGAAGAGCTCTCTTGCGCTATTTCCTGCTCCACTACTCTGCACTGTACCAGGATAAATACAAGTATGATCAGTTCAATTCACTGATCCTACAGCACTGACTGTTTTATAAAGTTAAATTGTTTAAGCACGTTTGCTACTTGGTAATTTTATTTACCTGCTGCTTGTGAAAATCGACACATTTTTCAGCTGATTTAGGTTTGCTTGGAGGCCTCTTCACTGGGGTTCTAGCTACTGCACTATTATTCTCGAGAAATTGCTTAACCTTTGTACTGTTTGTGCATAATTGATTCTCTTTGCCTAACCCATCTTCCAAAGAGGCATCAAACTTCTGCGAAAATTGTTTGCCATTTACGTGTCTATCAGAGGAATGCTCATCTTGATCACATACAGGGTCAGATGACAACAGTCTCCTCCTCGTAGTAGTCCTCGAACTAGATGGTGAAGGCCTTGTTGGGGGAGAATTTTCGACATTGACTTCACTGTGTGAAAAAGATCTAGAGTGCTTTCCTCTAGAGCTGGACATCGAGACAGATGTAGTAGACTTTTCTGGAGTCTTTCTGGAGGATGTGTAAAGAGCTTCCTGATATAGTCCTTGTCTGAAATCCACAACTTGTTCTTCTAGCCGAACAACCTCTTCCTCCAGTACAGCTACTTCAGCTAGAAGCTCCAGTGTCTGCATTTCCGAACATCACATTACAGATAACTATATTAATTAGCAGTCAACCTGTGGAAAATATCTAGATTAAAAACTGGAATGCTGACTAGGATCCAATAGCGATAAGTCTTGTTAGTAAATTGCTATCACAATTCACAGTCAATCTTATGGATACATCATAGTCATACAAGTACAGATTCATTTATTTTCTTGAAAAAAAATTCAGAGACAAATCCGGTAGATTAAATTATGAATTATTTAGAGAAGTAGACTAACATGCTGAGGTAAATAAGGAGGAAGACGAGGTAAAGCTCCTAAAGGTCTACTAAAAGCCCTCTCCAATGCTCTGTGTACATTCTCTTCATGTCTTAACTTCCTCTTTAGATTATCAACCTGTCAATTACCATATAAAAATGAAAATTTTACAAAAAATAATGTTTCTCTAAAAAATCGAAACAACAGATAGATATAACACAGAGTAATGGGACAGATTGAATACATCTTGAAGCAGGGCCATCTTTCTTTCTCTACTTGATGACCTTCTATTCGCAACCACATTGCGGTGAGCCCCCTGCATTTCCATTTTCTTGTCCTGGTTTTGCAATTCAAATAGTAAGACACAAAACAACAATATATAAAGAATCAAGATTGTGTTAAAAGAAAGTGAACCACATATTCTTTGCTTGATAAAGAGAAAAATATACACATGTTCTAGATTTGGATCAAAAGTAGTGTAAACTATTCTTACTCCTTCACTTGATGTGGGTCACTTCACAATCTCTACAGAACATTATCAATACATACAATCTTTTTACCCCAAAAAAATTAATAATTCAACTACAATGACATTACAAAAATGTCTTAAATGTATAAAATAGTATTACATGTAATTCAAGAATCAAACTGTGACAACTTATACAAGTAAGATCTGTGTAGTAATCTTGCAAAGCCCCCATGAATTCACATATATGTTGGATTAAGAAGTGAAGCTGAGGAAGTAAAAGAGAGATGAAAGTGAAAGAGAAGTACCTTTTTATGAGGATTAAGATGATGGGGTTTATTAGTACAAGAAGGAAGTGAAGTTCTTGTATTTGTTTTTGTATTCATCTTGTTCTAACTTTTCTTGGAACTACAAAAGCTTATGAGATGGTGTGTATACAGTAAAGACCATCAAAATGGAGAGTCCAGAGGGAGCGGGAAAAAGTGATACTAATAATGGAACCAGGGGATGTAATCAACTAGGCACCTCAGCCCTGTTGTTTTTTTTTTGTGTGCTACTTGTCAGTAGTGACTAGTGAATGAAGGTATATATAATCATGTACAACGGAGAAATTGCTGATTAAACTGATTTTTGTTGGATGTTACGTTGATTTCAATTTTAAGCATGTTTACTTAGAATTTAATTCCTCCGCTCAACTTGACTTGTTTAAAAAACATTAAACTTGATTCGTTTGGACAAAATCACAATGGATTATGTTCTTTTATGACTATACTTTTATGTTTTTGGCTAGATATTGGAGCCGTACTTTTTTTCCCCTATGCTTTTAGCTAATTTTCGCATTGTTTAAAAACTATCACAAAATAATTACAAGATACAGAAATTGATTCATTTGATTGCTAGCCGGGTAGGAATGAGCAACGGATCCGATCCGAACCGAATCAACGGATCCAATCCGAGCCGAATCGGACCCGAAAGAATCAAGAACCGAAATGGAAGTTTTTTTTGAACCGAACCGGAACTGTTATCATAATAGAATCGAACCGGAACCGAACCTTAAATTATGGTTCGGTTCGGTTTAGGACCAAAAGAACCGAAATATACTTTTGTATTTGCTTATTTGGACAGAACTAAATATCTATTACTATATATTAAAGGAGAGAACATAAGGGCAAAGTTTACCATTTTAATGGTTGTGAAGTTACAGTTTTACCCTTTTATGTTAAAAAATTTCAAAAATGCCATTGTTTTATTATTTATACAAAAAATATATAAATTTGTGTTACCGAGGAATCGAACCCCAAACCTTTTTTAAAAAAAGTTCATGTCATAACCAGTGTGCTACTCAATCGCTTATTTTTACTTTAAAAATCTTAATAGATAAACCACGCCTTCTCCTCTTATTTTACTTACTTTCCTTTTTTGTTTAAATTTTTGAGTTAAATAAAAATATTAGATTGTATTATTTATAAAACTCTATTTTTTTTAGATTTTTCTGCAGTTAGACAACACAAGGTGAAAAGTGTCAATAAAATAACTGTGAAATTTTTATTTTATCCATGTAAATTAAAAAATTGCAAAAATACTATCCTTTTATTATCTATTACTATATATTAAACTTCAATACAAGGGCAAAGATTGTCAATTTAATGGGTGTGAAGTTATGATTTTACTCGTATTTTTTTAAAATATTACAAAAAGACCGTCTTTTAATAATTATGTAAAAAATAATGAAATTATGCTTGTGTTGTGATTTGAATTTCAAACTCATGCCTTAACCAATTGTGCTACAGTTGATTCTGAGTTTTGTCTAAAAATCCTATAAGAACCACCAATCTTCTCTTTTTGTGTAATCATTTTTTTTAATAAATGAAATGTTGATTCATATTATTTTTAAAATATTGGATAGATAAAATTATAAAATATGTTTTAATTGACTGAGCATACTATACAATTCTCTTTTGCCATTTTAAATAATTGATATAGAAAAAAATTGATTATACATAATGTAATCGAGTCCAAAAAGAAAAAATATTTATTTACATACGTCTTCATGTAGATGTTAAATTATTTAAATAAAAAATAAGATTTGATTTTAAGAAATATATAAATTTTAGTTATCAAACCATACATAATTAATAAATGCATCACATTACGTATATAAAATTTAAATATGTGAGTCTTATTAGAGGGTTTTAGTCGACCAACTATTTAGACTTTCAACGATTTAAACATATGATTGATCTAAAAACATACATATTTAAATATATATGAAAGAATAATTGAAATTATGTTAAAAAAAATGAAAACTCTAAAAATATGATATATGTTATATATTAAAAAAATAATATAATTAACATTCAAATTAAAATAAATAAGATATTAATTTTTCAATCATAAATATTACAAAAGTACAATATTTAAAATGATCAGTTAGATTATAACTCGACTATAAAGTATGGTACGTATGAATTTTTATATAATATATTGATCAATGTAATATATAATATAATATATAATGGTTGAGTTATGACATATAATTAGATCAATATAAGATAAAAAAAAAAATATATTGATCTTAGATTTCATATACATGCACGGGTCATTAAGGTTGTCATATTTTACATCGATTGAAATATTTAAAAAAATTTAAAATTGAGTTAAAAAATAATTCAAAATTATAATATAAAAAATATTTCAATTTACCTAATTTTTTATTGAACTTCTATATAGTGTAATAAATATTAGACTAAAACTAAAAATTTAAGTTTAAAAATGTATAAATGTATATGTTTAGAAAAAATGATTGAGAAAGGTATAAGGATGACTTTTATTCAATATTAAAAGATTTTGTAATATGTCTCAAATATAGTCTTACATATACGATCAATTTTTTATAACAAAATCAATGAGTGTACATATGTCTCGATTGTAAACGGATAATTTTAGTAAGATAATTATTTATATTATACCCAAATATTCAATTTGATAAAGTTCATTTCACGCAATTGAAAACTAAATTAATAATTTAACAATCATAAGTATTCATGTGATTATTATCGCATGAATATTTATCCAAATTTTATGAAATCTAATCAAATTATAAATGTTTGGTTCAAAAAAAAAGTATACAATATTACAAAAAGACTATAAAAATATTCGGTAGATCAAAATCACCGTGCCCGTGCCTTGCACGGGCATTTACGCTCGTAAATAATAAGATTCGAAACTATGAATCCATTCAGACATTCATAATTCAAACGTTATACATTCCATTAGTTAAGGTACAAAATCATAAATTTTAAAAAATTTTCTTCAGAAGTTCAGCTTCATTAATCACAAAAGTTAGATCCAATATTCCCACTTTCCCATTATTATTGTCCAATCCAATATTCCAATGTCCACAGTCCATTACTCCATGTCTCCATTGACACCTGCAGACAGAATAAAAAACATAGAAAGAAACACAAACAGGGTAGATATTGCAGTTGCTTCAAGTACGAGGAGAGGGTTTCCAGGATTAGGACTAGGCATTTGATCAGATTATCGTTAATCTTTTGTTTGATAGGGCTTGAAAACAGGGGCTACTAACTTTAATACTGATTAGAAAACGTATGAGAGATTAAGCATGGTTGCCACATCTGGTTTTGTCGCAATGGATAATGATAACTTGAATATCCTTACACAGGCACATTTTATCAAAATAACCACAAACATACACATTTTATGAATTAAAAAACCACAAACAGATTAGAGCAAGTATGGACAATTGATTATCTACAATTGATACAAATATGCAAGAACTGTATATAGTATAAACAACAGGTTATCTACAATTGATTATCAAGAATCTAAGATACTAAATTAGAATCTAAGATCGAATAGAATCTCAATCGAGAGTGAATTAGAAAAACCCTAACATAGTAAATAAAGTACCGAATCAAGAATAAATTTATTGAATCTTTTGCCGAACGGCCCGAATCCATATTATCCATTAATCACCTGTGTTTGTAACTTTGGTGCCGGTTGTGTTTATAAATCTAAAGTCTAAAAAGAAGTAACGTATTATATTATATAAATGCATTAAAAGAGTATATAAAATATCGGTTCGGTTCGCTTCTTTCAGGTTGGGACTGCCAAGACCCGAACCGAGAATCGAATATTTTGAATTTAAAGAATCGAATCGGATACGAATGTCAAAAGACCCGACCCAGACCCGAATTTCCGGTTCGGTTCCCGATTCTGACCCATAAAATGCTCACTCCTATGGCCCGGGGTAGATACGCCATAGCTTGTTAAAAAAACAAAAAAATATATTGAAAGTATTTTTAAAATATAGACTTATTAATGTATTTAAATCGAAGTTTATTTTGCACTCCCAATTTTAACAAATTGTATTTTGTAATCTGAAAGTTTCGAACCACACTGTTTGCACCCTTTAACGATTTTAAGTTATTTTAACCATTGTCGTTTATCAAAATGAGGGTATTTCGGTCATTACACTCAATTATAATATCTAAAATTAAATTATTTCGATAAGTATTATAATTTTTGGATTTTTAGATTTGCCAAAATTTTATCTATAATTTACAATTTTCTCAAAATATAATTCATCATTCAAATTTTTAAAAAATATTTATATTAATAAATTCTCGTAAAATATTATTTAAAATATAAATTATATTTGTTATAATTTTCACAGTATTTTTCATCAAATATATATTATAAATTTAAGATTTCATGTTTTTTTCATTTTTTGGAAAAATTAATTTTAAAATTAGTTTTCTTAATATTTTTTTAAAAATTTTGTTTAATATCAATGATTGAAATAATCTCATTTTGACTAACAGTAACGATAAAATTTGACGAAAAATTGTTAAAAAGATGCAAAAATTAAGAACTGTAACCTACGATGATGCAAATGTAATTTATTTAAATTTTGAATGCAAAATAAATTTTAACTTAAATATAAGGATGTAACTTACTAATAATTCTAAAAATATATACAGTATTAGGTAAATTCAGTTAGGAAATCACAAATATTGTAGAAGTCATCCACTACTCAACATGTGCAAGGTGCAAGTTGTGCAACAGAAACGTGGAAAAGTAACTGATATTTGCAAGAGCTGGTGTAACATTCTAATTATGGAAATAACAAACTTTCTTACATTCAAATTTTTTTCCATGTTCGTTCCGCTACTTTCACCAATAATATATTATTATTTTTTTAGATTGGGAAAATTTTTGTGGCAGGAGAATAATAATAATATTATTATTGATTAAAGTTTTAATTTGGGTGAATGCAATGAGTAGTTAGAGTTTATTTATTGTCCCCAATTCTGGGTTGAATTTTCGTTCATAAATCATACTGAACTTTATTAAAAATTAATGCCATGGTTATATTTCGAAAATCGAAACAAATCGGTTTAGATACCTAATAACGATTAATCGATAAATCGGGATTTATTGGAATGATAAATCGATACAAAAATTGGATATATTTTAATAAAATTTAATGAATTAGTTTAATTTATAATATAATATATCATTTAAAAATATGTCATAGCGATAAATCGAATTTTAAACATCAAATCGGTCAAATATTTTTTATGATTTATCAACAATTTTTGAAAAATTGAACAATTATTAATACTCATTATAAAATATATAAGTCTATTTATTTGAAAAAATTTAAAAAAAATCTAATTTGGGTAAAGTGACACTGTGGCAGGAAAATAAAATTATAGAAAGACTTTAGTGGAAATCACTAGGGAGAAAAAAAAGATATACGTTTGTAAATAAATATACTACTCTCCATTATTGTCTTGCTCTAACATTCATGATTACAAAATTTATATTTTCTTAAATTAGAAACTAATAAGAGGTTATTCAGACATTTAGTAATTGTAGTTTGTAAATCAACATATACTTCCACTATCCCTTCACGAACTTTACGTGAGGTTTTAGCACAAAGATCAAGGAAAATAAATAAAATAAATGAAATAGTGGGTATAATAGTATATTTTATTGTTAAATTAAGTGAAATCATGGGTGTAATATTGATTTTATTGTTAAAATAAATGAATTAGTGGGTGTAATAGTGTAAAGTGTTGAAAAAATGGAGTAAAGTAGTGGATGTAATAATATATTTTATTTTTAAAAGTTATTATTTTTAGTAATGTAAAAAATTGGTGGAGACATCCTAAAAAATGAAAAGAAAGTATAAAGAAATGAGAGGAAGAGGGAGTACTTTCGAGCTTCTGTTAGTGGGTTGCCATTAAAGTTCACAGCTTTTATCATGACAAAATTATTAGGGGAGGAGTCACGCAGCAATTAATGTCACGTAATGTATATTTAAATCATAGTCTAAATTCTTAAAAATGAAATTAAACTATTACTAGTATAAGTATTTCTTTAGCACAGGGACAAAACAAGCAACATCAAATCGACGTATCTAAACCACTGTAGTACACTAAAGTTAACAAAATCTTGGTAAACTAGTGCATGTAGATTGTAGAGTTATGATTATGATTAGGAGTACATTTTTTACTTAGATAATGCTCATATTAAATACATGCTGGTTATTAATATAATTACGACAGGAAAAATTAAATGGGTAGCCATCAACGTACTCAATGAACTGCTCAATCAACCACAGGTCGAGGACTCGAGGAGTGGATTTTAATTTAAGTTGTCACTTATTTAATATAGACAAATTATAATAAACAAAGGGTAAATGGCCATTTTCGTCACTGTACTATTCAAAAGCTTTCACTTGGATCACCAGCCCAAAAAACATTTCAGTCAAAGATTTAAACTAATAAAAACTTTCATATTGGTTTCTACCGTTACTTCCGTTAAAATTTTTAACGGAAATCTGAGGTGGATGGCTGGATGGATGCTGACATCAACTATTTTTTTTAAAAAATTAATTAATAAAATTAATCAATTCAAACAAACAAAAATTTAACTCTCTAAACTACGTTAATTAATTTAACTCCTCTCTCTTACTACGTCTCTCTCTCTCCTCTCTCTCTCTCTCTCACACACACTCTTGTCTCTCTCTTTTCTTAATTTTCAAAGATTAAAGCAACAGTTCTACATGATTTTGTTAATCAAAATCGATGTTCTAGTAATGAAATCATTGGGTTTTCGATTCTCTATATCACTATCTCAACGAATTTCAATTCTGCAGATTTTGAAAATTTAGGGTTTTTTGATTACTTCAATTTTTTGGTTCGATTTTGATGTGAAATGGATGGGTGTGATGTTTAGAGGAGCTCGGGGGGTTGTTGGCTGCAAAACCCACCAGTTTTTACATGAATTTTGATTGAGTGTTTATTAATTTGTAGGAGGTGAAGATGATGAAGAGCGATGGTGGATGAATTTGTGATTTGATTTTGGAGATGTTGGTATGATAATATTGGGGCAGTTATTGGCGGTGGTGGTAGTTGCAGGTGATGGTGGCGACTAGTTGATGGTCGGAGGAGAAGGGAGGGGTAGTGGGTGGAGGCTGTGGTGTGGTTGTGCGGGTGAGGTGTTGTTGGTGAAGGGAGATGAGATGAGTAAGGGCTGGTTGTGGATTGAACGGAGGTGAAAGGCGTCGGAGGACAAAGCCGGAGGGCGGAGGTTATTTTGTTGCAGGAGGCGGGTTGGGTGACGTAGAGGAGTTGTGTGTTTGATTTAGGAGAAAGAGGAAAAGGAGGAGTAAGAAGAGGGGAAAGTTGTGTGGGGGAATATGGGTGGAGGTGTTCGGTGGTTGGGGGCGGTGATGAAGTCGGGTGGGTGACAAGGAGGAAGGGCGGCAGCGATGTTGTGGGTTGTGAGAATGAGAGAGATTGGAGAGAGAAGAAGATAGATATATAGATTTGTAATTTGTTAAATAAAATTATATAGTTTTGTTAAATAAATAATATATTAGATTTTAGATAAATGACATGGATGATGATATGGTGCTGAGGTGTAACTAGTTGGCAGCTGACGTGTAAAAAATTAACGGACTTCCGTTAAGTCAACGAAAAATTAACGGCAGTGAAATATTTTTAATGTATAATGACCCAATTGAAAGTTATATTGAGTTAAGTAATTCGTTTGAAAGATTTTTTGGGCCGGTGACCCAAGTGAAAGTTTTCGAATAGTACAGTGATGAAAATGACCATTTACCCAATAAACAAACGGTGTAGGTGTGTAAGTGTGTAAGTGTAACTATGGGCCAGTTTGGCTTATCATATAACCTGTATAACTTATGGTTTATAAGTTAAAAGTTTATGAGGGTATTTGTCTACCCAACTTATTAACTTAACTTATAACTTGATAAGAAGTTGAATGTTGAGTATCTTTAACATTCAACTTATTCTAATAATATATAATATCCTTCAAATCTTCAAAATCATATATCTTTCGATCCGCTCATTAGAAAATTGATATGTATATATCAAATTTCTCTACTCATCAAGATTGATATGTCAAATTATATCTTACCGCAAGCGCACGGTGTTTATTGGTAGTACAGAATGGCAAGCGGGTCGTATCCACAAGGAGACAGATTCTATCAATCCCGATTCAATTATTGTCGATTGTTTCAAGGACAAACGATTGTTTGAATATTTTTAACTAATTAATTATTATAACTAAATTAACACTAACTAAATAGATACTAAATTAATATATTAAAAATCTAGGGCAATCAGGTCCACCATGCTTGCAAAATAACTGGTTCCTAAGCTAAAGAAGTTAACGTGATCCAGTAACTAGAGTTTGTCATTCTCTCTCAAGTAATAACACTCTCGAAACATGCTCACACAATTAATCACTTTTAGTAATTCAATCAGTTAGGTAATTAAAGCAATGTTAATCTCTCTCGAGTATTAACGCTCTCAGAAATCCAATGATGCTCTCGCACTCAAATTCAATTATGCTAATTGTATGTGTGCTTCTAGTAGTATATCTCTCGATCATACTTCTATTCGCATAGAATTAATTCATGATATCGGCCGATTACACAAATTAATGATTAAAAGATAATCAATCAAATCACTGTGAATATCATGCCAATTATAGTACAAACATGACTTCCCCTTAGGCCCTAGAAACTAGTACTCACTAATAATTAAACAAGTAAAAGAACTAAGAACAATAAGAAACATAATTAAAATAATAAGAATTGAGAAGAAATTCAGATAAGAAAACCCGTAATCATAAATCTTGTCACAAGAATGAATTCATGGTCTTTCTCTCTATTACTCCCTGTGTAAACCCTAGCTATGTAAAAGTAAGTTGTGTCTCTCTCCCCATGGTACAAGCTAATAAAGTAATAATAAAATCTGATCCTAATAATAAAGTATTTTAATGTTTTAATAAATTTACAAATCAGTCTCCTAAATCGAATAGGATTCTCTAATAAAAATTCGTAGCTGTCTGTTCTTCTCCATTTCTGGGCTGTTCCAACTGGATTTTGCTTATCTGACCACCTCTGAATTAAAGATAATTCCACAAGCTTCGTGTGGACTGTAATATCGTGAAAAACGGACTTCTGGAACTCAAGTTATGACCCAAACAACGTCAAGACCCCGTGTAGTCCAATAATTCTGAATTTACTTCTAATTTAGCTCCAAAATAGATCTTTTTCTCCAAATCCTTCCAAGTTTAGAAATTCCATTTATCCTACAATAAAACATCAAAATCTATTAAATAAATATCCAAATCAGTGCAAAACACAATAAATATGAGAATAAAATTATCTAAAATATATATAAAAATATACTCTAGGAGAGATCTATCCATTGATATCCATTGATATATATTAAAAAACAAATATTTTGAAAAATAATAAAAAAAAGTTAACTTATAAGTTCTGATTTACCAAACACTCTACTGATTTATAAGTTCTGATTTACCAAAAACTTATAAATCTGATCTACTTATCACTTATATGACATTTTTGCTTTTAAGCCATAAGTTACTCATTTTAAGATAACCCAAACACCCACTATACATCATGTTTCATTGAGATGCATTATGGATGCTGATATGATAGTAGTCCGTGGTTGAATTGGATCATGAAATAATCAGAATTAAAATGAAATTTTGTTAATTTTAAAAATTAGTCGGGATTTTAATTAAATTTAATGATTGTTAAAATCATGATTGTATAAAAAAGTTCCTACTATAAATTTATGAATTAACCCAAACTTCAACTTAGGGGGTGTTTGGCTCTCCTTTTTTTATGGATTTATTGACTTATTTTCGGGTAAAAATTTTATATATTGATAATCTTTTTTTGTACAAGTATTTAATGTATGTTTTAGATTCAATAAGTTGCAAAAATAAGTTGGAAAATAAGTTGGAAAGTTAGGAATCTCTAACTTTATCTTAAAATAAGTTGACTTATTCTGGAAATAAGTTCCTCCAAACACCCCCTTAGATTATCATTCCCGGTTCGGTCCCTTCTAGTAGTATAGAATATTATTGCAAAAATTCAAAAACGCCTCTAACTAAAACGTTAATGTGAATAAAACAAAGAATCTATCTGTACTCTTTGTTAAAATTAGAAATAGAGTAGGGACCCTGAGATATATTTCAGGTAAGTTCCCTGAGATATACAAATTTTGTATGTAAATATGGAGGGCATTTTTATAAAATCACGATTCATTTAAAATTTTATTAATTAGCCCTGCGGGCCCAGTAAATTTAAGACATAGTTTTGTGTGTATCTTAGAAAACTTCCCTCAGATGTATCTCAGGATCCTTTTTCTCAATTAGAAACTCCCTCTTAATGATATACAAGTGTCGTATGCCATGCATACCGTGGTATGACACTATTAACTAAATTAATTTAATTAATTATTTAATAATATTATATATTAATTTAATTTGATAGTGAAATTATATACTAGGAATCTATTAACTAAAAATCGAAATAAAAATCGAGAATATAGTATTATATACACCCTCTGTCCCTCTCATTTCTTTACCGTTACTATTTTTGGATGTCCCTCTCATATCTTTATGTTACCATAAATAGTAAGTTTCCCTCACAATTACATCCACTACTTTCCCCCACTATATCATATTTAATAATAAAAAACTATAACACCCATTATTTTCCTCCACTATCTCAAGTCTATTAGGAGTATTAAATATTGAAATGTCCCACCACTTTACTCATTTTTCATCTAACTTTACTCATTTTTTATACTTTTTCTTAGTCTCCGTGCCCATCCCCAACGTAAACAACCTAGAGGATGGAGGGAGTACAACTTAGGACTCCATTAATTAATATTTAAAAAGTATCTATAATAGCTTAATAATAAATGTAATTAATAATATAGCTACTCTTATATTAACAGAGTGAATTTATATAAATTCAATTAATTAAAAAATAATATTAAATATTAATTTAATAGTGAAGTTTTATACTACGAGTCTATTAACTAACAATCGAAATAAAAGTTGAGAACATAGTATTATATACAAGTTGAAAGGCATATGACACAGCCTATTTGTAGCACGAGGACTCAACTCAACTTAAGTTTAGATTGTAATAAGTCAATACTATAAACTGTCACAGGAATCTCAGAAGATACTATATGTCAGAAGAAAAACCTTAAAGTCAACCTATAGTTTTGATGTTTTACACTGGAAGAAGCTCAACCTGCTGATCAAACCTCAGTATAGCATCAAAGAAGTGGATTTATTTAGAGTGATAGTGATTTCTACAGTGACAGGTGATTATCAGTCAGAGTACAAGAGAATTAAAGAGAGATGAGACAAGAAGAAGGACCACATGTTTAAAGTCAGAAATAAAGAACAATCATTGGAGTTAGTCGTTCATGAACCAGACAGAACATCGAACGTCAACAGAAAATTCATTGGTATTTCTTTATTAATTTCAGTGGTTCAAGAAAAGATTTGGCTACTTAAAGGATTCATATTTATTCTCTTTTAATTGATTAAATTATGTGATTAATTTAATTAATAAATTAATTATTCTTTAAAATAATTACTTAATTAATTAAATCAGAATTTTATGTAAAAGAAAATTAATTAAATGATTATCAGAAAATCATTTAATTGATTTAAGCTGAAAATTGTACTGATACTATTTTTTCAGAAAGGTAATACCGAAGGTAGTACAAGCTTATCAGCAAAGGTGGTACCGACCAAGCCAAAGGTAGTAGCCTTCTCAGCAAAGGTAATACAAGTTCAAATCAGGAAGGTAGTACTAGTACAACTGAAAGGTGGTACCAAGTGGATGACAGCAAAGAAAGTACCAAAGGTAGTACCGACACATACAAAGGTAGTAGCCTTTCTAGAAAAGGTAGTAGCCACTCTCTTGAAAGGTAGTTCGAGGCATAATATCAAGAAAAAGAGACAGAAACCTTGTATAAAGATCAGGCTGCTACAACAGAAGACAGAGACGAAAATATCAGATCAAAAACAAAAAGAAACCCAGCTGAATTCTCTCTCATCTTAAAGACTTCATTCAAGAGCCTTAAATTCATAGAAAATCAATAGCTTAGTGATTGTAATATTTAATCCGTTCAAGCTTGATTACTTGTGACTCTTGTACTATTAGCGAGTTTTTACTCCTAATCTATATCTCGATTTTTATTAACAAATTAAGAAAAGTTCATTTCGAATTTTCTAATTTGTTTTTATTAACTTGATACTCCCTCCGTCCCTCAAGGTTCTTTACGTTGCCATTTTGCACGGAGACCAAGGAATATTGTTAAGATAAATGAAGTAGTGGGTGTAATAGTGATTTTATTGTTAAAATAAGTGAAGTAGTGGGTGTAATAGTGATTTTATTGTTAAAATAAGTGAAGTAGTGGGTGTAATAGTGTAAAGTGTTGAAAAGGTGGAGTGAAGTAGTGGATGTAATAATGTATTTTATTGTTAAAAGTTACTATTTATGATATGTAAAGAAATGAGAGGGACGTCCCAAAATAGAAACTGTAAAGAAATGAGAGGGACGGAGGGAGTATTACTCTGTACTGATTTTGTAACAACCCTCAAGTTTAATATATCGTTATATTTAACTTGAACTTTGTTTCTTTTAATTCCGCACAAATTTGTCTAAAGTGAATTTAAATCTTAAGGACAAATTTTGATAAAAGGGTATAGATTGTATTCAACCCCCACTTCTACAATCTTATTGGACCTAACAATTGGTATCCGAGCCGTTTGATTGACATACAAATCAAGATCCTATCCTTACTCAATTAAAAATCAAGCCGAATTTTTAACTCACTTAAAAATTCATCATGACTTCTAAAGCCATTGTTAAGATACCTATCTTTGACAAAGATAATTATGATATGTGGAAAAATAAAATGGAGTTGTTTCTAGATGTTACAAATTCCAAATATTTGGGTGTGTTGAAAAAAGGACCTAAACTTCCTATGGTCTATGAATCAGAAGTTGTTGCTAATAATGTGGTTGTAACTCCTGGTAGAGCCTATGAAAAGGACCCTGCTTTGTTTACCCCTGATGACAAGGAGGATGCTGGACTGGATAAGAACTTAAGACTCATCCTAATAGATTCCCTGGATGCTGTGATGTATAGCCATGTGATGAATTGTAAAACTGCTCAACACATGTGGGAAACTATTGAGACCATTAATGAAGGAACGGATGAAGTCAGAGAGAACAGACTTGAGATCCTAACCTCTGAATACGAACACTTTAGATCTGGCCCTAATGAAGGCATTCAAGAAGTGTTTGAAAGGTATAATAAAATAATCAACAACTTGAAATCCATGGCAAGCACTATACACAGAAGGAGATCAATCGGAAGTTCTTACTGACTATGCCTACTCACCTGGAACATGGAATCACTGCCATTAGAGAATCCAGAGATCTGAATGAAACCTCTCTTGAAAGACTCTTTGGTGTTCTAAAAACCTATGAACTAGAACAAGCTCAACAGAAAGAAATTTATGGTAAAGGTAGAGTTGCAAATACATCTACAGCTTTAGTGGTTGAGTCTCCAAAGGAAGTGGAAGCCAAGGTTGTTCGACCTTGCAGCTCAGACAAGGAGCAGACTGAAGTGGAACAGGGTCGACACCAACTACTCGGGATGGAAGTGAGTTTTACTCATTAGAAGAATTGGATCAATTGGAGGATGAATCCATGGAACTAATGGTGAGGCAATTTGGCAACTTTAGATTCAGAAGAAATCCAAAGTTTAAGTTCAAGTCTAATAACAGATTCTAGAGAGGAGGTTCTTCATCCTCCAGTACCAGAGGTGGCTATAAAACTGGGACTGTTGATAGAAGCAAAATTCGTTGTTATAATTGCAATGAACTTGGACATTTTGCCACTGAGTGTCAGAAACCCAAACAAGCCCAGAGGAGAGATTTTGCTTCTGAAAAGAAAAAGCCTGCAAAAGCCTATGTTGCTGCTGGTAAAAGCTGGGATGACACAGATAGTGAAGATGAAGAATATGGAAATCTTACTATGGTGGCAAATGCTGATTCATCTACTGTTTCTAATTCTCAGGTAAAATTTACTGACTCTGACTTGGTTCATCAATTAGGTGATTTCTTGATTAATGCAAAGAATGAAATTGCTAGATTAGTTCTGTTAAACAATAATCTTGAAAATGAAGTGTTAGAGCTGAAAAAGGTGCATGTTAATCAAGAACAGCAACAAGAGCAAATGACACTACTTATTAAAATGGATAAGTCTTTAGTGGAAGTTGTGTCCAAACAACTTACTAGGATTGCTGAACTTGAAACACAAGTTAGGGCTTGCTTTAATTCGTGTAAAGTTTCTAAAGAGCTCTTCAATAGATAAGCTGTAGAACGAACTGTAGGAATAGGGTTTAGCTACAACGAGGCTGTTGGATCCTTGGGCATAAATACTCCTAACCTTGTTAGTGCTAAAGAAAAGGGTATACCACATGTGCTCAAGAATGTTAAAGAACCTCTATTCAGAAAGTCTGTTGTTGAACCACCAAATATGATTTCTTTTATTATCCGGGAAGAGATGAGAAATGAGGACAGTGCTAATGGCATAGTCCTTGATAATGTTAAATCTGTTAAGGAACCAGTTAAAGTTGTTGAGTCAACTAGTTCATCTAAAACTGGATTAAGTGGTAACAAGTTGATAAAGAACAATAACATATCTAACATGCATAACATGCATATTATTGATTCTTCTCATAAAGCATGTGGTGTTGTCAATTGTATGTCTTGTGCTTTTAACGTGATGTCTGCTTACTTTAATGGTAATCAAGCATGTGCTGGTAAGAATGCTCCTCGACAACATATGAATAAGAATAAAAATGTTAGATCAAAGACTGCTAGTCCTCCACAAGTCAGGAGAGAGATATTTGTACCAAAGCCTAAACAAACCTTTGTTAAGGCTGTTTACAAGGTCAAATGTCCAGTCAACGAAACAAATGTTATTGTTGCTAAAGAAACATGGATACCCAAGATAAAACAAAAGATTGTCAAATCTGTTTATAGTGTTAAAAGTTTATTGCTTAATGGTGAAATTGGTGTTAAGGTTAAAAATTTCGTTTTGCCTGACAAAGGCCAATTCTTTAAGTATTCTGGACCCAATCAAAGTTGGGTTCCGAAGAAGGTTTAATCCACTTGTCATTGCAGGGTGTTAAGCAGGTTGATCGAGTAACCTGGATCTTGGACAGCGAATGTTCAATTCATATGACTGGAGATAGAACCCTGCTGACAAATGTGGTGGAGAAAGCTGGCCCAGTAGTTACCTTTGGAGATAACAGCAAAGGTAGAACTGATGGATATGGCAGACTTGAAGCAGGAAATGTTATCATTGATGAAGTATCTTTTGTAAAAGGACTGGAGCATAATTTGCTCAGTGTCAGTCAATTCTGTGATAAGGGATTTGAAGTCTACTTTAACAAGAAGATTTGTCTGGTCACACAAAAAAGATATGAACAACCATCCCTTCTGGGAGTTAGAAAAGGAAACTTGTACGTGGCCAATATGAACACTAGAAGCTCTGAAGAAATCAACTGTTTCTACTCTAAAGCATCTTCTGATAAAAGTTGGCTTTGGCACAAGAAACTTTCTCATCTAAACTTCAAAACAATGAATTCTCTGGTTTGGAGAGAAATGGTGAGAGGGTTGCCTCCAATGGAATTCACCCAGGAAGGACTATGTAATGCCTGTCAAAAAGGTAAGTTAAAAAGGGCAACTCACAGGAGCACTGACATATCTTCAATAACTGAACCTTTACAACTTCTACATATGGATCTATTTGGTCCAGTAAATGTGATGTCAATGTTGAAGAAAAGATATGCTGTTGTGATTATTGATGACTTTTCAAAGTATACATGGGTCCTGTTTCTAAATTCCAAAGATGAGACTCCACAACTAGTGATTGATCACATCAAGCTGATTGAGCTGGACTTAAAGCATCCAGTGAGAGCTATAAGATCAGATAATGGAACTGAATTCAAGAATGCAGTTCTAAATGATTTCTGCACTAAAAAAGGTATAACCAGACAGTACTCAGCTCCAAGAACTCCTCAGCAAAATGGGGTAGTGGAAAGAAAGAATAGAACCTTGATTGAAGCTGCACGTACTATGTTAAGTGAATCAAGGCTTCCATTATACTTTTGGGCTGAAGTTGTCAACACTGCATGATATACCCAGAATCGAACTCTCATCAATAAAGACTTGATGAAGACCCCATATGAAGCACTAACTGAAAAGAAACCAACACTCAAATACTTTCATGTATTTGGAGCTAAATGCTTTGTGCTAAAAGAAGGAGATGATCAAGGTGGTAAATTCGAGGCCAAAGCACATGAAGCAATATTTATTGGTTACACAAGAAGAGCCTATAGGGTGTATGTGATTTATCAGCAGAAAATGCTTGAAAGTGTCAATGTAACATTTGATGACAATAAACTTCCTAGTAACCAAACTGAAGATCCATTTGAAAAGCTATCTTTTGATGACATGACAGATTCAGATTCAGATGGTGACAATCCACCTGATGTTGTTGCTGATGATAATGATGATGATCAGGGTAATGGTGGTGGAAACAATAATAATATTGGAGATACACCTGACACTCCTGAACATTCATCTAGTCAACCTGGCAACAACTCAGGGGAGATAATGGAGGATCAACTAGTCATACTCAACATCACAATGAAGATCAAGGTGAATCATCAAGATCTAATCTTCCCAGACAGACTGTCTGGAATAGAGCTCATCCCTTTGAGCTAATCATTGGCGATCCAGATGTTGGTGTGAAAACTAGAAGAGCTTTTCAGAATCAATGTAATTATTTAGGGTTTCTGTCTGAAATGGAACCTAAGAAAACTGAGGAAGCTCTTTCTGATCCTGATTGGGTAATTGCTATGCAAGATGAACTCAATCAATTTAAACAACAAGAAGTATGGAAGCTGGTGCCCAGACCTAAGGACAAGAAAGTGGTTGATACTAGGTGGGTATTCAGAAACAAATTAGATGAAGATGGCACAGTGACGAGAAATAAAGCAAGACTGGTAGCAAAGGCTTATTCACAAGCTGAAGGCATCGATTATGATGAGACCTATGCTCCAGTGGCAAGACTTGAGGCTTTCAGAATATTCTTGGCATTCGCAGCATTCTCAAACTTTAAAGTTTATCAAATGGATGCCAAGAGTGCTTTTCTGAATGGTAAGCTTGATGAAGAGGTATATGTAGAACAGTCCCCTGGCTTTGAGGATCCAGAATTTTTGGACCATGTCTACTTTCTCTTCAAGGCAATTTATGGTCTTAAGCAAGCTCCAAGGAAATGGTATGACACTCTCTCTGAATTCTTACTTGAAAATGGTTTTGTTAGAGGTGTCATAGACAAAACTCTCTTCACAAAGAAACATAAGAATGATACAATACTAGTCCAAGTCTATGTGGACGATATAATATTTGGGTCAACTAATGATCTTCTGTGCAAGAAATTTGCCAAGCTAATGCAGGGTAAATTTGAAATGAGTCTGATGGTGAGCTGAAGTTCTTTCTTAGATTACAAGTAAGTAAAAGAACAGATGGAATATTTATCTGTCAATCCAAGTATGTCAGAGAGCTCCTTAAGAAATATCAAATGGAGGACTCATCTTCAGCAAGGACTCCATCATCTATAGCTGTCAAGTTTGGGGCATGTGAAAATTCTGCCAAGGTAGATGTCACAAGCTACAGAGGTATGATAGGTTCATTACTTTACCTTCCTGCAAGTAGACCTGATATTATGTATGCCACATGCTTGTGTGCAAGGTTTCAAGCGGATCCTAGAGATGTGCATCTCATTGCTGTGAAACGAATCTTGAGATATCTTAAGGGTACCCCAAACTTAGGTATTTGGTACCATAAAGAATCTGGTTTTAACCTTGTTGGATATACAGATTCAGACTATGCAGGAAGTGTTATTGATAGAAAAAGCACCTCTGGGAGTTGTCAATTCCTAGGTGGTAGATTGGTTTCCTGGTACAACAAGAAACAACAAACAGTTTCCAACTCAACAGCTGAAGCTGAATATATAGCTGCTGGAAGCTGTTGTGCTCAGATCTTGTGGATTAGGAATCAACTACGTGACTATGGCTTTGTACTTGACAATATTCCAATCTTGTGTGACAATACAAGTGTCATAGCAATCTCCAACAATCCTGTGCAGCATACGAGGACCAAGCATATCGACATCAGGTATCATTTTATCCGAGAGCATGTCATGAATGGTACTGTGGAATTACATTTTGTACCCACAGAAGAACAAACAGCAGATATTTTTACTAAGTCTCTTGACGAATCCACATTCACCAGAATTGTTGGTGAATTGGGTATGTTAAATAGTCCTAGTAATTAAACTAGTCAATATCTCAGGTTTGCTCTTTAATAATTTATTAATGATTATTTTGTTGATAATTATTATTAGAATCACTTATATAATTATTTTATCAACTTACCTTCTCAATTGTTAATTCTCTAATCATTGTCATCATCTTCCTAATATATCCCTACTTACTTCTTTTAACTTTAGATTAATTCATTTTCTCTAAAAATATTTTTCTCAAATTTTACAAGTTGTAATTTGCGAGAAACCTATTTTTCTTGTAAATATCATTATTCTAAAATCACTGTTGAATATTTGTGATGATTTAATAAGTCATATTTTCTCTTTAAATAATTTTCTATTAGAAAGTTATTTTATTAGAAGATATATAGATTTATTAATTTACTATGAATAGTTATGTAAATAGATAATATTTTTAATTAATAATTTGTAGTGTTTGTCCTTTTGGTATTAATGCCTCGTTTCCGCTTAAAGGACAACCTATGGTCATTTTAGTAATGTTTGTAGCTTATTATCTTTTACTTCTAATAATCTATAAATATTAATAGTATAGTTATTATTAAATAGATAAAAATCTGTACCAGTACTCCCTTCCGAACTACCTCTTTTGAAAAGGTAGCACTGAGTCTTTTTCTTTTTAACTGTTTGTCTTGTTTTTGTGTCATATCTATTTTATTTTTTTATTATTTGTTTCCTTAATAAAAACGTTTTATTTAGTAAAATAGGCAAGTACTACCTTTCGTTTTGCCTTGTACTACTTTCGGTACTACCTTTTTAAATAAAGGTAGTACCGAGTTATAAAAAGGGAGTATCAGTTATATAGCAAAGGTAGTATTGGTCTGTCAAACAAAAAAAAACAAACAGCACTCGTGTCTTTACACAGTGAACTTAATCGATACATACAAAACCAAAACCCTCTCGAACTGCTGCATGATTTTCTGGCGATTTCTCTCTCAAACTGAACCAAATCAAAATCTGAAACCATCCTTGTTTAGATCGCTCGAAGCCCGTTCTATTGGTACATAAATCGTTGTATTTGGCTGCACTTCAAGAGATTTGGTATTTTGAAAAACCGAACAGTTTCTTGAGATTAACTGGTCTTAGAGGTTGATTTTTGGAAAACTAAAATTACTGGGTTGTTTGTGTGTGTATCCTTAACATCATACTGAATTTTCAGAATCTTTGGTGAACCTTGAATTTATTGGATTTTTCGAATAATTTTAATTATTCATTTAATCTGGAAAATTCGAATCTACTGATTAAATTCTGAATTTGTGTTGTGTTCTTAAGATTTGAGTTTTAAAATAAAATGGCAGATAATTTTGAAATTTTAAAACACAATTTAGTCGGTTATTTTAATCCGGATAATTATCCATACAAAAAATTTAAGCCATGGATAAGGTTTTTGAACGAGCATTCCTTGATCCGTACTGCTATAACCGCTGATGCTCCTTTAAAAATCACTCCACTTAGATTGATGTGTTCCACTGCTGTGGCTAATTTCATAAATCGATCTATCATACCTGCTCCTGTGCAACCTGCACCTCTTCCTGAGCAACCAGAACAAGTAGCAGCACCTGCTCCTGAACCTGAACATCAACTTCAAGTGGATAAACCCATTACTGCTGGGACTTCTGCATTTGCTGCTGAACAAGTATTGCCTCTTAACTTTAAAACTACTTCTCTACCTCAAACTGTTTCTGGAGCCAAAGAGGCTGATAGGTTAGACCAAGAGGTTGTAGAACCACAACCTCTATCCCAGGTCTTAGAGCCAAACACAGTGTCATCTCAAATCTCAAAACCTAAATCCAGAAGTAAATTACGGGTGAAAAGAGCTGATAGAAGTAGTAGTGATATGAGTGACCCCACAGCTCTGCCTCCACTAAAGAAGAGAAGAAATTTATTACTTGAGGAAACTGTCAGCCCATCCATATCCTCCCAAAAGGATATGGACATTGAAATGGCACGTGAACAGTTACTGGAACCATTCTCCCAATAGGATGAGTCCATTGAAATTCGCCAGTCGGCCATGGCACCCTGTACAGAGTCAAGCACACCCCTATTGAAAGGCAGAGTGTATAAACTTGTAACACTATAACTAATGTAACTCAACTAAAGGAAAAGATACTTAACCAGAAGACAATCAAGAACAAGAAGTCACAAGAAATCAACACTAAATGAAGACAAGGTAATTGATACAATTCAACATGTTAACTATGATCAAGCCAAGAAGAAATCATTGAGAGAAGTTCAAGTCAAAGTTGTTCATGCCTCAGTGATTTGAAAAGCCAAGAATCAAGATCATAACTATCAGTATCAATAAGACCAATTGATTTCAAGTGAACAAGAAGGAAAGCAAATATTGGAAAGCCATATTACTAATTGGATATGGTAATTTATTCAAGAAGCAAAAACCCTATCAAGACTAGTCACTTATGAACCAGACCGTTGCATCAAGTGTCAGGACATTGATAGCAAGTTTATGTCAGTAATAAAGATCCATATTCAAGAGCTTGGTGAAGAATAAAGAAGACATGAAGATATCACAAGTTCAAGATGTGCATTGAAGTTTCAAGTTGAAGACCAGAATATTTTCTAAGTACTAAATATTCTAGATGGCCAAGTAGAAGTTTCTAAGTAGAAGTTCTACTTAGAACTTCGAGATGGCTAAGTAGAAATTCTCAAGTAGAAGTTCTACTTAGAGTGCAGCTTCAACATGACACATGGCATCTTCTGATTGGCAGATTTCCAAGCTTTCAAGTTAAGGCAAGATTTATGTGGACATCATTGGGCCACGTACATCTTAGTCTTTGAAGACTACAGGACATAGATTACATGTAGTATAAATAGAAGTACTTGTGTAATGTTTTAGAGAGATAGCAATATTTGAGAGAAACACAAGAAAAAGAGAGAGAGTGCATTCACAGAGCTTAGTATCATGTACTTCTCTCTAAACTTCTGTTATACTTAGTAATGAATGTTGTAGCAACCCTTTCAAGTTATATATAAGACATATATTCCTTGAATCTGTGTGTTCATTTATTGCATCGTATTTATTGCTTCTCATATTCGAAAAGTTGTATTCACCCCCCTCTACAACACATTTGGACCTAACAATTGGTATCAGAGCTATATGTTTAACATACAAAACATAGATCCTTGTGTTGAGTAGAAGAATCGTGAGTTTTCATTTTCTAGATCTACTTTTCATTTTCTCGAAAAGTGAGCTTTAATTCGTTTGTAGTGAAAACTCATCCGAAAAATTATTTAAATACTCCAGGTCTGATTATTTAGCTTGGATGTATTTTAATTAATTTTTGTGAATTAATCTGGGTACTTTCATATTTGGTGTTCTTGAGTGTTCATCATCTGTTCTTATCAAAGAAGACAACCCAACAACTTTTTGATCTCCTTTTCAAACAGAAAAATAGTAAAAGAATAAAAAGGTGTTTTTGGACTTTGTGATTTTCATTATTCACGGCCGAAAGTGAAACAAGACATACTCAGTACCTAGCACGTGTGTTAGGTGGGTTAGGTGAGTAAAGCATCAAAAGTCAAAAGGTGTTAAAGAGATAATATTGTTTATTCAATATTAAAGTAACCTGCAGAAAAAATTATTCTAAGGACAAAAGTTCTACATAGAATTTCTACTTGAGAATTTCTACATAGAATTTCGACTTGGACAATTTCTACTTGGTGAATTTCGACTTGAGCAAAATTTCGACTTAGAGAAATTTTGACTTAGGCAAAAGTTCTACATATATATTATACATAGCCTAGTCTTGGGTACTTAGAAACTTTTAGTGACCAGAATTGAGATGGCTCCTAAAAATGCATTCAAGATCCCAATGTTCAACCGAGATCACTATGAAGAATGGGTTTTCAGAATGAGACTATATCTAGAGACTGTTAACCCTGAATATCTGGAAGTCCTTGACAAGGGTAAATTTGTTCCAATGGTGGTTATTTCTGCACATACGGAAGGAGGGGTGGTTATAGCACCTCGGTCTGAGCCTAAAAAGGCCTCGGAGTTTTCGGATGCTGACAAGGAACAAATAGCTTATGATACTGCCATACGACAAACCTTGATGGAATCTCTTGATCATGAAATGTTCAACATAGTCAAAGGTCTGACTACAGCAAAGAAGATTTGGGACAAGATAGAAGTTGTCATGGAAGGATCTGCAGAGGTTAGAAGTAATAAGACACTCATACTCAAGATGGAGTATGACACCTTTAGAATAAGGAAAGGAGAAGGCATAACAGACGTCTATCTACGATTCAGTCAGTTGGTATTGGATTTGAATCTGAGAGGTGTAACTCTCCCCATGGTTGAGACTAATACGAGATATCTGAGGAACCAGCCAAAGAGCATTGAACATAGGGTCTACGCAATAAGAGAAACCAGAGATTTGCATACAACTTCTCTGGAAGAGTATTATGGAATATTAAAGACCTATGAGCTGGAAACACTTCAAGATCAAGCATGGGACAATGATTCAAAAGGAAAAGAAACTGCATCAGGATTAGTTGCTGATGAGGAAGAGTCTAAGAAGGCAATGGTTGCAGCAAATCCTAAATCATCACTTGCACCACATCAAGTTGATAATGATGACGAGTGCGCATCTGACAGTGATGATGACTACTACACCCAAGAAGAGCTGGACAACATGGACGATAGTGTCGTGGCATACATGGCAAGGAAGTTCAGCAACATGAGATTCAGAAAGAGCAACCGACCACAGAGAAATTCTTCATCTTATTATCGGGCTGCTAGGGGTGGTGGTAGTTCGTCAGGCTATAAAGGAAAAGGCAAGAATACCAGCTACAAATCTCCTTTGGATTTCAAAATGAAGTTCAAATGCTATAACTGTGGTGAAGCTGGACATTTTGCCTCGGACTGCAAAAAGCCTAAACAGACTTATCCAAAAGAGACATATGAAGCCCTCAAAAGCAAGTATGAATCGCTGGTGAAGGAAAGACATGGAAAACGAGCTTTATTGGTGACAGAAGGAAGAGCTTGGGATGATTCAGATGAGGAAGATGTTACTCATGTAGCAAACTTTGCCCTCATGGCTGAGACATCAGAGGAACCAGAGGTACCAGTTCTAACCCTTAAAGTAGAAATGTCCATTGATGATTATAAGGAACAGAACGGGGCTCTTAGTGAAGAGATCTATATGTTGTGCAAAAGCCTAGACTCTTCTCAAAAGGAACAGAAAACACTTGTTGCCAAAAGCAGAATGCTTGAGGCAAAAGTGGAAGAGCTGGAGGCTGCTTGCACTGTAGATACTTCCCTAAGAGACTTTATTAAATCTCTGGAACACAAGCTCGTCCTCAAGGAAGAAGTAGAAGCATGTCTTAGGGACAAACTAGCTGAGTTAGAAACTAAATGCGAAGCTTACAAACTAGCTGCTAGTAAAGTGTATGTAGATAATGACACATTTAAGAAAATAACTGGAGTAGGTATAGGACTTGATTATTTTGACCTTCCTAAGAAAGAAGGAAAGAGACCTATTGACCCTAGTTCCAGTGACCTTAAAAAGGAAACACCTAGAATTCTTAAATCGGCTGTCAAACCTATCTACAAACATCTTGTTCCTAGAATAGAAGAAGAAGAGACTGAATTGATAGCTAGATATGAGATTGAGATGGAAGATCGCTACAAAGAACAACCTATAACTCATATCAAACAAGTTAAAATCAATTTCCCTAGAGATGAATCTAGACTGGGATTAGGAGCTAAGGCTGTTAAACAACAAGGAAAGAAAGAAAAAGGCATAAAACAGGTTAAGGCTGAACGAATAAAAAAAGCATATTATCACTGTAAATCTACTGAACATCTTTCTTATGCATGCAAAGCAAACATGAATGTTCCTGCTGCACATGCCATGCCTATCACACATACAATGAATAATCTGCATCAGAATCATGCACAGTGTGGTCAACCTAATTGTATGCCATGCACTTTTAACATCATGCAAACTTTTGTGCATTTAATGAATGCATCTAGCCAGTCATGCTTAAATACTGTTGCTAGTTCAAACATCAAGAAAAAGCATGTGAGAGCCAAGACTGTCAGTCCTCCTAAAGTTAGGAGTGACAAACCTTCTCCTAAGACTGACAAATCTGTCAAGTCTGAGAAAGGAAAGGAGATAGTCGAAAGCTCTAGTAATGTTAAGAAAAGTGCATCTCCTGTTGTTAAATCTGTTGATTCTCGATCTTATCGAAAAGCCGGGCCCAATCAAAGTTGGGTTCCGAAGAATGTCTAACCAATCTGTCATTGCAGGGCATTAAGCAGAATAGAAATAAAGTTATATGGGTGCTAGACAGTGGAGCATCGAGGCATATGACTGGAAACAAGTCCCTGCTTACAGAGTTGGTTATGAAGGCTGGCCCTTATGTTACCTTTGGAGATGACAGCATAGGTGTGACAAAGGGATATGGCAAACTGAAAACTGGCAATGTCATCATTGAAGATATTTCCTATGTTGAGGGACTGAAGCACAATTTGTTGAGTATCAGTCAATTCTGTGACAAAGGTTACGAAATTGTATTCAACAAGAAAGGTGTATCAATCACTCACATCAAGGAAGGCTCACTAGCTTTGAGAGGAGTTCGAAAGGTAGATCTTTTTGTTGCAGATATGGATTCAGCAAATCAGAATGAGGTCACCTGTTTCTATAGCAAAGCCTCGGATGATGAAAGCTGGTTATGGCACAAAAAGCTATCTCACTTAAACTTTAAAACGATGAATGCTCTCGCAAGGCGAGAATTGGTGAGAGATCTACCTCAAATGGAGTTCGCTCCGAAAGGACTCTGTGAAGCTTGTGAAATGGGAAAGTCGAAGCGAGCATCGCATAAAAGCAAAGAAATTTGTAGTATTACTGAGCCTCTACAACTTCTTCATATGGATTTGTTTGGCCCAGTGAATGTCCTATCTTTGTCTAGGAAAAGATATGCTTTGGTAATCGTGGATGACTTCTCCAAGTATACATGGGTATTGTTCGCAATGACGAAAGACGAAGTACCTTTCTTAATCATTGATCATATCACTCAAATTGAGAATGTTTCAACACTTACTGTGAAGACGATTAGATCAGACAATGGCACTGAATTCAAAAACGCAGTGCTGAATGACTTCTGTGTATCTAAAGGAATACGTCGTCAGTATTCAGCCCCGAGAACTCCACAGCAAAATGGAGTAGTTGAAAGGAAGAATAGAACTTTGGTTGAAGCAGCAAGAACTTTGTTGTATGATTCGAAACTTCCTTTGTACTTCTGGGCCGAAGCAGTGAGTACCGTGTGTTACACTCAAAATAGAACCTTGATCATAAAAGATAAAGAAAAGACACCATGTGAGCTAATGAACAACAGAAGACCAACAATCAAATACTTTCATGTCTTCGGAGCAAAATGCTATGTGCTTATAGATGATGAAAATTTAGGCAAGTTTGCAGCAAAAGCTCGTGAAGGAATCTTTGTTGGTTACTCTACAGATGTGGTGGTAGCTTATAGAGTGTTCTTAGTGAATGATCGAAAAGTGACTGAAAGCTACAACGTCAGATTCGACGATACCAAACTCTCATCAATTTCAAGAGATTCTAGTGAACCTGAGTCCCTAAAATTTCAGAATCTGGACTTAGAAGATCTTGAAGATGAACCTGAGTTGGTTGTTCCATTAAATGTTCCAAGTGTACATGAAGAACCTGAGTCTAGTGAACAAGCTAATTCAACAAGATCAGGGGAGACTTCTTCAGTACGAACCGGCAACAACTCAGGGGGAGTAAATAACAGCTCAAGGACTATTGTTCAAGGCTCGAGTCGAGTTGACTCTAGTTCTGTAGGAGCTGGCACTAACTCAGGGGGAGTTAGTGAAAATAATCTAAGTAGTCAGCACCACAACTCAGAAAGTCAAGATGAATCATCAAGACAATTTCCAGGTGAACGGGTATGGAATAGAGACCATCCATTTGAGTTAATTATTGGTGATCCAGATGCTGGTGTGACTACTAGAAGAACTGCAAGATCTGACATGGCTAATATCTCCTTATATTCTGGGTTCTTATCCAAGCTTGAACCTAAAGAAATAGAAGAAGCTCTTGGTGATGCTGATTGGGTGATTGCAATGCAAGAGGAACTCAATCAGTTTGAAAGGCAGAAAGTTTGGAAACTGGTACCCCGACCTAAGAACATATCAGTAATTGGAGCTAGGTGGGTATTCAGAAATAAACTGGATGAAAACGGACTTGTAACACGAAACAAGGCTCGTTTGGTTGCAAAAGGTTATTCTCAGCGAGAAGGAATTGATTATGATGAAACCTATGCACCGGTTGCAAGACTTGAGGCAGTCAGGATGTTCTTGGCATTTGCAGCACATAAGAACTTCAAGGTTTTCCAGATGGATGTGAAAAGTGCCTTCCTGAACGGAGAGTTAGAAGAAGAAGTGTATCTGGAACAGCCGCCTGGTTTCGTTGATCCAGAACATGTAGATTTTGTGTATCTTCTCTTCAAATCTGTCTATGGCCTCAGGCAATCCCCAAGGCGATGGTATGAAACCCTATCCTTATTCTTAATTGAAAATGGTTTTGTTAGGGTAGTAATTGATAAGACATTGTTCTATAAAATTGTAAGAAATGACTTAATACTTGTTCAAGTCTATGTGGACGATATTATTTTTGGGTCATCAAATGAGCGCTTGTGCGAGAAATTTGCCAAGCTAATGCAGGAAAAATATGAGATGAGCATGATGGGAGAGCTGTCCTTCTTCCTTGGATTACAGATCAGTCAGAGAAAAGATGGTATCTTTATCTGTCAATCCAAGTACGTCAGAGATTTACTCAAGAAGTATAATCTAGAAGATGCATCAGCAGCTAAGACTCCCATGGCAACAGCCACGAAGCTTGATGAAGACAAATCAGGTAAATCAGTTGACATCACAAGCTATCGAGGTATGATTGGCTCACTCCTCTATTTAACTGCAAGTAGACCCGATATAATGTTCGCAACTTGTTTGTGTGCAAGGTTCCAAGCGGATCCTAGAGAATCACATCTCGTAGCCGTCAAAAGAATTTTTAGGTATCTCAAGGGCACACCAAATCTAGGGATTTGGTACCCAAGAGATACAGGTTTTAATCTTATTGGCTATTCGGATTCAGACTATGCAGGTTGCAGGATTGATAGGAAAAGCACATCTGGTGCTTACCAATTTCTTGGCAGAAGATTGGTGTCCTGGCAAAGTAAAAAGCAACATACGGTATCTACTTCTACTGCTGAAGCTGAGTACATTGCTGCTGGAAGCTGTGTAGCTCAAATACTGTGGATGAGGAACCAATTGAAGGATTATGGCATGGAGCACAAGAAAATTCCAATTATGTGTGACAACACAAGTGCCATTGCCATAACCAACAATCCTGTAGATCACTCAAGAACAAAGTACATCGACATCAGGTATCACTTCATAAGAGAACATGTCGAAGAGGGGACTGTGGAGCTACATTTTCTGCCCACAATGCAACAAATTGCAGATATATTCACCAAACCTCTTGATGAAGTAACATTCAATAGATTGGTTGGTGAATTGGGAATGCTTAACACAAGTTAGTAAAGCCTTCTATCTGTAAAATCCATGTTTATGTTTGTTTGTGCAAGCTACTCAATCATTATCTGCTTAGACTTTAAAATGCCTAATTAATGATTGTTATAGGTTGCATATATTGTGTTTTTGCATAAATTCCTTGTGTTTTAAGTGTCTTTTATAGTACAAATCTGTGAATTTATGCTTGTTAGATTGCATGATCATAGGGGGAGTTAAATTTATAATATTCTAAATATTGCATGATTTTAGATGAATTTACCTATGATTTTCATGTAATTAGAGGCCTTAGAATTAAAAAACTTCAAAATTTCGAGTTATGTTCTATCTCGAAACTCATCTAGAAATTCGACTTGAATTTCGACTTAAGCTGTCAGAGTGAAGTTTTTGAAAAATTCTAAGTCTGGGAAGAATTTCGAGTTGGCTATCTCGAAATTCATCTCGAAATTCGACTTCGAGTTCGAGTTCGAGTTACCAGTGTGCCTAGTTCTATCTTCAAAATATTCGAGATAAAGTCTATCTCGAATTTTATCTCAAAGGTTGAGATGAGGTTTCCATTAAGGGAATATTTTGAAAAGAACTGAGAATTAACCTCGAGTTAGTCAATCTCGAAACTCAACTCGAATTTCGACTTGATGTTCGAGATAGAGTTCTTAGTCTATCTCGAAACTCAACTCGAATTTCGACTTGATGTTCGAGATAGAATTCTCAGTTAAGCTAAAGGGAATTTTTCGAGTTACACTCCTAACTCGAAACATATCTTGAATTACCCTGTAGTTTTTGCTTCAAGGGGGTATTTTGGAAAGAAATTGAGATTAACTTCGAGTTAGTCTATCTCGAAACTCAACTCGAATTTCGACTTGATGTTCGAGATAGAGTTCTTAGTCTATCTCGAAACTCAACTCGAATTTCGACTTGATGTTCGAGATTGAGTTAAACTTCTAACTCGAAATGTATCTCGAATTTCCCTGTTTTTTTCTAGAAGGGAATTTTCCAAGTTTACTACAAGTTAATAATGTTCGAGATAGGATTTCCCTATAGTTTTTGCTGTAAAATTGGTTAAAGTGCTTACTTGTGTTTATTTGTTCGAGTTAACCTCTATCTCGAACTTCATCTCGAAGTTCGACTTAATGTTCGAGATAGAGATGTTCGAGATAGAGATGTTCGAGATAGAGTTCGACTTAAGTCCTCCCTGTATGTACTTAGACTTTAACACTCTTTTTAACAAGGATACTGATATGGGTAAAAAATAACCCTTAAAGACATAATTAATGTGACATTTATTGGCCCGTAAATATGGCCCGAAACCCTAGTTGGGCACTAAATTCGTAATTAATGGTCAGGCCCAAAAGAACGGCCCAAACTGGGGACGCCCGGTAAAAGCCTATCTCTAACATGGGTCTGATCCACAAACCAGGAACGTTCTAGAAACCAAAAACGTCCTAGAATATCCCCAGGATATTGTGTAGCCTCCAAGGCACCAAATTCGACATGGAAACTAATTCCTAAAAGGAAGGAGTCAGAACCTTCCTCAATTACGATGACTTATCCACCAAGTCTCCAAAACCTACTATAATTCTAAGGCTTCCACAGCCTATATAAAGGGCCAGACCCCTCAACCTAGAACTACGTTTTTGGCTTGATTCTCTAATACAGAGATACGTAGGCATCTTGTGAGGACCCGAATTAGGTCACGATAACACAAGCGCAGCCATTAAAGCAAGAAGCTCACGAACCCTAGCCGCCATTCGATAACCCTACTTTTATTCCACAACATTTGGCGCCGTCTGTGGGACAAGGATATCAACCATGGTTAACACACGAAGAACATCAACCGAGAACGTTCCTGTTACATCTGACCCACCAATCGTCTCCTCTACACCGCCCGTTGTTACGGAGCAAGGGCTTGTGCCCCCATCGACTGAGACTATTACACAACCTCAAGTTTCTCAGACCACAGGGACGAATCCCCATGCTGAGAGAACCTTACCGGTGATTGGTCACCCGGGACAAGAGACTAATCAACTTCAGATGGTGGTTGCTCCATTGACTAGCCGTCCCCCGCTCTCAGGAGTTCAGATCTCCACCACTACACTCCCCGTGAATACCGATCCGTTATACGGGTTGCCAAACTATCCCCCAAATCGAAGGGATCCTGGACCAAGTGGACACGCTTTACAGATACCCGAGTCGTATCAGCCACCCTATATTAGGGGTCTAGCCCCCCCT
The DNA here is from genome assembly GCA_036435485.1 of Saposhnikovia divaricata. NCBI lineage: Eukaryota > Viridiplantae > Streptophyta > Magnoliopsida > Apiales > Apiaceae > Saposhnikovia > Saposhnikovia divaricata. The sequence continues at coordinate 191,985,392 of CM071597.1, forward strand.
GAGCAAGGATATTACGATTACTCTGGACCTTACTCCGATGATTCATCATCCGAGGATGATGAACGTGATATAGCCCCGAGGAGGCGACGTACAAGCAAAGAACCCATGAGGAGGACTCAAAGGATCAATGATAGACCCGTTCAAACAGCTGCTGAGAGAATCAAGGCTTTTGAAGCTGAGATCCAAAAGCTGAAGGATGATATAACCAGAGAACAAGCAAGGCAAAATCTGAATAGGCCTCCTCCAATCCCAAGGGAGATCCCCTTCATTGATTTGGAAGGGTCCTCAAGAAGACCGAGAAGGGCTGATGCCCCAACTGGAGGAATTACGAGGGTAGAAACCCCTAGGGGTGATCCCAAAGACCTGATGCCGCTTGGGGACCCTGACGACCCCACACCTCCATTCACGGACGAAGTGATGAACGCTCATATTTCCCGAAAATTCAAGATGCCGACGATAAAAGCATATGATGGGACGGGCGATCCTTCGAATCACGTCAGGACATTCTCGAACGCTCTGCTGTTACAACCCGCTAGTGACGCTCTTAAGTGTAGGGCGTTTCCTCAAACCTTGGCAGGCATGGCTCAAAGATGGTACAGCCGATTGCCCGCAAACTCGATTGGTTCTTTTAAGGAGTTAAGTACTGCCTTTATCAATCAATTTGTTAGTGGAAAGGTCCACGAAAAAAGCTCTGCTTCTCTCATGCAAGTAAAACAAGGAAAGAATGAGAACCTGAGGGATTACCTCAAGCGTTTCACTAAGGAGACGTTGAATGTCCCGGATCTGGAGAACAAAGTAGCTATGATAACCTTGGAGAATGGAACGACGAACCCCTACTTTCAGATGTCGTTGGCAAAACATCCCCCTGAGAGCATGACTGAGCTCCAAAGGAGGGCAAGTAAATACATAAAAGCAGAAGAAAGCATGAAGAAGATGGAAGCTCCCACCACTAATGGAGGAAACGGAAACTCCCGGAAGCGAAGGCAAGAGCAGGAGTATGACACAAGGGACAAATACCCCCGGACAAGCAAGGACTCCGATTCTGCTTCCAAGAAGAATTTGGGGCCAAGGTTCTCTGAATATGCAAGGTTGAATGCTCCTAGAAGTCAAATCCTGATGGATATTGAAAAAGATGCGGATTTCCGATGGCCGAAGCCACTTAGGGGTGATCCCGCAAGGAGAAACAAAGATCAATACTGCAGGTTCCATAAGGACGTTGGACATGACACTGATGACTGTAGACAGCTCAAGGACGAGATTGAATTCTTGATCCGAAAAGGAAAGCTGAGCAAATTCACAAAGGGTGAAGGTCGTGGAAACCAAAGAAGAGATTATGATAGAAGAGATTATAATGATAGAAGGGATAACGATCGTGATCGCAACCCCCAGCCACGAGGGCCTGTCATCAACATGATTTGGGGAGGTCCTACTGCGGCCGGAACAACAAGGAACTCTCGAAAGGCATATGCCAGGGAGGTGATGCATATCGTGGGAGAAGCCCCGAAGAGGGCAAAGACTGAAGTAGTGATCGGATTTGATGACTCGGACTTAGAGGGGGTAAAGTTCCCCCATGACGACCCGTTGGTCATAACTCCTGTAATTGGAAATTCGGAGGTGAAGCGAGTCTTGATAGACAATGGTGCTTCTGTTGACATCCTGTTTCATGATGCGTTTGTGAAGATGGGATACAATGATTCCCAGCTGACCCCAAATAACATACCCATATATGGGTTCAATGGAGTCGAATCTAGCGTTGAAGGGACTATCCAACTCCCGGTTACTATTGGAAAGGAGCCTAAGGAGGCCACACAGATGTTGAACTTCTTGGTAATTAAGGCGGCCTCCACATATAACGCGATCCTCGGAAGGACCGGACTCCACGCGTTCAAGGCTGTTGCCTCTAGTTATCACATGAAAGTCAAGTTTCCAACCAGGAATGGTGTTGGAGAACAGAAGGGTGATCAAAGGATGGCCCGAAGTTGTTATGTGGCCGCGTTAAGAGCTGATGGAGTCGGGGGGCAGGTCCTCCCGATTGAGGACATGGATATTCGGGATGATGAACACCGGGGGAAACCAGCAGAGGATTTGGTTCCTGTACCCCTGGACAGTAGGGACCCTGAAAAGGTCACGTACATAGGAGCGTCGATGAAAGAACCCATGAAGGGCAGGTTAATTGAATTCCTACAAGAAAATAAGGATGTGTTCGCTTGGACAGCAGCTGATATGCCAGGGATTGATCCCCAACTCATAACTCACAGGTTGAATGTCGACCCTAAGCGGAAGACCATTAAGCAGAAGAAGAGGAATTTTGCTTCAGAAAGGCAAGAGGCCATTAAACAAGAGGTGGACAAACTCTTGGAGGCTGGTTTTGTTGAGGAGATTCAGTTTCCTGAATGGTTGGCTAACCCTGTGATGGTCAAGAAAGCCAACGGTAAGTGGAGGATGTGCATAGACTTCACTGATTTAAATGATGCGTGCCCTAAGGACTGCTTCCCTCTACCAAGGATCGACACGCTAATAGACGCTACGGCAGGACATGAGATGCTAAGCTTCATGGATGGTTTCAGTGGCTACAACCAGATTAAGATGCACAAGGATGACATCCCAAAGGTATCTTTCATAACTGACTTTGGTGTTTTTTGTTACCTTGTCATGGCTTTTGGACTAAAGAATGCAGGAGCTACTTATCAACGACTGGTAAATAAGATATTTGCCCACCTGATTGGGAAAACCATGGAGGTATATGTTGATGATATGTTGGTCAAGAGCTTGCTTACAGCTGACCATATTGAACACCTAAGAGAGGCGTTTGAAGTGCTGAGGCACCATAAGATGATGCTGAACCCAGCCAAATGTGCTTTTGGCGTTGGGTCAGGGAAGTTCTTGGGCCTGATGGTCTCAAAACGAGGCATTGAAGCCAACCCAGATAAAATCAAAGCAATTCTCGACATGGAACCACCACGTTCCGTGAAAGACGTGCAGAAATTAACTGGTAGAATAACTGCCTTGGGAAGATTCATCTCAAAGTCTGGCGATAAATGTTTACCTTTCTTTCAGGCCTTGAAGAAAGTAAAAAATTTTGAGTGGACATCAGAAAGCCAAGAGGCCTTTGAACAATTGAAGAAATACATGACCAAGGCCCCGTTGTTGGCCAAACCTAGTTCTGGAGAGACCCTATACCTGTATCTGGCGGTATCTGAACAAGCACTGAGTGCCGTCCTCATTCGAGAGGAGAACAAGGTTCAGAAGCCCATCTACTACGTGAGCAAGGTGCTGCATGGAGCCGAGTTGAATTACTCGACCATTGAAAAATTTGCTCTCGCACTAGTGATAGCCTCAAGGAAACTACGACCTTATTTCCAGGCACACAAGATTGAAGTCCTGACGGACTAACAGTTACGAATTATATTGCATAGCCCGATGGCCAGTGGAAGGCTAATCAAGTGGGCGATCGAACTCGGGGAGTTTGATATCACGTAGTGGTGCAGGCTTAGTCTTGCAAAGCCCTGATGGGTTCTTAGTAGAATATGCTCTGAAGTTGGACTTTCCGACGACCAACAATGAAGCTGAATATGAAGCCTTGATAGCCGGATTAGGCTTGGCCAGAATACTGAGAGTCAAGAACCTTAAAGTCTGCGGGGATTCGAGACTCGTAGTATCACAAGTGAATGGTGAATTTGAAGCCAAAGATGAAACTATGGCAAAATACCTAAGGGTTGTGAAAGCTGTTATGACTCAGTTTGATGAATGCTGTATAGAGCATATCCCAAGGGAGGAGAATGTCAAGGCCGATGCCTTATCAAAGTTCGCCTCTTCTGAAATAGAGAATTATGCAGGGAACGTCTATTACCAGGTCCTGAAGGCCCCTACCATCAACTCAAAATTGGTGGCACCTATTGAAGTAGGAAGCTATTGGATTGACCCTATCAAGGCTCATCTGGAAACTGGTTGGCTCCCCGAAGATGCCTCGGAGGCACGAAAACTATCGGTGAGGGCATTGAGATATGCTTTGATTGAAGGCATCCTTTATAAGAGGTCTTTTGTTATCCCATACTTGAAATGCTTGAGGCCTCAAGAGGCAGAAGAGGCATTAAGGGAAGTTCATGAAGGGATCTGTGGGCAGCACCTGGGGGGCAGGGCCCTAGCTCATAAGATCACCCGCCTGGGATTTTATTGGCCAGGAATGTTGGCTGACGCCAAAAGCTATGTTAAAAAGTGTAACAGATGCCAGAAACACGCCCCAATTGTTAGGCAGCCACCAGAGATGTTAACGTCAATTAACTCTCCCATTCCGTTTGCCATGTGGGGGATGGACATACTTGGTCCTTTTCCCGTGGCCTCAGCACAAAGGAAGTTCCTAATAGTGGCTATCGATTATTTTACCAAGTGGATTGAAGCCAAGCCGCTAGCAAAAATAACCACCAAATAAGTTGCCAGTTCTTCTGGGAGAACATAATTTGTAGATATGGGATCCCACGAATCCTAGTAACGGACAACGGACGCCAATTCAACAATGAGGAGTTTAAGAAATACTGTGAGGAGAACGCCATTGAACTTCGTTTTACCTCAGTAGCTCACCCCCAGGCTAATGGCCAAGCTGAGGTAGCAAATCGAATTATCCTTGATGGACTTAAGAAGAGGGTCGAACGATCTCGAAACACGTGGGTTGATGAATTACTGCCTATACTGTGGGCGTATCGTACTACCTGCAAGGTAACGACAGAAGCTACTCCATTTTTGCTAGCCTATGGGGCAGAAGCAGTTGTCCCTTTGGAAATTTCGCACGTATCTCCAAGGGTGGAAGCATATGAGCAAGAAACCAATGAGGAAGGCATGAGACTTGCTCTTGATTTAATCGATGAGGTCAGAGATGAAGCAAATGCCCGTAATATTGAGCACCAAAAAAGAGCAGCCTTTCACTACAACCATAGGGTTAAAGGAAGGTTCTTCAAACAAGGCGACTTGGTTTTGAGAAAAATTGAAGCCTCTGGAGTTGGACAGACAGGAAAGTTGGCCCCTAATTGGGAAGGACCATATAGAGTGAGAAAGACGTTGGGAAGAGGCTCTTATAAGCTGGAAACCGTGGATGGAAACGAGGTACCCCGCTCCTGGCACGCCTCGAATCTCAAGGTTTACTATGTTTAAAGCTCTCCTATTAAGGACTTAGCTTTTAGCCTATCTAATAGAAGTAGAAATAAGGTTCATATGAAACCATTGCAGAGCATGTTGCTCTTAGTAGGACATAATATTCTATGTAAGGGCTGAGCCCATTTTGCGTTATCAATACAAGATTGTTTTCTGTTCTATGATTCTGTAAATCCTTGTGATGTACCGAGCACCAGATGTGTGTAAGTCTAAGATGACCAAGTACCGAAAATAAAAGAACATATGAAACATAGAAAACAAGCACGTAGATAAAATACCCAGGAAGGCACAATCAAGGTTTAAGTTACACACATACGAATAAAAGTACAAGTTCATGAAGGACCATAATCAAAGACGGGATATTAAAAGAACTAAAGCCACACGAGGCTAACACAGGCCATGCAAGGCTCAATCACTTCTTGATAGAAGCAGTCTTCACCAACCGCTTCTTGGTTTTTGGAGGAGCAGTCTGAGCAGGGACTTCTTCTTCACCTTCTTCTTCGCTCCTGGAAGTTGAGGTTGAAGAGCTACTGATACTAACCGACTTGGGTTCACGGATTCGTCCCGCTAAGGGGCATTCTGAACTCCCGCTCTGATGGGATCTTGAGGGACGTTTCCCAGAACTAGACCCTGCTTGTTGAGGAATGCCCTTTGTCCCAGAACCAGAAGCACGTTTGCTCACAGGGGAAGTCCCAACACCTTCAACAAGGTCATCGTCTTCTGTCACCTTCCAGGGACTCGGATAAAAGGAAGGATAGACAACTCCCTTATGATCTTGGATAATCCTGTTCACAGCCTTCTCCCAACCTATGGTCATGCTGTCCGGCTGGACCTCCCTGTCATGCTCATCAATGAAGGCAAGAAAAGTGTCTGAACCTAAGTAGTTCTGAATGATGGAATTCTCATTATTCTGGGTCCTGTTTTCCAGAGCCGTATACTTTCCCCTAAGGGATGAGAGTTGGTCCTCCGAGGTAAAATACTTAGCCTCCCATTCTTCAGACTCCTTCTGAAGCTTCTCTACAGCCTTGAGGGCAGTTCTCTCCTTGTCCTTGTAGGACCTCCCGAGTTGGATAGCATTCTGGAAGTGAGCATTTAGCTACCAAAACAAAAACGCCATAAGAAAATGTGTTAAGCCACGACAGCCAATATACAACCATAACAATGAAAAGGAAGAGGAGATCGACTTACGTTATAGGCATGATATGCCCCCATGCTTTCATTTTCCTCTAAATCTGTTGCTGTTGCAAAATGGACCTTGTCGGCCGGGGCTATGGCATTCCGAGACCACTCTCGAGCAAGGAGGTGGCTGTCCTTGATAGCATCCTGCTCACATATCCCCCAATCAGGCATGAATGCTGTTTTCATGCTCCCATCCGAACTCCTAATTCTCTTCCCCGCCTTCGAACAATGCTGAAGGAACTCAGGGGCCGGTACGTCTTCAGGATTAGCTTCTTTCTCAGCTTTCTTAATCATCCTTTAGGTGATATGGGGAAGTCGGCTCGGATGGTTGTCAATTTCCTCAGCAACTGCAAACAAAGCAAAGGAAACAATGTTGGAATAAGAACAAGTATGATGAAAGAAAAGAAGTTAAAGTAAGAATTACCCTCGAGAGGGATATAACTAAGCCTGGCCTCCAACAAGGCACGTTCAGTCACAACTTCACGATAGTGGGTTTTCTGAAAGACTGAAATAAGCCAATCCCGTTGGGACACTTCTTCAGTTGTGAGTTGAAGCTCACTAACACCCTCATCAGTCACGTGATTGAATTTAGACCTGAAAAAGTTACCCCAGTCTCCTCCTTTCCATCTAAGGATGAAAAATTCGTGCCTCCAGTTGTGGCAAGAATCAGGCACAGAAGAAGCATCAATAATCATCCTAGATTTTATGCGGTGTTGGATGCTCACCCATCCTTTCCTAGTGATAGGGCTATTCTTAAAAGCAAATAGATGCCTAAACAACGGGATGCTAAGGCGGATGCCTCCTCTGATGCATTCAACCATGAAAATGAAGATGAATTTCCAGGAGTTGGGATATAGTTGACAAGGGTTGATTTTAACCTCAGCTAATAACCTAACAACCCAAGGGTGAACTGGAAACCTAAGGCCAGCATCAATGGCACCTTTGTACACAAACAAGTTCTCAGGATGCCAGTTACAAGTTCTGTCCCCTGGTGTGGAAATTCTAAGCTTCATTTAAGTAGGGAATTCATATTTGAGTAAGTTTCTGATATCTCCCGCATCCAAAGTACTAGGGAACATAAAAGAGTCGAATTCCGCGTTGTTCGGAAACACATCCCCGGGCTCATCTAAGAGCTCAGATAAGGATAATTGATAACGAGGAGGAAAGACCTTACCTTTTCTGTTCTTGTCTTTGGTTCTCCTGTTAATCGCCTGAAGAAGGCCCTTAGAAGGAACTAAGGCGTTCTGACCACCCTCACTTGCCATTACAGCCTTGTCTGAAACTGAAAGAAGTGCTTGAAACTTGGGAGCTCCTCAGAGAGAATTTTTCTTTGAAAGAAGAAGGAAATGTGAAGAATGACTTCAATCCACACTCTTTTATAAGAAAAATGATGACCCTCAATAGTAGGTCGTCTTTCCAACGACCCGCGTTTACAGGTTAAATAGCCGAAGATAGCAGGAAAAGGGCTCTGTGAACTCGGAATTGGGTCAAATAAACGATCTAATTCGTAAAAATATGTGAAAGAAACGAATGGAAATACAGGCAAGAGCAGCAATATAATTAACAACCTCCCAGGTTGATTAATATATGCTTATCAAGCCTAAACAGGGGATTAAGCTAAAAACCACGATTAAAGCCACTAAGCAGGATGATTAGCTAAAAGGCTAACACCTTTAAGGGTATGAGAAGACTTACTCTAGAGTATGGAGTGTGGGTTTTGAATCCCAGCACAAAATATAAGCCTAGATGGCCAACGAGGATGATTGTCCTGAATCAAGCTGATTGCTTAAGCCTAAGGCCTGAGGCTAGCCTAAGGATGATTATCTTAAGATAGGACAAGATCCTACAAACAAGGAAGGAGATGTGAAGACCTTAAGCTTAAAACCTAGGATGAGAAACTAACTACGATATCCTAGACTCGAAGTCAGGTGTTGAAAACAAGGGAAGTCCCCACATCTTCAAATAAAGAAGTAAAGACCCTCAACACAAGGGGGGCAAGGTTAAGGTTGTTTAAAACACTCCATTATAGGTACATGAGAATGCCTGGAAGCCAATGGAAATAGTTTAACCAAAGGTTATTTGATATCGAGAGTTCAAGAAAGGTTTAGACCCGGAAGGTCCTGAAAACCAAGAAGTAGGTTGTTTGAGGCCAAGGGTCATCAAACCAACCAAGGTATCACTAAATCCTTTCTAGGAACAAGGAAGGGAGTTTAAGACAAGTTTTGATTTTGGTCAAAGTCAAAGTCAAAAGTCAAAGTCAAAGTCAAAGTCAACTAGCCAAAAAATGGCCAAAATTCAAAAAAAAAAAAAATTGGGGGACCCAGCCGACCAGCCCTAGCCGACCAGGCACCCTAGGCCGAATGGCCGACCAGGGTGAGCCGACCAGGCCACCTTGGTAGGGTGTTTGGAGGGCTTTCGGAAGACCTGTTTTTTAGGGTGTTTTCATGACCCTCCAGAACGCTCAAAAACGCTCCGTTTGAGCTCAAATTTGAGATTCAAGAACCTTGTGAGGTCCTCTACAAGCCTATGCAGGTGGCCAAGTGTTTCCATGAAATTGGAAAGGTGTTATGATCATGTGCAAGATCTGGTCTGAAAATCAGCTGAAAATGGGGTATTTCGCCTCCAGAACGTTCAAAAATGCATGTTTTCATGTGATTCTTCTTCATACCAGGAGATTATAAGAATCCCCATCATATAAGCTCAACTTCAAAGTTTGGGTTTGGAGATGCCAGGGGTGTTCAGAAAACCAAGGATATTGAAAGACCCTGAAACACCTTCTAGGGGATAGTATTTCTTCCCTAGACAACTCAAAAATGAGAATTTTCACGTGATTATTTTTGCAACCAGGAGGATGTAAGAAGCTCTACTTGACTAACTTGACTCCAAAATTTGGGGTTAGGACTTCGCTAATCGCAATTAGGGGGTGATTAGCCTCAATTATCAACGTTTAAGGACTTCCACTCAAGAATTAACCTATCCAAAGGTTAAAGGTGGATATCCTAATAGTAACTACATCAAGTATGAACTTGTTGGCCTAAATCAAGACCTTTATAACCCCGTTTAGGGTTGTTTAGCCCCGATTAGGGCCAAAATAGCGTCTTCTGCTTAAAAATTAGCCCTTATCAAGGCTTATGAGCAGCGACCACCCGGCATTAACCCCAACTTAGATACGTTGAGGGGAATGAATCATTAATGAATTGATGATAAAGGATCCTATGCACGAATTGCACTCGGATTAGTGTCTATGAGCTCAAAACGGCACTAATCCTATTCCCGAAAGGCTCGGAAATCTTGAGAGAAAGATTCGAGAGGCCAAGGAACGTTTAACTTTCTTAAGTATTAACTTGGGAAAGGATTTTAGTCATGGTAAATGTGTAGGTCGCTCCACACTTTACTATAAGACGATACCCTTGTAGGGCTGATATGACCTTAAACTTCTACGAAATCAAGTTTTCCTAGAAGTTGGGGGGCAAATGATATGGGTAAAAAATAACCCTTAAAGACATAATTAATGTGACATTTATTGGCCCGTAAATATGGCCCGAAACCCTAGTTGGGCACTAAATTCGTAATTAATGGTCAGGCCCAAAAGAACGGCCCAAACTGGGGACGCCCGGTAAAAGCCTATCTCTAACATGGGTCTGATCCACAAACCAGGAACGTTCTAGAAACCAAAAACGTCCTAGAATATCCCCAGGATATTGTGTAGCCTCCAAGGCACCAAATTCGACATGGAAACTAATTCCTAAAAGGAAGGAGTCAGAACCTTCCTCAATTACGGTGACTTATCCACCAAGTCTCCAAAACCTACTATAATTCTAAGGCTTCCACAGCCTATATAAAGGGCCAGACCCCTCAACCTAGAACTACGTTTTTGGCTTGATTCTCTAATACGGAGATACGTAGGCATCTTGTAAGGACCCGAATTAGGTCACGATAACACAACCGCAGCCATTAAAGCAAGAAGCTCACGAACCCTAGCCGCCATTCGATAACCCTACTTTTATTCCACAACAGATACTTTTGTCATTTCACAATCATCTATATATACATCTCTAACTCGATGCATCATTCACTTTACCTAATTTTATTTTCACAGCAGCCGTTTCACAAAAAAGAGGGCGATTTCACAAAATTCATACCATTAATCCGTGTTTTTGTGATTAAACTCATACTAATCACGAATTACTGCCAACTTGTTGACTGATATTCACTGTGTTATCATTAATCGTTGTGATACTGTGTTTAGTGACCATTCATACACGCGCATATACATACACACGAACATATATTGTTTGTGTAACTGTTCACAAAACACGATTTCCACATTCTTCATCCATATACACACACGAGTTTACTGGTATACACACGAATATTCATCTTCTTTGAATATTCAGATTTGGTAATTGGCAACTGTTCATATCCCGTAGTTTAACTTCTCAGATTGTCTTTTGATATTCTCGAAAAATTAAAAGGGATAAAACTGTTAATTCGTAAATTACTTGTTTTTCAAAATTAAAAAAAAAAATCACATCTTTTTAAGAAAAACATTTAAATTAAAATGGCTCACCAATTTTCACTTCCTAAAAACAATTTTTATAATATTTCTACGGAAATTGGTGATCAACTCCCGCGGTTTAAGTTTTGGATACGATTTCTTAATTTGTACTCCAAAGCTAGCCATGCTTTTACTGCTAAACCTACACTAGTACATGATGCTTTACAGCAATTATGGACTAGTTCGGTTACTTTTGGGAGCAAAACAACCCCCTTTGGTTTCAGGTTTACCTTAGCGGGTCAGGAATATGAGGCGACTGAAGAGATTGTCAACAGGGTTCTGGGATTCCCAATCAAAGATACTTATGATCCAGAACCTACAGCTGCAGAACGCCTCAGCTTCTTTGAAGAAATTGGATGTTATCCTCCCAAAGGCCCAATCACAGGAAATATCCAAAAACAATTCTTCCATGTGGAATGGAATTACTTTTTCGAGGCCATCACTAGATGTTTTCGGGCACGAGAAAAAGATTTTCATCAAATTCCAATTCCAATGCAAACCTTTGCAGTTGCCCTAGCAAGAGAACTGGATATAAATTATGGACGCATAGTTCTCTCTGAGATAGTGGCTTCAATGGGATCTCCTGCAAGCAGAGATATCACTACAACTGATGTTGTCTGCTGGTTTCCTCGGTTCCTACAGATGCTGATTAATGACTTAATACCGAAGGATGCTCTTGCTGTTAGACAGGGATTTGCCAGAAGCCCAACATCTGAATCGTTGGGGATGGGCACTAAGTCACTTTCAACCATTGCTAATCAGGATAAACATCAAGGTAAACCTATGTCAATTCCTGAAAATATTCAAATGTGGCTTAGATATGATGCAGGAGTTACCAATTTGGGGGAATCATCGCAAGTTTCATCATATGCTCAGAATCCATCTGCTCATGTTGAGGCATTTGATGAGATTCCTGATGAGCAAAGCGATGAGGCACAAGGTAATGAACAAGGTAATCTCTCCCTGCATACTACTCATTCCTCCTCCTATGTATCTGATTCCGAGACCCAAGAGACTGCTAACCCGCAGAATCTATCCCAGGGTGAGAGCTACATTTCTGAGACTGATACACATTCTTATTCTCTTTCACCCCTGTTAACGGAAGTCAGAAAGCCAGCACGTATATATGTAGGAGATGATGAGGAGAGTGAACCCGAAGAGCAGCAACTTATTCGAAAGAAAGCCAAACTTTTTCATGCTGCTACTTCAAAACCCCAGTCAAACCCTAGTGTGTCACACGCAATCACTCCACCTCATGAGAGTGGTTCTCCCTTTAAACAGTCTACACATAGGGATTTTGATGACAATTATGTACCTTTTGAAGATCCTGTTGCTTCAAAAGGACATGGAGTTTTAACAACTTCAGCCGTACCTTCACCGGTACGTACTGATGCTGCAAAGAGGATCGGTTCTAATGTCGTACAAGAACACTTTGCAGCCGCTCAGCCTGAGATTCCAACTCAAGACAAAACAGACATAGATCCCATAACTGCCAATTATTTTGCTTATCCAATTTCTGCAGGTACTGCTTCATATTTCGGATCAATAATTGAAGACATACACGAGCGTGAGACAGGGAGTGTGTGTGAGAGGTTAGGGAGAGAGGGACCTTCATTTTTAAGGCCCGAAACCGAGCGCCAAATACCAACAGAACGAGTATTAGAGCGAGGTCACCTAAACCAAACACCGTCCCTTAATATTGAAAATTTTGATACTCATATGACTTCAATGGAAAATTAGATGAGGCAGTTCGGGCAGACGATAGGGCAGTTCGGGATTAACATTGGAAACAATCAACGGGCTCTAGACGACTACGCAGCAAGAATGGCAAGTCAAGCTACAGCTTTTGATGATTTGACAAATAAGGTCAATGACTTGGGCCATGCTGGTGGTGTCTTGGGAAGCATTCTCAATGAGAGGATGGGGCAATGGAGTCTACAATGCATACAATGGCTGTGGAGATCAGTAGAATGATGTTCGCAGTCAGGAGTTTTGTGCCCCCGGAGTGTTTCGAGTCCCAACAACCTCCCCCCGATGCTGGTGCAGGTGGTACTAGTGGAGCGGGAGCCTCTGGTTCTGGTTTTGGAGGTTCTTATGCAACTGGTGGATCTGGAGACCAAGGTGGAGCTCAGGATAACTCACCTAAGGGGGAGAGTGGAAAGGAGACGAGACAGCAGGCAGTTCACATCGAAGAAATTGAAGAACCCGCTGATCTTGTCAAGGAACCAGAAGTTGAGCCGTCTGTTGATGAAGAGGCTCTGAGGAGGAGAAAGGGTAAGGCAATGATGGTTGATGAACCATTCGTTGACCTGAGTCATCAGGAAACAGTACAGGAGGTATTTGACTCAGATTCTGATATGGAAGACGTACCGTTGGCACATGCTATAAAAAGATCTTTGAAGGAACAAGGTGGAGGTGCTGGGATGTCTTCCGGAATGCTTGAAGAAATTCCTGTTGATGAGGAAACCCTTAAAGCTCAACAGTTAGCCTTGGAACAAGCTCAGTTCCATAAAATGAAGATGATGCAAGAACGTGCTGCCTTCCTAGAAAAGAAAGTGGAGCTACAAGGGAAGCAGTACGATCATGAGCTTGCAAGGCTAGCTGATCCTCAAGTTGATCTGGACAAACGAAGGATAGGACAGAAATGGGATGAAGCAAGGAAGATATTGATGGGATCCTGTGCGAAAGGAGTTCATAACAAGGAGGCAGATGATCTGTTCTACAACTTGAATTTGCAAAATCCAATGACTGCGGACTATATAAATGCTTTGAAGAGATTAATTTCTAAAGTCAGGGTTGGATACAATGCAACACTTAAGGAGTGGCAGGTTATTTTGTCCTTGGTAGAAAGAGTCCCAACATCTTTCCTATATATGGATGACCAATTCATAATGTGAAGATCTGCGTCAGAGTTGTTCTTGCTAGCGACTAAAATTCAATACTCTCAATCTGAGGAGCTAAGCATTCTGTACAGGGATCAGTTAATGCAGCTAGCAGAGGACAAGGGTCCAGAATTCTCAGCATATCGAAATTTTGTCCGGATGGTAGTTGACGGGAAAATGAAGAGGGTTAGCATGGAGGAAAATGACTTAACGGAGCTTTCAGTGGAATCTCTCAAAGCTGTCTGTAGACAAATGATGAGTAAGGGATTCGCTTCTGAGCTTAAAGATAAATCCGTGAAGATCATTGAAAGAGTTATATTCAAGAAGAGCAATGAGGTGTGGAAGTGTGATGTCATTGCTCCAAACCCTCTTGATGACGTGAAGATTGAGCCGGAGCTGATAGAGAAGAAATGGAATATTCTTCAAGCCATGAAGAATGTAGATGAAGCTCTGACTCTTCCTTCTGGAGCACTAGAACAAGGAGAAATAAGGGAGGCTATTGGTGTTCCAGGAAGTGATAGTGTATACTGGATACACGCTTATGTTGAAGATACAGCTGATGCCTTAGTATTCATAGATGCAGACCAGAATCAAACAATCTTGCATATGAGTAGAAAATGGCTGCTACGGACTTAAGATGCTGCATTTCTGGAGAGAGTATTATATGTATTCAAATGGGGCGAAGTGGAAGACAAGTATGTGGAAGAAAAGCAGAGACTCATGAGTTACCTGTCTGAAGTAGTAGTGGAAAAGAAGCGAATGGAGGGAGATGCGGCCAGTGTCCACAATACTGACCGTGTCAAGGGCTACCCCAAGATGATCTATTGTCAGTTCAAAGCTGATAAATCTCACTGGAAACCTCAGCTCATAATGAAGAACTTTGAGGACATTCCAAAGATCAGAACTACTCAGGAGGTGGACAAACTCAGAAGGCTTTTCAAACATCCTTATCCAGAGCCCAGGAATCCTCTAGAAATGGAAGCTGTAAGTCTGTTGAATGCTAGGTGGAAGCAGCTTCGTGATCCAGTGTACAAGAAAGAACAGCAGCAGAAGGAGAAGCGAAAAAGGTAGAAAGAAGAGAAAGACCAAGCTGTTGAAGCTAGAAAGAGGAAACGGAATTAGGGTTAAAGGTCAGAGTGGTGTGAACTTGAAGTTGGAAAAACTTCATGTCTTTCGGTTGCTTTAACTCACTTGAGGAAAATTCACCTTAGAGTGAATCCAATAAGGTGATACAAGTTTGACTAAAAGGTATGAAATAATCCAGGTGATAGGAATCACTCAAATGATCTTTAATTCGAAGTTCGAATTCTGTTTCTAGTTTAAGTTCTTTGTATTGTTTTCAAGTACTTTTCAATTGTATATTATTCAAGACTGTAATGTTAATTATCTTTTCTCGTCTCATTGTTTAGTTGAGTTATCCTTCATTTATTTGAATGTCATTGTTAGACAATCAAATAGGGGGAGATTGAAAGGCAGAGTGTATAAACTTGTAACACTATAACTAATGTAACTCAACTAAAAGAAAAGATACTTAACCAGAAGACAAATAAGAACAAGAAGTCACAAGAAATCAACACTAAATGAAGACAAGGTAATTGATACAATTCAACATGTTAACTATGATCAAGCCAAGAAGAAATCATTGAGAGAAGTTCAAGTCAAAGTTGTTCATGCCTCAGTGATTTGAAAAGCCAAGAATCAAGATCATAACTATCAGTATCAATAAGACCAATTGATTTCAAGTGAACAAGAAGGAAAGCAAATATTGGAAAGCCATATTACTAATTGGATATGGTAATTTATTCAAGAAGCAAAAACCCTATCAAGACTAGTCACTTATGAACCAGACCGTTGCATCAAGTGTCAGGACATTGATAGCAAGTTTATGTCAGTAATAAAGATCCATATTCAAGAGCTTGGTGAAGAATAAAGAAGACATGAAGATATCACAAGTTCAAGATGTGCATTGAAGTTTCAAGTTGAAGACCAGAATATTTTCTAAGTACTAAATATTCTAGATGGCCAAGTAGAAGTTTCTAAGTAGAAGTTCTACTTAGAACTTCGAGATGGCTAAGTAGAAATTCTCAAGTAGAAGTTCTACTTAGAGTGCAGCTTCAACATGACACATGGCATCTTCTGATTGGCAGATTTCCAAGCTTTCAAGTTAAGGCAAGATTTATGTGGACATCATTGGGCCACGTACATCTTAGTCTTTGAAGACTACATGACATAGATTACATGTAGTATAAATAGAAGTACTTGTGTAATGTTTTAGAGAGATAGCAATATTTTAGAGAAACACAAGAAAAAGAGAGAGAGTGCATTCACAGAGCTTAGTATCATTTACTTCTCTCTAAACTTCTGTTATACTTTGTAATGAATGTTGTAGCAACCCTTTCAAGTTATATATAAGACATATATTCCTTGAATCTGTGTGTTCATTTATTGCATCGTATTTATTGCTTCTCATATTCGAAAAGTTGTATTCACCCCCCCTCTACAACACATTTGGACCTAACACCTATTACTCACAATGGGGGAAAATATAACCTTAGAATCTGATGTTGCTAGGGACGCTGAGCAAGGAGTGCACAATAGGATTGATACTGAAACAGTGTCTACCATTGTCACGGTAGAAGAGCCTTCACAGGTTTCAGAGGGAAATCTTGACTCTTCGCCACCTATAATAGAGTCATCATCTCCCCTCCCAGGAGGAACATTCTTGGCTCCCTCAAGGGATTTTCCACTCGCAGCTTTAGCTGGAGAAAGTGGAAGGCAGCTTAATCAATCTACAACTGAAGCAATTCAGATTTCAATTTCTAATGAACAGGTAGATTTGATTAAGGATCGGGATTTGCGAACTCCTATTGCACCACCACTGACCTCTCTAGAAGGGGCTAGGGTGATTTCTATTGCAGGTACAGCTAAAGGAAAGGAGCTAGTGTTGAGTGATGTGAGGACCACCTCAAATTTTAGTGAAACACATGCACGAAAGGAGAGTGAAACATCCTTGAGTGAAATTCAGGTGAGAGCACACACTGACACAAACACTTTGTCACTTATGGCTCAAATACAAGCACTGCAAAAGAAATTGAAGGAAACTGAGGCTGAAAAACAATTCTAAATGTATTTATTGCTCATTTAAATGCAAATTCAGGTGATATTTTAAATGCCATATACAATCTCTCTACCAGGGTTGATGAACTTCAAAAGGAAATGCATGACACTGCTTATTCATATGCAATTACCTTTACAAAGCTTGAAGAAAAGTATGATTACATGTTTGATGGACTTGATCATCTGTACAACATTGTTAAACCTACTCATCATATCACACCAGAACAAAGAACATATTTTGAAGACTCTGAAGGACCCGGTGATGGAGGAGGTAATGAAGAAAATAGGGAGTTTAAAAGTCAAGGAAAGTCTGTAGAGGATCCCTCAACTAAGGGGGAGAAGTCTGGAGGAGGAGGTGAAGCAACTCAAAGGAGTCATAAGGAGAAGTCTGGAGAGGGAGGTGTTTCTCAGAGAAGTGATCAACAAGACAAGGGCAAAAAAAAGCTGGAGTTTCAGCTCATGATCAAGATGATGCTGATTTTGATTTTGATCTAACGAACAGTAAGTTTGCTTGTGAGCAACTAAATGTCATTGAAGAAGATCTTTCAAACTAGCAAGATGATCTGCCACTGGATCCTGAATTTGAGAAGGAACTCCAAGAGGAAAAAGCTGATCGCAAGATGAGACAAGCCAAGCTTGAGAAGACAAGACAGGTGGTGGCTGAGAGAATTAAGTTGAAGCAAGCTGAAGATGCAGAGAAACCAAAGCTACATGCAATCAGTGTACAAGAAAGGAAGAGAGATATTCGACTGAAGATTGTTCCAAAGTGGGATAAAGCAAAGGAAATTTTTGATTCTATTCAAACCACTGTCAATGATGATGATCGTTTTCTCAAATTACTTCAATAGTTTCAAAAGACTAATCCAAATTACTTGACATACATGGATGCATTGATGCTGGAAATCTCAAGAATAGTAGCCGGACTTGACAGAGGTGCATATCAGCTAGTTATTCAGGTTGACTCTCATACAATGGGTTCTCTCTATGTGTCACTTCAAATCTTTCAACATAGAACTTTGACTGAACTTTGGGTTATGTCGCTAAAGGTAAAAAGGTGGTTTGAACTAAATGTATTACTTCACGAAAGGCTTTTAGAGTTTGCTCAAAGGAATAGTCCACAAGTTATTCAAAATCCACATCATGTCAAGTTTCTCAAAGGTGAAACACTCCAATCTAGCTTTCTTGATTCTAAGTCGATGAAATTATACACCGCATCTAATTTGGTATGGTTAGAACATATGCTTAGGACAACTGGCTTTGAGGATAAAGAAAATATCTTTATTGCCAACATTATTCAATCATATGCTTTACCTGGCTTCGAAAAAAAATATTACATTATTCGGAATCGGCTATGGAACAAGCTTGGACTTTTGCCTAAAAAACCTAAAGGCTTTGCATCAGATTATGAACGTGTCCTTGATTAAGGATTGATCAAAAACTTGGAAGTTCAAGAAGAACAAGTTGATAGAGAATTGATCAGAAGGTTGCAAGAATAAGAAGATGAAGTTGAATCTGGAGAGATAAGGGAGGAAGATACTTCTAAGTGAAGATCAACTTTACATTTGATATCTTTAGGGCTTAGATATGACAAGATAGGAAAATTGTATTATTTGATCAGTCTATAGGATCATCTATCTTGTATTTATCTTTCATGTTTGAATCTGGAAAATGTTAAATATAAACCAGAACCTTTCCATTATTTACTTTTCATTTAAAGTTCTATCTTTTACTGAGTTAAGTTGAGTTAGTTGAGTTATCCTCTAGGTATTTGCTTGTTATTCTCTAACAAACAAATAGGGGGAGATTGAAAGGCATATGACACAGCCTATTTGTAGTACGAGGACTCAACTCAACTTAAGTTTAGATTGTAATAAGTAAATAATATAAACTGTCACAGGAATCTCCGAAGATACTATCTGTCAGAAGAAAAACCTTAAAGTCAACCTATAGTTTTGATGTTTTACACTGGAAAAAGCTCAGCCTGCTGATTAAGCTTCAGTATAGCATCAAGGAAGTGGATTTATTTAGAGTGACAAAGATTTCTACAATGACAGTTGATTATCAGTTAGAGTACAAGAGAATTAAAGAGATATGAGACAAGAAGAAAGACCACATGTTAAAAGTCAGAAATAAAGAACAATCATTGGAGTTAGTCGTTCATGAACCAGACAGTACATCGAACGTCAACAGAAAATTCATTGGTATTTCTTTATTAATTTCAGTGGTTCAAGAAAAGATTTGGCTACTTAAAGGATTCATATTTATTCTCTTTAAATTGATTAAATTATGTGATTAATTTAATTAATAAATTAATTCTATAAGAATTAATTTATTCTGTAAAATAATTACTTAATTAATTAAATCAGAATTTTATGTAAAGGAAAATTAATTAAATGATTATCAGAAAATCATTTAATTGATTTAAGCTGAAAATTGTACTGATACTACATTTTCACAAAGGTAGTACCGAATGTAGTACAAGCTTATCAGCAAAGGTAGTACCGACCAAGCCAAAGGTGGTAGCCTTCTCAGCAAAGGTAATACAAGTTCCAAAGGTAGTACCGACACATACAAATGTAGTAGCCTTTCTAGAAAAGGTAGTAGCCTAGCTTGAAAGGTAGTTCGAGGCATAATATCAAGAAAAAGAGACAGAAACCTTGTATAAAGATCAGGCTGCTACAACAGAAGACAGAGACGAAAATATCAGATCAAAAACAAAAAAAAACCCAGCTGAATTCTCTCTCATCTTAAAGACTTCATTCAAGAGCCTTAAATTCATAGAAAATCAATAGCTTAGATTAGAGCCGGCAATTTTGGACACGACACGAAAACACGACACGAAAACGACACGAAACTTACGGGTTTGGGTTGACCTTTTCGGTACACGAACAAGAAAATACACGAACACGAAAGTACACGAGAGAATTTAGTGTCGGTTTCGGATTTACCATTAGGTACACGACACGAAACGAAAATACACGAAATAAATAAATATTTTAAATTATATAAATATATATTATAAACAAATATTACATATTTAACTTTTTTTACAAAATAAATAGAAAATACACGGAAAGTACACGAAAAGTACACGAAAGTACACGAAAAGTACACGGTTTTCGTTTCATTTTCGTGTAAACGGAAATATTTCATGTACTTTTCGTTTCGTTTCGTGTTTACACGAAATGTTTCGTTTCGTGTTCGTTTCAGAATTTGAGTACACGAATTTATTTCGTTTCGTTTTCCTTTTGGCCACTTGGTACACGAAACACGAAAGTACACGACACGAAAGTACACGACACGACACGAATTGCCAGCTCTAAGCTTAGTGATTGTAATATTTAATCTGTTCAAGCTTGATTACTTGTGACTCTTGTACTATTAGCGAGTTTTTACTCCTAATCTATATCTCGATTTTTATTAACAAATTAAGAAAAGTTCATGTCAAATTTTCTAATTTGTTTTTATTAACTTGATATTACTCTGTACTGATTTTGTAACAACCCTCAAGTTTAATATATCGTTATATTTAACTTGAACTTTGTTTCATTTAATTCCGCACAAATTTGCCTAAAGTGAATTTAAATCTTAAGGACAAATTTCGATAAAAGGGTATAGATTGTATTCAACCCCCCCTTCTACAATCTTATTGGACCTAACACAAGTTCAGGCTCCATTAATTAATATTTAAAAAGTAACTATACTAGATTAATAATAAATACAATTAATAATATAGCTACTCTTATATTAACGACCACTATACTTTTATGATGGTTAACATATATTATAATGAATTATAAATATTGGGTCATGTTCTTTGCAGATTTCTTAAACGAAGAAACTAAGAACTCTTATATAAATTTTATAATAATATATATTATTATATATAGATCAGGGGCAAAGTTGTCAAAAAACACAAGATATATAATTTAGACACAATTCATATTTGATTGACAATTATATTGATTTATAAGTAATTCGATGACTAATAACGGTTCTTCATTTCTATTTTAGTGTTTGCTTCTCTCCAGGGTCGGCCCTTGGGTAAGGCGACCAAGGTGACCGCCTAGGGCACCATTTTAGACAGGGGCACCAAAATTTTCAGATAATATGTATATATATTTATATAGATTCAATTTTTAATATTTAGTTTAATTTAATTTAAATATAAATAAATAAATATATGAATATATTTTAATATTTGAGGCACCCCTTTAATTTAAAAGTTAATTTGGGCACTTTTTAAAACTAAAAACCAACTTTTAATTTTAAAATATAAAACTTATTAAAACATAAGGATCAATTTTAATAACCCACCTAATTTACCAAAGCACATAATTAAACATTCAAAATAGAACATAGAAAACAATCAAAATAGTTATTAGTCACATGATAGAGGCTGTCATCAAATTAAAATAGGGCAAACCATAATTTACACATAAGTACTCATTCGTTGTTCTATTCATTGTGGAGATCAGGGTCAGGAGATTGAAATTATCAATAAAGATTGAATTATCAAGATTGTCATATACTCTACAATCGTGACACAAGTTTGTTTTCTTAGCCCTCTAATTCTTTTTCTTTATAAATTGCAATTACTCATCATATTTTTTTACAACTTAGGGATTTGATGAATCACTTTAGTATTTAGGGGTTAATTGAGGTTCAAGACAAATAAATTATCCAAATGCTTGGATTGCTTATAGGATTGTTATGACAATTCCTGTTATAGTCGTAGAGGCAAAAGAACCTTTTCAAGGTTGAAACTTATGAAATCTTATCTTCGCTCTTCGATGTCTCAAGATAGACTTAATGGATTAGCTTTACCGTCGATTGAAAGTGATCTGGCAAATTCGCTAGACTATGGTAAAATCTTAGAGAGATTTGTATCTCAAAAGCCTCACAAAAAGTTTCAAAGTCAATGATGGTAAATTCATTTATTAACTTATCAAGTATTGTCTTATAGTACTAATGATGACTGTTTTATCTTACTGATACATAATCATGTGTTGCAGGAGATCGAAAATTCAGACTTACAACTACAAGAAATTCATTAGCGTCACTTGTTATTTTTTATTCAAGTAAGTTTTCTTTTAATTGAACTAATTTATCAAATTTGTGATATTTAAAAACGTAAAACTCATGAGTAATAAAATAGAATGCATTTATGATCTATTCTTGCATATATAGATTGTATAAGAATTTTAACCGAACATGTATTAAAAAAAAGTAAGACGTAAAGAAAATGGGGTACCATTTTCGAATCTTGCCTAGGACACTCAAATTCCTAGGACCGGCCCTGCTTCTCACTTGATCCAGACCCTATAAATATTATTGATAATTAAATTATGGTTAACTGAAACATGAGTTTTTTTAAAAAAATATTAATATCAAAATAAGTAATTGTTATTAAATTATTTAATCAAAAGAATATAATAAATGGCTTTGACATGTTAAAAACGATATATAACTGCCTTTGTATCGCTTTATTAGTGAATATAAATGGCTTGTCACGCATCGCATCAAGGCTGGGTGGCAAAGGTGGAGGGCGGCGTCAGGGGTTTTGTGCGATAAGAAAGTCCCTTTAAAGTTGAAAGGGAAATTCTATAGAGCGGCAATTCGTCCGGCGATGTTGTATGGTTCTGAGTGTTGGGCGGAGAAGAAGGCTCTCGTTAGCAAGTTGGAAGGGGCTGAAATGAGGATGTTGCGGTGGTCTTGTGGGCGCACGATGTTGGACAGAATCCCGAACTCGGTGTTTAGGAGCGAGCTTGAAGTGGCGCCTTTCGCTGCGAAAGTTAGGGAAGGAAGGTTGAGATGGTTCGGCCACGTCCGTAGGAGGCTGGCTGAAGCCCCAGTTAGGAGGGTCGAGAGTCTGACGGTTGTTGGGGCGAGGAGGAGAGGCAGGCCAAGGAGGACGTGGGAAGAGCAGCTCCGGATGGATTTGAAGGCATTAGACTTAAACGAGACCATGCTCGCGGATAGGTGTTCTTGGAGGCGGCGTATTAGAGTGGTGGATTCCCTTCTAGGTTGTGGCTCTGTGGTCGAGAGCCTCAGAGTTGCCTTGTCTCGATTAGCGCTTTTTTAGTAGTTCGGCTTCAGCGTGCTCACTTTTCGTTCTGAGTATCGTTTGTTTTCCTGTGTTTTTCTTTTCTTTTGGTTTTTGGTTTTGCAGTTGCAAGGAGCTTGGCTCGGTGTTGTCATCTGGCTAGGAGTTCTATAATCCCTCGCAGGTAGGTATGCCCCATGTGGAGAACGCCATGGGCCTCAGGTATGTCATTGTCCATTTCCGTATCATGTTCGTTGCATTCTACTACACTCTATGTTTGTTGTGCACTCAGCCGAGGGTCTTCACGGAAACAGCCTCCCCGCTCTAAAAGTGGGGGTATGGTCTGCGTACATCCTACCCTCCCCAGACCCTGCTCTGAGCGGGATATACTGGGTATGTTTGGTTTGGTTTGGTTTTTACTCTTTTATTAATTATTTATTACCGATATTTAATCAAATATTAATAGTGCAGAGGTAGCTTTAAGAAGACTTTTGACACATTCCCGATGCCAACGAAAGTAATAAAATAGAGATTAAAAGGAGGAGGATGAGGTGCATCATGCATGGATATAATCATCATAAAACCACGTGAGCACATCCACCTTCATACAATTATTCCCTCTATCCCTTGAAACTTTTCCTGTTTACCTTTATTACGTTTGCCAACGCACACTTTTGATCGTTAATATCCTTAATTTCGTATTAGTTTTAAATATAAAAACTTCACTGTATTAAAGTACTCATAAATACGAATCCAATAAGATCACTCATAACTATATTTGGACTTGTAAATTAGACGTAAATTAGTAATTTGTCTCATGTTATGAACAGTCCCGACATACTAAACGAGAAAAGAATTGTGAGACGGAGGAATATAAAAATATTGGTCTCTTTAATGATCATGATAAATTTAAATCAATGGTCCTTTTTGTACTAACCTGTCACACCTCACTCACTTTATACATTGTGATCACAAGTGCTTGTACTGCATTCTGTCGGGCCAAAAATTGTGGTGATCCCTTTCAACAACACTAATATACTACTCCCTCTCTCCCACAAAACTTTTCCCACTTTCCTTATCGGTACATTCAAAAAACTCTTCCCCTTTCTATTTTAGGCCATAAAATAACTATATTCAATACCCACTATTCCTTAAAATAATATTAAGTACCCACTATTCCACCCACTAACCCTTAAAAACAATATTCAATACCCACTATTCTACCCACTACTCTTTAAAAGTCCTTTTTTCTTAAAATTCGTGTTTTTTCCAAACGAGCAAAGTTTTTAGGAACGGAACGAGTAGCAGAATACAGAAGATCCCTCTCATATTTTTCCCTACATTACTTGTTGATAATTTGCTACTCCCTCTGTCTCAAATTAATCTTCCCCTTTGCAATGTCGGTCCTGTTCATAACATGAGACAAATTACTAATTTACGCATAATCAATAAGACCAAATATAGTCATGAGTGATCTTGTTGGATTCGTATTTATGAGTACTTTAATACAGTGAAGTTTTTATATTTAGTACTAATACAAAATTCAAGATATTAACGATCAAAAGTGTGCATTGGCAAACGTGTTTTTTAAAATGGGAAGAGTTTTTTGAGACGGAGGGAGTACTATTTCATTGATGCCCTTCAAACGTGAAGATGATTCATTATTATGTCCCTGCGAGTACCAAAACCGATTCAATATAAACAAGTTCACTCAATAATCAATATAGATCACACATTATTTTTGTATTTAATTAAGATGGGTAAGAAAAAGTGCTCAGTAATATCATGTCTCCGGTCTCCCAAATTTAGCTATTTTTCCCTCTTAAACAAAATTTAGCTATTCTGGTGATGGAATCATGATTTCGTTTAAATTATAATATTCGGACGGCTTATAACTGTAAGAATATTCTGTAAGAATATTTAACAAGGAGATGAAAGGTTTTCCAGTCCATAAATTTCGATACTAACCATCTCCATTCCATGGGAATGTAGACACCGCATCGTATCTATGCACAAACAAATGTAGACACCGCATACCCGATGGAGTTGTAGTTTGTAGGCAAGATATGGGACACCGTTGGAAGCGTGAAAAAGGTCAAAAACAAAACCCCACGCCGTAATTGTAAGGGTGTGCATCCCATTTAGGTCCGGACCCGCTAATCGACCCTAGTGAACTGACATTTCAGTTGATTACTCCTCGAGACAAAAATTGTATTTCACTTCATTGTCTAGTTATCTATCAGAGTGTACATGCATAAGCTTCAACCACACCTCTACATCTTCACGTACCAATCATTTCAGTTTCAAAATTTTACAATCTAAAAAATCAGACACCACTCCGCCTCCACTTGGGTTTGAAATCAAGGGGTATCCGTTAAGTCAAGTCCCGAAATTTATGAAAAAACGGAAAGAAATGAATTCCGTGGGCTAAAGAAAACACACACACACACACAAAAAAAAGATGAAACAAATTTTTTTTTGAGCGATTATACATTTACACAACAAAAATAAGGGTAGGAAGGATCTATGAATGAAATGGTCCAGGGGAAAAAGGGGGAGATAAAAGCACCCATATGATAGTGTAGCACTAGTCGCTCTCTTTATTTGCTGGTGCCCTGGTGATGGTCCACTTTTTAACCAAAACCCAATCCATGGACCACCTCGCATGCCCTTTCCTCCTCCTCTTTTTTCTTTCGGGCAAATTATAAATGTGCACATGTAAAATTATTTCACAGTGAAAGCTCATTCAATTCTTACTTAATTTTAGCAATGCAACTCGATCTGGAGAATTCAGGTCTATAGATTCTGCATTTGGACTTACTACCAAGTACTAATAACTTGAGGTTTAAACTCTGCAAATTTCATACCATCAGCGTCACATGACCGTAGACCTTATCTCAGGACAACTCAGTCCGGGACACTATAAAATTTATAGTATATGAATAATTAATGAGCAGAAGATACACTAACTACCATGTCATGTCACACCAGGGGTGGAGAGGAACATCACTCAGAGTGATCCAAATTGAGTGATCCAACGTTCATCGAACATGTTGTTTTAGTTGAAGAAAATACACATTTCTTAGCAAGGTTGAATTTAAAATACATGCAACACATTATTTAAAAAAGAGAAATGCTAGAGCTTTCTTCTCGAATGCTGAGTTATCATCATACAATTGATTATCTTTTCATAAATGAGATGGATTTCTCGTGCATTAATATGAATTCAATTAATAAAATGATGTCAGGGGATATTTGGGAACATATTTACTCCAAAAAAAAATGTATATGAATTCTTACCACTTGAATCATCTCATTCTGTGTTACAATGATGCTCTCTGCTACAAGTATAGTTGTATATTTAAGTTCCTTTTTTTTTTTGCTTAACTAAGAAATTCTTAAAAAACAAATGAATATCACATTAGTTCATAAATAGATGTAAAGCTCGTGTCTATATGAAAAGAAAAACTATTATAATGCTACATTAAATACAAAAGGTTTTAAAATGATTCATTAAAATTAATCACTTGTAATGAATGTACATAATATATCGATCACAATTTTTTTAAAGCTACACAGAATCATGTACAAATTTATTGGCCATTGAACTATGTTTGCCGGTGGTGGTCACTACTCTCTGGTCACGACAACATGGATGTTAGCTATGGTCGTTTATTGATCATCCAGCCCAGGTGATTGATCCTCAAATGATTACAATTAATAGGCCGAAACTAAACGGATCTACACAGCCGAGCTGCCCATGCCTATTTAAATATGGCCTACAAATGCTGCTAAACCATACAAGAACTGCATGATCCACCGAAAGACAGCACTGTGTCACGGTTTTAGAGTTTGTCCCCTTTCTAAGCCAACCGCGTCTAGCACTTGTCGCCCACCTTGCGCACTACTAGACCAGCCTTACCCCCAAGTGTCGCCTACACTTGTGCAGCGGAATAAACAAGTAGAGAAGAAGAATATTTACTAACAAAGCCCTTCTTTATTAGTAAACCTCAATATTACAAGAGTTGGATCCCCTTGATCCACACTAGCCCCTTGCTAGTTACAAGACAACCTCTATACTCCTCTCTTACTTTGTGTATCACCTTCTATCTACCTCTCCAAATGAGGGGTCTCACCTATTTATAGGCTCCTCCAACATTTGGAGAGAATTCTAGAACATATACATCCCACATGGTTCTAGATTATTCCCCCAACAACCTATACAAGATATTCCTAGATCCTACCATATCTAGAATATACAAGTATTTACATAACATCTAGGATTTCTCTAGAAAGCTCCTGAAGGTTCCGGAAGGTTCCACGAGGTTCCACCATGTTCCGCCACCTTCTGGACTCCTCTTGAATTCCCAAGCACCTCCTAGAGAACTCCACAATGTTCCACTATATTCTAGAGTCATCCGGGCCCTCCCAGTCTTCTCTAGAATCTCCCGCACTTAGAGAGGCTAAATGTTGGCGGGGCGTGACACTCTCCCCCACCGAATGTGTCGACGCCCTCGTCGACGTCGTAGCCTCCCAATAGCGCTCTAACGCCTCTTGGTGTTGCTCCAAGTTCTGCTCCAACTCCCACGTTGCCTTACTCGGTGCCACACCCTTCCACCTCACCAAGTATTGCCTACTCGGTGCCAAACCCTTCAATTTCACAAACCGCTCCCCAAGTATTTCCTTGACCTCCTTGTGCCGCCCCTCGGCCCTTGTCGAAGATACCCGTTGCGACTCATGCCTTGCAACGCCCCCACGTTGCCCCTTTTTGCTTGGCGACACACGCCTCTCGTCCTTGGCTCCATTTCCCCTAGGAGACTTTGGACATCCCTTAGTTATGCCGCCTTTAGCTCCATTCATGGTCGCCTTGCCCACACCCTTGGCTTCACGACCCTGCTTCTCCTTCGTTGAGGGTAGTCCCTCCTCAACTATCCTCATACTCCCAAGGTAGGTCACCATGGGTTCCTCTGTTGGTGCCTCCACCCTCACCATGGTAGATAGCCTCCTCGACTCCTCTTCCTCCCTTTGGATCATGGCACTCAACGACCCCAATTTTGGGCACTTGGCCATCACGTGTGGCCCCTTGCACACGTAGCACCCCTTCTTCGGCACATAGCCCTTTAGTTTTCCCTCACTCGGGCCATGGCTTGTTGATGCCCCCGCATCCCTCTTCCTTCGTGGACTTCCACTCCTCGAGCCAACACTACCCTCGTCACCCTCGCTGTCATCCCCATCACTCTCCTCGTGATGCTCTTTTAGCTTGGGAAACTCCTTTTGGAACTCCGTCAAGGATTCTGCCACGGTTATAGCTTCATCCACATCCTTAACGTTCCTTCGTTGTAGCTCTTGCTTGGCCCAATTTTTTAGTCCATCCACAAAGCAAAACAAGAAATCCTCATCCGTCATGCTCGGGATTTGCAACATCAAGGTGGAGAACTCGTTCACGTAGTCCCTTATGTTGCCCCGTTGTTTCAGCTCCCTCAATTTCTTCCTTGCCATGTAGACTACGTTCTCGGGGTAGAATTGCTTCTTAATTTCCCGTTTGAAGTCTCCCCAAGAATCTATATGGCAAAGCCCCTTCTCCATGTCGGCATGCTTCCTACGCCACCACAAAGTCGCATTATCACTAAGATATCGGGTAGCCGTATGTACCTTTGTGGCCTCATCAACAATGGCAACTGCCTCAAAGTAATTTTCCACGTCCCAAAGGAAGTTCTCCACAACCTTGGCGTCCCTTACGCCATTGAACTCCTTGGGCTTAGGTGTCTCAATTTTTCGTGCCTTGAGCGCCCCAAAACCTCCACCAAGCATACCAGCCTCGACCCTAGCCAGCTGTGCCCTGACGGCGGTGCATGCTTCGGTGACCATCTTCTCCAAGTTGGTGACCCGCTCCTCTCGTGCCACCTCCTTCATTTGCAAGTCTTGGACCTCCTCCTTTACACGTCCAAGCTCCTCCAATACATGGTCTTCTAAGGTCTTGAAATTGCTCTCGATCTGCTCCATGCGTGCCTCCAATTTTCCCAAGCCCACGCTGAGCGCCACGAGAACTTCGTCAACCTTCTTCGCCATGATTCGTGTCAAGATTACGCCCTCCGTAACCTTTGGCTCTGATACCACTTTGTCACGGCCTTAGAGTTTGTCCCCTTTCTAAGCCAACCGTGCCGGCGTCTAGCACTTGTCGCCCACCTTGCGCACTACTAGACCAGCCTTACCCTCAAGTGTCGCCTACACTTGTGCAGCGGAATAAACAAGTAGAGAAGAAGAATATTTACTAACAAAACCCTTATTTATTAGTAAACCTCAATATTACAAGAGTTGGATCCCCTTGATCCACACTAGCCCCTTGCTAGTTACAAGACAACCTCTATACTCCTCTCTTACTTTGTGTATCACCTTCTATCTACCTCTCCAAATGAGGGGTCTCACCTATTTATAGGCTCCTCCAACATTTGGAGAGAATTCTAGAACATGTACATCCCACATGGTTCTAGATTATTCCCCCAACAACCTATACAAGATATTCCTAGATCCTACCATATCTAGAATATACAAGTATTTACATAACATCTAGGATTTCTCTAGAAAGCTCCTGAAGGTTCCGGAAGGTTCCACGAGGTTCCACCATGTTCCGCCACCTTCTGGACTCCTCTTGAATTCCCAAGCACCTCCTAGAGAACTCCACAATGTTCCACTATATTCTAGAGTCATTCGGGCCCTCCCAGTCTTCTCTAGAATCTCCCGCACTTAGAGAGGCTAAATGTTGGCGGGGCGTGACAACTGGCCACCCACGTCAGTACCCTAAATTCTAACCATCAAAGCTTTTGGAGACCATCCATCCCTTCAAAATATTCAATAATCCGTTAATCACACTTTCTTGTTAAGAGTCTACATTTGCGATTAAGAGTCTTTACATCTTAGGCGTATTTAATTCATATTTTAAATATTTATAAAAAGAAACATTTATATTCTTTCGGGCAATTTATAAATATACACATGTAAAATTATTTCACAATGAAAGCTCATTCAATTCTTACTTAATTTTAGCAATGCAACTCCGGAGAATTCAGGTCTATAGATTCTACATTTGGACTTACTACAAGTACTAATAACTTGAGGTTTAAACTCTGCAAATTTCATACCATCAGCGTCACATGCCCGTAGACCTTATCTCAGGACAACTCAGTCCGGGACACTATAAAAATTAGTATATGATGGCCGAAGGATTTTCAAGTAGAATCCGTAGCGATCATCAGAAGGGTTTTTCTCTCTGGTTTAGTGACTGATTTTCCCTCCGTTTTTCCCGACCTTTTGCGCGTTCTTCCTTCATTCCTTTAAATAGCGATGGTTCTTGGGCACGTGGCTCTTCATCCATCCTTCCCTTGTTCCACCTGGTTCGATTAACTTGAGGCTAGGTGGATGGTTCCATCATTCTTCCCAGGGCCCCCTGTTCCCCCGAAGGCAAACTCAATGATGAGGTGGTATCCTAGAGCCAGGTGTCCGCGCTTTTTGGAATGAGCACGACACCTGTCGTAGGACCTCTCCTAGGGATTGACGCCCGTTTGGCCGACCTCCTGCCGTAGCCGTAGGCGCCCTACGGTGGACCATTCGTGGGCTATAATCCCAAGGTTGATCTCGACAGCATGTGCGGACCTGCCTTCGGTAATCCGTAGAGGATGGCAACGGTTTTATTGTCCATCATTTGCCCCTCGAGCGATAAGGTTTCCTTTTAAGGAACCTGTATCTCTCTTCGGTTCGGTCTTTGGACTAGGATGGTGCAAGGAAAAACCTGGTTGTAGGCGGTTCCCACTGAAATTTCGGGATAAGTGCCCGCCAGTTGGCAAAACCGTCCCGGGATTCGCGTCTCACCTGTATGCCCACGTTGCACGCTCCTCTGTCTCTTTTTAGGGACACGTGGCCTTCCCTGATTGGACCCTTCTCATACATAAGGGGGAGTAACGCCTCTTCATCTTACATTTAATTTTCTATAAACACTTCTCTACAAACGCATAGAAGAGCATCTTCTTAAGGAGCTCATTGCTGATTCAAGAATTTCTCCGAAAGGTATGTTTGAATTTACATTTTCTGTTTTATTTTCCTTTTTCTTCTCTTTTTTGGCTTTCACTTCACGATCCTTAGGGATATATAATAAGGGGTTTCAAGTTTCTCATCGGGGAAGGGTGTATGCGGGTTGAACCCTGTCGCTTTGTGAATCGAGTTTCATGTGAGGCGAGTGGAGGTTAAGAACAGAGTGGGGTTCGGGTTTAGATATATATATCTTATCATTATTATATATTTTTTTAAGGATTTAGGCTAGATTCCCGGTAGATTGAGACTTGTGGTGACCCCCGTTTCTTGTTATTCTTCTTGTTTAGCGAAGAAATGACGAAAGGAAAGAGAGGCACGGACTTTGAAGACGATGTAAGCGTCACAGACTCAGAGAACGCACTTTTATCAGAATCCGCAGGGACGGGAGAGTCTGATAGTGGGGATGGTTTCTCGGGAGACAACGAGAGGTTCTCGACTGAGGGTGATTCGGACATACCATTAGCTTGGAGACTCCCTCCCGGGAAGGCTGTGGTTCTCTCGAAGAAGCCGAAAGAGGTTCCGGGGAGGGTAGTTGTGGCACAAAGAAAGTCACATAAGGGGGGTCAGTCGAAAGACAAGGTAGTGACGCCGCAGCCACTGGGTAGAGGGGTTCCGCAGGGATCCGCAAGGGGCGGAGGTCGCAAGGGGGTTTCCAGGGAATTACGAATCCCCACTCGAAGTTGTGTGGGTTCGCCCACAGGTTGGTTGGACACTACAGAGAAGTTCGTAAATACGCCTCCGGATACCAACAGAGAGGTATATTTTCAATTGTACGGAAGAGCTTGTTACCATAGGCCCGGGGATGCTAAACATTCGGATGAGGTTTTAAAGAGGGACCTGGGAATGCACTTTTGACCGGGATTTCTTAGGGGCCGTGCGGTATTCCTTCCAGATTCCTGAGGCTTACGAAATTAGAATGCCGGAGGAAGGCGAGTACATTTATTTTCGTGGAGGAGATCTATGGGTAGGGATTCCTTTAGAGCATTTTAGGGCCGGGCTACGGCTACCCATGCACCGGTTTTTTCATACGCTTCTGAAAGATATGAAGTTGGGTCTGGGTCAGCTCGGTCCCAACTCTATTAGGAAGATCTGTGCGTTCATAGCACGATGCACGGAGTTAGGAAGGGAACCTACATTAGCTTTGTTTTGGTCACTGCACAAGCTGCAAGCTTCTCGAAACTACGAACCCCTGTTCGAATTACATTGGAAAGAGGGGAAGACTTTGGGGGGTTCTTTGGTGGAAGGACCCTCGACTAACAAAGGCTGGCACGAAAAGTTTGTGTTTGTTAAAGGAGGGGATCTAGGGTATCTACCCGAATACCGTAGGCCAGACGGCGTGACCGGGGCCGTAAGGAGGACGGAGCGGTTGAGCCCGGAGGAATACGGGGAGGCCATTAGATTTGTTGGGGAGAAACCTGAGGGTTTGTGGTCCGATACACACTTCCGCCACATTCCTTTCTTAATTGAACACAACCGTAAGAATTTTTGTTCAAATAGGCCCTGGCTTTTAGTGTGTTTTCCTGCTTCTACTTTTCATATTCGCTTCGGCTTGTACACTAATGTTTCTTATTTTCTCTTTAACAGTGCTGTTGGGAGATCTTCCTTCTCTTCCAGGTATGAACAAAAGTCGAATCTTGTACTTGGCTCATAAGCGTGCCATTAAAAAAGGTGACGCAGTCAGTGAGAGTAGGCATAGTGCTGGGGATAGCACCCAAGCAGCCGATACGGCCGTGGGGAACTTACCCCAGGAGGGAGCCTCCGTTTTGCCTCCGAAAGTTCAGACTAAGAAACGAGGCCATGATGCAGTCCAAGGTCTTGGGAAGAAAAAAGTAAAGACGATCGAGAGGGGGCTCGTGCCGGAGGGTGTTACTGCGGACGACAGTGAAGTTGAGGAGGTTCTTCCTCCCCACCTTCTCGAATCCAGAGGAATCTCTATAGATCTAGTGAACATTGGTGCCTCCGGATCGGGCCATGCCCCAGGGATTCTTCAGAATCCTACAGCGCATGGGGTTGAAGATTATACCCTCATTCGTTTTCGGACAGGCAGTGGATGGCTGGGAGAGGGAATCAAAGAGGAAAGTCCTTTAGGTGCTCTTAGTGCCTTCTCATTGTCCCCTGATCAAGCCAAACTGCGAACGGCCGGGGACGAAGAGATCTTGGTCAAAGCTAAGGAAACACTTGGAAAGGTATACTTCCGTTTTGGGCATACTTTCTTTCGCTTTCTCTTCTAGATAGTGTTCCTAATCCCCTGTTATTATTATCATCATGATTATTATACATATTTTTGGTTTTGCCCAGTTCGGAACTTATTTCTTGGACCTGACCGAGAGGGTCTCTCAGAATTCCCAACGAGCTGATATGGAGCACAATAGGGCTGAGCTAGAGAAGACAGCCAAAGTCGAAGCTTGGCGATCTGCCAAAGAAACTAAACTTCAACTTGATACGGCCAACCGAGAGCTTTCGACAGAACGAAAGGCACATCGGGATTCTTCTGAGAAGCTGTCTAAAGCTCTAGAGGAGCTGGACGTGGAGAGGGGGATATGTGCGAGCCTACGTTCCGAGATTGAAGGCTTAAATAAATCTTTGTCGGCGAAAGAGGTAGAGATTGTGAAGGTTTCTAAACTCCTGGAACAGGTCGAGCAGAATGCTTTGATGACCTATGAAGATTGCGTTGAGAAATTCAAGAAATCCGAAGCATTCATGGAAGAACTAGAGATCGAAGCGGGGAGTTTCCACGAAGTTGGATATAATGACTGCTTGAACTTCATTGGAACAGGGAACATCGTAGACCTTCAAGCTCATTCAGTCGACAAATTCCGGGAAGCGGAACTGGCCAAGAACAGGGAAGGATCGGCTGGGAACAAAGAGACTAATGTTTTGGAGGTTGAGGATGTTACGAAGGCGGGTGTGGAAGCTGTCGGGGCTGAGGGGAAGCCTGGGGAGACCGAACATACCGAAGCGGGTCTTAAAGCTCCAGAGATGAACGTGGAAGCGGCTCCTAAAGCTTCAGAGATTAAAGCTTCAGAGATGAACGTGCCTCCTTCGGTTCATAGTCCATAGGCCCTTGGTGCTTTGGAAGAGGGTCATGGCTGTGGGTGTCACTTTCCCTTTTGTTTAAGTTATATCAGAATTTCGGAACACTCCATTCCCTGTTCTTTTCTTCAACTTTTGTTTTGAACTTTGTAAACCTTAAAGGCATGATTGGTACTAGAGTTTATGCTTTTGTCGTATCTTAATCTTTCGAGTAATTGTTTTCTAACTTCTTGTGGGGACTTTTTAATAATGCATTTATCCTGACAAATTTAGTTTAGGTCGATCATCTGTTTCGGCCTTTAGCCGAAGGCCGTAGGGGTCACTTCTTTGAAGTCACCTCCTTCGCAGCTCGATTGGTGTTTGTTTTGTGGGGAGTTGCCCGTAGTGGGGAAGGACACATATTTATTCAGAAAGACGGGGTTTGGGTGGTCAGTTTGTGAGTCTTTGGTCAAAGCGTGGATTTTTGTGCTTTGACTGACTTCTTAGCTTCTTCGTGAGTTTCAAAAAGTCATGGAGGGGGTATAACGGTCCAACTGTTGGACTATCCAATTTTCACATGCTGCCTATAAATACTTGTGTGAAGTACCCTCCGATGTATTCATTTTCTACAAATATCATCTCCTTTCCACCTTCTTCTCATATTAACCAGTTATGGGTCCTGGCGTGATGTACGATTACGACAATAATAAGGTTATTATCGACGGAGTAGTCTTCGACGGCCCGGAAACAGAGGCTGATCTTCCTGAAGTCCTCAGGAAGATAGAGGAAGCCTTGGCTAAACGTCGGAATGACCAGAAACCGAAAACCAAAAAAGGGGGAGGTGCTGATGGTGATAGCTCCGGCGGTTCTTCTTCCACCTCAGTAGCTAAAAAAGCTTGAATATTAGTTGATGTATTTATATTTTCCATCAAGATGTAAACGTTTATTATGTTTTAATAAAAGATTCTGTCTCTTTTCTGGTTGTAACGATGTTGTAAATTATTCTTTAACTTTTTACCGTCCATATATATTGTTTGTTCTTGTTGCGTTTGAAAGATTTTAATGGGGGAGCAAGTATGCGCCATTTCGTTTAAAATATATGCAATGTGAGGTTGTGTAAATTTATTGTGTGATTCATTCAATGCCGTAGCTGTAATGGGACTACATGTATTGGCTTTTGAATGAACCGATTGAGTAACCCATTCATGCCGTAGCCTCAAGAGGACTACATATGTTGGTTTTTTGAATGGACCAATTGAGTGAACCCGTTCGTGCCGTAGCTGCAAGAGGACTACATATGTTGGCTTTTGAACGAACGGGTGTGATACATATGTTCATGTCGAAGCGCCCGTTGGGTCGCATATGTAAGGCTTTTGCCGTAGTTGCAAGAGGACTACATATGTTGGCTTTTTAGTAGAGGGCTTCCGATATCCTTAAATACAAGGCATGACCCCTTAGGCCCAAGGCTTTAAAATAGCTTAGATTTACATAATGGTGACTCATGCAATAAAATTGCATCATATTTATTTATTTACAAATCAAAACTTAAACAAACATAAACACACACGACGAAACTTAAACAAACATAAGCATGACGGGGCTGGCATGACCATGGCGGAGCTTATTCATCCCCAACGAAATTTATTCGGTAACTTTTAAGTTACCCAAAACATAATAAAAAGATTATTAGTAAGAAAGTGGCACTTACTTAGGGATAGAACCTTTTGAGGTGAACGGCATGCCACGTGTCTGGGATTCTTTCGCCATTCAACCTTGCGAGAACATAGGTGCCCGGCCGGAGCACTTGTTGTATCACATAAGGTCTTTCCCAGATAGGATCCAACTTTCTAGTGTGGGATGGATCAGAAACTGCCGTGGATCGCAGTACTTTATCCCCTTCATGAAACTGTCGTGGATGGATTTTTCCGAAGTATTTAGCCGTTGCCTGCTTATAGTTGGCCATACGAATGACAGCATTCTCTCTCCTTTCCTCCAATAAATCTAGATTGGTACGAAGACCTGTCTCGTTACGGCTCTGGTCATATTCCGCAACTCGAAGAGAGGACTCTCCAATTTATACAGGGATCAAAGCCTCGGTTCCATAAGCGAGCCGGAATGGGCTTTCTCCTATGGGTTTTCGAGTATCCGTCCTGTAAGCCCAGAGAATATTAAGCAATTCTTCGGCCCATAAAGATTTATGGTCTTCTAGATTCTTTTGGAGGCTTTTCAACATACTCCGGTTCGTTACTTCGACTTGCCCATTGGACTGAGGGTAGGCAACCGAAGACCTACGATGCTGGATAAGATAATTGGAGAGATATTCTTCGAACTCGGCATCAATAAATTGTCGTCCATTATCTGTTACTAAGACTCTCGGAATGCCGAAACGTGTGACTATGGATTCATGAAAGAACCTTCCACAAACCTGTGCTGTAATGTGTGCTACGGCTTTGGCCTCTACCCATTTGGTCATGTAATCCACTACTACTATGAGAAATTTAAGGCCTCCCTTAGCTGGAGGGAAAGGACCAACAATGTCCATTCCCCACACATCGAAGGGCACTGGTGATAGTATAGAAGATGGTAAAACAGGTGGTTGCCTGGGTATTGAAGCAAACAATTGGTATTTTGCACAATTTTTAACGTAGTTTATATAGTCTTGCCTTAAAGTTGGCCAGTAGTATCCTTGTCGAAGGACCTTGTGAGCCAAGGCCTCGCCAGAAGAATGACTCCCACAAATACCTCCGTGAACTTCTAGCATGCAATAATCTGACTCAGGGCTGTCCACGCATTTGAGTAAGGGGGCTAGGAGTGACCTTCTGTATAAGGACTCATCTATGACAGAATATTGAGCTGCTTTGGCTCTCAGTTTTCGAGCGGCCGTCCTATCTTCCGGGAGGATCCCCTCTTTTATGTATAGTAAGAGGGGAGTCATCCAATTGGGGCCTAAGGTCGCTGACAAAACCTCTAAGTCCCCATCTGTAGACAACCTGACCGAAGGTGTCAATAAAACTGAGTGATGAATGCCGGGGGACGTTTCTGTGCCTTCGGCGGTGGCCAGTCTTGCTAACGCATCGGCCCTTTGGTTTTCCCCTCGCATTATCCCTGAAAGAGTAACCTCCTTAAATTGAAGCAGAAGTCCTTTTGTTTCTGCCAAGTACCGTATTAACAACGGTGATTTGGTCATGAATTCCCCTGTGATTTGATTGACCACCAATTGAGAGTCGCTATAGATCTGAAGGTATTGGACTTGCAATGCTTTAGAGAGTCGAAGGCCTGCCAAGAGGGCCTCGTACTCGGAGCAGTTGTTGGTCGCTGGGAAAGCAAATTTGATAGATTGTTGTATCTCAAACTCTTCCGGACTAATCAGTAGCACTCCGGCTCCACTGTTGTTGTCTGTCGTAGAACCATCAACAAACAATTTCCACGGTTGGGGTTGGTTTCCCAAAGGACTTCTCTCAATCTCTCCATCTTCCTCCCCTTTTGGTTGGATTGAACATTCAACTAAAAAATCTGCAAGAGCTTGGCCTTTTATTGAGGTTCTTGGCAAATAACTGACGTTGAACTGGCTAAGTTCAACTGCCCAGTTGACTAATCTACCAGATAGGTCTGGCTTGTGTAATATCCTCCGCAGGGGGTAGTTAGTGTAGACGTTGATGTCATGACCTTGGAAATAAGGTCGTAACTTCCTACTGGCCAATAAAAGACAATATACTATCTTCTCGATGATGGGATATCTAGTTTCCGCATTTCGGAGCACATGACTGACATAATAAATGGGCATCTGTCTTCCATCCTCTTCACGGACGAGGCAAGAACTCACTGCTTCGTTTGCAACCGCGAGGTACAGGTATAAGGGTTCTCCTGTCTTCGGACGAGACAACACAGGAGGGGAGGTGAGGTACTTTTTCAAAGAATCAAAAGCTTCCTGGCATGGCGTGGTCCATTCTATCTGTTGATTCTTGTTTATCCCTTTCAAGACTTGGAAAAAAGGTAGGCTTTTCTCGGAGAGTTTTGATATGAATCGTCGAAGAGAGGTTAAACATCCGTTCAGCGATTGTACGTGTTTGGGAGTGGTTGGAGGAATCATATCCAAGATAGCCTTCGTTTTATCAGGATTTGCTGCTATACCTTCGGCGCTTATCACATGGCCGAGAAACTTGCCGCTAGCCACCCCAAAAGTACACTTAGTGGGGCTGAGTTTAAGATGGGATCTCCTCAAGTTATCGAAAGTTTCCTTTAGATCTGCCACATGATTCTGCTCCCTTTCGGACTTGACCACCACATCGTCTACATATACTTCCACATTCCTCCCAATCTGCGCAGAGAAGATTTCGTTCATTGCCTTTTGGTACGTGGCTCCCGCATTCATCAACCCCATCGGTAAAACTCGATAAGCATATACAGCCCGGTGAGTGATGAAAGAAGTTTTTGGTCTATCTTCAGGTGCCAAGCTGATCTGATTGTATCATGAAAACGCATCCAAAAAACTAAATAGGACATGTCCAGCCGTAGCGTCAACTAGATGATCAATAGTCGGCAAAGGATAATAATCTTTAGGGGTGGCCCGGTTGAGATCCGTATAATCAATGCACACTCTCCATTTCCCATTAGATTTTTTCACCAGAACCACGTTGGCTATCCACTCCGGAAACTGGATCTCATAAATGAAATTCGCCTTTAACAATTTGCTGATTTCTTCGTCTACGGCCCGTTGTCTTTCTGGAGCAAAGTTCCGTCTTTTTTGTTTTACAGATTTTTTCTCCGGGTCTAGATGTAGTCGGTGAACAGATATAGACTCATCCACTCCTGGCATGTCTTCCGGCTCCCATGCAAATATGTCAGCATACTCACGGAGCAACTTTACAATATCTTCTTTCAACAATCCTGTTAACCCTTGTCCGATGGATATCAGTTTGGAGGGATCTCCCACCTTTAACTCAACTTGCTCCGTTGGTCCGCCCGGCTCAGCTTTCGAAGAAGGGAGAGTTTCAACATCCTTCTTTTCCCCAGAGAGAGGTTGGTAAGAATTCTCGATGATCAAGACTTGATTCTCAATGGACCTGGAAGCTTTGGAAGCACTTCCCGAATTGATTTTACCCTTCGATTCTCCAAACAATTTCCTCTTCCGGGGATTGGTTTGAGCCAAACTAAGAGACGCAGAGTAACATGTCATAGATGCTTCATTATCAGACTTCAATGAACCCGTCCCTCCGGGGGTAGGGAACTTCACTTTCATGTGGGGGATGGAAATGATTGCTCCTAGGAAAAATAAAGTCGGTCTCCCTATTATGACATTGTATGAGGAGGCAATATCGATGATATAATATATGACAAGAGCCGTCACTTCTCGAGGAGGTGTGCCAAAGGTAGTTGGTAAATCTATAGTTCCCTGTATTGGGACCGCGTTATTTCCGAAGCCGTAGAGAGGTCCCCTGATGTCTTCGGTGTTCTGATTTTCTGCCTGCCCATCTAACCTCATTCTTCGTAGAGTGTGTCGGAAAATGATATCTACAGAAGAGCCATTGTCTATCAATACCTTTTTCACATCCTGCTCTGCGATATCTAGTTGAACTGTGAGAGGCCCACTTCGGCACATTTCCCCCCTTGGGTAATCTTCATCGGTGAATGTGATGATCGACTCGGACCAACGGAACGCCCTTTGAGCTTCTAACTGCAACACCTCCTTTCGGTCTGGGTTGGGACTCTCTCCTCCGATTATCATGTCTACTACATGTCGTGGTGGCTGTGTTTGTGCAGGAGGCGGTCGGGGGTTGGCACTCGGTCGGCGTGGTAGCACGTATCCGTTCAGTAGGTCTCTTTTGACCAGCTTTTCCAAAAAATACTTCAAAGACAGGCATTCGTATGTGTTGTGACCGATACTCGCATGATGGGCACAAAATCGTGTCTTATCTCTCTTTTCCGTAGGAGTCCTCATTGGTGGGGGTGCCTGGTAGAAGTTTTTGTTCCTAATTTCGTCCAGGATCGCCGAGGGTGTCCTGTTGAGGGGCGTGAAGTTTGGCTCTTCTCTATTCTGGCGAGGAATCCTCTGGTCTATAGGGAAATTCTTGCGCCCTGCCCCTCGAAAATCATCCATTCCATCTACCTGCAAATTTCTAATCTCTGAACTCCATGTTTCGACCTTCGAACTGGGATAGTAGGCTCGAAGCCTTTCGTCGGTTGCTATATAAGCCGTAGCGATGCTGTAGGCTTCATAGAGATCTTCGGGCTCTTTATTGCAGAGCTCTTTGCAACAATCCTTGCATTCTTTATAATTCATGTTTCGGATAAAAGAATCAACAGCATTGGCTGGTCGTAGCTCCCTGACTTTCGACGCAGCTGTCTTGAATTTCTGTATGTAGTCTCGCAGGGATTCTCCTGGGTTCTGTTTCACATTTTCCAACGATATTG
Source organism: Saposhnikovia divaricata (assembly GCA_036435485.1). Lineage (NCBI taxonomy): Eukaryota > Viridiplantae > Streptophyta > Magnoliopsida > Apiales > Apiaceae > Saposhnikovia > Saposhnikovia divaricata. Next base: position 192,025,827 of record CM071597.1, read on the forward strand.
TATGTACCGCATGGGGTATATTGACGCGGAATTTGGCCAAGAAGGTGGCCTTAAACTCTTCCCACGAATTGATGCTTCGGGGTGGTAACCCGGAGAACCACGTTCGGGCATGAGCTTTGAGGGTGGAGATGAACAAACGACACTTTGTTATATCATTGTATCTGTGGCAAATCATCAAGTTCTCGTAGTAGCTAAGGTGATCATTGGGATCTGTGGTACCGTCGAAAGATTCCAGCCCTGTTATTTTGACTCCCAGATCAACCTGTGATAATTCCAGTGTTTCAGAGAATGGAGACTTACTTCCCGGCATGCTCAAGAGGGGCACGGTGGCCATTTCCTCCAGCCTGGCTAGTCTAACCATCAATCCTTCTTGTCTTTCTGGTCGTCGGTCCGACGCATTCTGTCGATTTATGATAGGGGGTATTCTTCTTCTGTGTTCCTGCGACCTGGACCTCCTTCTCTCACTTGGAATCCCTCTCTCTCGGTATGGTTTTCTTTCGAAAGAATCTCTGCCACTGGATAATCGAGAAAAGACAGATGCTCGAGACCCTGAGGAAGATTGTTCTTGGCGAGGACCGCGGGAGCGACTAGAACTGGAATTTTGGTTGCGTTCTTCTTCTTGAGAGGAAGAAAAAGAACGATCTGACCAGCCATCCTCAGGAAATCGGGTGGCGAAAGAACCCTGTCTCTCGTCCAGACGGTCGGATCGCGGCCGAGGTTCGTAATAGTTCCCGGCCATCTGAGCCGTTAAATGATCCATCTGTCTCTGCATGAACCTCTGTTGTGCTCGGAGATGCGAGAACTGGCTGTGGGCAGGAGAATGCGGCGGCGTGTTTGAAGGCGAACGACGGGAACTTTCACGGGTACTCGACTCGTAGCTCATCTTTTGGCTGTTAAGGCAATTATATGCTTTTCGGGTATGGTGTTACACACTTAATACTGGATCGTCAGTTGGGTAAGTATTCTCGTCCCCGGCAGCGGCGCCAAATGATGGCCGGGGGATTTTCAAGTAGAATCCGTAGCGATCATCAGAAGGGTTTTTCTCTCTGGTTTAGTGACTGATTTTCCCTCCGTTTTTCCCGACCTTTTGCGCGTTCTTCCTTCATTCCTTTAAATAGCGATGGTTCTTGGGCACGTGGCTCTTCATCCATCCTTCCCTTGTTCCACCTGGTTCGATTAACTTGAGGCTAGGTGGATGGTTCCATCATTATTCCCAGGGCCCCCTGTTCCCCCGAAGGCAAACTCAATGATGAGGTGGTATCCTAGAGCCAGGTGTCCGCGCTTTTTGGAATAAGCACGACACCTGTCGTAGGACCTCTCCTAGGGATTGACGCTCGTTTGGCCGACCTCCTTCCGTAGCCGTAGGCGCCCTACGGTGGACCATTCGTGGGCTATAATCCCAAGGTTGATCTCGACAGCATGTGCGGACCTGCCTTCGGTAATCCGTAGAGGATGGCAACGGTTTTATTGTCCATCAGTATATATGAATAATTAATGAGCAGAAGGCACACTAACTACCGTGTCATGTCATGTCACACCAGGGGTGGAGAGGAACATCACTCAGAGTGATCCAAACGTTCGTCGAACATGTTGTTTTAGTTGAAGAAAATACACATTTCTTAGCAAGGTTGAATTTAAAATACATGTAACACATTATTTAAAAAAGAGAAATGCTAGAGCTTTCTTCTCGAATGCTAAATTATCATCATACAATTGATTATCTTTTCATAAATGAGATGGATTCCTCGTGCATTAATATGAATTCAATTAATAAAATGATGTCATGGGATATTTGGGAACATAAAATTATTCCAAAAAAAAATTTATATGAATTCTTACCACTTGAATCATCTCATTCTGTGTTACAATCATGCTCTCTGCTACAAGTATAGTTGTATATTTAAGTAAAGTTCAGTAAATATTAAAAGATCAGGCCGTCTAATAGGTTTTGGTAGGATTAGTGATGTACAAGCCTTGAAGATAAAGATTACCAAACAGTAACCAGCTCAATTAAGCAAAAAAGTTGCTAGAATTGTCATTCCAAAACAGACATTAACGGTGTGGAACTGATTGCATTCGCTGTTGGAACACGACCACGACGCTTAAACAATCCACGTATATCTTTTGTATTGGAATGGGGGATGGGGAAGAGTGCCTTTACCACTAGGCTAACCCTCCATTCTCCTGCTAAAACATTAGTTTTAGGAATATACTGTCCCCCTTGGTTGTATATATTGAGGGACGTAATTCTGGCACGGATTTTAAGGTACATTTTGCGAATAGTTTCATAACTTATTTTTAAAATTTTCTTTTTTTGTATAAAAATAGAATTGTTCTATCATATGAAAAAACGCAACATGTGCAAATTCTGTACATTCAGTTTCGTCCCCATTTTGAAAAATTCGCACCAACTCTCTAAGAATGTGAATTGTTAGCGATGAAAATAGGGTCACGGTCCACATGAAATCAGTTGATACAAGTTGTTAACTGTAAGCATAAAGACTGACGAGTACAGCAAGATTTGAAATCAAACCAACAATTTAAGATGTCTATTTCTCAACTGAAGCGAATGGCCATGCAATGCCTAAAAGAAGACGAGATAGCAACAACTGCCTTCACAAAATACTCGATCACATATCGAAAAAATTAAACAAATTATTAAAGAAAAAAAGGGTAAAAATGTACTCACATCACATGTGGTGCAGTGAAGCATGTTGATAGAAGCAAAGTGTCCAAGAAGGCCAAACCTAAATTCAGAAATTTTGGTTAAGAGATCAGCATGATCTTCAAATGAAAAGATCAGTCGAAAGTTTGCCAGTCCAAAATTCTAAGCAACGCACTAGTGTTTTTTTTGTTGCTATTTTCTTCAAAATTATGAAGGTTCCCAACCTTCACATCCTCGAATTGCCAATTGGTGCCACAACCAATCCAAAACTTTACAATATTTTCAAACCAGTTAGGTGGTGACTGGCTGCCTGCAACATTGAAAGCACTACAAACATCTCAGGAGCCATAAGAACTTAAAAAATACATGCTAATCAATAACTTTCTAAATATAAATTTAGTTAAATTTATTTGCCAAATGTTAAATTTAGTTTAACAACCAATCTATTATCCAATTTGATTAAACAGAAAAGTCTAACAAGGAAATATTTTTACCAACTTGAATATCTTGCCCATACAAAACAAAAATATACTTAAAAATAAGCTAAATGATCGGGGAAGCATAATATTCACTGATTTAAGCCAATGTAATGATATACCTCTGTTGTTCACATTTTGAGGAATTGTGATGTTAAGGAGAAATGTACAAGTCAAGTCCTCAGAGAGGGGCTCTGGATTGATAATTATCCTTCCTGGTGCTTCCATTCTTCAACAATCCCTGAATCTGTTTCCAGTTCTTGATTAGTAACTTGATTCTCCAGCAATGCCACTAAATTACTTCCTCTTTTGCGATGTTTTGTCATGAAGTCGTTTAGGTCTGTAACTTTTTCATACCCATGCTCAGTATGAACAGAAACTATTTCTGTGCTTGCTTTAATTTCATTTAAATTCTCTAGCTGGGGACACTTAAGCAGATGAATATTTTTTAACCCGGGCATATTGAAAGCATAGCTTTCACTGCAACTGAATCTACTGAGCTGTGGCAAATCATCAAGAGTAACTGATAAGAGGTTCGAGTGTATAATAATCTTGTCATTTGTGTCAGAAGTTTCACCATCTCCCCTTCCCTCCTCAACAATGGCTTCCAACAATCTGCAATTCCATACTACTAATTCATCGAGTTGTTGGAGATTTCTGAAGACAGAGCACGTAAAAAGAGAAGAGAGTCCGCATTTATCAAATTTCATCTTCTTTAAAGCCGGCATATAGCACTCAAAATTTGCACCGTATGTAAAACTTTTGAGGTTTGGCAAATCCTTAAAAACAACTGAACGCAGTTGCAAAAGTTCAATAATAGTCTTCTTATCCATTTCATCATGTCCATCACCTCTCACATCCTCCACAATTTCTTCCAATAAAGCACAATTCGATACATCTAGTGTCTGTAGTTGTTGTAGACTTCCAAAACCTGAGATTGTGAAAAGAGCAGAGTGTCCACAATTAGAAACTTTCAGCTCCTTCAATTCCGGGAAACATAGAGACTTCAGCTCATGCCACCAACAGTGTGTCAATGTCAGTGTCTCCAGATTATACAGATGTCGTTGCCATTTACATGGGAGTAGCATATGGTTTTCACTCTCTATATAAATGCTCCATAGTGGGCAAGTAGAATCATCTCTGCAAAACTCAATTGCTTCCAAGTTAATCACCCCACACGTATGCAGCACAAATTTTTCCAATCTTGGGAACAGAACCTACAAAAAGAATGCCAATTTGTTATATAACAAATATAGAAAATATGGCCATTTGAGAAAAAAAGACCGTTCTTGAAAGAATTTTACATAACAAAAGTGATAAATATAGATCAATTAAGAATTACTTGATAATAGATTAATAAAACATATATATGAAAAAATAAATGCAAATAGCAAGAAATTTGAATATTTATAGCTTATCATTAACCATTTAGAGGTGTATTTGCAAATACATTACTATTTTAAGTCCATAAGATATGTAAGAAATCCTGTTAACTATTTTTTAGAACTTTCCAAAAGGTAAAACTCCTTAATATATATCTATATTATTCAATTTTGAAGGTATAAAATACAAATTAATATCCAATTATAAATATTTTACTCAGCAAAATTTTATTTTATTTGTTTATCATATAAAAATTATTCTATGAATTCTAACTTTATGCACAGTTTGATTTTGGGAAATATTATTTTTAGAGCATTTTTTTTAATTTTCAGAGCAATATGTGTTGCATATTTCTCTGTAGTATATTCTTATACAACAGCTCTGGAAATTAAAAAGTGATCTGGAAATAACATTTCCTTGATTTTTAGTGAAAAACTCAAAGTGTTGTAAATATGAGTCAGGTCTATGGTTTTTATGGACTATTTGAATAAAATTAAAAAATATATTACCTATAACTATAAATTTAACATATTTAAATTATTTAGCAATAAATATACCATTAGTTACATTTAAAAGGTCAAACAACAAATCAAAAGAACCAAAAAAATTATATAACTTTAAATATTTTGTTGTAATTAATTAATAAATTGAATATAGAAAATGTGCTTATATTTTTTTAATCCTTTTTTTGTTTTTTAAATCCAAGTTGTGAATTTCCTAATTATACTTTTTGCCATTTGGTTGGAAAAATAAATGTACCTTGTAGGTGCAGGTATTACACTCGTAACACCAAAAATTGGTCAAATTCTTCAAATAAAGCAGCTCCAGCATCGTCAACTTTGGGAACACGATGATGAGATCATGATCACCAGTGATTTCTTTTTCTTTCTGTTCATCAGCTCCCCCTATTACCTCTCTCATCATATCGCACCCTGAGATACTCACTCGTTGAAGGTTGATAAGATCTCTGGCAATACAAGATGGAAACAGAGAAGAGAGCCCACATTTATGAACTTTCAACTCCGTTAACGCTGGCATATAGCACTCATAATTTGCACCGCCCATGAAACTTCTGAGTTTTGGCAAATTTTTAAAAACAATTGAATCCAGTTTCAAAAGTTCAATAATAGTCTTCGTATTCATTCCATCAAGTTGATCACCTCTCACATCCTCCACAATTTCTTCCAATAAATCACAGTCTGATATTTTTAGTGTTTGGAGTTGTTTTAGACTTTTAAAGTCTGAAATTGTAAAAAGAGCAGAGCGTCCACAATCAGAAACTTCCAGATCCTTTAAATTTGGGAAATGTAGGGATTTCAGATCACGCGGCCACCAACAACCCGTCAAATCTAATATTTCCAGGTTATCTAAATGCATCCATTTACATGGAAGATGCATCTGCTTATTACTACAGAAACTTAAGTACTTTAGTCCGCAAGTAGAATCTTTTCTGCCAAACTCAATCGCTTCCAAGTTAATCTCCCCACAATCAAGCACACAGAAGTCTTCCAAGCATGAAAATTCAACCTGCAAAAAGATGTTTTCTAACAGCTTTCCATAACAAAAGTGATGGACGATTATAAATTAAGAAATACCTGTAAACAGATTATTTAAATATAATAAATTTAAGAAAACAAAAATAAAAAATGAGCATCACTTTCTTGGGCTATTAAGTGATAGAAATATCCGTTACAAAAATTTTGACAAAAAATATTGACATATCATGCATTTTCCAAAGTGGACATATCGAAATAATGAATACTCCATTAATCATATTCAATTACTTGCTCCCTTTTTTTCTTAAATTTAGCTAATTTAAAATCGTGGGAGTATCTTCTTTTTTTTTAGAAGGAAGCTATAATTTAGCTAATGTTTGAATTCTCTAGTGTACTAAAGGATATAAATGTAAATTTGATTTCATGGTTCCACCCTAAACTCAAGTCATGTAATGTGATTTCAATGGTCCGTCCCTAAAATCGTGTAGTATTTCATTGTTCCACACTTCCACCCTAAAATTACATTTTATTTATAATACTATGTAGTAGAGTTTATAAAGTTATTTTATATAAAAAAGTTTGGCCCTATTTCAATTTCACATTCACTACAATTTTTATATTGATTTTAAATAGAAAAAAAAAGAAATTGTTGGGATCCTAATACAATTATTTATTACAACTATGATACTTTTATTGTAACCCTATTTAGTACAAATAAAGTAATTTTATATTTTTTTCATTTGTAATTATATAAAATATTTATTTGACCTCTTTAATTTTGATTTTTTTATATTAGATAAATAAATACTTCCTCCATCTCAATTTACATGTCCCTCTTGATTTTTTAATTGTCAAATTAATTTAGTATTTTTAAAAACCGAAAGTTAAGTTGTAAAATAGATTATGTGTACCTTTTAATAACATATTTTTTTTATTTTTCTCAATTATATAATAAATTTAAATTTTCAATTTGACCAGTAAAAAATAAAAGGGACATATATATATTGGGATGTAGGGAGTACATTACAAAATTTTTCACATTTCTAGATAACACTGATAATATTTTATTGAATTAAATATTTGAAAAAACAAACATAATTAAATTATAATAAAAAAATTAAAATGTTTAATATTATAATACAAAACAAAATAAAAAATTTAATATCAATCAAAATAATGAATTATTGATTAATTAAAATAAATTATCTTGTGTACCAACTAGTTATTTTAATTATGAAAAAACTAAAAAAAATGTCACGGTGGAAGAAAAATATTGCGTTGAGTTTTCTTTCGAGCTATTACTCACTATTCATTTATTTTTCAGGAACATATCGATCGACAAGTTGATTATTGACTGTAAATAAAATGAAATAACCGGTATACGTGCAAATGCATAATATAGATAAGAAAAATAAATATACCTTGCACCTATTGGATTCCCTGCTCTGATGGTCCCAGAAACTGGTCAAACTCTCCAAATCATCTAAACGCAGCTCCGTCAACTTAGGGAACACAATGATGTCATGATCCCCATTGCCATTATCACTGATCTCTTTCTGTTTTTGTTCATCACCTCCTCCTCCGATTATCTCTGTCATCATCTCGCATGATTGAATATTCATACAGGTAACGCGGGTAAGATCTCTAGCAATACAAGGTGGGAACGCGTTTCTCAACCTACTGCAGCTTATTATGGTTAGCTGTTCCAGATGCTGTAACCTATTCAACATGGAAACTGGGATCACGCTTTCCAGTTTGCTACAGTCGCCTACTCCGAGTTTCTTAAGTTTGCAGAAGGACGTGGAGGATACAATTATGTTCCCCCAAATACAATTATGTTCCAGACATCCGATAGTCAAATCTTCAAGTGAAGGGAATGCAACCTACACCATATACATACCCAATAATAAATAGTAATAATTACAAACAATTTCATAACTAAAATAATAAGTAGTACAGTATATCCTAAGAAATAATTTTGGATTAGGTAAAGCTGGCATACCATTTCATCAAATAGCGGTGGAAATTCAGCACAAGAGATTACAGAGTTGTCCGTTGAACCCCTGTGCATTCCTTTGTTTTTCCTGTAGAAGCTTCTGAGACTCTTCAGATCCAGTAGCCGCAACCTTCTTAGTTTGGAGAAGTCTATGATTTCTCCATCACTTGTGCCTTCATCCATTACAATTGCTTCCATCGCAGGACAACTATATACTTCCAGATCCTGCAATTGCCCCAGACATTTTGCAACAGACTTGCAGAACAGGTATTTCATTGCAGTGCACTTCATGACTGTCAACATGGTTAGTTTAGAGAATGATGCCCGCCGCAGTTGACGACCATGCCCAATCTCGTTTTGCGAAATCCTTGCTGCTATATACTCCACTCTATGACATGATTCAATACTCAGTTCTTTCAAATCTGTGAATGCTTCCCTGTTGCTCTTGCAGATGCTACTTACATCAACATCCGTACACCTCAATGTTACTTTCTCAGCCCTCTCCAGCAGACTTTGTATGCCTTCATCTCCCTTCACTTCCACATCATTCAACTCAATTATTTTTGTTGACTTTGGTAAAGCCTTCCAATTCGTTTGCCGCAGTCCAACAGATATATCATATTTACTTAACTTTTTGAATGTAGCAGTACCTTGACAAGGCTCAAAATCTCTGAAAGAAATCTTTAAACTTCTCAGACAAGTTAATTTACTAATCTCGTCCAATATGGGTGTTACACCGTTTGCATCATCCGAAAATCTGATTCCATTTGGTATATGCATTTCTTTCAGCCCGGATAGACTAGATATGGCACCTCGCACCATTACCACTTCATCAAACGTCTCTGGAATATCTAGCCTTGAAAGATTATTCAGGCTTGATAAATCCAGCGGACATGGGAGACAGTTTACATGACAATTCCAAATGCAGAGAGTGTTTAGATTTTTGGGAAAAAGTCTAACATCTGTCTTGCTTAAGTCACAGCCATCGAAAATAAGCATATTCAGTTTACCCAAGGGTTCAAGGGAGAAATGCTCTGGAAGACTATGCACTTTTTGGAGAATTAGAAACCCAAGATTCTCAAACATGCCACCTGGGAATTGTTCTAGATGATTGTTGCAGTGTAACCACAATGTATACAGATCTGTAGAAACCAGGTACTCTGGGAAATGAACTTGATCACCCTCCACGTCCAGACGTAATAATTTGGGACTTAATAATTTTGAAGTACTATCACCAGCATTATGAGTCAACCTTGAGTCGCCACTTTTTACGAGAAAAAATTTATAATTTGAATCTTCAGAAGCTTCAAATCGTGCTACGTCTCTGATGATGTCATGCATTCTAGTTATATGATGTTCATCACATTCGAGCAACAAGGAAGCTTTTGTGAGAACATCAACCATAGCCGGTATTGCAGATTCACCATCGTCAATAAGCTGCGAGCCTATTGCAAACTGGATCAGCGTTGTGATATGGATGTCAGCATCTTCAGGAAACAAGGAGCACAGAAAAAGACATAATTTTGCATCTTCTTCTAATGCATCAATACTCCATTTAACACAAGCATATGCTTGAGGATCTATTCTTGCAATTTTTTTAAAATTACCCTTCTCAAGTTTACTAAGGGCATCCTTCCATACATGGTGATTGGGAGACATGACTTTCAGTGCTTTACCAACCGCACGTATGAGGAGTGGTAAACCCTTACATTGAGCACAAATATTTTCCGCCAGGTTATCATCCTGCAGATCATTAATAGGGCCAGTACCAACAGTTTTCTGGAACAGATCCCATGCTTCTTCATCTGTCAAGGTTGTAATATGGACACGACGCTGGCACTTGTTCATCAAGCAAACATCTTCCCTTCTTGATGTCAAGAGGATCTTACTACCCTTCGAGCTACTATTTTCACCAAATTCAGTCCCAATAATATTTTCTATGGGAATTTCACTCCATACATCGTCAAATATAACAAGGACCTTTTTCGAATTTATTAAACTATTTTTCAGCCGAGCCGCTCTTCCGTTTTCATTATCTTGGGGATCAAAATTGCATTTTAGATCCTTGGCAATCCGGTCTTGTAACGTTATCACGTTTAACTCTTCATGGCCCACATTTGCTCTCACGACCTTGTCAAATTTCTTTTTCGCCTTGGCTTCTTTACACAGTTGTTCCATCATCCGAGTCTTGCCAACTCCTGCCATCCCATATATGCCGAGGATACGAGAACTAGTACCTTCGGTTACTAGCGCTTCCCAGAGCTGGCCATAAACAGATTTTCTGGATTCAAAATCCTCGAATTCAACAGCAGGGTTGTCACTTGGTGGGGGGTCTGAAATTGGATTAGTCATGTGTTTCTCTCCGGAACTAACGAGATCAATTGCCATCTTAGTTGTCCGTGCAGCCTCCCTACCAAGTCGGAAACGGGAGATGGGATTAGGAATAGGCAGACACTTGAGGCACGTCCATGAAGCTCTGTTTTTGTATTTTTCACAAAACTCTTCAGCACTCTCCTGGAATTCTTTTATCTCCTTCTGCCACTTTACTACATGAGGTTTAATCGTATTGCCATTAGCTCTTTCTTCAACAGATTTTTGGTTCACCTTATCCTCCTCATTCTTCACGTTCTCCATTTCAGATTTGAGATCCTCAACAAGTTTCTTGTAGCAAAACAAATAGCGAAATCCACGAAAAATTGCATCAGCTGCAGCATCAGATATTTTGTCCACAACTTGCTTCACAACTGGAATGTCTGGTACACCAGCCATGATTAGTCCTTTTTCTTTGTTTTTTGGTTGAACTTAGAAAGAAAAACAAAGATGCAAAAGATTTAATAGCTAAAACCGCAACAAGAAAATGAATAACAAGAGAAAGGAAAAAAAACAAAGGAAGTGGAGTGATGAGATTAAAGTAAGAAGGGATTGTAGAATACTGGGATTCAAAGACACGTGAGTTGCAAATGTAACATAGAATGCAATGCTTGAAACTAGTAGAGCAATAACGTACTTATACTAGTAGTAGTATGTAGGAAACATTTAAGGAGTGAACCATACTATTACTCAACATTTATGCTAGAGTTGTTGGAAACATTTAAGGCTTTAAGCTGAAGTAGTTGGATTGACATGTGATTCACGTCCATCATTTAAGCTGTCACGCAAGGTTTTAGATTAGGAGGCCGTTTGGAGAAACTAAAATTATTTACTTTAAGTTGAATGAAAGTGTTTGGATAATTTTACTTAAAGTTAAATGGAGGTTTAATAATTTTGACTTAAAAAAATTTTAAATTCATACTATTTGAACTTTACAAGAACCGTGAAAAAAAAAAACTCGATAAGTCATAAGTCAAAAGTACCTAAATGAAACTTATGACTTAAAGCAATTTTCTAACTTAAAATCGGCTTAAAACTGAGATTGCCAAACACCCCAAAAATAACTTAAAGATCGTTTTTACTTTAAGCCCGTGTTGCCAAACAGGCTCTAGGTAGGAATAATATTCAATCAAGGGCTAAACTTGAAGTTTAATACTCCCCTTATTCCATAAAATAAATTTATTTCAATGTAGTACAGTATTCAATAAGGCTATATGCCTATATGTTTGTAATTCTTCTCCTAACTTGTGTAATTTTTTCAGGAAAAAATATGTAAAATGAGACATCCGGAGTATATAGTTTTTGATGCCAACAATTCAATATGTTTTTTTTTTTTGATAAGCTAAGTTATATTATATTCGGAATTGTTACAAGAGCAAGTTACATGGCTTTGTTTCTACTGCCATACTGAGATTATCAACCACAAATACTTAGACATTAGCATAGATATGCCCCTACTTAACCACAGACTAGACAACGGAGCATTACTAGGACTGAAACGGAACACTACTAGTACTAAAACAAGGCCAACTAATAGACATTATCCAAAAGCTAGATCAACTTTTAAGCTAACTGCCATGTATTTTGCTTCAAGACGGAAAACTGAAGCATGCTCCTGGCCGACCAGAGGCACTTTAATCCACATCTCCTAATGGAGGATCAGTTGCAAAGAGGCTAACACCGTGATCTGCGTGATGGATTTCCTCTCTGAGTTCTCCTAATGCCAACTGCTGCTCGTCCTCTTCCATTTCCATGGCCACTGCATGAGGTGCATCCTCTTGACCTAACCCTAGTTCGTCTATTTGGTCTGACAGGACGACTCCACCTTCAAAGTCTGCAGGATCTGGAGCATGGCTTGGAATGGTGATATCATCAAAGTCTGGGTGGTCGACACCAAGGCCTAAATCCCAGTCAAGCAATTCTTCCACTCCCCCAACTGGATGATCAAGAGTATAAAGCCTGTGACACACTTCCATTGCCAAGTTTGCTGCGTACCTGGCCACTTTATTACGTGCAGCAAACACGAAGCCAATGACACACAACCAGGCGTTGTTCTTGAGCAGTAAGTCTATCTGGTTGACGATGTGAAAGATGGGGGCTGGAGCGCCTAGGTTGAAGTTTTTAATTGCCTGAAAAGCATCACGGTTATCTGTTTCTATTATCACGTTACGATAGCCCTCCTTGAACGCTCTCCTCATCGCACAGAAAATGGCCCAGAGCTGGTTTCCCACCCTTGATAGACGTGGAATCACACCAATGGTTATTAGCTTAAGATGACCGTTTGCATCTCTGTAGACCGCACCAATTCCTGTGTTGTTTCCATTTAGTAATGGTACAGTTGTGTGTGAACCATGAACGTTTATTTTTAGAGCTCCAGGGGGTGGAGGCACCCAGTGAAAAGCCATGATCTCGAGGGGGATTGAGGTGGAGAAAAAGAGGAAGTGAGAAAGAGAGTGTGGAGAATGAATTGATCAGGCAAGAGGATATAAAGGCCTAGGAGATTATTGCTAACATACCATTAATATCAATAATGGTTAGGTAACCCTAGTTAATGAAACTAATGATACCTCCGGCCTTTGCTATAAATGTGAAGGATATTTGCACTTAGGCATGATCTTGGAATTAATATGTGAGTGACCCTTAGCCAATGGCAATGGTACCACCTGTATTTACAAAGAGGAGCTTCCAGAAATTCATTATTGCAATCTGTAGGTGAAGGATATTGTGCTGGATTTCTGAGCATATCCAAATTTCTTCCCGCCTTGTGCATTCAATATGGAGGGACAACACAGTTCTTGTGCACCACTGTTCATTTTGGAAGTAATTTGAAGAATGTATTTTGCTTCCCCTTAGATATTTCTCTTACCTGAACTATGTGGAAGGCCTCCAAATTGTTCTTGCAGTCCAGCTCGGAAGCCCATTAGTAATGTATCCTCTAATACTCTAATTATCTGATTGCCCTTAGGCCCGAAGATGAACGACTGACTTTTTGGGTTGTCTTATATCCATCCAGCAATTACTTTGCTTCTGTTTAAACCTTCTTTGGCAAGACAGTCCGCTTCCATGTTTAGATATCTATCGATGTGAACAAGGTTTATCTTATGAATCATTTCTTGGCTAGCACTGGAGATAGTTGGATTGGCTCTAAGAGAGTGTAGGTTGGATACTAGTTGTTTGGAATCAGAAAAGATTGTGAAGCTGCATTGCTTGTATTTGCTTGATCCTATTTGATTCAGAACAAAGCATAGTGCTGCTAATTCTGAATCATATGGAGATGATGCCTCAGTCCTTCCAGAGAAGACGAATAACACTGATTGATTATTCTTCATTAGGAATCCTCCTATACTCGCTTTGCTGTTACTTGAATGTTCCCTTTTCCATGCTCCATCTATGAAACCTACCATATCTGAGACCTCCGACCAGTAATCCATGATTCTCTGTTTCGTAATCCTTATATTAGCCTTGACCACTCCCAAAGGATTACAAAACCATAAGTTATGCTGCTCCTTTTTCGCCAAATTATTTGCAACTGCCCAGCTGAACGACTGGGATTTTATGATATTTTCAGCGACTGATTTCTGCATTGTGACGTTATTGAAAAGGTTGTCATTACGTGCTTTCCAGATTGTCCAGAACATGGCTGCTAAGCATATCCCACCTTCTATTTTGTGTGCACCTTTAACCACCTTCTTGAAAACACTTTCTAAGTTCCCTGCATACATGTCTTCTAGCTCAAGTTCTAACCATTCTACAGTGATTTTCCAAGCCATTTTAGCCGATTTGCAGTTCCAAAAGAGATGTGGAATGTCTTCTACTTCTTCACCACATTGTTTACAGATGGCTGTTTCCACTATATTCCTTTTGAGTAGGAATGATAATGTAGGTAAGCTACTATGGGCCAGTTGCCACAGGAATAATTTGATTTTTGAAGGGATCTTTAACTTCCAAATGAGATTCCATGGTCCCTCTATATTTTGATCCATGACTAGACTTCTGTAGCATTTTGATGAATCAAATTTTTCAACATTTGAACCCCACCTCAGAATGTCCTCTCCCTCGACCAAATTCACTGATTCCAGTAGCATGTCTAGCCTATTTGCCTCGTGCTTCTCTTGGACATCTAGATGTCTTTTCCATATTAGGCTTTCATTACCTTTGGCCAACTCCCATTTCGACCTCATTTCTTGCAACGTGCAATCCTTATCTTTTGATAATTTGTATAGATTCTCAAATTGCCCTGCTAACTCTCGTGTTGAATGCCATGAATCATGCCAGAAGTGAATCTTTGCACCATTTTTAACTTGCCATGTGAATTCCTTGGAAAAAATTACTTCATATGTGGGGTCTCCTGATATTTGCTTGAGACTTTGCATGAAGTATGAGAGATTCCTGTTTTCTTGATTCTGGTTACTCCCATGTAACAAGACCCTACTCCCATATTTCCCAAGAATTAATTTATTCCACAAACTCCCTTTATCATTGAAGAGTTTCCAGCTCCATTTGGCTAAGAGGGAAATATTCTTCAAGTCTACATTCATCAAACCTAAACCACCCTGATCCTTTGGAGTAGTAATTTTATTCCAGCTAATGCAGTGTAATTTCTTCCTGGAATCTTCCGAGTTTGGAATCTCATTCCAAAAGAAGTCTCTATTTATTTTCTCCAGCTGTGATATCACCACCTTTGGGGGTCTGAAAATCTGAAACCAGTAGGATGGAATGCTGCTCAGAGTTGATGATATCAGAGTTGCTCTTCCTGCCTTATTTAGAGTATTGCATTTCCATTTGGTCAGTTGTGTCTTGACTTTTTTAACTACTGGAACCCAGAACTTTTGTCTGTTTGTCGAGCACCCCAAATTCACTCCCAAATAGGAAATAGGCCATGCTCCCACCCCACAACCAATTATGTTTGCCCAAGAACTTGCCTTTTCTTTGTCTACCTCAGATGTGTACAAGAGACTTTTCTTGTAGTTGATCGTAAGCCCTGATAATACCTCAAACAATTTCAAAACTATCTTGATGCCTCTACATGAATGCTCCGTGTTTTCAACGAAGATTATTGTATCGTCTGCATATTGCTGGTGGGTTAGCAGTGGCCCCTTTCCTAATGATATTCTTTTTATTATTCCTAACTGGGATGCTTTCCTTAAAAGTAGGTTGATTACCTCGGCCACTATATTGAATAACATTGGAGATAGGGGATCACCCTGCCTCAATCCTCTCTTTATGTTGAACTCTTTCGAGGGACTACCATTGATTAGGACTAACATTCTTATCGATTGAAAGATCGATTTGATCCAATCCATCCACTTAGAGGGAAACCCTAGACCTCTCATGACCTGATAAAGGAAGCTCCATTTCACAGAATCAAACGCTTTCGCAAAATCCAGTTTTATTATCATACCTCTAGCTTTGTTTGATCTAATGCTATGTATCACCTCATTAGCAATGACTATATTTTCCGAGATATTTCTTCCTTTTATGAATCCTGTTTGTACTTCAGAGATGATCGAAGGGAGGATCGAACCCAATCTGTTTGCTAGTATCTTTAATAAAATCTTTACCGAACTGTTGATCAAACTGATTGGGCGATAGTCCTTCACTGCCTTTGGAACCTTTGTTTTTGGTATGAGAACTATGAACGATGAATTTACGCCTGTGGGTAGCCTTTTGAATCTTGTGAAATCCTTGATCATTCCTAATAAGTCTGCATGGATAACCGACCACATTTTTTTATAAAATTCTATGTTCATACCATCCGGTCCTGGTGCTTTATTAGAATTCATGGATTGCACCACCTGGTGAATCTCTTGTAAATCTATATCCTGGACCAATAACTCTGCTTCTCTTGAGGATATTTTTTCCTGCACCAGAGTTCCTAAAGCAAAGATGTCTGTTCCATGTGGTTCTTCGAAGAACTTTTGAAAATAATCTTGGAATGCTTGCTTGATCTCCTGTGGATTTGTTACCCAATATCCTTCACTCATTATTCCTTGAATGCTGTTGGATTTCGATTTGTATTTAACCATCTTGTGAAAGAAACTGGAGTTAGAATCTCCCTCTGCGTCCCATTGAATCCTCGATTTTTGTTTCAAAAAATCCTCCCTCGCTCTATATGCTGCATGCAGGGTTAGCTCCACCTCCTTTTGTTTTGAGGATTCTTTATGCGAAGCATTATCCAAGTTGTTCAATTCCAACTCCAATTCTGTCACCCTGTTGAAGCAATCCCCATTAATGCTTCGATTCCACTCTTTCATGAACATTCTAATTGATTTCAACTTTTCCTGCATATCCATTTCTTCATTCCGAAGTTGCTTCCAGTGATCTATCGCTCCATTTAGAAAGCTGTCTTCTTTCCACCAATGATTAAAAATCTTAAATGGTTTTGGGCCCCAATTCTGAATACTCGACTTCAGAATGATTGACTGGTGATCTGAAGATTTTCTACCTAACCCTTGCAAGTACCAGTTATTTTCTAGTACCAACCAGTCATTATTTAATAATACTCTGTCCAATTTGCTACTGATACCTTGCGGACCAAACCATGTGTACTTGTAGTTAGCCGGGGTTACATCCCATAGACCATTATCACTTACAAAGGAGTTAAATCCAGTTGTGTCTGCTCTTCTATAACTGCAATTAGTTCTTTCCGAGTCATTGAGGATACTATTGAAGTCTCCTACCAAACAGAAAGCCTCACCCCTTCGTGAATTTAAGATGTGGTTCAACTCCTGCCAGAGTATTTTCTTATCTTGCAGTTCAGTTGGGCTATAAACGTTAATGCAGTTGATCGATGTAGGTGAGTTTGCCAAGTTGCCTCTGATCCAAATCCATGAAGTGTTCTTATGTGATGATGATACTTCAAAGAGGTTGTGATTCCATGATATGCATAAACCTCCAGATAAACCCCTGGCTGGTGAGAATAACCATGAGTGATCCTGAAGTGCCCATAAGTAGTCTTTGACATTATCTGGCAGTGTGACACATTTTGTCTCTTGTAGTAGCAACAACATTGGATTATTCTTTAGTAGAAGACTCTGTAGATTCTTTCTTGCAGTATTGTTGTTAACTCCTCTAATATTCCAACTTAAAATTGTGATCGACTCCATTACCTTGACAATTCAATATACAATTCTTGATCACTGATTTTCTGATGTTCGAGCTCTGATTTCTTGTAGAGCTTCCTCCCTATCTTTAAGGGGAATCAGTCCCATTAAAATTCCTGTCTCTAGGACCTCCGTTGCCAAATCTTTTTTCTCTGTCACTAGGGGCCAGCTGTGATCACCTTTATCCAAGGATTTCTTACTGGAGCTTTTCCTTTTTTTTCCCTTTAGCTCTAAAAAGGTGAATCTTTTTTGGTGCTTTCTTGGCCTCCCTTTTTTTCCCTAGATTGAGGTTCGCTATCTTCAGAGTGCTTCCTTCTAACGTTTCTGGTGAATGAATCATTTGGCTTGAATCCATGGACCCTTTGGAGCTTGTCTGAGCTATGGATATTGCATTCATATCTGATGATATAGAAGATTCTGTTACATTTGGTTCTCTCATCTTCCATGCATCCAAGTCCTGAAGATTTGCTGTTTCTTGGATATTAATACTGATGTGTGTTTGTTCCGATTCATTTGCCAGCCCCTCCCCATTAGAGATTCCTTCTTCTTGAGATGCAACATGTAACATGTTTGATTGTTCTTCTATTAACAGCTCCTCCTCTACTGTCTCCAATCTACAAGAAGAATGAGAATTGTTTGAAGGGGTTTGTGCTAACATTTCCTCCCCTTCTGTTTCTGATTCATAAGATGAATCATTGCTATGATGTTTCTCCTCTGTATCTCTATATGACCCTCCAATGATACTGTCAGTCGTAATTTCTTTGATTTTCACCCAATGGCTTTGACCCTCTATCATTATTTTCAGAGTTTCTTCAATTTTATCCACCCTTCTGGTAGAGATGTAGAGTTTTAAACCTTGATACATCCCATTCTGTAGGGGTTTCACCTGTTCTGTCAAAACATGACCCCAATCCCCTATAATATTACTCCATGTTTCCTTATTCCAAGCTACTACCGGTAAACCATCACACCATACCCATGCAGTTCTAGGCACCACCAGATCTAAATACTTGACCTCTTTAATTTCTGTGAAGAATCTTAGCAACTCTCTCTTGCAATCAACGTTAAGATCCATCTTATCTGCAAAGGTTAGAATGAATTTCTTGTTTGAAATGCCCTTCACCCTCACATGGAAAAGGCCTTGACAGTTGATCTTTTCTTCCAACATGTCTGCCCATTCACACTCATTTGTGATTCCAATCCAGCTTCTATCAAGTTCCTCCTTTAGATCCAAGTTGATAGATGCTGTTATTGTCCGGAAATTCGGTTGGGGTACTATACTCGGTTCCTCTCTTGATACTTTTTTTTCAGGGTTTAGTGGGTAGTTAGTCCTATCTTGAGATGAGTTTTGGACACCTCGATCTCGTTTAGATATCTTAACCGTTAGAATATTCCCCCCGAATTTTGATCCATTGAATACCTGCACCAACTGTCTTGCCTGATGTATGTGCCTGACCATCGCAAATCCTATGCGGTAGTTGCGAA
The DNA here is from genome assembly GCA_036435485.1 of Saposhnikovia divaricata. Lineage (NCBI taxonomy): Eukaryota > Viridiplantae > Streptophyta > Magnoliopsida > Apiales > Apiaceae > Saposhnikovia > Saposhnikovia divaricata. The sequence goes on from CM071597.1 coordinate 192,044,801, forward strand.
TATCTCTTCGTTTGGGTAGAATTATGTCCAGAATCATGTTGTTGATGTTTAGAGTAGCCCATATCTCCCTTGCCATTGCCTTTGCTGGGAGGTTATGAAACATCACCGATATTTTGCTTGAGTCTTCTTTGGGAGTTCGGAGTTGATGATCCTTCCTGTTTATCCCTCTCCTTACCACCTCCGCATACGAATAGGAGGTGTCTTGTTTTAAACACGGATTCTCAATAGTCTGTGCTTTTAGTTTCCCAGATTTAGAGGACCTTTGCATCTGATACCATTGGTCTTTACCTTGATTCTGCATCCATCTTTCTCTTTCATTACAGTCTGGGTTTGTGACATTGTGTTTGAATTTTGAAATTTCAAAATCCGCTCTCTCTCTCTTGCTCTCTCTCTCATATTTATGCTTTGGTTCCAACAATTCAATATGTATACTCCCTCTGTGATTCTTTACATTGGAAAACGTAATTCTGACATGGATTTTAAGGTACATTTTGCGAATAGTTTTATAATTTATTTTTAAAAAATTTTTTTGTATAAAAATAGAACAATTCTATTTTTATACAAAAAAAGAAAATTTTAAAAATAAGTTATGGAGCTATACTTTTTAAGAGGCTTAAAATGCGTATCAAGAAAAAAAAACTGTGAAAAAATGGGAGGGACAGAGGGAGTATGTTATTCCTTCAGTACTATAATACAAATCACTATTGAAAAATTAAGCATATTAAAAAAATTTAACATCAACACTAATTTTTCATTTGTATCGATATAATTATCGTTACATTAATTACACAAGATTAATTAATACTCCAAACTTATACAAATTAATACTCCAAACTTATACTCTCTGTAATCAACACAATAAAAAGTGCTGGAAAATAGAATTATAAATCGTAATTTAAACAACAAACTCAAGTAAATTATACTTAAAGGAAATTAAAGGGAGGAGGAACAGTAATGAGAAAAGCATATTACGGAAATTGAAATTACAATTGCCCCCGTTTGTCAAATCTTAATTCCAACTTATAAGTTATTTATTTTGAAAAAAATTCGTATTTATATACTTCTTTCTAAAGAAAAATGTGTATGGAGAGTTTAATATTCGTTATCTTGCAAAAATAAATTAATTATTTCAGAAAAGAGTATATATATTTACATATTTTTTTTCCAGAATAAGTAATTTATTTCTGAAAAATAAAATTTTCTAAACGGGTTTAAAGTCAAGTCTACCCAACACTGTTCGCATGCTTTCTATATGTACCATCATTGGAACACGTGTCTCTATTTCATAAGCTACCCCATTTTCCTCCGTTCCCGCTAATAAAATACCAGCATTTAATTTAATAATATTATATAATTATACTAAATGATATGCAATGCGAGATAATTTATTTAAATTGATAATTTTTTTATTAAATTTTTATAAGAATTATTTTATTTATCACAAAAAATACTTTAAAAAATGATAAAATTACAAAAGAAAATTACGTTATTTATGCAACTCAGTAGTTTATAATAAAAAAATTGTAATTACATCATAATTCAATAATTTTATGAGACACGAATCTAGAAGGAAGTACCATTAAAACGGGATTTCACTTATTAATAAAATATTAGATGATAAAGGTCTGAGTAAATTTAATTAAATTGATCATTAATTTATAATAAAAAATTATGTTATTTACAAAGAATTTGCTTATTAATAAAGGTCATTTATATATTATTTATTTATGTTTATTTAAGAAAATCTAGAAAAAAAATTAAATGATTCTGATACATATGTAAAAATATACATGATTATGGTAAATACGTTATTTATGAACTGAATATAGTTATAATAAAAAATTATATTTATAATAATATTTAATAATTTTATTATTTTATTAAAAATTACTATAAATATATTAGAAAAATAGGAATCGTGAAAGTACCATTAAAAATGAATTTCGTTTATTATAAATCAGCATGTCATGTCAGCCTAGAATCTAGATCAACATAAAATGCAATACTTGAAACTAGTAGAGCAATAACGTAGTAGTATCATACTAGTAGTAGTAAATAGTAATAGTATGTAGGAAACATTTAGTGAACCATGCTATTACTCAACATTTATGGAGTAGTTGGAAACATTCAAGGCTTTAAGTTGAAGTAGTTGGATTGACATGTGATTCACGGGTGAGGATCCTCTGAGGATCCAGGCTCGTGATTCACGTCCAACATTTTAGCTGTCACGCATTGCCGACAAGAATTGTAGGTTTCAGATTAGGTAGGAATAATATTCAACCAAGGGTTTAACTTGAAGTTAATTTGTTAGTGGTTTGTTTTTGGCTTCTTAATTTTGAGTGGGGATCTTGATTTAATGATAAATTTTTTTATGAATTTATAGTTCTGATCAATAGCTCAAGCGATAAATCGGGGCATGATGAAGAATGTACCAATAATCCAACGAGGATGCACGAAGTGGGTACTTGTATTAATTTATTTTTTGTTCGACTCGATAATTGGTGTACATACAGTATGGCTTTTTATTATTGAATTAACTCCTTTATTTTTCAAAAAAATAAAAAAAACTCCCCTAATTCCATAAAATAAATTTATTTCAATGTAGTATTAAGTAAGGCTAAATGTTTTTAATTCTTCTCCTGACATGTGTAATTTTTTCAGGAAAAAATATGTAAAATGAAACATCGGAAGTATATAGTTTTTGATGCCAACAATTCAACATGTATATGTTATTCCTTCAGTATTACAATACAAATCTTTATTGAAAAATTAAGCATATTAAAAAGTTTTAACATCAACACTAATTTTTCAATTGTATTCATATGATTATCGTTACATTAATTACAAGATTAATTAATACTCCAAACTTATACTCTCTGTAATCAACACAATAAAAAGTGCTGGAAAATAGAATTATAAATGGTAATTTAAACAACGAACTCAAGTAGGTTACAATTAAAGGGAAGAGACATGATTAGCAAAAAAAAAAAGGAAGAGATACAGTACTGAAAAAACCAAATTACGGAAATTCAAAATAGTAAGGTACCGTTTGGCCCCCCTTAAAAGAAATTTATAAGTTATTTATCCCGAAAAAAAAATCATATTTATATATCCTTTTTTAGAAAAAAAAAATATGTATGAGATGTTTAACATTCTTTATCTTGTAAAAATAAGTTACTATTAAGACTAGTGATGTATATTCTAGAAAGAGATTATTAGATTTATTTTTATATTTTCGAGCTGTACACACTAGATAGGTTGGTAGCATCCTATATGTAGCATCATTGGAACACGTCTCTATTTAATAAGCTACCCCGCTTCCCGCTAATAAAATACCAGCAAATAACTTAATAACATTATCTAAATAATCGGTGTGAGATAATTTATTTAAATTGATAACTTTTTTTATTAAATTTTTATAAGGACTATTTTTTTTATCACAAAAAATACTTTAAAAATCATATAAGTATAGAAAAAACTTGCAACTCAGTAGTTTATAACAAAAGAATTGTAATTATGTAAGAATTCTAATAATTCTATGAGATATGAATCTAGAAGGAAGTATTACTTTGATGTCACTTATTAATAAGATACTAGCCTATAACCCGTGCGATGCACGGCATTCTTAAAATTAAATAATTTTTTATTTATATTTTAATAATTATTTATCTTATATATATTACTTAATATAATATTGGCATAATATATATTATTAAATAATAATGGTTTAATTATATGATATATTATTCGAATTATGTCTAAATTTTGTCAAAATAATATAAACATAAATGGAAGTATCGTATATACTTACATTCAAACTTTTGTTGATATTATAATATTCAAATTATTATTCAATAATAATGCATAAGGTAATACTCCATATTTGTTTAAAATAGAATTTAATATTAATTTGTAATTGTGTAAAATTTTTATTGTTTATTATATAGTTTTGGTTAGTTTTCGCTTCGTTGATTTATAATTTGTTGTAAATTTGTTAATAAATATGTGATATTAAAATTATTAAAAATGATTTTGAAAATATTTGGTTTTCAAATAATTAAAAAAGTCTAAAAAGGTTGGGTGTAGCTGAAGAATTTTAACACAAATATAATCAAAAGAGTATGTAACTGAATATTAATTGGAGTGTAATTAAAAGAATTTGTTATTAAGTTAAATATGTGGTTTATCTTTTGTAAAATTACATTTTATATGTATTTTAATTTATTTTTTCATTTTTGGAAGGTGTTAGCAAAATTTTTGGAAGGTGTTAACCGACCAACCAACCAATTATACCCTATTTCGCTTATAATAGTATAGTATAGATTACTCCCTCCGTGCCTTAATGTGTTTCCTGTTTTGACTTTTTACACTGTTCATTTTAAGCGATTGACTACTAATTTACGGATAATTTATAAGATAAAATATAGTCATGAGTGATCTTGTTGAATTCGTATTTATGAGTACTTTAATACAGTGAGGTTTTTATATTTAGTACTAATACAAAATTCAAGATATTAACGATCAAAATTGTGCGTTGGCAAACGTGTTTTTCAAACAGGAAACATATTATGAGACGGATGGAGTAGATGATAAGTGTCCGAGAAAATTTAATTAAATTGATCATTAATTTATTATAAAAAATTACGTTATTTACAAAGAATTTGCTTATTAATAAAGGTCATTTTATATATTATTTATTTTAGTTTATTTAAAAAAATCGAGAAAAACACTAAAAAATTCTGATATATACATGATTATTATAAATACGTTATTTGTGAACTGAATAGAGTTATTATAAAAAATTATAATTATAATAGTATTTAACAATATATTATTTTATTAAAATTAATATAGATATATAGGAGAAATAGGAATCTTAGGGATGGAACCAAATTTTGGTACGAAGTACCATTAAAAATGAATTTCGTTTGTTATAGATAAGCATGTCATAGTAGATCAACATATGTATTTGTAGTCTTTTTTTTCGTTAATTTGTAATAATAGAATTATAATAAGATTTTTTCCATTTATTTTATAAAACAACTTAGAATTGTAGGGGAAATAGGATTTTAAGAATGAAACCAAAATATGGTGTTAACCAAATTTAGTATAAAATACATTAAAAAGGGATTTTGCTTATTAATAAAGATTATATATTAGCAAAATAATGGCCAATATACAATAAAACCTCTATAATTTAATGACAGAATAATTGTATTAATTTAGAGAGGTATTAATTAATCAATAAATTATTAATTATTAATTTATAAAAAAAATTGCCATCAAACAAAATTAACTTTTATTTATACACATTTAAATAGAATGAATCGTACAATTTATATTTTATACTTAATTCAATGTACATCAGTTTACAAATTTATTGTGTATTAGCAAGAATGAAAGTAAAAAGTCATGTCTATCTAGATGATATTAAAGATAATAAAATATTTTTTGAATTCTTTGCACGTAACAGGCATTCAAGACATCAAAAAAATTAATCAATAACTTTTTGATGCAATACGAAAACGACACATTCGAATTTTTGGATGCAACAAAAAGAATTACGGATGAGTTTCGCATAAATTTAAATTTTAAGAAAGCTAGAATTATATTTTACAAAAGTGTAATAAATATATTTTTATGATTACAAAGATATTATTAATTTGTAATATTATTGCAACCATAAATTTATATAGAGTTTTTCGGAAAAATTACTATCTTATTATCTTATCAAAATTGGTCATTTTTTGAACTGATCTCAAGTTGGGATCGAAAAAAATTATTAATTTTAATTTTTTTTAATTAATCGAGTAATTAATTTAGAGAGATTTTATTATAGTTACTGTTAGGTCCGATAAGATTGTAGAAGGGGGGGTTGAATACAATCTATATCATTTTCTCGAAATTTGTTCTTTAAATAAAATTTATTTTAAACAAATTTGTGCGGAATAATATAACACAAATTTCAAGTTGAATATAACAATATATTAACTTGATGGGTGTTACAAAATCAGTCCAAATGATTATCAAGTAATTAATAACTAATTAGAAAATTCAACATGAACTTTGCTAATTTAGTTAATAAAATTCAAGATATCAATTTGTGAACTAGGAAACTTAATTCGCTAGTAGTACAAGAATCACAAGTAAACAAGTTCCAATGGATAGAATATTACAACTGAGATAAACTTGAATTTACAGAATTTAATTTGTAAGTGTTCTTGAGCTTGAGAGAGAGAGATGGAGGCTGCTGTGTTTTTATTTGATGTTATGTCCCGTATGTAATGTTTCTGCCTTCTGATGCTTTTGTAGTCTTATCACAGCCGTAGTTATATTGCTTTGTTTTTACTGATATAACAATCAGTTAACAATAATATAACTATCGGTATAACTCACTCTTGAATGAGATATGACTATCCACTTGAACCGAATATGACAATCAATCTCAAATATAACTATCGGTATAACTCACTCTTGAATGAGATATGACTATCCACTTCTCGGTATGACTTATAAGGGGTTGAGTTGGCACAGTGGTTAAGTGCCCAATCCATGAACCGAGAGGTCATGGGTTCGACTCCTGCCGGGGGTCAAAAAATCCGGAAACAGCCTCTCTATCCATGGGTAGAGGCATGGCTGCTGTTAACACAAAATCATGCAAGCGTACGTGGTCACAAGTAATATATAAGGTTAAGTCCAAATTCGTTCCCACAGGGATCAGGTTATGGTTCTTTTCAGTAAATGCACCTATTCAACAATGTATGATCTTAATTCACTGCTAAGACAAGTAATTAATTGAGATTTTATTTAACTAAATTTAACTAATATGCAATTTTAGAATTAACTAGCTAATGAGATCTAAAATCAAATTACTTATATGAGAATAACATGGAATTCTAACTTCATTATCTACTTCACTTAGAGTCGCAGCCTTTAATCAATACATGTGATGGTTTTGATATCTGATCGGACAACACGAAATAAGTAAAAGCTACCTCTCGGTATACTAATACCAAACTACGCATGCATCCACAAAAGAGATAGAAGATGGGTAGACACCAATTATGTTTAGACCCTATATCTCTATAGAATTTGAAAACATAAAGGTTTAAGCACAAGTTATCCACTTAGATCACATAGGGCAGCATAATATCTCTATTTACGCCACAAATCATGATGTTAAAACATCAACCTATCCTATGCTAGCATGGCAAGTTCTAAATCTCAAGATCCACTCTCGTTTAGCAAGAGATTAACAAATTAGATGTTCGCGACGCATCTAAATACATGAAACACAACCATACGAGGATATCAAGAATTCACCACACATAAATCTTTAAAGCATATAAACTACTAAGCTACATAGATAACTCCGTTAGAATCCCATGACAACGATTAGCTCATAATTGAACCGTTCATCGTCATGGGTTTTGATGAAAACATGATATAAAACAAGATATGAATAAAAGAAGTAATTATATTAATAAACAAAGAGTTAAGAAAACAAATCTATAATCCAGAATAACACAAAGGCTGAAGTAGATCTAGATCCGTTGCTTGTCACTAGCGTTGAATCCTTCTCTCCTTTTCCCCCTTGCAGATCTAAGCTATGCTACCAAAAATAATAACTAATAATATGTCTATGTCTATTACAATGGTATGATGTGTTTATATAGGCACTACAAGTCTTGCCCAGCAAGAAAATACAAAACATAATTATAATAGAATTTCTGCAAGATACGTTTCCTAATTTGATTATGTTTTGTAAGGAAAATTCGTGGCTGACTTTTCTTCAGATTTTCTGGAACGTTCCCCACGTAATTGGACCTCTGGACTATCTTAGAATGATAGGAAATCTCGTTATCTTCGCGTGGACTGCTTACGGGCCTAAAACGGACTTCTAGAACTCAAGATATGGCCAAAACAGTGTAAACTGTGCAACCCTTCTCGAAAATCCGAATTTTAATCAATTAATTCCCCAAAAATTATAAAAGCATCCACCTTAGTCAACATTCTCGTAATCCTGCACAACTAAGCAAAACACATCAAATCTACAACAACTTGAGCCCAAGACAATCAATTTAAGCCGAAATTAAGCGATCCAAGTGGATATAAAATCCACTTATCAGCTGCGTACAACCTACCCCCCTCAGACCCTGCTCATGCGGGATATACTGAGTACGTTGAGTTGAGTTGAGTACTTCTCGGTATGACTTAGAATCAATTGCTGAACAAAATTGATTTAACACTGCAGCAAACGAATACAAGTCGCGGGAACAGGAGATGTTAGACAAGCGAGCTGTTTGGCTGGTTAATTTCTGGCGCGTGAAACAGACGCGCGGAACATGCACGTTGAAGAGTTGCCGACAGCTCCACATGCAGACAGAACTGACTTACACTTCATTTGATTATTCAAATGTTTTATCCTTAAAAATCATTCTGTCCGCATTGTTTTGTGGTTATACATATATATGTGTTCCGTAGAAATGCTTTTTAAACCCGCACAACTTATTATCTTTAATTAATAAATAATTATTTTAATCCAGAAATTATAAAAATAAATATCCAATATTATTAGATATTTATAAATATAATTTTCTAAATAAATAAAATATTTATTAATATAAAATTATACTTAAACTCTAAACTGCAGCTACCTGAGCGTCTGGAACCGGACTCCTTTTGCTTAACAAATAATATATCAATTCCAACCGGGGTTCTAGCTTTAAGAATATATCACTTTCCATATTCTATTGATAATTCTATTTTCTCATAACCCGTCCAGGTGTAAGCTACGGTTTCTTGAGGATCTGAAACCGGACTCCTTTTCCTTAACAGAAAATACAACAATTTTAACCGGGGTTTCATCATTAAGAATATATCACTTAGAATTTCTTTGTGATAATTCGTTTTCCTCACAGCCAGTCCACTTGATAGTAAAATCCTTGTGGTTAATTGAAAGACATATGTCTCAGCCTATTTGTAGTTCGAGGATCCTAATCCAATTAAACTAGATTGTAATAAGTAAATAATATCAACTGTCACAAGAATCTCAAAAGATGATAACCGTCAGAAGAAAAATCAACAAGTCAATCTATAGTTTTGATGTTTTACACTGGAAGAAGATTCAGATATCTGATCAGGCCTCAAGGTAGCATTGAAACAAATGGATTCATTTAAGAGACAGAGATTTCTATATGTGATAAGAAACAATTTCAGTACCGAATGATTGATGAGAGTGAAGAGTATAAAAAGACCACAGTGTTAAAGTCACGATGAAGAACAGAGATTGGAGTTAGTCGTTCATGAACCAGACAGTACATCGAGCGTCAACATCATTCCAGTGTATGTTCCTTATCATAATTACGTGGTTTGCAGCGGAGTATTGACTATTAAAGAATTTATATTAATTCTATTTTAATTGATTAAATCAAGTAATTAAGTTAATAAATAAATTAATTCTATCAGAATTAATATATTTGTTAAAGTGATTATTAGATTAATTAAATAAGAATTAATATGAAAAAGAAATAATTAGTTAAATGATTTTTATAAATCATTTAATTAATTATAAACTGAAAAATATGATGATATAACTATCAAACTGATAGTCATACCGATAGTCATATACAGTTCAAAGAAGAGATAGTCATATTCAGTTCAAAGAGGAGATAGTCATATCTCATTCAAATGGTAGTAATACCGAATGTTATATTCAAATGGAGAGTAATACCGAATGTCATATTGAGCTGGTTAGTTATACCGAAAGTTATATTTAAACTGGACAGTCATATTACATTCAATTGATAGTCATACCGATTGTCATATTAATGTAAAATGATTGTTATATCAGTTTAAACTAAGTAATATGACTATGGCTGTGATATTTAAAGAAGCAGAATGCAGAAGAATTGTATCAGTCGAGCAATACAGAAATATTACACACAGCAGCCCATCTCTCTCTCTCTCTCTCTCAAACTCAAGAACACCTACAAATTTAATTCTGTAAATTCAAGTTCATCTCAGTTGTAATATCCTATCCATTGGAACTTGTTTACTTGTGATTCTTGTACTACTAGCGAATTAAGTTTCCTAATTCACAAATTGATATCTTGATTTTTATTAACTAAATTAGCAAAGTTCATGTTGAATTTTCTAATTAGTTATTAATTACTTGATAATCATTTGGACTGATTTTGTAACACCCATCAAGTTAATATATTGTTATATTCAACTTGAAATTTGTGTTATATTTTTCCGCACAAAATATTCGTTTAAGTGAAAATTGTTTAACGAATAAATTTTGAGAAAATGGTATAGATTGTATTCAACCCCCCCCTTCTACAATCTTATCGGACATAACAATTGGTATCAAAGCCTATTGATTGATACACAAATCAAGATCCTATTTTTACTCAATCAAAAATCAAGTTTGAATTTTTAACTCTCTTAAATATTCATCATGTCAGCCAAAGGCAATGTTAAAATTCCTATCTTTAATAAAGATAACTATGACATGTGGAAAAACAAAATGGAGTTATTTCTTGATGTAGCAAATCCAAGATTTTTGTGGGTTTTGAAAAATGGACCAGTAACTCCTATGCAACATGATACTGAAACAGTTACAAATGGAATTGTAACAATACCTGCCAAATCCTATCCAAAGGACCCTAAGAACTTTACCTCTGAAGATAAGGAGGAAGCTGGATTGGATAAAAATTTGAGACTCATTCTATTAGATTCCCTAGATGCTGTAATGTATAGCCATGTAAGGAATTGTAAAACTGCTAAGCACATCTGGGAAACTATTGAGATCATTAATGAAGGGACTGATGAAGTCAAGGAAAATAGACTTCAAATTTTGACCTCTGAATATGAACACTTTAGAGCTGGCCCTAATGAAGGCATTCAGGAAGTGTTCGAAAGGTATAACAAAATAATCAACAACTTGCAAGTTCATGGCAAGCAATATACTCAGAAGGAGATCAACATGAAGTTTTTACTGACTATGCCTACTCACTTGGAGCATAGAATCACTGCCATCAGAGAATCTAGAGATCTAACTCAGGTTGCTCTTGAAAGGCTGTTTGGTGTTCTGAAAACATATGAATTAGAACAAGTACAGCAAAAGGAATTCTATGGCAAAGGCAGAATGGCAAATTCTTCTACAGCTCTAGTGGTTGAGGTTCCTAAGGAAGTGGAAACTAAAGTTGTTCAACCTAACAGCTTCAACAAGGAACAAACTGAAGTGGAACATGGCCAAACACCAGCTACTCAGGATGGTGGAGAATTTTACTCACTTGAAGAACTGGATCAATTGGAAGATGAATCTATGGCAATGATGGTGAGACAATTCAGTAACTTCAGATTCAGAAGAAATCCAAAGTTCAGGTTTAAGTCAAATAACAGATTTCAGAGAGGAGGTTCTTCATCCTCTAGTAACAGGGGAGGTTATAAAACTGGAACTGTTGATAGAAGCAAAATCCGTTGTTTCAATTGTAATGAGTTGGGACATTTTGCTACTGAGTGTCAGAAACCCAATCAAGCACAGAAGAAAGATTATGCTTCTGAAAAGAAGAAGAGTGGAAGAGCTTATGTAGCTGCTGGTAAAAGCTGGGATGACACAGATAGCGAAGATGAAGAATATGGAAACTTTGTGCTGGTGGCAAATGCTGAATCATCAACTTATTACACCACACCGGTAACTCTTACTGATGCTGAGTTAATTGATAGTTTACGTAATTGCTTGAATAATGCACAAAAAGGGTACGAGAGAATAAGTCTTGTTAACACTAACCTTGAAAATGAAATGTTAGATTTAAAAAAGGTGCAGATTAATCAAGATAAGAATATAGAAGAAATAGCTCGACTTAATTACAGAGATAAGTCATTAGGAGAATACATGGTAAAACAAGTTGATAAGATTGCTGATCAAGATATCAGGATTAAAGAACTGGAAACACAGATTAGAGCTTGTTATAATACTGTTAAAGTTTCTAAAGAGTTCTTCAACAAACAAGCAGTAGAACGAACTGTAGGAATAGGATTTGATTACAGTCAAGCTGTTGGTTCTTTGAGTAATCATTCTCCTAATCCTATTTCAGCTAAAGAAAGAGGTATACCACATATTCTCAAGAATGTTGAAAAACCAATGTTTACAAAATCTGATGCTGGTCCACCAGATATTCTTTCTATGGTTATACAAGAAGAAATGAGAAATGAGGATAGTGCAAATGGCACAGTCCTTGTTAAGGATAAATGTGTTAAGGATAAAACTGTTAAGAACACTAATACAAAGAATGTTTCATCCAAGAAAAATGTCACGGTCTTTGTTAAGGCTAAATCAGTTGAGGACGTTAACACAACGAATGTTTCATCCAAGAAAGATGTACCTAAAGTACCAGTCAAAGTTGTTGAATCAGCTAGTTCTTCTAAGACTGGATTAGGTAGTAATAAGTTGAAACGGAAAAATACCATGTCTACTATTGATTCTAATCATAAAGCATGTGGTACTATCAATTGTATGTCTTGTGCTTTTAACAATATGCGTGCTTATTTTAATGGTAATTATGCATGTGTTAAACAGAATGCTCCTCGACAGCACATGAACAGGAACAATAATGTTCGATCTAAGACTGCTTTTCCTCCTCAAGTTAGGAGAGAGACATTTATACCTAAGACTAAACAAAAGATTACCAAGAATGTCTACCAGGTCAAATGTCCAGTCAATGACACAAGTGTTACTGCTGCGAGAGAAACATGGATACCCAAGATTAAACAAAAGATTTTCAAATCTGTTTATAAGGTTAAATGTTTATTGACTAAAGAGGTTAAAATTAAAAATGTTGTTTTGCCTGATAAAGGTCAATACTTTAAATACGCAGGACCCAATCAAATTTGGGTCCCGAAGATGGTTTAATTCATTTGTCATTGCAGGGTATTGAACAGGTTGATCGAGTAACCTGGATCTTGGACAGTGGATGTTCAAGGCATATGACTGGAGATAGAACCCTGCTGACAAATGTGGTGGAGAAGGCCGGCCCAGTAGTTACCTTTGGAGATAACAGCAAAGGTAGAACTGATGGATATGGCAGACTTGAAGCTGGAAATGTTATCATTGATGAAGTTTCTTTTGTGAAAGGACTTGAGCACAACTTGCTCAGTGTCAGTCAATTCTGTGATAAAGGTTATGAAGTTCATTTCAACAAGAAGAATTGTCTAATTTCACACAAGAGACATGAAAAGCCACAACTGACAGGAGTTAGAAAAGGCAATCTGTACGTAGCCAATACGAACTCAGGAAGCACTGAAGAAGTCACTTGCTTCTACACTAAAGCATCAAATGATGAGAGTTGGCTATGGCACAAGAAACTTTCTCATCTTAATTTTAAGACAATGAATTCTCTGGTTAAAAGAGAATTGGTGAGAGGTTTGCCTTCAATGGAATTCACTCAAGAAGGACTTTGTGATGCATGTCAAAAAGGCAAGCTAAAAAGGGCAAGTCACAGGAGCACTGATACATCTTCAATAACTGAACCATTACAATTACTTCATATGGATTTGTTTGGTCCAGTTAATGTGGTGTCTATGTCAAGGAAGAGATATGCTCTAGTGATTGTTGATGATTTTTCAAAATACACATGGGTTCTGTTTTTGAATTCTAAAGATGAGACTCCACAACTGGTGATTGATCACATTAAATTAATTGAGCGAGATTCTACGTATCCAGTGAGAGCTATAAGATCAGACAATGGAACTGAATTCAAGAATGCAGTTCTAAATGACTTTTGCACTGAGAAGGGTATAACCAGACAATTCTCAGCTCCAAGAACTCCTCAGCAAAATGGGGTAGTGGAAAGAAAGAATAGAACCTTGATTGAAGCTGCACGTACTATGCTAAGTGAATCAAGGCTTCCATTGTACTTTTGGGCTGAAGCCATCAATACTGCGTGCTATACCCAGAATCGAACTCTAATCAATAAAGATCAAATGAAGACACCCTATGAAATTATGGCTGATAAGAAACCATCATTCAAATACTTTCATGTATTTGGGGCAAACTGCTTTGTGCTTAAAGAAGGTGATGATCAAGGTGGTAAATTCGATACCAAAGCATTTGAAGCAATTTTTATTGGTTATTCAATGAGAGCATACAGGGTGTATGTGATTGATGAACAAAAGATGATGGAAAGTGTCAATGTAACATTCGATGACACTAAACTCCCTAGTATCCAAACTGAGAATCCATCTGAGAAGCTATCTTTCGATGACATGACAGATACAGATTCAGATGATGACAATGCACCTGAGATTTTTGCTGATGCTAATGACAACAATGATGATCAGGGTAATGGTGATGAAATCAATGATAGTAGTCAAAATTCCCCTGACTCTTCTAAACAATCATCATCTAGTCAACCTGGCAACAACTCAGGGGGAGAAAATGAAGGGTCAACTGGTCACACACAACATCTCAATGAAGATCAAGGCGAATCATCAAGATCTAATCTTCCCAGACAGACTGTTTGGAATAGAGCTCATCCTTTTGAGCTAATCATTGGTGATCCAGTTGTTGGTGTAAAGACTAGAAGAGCTTTTCAGAATCAATGCAATTATTCAGGATTTCTATCTGAAATGGAACCTAAGAAAACTGAAGAAGCTCTTTCTGATCCTGATTGGGTGATTGCTATGCAAGATGAACTCAATCAATTTAAACAACAAGAAGTTTGGAAGCTGGTACCCAGACCTACAGACAGACCAGTAGTTGGCACAAGGTGGGTATTCAGAAACAAACTTGATGAAGATGGCACAGTGACGAGAAATAAAGCAAGACTGGTAGCAAAGGGTTACTCCCAATCTGAAGGCATTGATTATGATGAGACCTATGCTCCAGTGGCTAGACTTGAGGCCATAAGAATATTCTTGGCATTCGCAGCATTTTCAAACTTTAAAGTTTATCAAATGGATGTCAAGAGTGCTTTCTTGAATGGCAAGCTAGATGAAGAGGTTTATGTAGAACAGCCTCCTGGTTTTGAAGATCCAGATTTAATTGACTATGTCTACTTCCTTTTCAAGGCTGTCTATGGTCTTAAGCAAGCACCAAGGAAATGGTATGACACTCTCTCTGAATTTTTGCTTGAAAATTATTTTGTTAGTGGTGTCATAGACAAAACTCTCTTCACAAAGAAACATAAGAATGATACAATTATAGTTCAAGTCTATGTGGACGATATAATATTCGGGTCTACTAATGATCTTTTGTGCAAGAAATTTGCAAAGTTAATGCAGGGTAAATTTGAAATGAGCATGATGGGTGAGCTGAAGTTCTTTCTTGGATTGCAAATAAGTCAAAGGACAGATGGAATATTTATCTATCAATCCAAGTATGTCAAAGAGCTTCTCAAGAAGTATCAAATGGAGGACTCTTCTTCAGCAAAGACACCATCATCCACAGCTGTCAAATTTGGAGCATGTGAAAATTCTGCCAAGGTAGATATCACAAGCTACAGAGGTATGATAGGCTCATTACTTTACCTTACTGCGAGTAGACCTGATATTATGCATGCTACGTGTTTGTGTGCAAGGTTCCAATCGGATCCTAGAGATGTTCATCTCATTGCTGTTAAACGAATTCTGAGATATCTTAAGGGTACGCCTAACTTAGGCATCTGGTACCCTAAAGATTCTGGTTTTAATCTTGTTGGATATACAGATTCAGACTATGCAGGAAGTGTTGTGGATAGAAAAAGTACATCTGGGAGTTGTCAATTCCTAGGTGGTAGACTGGTTTCCTGGTACAGCAAGAAACAACAAACAGTTTCCAACTCAACAGCTGAAGCTGAATATATAGCTGCTGGAAGCTGTTGCGCACAGATTTTGTGGATCAGGAATCAGCTGAGAGACTATGGCTTTGTGCTTGATAAAATTCCAATTTTATGTGATAATACAAGTGTCATAGCAATCTCTAACAATCCTGTGCAGCACACAAGGACAAAGCATATTGACATCAGGTATCATTTTATTCGAGAGCATGTCATGAATGGTACCGTGGAGTTATTTTTTGTACCTACGGAAGAACAAACAGCAGATATTTTTACTAAGTCTCTTGACGAATCCACATTTACCAGAATTGTTGGTGAATTGGGTATGTTAAATAGTCCTAGTAATTAAACTGGTTAATATCTGAGGTTTGATCTTTAATAATTTACAAGTGATTGATGTGTTAATATTTGTTATTAAAATCACTTGTATAATTATTTTATCAACTCATACTCTTGCTTGTTTCATTTTAAATCATTGTTATTATCTTCTCTATATATTTTTAATTACTTCTTGTGTTTTTAGATTAATTAATTTTCTTTAAAAATATTTTTCTCGAATTTTACAAGCTGTAATTTATGAGAAATCTATTTTTCTTGAAAATGTTATTGTTTTAAATTCAGTTTAATTATTTTTGTTGTTTAAATAAATCATAGTTTCTTTTTGAATAATTTTCTATATGGAAATTATTTTATTAGAAAATTTATAGATTTATTAATTCATCAGAAATAATTATGTATATATTTAGTTTTTTATTTATTTTGATTTGTAGTGTTTGTCCTTTTGTTATTAATGTTTGATCTCGTAAAAAGGACTACCTATGATCGTTTGTTTAATTTTTATTAGGTTTGCTAATTTTAGTGTAAATTATTTTACTAATTTTTGGCTTGATTTGTTGATAGAAATTAAATTGTTTTTACTTTTAGAATTGTATATATTATGGTTATATTCTGTTAATGTTTGAATTTTAGAATAGTTATATTATTGTTTTTGTTCCAAATATGACTGTCGAAAAATCTATTTTACATTGTCATTTTCTTTATTTTTCGATAGTCATATTAGTGTCTTTTTAATACCTTAAGCTGTTATATAACTGAGTACAGGATAGTCATATTACGTTTATACGTAATATAACTATCGGTATGACTATCAACCGATAGTCATATTAGACTTGTTTTGTATATAAGTCGGGAGTTATATCAGATAGTTATATTTAGCTATATTGGCGTGTTAAGTCACCCAAAGAACTCTATCGATACTTACACGATATACACGAATATCAGTCGAATTGCTGCCGAATTACTGTCTCAAATCACACTCGAATCACACATTTAAGGACATTAATCGATTACCCAGTCGATTATCATCAAAACAAAGGTTAAAATGTAAGATTTGGTCGAGTTTTTAAGGATTTGAGTTTGAAACTTTCGAGATTTTCGATTTAAATTTCAAGAGGAATGATTGTGATTTTTCAAAATCTAAAAATATACATGTGTTTGTATTGATATCAAGATCATTGCCTAAATTTTCCAGAATTTTTGATGAAGAATTCAATTTTTCAAATTTTTAAATATTTATTAATTCGAATTTTGTGAATTAATTAGTTTAATTGTTGAATTTTGCAGATTCCATAAATTTAATATCTGATTTGGAATGGCTGGTGCTTATAATAATTTTGAGCTTGTTAATCACAATTATATTGGATATTTTAATCCCGAGGATTGCCCAGTGGATCGGTTCAAGTCCTGGATAAAATTCCTAAACGAACAAAATATTTGTAGCCATTCTATAACTGCAAATGTTCCCATGAAATTTGGTCCACTTAAACTAATGTGTACTACAGCTGTCTCAAATGAAAGATCGTTTTCATTCAACTTTAATGACAAGACATATACAGTGGATGAATCTGTCTTCAATGCTGCTCTGAGGCTTCCTACTGAACAATTTGCTGAAGTGCCTTCAAATGATGAGTTGACTCAATTCTTTACAAATCTCAACTATCATGGTCAACTGAATCTTAAACGTCCACTCAAAAGCAATCTTGTTCAAGAATGGAATATCTTCTTCGAGATCATAGCAAAGGTGTTTGCTAATTCTACAAAGAGTAACAATACTGTCATCACAGGTATGTTACAGTCAATTGGTTTCTCAATTGCTCACAATAGAAGAATCAACTTTGGCAGCTTGATATGGCCTATTTTGCTAAATCGGTTGAAGAAGGCTAGAAAGAACTTTGGAAAAGGTAAACTGGTTAAGTGTCATTATCCTCGATTTTTGACACTAATTTTTAATCATCTTATGCCTAAGGATCAACCTGCTCCGTTTCCAAATGATCGAATTCAATGGTCTGGTAAACCAAACAAGAAGTTCTACACTAGGCTGGATACTTCTAAGGTCTTGTTGCATGTTCCGGTGGTCATAACACCATATATGTCTACATACATAATTTTGCCAAATGTCATGCCACATCCAGCTACTGAGATACCTTTAATTGAACAAGCTCCACAACCTGAAGCAGAACAAGTTCCAGAACCTCAACCTGATTCTGAACCCTTGAATGCTCTTGAACATCAACTTCCAGTGGATCAACCCACTCAAAATGAAGATGATGTACATGTAAATGATCAGGTATTTGACTCAACTACTTTGCAATCTCAATATCTTTCTGATAGTCAAATAATTGTGAGAAGTGACCAAGGGATTGTAGAACCACAACCCTTATCCCAGGTCAATGCACCAAACACTGATCCTAAATTCTCCAAACAATATCGTAGAAAGAAATTGTCATTCAAAAGAGCTATCCCTAGTAGTGATATCTTGAGTGAAACAGATTTGCCATTACAAAAGAAAGGTAAAACCATGTCAAAGGCAATCATAAACCCATTCATTCCTTCAAGCTCACCCCTGTTACTCACAATGGGGGAAGATATTTTCTTACATGAATCTGAAAACATTGTTATGCAAGAGGAGCAAGTTACAGTGCCTGCCATTGTTACGGCAGAAGAACCTTCACAGGTTGATCGGGATTTGCGAACTCCCATTGCACCACCACTGACCTTCCAAGAGGAGGCTAGGGTGATTTCTAGTGCAGGTACAATGGATGCAGCTCAGGATTATGAGAGGAGTGATGTGAGATTTACCTCAAATCTGAGTGAAACACTAGCACGTGAGGTGAGTGATACTCAGAGAGCGATTGAGGTGAGAGCACACAATGACACATACACTTTATCTCTCATAGCACAACTCGATCAAATGAAAGAAAGTCTTGCTCAAGCTGAAGAAGACAATAAAAACTTGAGATTTGATATGGATAACATGAGAACTATCTTCAACAACAAGATCAATGCACTTAAACTCTCTCAACAACAGGTAATCGAAGACTCTGGAGATGTCATAGTGGCTCAAGATCTTATTATATCTTCTATGTCTAATCAGATTGAAGATCTTCAGAATAACATAAATGAGAATCACTTATCCACTGAACATCGTTTCAGTCAGATTAAAAGGCAAAATGATCATCAAGCAAAGGGGTTGAGACACTTATATAATATCATTAGCAGAACTCACTCACTTACAGCAGAAGAGAATAAATTCTTTGGAAGTAGTGATGAAAGTGACCCTGGAGCTGGTACAAGTCACAAAACTGTAGAGGATTCCTCAACTAAGGGGGAGAAATCTAGAGGGGGAGGGAGTGTAAGTAAAGAGAAAGATGAAGACAGGAGTGAAGGGAAGAAGAAGACAACTCATCAAGCAGCAGAACAGGAAGATGATGATGCTGTAGAAGGTTTTTACTATACAGGTGAACCTGATATTGATCTGTTTGCTGACTTACAGTTTCCGGATGTTGGTGAAGAATTCGATGAACCAGATCTCAGTTTTTGGGATGATGAAGAGCCGATAATTCCTGATTCTGTTGAAACACAACGAATGAATTTTGAAGCAAATAAAGAACTTGAACAGAATGAAGCTAATCTGTCTATGAGAGAAGAAAGACTCAAGAAGACACTCGAACAGTTAGCTCATAATGAAAGACTTCAAAAGGCTGAACAGGAAGCACTTCAAAAGCAACATGCTCAAAAGCTGGAAGCTAGGAAGATGTACATCAAGTACAAAAATGGTGATAAGTGGGAACGTGCTCAAAAGGTAATAGACTCACCACAAACTTCTGACTATGATGATCGTCGGATGATTGCTATTTTTGAAAGCTTTAAAAAGAAGAACCCTGTACATGACATGTACTTGAAAGCTTTGAAGACAGAAATTGTGAGGATAACCACTGCATCTGATCCTAAGAATGGTGAGCTACTAATCTTTGTTGAATGTCATAAGCTCGGATCTCACAAAGTATCGCTTCATTTCTTCTATGATAGATCTCTGTCAGAGCTTTGGGTGTTGAGACCAAAAGTAAGAACATCTTCTGAGCTAGGCATACTGCTTCATGAAAAATTTCAAGAGTTTGCTGAAAGAGCTGGTCCTGAAGTTATAAATAACCCTCCACAAGTTAAAATTCTTAAGGGAGAAGTTATTCACACTGTTAATCTTCAGACAGAAGAATTATATACACACCTTGCCAGACATTTGGTATATGTTGAATATGCTCTTCGAAATCATGGTTTTGCATCACAAGAAAAAATTGAAGTTGCAGATCATATTCGATCCTATGCCCAGACCAACATGAAGAAGTACAAGCAGTATCAAGGTGAGTTGAGAAAGAAACTTGGAATACCACTGGTTTATCCTACAGATGTGTCATCCAGAAGGGAATTACTTGTTGACTCCGAATTGATCAAGAATCTACCTGATATGGATGAACAAGAAGAAGGAGAAATCAACGAGGAAGAAGGTGGTAAATGAAGATTAGCTCTACAAGTTATATCATTAGAGCTTTGATAGAACAAGATAGGATAATTGTCTTATATGATCAGTCTAGAGGATCATCTATCTTGTATTTATCTTTTCTGTTTGAATCTGGATAATGTTAATATGAACCAGAACTTTTACATTATTTACTTAGCATTTAAAGTGTTTTCTTTTACTTGTTTAATTGGGATTAGTTGAAGAATCCTCTAGGTATTTGCTTGTTATTGTATAACAAACAAATAGGGGGAGATTGAAAGGCATATGTCTCAGCCTATTTGTAGTTCGAGGATCCTAATCCAATTAAACTAGATTGTAATAAGTAAATAATATCAACTGTCACAGGAATCTCAAAAGATGATAACCGTCAGAAGAAAAATCAACAAGTCAATCTATAGTTTTGATGTTTTACACTGGAAGAAGATTCAGATATCTGATCAGGCCTCAAGGTAGCATTGAAACAAATGGATTCATTTAAGAGACAAAGATTTCTATAAGTGATAAGAAACAATTTCAGTACCGAATGATTGATGAGAGTGAAGAGTATAAAAAGACCACAGTGTTTGAAGGAATTTTACAGATGAGTGGAAGCGCAAATAACATTTATTTCCGTAAAAACCATATAATCGCACATATAGAAAATCATATAAAATGAAAAGAGCGAGGAATCGTGATCATACCTTGAAATCGAAGCTTTACAAAAATGGTGTTTTAGCAGTTACTCCTCAGAGTGTGAAGCACTCTACTGGTATCCACCAAGATTAATTCTTCGATGAAGCTTTTATAAAACTCGAAGCTTTATAAAAATGGTGCCTTGATCTTTTTGAGAGAGAGAGAGAAAGAAGATGGAGGCTACTAGGGTTTTCACAAAACCACAAATGCATACTAAAACACCTCTCATCTCTTTCTTTATATAGGGCTAATGTAGGTTTAGTATAATTAATATATCATGTATATATTAATATATATAAATCCCACAAATTGTTTAAATAATAATTAAACTATTTTAATCATTATTAAAACAACTTGCTCTCTCAAAATTCCTTCATCAATAAATTAATCTTTTTATGGTGTGACCCTGTAGGTTCAATATTAAGCCGGTAGTAGAAATAAATAATAATAAACTTTTTATTTATTATTTATATGAATTCTAATAATTCATTAAATATAATTAACTGATTAATTATATTTATTCTACATCGTGAGTGATGCTTCTCAACATATCGCGACTATCCGGATAATATGAATTCACTGCTTAGAATACCAAGAACCTGTCAGTGACTAGTTACCGTACAATCAATTCCTTCTACCCTACAATATCCCGATTAAATACAAGGCATGGATCTCGTGTCAGGCCTATCAAATTTAATCATATGATTTCTTATTCATAATGCAAAGTTCATATTAATGCAAATTAGAAACTCCTTTCTAATTTCATACACTCTGGCCAGAGATTCCAGAACTCGCATACTAAGAATAACATAGGATATTCACTTCCTTACTGGAAGGGGTAGATTCTTTATTGATCGTTAACTATCTCCATACATAAATCCCTGTACCCAGAATAGACCTAATGGATGTCCTTGAGACTAAGGACTAAACCAAAGCACAGTTCATTATATACAAGATTACTCTAACGATCTCAAGTCTAAGGACACTTGTACAACTATCACTCAGTGAATAACTATTGACACGTGAGTAAACTCCATTAGTTGTCCAACTTATCGAGTCATGTTCAGTGAACTTATTCCATAATAAGCACCTACATACTAGCTATAGTGTCACCACACAAATGCCTATGAGAACAGACATCCTCCTGAAGGGAGCAAGCACAGTATGTACCAATCTTTGCGGATTCACTAACTTCCGATTAGTTATCCTATGATCAGGAACTGTTTAAGTCTAGAGTTATCATCTTCTAGATCTCACTATTATAATCTCATTATAATTATAGAAGCTTTACTCTAAACTATGGAACATCTTATTTAAAACAATTTAAATAGATAATGCCCGTAATAAAATCAAAACAAGTCTTTTATTATTATTAATGAAATCAAACAAGAATACATGAAAGTTCTTCCTAACTCATCATACATGATTGGATTTAGGACAAACACTTTCAATCTCCCACTTGAACTAAAGCCAATCACCCTGGTATCTAATACCCATCTTCTCTTTATGACGATCAAAGTGAATCTGAGACAATGACTTTGTGAGTGGGTCTGCTATGTTGTTATGTGTGTCAACTCTCTCAACCTTGACATCTCCCCTTTCAATGATCTCCCTAATCAAATGAAAGCGCCGCAAAACATGTTTGGAATTTTTATGAGACCTAGGTTCCTTGGCTTGTGCTATTGCTGCATTGTTATCACAATACAACACAATAGGATCCTCAATGCTAGGAACAACTCCCAACTCAGAAACAAATTTCCTCATCCAAACGGCTTCTTTTGCAGCCTCACTTGCAGCTATATACTCTGCTTCCGCTGTGGAGTCAGCCGTTGTCGACTGTTTGGAACTCTTCCAACTAATCGCACCACCATTCAGAGTAAACACATACCCTGACATGGATTTGCTATCACTTTCTGATTGAAAACTAGAGTCAGTATAACCCTCTATTTTCAATTCAGATCCACCAAAAACAAGAAAAATATCCTTAGTCCTTCGCAAGTACTTAAGGATGTTCTTCACTGCTTTCCAGTGGTCTTCACCTGGATTGGACTGATATCTGCTTGTCACACTAATTGAATAAGCAACATCAGGCCTAGTACATAACATCGCGTACATGATAGATCCTATTGCTGAAGCATAAGGAATCTTACTCATGCGCTCTCTTTCCTCAGGTGTCTTAGGAGACATCTTTTCGGAAAGGGATACTCCATGGCTCATCGGTATGAGACCTCTCTTGGAGTTTTCCATGCTAAACCTTTTAAGCACTTTCTCGATGTATGTACCCTGGGTAAGACCTATCATTCTTCTAGATCTATCTCTATAGATCTTCATACCGAGAATGTAGGATGCTTCACCCAAGTCCTTCATAGTGAAGTTCTTTGATAACCACACTTTGACTGATTGCAGCATCGGTATATCATTTCCTATAAGAAGTATGTCATCCACATACAATACAAGAAATGTTACCGCGCTCCCACTAACCTTCTTGTAGACACATGGTTCATCTATGTTCTTGATAAAATCAAACTCTTTGATTGTCTCATCAAAACGAATGTTCCATCTACGAGAAGCTTGCTTTAATCCATATATGGTCCTTAGCAGCTTACACACTAGGTGTTCATTCCCTTTAGAAACAAACCCCTCTGGCTGTGTCATATACACTTCCTCTTCAAGTTTCCCATTGAGGAAGGCCGTTTTCACGTCCATTTGCCAGATCTCATAGTCGTAGTAAGCAGCAATCGCAAGCAAAATCCGAATTGATTTTAACAGGGCTACAGGCGAAAAAGTTTCATCAAAGTCAATCCCTTGCCTTTGTCTGAATCCTTTTGCCACGAGCCTGGCCTTATAGGTCTCCACCTGGCCATCTGCTCCAATCTTTCTTTTGTATACCCATTTGCATCCAATAGGATTCACATCCTCTGGTGCTTCAACCAAAGTCCATACTTGGTTGGTATACATAGAATCCATTTCGGATTTCATGGCACTCTGCCATTTCTCTGAGTCAACACTACTCATAGCTTCATTATAGGTCATAGGGTCGTCATCATCAACGATTGATAACTCATTGTCATTCTCAATGACAAGGCCATAATACCTCTCAGGTTGGCGAGACACTCTTTCTGACCTACGAATGGGCTGTACCACAGAAGGTTGTTCAGTTTGAACAGGTGTTTCCTCTTGAACCGTAGTAGTTTGTGCTTCTTGAACTTCATTAAGTTCTATTTTGCTCCCACTGTTTCCTTCTAGGATAAACTGTTTTTCCAAGAAGGTAGCATGTCTGGAGACAAATACACTATGATTGGTGTAGAAGTAATACCCTAAAGTTTCTTTAGGATATCCCACAAAACTACATTTCACGGATCGAGATTCCAGCTTATCAGGGTCAACTTTCTTG
Organism: Saposhnikovia divaricata; assembly: GCA_036435485.1. Lineage (NCBI taxonomy): Eukaryota > Viridiplantae > Streptophyta > Magnoliopsida > Apiales > Apiaceae > Saposhnikovia > Saposhnikovia divaricata. The sequence goes on from CM071597.1 coordinate 192,069,543, forward strand.
ACATAAGCCGGACATCCCCAAATCTTAACGTGTTTAAGACTCGGTTTCCTTTCTTTCCATATCTCATATGGAGTTTTAGGAACAGATTTGGAAGGCACCTTATTCAGTAAATATGCTGAGGTTTCCAATGCATAACCCCAAAGGAATACTGGAAGATTTGCATAGCTCATCATGGACCGAACCATGTCTAACAAAGTTCGATTTCTCCTTTCAGATACTCCATTCAACTGTGGAGTATATGGAGGAGTCCACTGAGAGACTATACCATTTTCTTTGAGATAATCTAGAAATTCTCCACTCAAGTATTCACCACCTCGATCTGATCGAAGAGTTTTAATACTACGTTTGGTTTGTTTCTCCACTTCATTCTTATATTCTTTGAACTTTTCAAAGGCTTCAGACTTGTGTTTCATCAAATACACATATCCGAATCTAGATCGATCATCTATGAAAGTAATGAAGTATGAAAATCCACCCATGGCTTGCGTAGACATCGGTCCACATACATCTGTGTGTACCAGTCCTAGCAAATCTGCAGCCCTCTCTCCATGTCCACTAAATGGAGATTTGGTCATTTTACCCAATAGACAAGACTCGCATGTAGGATATGATTCAAAATCAAAGGGGTCAAGTAACCCTTCCTTATGCAATGTCCGCAGTCTATTTTCACTAATATGACCAAGTCTGCAGTGCCACAAATAGGTGAGATTTTCATCATCTCTTTTCCTTTTATTAGTATGTTCAATTTGTAGTAAATCATGCTCTATGTCACACACATATAGACCATTATTTAAAATACCACTACCATAAAGAACATTATCTCTAAGAATTGAACATTCATTATTCTTAATAACAAACGAAAATCCATCCAAGTCTAACATGGGAATAGAAATAATATTTCTCACAATCGAGGGAACAAAATAACAATTATTTAAAACAATAGTCTTGCCCGTAGGCATATGTAAATCAAACGATCCTACAGATTCAGCAGCAACTCTTGCTCCATTTCCCATCCGTAGAATCATCTCCTCTTCCTCGAGAGTCCTACTTCTCCTTAGTCCCTGCAACGAATTGCAAATGTGAGAACCACAGGCGGTATCTAATACCCAAGTAGAATTTTGATTTATTGACATATTCACTTCAATCATGAACATACCTGAACCAGAAGCGACAGTCTCACTATCTTTCTTCTTTTTCATTTCTGCAAGGTAAACCTTGCAGTTCCTCTTCCAGTGCCCCACCTTGTTACAGTGAAAGCAAACAGCTTTGCTCTTGGGGTCTTCAGCTTTTGGTGGAACCGGCTTTTTCTCACCAACTTTCTTCTTCTTGGAAGGGTTCTTCTTCCTTTTCTTAGGATTGGAACCCTCACCAATTAGAAGAACAGAACTCTTCTTAGAGGGAAAATTTGATTCCGCAGTCTTCAACATGTTGTGGAGTTCAGCCAGGCTGACGTCCAACTTATTCATGTGAAAGTTCACAACAAACTGCGAAAATGAACCCGAAAGTGATTGCAAGACCAAGTCTTGAGTCAGTTCCCTATCCATGACAAAACCAAGTTGCCCAAGACGTTCAATCAAATTGATCATCTTAAGTACATGGTCATTCACGGATGATCCCTCAGACATCCTACAACGGAACAGCTCCTTCGATATCTCATATCGAGCTGTCCTCCCTGCCACATCATACAACTCTTGCAAATGCTCTAGGATAGTGTGAGCATCCATAAGCTCATGTTGCTTCTGTAGCTCATCGTTCATGGAAGCTAGCATGATACATTGAGCAACATTAGCATCATCTATCCATTTACGATACACAACATGTTCATCATTATGTGCATCGTCAGCAGGTTCAGCAGGCTTAGGTGAGTCAAGCACATATTCCAGCTTCTCAATCCTGAGAACAATTCTCAAGTTTCGAAGCCAGTTAGCAAAATTCGGACCAGTCAATTTGTGAGCATCTAGTATGCTCCGGAGTGATAGTGCACCAGACATAGTGTATATAGTAAATCTGTAAATGATAAACACATAACAACACTTAGCAAATATTCAATTTCATTTTAAAAACATTATATGAATCGGGTCTTTATTCATAAGTGACTCCCACTAGTTTATCTAATTTATTCAACCCCCTTAAGTGAAAAATTAAGCATTCATAATGCTAGTGGGAATAGGGATCCTATATTCCATCACACAACCTCGGCTGTGGCACGAAACGCCATGTGATGTTCAATAGGTAGACAACTCTTGTCAATTACATCTCATGTTATTCCCTAATAAAACTTTAGCCTCTTGAATAATTGAGTCACGGCTGTGGCACGACAAACTCAATATTCTAAGTCAAGTCTAACCCAACATTCAGTACAACTGAATCAGTCTCCAATGGCCCACGGCTGTAGCACGTAACGACCATTAGATTCTAATTCATTGTACACATCTCTATGTAATAGACAAGTATTTCTTATTTCGAAATCAGAGCCCTCGGCTGTAGCACGAAACGACAATGATTCAAAAATGAGAACTACTTTCTACCATGTTGGAAGGCTATGACCGACACAAGCCCGTTGTGTCATTGGCCAATTACTACTTGATATTATTTAATTTTAGAGGGATTATATTATGTTACAATCATAATCATATTATAAAGAGATTCTTCCTTTTAAATTAAATATTTCAAATCAATAATCGATAATTGGATGATTCCCAGATCGGGGGGAGCATTGTCAAGAGGCGTCACTTAATACCCCTTTCTTACAGATCGAAATCCGTTTTTGACAGAATCATCCATTCTCTCAATATTGAAAATTCATATTTAATTACGTGTTTCACAAACACAAGAATCTCATGATTGTATTCATAATATTATTATTAAGGCAAGAAACGATTCCTATTCTAGATTTTCTAGAGCACGCCTTATTTTGATTTAAGTTCACCTAAATCTATCATCGCATGGTAAACATAGGCATATATCACATATATAAAATTAAATCAACAAGTAAGCATGCAAGCAATATCATGTCACACAATGATATAACGATGTATGGATTTATTATAGTATTTAAAAGCAATTAATCCAATTAAAACATGCTTTAAAACACTCCCATAAATATAAATAATTCAAAATTATTATATAAAAAATATTTGACCACTCCATTAGATCCGTCTCGGAAAAACGAATCCAACGATATATTGCACGCCCAAAACGGAGTTACGAAACTCCCAGAAAAACAAATTTAATGTGGACAGAAGGGCTGTAATGCATGTCCGAAATGCGTTACAAGCATTTAAAGCTATTAAACGTTGTAACGCATCCGTAACCTGCGCAACACCCTGTCACGCATTTCGGAAATGCGTGACACCCCCACCCCGCGTGCGCTGCACGCGCCTGACACAGCAGTCGACCGTTGTTAGCAGTAACAGCCGTGTGTTGTAATTTGTAACCCCCTTCATTCAATACACTAACTCCCCTTTTATTAATAATAAATATTATTATTAATATCTTTTTAATTTTAATATTAATAAATTAATTAACAATTAATTAATAAATTAATAAAAAATTATCAAGACATGATTTCTGAAAATCAAGAGCAGCAAAAATTATCAGGTGGTTAGGGGTCCTTGTGCAATATTTTTAATCATAATATTTATATGCATAATTATTTTATGAATTTTAATTAAAACAATTTTAAAAATTCATAACAAATAATCTACACATCACAAAATTATGAAAAAAATACCTAGATGATCCACAACACTTGTAGAATCCAGATCAGTGGTCAAAACCTCATGCAAACATTATTTCGAATTAATTCATAATTAAATCTAAATAAACTTGCAAAAATCATAATAAATCCATACATGCATAAAAAAATCTGAAATTTTTTATGTGAATCTCTATATGCAGAACCTAGCTCTGATGCCATTGAAGGAATTTTACAGATGAGCGGAAGCGTAAATAACATTTATTTCCGTAAAAACCATATAATCGCACATATAGAAAATCATATAAAATGAAAAGAGCGAGGAATCGTGATCATACCTTGAAATCGAAGCTTTACAAAAATGGTGTTTTAGCAGTTACTCCTCAGAGTGTGAAGCACTCTACCGGTATCCACCAAGATTAATTCTTCGATGAAGCTTTTATAAAACTCGAAGCTTTATAAAAATGGTGCCTTGATCTTTTTGAGAGAGAGAGAGAAAGAAGATGGAGGCTACTAGGGTTTTCACAAAACCACAAATGCATACTAAAACACCTCTCATCTCTTTCTTTATATAGGGCTAATGTAGGTTTAGTATAATTAATATATCATGTATATATTAATATATATAAATCCCACAAATTGTTTAAATAATAATTAAACTATTTTAATCATTATTAAAACAACTTGCTCTCTCAAAATTCCTTCATCAATAAATTAATCTTTTTATGGTGTGACCCTGTAGGTTCAATATTAAGCCGGTAGTAGAAATAAATAATAATAAACTTTTTATTTATTATTTATATGAATTCTAATAATTCATTAAATATAATTAACTGATTAATTATATTTATTCTACATCGTGAGTGATGCTTCTCAACATATCGCGACTATCCGGATAATATGAATTCACTGCTTAGAATACCAAGAACCTGTCAGTGACTAGTTACCGTACAATCAATTCCTTCTACCCTACAATATCCCGATTAAATACAAGGCATGGATCTCGTGTCAGGCCTATCAAATTTAATCATATGATTTCTTATTCATAATGCAAAGTTCATATTAATGCAAATTAGAAACTCCTTTCTAATTTCATACACTCTGGCCAGAGATTCCAGAACTCGCATACTAAGAATAACATAGGATATTCACTTCCTTACTGGAAGGGGTAGATTCTTTATTGATCGTTAACTATCTCCATACATAAATCCCTGTACCCAGAATAGACCTAATGGATGTCCTTGAGACTAAGGACTAAACCAAAGCACAGTTCATTATATACAAGATTACTCTAACGATCTCAAGTCTAAGGACACTTGTACAACTATCACTCAGTGAATAACTATTGACACGTGAGTAAACTCCATTAGTTGTCCAACTTATCGAGTCATGTTCAGTGAACTTATTCCATAATAAGCACCTACATACTAGCTATAGTGTCACCACACAAATGCCTATGAGAACAGACATCCTCCTGAAGGGAGCAAGCACAGTATGTACCAATCTTTGCGGATTCACTAACTTCCGATTAGTTATCCTATGATCAGGAACTGTTTAAGTCTAGAGTTATCATCTTCTAGATCTCACTATTATAATCTCATTATAATTATAGAAGCTTTACTCTAAACTATGGAACATCTTATTTAAAACAATTTAAATAGATAATGCCCGTAATAAAATCAAAACAAGTCTTTTATTATTATTAATGAAATCAAACAAGAATACATGAAAGTTCTTCCTAACTCATCATACATGATTGGATTTAGGACAAACACTTTCAGTGTTAAAGTCACGATGAAGAACAGAGATTGGAGTTAGTCGTTCATGAACCAGACAGTACATCGAGCATCAACATCATTCCAGTGTATGTTCCTTATCATAATTACGTGGTTTGCAGCGGAGTATTGACTATTAAAGAATTTATATTAATTCTATTTTAATTGATTAAATCAAGTAATTAAGTTAATAAATAAATTAATTCTATCAGAATTAATATATTTGTTAAAGTGATTATTAGATTAATTAAATAAGAATTAATATGAAAAAGAAATAATTAGTTAAATGATTTTTATAAATCATTTAATTAATTATAAACTGAAAAATATGATGATATAACTATCAAACTGATAGTTATACCGATAGTCATATACAGTTCAAAGAAGAGATAGTCATATTCAGTTCAAAGAGGAGATAGTCATATCTCATCCAAATGGTAGTAATACCGAATGTTATATTCAAATGGAGAGTAATACCGAATGTCATATTGAGCTGGTTAGTTATACCGAAAGTTATATTTAAACTGGACAGTCATATTACATTCAATTGATAGTCATACCGATTGTCATATTAATGTAAAATGATTGTTATATCAGTTTAAACTAAGTAATATGACTATGGCTGTGATATTTAAAGAAGCAGAATGCAGAAGAATTGTATCAGTCGAGCAATACAGAAATATTACACACAGCAGCCCATCTCTCTCTCTCTCAAGCTCAAGAACACCTACAAATTTAATTCTGTAAATTCAAGTTCATCTCAGTTGTAATATCCTATCCATTGGAACTTGTTTACTTGTGATTCTTGTACTACTAGCGAATTAAGTTTCCTAATTCACAAATTGATATCTTGATTTTTATTAACTAAATTAGCAAAGTTCATGTTGAATTTTCTAATTAGTTATTAATTACTTGATAATCATTTGGACTGATTTTGTAACACCCATCAAGTTAATATATTGTTATATTCAACTTGAAATTTGTGTTATATTTTTCCGCACAAAATATTCGTTTAAGTGAAAATTTTTTAACGAATAAATTTTGAGAAAATGGTATAGATTGTATTCAACCCCCCCCCTTCTACAATCTTATCGGACATAACATTAATTAATTTAGCACTTCTGTTGCTTGCACAATGATTTTCTTTATATACCAATCTTGATAGCTTGAACCACTGAAGTTAATGATAAACAACCACTGTTTAATGTTGACACTCGATGTACTGCCTGGTTCATGAGTGACTAATCGCAATGACTGTTCTTCATATTTTGACTTTAAAATCTGGTTCCTTTTCTTTTTTCCTCTCTCTATTAATTCTTCTGTACTGTCTCTGTCACTGTCGAAATCTCTGTCACTTCAAATGAATCCACTTCTTTAACGAATACTTCACTGAGGCTTGATCAGATGTCTGAACTTCTTTCAATGTAGTAATTCTTCAAGTCTGTAGATTGACCTTGATCTTTTTCTTCTGACAGATAATACTATCTGAGATTCCTTGTGACAACCTATATACTATTTACTATTACAATCTTGTTTAAGTTGAGTTGTATACTCGAAATACAAATAGGCTACATCATATGCCTTTCAATCTCCCCCTATTTGTTTGTTAGACAATAACAAGAAAATACCTAGAGGATAACTCAACTACCTCACTTAAACAAGAAAAAGATAAAACTTTTAAGAATTAAGTAAATAGTACAAAAAAAATTTCTCTGGTTTAGATTTAACAATTCCAGAATCTTCAGTTGATGAAATGATAGATGATTGTTCCTCTAGCACTGAACTGATCTTCAATAGATAACTCATCTTCATTTCTGATTCTTCATATCTCTGCCTGATAATCCTTCACATCTTACATTGGTGATTATCAGCAGTTCTTGATTTACAATCACTTCCCATTTCTGACACAGTTTTTCTCACTAAAAAAACAGTTGTTCCTACTATATAGACAATGGTGAATCAATACCATTTCTATAACTTCTGGTAAATTTACTACTCTTCCACTTAGCCTTTATACATAGTACATTGAAAGACTAATAGAATAGTATTGTGATGTAATTCTCCTTATATCTCCACTTTCATTTCAACTGAAAGTCCTTTACTTCTCCATCTAAATCTCCCCCTTAGTAATTTGACTTGCTTCTCATCCTAAGCATAGTCTTTACTGCTCCCCCTTTCTAATTCCCCTTTCTTTTACTTGTACCCCATACTTCTCCCCCTTAGTTGAGTATATCCTACTAAGGTAAGCTTTAAGCTTGAATATATCTTTTTCAATATATCTCTCCCCCTTAGTTGAGGAATCCTCCATTCAACTAACTGACAAAGTAGTTGATACCAAATTGTTACCAATTTATATCAATCGTTAGAGTACATTGAAATCAATTGATAAAGCTTTGTTAGAAAGGAAGTTTCATTTTCTTCCTCACTGTGAGTGTGTGATAGTGTTTAGTGTACCTCACAAGTGTTTCACTCTTCTCTCCACTCATTTGTGTTGAGTGTCTCACTTCTCTCTGTGTTTACACTCTTGCTCACTAGTGTTTCACTCATATCACTCATAACTCCAACATCCTTTAGTGTACCGGCAAAGAAAAATCACCCTAGCCCCTTCAAGAGAGGTCAGTGGTGGTGCAATGGGAGTTCGCAAATCCCAAATCCTCGTTGGACTCGTCAGACGAATCTGAGTCATAATCTACAAGTTGCTAATTTCCCTTTTTAGGGTTTTCAGATTTGAATTCTGAGAAGGTAAACAATGATCTATAAATTTAGCATTGAGATCAAGGTTCCCTTCTAATGTCTGTGAAGACATCACTTTGTTAAACTCATCAGGTAAAATCTGAATCATAGTTCACAAGTTGCCGATCCGCACCTATGTCGGACCCGTTACCCGCAGGATCCAGATATGTTCCCTTTGGGGAGTTAGATAATGATCTTGTTGAATTTTGCATTTGAGATCAATACCTTCTCTCGAGGTCTGTGAAGACAATCAGTTCATTAAAGAACCTTTAACTTATAATCCTAACCGTAAAATGGTTGGATTACAGGTTTCTGTCAATTCATCCTTAGTGTGTGCAATCTCACTTGTGTATATGAAATATTTTGGTTAGTGTATAAGGTAGTGACTCTCCAACTGAAAATCCCACACATCCTTGTTTGCTGCATCAAGTGCAGTTACTCCCTGGTGACCTCTAGTCTGATAGGTTATGATGTGCCGAAAACATGACATTTAATATCGCAAGTGCACGATCATCGTTTTAGTATTTTAAGATTCGATCCACAGGGAATAATATTTTCGCGATCCTTAATTTCTAATTTAGTCGAATTAGAACGATTTTGGATTTTTGGAAAAATCGATTTTAAAATATTTAATTATTTAAAGAAAATTTAAATCTATTAAAAGTAAATTAAATGTTATCTAATTTTAAACTAATTAATTATAAAGAACAAAAACTAAATTCTAAATTTGAATTAAGTTCCAATTTTATTCCAAAACATTCTCTTTTATATTTAAAAAAAATTATTTACAAAAATTTTTAGGGAAAACTCGAAACACTAAACTCAGGACTCAAAATTTAAGACGCTAAATTCAAAAACACTATACTCAAAATTCAGAAATCAAGTAATGCAGAAATAAAAATCAAAATCAATACAGAAAAATTCAGAAACAAAATTCATAAATCAAAATTAACCTATATAGAAACAATGAAATCAATGCAGTAAACTCAAACTCTAAACAACATTCATAACCTCAACTAAAAATTGATTTGCGTTTTATACTCTAAGTTCAGAAAACAGAATAATACTCGAGTAAACACAGTAATCCCGACACAAGAACACATCATAGTAAACATAGCTCAGCAATTTTTCCAAGTGAAAACAATTAAGCCAGCAAAACCGCGACAACTTAGCCACAACCAGCACAGAACGAAATAACTATAACAATGCAACTAACTCAGAAAAACAACAAACGAAAGACTCCACTCGCACAGCATCAATAGTCGAACTGAGAAACTCTGCACGAAAACGAACGAAAACAAAAAGAAATCATCCAGAAAATTGAACGACGAAAACAGAAATAACTACTCGAAAACAAACAAACGAACGACTCATTTGAAATCGTAAACCAACGGTAGATATAATCAGTCGCAGTGATCAAAACTCATAACTCCGAAACCCAGCAAAACCAACAGCAAATGACTCGGTAAACTCGATTAACAGAGAATTTAAGCAACAAAACTAAGGAACCATCCAATACGACTCGGAAAGAAAATGAAGCAAAACTCGATGAACAGCTACGATTAAATTACGACTCAGAACTCGGCAGTCTCAACTCATTAGACAACCAGAAATAAGGAACTCGGCTCAGCCATTTCGACAAACAATAATCGAAACAAGACAAGACTCGAAACCAAGCATGAAAAAAAAACGAAAAGAGGGAAAGAGGATCTGAATTTCACGCGGGGAAGGAGAGAGAGAGAGAGAGAGAGAGAGAGAGAGAGAGAGAGAGAGAGAGAGAGAGAGAGACAAAGAAAAGAGGGAGAGGTTGGGGCTGATTGTTGTGGTGAGAGCTTGTATGGAGAAAGAAGAAGAAGATTAGATGCAGGGGAAAAAGAGTTCGAAAAAAAAAATGATAAGATGCTGGGTTTGTTAACTTACGAACAGAATTAAAACAAGGGACTACTTCGAATTTATTACTTAAAACGAAACAGAAAATTAAAAACTCTTTTTTTTTTGAAAACCAAAAATGAAAATAAAAAGATTAACTAGAAAATTAAAATTACACTAAAATGAAGATTTGGAATTAAAATTGTCCACAATAAAATGGAGATTTAAAGGGACAAAATTAAAATTAATAACTAAGAACAAGAATTAAAATGAAACTTGAAATTGCATACAAATAAAAAGTGTTTACAAGGAAAAAATTACAACTATAATTTGGGAGTGAACTAGAACTAACCTAATTCTAAGATGATTTTACAAATGAAGAATGAGGCTATTTATAGAAAATAATTAGGGTTTTTGGTAGGTTTGGACTAATCTTAGCCATTCATTTGGTTTTGGGTTGGCTAAATCTTGCCCATCCATTTTGTTTTGGCAAAATGTGCACCACCCTCCATTCTCTTTCCCTTTTCTTCTATTTTGGTCCTTCTTTTTCTTTTTTTGTCATTTATTTCTTTATTTTGCCATTTCTTCATTTTTTCTCGAATTTCCTGAAATGTAACAAAATAATTAATTAAAATTCGAGTTCAAGCAATAATTAGGTACTAAAAATATGCAAAAATATGCACTTATCAAATGCCCCCATACCTATCTTTTGCTCGTCCTCGAGTAAAACAAAAAGAAAAATGCATAATGAAAAACCTATACTCACTGTCGTAGGAATCACGGGTAATTTTAGGTTTACCAACCTGTTAAACTCATAGACGATCTCTACAAGAGGAGTGTTGTCTCCTAAGGGTTTACAGAAGATATACCCATAAAATCTTTCAGATAAATCAGCCAGTATCCAACTTTCCTCTTTTAACCTAGTTTTTAATGGTGTCAACAAAACAATTTTGTAGGAAAATATATGCCTTAAAGATTATTCTAATAATATCCAAGTTATAGGTTCCCACAATCCAACTGATTAGACTCTAAAAATTTACAAAAAATCCCAAGGTGTGTAGTGAATTTAAGGCCTATGATGGATAAAGTGCATACGAACATTTTCTCTTTTTCAACCAATATTGAACTGACCCAATCTCTATTAAAACAAGTATCTAGCCAAACTTCACGTTCTTAGCAGTTAGACCGACCGTGCAATGGTTGAGGTCCCAAAAGACTTATGCATCAATACCCATTTAGCGAGTTTTAGGTCAACAATCCCAGATCATTAAGGACCTTAGGTTGCTAGTACAAAGTCCCCTCGGACTTACTTACTCGGGTTATCAATGAGCCCAACCTAGCCGATTTCCCTACTAAGAATTTATTACAAAATTACACTAGCACTCTACAATTACAAACATTTTTTTTTTGACTCTTTTTTTTTGTTTTTTTTTTGTTTTTTTTTTGTTTTTTTATATGACACTATACGAACCAAATTTCGCAAAGGTTTGATTCGACATTGTTCTAACATGTGGGTTCTCTCTCAGGTATCGAATAATATTCCTATACAATTTTTCCATTAAAAGTCTTGTGCAAATGTGTCGTCTTGGACTTTTAAGCAAAAATTTGTTCGACACAAGTTTCATGTGGAAAAACCTTACCTGACTACGTTCAAATTATCTAAAGGCATTATACATATAATTTTCGAAAAATAGTCAACACCAACTAGTTCTAGAATGTAAAGAGTGGGAAGGACAACTAAGCTAAAATATCTCTATTTTTGGATTTTTCAAATTTTTTAATTTTTTTGGATTTTTCAATTTTTATGTATTTACACTAAACACTCCCCCATACCTAAATCATGCATTGTCCTTAATGTATGCAAAGGTATAAAAGAAAAGTAAGAAATACTCCCCTAATGCACAAGCATGAAGTATCGAGGCATGGATTGCCACTCCAAAAACCTGTTGCGTGGGACCACCACGAAAAAGCATCAGCAGTTTTTTTCTTTTTAATCCTGCACAAAATTTCCAAACAAGCATTAGCAAATTTAGCCACTACATCAATAAATAGAAATTGATCAAGAAAATATGTAGTTTTGGAAAATTTTGTGATAAAGTATCGATAAAATTCATAGCCCCGAAAACGCCGAACTCCCTTAATAATCACGCGAGGTGGAGGCTCGGGTGGTGGTTCTTCTCCCTTCCTTACTTTCTCTGGAGCTATTTGATCCTCTTGGCTTTTTGAATCAACGAATAAGGAGCATTTATCAGGGTCTCCGTCTTCCGAGGACTGAAGGGTAATAGCTGTTTGGACTGGATTTTCAAGCAAAATTGGAGAAAGATCTTCTTGGACAATTTTTGACATCACGTCAACCTTGAAGCACAGATTCTCGTTTTTACTCACAACATCCTCAACAATAACAACAACATTGATCTTAACCTTGGTGGAAAGCTCCTCTTCTATTTCAATAAGTACATCATCAACACACACCGAGAAACTATTTTCCTCTTGATCATTTGTAAGAATGATCGAATCCATTTCATTTTCTGGTGGTATAGATGGCGGCGGTGTAGAGTCAGGCTGCCATGCAGTAAAAGAGCTATCCCATTCTGCAATTTCAGCTCCCATTAGTTTATTTAACTCCTCTTGAATCTTTTGAGTTTGCATTAGAAGTTCCTCCGCCTTGCTCAATATATCAGGTTGCGCATTTTCATTGGTTTGATGAACCTGGAAATTCTGCGGTGGAGGATATTCATATTGCTGCCATGATGGTTCCTCAAATTGTTGTTGGTGATAATGTTCTTCATATTGTTGTTGCTGGAATTGTTGTTGATCATGATATGAGAAATTCTGAAAGTTGTTGTCCGTGTATGAAAAATTTGGTTGACCCGTCCAATCTTGATTATATGCATTAAAGTAAGGATTTGACCCGTATCTTTCTTGATAATCATTCACTTGTCCGAATTGAGCATTGTAAGAACATTCAAAACCAAAGTGACCATAAATACGACAAATTTCACAATATGTGTAAGCTTCAGGGGCCATTGGTGACATCTCATTATTACTCATCGGACATGTAGCGTACAAAGAATTAATTCAAACACACAAAAAGAAATGGTGAAAAATCAAAAGAAAAATTCTAGACCTAGGGTTCCTTAAATAAAATAACTAGACATTGCTCACATAACGTTAAGACACACTAAAAATCCCGTAAATTAAGAATTATTCAGACCGATTTGGCCAGATTAGAGCAGGCATTGCCAAGAGGCCAAACTCGTCACTTAGACACCAAATCTTAACAGCCAGGCGAACCTTAGACACTGAAGGTCATGAATAAGTCTTTATTACGTTTATTTGATGCAACAAACAACGAGATATATACAAAAAAGATAAACAATTATGGATGCTTACACTACGTGTCCTAAAAAAAAAAAATTTAACGTACCTTTGGGTCCTCCAGCGATCACCACAATTTATAAGGTACGAAAAATTAAAAACAAGAAAATAAAAATCTAGATGATGTGCCCTAAGTGATTAAATGCATGATGCAACAATTATGTATTTACAAATAATTTTTTTTTATTTTTGATTTTTTTATTTTTGTGATTTTCTAAAAAATAAAAAGATGAAAAGAGTGAGATACGGGTTACCGAAGCACGCTTCCAGAAATTCCAATTTTTCCACGCTCCGAGAGAAGAGTCCCGAAATTTCACGCTTCCCTAAAAAAACTAAATAAAAAAAATTAATGCAAGAAATAAAACTAATCCGAAAAATTAAATATTAAGGCGTGAAAAATAATTAAGTTCCCCGGCAGCGGCGCCAAAAACTTGATGTGCCGAAAACATGACATTTAATATCGCAAGTGCACGATCATCGTTTTAGTATTTTAAGATTCGATCCACAGGGAATAATATTTCGCGATCCTTAATTTCTAATTTAGTCGAATTCGAACGATTTTGGATTTTTGGAAAAATCGATTTTATACTATTTAATTATTTAAAGAAAATTTAAATCTATTAAAAGTAAATTAAATGTTATCTAATTTTAAACTAATTAATTATAAAGAACAAAAACTAAATTCTAAATTCGAATTAAGTTCCAATTTTATTCCAAAACATTCTCTTTTATATTTAAAAAAAAATTATTTACAAAATTTTTTAGGGAAAACTCGAAACACTAAACTGAGGACTCAAAATTTAAGACGCTAAATTCAAAAACACTATACTCAAAATTCAGAAATCAAGTAATGCAGAAATAAAAATCAAAATCAATACAGAAAAATTCAGAAACAAAATTCATAAATCAAAATTAACCTATACAGAAACAATGAAATCAATGCAGTAAACTCAAACTCTAAACAACATTCATAACCTCAACTAAAAATTGATTTCCGTTTTATACTTTAAGTTCAGAATACAGAATAATACTCGAGTAAACACAGTAATCCCGACACAAGAACACAGCATAGTAAACATAGCTCAGCAATTTTTCCAAGTGAAAACAATTAAGCCAGCAAAACTGCGACAACTTAGCCACAACCAGCACAGAACGAAATAACTATAACAATGCAACTAACTCAGAAAAACAACAAACGAAAGACTCGACTCGCACAGCATCAATAGTCGAACTGAGAAACTCTGCACGAAAACGAACGAAAACAAAAAGAAATCATCCAGAAAATTGAATGACGAAAACAGAAATAACTACTCGAAAACAAACAAACAAACGACTCATTTGAAATCGTAAACCAACAGTAGATATAATCAATCGCAGTGATCAAAACTCATAACTCCGAAACCCAGCAAAACCAACAGCAAATGACTCGGTAAACTCGATTAACAGAGAATTTAAGCAACAAAACTAAGGAACCATCCAATACGACCCGGAACGAAAATGAAGCAAAACTCGATGAACAGCTACGATTAAATTACGACTCAGAACTCGGCAGTCTCAACTCATTAGACAACCAGAAATAAGGAACTCGGCTCAGCCATTACGACAAACAATAATCGAAACAAGACAAGACTCGAAACCAAGCATGAAAAAAACGAAAAGGGGGAAAGAGCATGAAAAAAAACGAAAATGGGGAAAGAGGATCTGAATTTCACGCGGGGAAGGAGAGAGAGAGAGAGAGAGAGAGAGAGAGAGAGAGAGAGAGAGAGAGAGAGAGAGAGAGACAAAGAAAAGAGGGAGAGGTTGGGGCTGATTGTTGTGGTGAGAGCTTGTATGGAGAAAGAAGAAGAAGATTAGATGCAGGGGAAAAAGAGTTCGAAAAAAAATTGATAAGATGCTGGGTTTGTTAACTTACGAACAGAATTAAAACAGGGGACTACTTCGAATTTATTACTTAAAACGAAACAGAAAATTAAAAACTCTTTTTTTTTTAAAATCAAAAATGAAAATAAAAAGATTAACTAGAAAATTAAAATTACACTAAAATGAAGATTTGGAATTAAAATTGTCCACAATAAAATGGAGATTTAAAGGGACAAAATTAAAATTAATAACTAAGAACAAGAATTAAAATGAAACTTGAAATTGCATACAAATAAAAAGTGTTTACAAGGAAAAAAATTACAACTATAATTTGGGAGTGAACTAGAACTAACCTAATTCTAAGATGATTTTACAAATGAAGAATGAGGCTATTTATAGAAAATAATTAGGGTTTTTGGTAGGTTTGGACTAATCTTAGCCATTCATTTGGTTTTGGGTTGGCTAAATCTTGGCCATCCATTTTGTTTTGGCAAAATGTGCACCACCCTCCATTCTCTTTCCCTTTTCTTCTATTTTGGTCCTTCTTTTTCTTCTTTTGTCATTTATTTCTTTATTTTGCCATTTCTTCATTTTTTCTCGAATTTCCTGAAATGCAACAAAATAATTTATTAAAATTCGAGTTCAAGCAATAATTAGGTACTAAAAATATGCAAAAATATGCACTTATCAGGTTACTTCCATTTAGGGGGTAAAATAGAATGTGTTTGAGTTTGACTATAGTCTGGGATAAAAGTTGTTGGGTTTACAACCTTATTACTAAACGTGTGAGAATACAAAATTTCATGTAGATGAACCTGCATCACAGAATATGAGCAATATAGAGATAGAATGCATTTTTAACATTGAAAAGTTTTCTAAGAAAATATTGCATTTTATCTTAAGAGAAATGATGTACAGTTGTGATTTCAAAAGGTTTACAATGTAAGCAATCACAGCTGTAGAAAGATATTTTGAGTTAGGAAGATAAAGATCCTGAGCCGATTTTACTAAACAAGAACATAGGCAAAAATCCAATTAACAAATATTAATCGAATCAATGTATGTTAATGTTTAAACCAATACAAACAAAACTATTTTATCATGCTTTAGGTCCTGTAAGATAGATACCAACTATTAGAAATTGTTAGCACTTGATTGATAGGTTTTGTCTTCCAATTGTTAGATCTTGAAAATCAAACATTTGTTCCTAACCAATTGTATAGACACATACCAATTTGATACCAACATTGGTCAATTGTTAAGTCCTTAACACGAAGATCTATTAACAGCAATCACAAAACAAAGATTTATACTTAAACTGCAGGTTTTGTGTGTGTTAAGAAGAAGAACAACAAAAGAACCAAATACAGTGACCTATTTGTTAGTTTTGAAAGTATAGTGACTAAACTGTAAAAACTATACAAACTATTTATATACACATGAAAAAGAATATTCAAAAATAAGAAATAATATATATAATAATTATACAAAATAAAAACTATAAGAAAAGAAAAATTCGAATCAAATAAAATAAAAAAATAAATAAAACTATACATTAGTAATAATTTACATAGCTTAAACTATAAACGGACATACGACTAAAAAAAAAAAAAAAACAAACACTACAAAACATGTTAAATAAGATTAACATTTAAAAAATTACAATACATGTACAAAAACATTAAGTATATACAAGAGTATTTATAATAGGTTAGCAAATCCATATATTTTCTGACAAAACAACTTTCTACTAGAAAATTATTTAGAGAGAAAATATGATTTAATAAACTATCATAAATATGGAAGCTATTTTAAAATAATGAAATTTTCAATAAAAATAGCTTCCTCAAAAATTCTAACTAGAGAATTAGAGAAAAATATTTTTAGAGAAAATTATTATTCTAAAATAAAGAAACATGGATTAACGCATTAGAATGATTATGACAATTCTTATAGAAAGATGACAAGATAGAATTCGAAAAGAATGTCATACCAGTTACTTGGCGCTCAAACCTTGGCACCAACTTCCACGTTTCTTGTTGTTCCAGATTCACAATTGCTTTCTCAGATTCCTTAGATTCTATACCTTGATTCTGAGAGGCCCTTTTTGTTCTTACTCCAACATCTGGATCACCAATGATCAGCTCTATTCCAAACAGACTGTTTGAGAAGGTTGGATCTTGATGAATCGCCTTGTTCTTCATTGTGATGTTGTGTTTGACTAGTGAATCCTTTGTTTACTTCCCTCGAGTTATTGAAAGAATGACTTGATGATTATTTTCCAGTGACATTGGTATTGCCAATAACAAAATTGTTTCCACCACTATC
Organism: Saposhnikovia divaricata; assembly: GCA_036435485.1. Lineage (NCBI taxonomy): Eukaryota > Viridiplantae > Streptophyta > Magnoliopsida > Apiales > Apiaceae > Saposhnikovia > Saposhnikovia divaricata. The sequence goes on from CM071597.1 coordinate 192,087,183, forward strand.
ACTTGGATAATTATCATCATTAACATCTTAAACTTATGACTTCAAGACAACTCCTCGATAACAACAATTATTAACTCCTAACAACTGTTTGTTGATAGACAATCTTGTTCTTAAAAATAAAACTTGATTACCAAGACTGTCTTGTCTGCAATCTTAGAAATAATATTCTAAGTCCAATACACCTTGATCCATAGTATAAAACATTTATTATCAAAGTGATTTGAAGCTTGCAAATAAGCATAAAAATTATTCAAAGTAATTGAACTATGGTAACTTTAGATATTTCAATATCCATAGTTCTACTTAGAGAATTTTTATACCATGTATAATAATATGAGTGAATTGTAAAAGATATAACAATGATTACTTCGAGGAGTTCTAAGTAATTTCACACATACCAATACATCTCACAATTAGTTAGTAAATAGAATTCTAACTAAATATCATTAACTGATATAAGTCAAAATTTCAATACAACCAATTGTTAGAACCATGATATTAATTATAGTGAATTTCTGAAAATGGAGCATTGATAAAATTCACTGGAATTAACATCTCACAACTAATTGAAGACCAATACAGATTAGGTCCAAATTAGTTATGTTGTTTATTTATTTTAATAAATATAAGGTACAGAGCAAATACTAAATTGAATTGCTTCAAGTCCGTAGCCCATAAAAATCAAAATAAATAATTAAATAATTAAATACTAAATCTCTATGAGTTAGTGTTACGCCATATTTTCGGTTGCCTCTAATATCTCCCAAATTTCCAAATATGAATCTAATAATAATTAACTTAATCCCCAAGTTAATTATTTCCTCTCTCTAAAACAAGGAATTATCTCCAATTTATGATAGAAAATATCTCTAAACGATATCTTTCAAATCAGGAAGGTATCCCAACGCGAATATAATTCAAAGAGATAAAATCTACTAATTCCCAAAATACATCCCTTAACAATCATAGGGATTAAAAACCAATCCTTTTAACAGAACTGCGTTGGCTTGATCCTTATAAATATAAGGTACGCAGACATCTTGTAAAAGGATCTGACACATCTAACAAGTCGAGACACCTCTCAAGTCCAGCCCCAAACATCCAAATCCCAAATCCCCCTATTTTCTTGATTTCATTATTCCAGTAACCTCCGAAATTTGTTATCACCAAATTCCTCCGTTAACAATTGGCGCTAGAAGGAGGGCATATTTTTGATTGTGGAGGACAATCAAATCATACAACACGCACACATACGGGGGTTAATATTGGATCTTACACGACTTTAATGGAGGAACGGAAGGGTGGAGGCGGGGGCTTTATTTTAAATTCATATAATTTGAACATGGTGAAGCAGCAGGAGATCAGATGAAAAAATCAAACAAAATACGCATGTGCATGAATTTGTCCCGGGACCCGTCGGAAAATCGAAGCTCAATGGTGGAAATACAGTGCAGCCGGTTAAAAATCAAATAAATTTTGGTAAAGGAAACATGTGGACCAGCATGATAAAAGTCGTCGGAAGCTGTTTAAAAATTAAAAACCAAGGCATGATGCTCGGAAATTCGAGAAGAGGAGCGACAGAAGAAAAAAAATTGGAAGCTCTCCGAAATCATTCTGACTATTCATAAAATATCAAGATAAGTTTTCTTAATTTTAAATTTTTGTAATTCGTTAATATTTATGATATGTATATTAGATTATTATTATTTAAATATTCATGTGATATATCTTTTATATTTAATATTTTGTATATGTTAAAAAATTTATATTTTTGATTGCACATAAATATAAAATTTTGTATATATTATTGCATCATATATGTATGTTAGAAAATTAATTTTAGATTTGCGGATTGAATTTGGCAAAAAAGAAGACCCTTCGATATATTATTTTTGAAGGCCCTCTTTCATAGAGATAAATTTTGGGAGGCTCTTATTCAAAGAGTTTGTTATTTTAGAAGGCCCTCCTTTGCAGGGGTATTATTTTGGAAGGCTCTTAATTAAAGAGTTTATTATTTTAGACGAACCTCCTTTGCAGGGGTAATATTTTGGAAGGCTCTTGTTCGAAGAGTTAATTATTTTGGAAGGCCCTCCTTTGTATGGGTAATATTTTGGAAGACTTTTATTCGAAGAGTTGATTTTTTAGAAGAGCTTTCAAGTGTTGCTGATATTTTTGGAAGAATCTTGGGATATTGATATGACTTTGGGAAGATGACCTCCTCTAAGGAGGGTCTCCTTTATTTTTTTTTATTTTTTTTTGTGTTAGACGACCTCCTCTAAGGAGGGTCTTTGTGATTTATTTAAAAGACGATCTCCTCTAAGGAGAGTCTTAGTGAAAATGAAGCGAACTTCGGAAAATCCACCTCCTGTGAGGAGGGATATTTCTGGAATGGGGAACGATCTCCTTTGAGGAGGGTATCCCAAATTTTTAAATCCTTGCAAAAACCGTACTTCCGGGGGGGATGTCCGTACTTCCGGCGCCTCATCAAGGTTCGAGCTTCGGAAAATTCACCTCCTGTGAGGAGGGTATTTCTGAACAAAAACTGATCTCCTTTGAGGAGAGTACCCTAAATTACTAAATCCTTGCAAAAACCATACTTCCGGGGGGGATGTCCGTACTTCCGGCGCCTCATCAAGGTTCGAGCTTCGGAAAATCCACCTCCTGTGAGGAGGGATATCTCTGAAGCATTTATGGAAATTCTGGTGGATATGACCTTCTTTGAGGAGGATATTTTCCGGAATACGTTATGGAAACTCTAGAATACGTCCTTCTTTGAGGAGGGTACTTCTCGTAGTGCTTAATGGAGGATATTTCTTTGAATCTTTGCTTTTCAGGGTATTGCTCGGAAAGCTTTGCACGATTCTTCGAATAATGCTTGGATGGCTCTCCAGGATACGTTCTCTCACACCTATAAAACTTATTTTTTACATCTCGCATATTGTCTCGTTTACATCTATATGCATATTATGAGCACCTTAGTGCTCCATATTTTTTACTAATCTTCCTCTCCTAGCTGTTTCAGTGACTCGGGAAATTTGGAAGATCGAAGCATGCCTAGTTCTCCACTGCAGCAAGCTACAATGAAGAACTGGGGGTAGTTGTTACGCCATATTTTTGGTTGCCTCTAATATCTCCCAAATTTCCAAATATGAATCTAATAATAATTAACTTAATCCCCAAGTTAATTATTTCCTCTCTCTAAAACGAGGAATTATCTCCAATTTATGATAGAAAATATCTCTAAACGATATCCTTCAAATCAGGAAGGTATCCCAACGCGAATATAATTCAAAGAGATAAAATCTACTAATTCCCAAAATACATCCCTTAACAATCATAGGGATTAAAAACCAATCCTTTTAACAGAACTGCGTTGGCTTGATCCTTATAAATATAAGGTACGCAGGCATCTTGAAAAAGGATCCGACACATCTAACAAGTCGAGACACCTCTAAAGTCCAGCCCCAAACATCCAAATCCCAAATCCCCCTATTTTCATGATTTCATTATTCCAGCAACCTCCGAAATTTGTTATCACCAAATTCCTCCGTTAACAGTTAGATTTCAGCATTTAAGTATTTAAATTATCCTTAAATAATCACCACTAAAATATATTGCAATTATACACATGGCAATCATTCAACAGATAATTTTCAGTGTGGGGTCTGGATGTAAATAAGTTCACATGTCCTTTCAATATAGACAATTGAATACTTGTGAAATTATTCAAGAATTACTTAACAGATGTGATTTACAATCATATAGCATTAATAAAATCTCAAGTTCATAAACCAATCTTGAAAAATTAATTTCATCAAGTGATTCAGCAAACGTGTCTACAAGTTGTTCTTAATTAAAAACATGCTCTCGAAATAATTGATACCTTATGCAAGTTGCTTAGTCCTTGAGTGTTCCACAAAGTTGTTGGAGATGAAATTGATTCCTTGTGTTCTCCTGCTTTCGTACAACTCATTTGATCTGTCTCTATGTAGCAAAACATGTCAGAACTGATGTCTCTAGGGTACCATCTCCGTAGATTTGGGTCCAACTTAAGATTTTTGATAACCAACTTGTTATATCCAAACTAACATGTCAAAAGCCAGCTATAGTGAAGTGTTGGCATGTAGTCTTGACAGGTCTAGAATCTTCTGAATAGAAACAAATGATCCTTGACTTATTTTTATTGTCATCATTCTTTTGGCTTACTGAAGTAAATCAAAAGAATTGTAACTTTACCAACATTAAAACAGCAAATATCTTGATACCAATTTATAGCTAGTAGACCAACATATAATATAATCAAGATATCATTGCACATATATATCATTTATGTTTGTGCCTAAAGATGTAGAGAGTTCTATGAATATGACACCAATTATTAAAAGATACCAACTGTTAAAGATTGATACCAAATATTAAATTATAGTTAGGGTGTCATACCATGTCTTCCATGCTTGCTTGAATGATGATACCAGTTTATACTAACCTGTAGAGATCTTCCACTATCTCACCAACCAGGAGTGCACTTGTTCACATTCCTCTAACATTCAGATTCAGTAGGTCTAGATGTCCATTATAATCTTGAATGTGCAGCAGGTGCCTGATATCCTCAAGTCTTGTCACTAGTGCTTCTTGTCAAATATACTGTTTGATCAAATTGTAACCTAGCATCCAGTTTGGCTTTGTCCCTCATAACAATGCCTTGACATCATCCAGGTAAACTTCTGGTTATCCTTGTACCAAATACAGCCTTGTTGTTTGGTCTAGATACCAGCTTCCCTTCAATCTGCCTTTTGTACTGATTGAGATCATCTTGCAATGCAATCACTCAACCTGGATCTTTCAGAGCTTTTGTAGCTTTCTTAGTTTCTTCTAAAAGAAGACTAAAGAAATAATCATTAGTACTTGAAGCTCTGTTAGTCTTTTACTTCCACCATTAGAAACACTAAGAACTAGAACAAAGAGTTAATTGAGTCAACACTCTTTGTCTTGGCAGACATGTTCTCATAGTGTCCTTTGACTTTCAGTGTGGTGTTGAGTTGACTATATGATCCTTCTTTTGCTCCCCCTAAGCTGTTGCTGGGTTTACATGAAGATTCTCAATGTTGACATTGCTTGGATCTGAATCATCATTACCATTGATTGCTGGGAGCTAGAAGTCGATGAACATCACTAAGACTTTCAATCACCTTCTATTGATTAATAACAATCACCCTGTAGGCTGTTGACTCCACCAAGTAACCAAGGAAATTATCCTATTGAGCATTAGCAGATTGCTAGGATGCGCACTTTCATTTATCATTGCAAAACAATTTTCTTCATAACTTGTGGGGTCTTCCTATATTTCTTACTGATCATGGTTTAATCATGTCAGTAGCAAACTATCGACTGCTTCAGCAATAATACTCTTGAAGGTGCAGAAATCATCTAGAACACTAATTAATAGGTCCTGTAATTTGGTCTCCAAGTTGTCATAGTCAATTTTGCTTCCTGACACTCTTCTAGATATGATCAATAACCATCAGTGGTGTCTTGTCTTCAGATTGTTTGAGCAACAACTTGTTTGTGGAGAGAAGTCATCAGTCATCCCCACTTAAGTATATTTTTCTTTGATGTAGAACTTCTGTGTGATTCGTTTTGACTTCCCTTTATGACATGCCTCATAATTTTATTTTACTTTAATTCTAGATGAGGCAGTCTCCTATACTGATTCGATTTCCAGGAAAGAATCTCTTGATATGACATTCAGGTGAGAGAGCTCCTTATGTCATAGCTGAACTCCTGTCTGATGAAGCTTTAGATTTGACCTTGTTGACTTCACCTTTGACTGAGATTCCATGTCAGCTACAGATAAGTTCTCTTTCCTCAATCCTCGAACAGTAGGCTCTTCATCTTGTAAAAGATGCTTTATTACTGACAACATTCATTAGCTATTGAATAGCCTTGACCCTAGGTCATACCCTTGCTGTTGTCTCCAAGGGATGAACGACTTGGCCAGATACCGTCACCACTCTTGATAGCAGGGCTCTATCTTCGGTCATATGCCTTGAACATCCACTGTCCAGAATCCACATAACACGATATACCTGTTACACACCCTGCAATGCCAAAACAGTTAAACCTTTTTTGGGACCCAAATTTGATTGGGTCCGGAATACTTGAAGTATTGGCCTTTGTCAGGCAAAACAACATTCTTAATCTTCATAACAACATTTTTCAAGGGGACTGGACATTTAACCCTATAAACAGCTTTGACAATCTTTGATTTCATCTTGGGTATCCATGTCTTTTTAGCAGCAATAACATTTGTTTTACTGACTGGACATTTGACCTTGTAAACAGCCTTAGTAAAACTTTGTTTAGGCTTTGGTACAAATGTCTCTCTCCAAACATAAGGAGGACTAGCAGTCTTTGATCTAACATTATTCCTGTTCATATGTTATCGAGGAGCAGTCTTATTATCACATGCATGATTACCATTAAAGTAAGCAGACATCACATTAAACGCACAAGACATACAGTTGACAACACCACATGCTTTATGATTAGAATCAACGATAGGCATGTTACTCATGTTAGACATGTTATTGTTCTGCTTCAACTTGTTACCACCTAATCCAGTCTTAGAAGAACTAGTTGTTTCAACAACCTTGACTGGCACTTTAGGTACATCTTTCTTGGATGAAACATTTTCTGGATTAGTGTCCTCAACAGATTTAGCCTTAACAAAGACTGTGACATCTTTCTTGGATGAAACATTCTTTGGATTAGCGTTCTTAACAGATTTATCCTTAACACAGACTGTGCCATTTGCACTGTCCTCATTTCTCATTTCTTCCTGGATAACCATAGAAAGAATATCTGGTGGTCCAGCATCAGATTGTTTAAATAGAGGTTCTTTAACATTTTTGAGCACATGTGGTATTCCCCTTTCTTTAGCACTAACAGGGTTAGGGGAATTTATGCCCAATGATCCAACAGCTTCATTGTAGCCATACCCTATACCTGTTGTTCGTTCTACAACTTGATTGTTAAAAAACTCTTTAGAAACTTTAACAAAATTATAACAAGCCCTGACCTGTGTTTCAAGTTCAGTAATTCTAGCCATTTGTTTTCCTACAACTTCTAGAATAGCTTTCTCCTTTTTATGAAGCATTGTTATTTCATCTCTTTGTTGATCTTGATTAATATGCACCTTTTTCAATTCTGACACTTCATTGCCAAGTTTATTGCTTAGCAGATCTAGTCTTCTATATTCAGTTTGTGCATTACCTAAGGAATTATATAGACTACGAATCAACTCAGTGTCAGAAAGAGTTACCGGTTTGATATGATGATCAGATGCTTCACCATTTGCCACCAGCGCAAGATTTCCATATTCTTCATCTTCGCTGTCCGTGTCATCCCAACTTTTATCTTGGGCAAGATATGCTGTGTCTGCTTTCTTCTTACCAGATGCATACTCTCTCCTTGCATCTTGTTCAGGTCGATGACACTCAGTTGCAAAATGTCCCATTTCATTACAGTTGAAGCACCTGATCTTGCTTCTGTCTACCATTCCAGTCTCGTAGCCAACCCTTGTGCTACTTGAGGATGAACCTCCTTGCTGGAATCTGTTCTCAGTAGACCTGAGTCTGAAATTAGGATTTCTTCTAAATCTGAAATGATTAAACTGTCTTACAACCAGTGCCATTGATTGATCCTCCAACTGCTCCAGCTCCTCTGATGAATAAAATTCTCTACAGCCCTGACTTGTAGTTGTCTTCCCATATTCTGCTACAACCAGTTCCTCTTCAGAGCTGTAAGGTTGAACAATCTTAGCTTCCAATATATTTTCCCTGACTTTCTTAGTTCCCTCGTTTATTGTTATAATGGTGTCCCAGATATGCTTGGCATCTTTACAGTTAACAATATGGTTGCACATGATCGCATCTAGGGATTCCACCAAAATTAATTGTACATTAATATCAAGGGCAATATCCACTTTGTCATCATTTGTATAAACACTAATGTCCTTTGGATATGTCCTTGCGGGAACTACAACAACTCCTTCCACGATTATTTCCTCTTCAGTAATCATAGGAACTATTGGCCCGGTTTTCAATATTCCTAAATATTTAGGATTGGCCACTTGTAGAAAAAGGATCATTTTCTTTTTCCATAGTTCATAATTCTCCTTGTCAAATTTGGGTATCTTAACAGCTCCAATTTTTGAAGACATGATGAATTTTTAAGAGAGTTAAAAATTCGAGATTGATTTTTGACTGAATAAAAATAGGATCTTGATTTGTGTATCAATCAATAGGCTCTGATACCAATTGTTAGGTCCGATAAGATTGTAGAAGGGGGGTTGAATACAATCTATATCATTTTCTCAAAATTTGTTCTTTAAATAAAATTTATTTTAAACAAATTTGTGCGGAATAATATAACAAAAATTTCAAGTTGAATATAACAATATATTAACTTGATGGGTGTTACAAAATCAGTCCAAATGATTATCAAGTAATTAATAACTAATTAGAAAATTCAACATGAACTTTGCTAATTTAGTTAATAAAAATCAAGATATCAATTTGTGAACTAGGAAACTTAATTCGCTAGTAGTACAAGAATCACAAGTAAACAAGTTCCAATGGATAGAATATTACAACTGAGATGAACTTGAATTTACAGAATTTAATTTGTAAGTGTTCTTGAGCTTGAGAGAGAGAGATGGAGGCTGCTGTGTTTTTATTTGATGTTATGTCCCGTATGTAATGTTTCTGCCTTCTGATGCTTTTGTAGTCTTATCACAGCCATAGTCATATTGCTTTGTTTTTACTGATATAACAATCAGTTAACAATAATATAACTATCGGTATAACTCACTCTTGAATGAGATATGACTATCCACTTGAACCGAATATGACAATCAATCTCAAATATAACTATCGGTATAACTCACTCTTGAATGAGATATGACTATCCACTTGAATATAACTCTCGGTATGACTTAGAATCAATTGCTGAACAAAATTGATTTAACACTGCAGCAAAAGAATACAAGTCGCGGGAACAGGAGGTGTTAGACACGCGAGCTGTTTGGCTGGTTAATTTCTGGCGCGTGAAACAGACGCGCGGAACATGCACGTTGAAGAGTTGCCGACAGCTCCACATGCAGACAGAACTGACTTACACTTCATTTGATTATTCAAATGTTTTATCCTTAAAAATCATTCTGTCCGCATTGTTTTGTGGTTATACATATATATGGGTTCCGTAGAAATGCTTTTTAAACCCGCACAACTTATAATCTTTAATTAATAAATAATTATTTTAATCCAGAAATTATAAAAATAAATATCCAATATTATTAGATATTTATAAATATAATTTTCTAAATAAATAAAATATTTATTAATATAAAATTATACTTAAACTCTAAACTGCAGCTACCTGAGCATCTGGAACCGGACTCCTTTTGCTTAACAAATAATATATCAATTCCAACCGGGGTTCTAGCTTTAAGAATATATCACTTTCCATATTCTTGTGATAATTCTATTTTCTCATAACCCGTCCAGGTGTATGCTACGGTCTCTTGAGGATGTGAAACCGGACTCCTTTTCCTTAACAGAAAATACAACAATTCTAACCGGGGTTTCAGCATTAAGAATATATCACTTAGAATTTCTTTGTGATAATTCGTTTTTCTCACAGCCAGTCCACTTGATAGTAAAATCCTTGTGGTTAATTAATTTAGCACTTCTGTTGCTTGCATAATGATTTTCTTTATATACCAATCTTGATAGCTTGAACCACTGAAGTTAATGATAAACAACCACTGTTTAATGTTGACACTCGATGTATTGTCTGGTTCATGAGTGACTAACCGCAATGACTGTTCTTCATATTTTGACTTTAAAATCTGGTTCCTTTTCTTTTCTCCTCTCTCTATTAATTCTTCTGTACTGTCTCTGTCACTGTCGAAATCTCTGTCACTTCAAATGAATCCACTTCTTTAACGAATACTTCACTGAGGCTTGATCAGATGTCTGAACTTCTTTCAATGTAGTAATTCTTCAAGTCTGTAGATTGACCTTGATCTTTTTCTTCTGACAGATAATACTATCTGAGATTCCTTGTGACAGCCTATATACTATTTACTATTACAATCTTGTTTAAGTTGAGTTGTATCCTCGAAATACAAATAGGCTACATCATATGCCTTTCAGTTACACTCTAAGTAATTACACTCTAAAACTCCTGCTTTCTTCTTCCTTTGTAATTCCATCGATCATTTAAATGTAAAATTTCATTTCTGTGTTCTATATCCAAGTTTCCGTTAAAATTTTAGATCAAATTTAAACAATCATTTTTAAATAAATTTCTATCTATGTTGAAATTTTTATTTTTTTTTCCACCAAATTGCCTATATATTGAAACATGAATACATACGTCAAAAACTATTCACATGCATGCCTTGAGTTTTGCAAATTATTTTGATTTAATAAAATTTTCATCATGAACAAAAGAGAGACTAGAAAATGGTGATCAAACATCTACTCATCTTGTCGAAGAATATTTGAACAATGCTAAGTTACTTGATCTAAACATAGGTAAGAGCAAGTTCAATGCAATGCTATTCTTGGTGCTATTGCTATATTATAGCACCAAGTGCTAGAAAACTCATTTCCAAAGGGGTGCTATGGTTGGATGCATTCTTGGTGCTATTGCTATATTATGCATTCTTGGTGCTAAATTTGAAACCAATGATGCATTTATGCATTCATGCCACATCATCATTTAACTAGAATGAGATGAGTTTGTTGAGAATATTCAATCGAAGTTAAAAGAGTTAGGTAAAAGTTAAAAGAATTGGTAAATTTGAAACTAGTTATAGAACTAGCTTTGGAGGATAAGTTTTATTTTAGCACCAAAATTCACTTTTTGATTCTATATTATAACAATAGCAATTTAACATTTAGTATTGAACTTACTCTAACCATTCTAAATGGTTTGCAATAATATGTACTGTATTTAAACTTTTCATGACACCTAGTTTTGAATTATGTTTTTTTGTATTTACTGGATGTCTTAGACGAAGATGGGTCATTACATAATCAAGAAGATATAGCTAGAAATTTTGATCTAAATGAATCTTTAAGAACATACGGCTTAAACAATATCTTGATAATGGTAACTATAAAGATACTTGATACTCCCTCTGTCTCATAATGCTTCTCTCGTTTCATAGGTCGGGACTGTTCATAACATGAGATAAATTACTAATTTATGTCTAATCTATAAGATCAAATATAGTCATGAGTGATCTTGTTGGATTCGTATTTATGAGTACTTTAATACAATGAAGTTTTTATATTTAAAATTAATACGAAATTAAAGATATTAACGATTAAAAATGTGCGTTGGCAAATGTGTCCAAGAGAAATGGGAAGAATTTTTTGGGATAGGGGGAGTACTACTTTGTCACCGCAACAAGAAAATGAATAACAAGAGAAAGGGGAAAAAACAGCAGGTGGAGTGTTTAGATAAGCAAGATGAGGTGGGAATTGTAGAATACTGAGATCCAAGACTTGTGTGTTGCAAATGTAACATAATACTAGCATAATAGTCCGTACAAGGTACGGGCCACATTCTAATTCATAAAATATTTTTTAAATTTTGTGATAAAATCCATTTTATCCTTTTGTCAGTCTATTTTATCTTTCATGTGCAACGGTCTACTGAAATTCAGTAGTTAATAATCGTTTTAAATTCAAATTATTAGCACGCTCTCAATTTCGAGAATTATATTTATAGTGGTATTTGTTTAATGCGATAACCAACAAAAGAAATATATTAGAGTTAATTGGAGCTATCCAATATTACCATGATAATAATGTCCTTTAGTTTGTTTTTCAATAGAAATCCTAAAAGAATCACCATGACATTAATTTTTTAACTACTTTCAATCTTAGCCACAACATGTTTTAAAAATCTATTTTCCCTTCTACCCATATGTCTACCTCAAATCTCCTCCAATTTATTACTGAACAGGTAGCCTACCTCACATTTTCTCCAATTCATTATTGATCAGGTACATTCTCACTTCGGCCTCTTTCCGACCACTATCCAGCCATCTCGCTATACCTCTCACATCCGTCCTTCCTTCAACCACATGATATATGCACATTCATTTTGCCACACCACCTCTTTTTCGTCTTTAACAACCTCAAGTTTGTTCATCCTTCCTCTCTTCGATCATCACTCATTCATCTTTACAACCTCTCATCGATCTCCATTTTCAAATTTATATAAAATTATTATTGTTGTGGTTATGAGATGAAATACATTATGATAATAAAATTGTAAGAACCCAGATTTTTGGTAAAAAAAAAAAAGAAAACTTTTTTTTATTAGGTACTGATGAAAGAATGAACAGTGATTTCGACTACAAGGTATTAACAGTTCTAATGAATGAGTATTGAATGGATATAGATTCCAATGTTTATATGTCATGTAGAATGCAATGGGTTGACAACTTAGATTAGAATAATCTATCTCCTAGGGAGATAAGTTATGGGAATTCCTAACAGAGGAAATATTCTCATGTCATCCAAATCGATATCTGTTATTAGTCCAGTGGTTCCGTGAAAGAGTTAAGGAACGCTCGAAAGAGGACAAGGACATTTTTATAAATATAAGGAATAAAAAGAGAATAAAGTGTGAATAGTGTTTTTGGTGGAAATAAGAATATTATTAGACGACGTTATATAAAAGTACTCAGAACGGATTTCTGAGTTCGTATTCATGATCCAGGGGCGAGATAAGTGTATGTAAACGATATCGGATTCAGAAAAATAGCACTTTTATTTTCTCCAAGATTTCCCTGGACTCTGAAAGGCTTAAGGATTTATTAAGAGGATTTAAGGAATTTAAATTCAAGAATTATAAAGGAGGAATGAGAATGGAAGTATTATTATTAAAGAGGTTTCCGTTAAAACCCTAACTAGAGATCCTTGAGATATTCCTCCGAACGATCATTGAAATTAAGCGATAACCTGACAAAGAACAAGCAGGAAGCCAAGATACAAGCATGTGCAAGTGGATAAGAGCAAGTAACCAAGCTAGTTATAAAGCTAACTAGTAGAATTAGAATCAAACCAACTAGTTAGCATAATCTCATCATCTTAGCACAAAAGCCAACACTTGTCCACTTGATTTGCATCATCCATGACCTAATAACTTTATTAAAGTGACTTTACACAAGATATTATCCAAGACATAGCAATAATTCAAGATGAGAACAAGTGAAAAGCAAACAAAACTCCATTCTCTCCATTTCTTCAAAACTGCCCAGCAAAGCCAAGCTCAAAGAAAAATTCATATCTCCCGATCTAGAGCTTCTAAAATCACCAAATTTTAACCATAGCTTCTCCACTCCATGGGAAACATTCGTTCAAAATTTCATGGCAATCTAATGAGTATAGCCTAGTCAAATCTCCTCCCCAAGTGAAGAAGTCGAACTGTCCAGATTCTTGACAGTTTCTGTAACGATTTTCAAACGGCCATATCTCCTTCATTTCTCAATGAAATTTGGTGTTCTTTAGCTTGTTGGAAAGGTATTAAGATGCTCTACAACTCTCCTGCAGAAGTCTTAGCCAGAAAATCAGTGTAAGGCCTTCGTTCTTCCGGTTCTTTAAAGAGGTGAATAGTAACTTCAAAATCACTAACTTGTTTCCTTGTTTTGTTGATCAAGATTTAGCTTCCTAAGGACTATCTAAGGCTTATAAGAGGATCATCAAGATTTGTTAGTATTATTAGAGCATCAAGGAAGGTAAAACCCGAACCCACCCTTTTAGTTCATATGAGTTTTTAGTATAGTTTTGATGATATGTAGAGATAAGTGCATGTTAAGGAATTTTATAATTGTTCAATGTGTAAAAGGGTTGGGTATTGGAGTTAAATGTTACCACTGCCCTAAGAAGTGGAAAATGAATGTTGGTTGATGTTATGGATGTATGGTATGCCTGGTGTGGCTTGGTTTGTTGTGAAAAATTTGGAAACGTCCGATATATAGCCGTCGTAATGCCCGAATTTCGTTAAACCTTGAAAACCGTGCATGACAGTAGCTACATGTCACTGACCTTAATGATTATATGACCTACCCTTGTAGATCTCGAGTCATATATCGTTTTGGCGCAAGAATCGAAGCATTTGGACTTACGGTTTAGGAGTTATGGTGAAAATCGTAAAAGTGGTTCGAAACCGTAAATGCGAGTTCGTAACTGAAATTGAACCCCTGTAAAATATGTAATTCAGTGACCAATATTGGTAATTAAATATTAAAGATCATAAGGAAGGTGGGAGACAAAACCTCATGTCAAACGGATCGTTTTTTGATTTTATAAAAATGTTCGAATCGAGGTTAAGTGCGAATGAAACCCTTAAAAGTACACTTGGTTATAACTTTGGTAAATCGCTTAGAAAAAAGATAATAAAACTCGAGGTATAATCGTTTCGAGTAAACGACCGACACTAGGACTTATATGACTTAAGTGCCTACCTAGAGTAAGTGCAATGACATGCCTTAAATAACGAGCAAGTGTTGGATTATAATGGTGTTAATAAGAGTTACACTAAAGGGTGAATATCGAGATAACTTGAAAACGTGTTTTAGCATAAGTGTTTTAGCATAAGTAAAGTGCATACTTAGCCTTTCGAAGTATTAAGTGATTAACCTCGGATATTGTGACTATTTATAGATCACCGGATTGATCCGAGGCACACTACCCCTACAGGATTACCAGGCAAGTTTCCAATACCTTGGAAATGTTGTTGTGATAATATATATATCTGTTGTTTATGATACATATGTCATAGCATGCATGCCTACTTTCAAGTCTATTGCAATACTTGTTTCACGAATTGATATTGGCTTATAAATTAGATATGAATTATAAGTTATAAGCCGGATTGTTTTGCTAAGACCCTTAGTGAAGGGCGTACGATCTTATTCCTTTATTATAGACCGGGAGTCGGTATTTGATATAGAAATAGTCGTGGAAACCCGGAGGGATTCCAGCGACGGATTATTTTATCTCGAAGAATGTTATTTGAACATATTCTCAGTCGAGAAATATTATTTCAAATATTCATTTGAGTTTTATTCATTTAATGAATATTATTTTAAATATTCGTTTAAGGATTTGGTTTATTTAAATGAATATTATTTTTAATACTCATTTGAGTTTATTTATTTAATGAATATTATTTTCAAATATTAATTTGAGCTTAATTGCTTGATGAATATTATCTTGAATATTCATTTAGGGTTTTAATTATTTTCTTGGATATTAACTTGAATATTTATTCGAGGAATTATTTATTTAATGAATATTTTATATATACTTATTCGAGGGTTATTCATGAGCAATATTTTATATTAAGAATATTTTGGAACTATTTATGGTTTAATAAATATTCTTTGAATATTTATTTAATTCTTTCAACTAGTTCTAAACTAAATTATTTTATTCAAAAATTTCCTTGGTCTTCAGATACTATGTAAATTATCCATGAGTCTTATTAATAATATTATTTTATCAAGAAGGTTCTCAAAAATCCTATTCTTCATTCAAATCTATCTTTTCAAATTATAAAGGAACTCTGCTTAATAAATGTCAATTTTTTTTAAAGCTATCTTAAGAAATGTTTCAAATTATAAGGAAACCCTACTTAATAATCACTTGTAATGAACGTACATAATATATCGATCACAATTTTTTTTAAAGCTACACAGAATTATGTACAAATTTATTGGCCATTGAACTATGTTTGCCGGTGGTGGTCACTACTCTCTGGTCACGACAACATGGATGTTAGCTATGGTCGTTTATTGATCATCCAGCCCAGGTGATTGATCCTCAAATGATTTAAATTAATAGGCCGAAACTAAACGGATCTACACAGCCGAGTTGCCCATGCCTATTTAAATATGGGCCTACAAATGCTGCTAAACCATACAAGAACTGCATGATCCACCGAAAGACAGCACTGGCCACCCATGTCAGTACCCTAAATTCTAACCATCAAAGCTTTTGGAGACCATCCATCCCTTCAAAATATTAAATAATCTGTTAATCACACTTTTTTTTTGCTAATTTATCTGTTAAACACACTTTCTTGTTAAGAGTCTACATTTGCGATTAAGAGTCTTTACATCTTAGGCGTATTTAATTCATATTTTAAATATTTATAAAAAGAAACATTTATATTTAAAAATTTGGAAGCAATGCAATTGATTTGGATCCTACACGCTCTTTAGATTTATGTCGGACTTACACCAATTCAACAAATCATACGAAACCCAGAAAAATACACCAATTCATATTTTAAAAATTTATAAAAAGAAAGATTTTTGCTATAATTCACTTTTAATACCCCCAAACTTAACAAAATCGGGGATCATTTTACTCAGACTTACTAGGGAGGATACATAGTTATGGAAAGGAGACACAGAAATAATATAGATTTTTAATACTAACTTGTATTAACCTTTTTTATTAGCACCAACACCCTGAGAGTTTGGCAGTATGATTTGCGGACCCCTTACAAAGAAACTATTAGAGTCAGATTTTGCAGTAAATCCAGACTCCGAATTTGAATCAAACCTAGAGTCTGATTTAGTAGCAAACCTAGACTTGGTATAAACTTCTCCTGACTTCTCCACTCGTTGGAGACCAAAGAGATGGTCACCCCAGATATCATACTTAAAGTTATCGTCACTTATCTTCTCATTCCCTGTCCCAACTGATTTCTGAGCACCAAACTTCGAACCAGGTGCCCGAGCATGTGGAGCAATAGGAGATGTTGATGCCAGAAGCGGGGGAGCACTAAACATACTAGGGAAAGACTTGCCAGTAGAGGGGAAGGTTGCTGAAGGTAACAGAACAGGTTTAGCTATTGGTCTTGGTGTTGGAGACTTCACTTTACTAATTAAACTAGCACTGTTGTTTCCGTACTTTACAGAACCTATGGGGTCTAACATGTTTAACTTCGAACTCTTTTCCGTGCATGGATTCTTCTTGTGTCTCACACTAGCAAATGGACTCCTAACCTCAGGAGAAGGATCCACATCAGGAGATTTAGAACATGGTCTTCTGGAATTGAAAGATATAACTGGGGACAAGGGGGATGAAGGTGTAGAATTACCACTTTGACTACTTGAAACTTCAGGTTGTCCTGTTAATCCTGCAGTAGAACTCTTTTTCTTCCTTCGGCGTTTTCCTTTAACTTTAACTGTGAGTTTTTCAGGCTCGGACACATCTTGCATTGCTGAATTCTCAAGTGCGGCAGACTTGGACAAAAATGATGTTTCTTTCTGAGGATTTACTAAACGTCCCTTTTGGCTTAGATTACTCGAAGCCAAATTGGCATCAACAGTTTTCCCCTGCTCCGGTTCAATACATTGACCTTCAGAACATCTTGCGCCAGATTCTGACACCAATGTTTCTCTGCTTAACAGCCTTAACAATCCACTTAGTGTGGCAGGCAATGTAAACTTGTTACTCTCTCTGTGATTACAATGCCAAAAGGAAAATTCTCCTTGATGACTTAGAGTGCCAATTGAGCATCTTCTGCCACTAAATAGAAGGTTCTGGGGGTAAAAGGATAACACCTGGGGACAGATGCGGGAAATTAGGATAAACATCAAGGAAGAAGCAAATATAACCGGAAGCCAAGATTTCTTCACCCTCATCCATAAAACTGATTTTTTACAAACATTGAGCATTGACATAGGAAGGCTTGCTTTCATTGGTATCACAAGAATACCAGTCGGTAAAGCAAGTTGAAGATCCCTCTGTATAATCGCTGAAGAGAAATCAGTCTGATGTGATATAATAAGTTTCTTGGACTCATTAGGCTGAAGAGCAAAACCTTTACAAGTATGTACAAGGAAACCATCCAATTCACATCGGGCCCCGGAAATTTCAATTTTGCTCACCTCCACAACCAAGTCTCCAGTGTTCTTTGCATATAACTCTTTCACATATGGTTGTGGACAAGTACTGTTGTTGTTTGTGTTTAGCATGTCTGGAGATGAACGATTGACTGATAAGGGTATGTTAAAATCAAATTCTATTCTATGCACTGGATTAGATCCCTCAAACAAAGCTAGTGACAGTGATCCCCCAAAACCTTGCAGAGATAACCACTCAACACCAGAAAGATTGTTTCTAACTAGAGCCGAACTTTTCCACCAGCACCGACTTGACGGTTGAAATAATATTGGACCAAATGTTGCCCCACCATAAGGATGGACATATGCCTCTGTTACTGCACTATCTGCTATCGAGAAACCATACCTTCTAGGTGTAATGTCTTTATTGTGAACTAGAGAAGGCTGTAAAATTCCATTTGAGTCCCTGCACTCGTCAATAATTTCCCCAGAGTTCAGGATAAGCTGCATTACAACTGGTAGGTGGCTGGGATTTTTGACAGTGATCCACTGAGAATGATGGGTTCCAATTTCAACCATTGGAAATAGGACCTCATGCTCCTCGAGAACAGACATGTCCCTAGAACTGCCTTGAGATCTCCAATTTAGAAGTACCAACTCATCAGCTTGTGCCATCTCCAATGCCTGCAAATAATAATATACAAGACAATGTTATTTAGAGCATAGTTTTTCCCAAAGTTATATCATCCAAGTAACATGGGGGCACAATGGTTGTTGCTATCATTCATTACAAATACATAATTCAACTAGTACCACAATGGGAAGTAGAAAAACAAAAAGGCAATGTGTCTTGTGAGAAGGAATATCACAAAGCCAAGGCTTTTAAACATTAGAAAGTTAGCTTTCTCTAGGGTGAGCCAATTCTACCTACATCTAGCAGGTCGTCTACACATTTTTCAGTCTTTCCAAGAGTAAAGAGTCAGTAAAAGTAAACAAAGAAATTCTTTCACTTCTCCTTTATTTATAAGCCGCAAATTAAGTTTGTATTCCCTACCTGGCAGCAAAGGCCAAAGCACTATATTGCAAGAGCACGTTGCCTAGTAGATTCCTTTCAATTTAAGAAGTTCAAACCTGTTACTAAATTCAAGGATTTTACAAATTTACTTTTAAGAATAAGAACATCAACCTCAAGAATAATGGACTGCATGAGACACTGAGCAGCGGTATAAGTCATTGCCTCATTGCAGCTCCTAGAAGTAGAGTAAATGTTACCGTTAATTAAGCAGTTAACATATATCTGATAATAAACGCCCTGAAAACTGGGTTTAACAATAATATTTGCAGTTCAGCACACAAAGCATTACTATTAAGGTGATCAAGGATACGGAATGAAAAAAGATGAAAGTACCTTGACCGGTGAACGCGAATGGATATCACTGTCAGTACTCACATCTTCAGGGAGATAATCAGAACTATGGCCTGAACAGATATGGATTATATCACTGCAAGGAACCTCAATCTGGGGATTGCTCGAGTCATTTGTCATCACCAAAACATTGCAGTTCATGCTTATATTGGGAACTTCAGACCCTGACTTGTGTAAAGGAGCATAAGTGACAGTAGCTACCTGAGTGACAGTGCCAGGATATATTATGAGCCCTTCCACATATTTGAACTGTAAAGATTGAGCATCTTCTCCAAATGCACTGATTTTGACAACTTTTAGCAGATAGGGAACATCATATCTCAAAGACAAGGCAGCAAGAACTATTCCACTGTCATCACATGGCAGAAGGGCTTCAAGGGATACTGAAACGGGATTCGTAAGGTCACTGGAAGTTGATGTGATGCCGACTTCAGATTCAACAGGAACCATAATAATATCAGCCTTCTCTACTGACGACCTCAGAACCTGCATGCACAAAGCACCAAAGATTTTCCCCTGGGAATGCTGGAAGTCTAAATCTACAATAATCTCGGTACTCTGAGGAGCAACCTCCCATTTCCTATGGGGTCTCATCACTACTCCTGGCATATCAACTTGACTAAGCTTCTTTCCAATCCACTTTTGCACACTAGGGTCACTAATTTCAGCTTGGTCCTGTAAACTATTAATGCTACAAATAGCCTGAGCCAAATGGGAAGTACTTCCTATAGAAAATGATATCCAAGCAATTACTTCTTCTATATAAAGGGTTTCCTCAAAGGGATTGAAAAAAGACAAATTCTTCCTCGACCTTCTCCTAGAAGAACTATCCAAGTCTAGCAAAGGTTCTAAACCGTAAGGTGACTCATTAGCAAAGCCTCTAGCCTGGACTAAGAAACCACCGAAACTTGTTTGCAAAATTAACTGGGCAGAGGACATGCCTAAATTTGTAGGTAAAAACACAAAACAAACTGAAGCAGCCTCACCCGGTCCCAGAGTCATTTCACTAAAATTGCAAGGATAAAACTGCGAGCTGGTGCTATAAGGTTCATAGACATTCAACTTATCGTCGCTATGTGTATTTGTCACTGTTAAGAAAGCTAATGAAGGTTTATATAAATACCTTTCCCCCCAGTCAAGCAGAGGGGGATTAATTTCTACCTGGAGAGAACCACCATCAGAAATATCAGATTTGATTTTGACAGAGTTCTCAATTCCTGGGGCTCTCCGATCAAGTAAAGTTCCTCTACAAGAAGTGATATCATCTTGGTCCCACAAATTGCTTTGGTGACATGAACCATCATGAGAACCCACTAGTGAGTTTAACGAGCAAGAAACAACCCTTCCATTTAATAACTTGAAACTATCAAAGCTAGATGCCCAAGTTGCATTACCTTTACCATGATTTGATGCTATCGATAATGTATCATCAAAATGAAGTTCATAATCCTTTAAATCAGCTGAGTCAGCAATTTTCTCATCAGACAAAAACCCAGGCAAAGTTGAAGGAAAGCAGAACAGATTCGAATTAGAACATATATTTTCAAGACTTAGCGCCACTGAATTACCCGAGAGAATTTGAGTATTAACCTCAGCGGCAAAGTCATCATCATAATGCACTTTAAAATTTTCATGGTAAGGCCCGCATGCATCACATTTCACTGAATTCTTCTCCTTACTTGTGGCACATGGTCCAGCATTTACAATACTGAACAGGGTGAATAATAGTATAAAAACTCTGTAAACCGGTTTAACATCTTCCATGAAACCCCTGCATAAAAGAATTAACAATCAAATTAGCTACAAAATTAGACACAATAATATATAAACAATTACAAACAAATACATTGTCCTTAATTTTATTGCGGCATTAAAAGGCCATCACTTTTCATGAAATCATTTAATCCAAACCACCGCATAAATTACATAATTTCTATAAACAAGAAAACTATAAAAAAATGCTCAATCACACAAAAACAGCCATTCTATGCATTTTCATATTCATTAGTCTCACCGAATTAAACCTCTCAGCTCACTCAATCCAGCTGTTCTTCCGAAAACGGAAAAGCACCCCTTCACTTGTTGGTACTTAAAAAAAGCCATGCTTTAAATTCGAAACATTAATTTCACTATCAATCCATCTATTCTTACTCTAAAGACTTGTCCCTAACTCCTTGGTGCCTAAATACCCAAAATGATAACCATCTGGCACACAACACAATCTTTCATGAACCAAATGGAGTAAAAATAAATCAACAAAATCTAGTAAAAATAAATTAGCATCTTCCATTAAATTACACAATCATCCTGAAGTAAATAAAGTCACAGTCATGCTAAAACTACTCAAAAAAAAAAATACATGAAACTAAAAATTACTCCAGTACAGAACAACAAACAGATTATACTAGCACATAAATAGAAAAATGAAAAAGACAGAAGTACATAAAAACGCAAAAAAACATCTGGGTTGTCAACAAAAAAACTAAAAACAAACGCACGGACAGACATACAGGGTCCGATGAATCCAAAAACAAGTGTTAAGAAAAGGATGAAGAGTGAGTGGTGAAGTTACCGATGATGGTCGGAAGGTGGTAAAGTTTGAAAGTTTAGGGGTTCACAGCTAGTAGAGAGATGAAGATGGAGAATGGCATTAAAGTAAATAGATGAGATTAGGGTTTGTTTGTTATTGGGGTTTGTGATTATGGAGGAAGATGGTTGTGTGTATTGTTGTATGTACATACAACCAAGTGAAGGGGGGAGACACAAAGCGCTGATAACAGTGAATGAATGGTCTTGGAGAACGAGAGAGAGAATAAAGAAAATGACACATTATGCTTAAATTACTGTATTGCCCCCCTTTCTGTCATTTTGGACTCTGCCTCCACTTCACTCCAAATTTCCGGTTACTATTATTGTAACAACTGTATTTCATTTGTACTCATATTGAAATAAACACAATATTTGAAACGAAAAAAAAATTACGTTTTATTGGGAACAAAATTAAATCTTAATTTTGATGTGTTGCTAGGGATTTATTCAACATTAACAGGAGCAGTAATATAAAATTCTAATTTACAGATAGAATTTGTAGGATAAAATTATTAAACTTTTAATTCTTTTAATTTACAATTAACAAAATTATATAAATAACTTAACAGTTATAAAATAATTAGTATAAATAAAATATTACAAGGAAAAGCATGTTACTTAACAAAAAACACACATATTTTAAAGGGGTAAAGTACATATGTTGATGGATAAAATAGTGATATTGGTATGTACTATGTATAGTGGGTCAAGGAAGGCTCAACCGGAAGAATGACCAAAAGAACTCTTCCCAACAGGCAAACTAAACACCTTACAAATACATCTGAAGGAGGGAGAGACATATATTTAAAAAAAAAAATCATTTTGAATGCAATATTTGTAAACAAAAGGCTGTGTTTGTAGGTGTATTTGTGTTTAAAAAAAAAAATTTACACCAACTTTTCCATTCAAATTTTTTTCTTTCAATCAGGTGGTACTTTGATTAAAATCCACCCAGCAACTCTAATTACATACAACCATTTTATTGATTTGATTCCAATTATTTTTCACAAATATTGGATCGAAAAACATAATTACTAGAACACCATACAGGAATACAATACAAAACAACATACATAGAAAACAATCTCACTTACTTGGATAATGGGAGAGTACTTGATACACAACACATGTATGCAATCGGAACCTTTGTATTGAGAGTGTGCTCAATATTCTAATAACCTCGAAAGTCTTTAAAATTTGTGCTCACAGAAGAGATGCTGTTCTCACACAAAGTTAGAATCGAGGATAAGAGTGATTGATAATTTTCGTAAAAATATATTATCTTATAATGAATGGAATGAATCAAAAAGAATGAAAAAGAAAAATTTCTATTTGAAAATACATGATCAGTGACCTTTTTTTATAGATAAAAGAGTGTCTATTCATGAAAAGTCGTGACTATCCAAAGAATCAATACAATATTTTTTTACCTTTTATTGCCGGTATAATTTATAAAAGTTATTATTTAAATAAAAAGTTAAATACATGACAGTTGGAATCATTATTGTAAAGTATTTTGATATTTTCTTAAAAAAACTTGCATTATGACAGGTTGTCTTCTCCTGTCATATTTTTCTGGAAAAAAAATACAAAAAAGAAATTTCAAAATACGTTCAACAATCAAATGAATATTAGGTTGGTTGACATAGATGGGACTTCGTAGTTCTTTCAACATTTGAACTTATTTTTTTAAGAAAACAAATAAAAAGTTTAAGTTCTTAAAAATAATAACATGGATAGTGTGTAACAATTAAAGAGCAGAGTGCCATGTTCAGGTTCATTTTTTATTATTTTTAAAAGATTCTTAAGAAACTGATGATTACCAAGGGCTTGTTTGTCACGGATTTAAAATAAGTTCTTATGGACTTATTTTTGAATAAAAATTTTATTTTTTAATAATTTTTTATACAAGTATTTAATGTATATTTGATATTCTATAAGTTACAAAACAAATTAACTTTTTCAAAAAATAATTAAAAATCTTTAATTTTATCTTAAAATAAATTTTCTGAAATACCCCTCAACTTTTTGTACAGTTTTTTGGAGATGCGCATGTTAAGATAAAAAACAAAGAAAATTCATCCTCGTCTGCCACCAGCAAGCAAAGTTGACTAACAAATAAATTATGTTATGGTACATATATATATATATATATATATATATATATATATATATATATATATATATATATATATATATATATATATAGGCAAGTGCTCAAATACAAACCACTTTTAAAATACAAACCTACAAACCAACACTAAATTAATTATATTTCATTTATTCTAAGGTTCCCGCTAAGGGTACCTTCACAAAAAATGCTTAAAATAATTGGCTCTATCCATTAAAAAAAAAAAAAAAAAAAAAAAAACTTGTCGTGGAAATGCGAAGCATTTAAGACAGTAAACGGATGAGTTAGGTAGTCATGAGGGCCGCAGGCCCTCGACACACCCGTCAATCGTCTATTGCCTTTACCATTGATTGCCATTCCTTACAACTTTAGAATGATAAAGGCGCGAAGCGCCGTACAAGAAGGTGCGAAGCACCGTTAACCAGTGAAATCAACTGCCACGTCATCACGTGAACAGTGAATTTTTTTTTAATTTTTTATTAATTTTTATTTTTTTTTGTTGGATAGAGCCAATTATTTTAAGCATTTTTTGTATTGGGGTACCCCTAGTTTGGTCATTAGATTAGCTTCAAATATTAGATTATGCTTGGTTTGTAGGTTTGTATTTTAAGGAGGTTTGTATTGGAGTAGCCCCATATATATATATATATATATATATATATATATATATATATATATATATATATTTTTAACTCAAAGATGAATGAATTAAAGTACGGTTAGACATTAATAGAATAATCGGGATTAACTGAAAAAATTAATCAAACATAATTTAAAACTATAATGAAAAAATTACCAAAATAATCATATTTGAGTATATCTGACCCTATTTACCGATCTAATACAGCGTTTCGTGTGAAATATCAGTGGCTAATACGGCGTTTCGTGTGCCGTATCATCAGCTAATACGACGTTTGGTGTGCCGTAAGCATTGATACTTCACATGAAACGCCGTATCAATGCTGATACTCTTACAGGCCCCGCCAGGGGTACTAAACTTTTAACCTAATACGTTACACCAAACGCCGTATCTCGATGTCGCGGCACATAAAACGCCGTATAAGATGATGATACGACACACGAAACGCCGTATTTGAAGGATACGGTGCACGCAATACCGTATCCTGTCGATATTTAGGGCCAACTTTTCCAGAATCAGTAATTTGGATAAATTTATCCCAAAAATGATTATTTTGGGCTTTCACCCAATTATAATGACATTTAATATATTAATTTTGTTTAGAATAAAACATATCACACTACAAGAAAAACGCCTATCTGCGACCGCATTTCAGCGACCGAATGCCGTAGCTACTGACCATCAGCGAGCGAAAGCAGTAGCTAATCTTAGTCGCTTAAAAACTGGTAGCTGATGGTCAGTTTTGCGACGCATAATAGCGACCGCAGCTTTAGCGACCGCTATTAGCGACGAGTTGGTCGCTAATCCTAGTCAGCTTTGATATACCACCATTACACGTGTCAGCGACGAAACCTGCTACGGTATTCGGTCGCTAATATTAGCGACCCGCTTTAGCTACCGTTTTTTGTCGCTATTAGTAGCGACCACTTTCTGCTACCAACTTCTGTCGCTATTGTTAGCGACCACTCTCAGCTACAGAATTCTGTCGCTATTGTTAACGACCAACATCAGCTACCGAAATCCGTCGCTAATTTCAGCCACCAAATTCAGCTACGGCCTTCCGTAGCCAGCATTTGCAGAACATCAGCTACCGCTTGCGGTCGCAGATACATTTTTTTTTTTTGCTATTTAGTCGCAGATACATTATTTATAGTATACAATATTTTACCTGTTTTTGTCAATTTCCAAAAAAAACTACACCTAATTTGTCATAGCACATTCACAACACACAAACGTAATAAATATAAATATTTGGCTAACCAACAAAATCATCCAAAATATCCAACATTTAATCCTTAACAACCACAACCATATGTTCGAGTATCGTTCAAGTACGACATTACAATAAAAACACAAGTGCTACCAAAATAAACTAAGGTCCTCCATTCTCGCCATTCCCGCCATCCCCGTCATGATATGAATGATGTGATCCCTATAATTAACAAGACAATAAAACATGTTACCTATACATGGTATACATTAACAACAAACTAAATAAGCAAATTCAAGAAAAGAATGTTGCATCTTAACTTAAAATGCTTAAAATGCACTATAGTTGCTCTCACTAAGTAAACACTAAACACCACAATTTGAAAAGGCAGAATATACATATAGTATTAAAAATTATAACCCAATAAGCTTGTGGATTGTGCCTTATGATTAATATACTAGTCTGACAGGTACTAAACACATGAACAGCAGGTAACACGATCTCTTATATTGACAATATATAGCTAAACAATATACCTGGCTGCCATCACCTCGCTGCGAAGATGCTGCCTCTGCCACTGCACGAGCTAACTCGTCAGGACCCAAAGCCACAAGATGCCCAGCAAGTGTACGAAGAAGCTCACGATCTTGACATATAGCTCTTACATAGTCAGCCGGAATATGAGTAGGTGGTTGACTTGACGACTGTGATGACTGAGAGCTGCCTGAGCCACTAAATGACCCACTGAACGATGGTCGCCGTCGTTGCCCCTGAGATTTTACATAATTCTTTTTCACAACAGAAGCTCTCTCCCACAACTCCTGGTCAATGTGTGGACGCTCGGTGCCCTCAGGATAGCGCTCATCAAGTAAACGTCGATAATCATCCTATCACAATAATTATATAGTTAAAAATAAAGTCACATGGATCAAAAAGTATTTTTTGAAACTATGTATTCTTGCTTAAAGTATAATTCAGTAATATCCTAGAGAATGATGTTGAACTTAATAAAACAATGTCAGGGTCATACCGCTATTTTCTGCGCTTCGGGGATACCATCACGAGTGGACACATACACCTCCAACCAGTCGACAGGAGTGCCCTCAGACTCAGACTCCTATAAAAAAAACATTACATCATTAGTTCCAGGTAAACATGTGAAATTCTATGATATTAATAAATTATTGCAGAAATATTGATAATTGATCGGACTTTTAAATAACAGAAGTGCTGGAAGGTTTGTCTGTCTATATATTACGCTTTATATGTTTCTGGTGTAAACAGTATATAAAGAGGGATTATGAGCTAGTTATAGTGTTTATTTTGTTTGATGGTAAAAATAGACTTGAAGCTCTGCATAGATAGAATTAATCTCAAGAAATATTCAAGAGAAACAGCGTCACGACGACTTCTAACTGAATTCCAAGCAAATATGTTTGATGCAAAGTGTCTCTACGTACATTGTTCATAGTTGATCTCCTGACCTCTTTTTATTACTTGTAATTATACTAATTCCTAACCTTTTTTACTATATTAGTAAAAAAGATAGATTATGAAAGAAGGGCGTTTTTTTGTTTTCCTGAGAATAAGACTTTCAATTTATTTAGCACTTCTAATATAAATCTATTATTATGATTGTGAAACTATATCATAAATCTTATATACTGGGCCATCGATTTTCAGAAATTCCAAATGCACATTGACATTTTTTCTGCTCGTGTTTTACTCTGTGTCATGAAATTATTCGAAACGTGGTGATGATGATTATTGTTAAAAAAGGAACATGGTGTAAAGTTTATATAACTAAATACTTGCCGATTAATCTTATAGATGCATTTACTACAGGATATATTAATTATATGTGGATGGAGTATGTCTGGTTAATTGACTACTGAAATCTAAGCATTAAGGATCACAAGGTTGGTAACTATTTCTTACACGAACTCTCTGAAGTTGGTGGTAGCTATCAATGTATAATAAACTAAAATCTGATCTGTTGTATAATGATTAATTTGTTTTCTTCACCCCCTCTGGAAAATTCACTAGCTCCATTTGCACCTGCTTAATATATATTTACATACACTTGTTCTTTAATGTTTGACCTTTAAAACTATCTTATTGGATCAACATGGAATTTGGCTTTTAAAGAAAGCCAAATTTCGTATGAGTTAATCAACATGCAATTTTGATTTTTAAAGCCAGCCAAATTTCGTATGAGTTAATCACGCATACTCATACAAAGGTCAGGACTAGACCTTGTAGATTCGTGCGAAAAGCCAACAAAACGCGAGTACTAATAAATCTGCTCCATACTAAATATTAAATATCATTTGTCAGTAATGAGATTTTCATTCTGAATACTAAATATTAAATCTGCTCCATACTAAATATTAAATATCATTTGTCAGTAATATCATTTGTCAAATTCTATAAACTGATCAAGTTCTTAACTGAAATTGACTCAGGTTGTAATGTGCTTTCATGAATGTGGAGGCAATGTGGGTGATGATGTAATTATCAAAATTATTCATATGTACCTTATTAGTGATATGCTGCAATTGAGATATACTGCCACCCTTGTAGGTACCTTTGGCCTTCCCATCAGGTGCTCCAGCGGATCGGTTACCGGCGGCTATAGCGCGCTTCTTCACCCACTTTTCTTCTCTCCACTGGTCACACATCTGACCCCATACATCGGCGCTGCACCACCAAGGGTTATACTCGTGCATGTACAACACTCCACTAGCTGGATGATGGTCGATGCCAGCATTGTCAATGGCTTTCTGGCGTTCTCTTGCAAGATTATCTTTTGTGCGATCAGCACACTTCTGCCAAAAAAGAGTAGATATCGCTGGACCATCCTCGTCCGCCCACCTATAACGTTTCTGCATAAATAAACAATTAAAAAACTGATTATATAAAAATCATGCATTACAAGTGAATCCAAAAACTGAAATAGTAGGACAATAGGGTACCCAAGATTCTAAGAATGGTCCAGCCAGAGGAAGGGGTACCCAAGATTCTCGAAAAAACATGAATAATGGTAATTACAAAGCAGGATACTCCAAGCCTAACCAAGAGAATCCATTACCACATGAGGATAAAACTGTCAAGGTCAAACCAGAGCCTGCTGCTGCTCCTGAATTGCAGTACCTTAATGTCTGATGAATTGTATTTCTAACGTACTATATATTTATTTGGATGTATCCTTACAATAGGGTGGTCGAAGGTAACCTTAATGTTTGCTTTTGTATGTTTAAACGTGAAGCATGTACCTAAATGCATGCATGGTCATGTACCTAAATGTTTGCTTTTGTCTACTTCTTTTATGAGTCTACAACTTTGAGGAAAAATAGGCTAACAGAATGAACCAAACTAGATGTTCAAAATGTTTCAATGTTCTTTAATCCTTTTATGTGTATTGTAGTATCAATCTATAAATGATAAGTTGTTGCTGCTTGGTCTTGAGCTTACTCATGTACCAACGAATTAGGATACCTAGTTTCGGGCCTAGTAGGTCATTTTGACTTTAATCTATGATTAGTCATCTTGAGCTTTAATGAACAGAAGCTGAGGTTAATCGTCTACCACCTGTGAACTTTTCAGGCCATGAATATCGGATTTATAAAAAGCAATACATGTAACTTAAGGCTTTAGGCAATCAGGTTCATGTTAAAACTTACTGGCTTTTAATTATAGTCACTGTAAGTGAATTGAATGACTGATTTTTCTGCTGGTTGATAGCACACAAGTTTTTAGTATAGAACCATCAACATTCAAGTGATTCACCCTCGACTATCTTGAAATCCTAATATGTGCATGAAAATCACTCTTTTTAATCTTAAATTTTAGCCAGAAAGTTTAATCTACTAGTTTCACCAGCATTCTATTGTTGTCTACTTTAGTTTTTACAGGAACCGATAATCGTAATATTCTGCGCAAGGCTAAAAGGTTTTGTTAGCTGTTGCACTGCTTTGTAGCCTTGTGTAAAGATTACTAGCATAAGTTTCGTTACTTGTATCTATTATCGTGATGAGTATAATTAGATCATATACTATGACTCAGTATTATAAGTTGGTTAGTAATGGGAAACTGTGAGTTGACCCAAGTTCTGCAGCTCTAAATATATTAGACTTATTTGTTTCTGGGTTGGCTTGTTTTGAAACTATGGTATGTCAAACATGAAGTACACTAATGCACGATGTTGTGCTGGAGCTTAGGCACGAGGCACCCTGACATGCTGATACAGGATAGATTATCAATATGAAATTAAAAATGACACTAGAGCAATTCAAATAAATTACAAATAGCTAACACTCAAACTATCTATGCACACAATTTGCATATATAGGTATGCACAAGCAAGAAGGCAAATGATGATTAGTAAAAACAGAAGCAAGGCAGATGATAAATTATAAATTACTGGAAACTTAAACCAAAACCAAGAGTGTAAATATTCTGAACTTAAAAAAATACCGTAAATTCAGCCCATACAACATCCTTGTGGGCAGCAGGAGTGTTAACCCACGTAATCGCAGGAGTAGGCCAATTTTGAAGGCACAACTGAGAGATGCATTTTACTATTTTAGGATTTGTAAAATCACTGCAATATACAACATATGCACATTAAAGATGTAGGTAATCTATAATTTTTGAAACGGAATCCAAAATGCTTGCAAGAATAGATACGTACGTAGTATTAGGCCCATGACGAATCTGAATAAGGGTCCGCTCATCTGGGTTAGTAGGAGGCCTTGTGATGTTATTGGGCCCCCTACCCAGGCCCCGCTTTCTCGATTCTCTTGCTTCAGAAGCCATCTATACATATATATAAATGAGGAGTTAGGACATAAGAACAAAGGACAAACAGAAAGACATCTAAATATATATGTATATGATGTGTGCATTATGGAAGCCATGCTAGTGTGCCAGGTAATGTTGTAGAAAGTAAATCATGGCTAGTGTGCATATTATCACTTGATGGAGCCTCAGATGTACCTCATATAAGCAAGATATTATTAGAATCCATAAAAGTATTTTCATTCAATAAGTATATTTAGGGGTTATAAGCATGAAGCAAGAGAGAAAAACAGAAAGTATGTATTGAATAACAATAACAATCCTACTACAAATGATATTGCAAAAATTATATTGAAACAGAAAATGTTACACTAATGAATGGACAGAAACAAGTATGGCTGTTTCATACACATCCAAGGAGGCAAGTTATACGGAGTAACAATCACAGGCCAACATGAGTACGGAACAGCG
This sequence comes from Saposhnikovia divaricata, assembly GCA_036435485.1. Classification (NCBI taxonomy): domain Eukaryota; kingdom Viridiplantae; phylum Streptophyta; class Magnoliopsida; order Apiales; family Apiaceae; genus Saposhnikovia; species Saposhnikovia divaricata. The sequence continues at coordinate 192,118,397 of CM071597.1, forward strand.
GAGTGGCCAAAAGGGTTAAAACCATCAGTGGACAGTCCAAGCCTCACATTTCTACGTTCCGATGCAAACCCAGGATGTGCTAAGTTGAAATCTTTCCAAGCCTTCCCATCTGCCGGATGATTTAATTCTCCATCTTTAGCCGAAGATTTCGCATGCCAAGTCATATGTCCGGCTGTTCTTGAGGACATGTACAATCTCTTAAGCCGATCCATTAATGGAAAATACCTCAGAATCTTGAACGGTATAGTTTTTTTTTTCTTAATCAACCTGTCTTTATTAGGTCTAAACCGATCATGACCGCAAACTGTGCACTTTGTTTTTTTTTCATTCTCCTTATAAAATAACATGCAATCATTGGGACATGCATCGATCTTTTGGTATCCAAGACCCAATTTCTTCACCATTTTCTTGCAATGGTAATAATTATCAGGTAATTTTTCACTGTCGGGCAACATACTCTTAATGGCCTTCAAGAGAGACTCAAAACACTCATGGCTCATGTTATGATCAGCCTTGATGTTAAGTAATGTCGCCACTGCAGATAATTTACTTTGTTTGGTGCAACCATCCCATAATGGCTCGCTACCTTCGTCTAATAATTTAGAAAATTCTTTGGCATCAGCATTCATGGGTTGCTCCCTGGCTTGGTCCCAATCAAAATCTGGCCCTGCAAAATCACGAACCATCCCATTCATACGATAAGTACCACTGCCCGGATTGTTTACTGTGGTGTCACCACCTCTTTTTTGCCCATGTGCCCACCAATATTCTTCATAATTCCTCATGAAACCGTTAACAAGTAAATGGTAGTTTACCACGTCTCTCTCCAGATAATTTACATTTTTACACTTCCAACATGGACACCGTATCTGGTTCTTACCATTCACACATCTCACACATTCCGGGTGGCTATACGCATAATCCAAGAACGCTTTACAACCATCTCTAAATTCAGCAGTAGCACCTATCTCAGTACTTGACTTTCGTCGTGCCATCCAACTACGGTCCACTAAGAAATTCATGTTACCGCGGTACCTAATTTCACAAATAAACTTAAAGGTACAAATAAACGTAAAGGTATTTCTATAGGTAAATAAACATATCCTACGGCTGATTTTTCGATTTATTTTATTCTTTTTAATCCTGTAGTTGTATCTACTCTTATTTAAAAATCACGGAACACATCCTATATTTATGCTTCTATTTTACTATTAGTAAGTTAAATATATTAAGTATTACAATTAGATTAAAATTATACTACTATAATTCCGATTAATCTACAATCATTTAATTAAAATTTAATCAATATTTAATTGTTTATTATGCTTCTAATTTACTAGTAAGTTAAATACATTAATTGTTTATTACTAGCTACTGCCATTATTAGACGTTTGAACCATATGTAAATAGAAAATTTTCTTTCACAGGAGATGTGGTATTCTGATCTTTAGTTCGTAAATAAATTGTTTTTTAAGCTGAGTAAGTGGTCTTCATTGCAAATGTTAAAATTATATAGTTGTGCTTTATAAGAAGACTTGGGCAATCAACATTACGCTTTTCTAATAACTAATCTTAACTTCTGCTTTCTTCATAATGAAGAGATTACTAGTCAAAATTTGTCGGTAGCGTTAATTCTAATACAAACAGCGGTGTTAGTCCTAGGTTGTGTGTGTATTTTATTTTTTTTTTGCTTATTACCCATGTTGTCGGTGTAGGAATTTAGATTACACTGAAACAATAAGGAAAATGTGGTTTTTGTGTTTCCTGAAAAATGTCCTGTTTATGTTTTTCAGATGTAATTTTGTCTTTTTTTAAACAATGGCCTGTTTACGTTTTTCTTTTGTTTGCCAAGTTAATATGGATTCATATAGTTTATAGATAAGCCCTATGGTTAAACAACGAAAGGGACATGCAGTGCATTTATTTCAAAGCTCACAGAGCTTACAGAACATTATTTTAATTTATACATGTGATACTACACATGAATAATCAAGTTCGTTCAGAAATAAAAAAGGAACCAAGTTTGGATATAAACCAATTGCAGTAAACTAATCATAATGCGCGTTCAGAGCCTAAAACGCTTCCGGGGTTTCTTCACAAGATTTTACTATATGTCTTTGAACTCCAGCTTAGATTTTCTTCTTTATAATACTGATTTTAATAACTGACCCAATTTTGATATTTACTCTGTACCTAATACTTTTATAACATTCTCTTTTTTTTAGTGTTTGAATTGAATGTAAGCTTGGTAATTAATGTGAGCGTATTAAGCCACAACCCGCAAAAAAAAAAAAAGAATAAAAGACAAGTCTGACTTTCTACAAATATGAACACATGCAGATTTAGCAAGAACAAGTACTAATTTGAGTTGCTGCAAAGAACATAAAACAAGTGCAATATCATTCAGTTTTCATAATAAAAACAAAGTTAAGCATGCACAAATTAAAGGATCGTAGGTGATACATCAGTTTAAAACTTGTATTTACCAGGCTTCTAAGTAGCAACATGTATGTTCTTAGATTTTAATACAAAAGTTCAGCAGAGAGTTGAGGTCCAAGTAAACAGTTATTTATCTTAATTTGACTTGGGGAACTTGAAAATGACAACTGATAAAAACAAGAAAAAAAAACTTGCAAAAGACAAACGACCACCTGTAACCGAAAAACAATTTTTCAACTTGCTTATTTCACATAGGCAATTAAGCACAAAACTATTGAATAACAAACTACAAATTAAGGTGCTAATTAGAGGCTCTCATGGGGAATTCGCTGGCGGATATTTTTATGGGTTAAAGAAGATAATGGCTCACGTCTTGGCTAGATACGTACTTAAGGAATGTTTAGCACAAGGCCTGTTGCTTTGATAATTGCCCTGAGTTCATGTCTAGTGATTTGCACGAGGGATGCTAATTAATAACGTGATGTTTTCTACTACTGGTGCTATTCTTTTTATGGATTCTCTTTGGCTGTCGTTGCAACATTCTCTTTGGCTGTCGTTGCAACTTCAGTATAAATACACATTGATCTCTGGTAACAAACACACAGAGACATTGTTGTCTATCTTAGACACAACAAAACTAGAGACATAAACCTTTATACAAAAACCAATAATCCAAGAGGGTTAAAATTCTAATATAATCCAATAATACATCAATAGACACAATCCAATAATCCAATTAAACACAAATACACAATCTTTATACATTCAATTAACCAAGATCAAACAAATTAAACATATTGAACATTATTATTACATGTAATTCACAGATATAACTTGGATTACCTAAGTTAAAGACACTATAACATGCAAAGAGAATTACACACCATAACGTGTAGAATCGTAGATGATAATGATGACCACGATTAAAGAGATGATTACCTAGGTTTTCAATCTTCGTACTTGAACTGATGAACTGCCCTGCTTCTTCTACGTGGGTAATTGGGGTTTTGTTCTGTTTGTGAATTCACAAAATTAGAAATTGTAACTTTTTATTTCTAATTATACACGTATCAAGAAGAATAAAAATTTAATAATATATAACGACTCATTTAAAATTAAATTGATCAATTATTTTATAAGAATTAATTGGGAATTTAATATATGTGTAATTCTAGAGGTCCTAAAAAATTCTGAAAAAGTGAGTTGTCATATTTTGATTGGTTATATATATTTACATAAATATAATGGATCTCGCGTGTGTTAATATGAATCTATACTAATATCAAATGGAAGAATTTTTTAGAACAATTTTTTATTTGGTACTTTTAAATATATAAAATTTGGGGAATTAAAAACTATTTTTTCAACTATTTTTTCATTCAGTTATGGTGAAAATCTTTTTTTTAGTTATTTTGACTAGCTAACGGATTGAGTTAGCTGTTTTGATTAGCAGATTAAATAAGCTGTTTTACATGAAAATTTTTGAGTTGGCATTTTAATTTGTATATTTCTTGTAGTGATTTTTCTTATTTATTCCAAATATTTTAGGAATTTTATTGTACTCAAAAGGTATTTTTCTTATTTATTCCTAATATTTTACGAATTTTCTTGTACCCATGGGTATTTTTCTTATATATTCCAAATGTTTTAGGAATTTTCTTGTACCAACAGATATTTTTATTATTTATTCCTAATATTTTAAAAAATTTCTTGTACCCATCGATATTTTTCTTATTTATTCATAATATTTTAGGACTTTTATTGTAACCACATGTATTTTTCCTATTTTTATAACAATAAAGCTCCTCGAAATTATTATTTTTAATATAACTAAAAATCTAAAAAGCAACCTTAATTATTTTTTTAGTAAAAATATAATTAATAATTTAAAAAACCATTGAAATTTTAAAAAAAATTATATAAACAGCGACCGAATTTTGCGACAGAATTGGTAGCAAAAGATGACGTGGCATTTTTTGCTACCGCATTTGGTCGCTGATAAGACTTCCTCGATAAAATTCAAAACAATTTTTTTGCGCCAAAAAATTTGGAGCGAAATTTTTTAACCGCTACGGATTAGCTACCGAATTCGGTAGCTAATGTTTTGCTTACGTGTCACTATCTGCGACGGAATCCCGTCGCAAATAATATTTGGTAGCTAAAAGTGAGCGCCATTTTTTGGCGGTAGTTGTGTGGGCGGGAAACACAAGTTAGCGACGGATCAGCTACCGTGTTCGGTCGCAGAAATTCTTTAGCGACCAATATATTATCCGTCGCTGATAACTATTTTTTGCGACGGCATTTGCGGTCGCTGAAATATTTGGTCGCTAATAGGCATTTTTCTTGTAGTGTCATTCAATAGTATTTGTAATGTAATCTTTAGTTTAGTGGAAGCCTCTCTCTTTCTCTCTTCTAAACCCTGGCCTCTATTAAAAAAATTTTAGGGGACTTCCACCGGTTTTTACCGGTGGAAAGCCCAATCACTCTATTTTTCGTTCTCTTATTTAGAATCTTCTTTTATTTCAATAAGTTCATAATTTATTTGGATTTTGGTGAATTTGTTTTTTTGTTTTATTGTGTTTTGGTATTCTTCATGGTTGAGGTTATAGATCGGCATGCTTTCAAGGATAAAGGTTATTATGGGGTTGCATCTACTGTCAATTGCACAGAATAATCGGGTGAAATTCAAAACAAGTACATATTTTCAAATTATCTTCAAATCGCTTGGTTGCCTCTTCAAGAAGGAAGGATTCAACGGCGATATGCTAAAGCGTATATCCAATTTTGATTGTATTTGTAGATGCCGTATGCCATTTGATTAATGGATTTCTTTTTTTTCAAAAAAAAAAAAATAAGTATTTGTAATGATTAACCAGATTTTATAAATCAAATTGATAAAATAGTTATTTAAAATTAAAGAAAAATTCAAAAAAAATTGAGAACTTATAAAAATACTAATACTAATAATATTTAAGTGTATAATTCTAGACTTCTAGTCAACAATTTTTTTATTTTTTTGAGAATGGGCAAGAATGAATACAAAATTCTCCCCTAATGATTTGTTGGACTCACATGAGATCTAGGGGTGAGCAAAAAATTGAATTGAAATCGAAACCGAACCGAAACTGGTCAAAACCGAATCGAAAAAACCGAAATCGAACAGGCGGTTGCTGTTTTTAATTTTTTAAAACCGAGACTTTTGATTCCTGTTTCGGTTATAAGTTAAAATCGAACTGGCTAAAACCGAACCGATTATTATAATATATTATAATATTATTAACATATACATATTATAATTTATTATATAGAGAAAAATGTTCTTACAGTTAACGGTAGCAAAATTACCTAAAGTCATTTGTATTTTATATACAAAAGTTAGATGGCATTTTTGTAATAATAGAATTCACCCCCTGTATTTACAAAAAATGCCCTTATTTTGTATTGAAATATGAGTTAATTTTAGGATATTACCTATAGTTAACTATAAGATCATTAAGCCCTATTATATATTATTATATATTACATTTTATAAATTTTAATATACATATATTGTAATGATAAGTCAGGAATCAAAATGTGGCTTTATATTTGATTACCTAGTGTTGTGGAATAAAAACTAGGTTGAAATTATTGCGGCTAGGGTTTGTGTATTTAATGCTAGGGTTCGTGAGCTTCGTGCTTTAATGGCTGCTTCTGCGTTCGAGACTAACCGGTCCTCACAGAATGCCTACGTATCTCTGTATTAGAGAATCAAGCCAATAAAACGTAGTTCTGAGAATGAGGGGTCAGGCCCTTTATATAGGCTGTTGGAGCCTCTAGAAGTATGGTAGGAGTCGGAGACTTAATAGATAAGTCACCTCCTTGAGGAAAGTTCCAGACTCCTTCCTTGTAGGAGTCTGTTGCCATATCGAATTGGATGCCTTGGAGGCTAAGTCTTGTAGAGATAATGTCCTTATCTGACACTTATTGCTGAGCTGTTTATCACCCCTAATATTAATTACGAAATTAATATTAAAAATAGGACTTTGGACCCTGTTGGTGGGCCCCACGTTCGGACCATACCGGGTCTAATTAATGCAACACTAAATGTGTCTTTAGGGCTTATTTTTAGCCCATATCATTTGCCCCCCAACTTCTAGGAAAACTGATCAGGTTTTCCTTGAAGTTATATTTGTCTTAATCGAGACTCGGGGTCGTTTTTATCCCTTACCTGGGACTTTTTAATTTTCCTACCCTTACATGGGGATTTTGGTTTACACTAGTGTTTCACAAGTATTGTCTTTATGTACAGCGTGGAGCGACCGACGCGTTTACGACAATGTTAATTCGATGCTAATCGGCACTAATCAGCCTTAACGACATTTAAACAATGTTTAAACGACGTTGAACGGCACTAAACGGTACTAACTAGCCTTAAACGACACTTAAACAACGTTTAAGTGACGCCAACCGGCATTAAACGACACTGAACGGTGCTTATCGGCACTAACGGTGCTAATCGGCACTTAATCGATGCTTATCGGCACTAACGGTGCTATCGACACTTAATCAGTGCTTATCGGAACTAACGGTGCTATCGGCACTTAATCGGTGCTTATCGGCACTAACAAGCCTTGAATGACACTTAAACAATGTTAAGCGATTCTAAACGGCGCTAAACGGTGCTAAACGGCACTAGCGGGGGCCCGGGGGCAGCAGCCCCCGGGCGGGGTCCAAGGGGCAGAGCCCCTGGCTGGGGTCGAGCTTGGAAATTTTTTATTTCCAAGGGCTAGTAATATTCAGAAATTATCATTTCGACTCAAATTTCTGAGTTTTAATCACAAATTTCGATCAGGAAACTTCACATTTTTCGACCAGGATTTCGACCAGGATTCTGGTCGAAATAAGGTCTGATTTTTCGAGCTCAAACTAGGGCCAGGTCGCAGCTTTTGGTCACAGTCTTTAGTTCAAAAACGACCTGGGTTCAACGACCTCAAATTTGGGTACACACGACCTCATTTCATGTCCTGGTCGCATAGTTTTCTCCATTTTTCTAGTTCATTTTCGACTAGGATGCAACGAGCTCAACGTAAGCTTTTTCTATTTCCAGGTCGCACGTTACGAGCCCTATTCGTAGTTCAACTACGATTTCAAAAGTACGACCTCACTTCATGATCTAACGACCTCAAATGAGACATTGGTCGTGCTCGACGACTTCATTTCACTGTCGATATTCGACCAGGATTGCACGACTTCGACCCAAGGTTATCTCGACTTCATTCTGGGCTTTAGTTTACATCTAGGTCGCACATTTTCGTATTCACTTTTAGTTCAAGTACGAGCTCGATGCTTCGACTTGGAATCGATATAACCACGACCTCATCTCTTAGGTCGTTTACGACCTCAAATGGGAGTGAGGTCGCTCACATGACTTGAGATTGCTAGTTCTTTTTCGAGCAGATTCGCACGAGCTTATCTTATCACATTTACGACCTCAACCCAGGGTTTTAATCGACTTCTTGGTCGTTTGAACGAGTTCGAAAACATGCTGCAAAACGAGGTCGTTGGTCTCGACCTCAGACAACTTCGTTTGGGACCTTTGTTTTTTTTTTGGGGCCTTTCCTCTATTTCGGGCCTTAGACTCATCAGAGTTTGGGGCCTTTCCTCGTGAACCCAATCGTATATTTGGGCTCTTCATCTTGAAGTCCTAATTGATTTTGACTTGGGCCTTAACAGGCCTTGTTACTCAAGTCCAACTAAAAGTTTGTTAGGCTTTCGTGCCTTTGTTACCAACCTTCGCCATTCATTTTTGTCTGGACCTTATCAGGCCTTTAGTTTGGGCTTGATCCAAGATGGGCCTACATAATTTATTAAGCCTACTATCACTTGTTCCTTCATTCTTGAGTCATTTGCTTGACTTGGGCTTTGTAGAGCCTTTAAGCCACTTTTAATCATTTCAGCCTTTTGGGATTTCTACAGAAATTTGATTGGGCCATGTTAGGCCTTGATTGCGTCATGGTGTTTAGCCTTTAAGACTAAACCTAATTAATTTCCGGCCTTTTGTTCGACGTGGGCCTCACATTTCAACTGTTTTTCGACCTCATTCGTAGGTTATTAACGACCTCAAGGTTTCGTCCGCACAGGGATGTAGATCATCGTGTTTTACCTTACCCCTGCATGTATTTTCGAGCTCAAACCTTTATTTTTCGACCTCATTCCAAGGCCTTTCACGATCTCATTTCGCCGTGAGATCGAAGCATTCAAACCTCTTTTGTGGTATAATTTCGACTTTACCTCTGCGACTTGGAATTAGCACTAATTCGACTTTAAAATTTTGAGTGCTCCTTTCGGGAGTTTATTCTGTTGGACATGACCCGTTTGGGGTTTGGGCCTAGCCAGCATGGGCCTTGATTGAACTAGGCCTAACCTGGCCTAAATTCATTGCCTCGCTTTGAGCTTAGAGTTTTCTGGGCCCAATCTTCATTTATTGAAGATTTTCTTGGTTCGATCTTCATCCCTTGATGATTCCTTGAAGACTTGAAGAACTTCTGGGATTAAAATGGCTGATCATGCTTCCCAACATCCATGATAATGTACTAAGATTTCATAGAAATTATACTGGTCTTTTTCGAGACTTGGGATCTTATTTCGGCTTCAAGCCTTACATTGAGCATATCGAATTATGGGGTTTGGACTGAATGTCTTAGGTTCATGGGGTTTCAACCCTTTAGTCCATTTCGGATAATTCAATTTGCAACCTCAGCTTGCCCATATGCTTGAGGATGGGTAACAGAAGTGAAACGCGATTGGATATCATTCTCTTCACAATACTTCTTGAACTCATCATTGTTAAACTGAGTTCCATTGTCCGTAACTAGGATTCGTGGAATTTCACATCTGCATATTACACTTTTCCAGAAGTGCATTACTTGTTTGGTGGTTATCTTGGCTGAAGGTTTAGCCTCAATCCACTTGGTGAGCCTTCCATTATCTTTCGGGCTATGAGATATGTTTCTTCAGCGGGTGTTCCATCAGGGCTTCAACGTTTGTCTTTATCCAGGGTCCTTCAAGGACTTAAACTCTTATCTGCTGTAACCTAACTCTACCATTCGGGGTATGCATTCGTTTGTTTACATTCGTGTATTCTTTTATTTTCGGTACTTGGTCTTCTTTGACTCACACATCAGGTGCTTGGCACATAAATAAAATCACAATCAATGAATGGAAAACAAACTTGCATTAATAACTTGAAATGGGTTCAACCCATACATAGAGTACTACTGTCCTACTCGGAGCAACATGCTCTGCAATGGTTTTAATGAACCTTATTTCTACTTCTACTATATAAATATGAAGCTAAGTCCTACTAGGATAACTTAAGCCCAATCGGGGTTTTGCAAGACTAGGCCTGCACCACTTGATTTTGTTTTTGATGCTCCATCAAAATAGAGCACCCGCCACTCCTTCTGGTCTCCTCATTCTTATTCTGCAGTTCACTTCCTGCTCGGGGTACTACCTCCTGCCCCCCAACTTCTTGGTTGCCAATGGTACACTCAACCACAAAGTCAGTTAACGCCTTAGCCTTAATGGCTGTCTGAGGCTTCTGTGTGATGTCCTCTGCTAACCTTTCTTTGTGTTCCTTACCACTGTGGACTTCCATGTCTTCAATCGGAAGGACCTGCCCCCCGACTCCATCAGGCCTTAACGAGGCTACATAACAGCTTCGTGCCATCTTCTATTCACCTTTATGTTCTCCAACACCATTCCTGGTAGGGAACTTGATCTTCACATGATAGGTTGAGGCAACATCCTTGAATGCATGAAGTCCAGTCCTTCCAAGGATAGCGTTGTACGTTGAAGACGCCTTGATTACCAGGAAGTTCAACATCCGAGTGGCCTCCTTGGGCTCTTGCCCAATAGTTACAGGCAGCTGAATAGTCCCTTCAACTTTGGATTTTATTCCATTAAATCCGTATATAGGCATGTTATTGGGGGTCAACTGAGAATCAGTGTATCCCATCTTCACAAACGCATCATGAAACAGAATGTCAACGGAAGCTCCATTGTCTATCAAGACTCGCTTCACCTCCGAGTTTCCAATCATAGGAGTTATGACCAACGGGTCGTCATGGGGGAACTTTACCCCTTCCAAGTCTGAGTCATCAAAACTAATCGCTACCTCAGTTTTTGCAAGCTTCGGGTCCTCTCCCACGATGTGCAACACCTCTCGGGCATAAGTCTTTCGAGAGTTCCTAGTTGTCCCGGTCGCAGTTGGGCCTCCTGAGATCATGTTGATTACTGGCCCTCGGGGCTGTGGGTTGCGATCTTGATCGTCATCCCTTCTATTATAGTCTCTTCTCTGATTAGCACGGTCTTCACCCTTAGTGAAGTGCCTCAGCTTCCCTCTACGGATCAAAAACTCAATCTCATCATTGAGTTGCTTACAATCGTCAGTGTCATGCCCCACGTCTCTATGGAATCTGCAATACTGATTCTGGTTTCTCTTTGCGGGATCACCCCTGAGTGGCTTCGGCCATCTGAAATCCTTATCATTCTCAATGTCCAACAAGATTCGACTCCTAGGAGTATTCAACCTTGCATACTCAGTGAACCTTGACCCTTGGTTCTTCTTAGGGGCAGAGTCGGAGTCCTCGCTAGTTCGGGGATACTTGTCCCTAGCATCATACTCTTGATCATCATAGTCCTGGTCTTGCTTTCGCTTCTTGGAGTCATTGTTACCTCCTCCTCCACCTACGGTGGTTTCTTTCTTCAAGCTATCCTCAGCTTTAATATACTTATCAGCCCTTCGTTGGAGCTCAGCCATATTTTCTGGGGGATGCTTCGCTAATGACCTTTTAAAGAAGAGGTCAGTGGTTCCGTGCTCCAGGGCTACCATGGCCACCTTATTCTCCAAGTCAGTGATATTTAGAGTCTCCTTAGTGAATCGCTTAAGGTAATCCCTTAGATTTTCAATCTTTCCTTGTACCACATACATAAGAGACGCAGAGCTCTTCTCATGAACTCTTCCACTAATGAATTGGCTGATAAAAGCAGTGCTCAATTCCTTAAAAGATCCAATCGAATTTGCAGGCAAACGGCTGTACCACCTTTGAGCCATACCCGACAGGGTTTGAGGGAACGCCCTACACTTGAGAGCGTCACTAACAGGCTGCAACAGCAGTGCGTTCGAGAATGTTCTCACATGGTTTGCGGGATCACCCGTTCCATCATAAGCCTTTATTGTAGGCATCTTAAACTTCCTAGAGATGTGAGCATTCATCACTTCCTCGGTGAACGGGGGTGTTGGATCATCAGGATCTCCGAGAGGCATCAGATCTTTGGGGTTTCCCTTGGGAATTTCCATCCTTGTGGTTGTTCTTCCGAATGAGGCATCAGCCCTTCTTTGTCTCCTTGAAGACCTCTCCAAATCAATGATGGGAATCGTTCCTGAGGTTGGAGGAGGTCGAGTTTGATTCTGTCTTGCTTGCTCCATTGCTATGTCATCCTTCAGCCTTTGGATCTCAGCCTCGTGAGCCTTAATCCTCTCCTCAGCCGTTGGTGGAGGTCCATCATGGATCCCTTGAGTCCTTCCTTGAGGCTCTCTTCTAGCACGTTGCCTCCTCGGGGCTTCATCACGATCATCATCCTCAGACGATGAATCATCAGTATAAGGGCCGGAGTAGTCATCATAATCTCGGTCCCGGATTTGTAAGGCATGACCACTTGGTCCTGAACCTTGAGTCATCGGGGGGTAGTTGGGCAGACCGTGCCTGGGATTAGTGTACAAGGGGAGATCCGTAGTATGGATCTGTACCCCTGGTGGCGGGTTGTTCGGATCAACAATCTGGAGAGAGTTGGTCGCTTGTCCTGCCTGATTGGACAGAGGCAACGTACTCTCAGCATGGGGGATCACCCCAGGTTGCTGAGAAACTTGAGAGTGGATAATGACAGCTGATGCTGAGGGAGCCTGTTAAATGATCGTCCCTGATGCTGGGGGAGTCTGCTCGGTGAGAGGTGGGGCAGAGCTAATTGGCACGACCTCAGTTACAACTGGTGTTGTTCTTCGTGTTTGAACCATGGTTGATGTTGTCTTCCCACAGACGGCGCCAAATGTTGTGGAATAAAAACTAGGTTGAAATTATTGCGGCTAGGGTTTGTATATTTAATGCTAGGGTTCGTGAGCTTCGTGCTTTAATGGCTGCTTCTGCGTTCGAGACTAACCGGTCCTCACAGAATGCCTACGTATCTCTGTATTAGAGAATCAAGCCAATAAAACGTAGTTCTGAGAATGAGGGGTCAGGCCCTTTATATAGGTTGTTGGAGCCTCTAGAAGTATGGTAGGAGTCGGAGACTTAATAGATAAGTCACCTCCTTGAGGAAAGTTCCAGACTCCTTCCTTGTAGGAGTCTGTTGCCATATCGAATTGGATGTCTTGGAGGCTAAGTCTTGTAGAGATAATGTCCTTATCTGACACTTATTGCTGAGCTGTTTATCACCCCTAATATTAATTACGAAATTAATATTAAAAATAGGACTTTGGACCCTGTTGGTGGGCCCCACGTTCGGACCATACCGGGTCTAATTAATGCAACACTAAATGTGTCTTTAGGGCTTATTTTTAGCCCATATCACCTAGGTCTCTGTTTTTTGGTGAGTTGTTGTGACCAAGTTAACAGGTTGTATTCTGTTACTACCTTATTTTTCTTGGCATGTACTTGTTTTTATGTATGCTATTGTGTTCATTACTCAATCCTTATAAAGTCATGTTATTTTCATTATCTTACAATACCGCAGGGGTAACATGTTATTTTATTTTGTGGCTTTACATGTCTCTTTTGTTTTTTTGTTGGTATTCTCTATGTTCATTGGCTTTACAGGAAGCTGGAGAGCATCTAACTTCACTATTTTTCCAGCTTTTAGCAATAATATGAAAAATAAATTTAAGGTTGTTTTATTTTTTCGGTTTTAAAACCGAACCGAGATTTATGAAACCGAAACCGAACCGTGCCGTTTGATTGCGATTGCGGTTTTCAATTTTAAAAACCGAAAATATGCAGTTTCGATTTCGGTTTTATCCAGAAATCGAACCGAACCGAACCGTGCTCTCCCTAATAAGACCTATGGTCGAAGTTGTATAACACCAACACCATAGGTGCAGTCAGCAGTGTATCACATATCAAAGTAACCACACAAAAACAATATAGAAGTTGTAGGATATTTAAAGATCTTTGGATTAGTTTTACTTTAATTTAATTTTAAATTGAATATCTTTTGGAGTAATCTAAAACCGAGCATGAAAAATGCAAGGAAAGTAGTTGCACAGGACAGACTACAGACAGAGGCGGTGGGGGACCGTCTGCCGAAAAAACCAATTTTTTATGTATAACACAACATGATAAATGCTTTTTAGAATTGATAAATACATATTTTCACTTTACTCCGTAAGCAAGCATGGATATAAAAATGGGTTGTGCGCCGGATGGCACAATTTTGAAACTAAATTCTAAAATGTTAGTTTCTAAAATATTTAAATCAATTCATAATCTCATTTAATTATAGTTATTTTTTTTTTTGGAAACTTCATTTAATTATAGTTGATTTGAATTAGTGAATTTTGACATTTCATGGTAAACTTTTGATAAATAAAGTCAGGAAGTAAAATTTACTTTTCTTATTAAAATTTTTCTTTTTTAAATACATGTAATTGAAAAAAAATATTATTATTCAAAACAAATTAAAGCACTCATATTTAATAATTTGATGATCAATTTAGTTATAATAAAAAAACTGTAAACACAAAAAGTATTACAAAAATCTTCAAAATTACTCTTTAATAACAAAGATTGAAATATATGAAAAATTATATATATATGATAAGATTTAGCAAAACAGTATAATCAATAGTTCATAGGGACAAGATTAATTTATCTTGTATAATCATAAATATATAATTAAAATATATTAAATATATTTATATGTTGATGCAATTTGAATTGAAAGTGAATTTTACAATCCACTTATTCCAAAATAATTACATTGAAATCGCAGACCTTTTCCTATTTTTCCAATTAATCTCATTCTTCCCGATCCTTCTGTATTTTGTCCAAGTTTCATAAAATTTTGGTATAATGATATATGTTGTTGTAATTGTATGGATCATGGACAATTCTCCAATTTATCAAGCTGAATCATTATATATTTGACAATTTTAATATTGTTATAAAAATGTTTAATGTATATGTTAATCAATGAGAATTTTTAAAAGAGAATCGAGTTACATTTTTAAAATAAAATATTGAGTTAATTTATCAATTTTTTACAAATTTAGTTTGATTCATATTTTTTGAGTTATATTTCAATTTAAAAACATTATTATCAAAGTAATTATGTAGTAGATATAACAAATTTTCTATTAAAGTTATTATAATTCATAATAAAACAATTGATGGAATTTGAATCTTAATATTCGAAATCGAACCAATACGTACCTCTACAAATTGGTTTGATTTGTTTTTTTTTGTAACACATTTGATTTGGTTCTAACATGTAAATGAATTTGCTTTCAAAAAAAAATGTAAATGATTTGATTTAATTTTAATTCTAAAAAAATATTATATAAATTTATTTTAAAAATTATTTATTTAGGATCAAATCTATGTGTGAACACTCTTATTTTCCAGGTCATAATCGTTTTCAGATTCACGGTGGTGTGGTGATTGGGTTTGGGATGGTTTGAGCAAAGAGGGTAGTGACGGCGGTCAAAGAGGGCAGTGACGGCGGTCTTTCGGCCACTTATTAGGCACACCAAGCCTTAATCAATAATTGGACTCAAATTTCAATTTTTTAATACTTTTATATACCGCACAAAATACAAAATATTTTAAATCTTTTATGGTAATCTTTTATATACCGCACAAAATATCTTTTTAAAATAAAAAATAGGATCTCTTGAGATTTTGTAGTTTGGAAATTTGTAAAACAACATCCTATGCATGATGCACAAATGCTCATGCAGCCGTGAAATAAAGAGAATATTGAGGTTGGCATCTGGAGGCTGGAGTTGGAAAAAAACAAAATTGATTCCACACAAATGGTAGTAGTCTCGAGTGACGGCTGACGGCTGCCTCCCAACATACACGAGGTCTAGAAATGGTCAAAGTATCAAACCATCGTGTAGGAAAGATACGTACAAGTTACAACATACATAATTTATTACTCTTGTGATCGCATTTAATAATTTAATTTAATACTGACCTAAATAATTACTACACTAGCAATAAATTCAGGACACGTAAATTAGAAATTTGTGCCTACAAAACAACAAAAATCACTGAGTATTGAGTAATCAAAATAAGTTGTACTAAGAGCAAGTATAACAGTTTTTGTGATTTTCTATAAATATTAGTATAAAATAAAAATTCTTAATATTTTAGCAATCTTGTTATGTATAATATATATATATATATATATATATATATATTAAAAAATTAATGTTATAAATTGTCTACGTATATTGTCCATAATTATTAAATGATGAGATTTGTTGTAAAATTAAACATTGAAACTAGAAATGAAGGGATAAATTTGAAAAAATTAATAAAAAAATATATTTAAATAAGAGTGAGACAACTATTTAAAAATATTTTTTTTTCAAATATGATAACTTAAAAGGGACCAACGGAATAACTTATTGGTCAATGTTTCGTCGGATTCACTAGCTAGATATAACCACACGGTACATGTAACACTTCTAACTGGTGCACCCCTAGGCCCTAGTACCATATGTAACATACTAACAATCGTTCTAATTCGAACTAACATAGGTTCAGTATTGTATTGAAGTATATATAGAGGCAACAACTTATAAAATTCACAAGTTAGATTGGGTTTAAGAGGATTTGAGGAGGGTGTAGGCTAAAGGTGAGACTGAAGGATAGTGATAGGCACGGATAGGAAACGGTGTTGGTCACTGACTATGGATATGTGGCTTTTCCTAGGTGCGTGGTTTTCCTTACTTGAACAGCAGACTATCCCACCTACCAAGTACCTACACTATCCAAACAGGTGACAAGGGACATAGAAGATCCGAAATAATCATTACAAATCTAAAATGAATTAGAAAGTCGCTAAAATCGTACTAAAAATTTGTACCGTTAATTATTGTTTCGGTTGCATTTTCAATTATCAACATCACATTTAATTACACATGATTCTGGTTATCACATAAATTTAAATTAAAAAAAATTGAACTGCTTCGAAATAATATATATTACAAATATATAATCAAAATTAATTATATAATAAACATGTACCGCCGGCCCTATATTAACAGGAATGTGAGAAGTATGTCTCAAACAAATGACATGCTGTTGTAATTTTCGAAAGGAAATAGTGTAACAAGTAAAAATCTGCTAGCAGAACTGATATGAGTGAAAAATAATCCCTAAAGACATAATTAATATAATATTTATTGGCTCATAAATAAGATCCGAAATTCTAGTTGGGAATTAAATTCGTTGTTAATGATTAAGCCCAAAAGAACAGCCCAAACCGGGGACGTCCGGTATAAGCTTATTTCTAACATGGGCCTGATCCACAAACCGGGAACGTTCTAGAAACAAGGAACGTTCTAGAATATCCCAGGGATATTATGTAACCTCCAAGACACCTAATTCGACATGGAAACTAACTCCTACAAGGAAGGAGTCAGAACCTTCCTCAATAACGGTGACTTATCCACCAAGTCTCCAAACCCTATTACGATTCTAAGGCTCCTACAGCCTATATAAAGGGCCAGACCCCTCATATCAGAACTACGTCTTGGCTTGATTCTCAACTCTGAGATACGTAGGCATCTTGTGAGGACCCGAATTAGGTCACGATAACGCAAGCGCAGCCATTAAAGCACGAAGCTCACGAACCCTAGCCGCAATTCGATAACCCTACTTTTTATTCCACAACATTTGGCGCCGTCTGTGGGAAAACAACATCAACCGTGGTTAACACACGAAGAACAACAACCGAGAACGCTCCTGTTACTTCTGGTCCACCGGTCATCTCCACCGGTCCACCCGTTGTTACGGAGCAAGGGTATGTACCCCCATCAACAGAGACAACCACTCAACCTCAAGTTTCTCAACCCATAGGGACGAATCTCCATGTTGAGAGAACCTTACCAGTGGACGTCCACCCGGGACGGGAGACTAATCAGCTTCAGATGGTGGTCTCTCCGTTAACTAGTCGTCCCCCACTCCCAGGAGTTCAGATCTCCACCACTATGATAAGTGGATTTTATATCCACTTGGAACGTTCCATATCGGCTTAAATTGATTCAATTGGCCTCAAGTTTGTTGTAGTTTTGATGTGTTTTGCTTAAGTGTGCAGGTTTGCAAGAATGTCGATTAGGGTTGATGTTTCCGTTAATTTTGGAGTTGATTTGTGCAAGGGAATGGAGAATGAAGTCAATCTTTAAGCTCTCATGAAGATTTGAAGTCAAGAGAAGTGATGACGGAAGCAAATGCAAAAGAAACGGGAGAAAAAGGAGCAAAAACGAAGAAATAAGAGCAGAAAAGCAAAATCGGCAGATTCAACCGAGGCTGACAGCGCCCATGCTAGACTGTCAGCGCCCGAAACAGTGCTGAAGCGCGCTGAGAGCGCCCGAGTTGCTGGAAATTATTGTTTTGCCCCTATTCGAATTCTAATTGTATTTTAGGTAGTTTTTTCGAATTCTAATTGTATTATAGGGTATTTTCTTGCTGGGCAAGATGTCTAGGGCCTATTTAAGCACATCCTACCATTGTAATTGAGAACATTACATAGCATAACTTAGAATTGTAAAGGAGAAAAGGGGAGAAAGGTTCAACGCTCGTGACAAGCAACGGATCTGGATCTACTTCATCTTTTGTATTCTTTTCTTAGGCGTTATTCTGGATTCTAGATTTGTTTTCTCAACTTTTCGTTCTATTAATATTAGTACTTTCATTCATCCTTTGTTTAATATCATGTTTTCATCAAATCCCATGGTGACGAACGGTTCAATTATGAACTAATCGTTGTCATGGGATTTATCTATGTAACTTAGTAGTTTGATTCCTTTAAAGATTTATGTGTGGTGTATTCCTGATATCCTCGTATGGTTGTGATTCATGTGTTTAGATGCGTAGCTAACATCTAATTTGTTAAGTTCTTGCGAAACGAGAGTGGATCTTGAGATTTAGAACTTGCCATGCTAGCAAATGATGCCATGCTAGCAAAGGATAGGTTGATGTTTTAACATCATGATAGCCCAGCATCGCGGGCATAAATATTAGTATAAATATGTTTTGTTAGTATCTGTTTCACTCGTATGAGGTTTCCACCCGATTTAAACATATATTTTATTTTGTTTAGTCTTTTATTTTAATTAAAAATAGTTATTTCATTTTATTAAAAGTGAAATGGCACCATTTGAAAATGGTCAATTGTCAAAGGGCAATTATTAAAAAAAAGTGACTTAGCGTTTCATCAACGTTTTCACTAACGGAAGTATATGAAAGTGTAATTCTTATTTTAGGAGTGTCACTCGTCAGATCAAATTATGAAATGACCCCGTTTGTAAAAGTCAATTGTAAAAGGGCGTCAATTAGAATTTTCCTACTATATTTTAAGCATAAAAGAAATATGGATGTAATTATTTTTGTCAATTTATCAAACAGTGGGAAAAAAATAAAAAATTTTAAAAATAAAATATTACTTAGAATTAGTTAAATTTGTATTTAAAAGTGTAAAGTATTTGAAAGTCATTTATATAGCTTATAACCTATGCGATATCCGACTTCTTTTAATATATTATAATTATTTTTTGTTATAATTATTTTATTATTTGTTAATTATTTTAATTTTAACTTAATAGATATATTAATTAGCTTTTATTACGGTATTAGTAAGAATAATTGTTTTTGGTTAAAAAATGTATATTTATGAGATAATAATATTATTAATATAATAATAATTATTAGTTGTTTAATTAATGACATGTATTATTTACAATTAATAATATATTTCTTAATATAAATCTATTGTTGACGGGATTCGAGTTTTTAGAAAAGAAGATTTAAATATATAATATTATTTATCATTACATCAAATGATTATCATCTATTTACTAAATATTCAATAATTATTTTTGTTTTAATGGTTGAACCAATGAATCAAATTATTAATGATTGTAATTTTATTTATTTATTATAGTTTAATATAAATTTGAAATAAAATTTAAAATAATACATTGAAGACATTATATTCTTTTATACACTCAAAATTATATGTTAAAATATAACAATAATTCCATGTTAGACTTGCTCTAGCCTTTTACTTGGTTTTAACCAATAAAGGACAAATAACATACTTTGATGTAAAAATAGTATAGAATAATGATTAACATCTTATATAGATAATTTTTAATTTGATTTAGAAAGTAAAATTATAATACTTAAACTGATGATTTATTTATTTTTTGAAATTATTTGTAAAAAAAATTTTTGCTACAACCCAACAAAAAACAATCAAGTGCAATCTATTTTTACGTTTTTCTTGAAAATAATTAAAATCACATAATATTTAATTAAGAATATTTTAAAAAATCAAGAAAACACAAATTACAATAGATACATTATTTGCGCAACTCGGTATGTTTATAATAAAATTCCAATAATTCTAATATTTTTATTCAAAATAATTTAAATTTTGGAGAAATAGAAATTTAGGGATGTAATCGAATGTGATACTGAATTACAATAAAAAGGAGTTTTACTTATTAATAAAGGTTTTGGGCAAATCAATAGGTTATAATGTACTAATTGTAATTACAACAATTCTAGAAAATTCGGTGTAAAATTATTATAGAGATGAAATCAAATTTAGTATTGAAGTATCATTACGGGGTTTCACTTATTAATACTTTTTTTTAATATTTAACTAAAAATATTATAAAAAATCAAGAAAACACAATACACATGATTTTGATATATTGTGTAATTCGGTAGGATTATAATTGCATAATTATATGTATATATAATAGAATTTCAATAATTTAAATAATTTTTTAAAAAATCATACAAAATCGTAGAAAAAATAGAAATTGGATAGAATCAAATTTGATACATAAGCACAACTTTTTAAAGTTCATTATTAATTTCTGTTTTTCGGTTAAAATTTTATAGGTGTACTTTAGAGTTAATGAAGCTATATATTCATTTGTTTTCTCATTTTTAAAAAAATTTGTTAATTCGTTGTCTGTCCCTTATATTCGGAACTCTAATTAAAGGTGTATAGATTAGAGTTTGAGTTTTTGTTTTGTAATTTAATTTTTTGGTTTGCGTTTGTGCTAGGTGGATGGAGAATGGACAGAGCTCCAGTTTTTGAAGCAAGGTTGTTGGCAAGAAGATTTTGAGAGGTGAAGTTTAAAGACCCGAATTTTCGGACTATTAATTCTAAATTCGAAAATAACATAAAATAGATTCTTTATTCAAATAAATCAAATTTCCACAAAAGTCAAAGCAGCGGTCAAACTTAATATTAAAAAACATAAAATTCGAGACGCAGCTCCACAAATTCAATAACCAATTTCTAGTAAATCACCGATATTTATTCTAATAACACGATAAGTCTTTTCCGATAATTGCATCTAAATCAGGTAGCACAAAATCCACAAGTTCACATCCTTATTCGATCCAAAGATTAGTAACCTGAAATGTATTAAAACAATGAGCTGCAAAGCCCAGCAAGTAACTATCGCCGACGGATCAAAATAATAATTAAAAAAAAATACAGCTCTAAAGCAATAAATCGATAAAATAATCTTAACAGTAAAATCACATTTTATTCCCACAGTTCTAAATTACGGTCACACTATGCCAGTTACACGGCTTCTATAGTTCGATGGGGGCTAGTTTACGTCCCTTGTTAAGTCAAACTCAACAAAGTATCTATGTGTTCCGGAACGTGCGTAAACTAGTTCTATGATTCTATATGTCACACTATCCAGTGACCGGATTCTATGATTCGATACGCAACTAAAACTAGGGAATTCTAAAACAATTTTTTTCTAAAATTAAATTTCGATATCACAGTTTTCGATAACCAAATCAAACAGATATTTGCAACATAAGAAAACAGATTTATAATAATAGTGAGCAACGAAAAGTCACTTACCTCGATATCGATGGCGTACCCAGAAAATAAAATCACAACAAATCTTAAATATTAATTCATTATCTATTAACAGTCAAATAAAGCAAACAAGCACACACCTAAATAGAACTCATGCAACGCTTACATATAGCTTACTCAAAGAAAATTCCAAAAATTACACACCAAAATATTTTACAAAATAGATTATTGTTAACAAAATCAGCCCTGACCAGTTTTGGAAATTGGCAAATTACTCTATGAAAATTATTTTATGTGAAAAAGTACAAAACACGAAAAACGTAGACAATTCTGATACCTTTCCAGAATGGTAAGGATCGATAAAAACAACCAAGTAACGAATTCAGAAAGTAGATATTTGCGGACTGCAAAACAGAATCAGACCCTGAATTTCCTACTTTTTTGCTGTTTAAGACTTCCAAATCACAGAATTTGACGGAGGATGCAAACAAAAAATGTAGAGCACAAAAATATCTTTCCAGAATGATATCGTTCATAATTTTTGGATAAAAACTCAATTTAATATGAATTTTTGAAGTTAGCCTTCTCAATTTCGAAAACACACCAGCAGGTCACTAACTCACAGAAAACTCATATTTACAGGATTAATTTCTAAAAACACAAAGTATCAAAGTTGTAGATAATTAAAATACCTTTTCAGAAAGTCTAATTTCATGAAATTTCGATGAATAACGAATCATATACGAATTTTACAGGAATTCAGAATCTAAATATACTATACATACAAAATCGGAGTAATCATATACGAATACAACTCATGGACATATATATATATATATATATATATATATATATATATATATATATATATATCAGATTCTACACCTATACAAATACTGAAGAGAACATACAAGTATCCTTAACATAATCAAAATCAATCAAATATAATACACATGAATTAACACGAATATCAAGATAATTAAAGAATCGTTACCCCTTCTTTTTATTCTTGTTATGAGTCTTCCTCCTCTCTTTCTCTTCTCCTCTTGTGTTCTTCTCTCTCTCTCTCTCTCTCTCTCTCTCTCTCTCTCTCTCTCTCTCTCTCTCTCTCTGCGTTTCTTTTTCTTCCTTTGCCCGATCGTATTCTCTTACTAGGGTTTTCTAATGTTTCGTAACTGACATCTCAATCTTTCTCTATTTTCTATATAACATACATACATTATACTATAGCTAATTATTATCCTTAATAATTACTCTTTAATGATATATCTTCTTATAAATGAAAAAAATTACTAATTTTTAGCCTAAATTCAAAACTTGAAAATCAATTATGAGTTACAATCTATTAATCTTCTATTTTTAATGATTTTCTGCAATAACTCCTCTAAAATTGAAAAATGCTATAATTTTAAATCCTAAATTATTAATACTACATTACCAAATTATTTACTAACATTAATGTAAAAACCTGGGATGTTACAGAAGATCGGATTGAAATTGCTCTTATGTTGTGCTGGAATCACTTTGTTTCGGGCAGTATTTTGTTGACATTTTTAAGTGCACTTTATTTGTCCCTCTGGGGTGATTTTCTTTTCGGACATAAACGTTCTATTGTCTAAACATTCGGGGGCAACATGCGTGACTTTCGGTTAGATAATAAATTTTTTTGAATGAAAAAAATCCCTTTTTTTACGAATATTGTATTCGATACATTTCATCTATCAAATAGATAACCTGAAAAAAAAAATTCTATTATTACCATAGATTACAGATTCAAGTCACATGTATCAGAATATCTAGATAATTAACACTCCCATCTCCCTTAGCAAAACTATCTATCTCCTCGTCCTTGTCAATACACGTTATTCTTCACTTTGACACTGCCTTTCACATTCTTGAAATTCAACTACACTCCTCTAGCTTCTCCAACCTTGTTGCTTCTCCCTCAAAATCAAATACGCCCCTATCATCAACAGCTTCCACCATTAAATTTCTAGCCTAAACAAAAGTGCGATTTTACTGCACATTATTCCTTTAAAAGTTTCTGAGTTTCTAGCGAGACTAAAAGCAATTATTTATTAAAATCCTGTACTCCAATAGTTTGCACAAAAATGAAAAAGAATATTGACTTGTAAAAAATCAGGGAAAAAAAAAAAACGTTATTGCAGATTTAGATATCTGAGTTTGCATGGGTTCAATTCAAGTTGGTTCAACTTTCTAATGACATGGATGGATTTCTGTATTGTATCTGTGTTTATTGGGCCGACGAAAAGAGAAAAAGACAACGCAGGCCCTTAAACTTTACTTGACGTCGAAAAAGTGTCAAAGAAAAACCTGAGAAATTCTTTCTTTTGACAGGAAAAACCTGGGAAATTCTTAATCACTTCTTTCCGTTTTATTTGAAATTTAATACACTGAAAAGTATAATATCTATTTTGAATATTTTAAATTTTGAATTTATTCTATGCACGATCGGAGGGCATGATGTTCCTTATTTTTTATATACCAACTTTTAGTCAATAGAACACATAAATTTAATTAGGGGCAGAGAATAAGAGATTCTCTACGACATAGAGCTAAAATACATTACTGTAATTCCATTGTAAATTTTAACATAATTTTTAAATTACATTAGAAAAAAAACATAATTTTTAAATATCAGTTAACTAATTCCTCCTAGTTTTGCCTCTGTAATTTACATCTTTAAAACAAACAGCAAAAGTAAAGCTTGACCAATCCCTCCCTATTCTTAATTCCGTATAGTTGTAACCTGAACTTTGTACTACTGTATATCTTTAAGAGTAAATAAAATTAGAAAAGAAGATTTAGACATATATTAATTTTAGAGTAGTGCTACATATTCCCGAAAATGATCCCAAAAATTAATATTTTCAAATATTATTTTGCATATTCATAAGATTCATATTAACATATGAGGGTCCATCTCATTAATGAAAAAAATAAACAATTATATAATGACTCTGCATTCAGGAACGATTTTGGAAACGTTTTCTGAAACTTTAACATTTCTCTTAATTTTATTATGTACGACCTTAAGTTAAGTCCAGGATGGTGAACAGTGAACACAAATACACAGTTACAGTGACTAAGCGACACGCTAGCAACTGCATGTGGAGATTATACCATATATATAGCTTTATTCCTGATAATACGTACCACTCTAAAATCCTCTCTGATTCGTGTTCTAATGGAAAAAATAAATTGTGCTGGAGAATCATGCAATTCTATTCATACTTTTAATAAAAAGATTGTTTAACAATTAGAATACCATGTTTATTGTAACTTTCTTATTGATGTTCTAACTCAATACAAAATATAAAATTTTCATTTTTTCCTTGAACGTTTTAAAAAAAAAAAAAATAGAATGCAAAATTGTAACGTACAGCTAATTTCCTTTTGTTGTTTCTAAATTTTAGTTTCAACATGACCTTCGACATTTTTTTAGTGGAATTCAAATTAACACGTATAAAATTCATGACAACCCATCTTTTGAATTTTTTTTGAAAATACTTCTGGGAGATCTAAAATTACTCTAAATTTTAATTCGTCATTACTTTTACATTCCTCTTTTAGAGCATCTCCAATGGTAAAATCTGTTAGTTAAATTCATCTATGTGTCACCTACATGGCATTTATGTGGCACATTTTAGATATTAGGTGAAAATTCAACACTCCAACCATTATCCATTAGCAAAAAAATATAGATAACTAAAATTGGGCTAGCTACATTTGTAAAATTTCTAAATCTATTAGGTATAATTTTAGATAATATAATTATACATAATACCATTGGAGTAAACCTAAAACCTCTTAGCTATAATTTTAGATAATTATCAATATATTATATTATAGCTAACAAATATACATAACACCCTTGGAGATGCTCTTATCTTGTTAAAAAAATTAAAAGATTCTGTATGCGCGGATTCTCAGAATTCCAAATTTTTTCTAAGTTGTAACTAGTATGCATAGAGAATACATCTCTTACCTTGCCGTAAACTAGAGCTTTTTATTAATGGCAAATACTTTCGATCATCAAAGGAAGTCCGAATATTAAACTAACCATCGAGCACAAATTTGTACGAAACTAGACACACTTCAAAACAAAATATTTACATATGACTATTCATACACATATATAGAGAGTAATTTAAATACTTGATAATACCTTCACAATCGCAAACAAATAATATGAGCCGAACCAGAATGCCAGATATACTGGATTACGAACAACTAAGAATATTCAAATTAATGTACAGGCTAATCATCAGTTATCAGTTGTGAACAGAATGACCTATACCAGGACTGTGTCCCGGGCTTGTGGGTCGAAAATCGTCAACAAAATCCATCTTACTGTCATTCTCTCGAGATGCATCATGATCAGTGGTAGGCATGCTAGGCTTCTGTTTTTCATTCAGAGTGTTGGCCTTGCGATGGTGATGGTGGCGGTGAGGATATTGCCTAGAGCACTTGTTGCATTCTTTGGACTTCAAGTGCCTGCCTTGAACACTTATTATAATAAGTTCATTGCTTACTATCAACAAAAAAACAAGCACACACATATTAATCTTGAACCCCATTGTATGAGATGGTTTTAGGAATGATAAGTAGAGAAGGGATGCAACTGTAGTATTTATAGTAAAGAGGGAGCTGCGAGTGTCCAGACTAGTGGGAGTAAAGATTCGAAAATTCCAAGGAGCGGTGCATAAAAAAAATATTGAAGATGCAAGGGCAGATATTTCGTATTAGTAGGGAAAAGAAAGAAAGTAGAAATGGATGGTTTGTCTTGAGAGTTTAAGCCCAACCTCTCATGAAAGGGAAGGAAAAGGTTAATATGCAACATCTATCTATCTTGTATCCTTTTTGATATATACTTGTCTATATTCTCAATTACATCCCTCATGGCCTTGCCTGCTCTTCCAAGTAGTATCCTTATTTCCTTTGCCTTGTAATTCCAATGGTTGCCATGCATTTTACTTGTACATATGCCCATCGCAGCCAATTTCTTGACAGATTATATTTTGTACGGATCCTGATTCTCCATCTATCATGTAGTGTTTGTTCCCATTTAGTTTTGCTGGACTCCAATAATATTACTCCTATCATGTTTTTTTCTCTACGCAACCATTTTCGGACGCTTTTTTTCCTTTTCTTTACAGAAAATTCTGGGAAATGTTTCTGGCCTTCAACTTGCTGCTAATTAAGTGCTAAGTTCGTTTTGCTGTTTTAGTTTTTTTTTTTTTCCAGCTTCTCCCCCAATAATACATACTAATTTCCTTTTTTAATTTTAGAATTTAAATTCAGTTTGCAGGGATTTCGATCTAGAGGTTCCTCGTCCTTTCCGCTATGTATTACTCCTCTCCAGTCTCTCCTCCTTAGCTCTAGCTATAAACTTGAGTTCACTGCATATTAATCAGCTGAAAGAAGTCTCCTTATTAGTAATAAAGTTAACATTTATTTAAAAAAATATGCGAAAAAGACTAGATATTCGTCAGTCCGGATTAATATTTACAGAAATATTTATTAATAAATTTAACCTATATATAGGTGCTGTTTGGCTCAACTTAAAATAAGTTCTTTTGGACTTATTTTTGGGTAAAAATTTTATATTTTGATAATTTTTTTATACAAGTATTTAATGTATATTCGAGATTTCATAAATTGTAAAAAAAAGAAGTTTTTTTTTTCAGAAAAAAATAAAAATCTTAACTTATTTTTTAAAATAATTTAACCAATTTTCTGAAAAATTAACTCACCCAAACACCCCAAGATCAAAATAATGTACTGGCTTCTTCTGGTTATAGCTGTACGGTTCTGTTTCCGCATGACTTAAGAATATAGATTGTTGATCATTGTAATCCTCGTTTCAATAAAAAGAAGAAAACCTCTAGAAATACTTCGAATACATATAAGCAATGTGAAGACTTAACTAGTACAATAGTTTTGATACAATTTCTGTTACAAACTTAATCGAAATACAACAAATATTTGATAAATTAATAATTTACGATAAATCATGAATGTGATCTAGTACGTACGCATAAAAATGACATGGCAATAAGCCTGGATGCTGCCCATGTGTCCAGATTAGGCACCTGTTGAAATTTAAAACCAAACAAAAAAACAATGTTTATTTTGTCTGACCTTAATATCATCTATCGGTTCGATGTGGATCTGACGATTATGCTAGAAAAAAACTCAAACTCAACGTACTCAGTATATCCCGCAAGGCTGTTTTCGGTTTTTTTTTTGATCCCCGGCAGGAGTCGAACCCATGACCTCTCGGTTCATGGATTAGGCACTTAACCACTGTGCCAACTCAACCCCTTTGACGACTATGCTAGCGGTCCATTAATAAGTGTCGACCTGACTAAGCTAGAGGTTCATTAAGTTTTCAGTATAGTGAAAAAATACCAGCTCAAATTTAATTAGTTTCTTAGAATACATGATCATTCGACATACGGTCAGATATATGGAACTACAACGACATGTTTCATCGTCAAGTTTTCAGGAAACTGCGCGAATTCAATTTCACTGATTTTTTCAAATGAAATCACAGTCTGAGACTGATCAGCATACAGTATTAAAGAACAATGTCGGTACCGAAAGAAATGAGCATAAAAAATATTCAAAGATCAACCTTTTCATCTTTTCACACTTAAAATCGTATTGGCATAGGTACTACCCAGATAGACATAAATTAAAATACGCGTAGTAGGTAAGCCCTGATAATAAAGAACAGGGAAATTAAAAAAATTCTGAAACATATCATTTACCTCTGTTTTGGCAGATAGGCTTGTTAGGTTAGGAGATTTACACAATTTAAGATTCATAAATAACCAATATTGAGCATACACACATAATCGATTAGTTAACAAGATCCACCAAAACACGGTCAAACACTATTCAACTACCTCTATCACCAATAAATAAAAGCAAAACAAGAACACCAAACAATATTTAACGTGGAAACACACACGCCCCAGCTCGTATTATTAATCAAAACAATTATCAATAATACATCCAAACAATAACACCTTAACGGTGTCCCAAACCCAATACTTGAGCCAACAATGCTCAAGTATTTCCCAAACAATACCTAAGACTACATCTCTTAAGTATTCACACATATCAAAACATAATATGACTATGTATATATAGTCATTCAAAACTTAGCCACCAAGACTTACCATACTTGTTCTACAAGTATTACCATACTTGTTCTACAACCTTTCAATTCTTGGCACCTAACAATCCAACTTAGTGATTAAGACTTACCATATATAATAATTGTCTACACTTACAATTATTATCTTACCCATATATATATATTGAACCACCCAAACCCATAACATCATATTGGGTTGAAACCTAACAATCATCCCCTTCAACCCAATACCCATATCGGATTGAATGGTAACCATCAGCGACATCGACGTCCATTCGCCAATGCCTCCCCTCGAACAAGAATCCCCTCCTCTTGCTCTTCCAATCTTTGAGTGTCGCTAAAACCTATTTAGTGAACTCCAAACCACCGTTCTTCACCATAACGATGTATCCATCTAAAAAATCACGTGCATCAACCACCACGAGTGCTCTTCCACATGTTGAGTCACCCGATCCTTGCTTTCACAATCCTTCGGCCTCCTGAAGAACATCCGTAGTATCACCGAAATAGTTCAGCTGGTTGATCAAGCCATTGAAACAATTGCGATGACCTCTTTTATCTTCTTCCATCTCGAGTCTGAACACAAGATTGATCCACGGTGCAAGCCAACCGCTAAATCGCACGTAACTTTGTCTCTACCCGCTTTAGTAGCAATCTCCTTGTCAGCAAATCTTTCATCATGCTGTGCCATACCAATTAATCCTCGAACTTTCCCTCAACCTCATCCATCACGAACCCGAACCTTGGCTCTGATACCATTTGTTAGGTTAGGGGACTTACACAATCCGAGATTCAAAAACAACCAATACAGAGCACACACACCCAATCGATTAGTTAACAAGATCCACCAAAGCACGATCAAACACTATTAAAGTATTACTTCTACTTCTACCACCAATAAGTAAAAGTAAAACAAGAACACCAAACAATATTTGACGTGGAAACACCCACGCCCCAACTCGTATTATTAATCAAAACAATTATCAATAATACATCCAAACAATAACACCTTAAAGGTGTCCCAAACCTGATAATTGAGCAAACAATGCTCAAGCATCTCCCAAACAATACCTAAGACTACATCTCTTAAGTATTCACACATATCAAAACATAATATGACTATGTATATATAGTCATCCAAAACTTAGCCACCAAGACTTACCATACTTGTTCTACAAGTCTTACCGTACTTGTTCTACAAGCCTTTCAATTCTTGGCACCTAACAACCCAACTTAGTGATCAAGACATACCATATATAATAGTTGTCTACACATAAAATTATTATCTTACCCATATATATATATTGAACCACCCAAGCCCAGAACATCATATTGGGTTGAAACCCAACAAGGCTTACATTACACATTTAATCGTGGATTTTGATTAGTGATATTGTCACCAACTACGAAATCAGAATTTCAATACAGTCCTTGAAATTTATAATAGATTTAAGTTTAGGTTAGTTTTTACATGATTCCGCCCGTTCTAGCATAACCTTAATGTTGGAAAATCAACATATTGATTATCCATAATATTTTGGAGAATTCTACAAATTTCTAAGATTCATGTACTGTAAATTTCAATGTATTTAGTAAGAGTCATACATGTATCTGTTTTAATGTTCTTAATGTCTTATATCTAGATTCATCTGAGCCTATCTATATAAAGGCTGATTGTTAAGATGTAATTATTCAAGAAAATCCATTTGAATCAAATTCAAATATATTCCAGAAATATTCTCTACCATATTGCAATTAAACATTTGGTATCAGCGGTGAAGATTATGAGTTCTGGGCAGTTAAAATGAGAACTATTTTCAGGTCTCTTAATCAATGGGAGATCGTAGAGAAGGGATACAAAGAACCTTTTGGTGGTGCCGTTCTCACTGATGTAGAAAAAAACTCTAAAGACAAATAGATCCTAGTGCTTTGGCAATAATTCAAAAAGCTGTAACAAAAGCCATATTTCCAAGAATAATGAGAGCCAATACAGCAAAGGAGGCTTGCGATATCCTTCAAGGAGAATATCAAGGAGACACGAAGGTAAGAACTATTAAACTCCAGACTTTAAGAAGAGAATTAGAAAACACAAAAATGAAAGATGATGTAACTCTTAATGATTTTTTTACAAGATTCTTTGAGTTAATAAATCAAATGAAATCATTTGGAGAAGATATTACTGATAAAAGACAGGTGGAGAAAATTCTAGTTTGTCTTCCAGAATAGTTTAACACTATCGTTTCGATAATTGAAGAAACCAAGGATCAGGCAACTCTAACTGTTCAAGAACTCATGGGATCTTTAAAATCATTTGAGCAAAGGACATCTCGACAATCCAAAAAAACTGTTGAGGCATCTTTTCAATCCAAGCTAAATATTTCAAATCCAAAGCAAGGAGAAAATTCAGCTAATAATCAATTTCGTGGAGGCAGAAATTTGAGAAGTAATTTTTGATATTTTAGAAATGGAAGAAGTAAAACCAGACAAGATTTTAATAGATCAAATTCTTCTTTACATTGCACTATTTGCAACAGATCCAACCACTCAAATAAAGACTGTTGGTTCAAAGGCAAGCCAAAATATGATAAATGTCATCGATTTGGTCATCTATCCAATGACTGCAGAACACGAGATGTTCAGCAAGCAAACCAGATTCATTTTCAGAAACATAATGAAGATACTCATTAAACTTTCTATACATGTCAAAGTACAACTCACCAAAAAAATAAAAGATGGCTCCTGGACAGTGGCTGTAGTAATCACATGTCCCCAGAGAAAAGAAATTTTCTGCAACATTGATTCAAGTATTAACACTCCAGTAAAACTTGGCAATGGAGAACTTGTCGAATCAAAAGGTATAGGCTCTATTTCAATCCAAACTGAGCATGGAACTTGTCATATTCAAAATGTTCTTCTTGTTCCAAGTTTACATGAATTTACTTAGTTTGGGTCAATTATTGGAAAATGGATATAAATTGGAGTTTGATAACAATATGTGCAATATTTAGGACAAAAAAGACAAGACGCAGATTATGACAACAATTGAGATGAAAAATAGAACTTTTTCTCTCTATGTCAATAATGCTTCAGTTTTACAAGAAACAACATTTAATCAACCTGTTTCAAGTCTCTGACATAAAAGACTTGGTCATGTGAATTTTCAAAGCCTCACGGTTCTCCACAATCAAATAATGGTGCACGGGCTGCCTTACATTGAAGAAATAAAAAATATTTATGAAGGATGTGCGTTTGGAAAACAACATCGAAAATCATTTCCTAAACGTGGAGAGCAAAAGCTAAGTTGGAGTTGGTGCATGTTGATGTGTGCGGGCCAATGGAAAATCCATCTCATGCTCAAAACAGGTACTTTATATTATTTATTGATGATCTTACACGAATGACTTGGGTTTATTTTATGAGACAAAAATTAGAAGTGTTCTCTATATTTAAAAAATTCAAAAGTCTCGTGGAGAAACAAAGTGGTTGCCTTATAAAAACATTGAGAAGTGATAACGGCACAGAATACTCATCCAAAGAATTTCTGAAATTTTGTGAATATGAAGAAATATAACGACAACTCACTGTTCGATACATGCCTTAAAAAAATGGCGTCTCTGAACGCAAAAAATCAAACAATTGTGGAGATGGCAAAATCAATGATGCATGAGAATCCAGATTTTGTAGATAATGGTTCAAATCCATCAACACCAACACAAGGTCAATCAAGTCCAAGACTATCATCTCCTAACTCAAGTCCAAAAAGGTACAGGTCCTTAAAATATGACATTTATCCAGCTTGTAACTATTGTTCAATTGCACCAGAAAATTTTGAACAAGCATACAAAGAAGATATTTGGAGAAAAGCAATGGAAGAAGAAATTCAAGTGATTGAAAAAAACCAGACATGGGAACTTGTTGATAGGCCAAAAGATAAAGATGTTGTAGGTGTAAAATGGATTTATAAGGTGAAACATAATCCTGATGGCTCAATACAACGAAATAAGGCAAGACTTGTCGCAAAAGGCTATTCACAACATCCAGAGATTGATTTTAATGAGACATTCGCTCCGGTATCTCGGTTAGACTCCATTCGAACATTAATCGCATTTGCTTCTAGGATGGGCTGGAAATTATTTCAGTTATATGTACAATCAGCTTTTCTCAATGGCAAGTTAAAGGTGGAAGTATATGTTAATCAACCACAGGGGTTTGTTATTGAAGGAATGGAACATAAGGTATACAGGCTCAAGAAAGCATTATACGGTCTAAAACAAGCACCCGTGCTTGGTACAGCGAAATAAATAGCTTTTTGATTAAATCTGGTTTTGTAAGAAGCAGGAGTGAACCAACCTTGTTTGTAAAATGCTAAGGTACCGATATTCTAATTGTTATTCTATATGTTGATGATTTAATTTTTACGGGAAGTTGTAAAAATATGA
Source organism: Saposhnikovia divaricata (assembly GCA_036435485.1). Classification (NCBI taxonomy): domain Eukaryota; kingdom Viridiplantae; phylum Streptophyta; class Magnoliopsida; order Apiales; family Apiaceae; genus Saposhnikovia; species Saposhnikovia divaricata. The sequence goes on from CM071597.1 coordinate 192,151,592, forward strand.
TTGAAGCATTCAAGGGTGATATGACTAGAAAATACGAGATGAGTGACATGGGTCTGCTACGACATTTTCTTGGCATGGAAATTTATCAAGATGAGGAGAAAGTGTTTATTTGCCAAAAGAATTATGCTGAAAAAATATTCAAGTTTTTTGGAATGTTTGGATGTAATCCAATTTCCACACCACTCATTCTGAGGGAGAAATTGCATGAAGAAGATGGTGGAAAAATGGTGGATTCTACTTATTATCGAAGTCTCATTTTGAGAAGCTATTTTATCTTTGTACAACAAGACCAGATCTTATGTTTGATGCAAGTCTTCTTTCAAGGTTCATGCAAAATCCAACTCACATACATCTTGGAGCTGCAAAACATGTTCTTCGCTACACTCAAGGAACAATGGACTATGGATTATGTTATCAGAAAAATAAAGAAGTTGAATTGATCGGTTATAGTGATAGTGATCTTGGAGGATGTAAAGATGATCTGAAAAGTACATCAGGCTATTGTTTCTCACTTGGATCAAGAGTGTTTTCATGGCAATCTAAGAAACAAGAAACTGTTGCTCAATTCACGGCTGAAGTTGAATATGTATCAGCAGCAGTAGCCACTTCTCAAGTAATCTGGCTTAGAAAAATATTCATGGATTTTGGTTTAGAACAACAAAATGAAACTCCGATTTACTGTGACAACAAATCAGCAATTGATATGGCTCAAAATCAAATTAACAATAGTAGGACCAGACATATTGCACTTAAACATCATTTTATTCGGGATGCAGTTGAAGATGGTGAAATAAAGCTACTTTTGTCCATCTGAAGATCAAATAACAAACATATTCATTACAATTTTACCAAAGCAAAGGCATCAGCAATTAAGGAAGCTCTTGGAATCCATCAATACGTTAAGGGATAGAATGTTGAAAATTAACGTATTGATTATCCATAACATGCTGAGAATTCTACAAATTTATAAGATTCATGTACTAACAAGTTCAATGTACTTAGTAAGAGTCATACATGTATTTGTTTCAATGTTCTTAATGTCTTGTATCTAGATTCATCTAAGCCTATCTATATAAAACCTAATTGTTAAGATGTAATTATTCAAAAAAACTCATTTAAATCAAATACAAATATATTCCAAAAATATTCTCTACCATATTGCAATTAAACTATTAATCGTACTTCAATCAGCAGGTCTCCGGCTCTCCGCCAATATTCGAGATGAGACAATCTATTATAATTCAGTGTCATTTTACTATGCAGAAAAATGTAAATATAACTTCGATCAACTTGGCCATTTAAAATCAATTTCTTTTGCCATATAATACACAGAGACGCCTATGTAATTAGGATCCTACTCGCTTGTCGCCCCCACCATGTATCTTACCAACCTGAATGATTACAACTTTAAATGATCATATAGTATAAAATAGACAAACCTAACAGCCTAGCTATCTATGATCGGTAAGCTTCTTTATAGAACCATTTTAATATTAGAAATTAAAAACTATGTAATATATTATATTTTTTTATAATATTTTTATTATTATCGATTATTTTTGGCGCAAATACTTTTCTAAAACATAATATAATAGTGAAATACAAGTTTATGTGATTTTTTTTATATTTTTAAAAAATTATGTATTTAAGTAAAATAATTATTTGTAAAACACCTATTCTCTCCTTGAAACTTAATTCTCTCGTTGAAACTTAATTCTTGGTATGTTTGGCATAAGGACTTATGGACATATTTTCGGGTAAAAATTTTATATTTTGAATTTTTTTTTAATACAAGTATTTAATGTATGTTTGATATTCAATAAGTTGCAAAAATAAGTTGGAAAATAAGTTGGAAAGTTAGGAATCTTAACTTTCAACTTAAAATAAGTTGACTTATTCTGAAAAATAAGTTCTCCCAAATATCTTCATAGATTTTTCGTGATAGTTACTTAGAGCATCTCCAAGGGTGTAAAACCCTTAGCAAAATTATCTACATGTAGTGGCACTATTTAGATAATATGTAAAAATTTGAGCACTCCAATCATTAATCCCTTAGCAAACAAATATAGATAATGATATTTGGTGAGCTATATTTGTTGAATCAATAAAACTTTTATGTATAATTTTACATGACCATAATTATAGATAATTCCCTTGGAGCAAACATGTTCACCCTTAGCAAAAAAATTTTACATTATCACTATAGCTAATGATTATAGCTAAGCATTTTACATAATATCCTTGAAGATGCCCCTAGGGAGTTTTGTTATAGCATCTATAACTGCTTCCGGTTTTGGTGAACAACCGGTTCGGACCTCCACTTAATTTCACCCAAGTTTCAGGCCCCAACAGGAGGCTTGCATGACGGGCTAAAACTCAAAGTGAATGTTCCTGTGCGAATTTTTTCTTCTAGACTAATACGGTATTGATATTTTTTATTATATACTGCATAATACTCTATAATTATATTACGTGCTATAGCAAAACTTATATATCTAAATCTCAATCACTGAAGAAATTGATAGGTTTAAAATCACCCTGGGGTACTAACTTTGAGGTTAAAATAAAATACATACAAGACTGGATTATTATTGTTAATACAGGAGGTAATGTTATATTTTTACAAAATTGCCGCCTAAGCCACCTAATCTCACACAAGATCCGGTCAACCTCAGGGTTAGTATTCTCTAACCCAAAATCTGGGGATAAATGAGTTCTAAATTCTAATTTTATATAATGTTCTAATTTGAACCTTGCGCATGATCCCTATATAAATACAATAATACAAAAGCCATGCACACAGAAAATCAAATAAAATAAGGTATCTTAGACCAGTCCACATTGATTACGATCAATCTTGATTATTATTCTGATCAAAAGGGTTTATCAGTACCTCTCAAAGAACCGAAGGGCTGCTGCACTAATTTTCCTAGCTACTTAGATTATTACTACCATAATTAAAGGCATGCAGAGATATGTACATATATACTACTAAGTGTTGTTTCGTCCTTTTATTCGAAATATTCGATCATAAACCTTCCACTCACCATTACATTAGTACTGTACTTAAATTGGACGGTTCGGACGCGTAATAAAAAGAATGTCTGCGGTTTATTTAACTCTCAGCGGTTTGACAACCCTTACTTTACAGAGAAGATATAGGCCTACATTATCATATCAACCTTTACACAGACGACCTAACATTTATACTTGAGTCTATGAGCATTTTAAGAATCATTGCATGCAGTTAATGGCAACAATATAAAAAGGATGCCTCCATGGTATAAGGAGCAAAGCCAAGAACACAAGTTGCATGGTTTCTCTTTTCTCTTTTTTTTTTAAAGGTACTTGCATGGTTTCGATTATTCTATAATCTCAATTAAATAATACTCCCTCTGTCTCATAAAACTCTTCTCACTTTCCTTTTCGGGACATTCAAAATACTCTTCCCCTTTCTATTTTAGGCCATAAAATAACTATATTCTATACCCACTACTCCACCCACTACTCATTAAATAATATAAAATATCCACTATTCCACCCACTAACCCTTAAAAACAATATTCAATACCCATTATTCCTCTACTACTCTTTAAAAAAACCATTTTTTCTTAAAACTCGTGTTTTTCCCCAAATGAAAAGAACATTTCGAGACGGAGGGAGTAAATGATAAACTGATCACAAAATGCAGTGGTCCAGTGGACCAAAAGTTTGTTATGTTTTAAAATGTAAGCAAACAAATGATCAAAGAGAACTACAGACAAACTGGAGATAACTTTACAAGAGCGAATCATTGAAAGTCAGTTTGTTTTTTTTAAAGATTACTAGGAAAATCAAAGTAAGATATATTAATAATTGTTGTGCAAAAAATTCACACGACACCCCGAGAAAGCCTCGTTGGAATAACCGAAATTATCCTTGGTTTTCGGATAATTAACAAACCGAACAGCTGTACCAAAACAGGGTAGCTGAACCTAATAATAGTATTTTGTGTTTTTTGGGCTGAGTTAGCAAGTTCACCGGACAATAATGGGAAAAATCCGGCCAAGTATGTCCAGGGATGTATTACTTAGGGTACACGTGCCTTGTGTATTAGAAAAGTAAAAAACCGAACCCCTTGCTAATTGCCTACATATCCTATTTATAGGAATCAAGCCCTAATGTAGTTCTTTTAGGTTAGGAATCATTTCCTTGTCCATTAAGCCACGAAATTGATAGAATTTAATCCTCCCTCCAGTGTTTATCTCGAAGTATTTATGTAGAAATATGACTTTTCCTTAAATCAGCTAGCCCCTTAGTAGAGTCCTATTCGAAGTAGAACTCCCAAATCCTACTCATATGAGAACTCCATGTACATATCGACATATATCACAAATATCCAATATTTATCATATTAGAAACGTGTATCTCCATAAAATAAACTGTTAAAAGGACTCAATTTACGCCTCCTAAAACCTAGGAGGTAATCCTTATCCATTCGATCCTGCAGAGGTGGAACCTGTGAGCCCACCTGCACCTACACAGCTTCCCAAAAAAGCGAACCTCTACCTCCAGAGCTTCCCTCTAGAGGTACACCTCTTTTCTTCCAGCAACCTTGTTCCTACCTTTTAAACACCCTACCAGGCCTCCAACATCCATGGGCCCAAAACTAAGCCCATTACAAATTTTTGGGCACAACAACTACCCCCCAGGTTCCTTGTAGCTATAAAATACACAAGGAACCTTGCTACCCCTTCTCAGATTCAGCTTCACTTTTTATGTCCAGCTCCAGCATATCATCTTAACATCTCATATATTTCGCAATAACCTTGCCATAATTAAGCCAGTAAAACCTTTCCAAAGATTCCATGATTTCCTTTTAAATTAAAACCTAAGCTACTCCCATTATTAAAGAATTTAGAAAATCAAAACAAATTTTTTCCAAACCCAGGTTCCTCTAATTTAACTCCTTCCAGGAAATACTTTCTTCTCAATAATTCTTTCTAAAAAGATAAATATTTTAACACTTTAAATAAATATCCCAGAATTAATCTTGAAAAAACAACCTCTCCAATTAAAATTATACCGGGACTTTCATTTCCTTCTTCAAAAGCCGTGTCCTATACCAATTCAGCTTCCTATCGGTACATATTCCAATGCAACCATTACTCCTACCCGAACATAATTCATTTTCACACGTCACAATCTCTCTTCCTTTACTCTACATATTTTCTATACATATATCAACACCAGTCCATCCCCTTTTCTTTTTTCTTTTACCACAAACACATACTCTCTTCCTCTCCCACCGGTTCATCTTCCAAAGAGAAGCTCTACTCCGGCGAACCATCCCGGCGATACTCTCCGACTCCAGCCACTTTAATCCTTCCAACTATCATCCAGGTATAATCCCTTTTTACTCCTTTCAATGAACTGATTTACTGCTGTGTTCTTAATTGCATGCCTTAATTTGATTCCGATCTAAACTTGTACATGTATATTTAGACACACACTTTCACCATATTACACGAATCATCTTGTTATATTATTTGCCTTCTAATTGATCTTTAGACCAAGTATTATCCTTCCACAACTATGATATTTTTTCTAGAAACCAAAACCCTAAAACCCTAATTGTACTGATTTTCACTCGAAAACCCATCAGTGTTATATGTTTTTGTAAAAATCCATGTGTAATTCTCCTTTTTCCAGAAACCAATGATTGTTTGTTGTTATAATGCATGTACCAATCCTTGTTTTTAATTAAATATGAATAAGTAATGTGTGCATTATATACGAATACCCAATTTAAGAAGAATAGTATAGATTCCTTGATAGGCGTACCTGTGCCTAGCTAGCTGTTTAGGCGAACCTGGCCTTTCATTCGCTCCTGGCCGTTTGTATGTGCTTATCCGCACACACCTGTTAAAACACCTCACTTGGGAAACTCGCTGATCACCTACTCATCTTGCTTCACTTTGTGCAGATGTCTGGTGGATCAGATGCAGCTAGCTCCCAGCATTCTACCTCTGAGGAGATGGCCCACTCCCCAGAACTTCCTAACACAGTCCAGCTTCCCCTTGACCCAATTTCTAGAACCAACCCATCTTTCACCGTAAGTGCCAGGACTCGTTCCAAGGTCAAACTAATAGATCATTCAAAAACTCATTTATCAAACACCAACCTTTTCACTCACAATATCAGGGACACTCGACCAGCTATCCTTGTATCCTCCTCAGATGAACAAATGTCACTAGAATCCACAACACCAAACCTTCTTCTTACTGCAGATGAAGCTTCCTCTGCAAAAGCTACCCCTTCACATACGACCTCAACAGCTCCTCTTAGAACTGATTCTGTAACAGGTGAATTAGAAAACAATACCTTTGAAAAACCTCCTGCCACCCTATCTTGTGAAAATTTGAGTAGCTCCATGACTGCCCCCTTATTAAAGAAGCTGACACAATCACACCACATAGGTTGTTCTTTAGTCATCCCCTCTCCTGAAGAGAGATGTCACAAATTCGATATGTTTGAACCAGGCCAGCTTCTACCTAAAGCTGTTTTGTCAGCCCAATTTTTTAGATTGGGATTATCTCTGCCTTTACACCCCTTTATCCAAGAGGTTCTCGAATTCTTTGATTTAGCTCATATCCAACTCACCATCAACTCATATCGCATGGCGATGTGTATGTATATCCTTTACCATACCAGATTCAACAAGACTCTTTCTGCTCGAGAGCTGGGATATTTTTACCAGCTTAAACAAACTGGCAAGGACTCAGGTTTCTTTTATCTATCCGCCTGGAGTGTCCATGAAGGCCAATGTTTCAGAAGCTGCAAGAGAGGGATGAGTGGCTGGCTCAAACAGTTCCTTTACTGTTATGACTGCCCTCAATTAAGAATTGATTTTAACCTATCTGTGAAAGTACCTGCAAAATCCTCTTTAAGAGGTCGAACCCTAGAGCGTGCTGTAGAGGCGCTAAGTTTGTCAGCTGGGCTAGGGAACGGCCTTAGTTTGCTAACCCGTGACAACCTCATGAGTTGTAATTTCATTCCTGGGAGAGGTACCCCTATTCCAACCAGCTGAAATTGTTTTCCTTCCTTACACCATGCTCATCAATAATATAGGCATATACTTACGATAATTTTAAGTATTTTTGATTGATGATTTGCTCACCAATTTCCATATTGTTTAATCTTTGCAGAAATGGCTTCAGGAATTCCCTCTTTTATCAAGAAAACAACCAAATACGAAGAGATGTTTACTGATGACGAAGATGACAAGGTCACCCCTATTGCAGCTACTCCTATCTCGAAGATTAAAGTTCCATCTCCTAATGTAGAAAAATCATCCACCTCTTCAAAAAGAAAGTTACCACCTCCTCTCCCTGAAGCACCTCGAGCTTCTGCCTCTGCTTCTCGCTCTGCTAAAAAGGCTAAGACATCTCCTTCCCTGGACCTCGGAAATTCTGGTCCCCATATGCAGTATTTCTTTGAGATGGCAGGAAACCAGATCCCTGAGGAGGCCATAGCTGTTTGGGACAAATTGTCACTAGCTGAGGGTGCACGAGCTGCTCTTCATGCCAATGCCCAGAGTTTGTTTCATTATCTTAAGCATGGGGAGAAGATTGTGGAGACAGCTCGAGGTGACCAAAGGCTTGCTGAGGAGGTGAAATAGCTTAAACAATCTATCAAAGCCAAGGATGATGAGAAGAAGAAGTATATGGATGCCAATAAGAAGCTCAAGTCTGCTGAAACCAAGTTGATAAAGGAACGTGACCAGCTGGCCAATTCGGTTGCTGCTCTTGATGCAGAGAAAGAGGAGTTGGTTTCTTCTCACGCCAAGGAAATTCATGAGCTAGAGCTAAAAATGGAAGCTATGAATGTTAAGCTAGCTGAGGAAAGGTCCGTTCAAAAGGAGAAGAGGAAGGAAGCCTATGGTATAGGCTATAATGCGGCCATCAATGACTATATCGAATCCACCTACCTCTGATTCCCCGATCTAGACTGGTCTCAGCTAGGCGAAGATGCTGTGAAAGCTGTGGAGGACATCAAGAAGAGGGAAGCTGCTGCAGCTAAGGTGGACTTCATTGATCCAGCTGATGTGGAGAAAGAGGTGGAGGTTCCCTCGGAAGATCCAGCTGAAGCTAAAGCAGACGCCTCTAACACAGCTACCCCTGTTCCTCCTACTCCAAGGGTTGAGGTATCTCCTAACACCCCTACTCCTTAACTCCTTGAAATTAAAAACCTTGCCTACCCCTGCGTGGGTCTAAACTTTTGAATTACTTTTCATGGCCTTGGTGGCTATTAACTTTGGATTTCTATGAGGTCGTGGGCTCCTCGTATTGCCTCACAAGTTGTATTCCATAACTTTTGCTTCCCTTAATTATGCATCTTGTTTTTTCGTACATTGCCATGTTATCCATATGAGGTTGCCAAATAAAAACATTCCAGTGATAAGGCGCATACCTAAACCAGGATGCAAGTCTTTCATTCATAACCAAGTAAAAATGTCAAACTCATCACAAACGTATGCCAACATAAATACCTATCTTAACATTTCCTGTTAAGTAATTGTTTCCATTTAGAGTTAAAAGAGAACAACCCAGGTGTATTGATTTGTTTAAAACCATCCGAGGTGATCCCTGTTTCTGAAATCCACCTAATACGTATATCATGAAGCTTCCCTTAACATGATTTAATACGTTTGCTGGTCATATTCATTATCCAGCCAATCCTTTTTCCAAGTATGAGGTATCCTGTTTAATCCGTCATAAGACCCTTATGAATGATTATCAAGATATATGTGCAAAATTCCAAAGTAAGGTAGAGCTTCCCATTTGCTCGCACCTTGCCTTTCCGCGTAAAGAGTGATCACATGGCCAATGCCTCGGTTCCCATACGACTTTGTTTTTTTTTATAAAAAGAATGCATAAAACCTTTTTCCAGAAATATGAACACAATGCGCCTCATATGTGAGCTTCGCTTTTTTAACCAGCTGAAGCTTATTGCCAATTTTTATGTAAGTTATTCCATTTCATGTAGCCTGAATTCTGGCTCCTACATGATACATTTTTTTTTCTTTGGCTCTTCATGCGCCCAGATTCCCTGGGATTCGCATGAACCTGATTGTATATTTCCAGAGCAGCTTCCGTACTGGAACCTCCTCATAGGTGGACCAGTTTTGCGAACCTCTTTCCATGAGGTTCCTCATGTACCATAATCCATTCCAAAATCCATTACCATAATCCATTCCAAAATCCATTACCATAATCCATTCCAAAATCCATATATATGTATTTTTATTCCAATTTTTGTTATACTCCAATTGCTTGGCTTCCTATATTCAGGAAATTTTTCGAAGGGGAGGTGGTATAACCTACTACCCCCCAAGTTCTTTAATCATGTTACCAACTATGATGGAGAACTTAAAACCACCTATTTACGCATATGTTCCCATACTAATTCCATAAAGTATATAAGGAACACAACATAATTCATAAGCAAAACATGTTATATATAAAAGAAAGCAACAAATTTATTGGCCTCATGGAAGCAAAAATTCATGATATTTCCTATCGGTGAGGTGTACATGCACTACCCCCCGAGCATAGCAAGACAAAATCAAATCATCTACTTGTCCTAAAGATGGCAGCTATAACTAATAAACTACCTTTATTAATCCTATACCTGAAAGAGGTCTACTTAAAAGCATTACCTGAAAAAAGCACCTACTGGTAATATTTCCTCAAATGTTCGGCATTCCATGCCCTAGGGATCAGCTTCCCATCCAAATCAGTCAAATGATAAGTACCTTCCCAAAGAACCGTCTTTATAAGGTAAGGTCCTTCCCAATTGGCACCAAACGCACCATGACCAGGTACCCTCATGTTGGGTAGCACCCTCCTTAAAACCAAATCACCCACCTTCAATGGGCGAGCTCGTACCTTCTTATCAAAATATTTCCGTGTACGCTGCTGGTATGCAGCCAGCTTCAGCTGTGAATTCATGCGCACATCTTCAACAAGATCCAGGTACAAGCGATGATTCACCTCATTATCCTCCGGATTATAATTTTCCCTCCTAAATGAGCCAGCTCCTATCTCAACAGGCACCATTGCCTCACACCCATATGCCAAAGTGAATGGAGATTCACCTGTTGTAGTTCTTGGAGTGGTATTATAAGACCATAATACCATTGGAAGCTCCTCCGGCCAGCTTCCCTTTCGCTCCTCCAGCTTGGTTTTTAGAGTGTGTTTTATTATCTTGTTTACAGCCTCCGTTTGACCATTGCTTTGGGGGTGGCAAACAGCTGAGAACCCATTTTGAATTCCAAGGTCTTCACACAAGCCTCGCATCTCCTTGCTGTCAAATTGCTTCCCATTGTCTGAGATGAGATTATAAGGTACTCCATACCTACAAACTATAGCTCGAAACACAAATTCCTTCAATTTTGTAGCAGTTATGGTAGCTAAAGGTTCCGCTTCAGCCCACTTTGTAAAGTAATCCACTGCAATGACTGTGTATTTTACTCCGCCTTTACCCTTGGGAAGCTCCCCAATTAGATCTATACCCCAAACCGCAAAAGGCCAAGGACTGGTGAGGGGTTTAAGGGGTACAGCTGGGTTGACACCTAATTTCGCGAACCTCTGACAGCGATCACATGCTCGAGTATACATGTGAGCATCTCTTTGCAAAGTCGGCCAATAATACCCTTGACGAAGTATTTTGTGTGCCAATGAGGTTCCCCCAGAATGGTTACCACAAATCCCCTCATGGATCTCCCTCATGATATACTCACATTCGTCTCCAGAAATACACCTTAACAAAGGCTTATTAAAACCCCTCTTATACAAAATTCCTTCATAGATCACATACCTTGCCGCTTTATATTTTAATTTCCGAGCTTCATCCTTATCTTCTGGCAAAACTCCCTTAGTGATGTACTCCACTATTGGAACCATCCAGTGATCCTCCACCGTAGTTTCCATATTCAAAATCTCAATTTTTGAAATACTCGGTTGACGCTGAACCTCAAGGGGAATGACTCCTAACAATGTAGCTTCCCTTTGAGAGCCTAGCTTAGCCAGCGCATCTGCATTCGCATTCTCTGACCTAGGAATCTGTTCTAGATTCACCTCCCTGAATCTCTTCACCAATTCCTGTGCATACCTCATGTACAAATCAGTACGAGGGCCTCGAGCCTGAAACCCTCCTTTAATATGCCAAACCACCAACATTGAATCACTAAAGACGGTCAAATTTTCCACCTTCATTTCTAAATCTAGCTTCAAACCGGAAATCAGAGCTTCGTACTCCGCGTCATTGTTAGTTGCGTAGATTGAAAAATGAATAGCACTCTGCAACTTGTGTCCTTCGGGGCTTACTAGCACTATGCCAGCTCCTGCTCCATTAGAGTTAACTGCCCCATCCACATACAAAGTCCACCACGGAGCACAATTTTCCACAGGTACCTTTGCAACAGGTAGCCCTCCAATAGCTAGCTCGCCAGAAGGTAGCTCACCAGTAGGTAGCTCACCAGCAGGTAGCTCACCAGCAGGTATACATTCGTTTCCACCTACCTCGAAGGATGGAGGAAATTCCAAGAGAAAATCAGCCAACGCTTGCCCTTTTATTGCAGACCTCGGCTTGTATTCAACATCAAACTGTCCTAATTCAATAGCCCACTTCATCAACCTTCCAGAAGCTTCTGGTTTATGTAACACTTGCCTTAGCGGGAAAGAAGTCCGTACCTCAACCTTATGAGACTGAAAGTAAGGTCGAAGCTTCCTTGAAGCAAGAATCAATGCATAAGCTAGCTTTTCCATGTTAGTGTATCGGGTTTCTGCATCCAGCAATCTTTTGCTTACATAGTACACCGGAAACTGCACCTTCCCTTCCTCTCGAACCAACACCGCACTAAAAGAATACTCAGAAACTGCTAGGTAGAGTATCAGGACCTCACCATCAACTGGTTTAGAAAGGAGCGGGGAACTACCCAGCTGTTCCTTTAGCTTCTCAAAAGCAGCTTCACATTCAGCTGTCCACTCAAAGTTCTTTCCTTTCTTAATTGCTGAAAAGAATTCCTTACACCTATCTGAAGATTTTGAGACGAACCTGTTCAGAGCTGCAACCCTTCCTGTTAACGACTGAACCTCCTTCACGCTCCTAGGTGACCTCATTTCCAACAACGCTTTAATCTTTGCAGGGTTAGCCTCAATACCCCGATGATTAACCATGAACCCGAGAAACTTCCCAGATTCGACCCCGAATACACATTTCTGAGGATTGAGCTTCATTCTATATTTCCTCAATATGTCCAACATTTCTGCCAAGTGCGAAACATGATCAGCTGCCTTTTTTGACTTTACCAACATGTCATCAACATATACTTCCATTGTTTTCCCAATTTGATTCTTAAACATCATGTTTACCAGACGCTGATACGTAGCTCCCGCGTTGATTAAACCAAAAGGCATCCCAATGTAGCAATACAACCCCCTATCTGTTATAAAGGAAGTATGCTCTTGGTCTGGGCCATACATAGGAATCTGATTATATCCTGAATATGCGTCCATAAAGCTCAGCAGGGCATGCCCAGCAGTTGCATCCACCAGCTGGTCAATACGAGGAAGCGGGAAGCTATCCTTTGGGCACGCTTTATTCAAGTCTGTAAAATCCACACAAGTACGCCATTTTCCATTGGGCTTTTTGACCAGCACTGGATTTGCCAACCACATGGGGTAAAAAGACTCCCTCACCAAACCAGCTGCCAATAATCTGTCCACCTCTTCTCTCAAAGCGGAAGCTCTTTCACCACCTATAGCCCTTCTTTTCTGCCTTACTGTTTTCGCTTCTGGATCAATATTAAGACGATGACACATTACCCTTGGGTCTATCCCAATCATGTCTGAATGATCCCAAGCAAACACGTCCACATTCTTTCTAAGGAAGCTCACCAGAGCTTCCCTCATATTCGGATCCAGCTGTTTTCCAACTTTCAGCTCCTTACTAGAATCAGTGTCATCTACCATAAAAGATATAGTGTCTCCTGCAGCACCAGCTTTTTCTTTGGATTCGGGCATCCTAGGATCCAAATCAATTTCCACCAGGTTCCCTTTATCATCCACCTGGGCAGATTCAGGTACCTCTTTCTGCGATTGCTCTAAGATTTCCACCTCATCGAAGTCACTGTCATTGACTTCTTCCAAGATGCCTTCAACAAAATCATCATTACCGTTTCCATTTTTCTGTTGAGGTGCCTCCAGCATAAGCACCTCCCTTCCAGTACCTTCCCCCAAAAACGAAGCTACATCCACGTAAGGGTCTTCATCTGGATGTTGCACAATCATAATTGTATTGCATGATTCTCTCTCACATACCCCTCATTTCCTTTGAGAGGACTCTTCAGCCGAAGTATTTGGAAGTCCAAGATAGCGGTAACAGTTGTCAGTTGTTCCGCCATCTACCAACAGCAAGTGTTTTGAAGCTTGCTCAGCAGTACGCAAGGCCTTACCGTAACATTCTCGTGAGTCTGACTGACATCCTCATAGGCATCCAATCCCATTAGGAGTTGGAGATTTCATTGAGAGATGGTAAATAGAAGTCACCACACGCATCTCCTTCAAGAAAGGCCTGCCCATGATAGCATTATAAGACATGTCTTCGTTCACAACCATAAACTCTGCAACCTGGGTTGCCACATAAGGTTCACTCCCCATCCTGATTGGGAGTTTCACACGTCCCACAATCTGAACTGGACCTCCAGTAAATCCATATAAATCGTTGTAAGAAGGAAACATTTCTTTATCCAGGAGACCCATTTTTTGGTAGGTATCGTAAGCTATTATGTTATAAGAGCTTCCATTGTCCACCAAAATTCGATGCACATTCATTCCCCCAATGGAGAACATGACCACCAGAGCATCATTATGTGGGTGATGCACATGCTTTGCATCTTCTTCAGTAAAAGTGATGTCTGCAGCTTCCCCCTTAAACAGCTTTGGGGGCCTTTCAGCCAGATGGAAGACATTAGTAAGGGGAGCTCCTTTAGCCTCCCGAGCAAAATTTTTCATAGAGTTCCTGCTTGTGCCTCAAATGTATGGACCTCCTATTATGGTACGGATACTATTCGCCCTTGCTGTACGATCAGGTACCATTTTTTCTGCCTCCTTTCTCTCTTTCTCATCTTTATACTTTTTCGCCTCTTGCGCCACAAACTCTGTAAGGTATCCCTTCCTAATTAAATCCTCAACATGATCCTTCAAGTGACGACAGTCAGCTGTCTCGTGTCCGTTTGCATCATGAAATGCACAGTATTTTCCTAGGTCCCTCCTCCCAGGTGGGCCGATACGGGTCGGCTTCCTGAACACTCCAGCTTTGTCCCCAACCTCAAACACGTGTTCAAGAGGTGCCGCCAATGGGGTATACTCTGAATATCTATTATAATTCTTCAAGGGTGGGGGCTTGTATTCCACAGACCTCCTTGAACCAGTTGCATTCACAGTTAGAGGTGTTGTCCTTTCCTTGCGACCAGCTTCCCTTTCCGTGGAAGCTGAAGCTCCATGATAGGAAGCACGCCTATCCACATTTCTTCTCCTGGGACTGTAGGACCTGCTCCTTTTTCTCCCATTCCAACCAGTTGGGTTGTTATCTTTCCTCAATTTAGCCATAGATTCCTCAACTACTTTATGAGCTTCAGCCCGTGCATAAAAATCAGCCAGCGTGACAGGCTCCTCCTTTTGAAGCTCTTTCCAGAAATCACTCCCAGGCCATATCCCAGCTATCAGAAAATTCTTATAGGTTTCATCGGTAGCCTTCCTCACTTTGGGCACTTCTCCCTTTGCTTGATATTTGCCAATGTGTTAGCAGGAGGTGCAAATGCCACAGTAGCCCGAAATTGAGTCACAAAAATTCACTCATTTATCTCCAGGAGCGAATTGAATTAGATGGCAGCCTCTTGAACCACTGATGAGCATTATCCCTTAGCGTAGCTGCCAACAGCCGGCATTTTGTGCGATCCCTGACTTGGTACACCTCCATCTCAGTACTAAAACGGCTGAGATATTCCACTGGGTCTGTGGTGCCATCAAACTTCAAATCTCCTACCCCCCTGTACCTAGGTGGAAGGGGTGAATCCCAGACCTTTTTAGTGAAAGGTGAAGCTACAGCTAGCCCTGATGTCGACCTCTTCTCAGCTTTAATTTTTTCCAGAGCTTTCCTCAAATCAGCCACCTTATAATTTGCATCCTCTCCGTCTGAGAGGTATTCCTCACTCTCATCTGTGTCTTCATTCGAGTCTCCATTCTGTTTGTGAGCTGAACTGTCTCGGGAGCTGGAGCTGCCTTCACTCCCGACAGCTGATTGGAGCTTGGTGGACCTAGACCTCCTGTCATGAGCCCGCTCTTCCTCTCTAGATTTTTCCTTCCTATAGCTCTTAGAACCCCTCGACTGAGACTTGTCAAGGTTGTCATTTCCATCCACCTTTTCTTTCGTTCCATCCAACACATGCCGTAAATCTTTACTATTGAGCTTCTTCCCAACACGATCAAATACGCTCACACTCCTAGTTGGGGAATCCAAAGGACCTTCCTTCCGATCAACATTTTCTCGATCCGTTTCAACATCAGAAAAATTATTTTTTCGAGCTTCTTGTTCAGGCTCTTCTTCACTCCCAAATTCCAAATTTCTCGGTGTCACTTCACGACGTCTAAAACGCCTTTCCGAGGACCTATGTTTTCTTTGTCCTTTCTTTTTCCGCGATGATTTCCTTTCCAACTGGTCAATCCTACCATCCATAGCTTGAAGATGGTTGAGGATATCCTTAGCAGTTACTTCACCATCAGGATTGGCCTTATGCCTACCATCCTCGCCGCTCGGCGTTCGAACAAGTTCAGAATTTTCCGACATTGATTTAAGAGAGAAACGCCTTCCTTCTAGCGCCAAAAATGTTGTGCAAAAAATTCACACGACACCCCGAGAAAGCCTCGCTGGAATAACCGAAATTATCCTTGGTTTTCGGATAATTAACAAACCGAACAGCTGTACCAAAACAGGGCAGCTGAACCTAATAATAGTATTTTGTGTTTTTTGGGCTGAGTTAGCAAGTTCACAAGACAATAATGGCAAAAATTTGGCCAAGTATGTCCAGAGATGTATTACTTAGGGTACACGTGCCTTGTGTATTAGAAAAGTAAAAAACCGAACCCCTTGCTAATTGCCTACATATCCTATTTATAGGAATCAAGCCCTAATGTAGTTCTTTTAGGTTAGGAATCCTTTCCTTGTCCATTAAATCACGAAATTGATAGAATTTAATCCTCCCTCCAGTGTTTATCTCGAAGTATTTATGTACAAATATGACTTTTCCTTAAATCAGCTAGCCCCTTATTAGAGTCCTATTCGAAGTAGAACTCCCAAATCCTACTCATATGAGAACTCCATGTACATATCGACATATATCACAAATATCCAATATTTATCATATTAGAAACGTGTATCTCCATAAAATAAACTGTTAAAAGGACTCAATTTACGCCTCCTAAAACCTAGGAGGTAATCCTTATCCATTCGATCCTGCAGAGGTGGAACCTGTGAGCCCACCTGCACCTACACAGCTTCCCAAAAAAGCGAACCTCCACCTCCAGAGCTTCCCTCTAGAGGTACACCTCTTTTCTTCCAGCAACCTTGTTCCTACCTTTTAAACACCCTACCAGGCCTCCAACATCCATGGTAGAGATGTTCAAAAAGCCTGAAGCCCGAAGCCCGGCCCGATCCGGCCCGAAAAAAGCCCGAAAAGCCCGGCCCGAAAAAAGCCCGGCCCGGTTCAGCCCGACCCGGAGGCCTAAAATGGGCCCTCTATTTTTCACGAAGCCCGGCCTGGCCCGAAGCCCGAAAAGCCCGGTTAAAAGCCCGGGCTTTTAAAAAGCCCGGATAAAACCCGGGCTTTTAAAAAGCCCGGATAAAGCCCGGTCTGAAGCCCGGTCAAAGCCCGGCCCGGATAAAGCCCGGCCCGAAGCCCAGATAAAGCCCGGATAAAGCCCGGATAAAATTTTTATTTTATTAATTTAACTTATAATCTTCAACCAAATTAATTTTTTATTTTTTGAAAATTTGGGAATATCATTTAATTAGATATATCTTGACATCTGTACGGTTGGATCGTCGAGAAATATTTTTAAAAATATAGAAACAGTAATCTGGGATGAAACACTAGTTAGGAGTACTAGACAATATAGTAATGTTCTATTAAGATCTCCAACCAAATTAATTTTTTATTTTTTGAAAATTTGGTTATATCGTTTAATTAGATATATCTTATCATCCGTACGGTTGGATCGTCGAGAAATATTTTTAAAAATATAGAAACAATAATCTGGGATGAAGCACTAGTTACGAGTACTAGACAATATAGTAGTGTTCCATTAAGATCTTCAACCAAATTAATTTTTTATTTTTTGAAAGTTTGGGAATATCATTTAATTAGATATATCTTGACATCTGTACGGTTGGATCGTCCAGAAATATTTTTAAAAATATAGAAACAATAATCTGGGATGAAGCACAAGTTACGAGTACTAGACAATATAGTAGTGTTCTATTAAGATCTTCAACCAAATTAATTTTTTATTTTTTGAAAATTTGGGAATATCATTTAATTAGATATATCTTGACATCCGTACGGTTGGATCGTCGAGAAATATTTTTAAAAATATAGAAACAATAATCTGGGATGAGCACTAGTTACGAGTACTAGACAATATAGTAATGTTCTATTAAGATCTCCAACCAAATTAATTTTTTATTTTTTGAAAATTTGGTTATATCATTTAATTAGATATATCTTATCATCCGTACGGTTGGATCGTCGAGAAATATTTTTAAAAATATAGAAACAATAATCTGGGATGAAGCACTAGTTACGAGTACTAGACAATATAGTAGTGTTCTATTAAGATCTTCAACCAAATTAATTTTTTATTTTTTGAAAATTTGATTATATCATTTAATTAGATATATCTTGACATCCGTACGGTTGGATCGTCGAGAAATATTTTTACAAATATAGAAACAATAATCTGGGATGAGCACTAGTTACGAGTACTAGACAATATAGTAATGTTCTATTAAGATCTCCAACCAAATTAATTTTTTATTTTTTGAAAATTTGGTTATATCATTTAATTAGATATATCTTATCATCCGTACGGTTGGATCGTCGAGAAATATTTTTAAAAATATAGAAACAATAATCTGGGATGAAGCACTAGTTACGAGTACTAGACAATATAGTAGTGTTCTATTAAGATCTTCAACCAAATTAATTTTTTATTTTTTGAAAATTTGGTTATATCATTTAATTAGATATATCTTGACATCCGTACGGTTGGATCGTCGAGAAATATTTTTAAAAATATAGAAACAATAATCTGGGATGAGCACTAGTTACGAGTACTAGACAATATAGTAATGTTCTATTAAGATCTCCAACCAAATTAATTTTTTATTTTTTGAAAATTTGTTTATATCATTTAATTAGATATATCTTATCATCCGTACGGTTGGATCATCGAGAAATATTTGTAAAAATATAGAAATTACATATATATAATTTTTTTAAAAAAAAGCCCGAAAAAAGCCCGGCCCGGCCCGGCCCGGCCCGAAGGCCTAAAACGGGCCTCATATTTTAGAGAAAGCCCGGCCCGGCCCGGCCCGATTTTTGAGAAAGCCCGGCCCGGCCCGGTTGTTAAAAAGCCCGGGCTTTTTAAAGCCCGGATAAAGCCCGGTCCGAAGGGCTTTTTGTGCATCTCTAATCCATGGGCCCAAAACTAAGCCCATTACAAATTTTTGGGCACAACAATAATTAATCCACCCTAAAATATCTGCTAACTGTACGTCACTACACTATACATGATATTAATTAATACTTTCCTAATTTTATTACAACTACAACACTGAGTTTATATATACTTTATACTGACTCATTAAAAGAAGTTAGGCTAGAAAAAATTAAATTTTGAATTAACAGTTCTCATGCATTAACTTTCTCTTTTATCAAGTACAATCTTACAATTTGTAAAAGTGTAAATATTTATTTAATTTCTAGTTCATTTTTTTATTTTCTAACATGATTGAGATAGTAAAACAATATTTTTTTAGCTAATTGAGCGGGTCCGGACGAGTGCCCTTTTTAGTATATATTAAATATGCATTACTAGTATTTACAAAAAAAAATGCAATAATAGATTTTTTATGTGAGTCTAATATTGTTCTTGGTAAAAAAAGCCGGGTCATGTAATAGATTTTGTGATAGATACAAGTTAGGAGTTAGGGTTTTAGTGATTTTTGTTGGAGGATTTTACAAATGGATCACATTTGTTTTTTTTTTTTTTGAAACTAGAAAAATTTCATTAACTCGGAAATTCAGAGGATAACATCTCCAACAACAATCCTGGAGGAGATATGAAATGATTGTAGCTATTCAACAAACATGGGACTCTTGCCAATAAATGGGTAGCCTTGTTTGCTTGCTTGTTAACAAAATGAACAAATAGATCAGCTCGTTCTTTAAGCCTCTCCTTGCACTCATCGATTATGTGACCAACCTCCACCTGATATGAATCCTCGCTCTTAAGAGCATGCACCACCAGCTGAGAATCACTTTCAATAATAACATGATATAGACCAGTACTCAGAATCCATTTGATTGCTTCATGCACCCCAATAGCCTCAGCTTCCATGACTGACCGTCCCCCTGCAAACTTCATGTTTTTGCCCATTATGAACTTCCCATTAGCATCACGAACTACCAGACCTAAAGAAAACATAAACTCCCCACCGTATAATGAAGCATCCACATTCAGTTTATAAAATCCCACCTCCGGAGGATGCCACCTTACTTGCCCGTCCATTGCTGTCTATGACTCGACTGAGATTTGCATTTGTTCGCTTCTTCCAACTCTTGCACCAGCTTGGTACTCAACTCCATAGTAACTGTAGGTGTTACATTCTTCCCCTCCCACACTTTTTTATTTCTTGCGAACCAGATGCCTGAAAGAACAACAACCATTTTTGGATTGTAGTAGCATTCTCTCTACTAATCATATCCAACAACCAGTTCGAGGCCGACTCAATATCCTGCATTTCAACATTTAGCCCCGATTTACTCCAACATTCCACAGCAAACGGACATTCACAGAAGAGGTGTCTTAAGTGCTCAATATCAACTCCACACATTGGACACATAATCGTAATCTCCACTCCTTTACTCCTTAACAGCTTCCTGACAGGGATATTATTCCTACAAAACCTCCAAAGGAACACTCTGATCTTATGAGGCAGCTACAAATTCCACAACTTAGTCCATCCTTGCGACTCAATCATGTTGTCTCTGTTAACATTACTTGTTTCCCACAACCTATAACCTGTCTTCACCGTGTAAATACCCTTGTGTGAGCCGGTCCAAGCCAATCTATCTGCAGCTTCGATCTGCGGAATTCTTGTTTGGAGAATCAACTTACTATCATCAACATGAAAATCACGTTCCACCTTATGCACATCCCAGACTTTGCTATTAGGATGGAAGTAAGAACACACCTTTTCATCCCTTATGATATTCAGATGACTATCCTCGACTCGAAAATCCACCTTACCTTGCAACCACGGATCCTTACAAATGCTAATCTCTTTCCCATCCCCTAAAACCCACCTAAACCCACCTTTCAACTTTTCTTTAGCTTCCCATATTCCAGTCCAGATGAAACTTGGATCCACCCCTCTACTCGCTTGCAAAACGTGTCTGTCATGAAAGTATCTCTCCTTAAATATACGTGCTACAAGCGTGTCTGGTTTACGGCTGAAATTCCAGATATGTTTACCTAAGAGAGCCAAGTTAAATCCATGCAAATCACGAACACCTAATCCACCTTTGCTTTTTGCTACCGCCAATCTATTCCAAGCCATCCACTTAATTCCTCTACTGTTTCTACCACTCGACCCCCACCAATATCCATTCATCAATTTTTCAATCTCAGTACACAAAGATTTCGGAATCAAAAAGCATGACATGCTGTAAGACGGTATCGTCTGAGCCACGTTCTTAACCATAACCAGTTTGCCAGCTTTAGATAACATCTGATTGCTCCATTCTTGAACTTTCCTCCACACTCTATCTTTTACAAATCCAAACACTGACTTTTTTGATCGTCCGATCAAAGAAGGGAGGCCTAAGTACTTACTATCTCCAAGATCATTTTAACCCCCAATATGTCCCTAATCTCCTACTGCTTATCCAATCTGACATTAGCACTGAAGAAAATGGCTGATTTTTGATAGTTCACCACCTGCCCTGACTCTCGACCATAATCATTCAACAGCATTTTAACCACCCCTGCTTCCTCTCTATTAGCTTTGAAAAATAAGAAACTGTCATCTGCAAATAACAAATGGGTTACCTTAGGAGCATTCGAACAGATTTTACAACCATTGATACGACCCTCTTCTGCAGCTCTTGTAAATGTTTGTGACAGACCATCAACGCAGAACAGAAAAAGGTAAGGAGATAACGGGTCTCCTTGCCTCAATCCCCTCCTCGGAACTATTGGCCCAAGCAAATCACAATTGAAAGATATTGAATAACTCACTGTCGAAACACATAACATAATCCATCTGATCCAAGTGTTACTAAATCCCATCTTCTGCATTCTACTCTTCAAGTAATTCCAATCCACACGGTCATATGCTTTAGAGATGTCCAATTTCAGAGCTACTTCACCCACTTGACCCCTGTTTTTCCTCTTCATAAAGTGCAGAATTTCGAAAGCAACAAGTACATTGTCAGAAATACTCCTTCCAGGCACAAACGCCGACTGATTTTCTGTGATCACAACAGGTAGAATACCCTTAAGTCTATTCACCAGAACCTTCGCTAATATCTTATATAAGACATTACATAGAGCTATTGGCCGTAGGTCTGACATATGATCTGCATTTTCTTTTTTTGGTATAAGAACCAATGTTGTGTCGTTAAAATTTGCTGGAAAATTGCCCTCAGTCAACCATTCTTTGCAACACTTAAACACATCATCCCCCACTAGATCCCAAAAATGTTGGAAAAAGGCTGGACTAAATCCATCTGGGCCAGCACTTTTATCCGGATGCATTTTCTTTACAGCCGTAGTAAACTCCATAAAATTAATCTCACATGTAAGTTTGGCATTCTGCTCTTCAGTTATTACACCAGCTTCTTCACTGCTAGGCTGCAGACTATTGCTACTGTCCCCACCAAAAACTCCTTTGAAGTAATCCAACACCACTCTGCCCATTTCATCATGATTATCCACTACTTCATTATCACCAGTAACCAGATGGGTGATATAATTCAATTTTTTCCTTTTAGACGCTGCAGCATGGAAAAACTTCGAATTAGTGTCTCCCTCAGTTAACCAAAAGGCCTTTGCTCGCTATTTCCAGTACAACTCTTCATGAAGTAACAGCCCTTCCAATTTCTTCCGTTCTTCAAAATAACATTTAACTCCCTCCTTGTCATTTCTGTCTACCAGACTACAGAGAACAAGTTTCTGCTTTTTAACTTTGTCACGAAACTTATGAAAGAATTCTACCCCATCTCGCCATGAACGACGAAACCAATAACAATTTCGAAAGCAGATGGACCTTAGGAATCTCTTTCTAGAACTTTGTCACCTTCTCTTTAAAACTTGGTTCATGTAACCATGTGTTCTCAAACCTAAATCTGAAATGCTTTCTAGAGATCTGAGTATTAAAAGGTTCAAGCAAGATAGGATCATGATCAGCTTTAATCGTGTGAAGAACAGATAACTTACACAATGCTCTTTTCCCATGTATAATCTCCCCCTTTCAAATCAACCTCCAAAAGCCTGCAATTGTCAATTGTTGATTTAAAACCATCTAACAATGGTTGAGGGTGCGGATGTGGACCTGCTTTATCCGTAGAACATAGCATGTCATTGAAGTCCCCAAATATGCACCACGTAATATCATCAAACTTCACCAACCCTCTCAGAAAATTCCAAGCATCATGTCTTCGTTCCCTCTCTGGAAAACCATAGTAACATGTTAGTCTCCAGGATACATTCAACCCTTCCATGATATGCACATCGATATGATTAGTCGAAGAATCAATCACTTTACACCCTACAGTACGCTTCCACATTATAGCCAAACCTCCCCCTCTCCCTAATCTGTCTACTGCAAAATAATCAAAAAAAACCAAATTTGTCTGCTAACTCTTTAATATCTTTTTTTCCAACTAAAGTCTCCGATAAAAACACAAAATCAGGGTTAGAAGATTTTACTAAATCTCCGAAAATACGAACTGCACGGAGGCTCCCCATTCCTCTGCAGTTCCAACTCAAGTAATTCATAATGGACGGCTAGCTTGCACTGAAAGCGTAGCCAGAATGTTTTTGTTGGAAGATGTATAATCAGCATCAGAAAACACATTTTCCTTTAGTTGCACTGATATGTTCCCCTGCTCTTCACCTATTAATTTATCATCTGTATCCATTGGGTTTTTAGACAGAAGCCCAGTCCGTTTTCTTTTTCTCTCCTCACCAATCAGCCCATCCTCCTCTTCTTCATAAAGCCCATTAGTTATTTGAATAAATGACTGCAGCCCATTATCACCTAAGTTCCCGCCTTGTGTTATCCTAAGCAACGTGCTTTTTGAATTTTCCCCCCCCAACACTCCTACCATCACGCCCCCGGATTTCTCCTGTATCCTTATCCCCTGATTTCTCGCCCGAAAAAACTGGGCAGTTACTCCCCCTACCGACTCTCTCTGCCCAGCCAGCATCGTCTTCCTCCCTCAGCCACTTGCTACCACTCTGCCCAACACCACGACGCGGCGTTGCACGTAACCACGATCCCCATTCCTGGACAGCATTTTCACTTCTTGTATCCAAAGACTTATGAAAGAATCTCTCCGTATGAGTGACCAGACCACATGCAAAACAGAAATCCCCTAGTCTCTCATATCTACATGACACAACAAACTCCAAACCATTCTTCCTTTTGATCTTCTTCTTTCTCTTCAGTGGCTTCCTAACATCCAACCTTATTCTAACTCTCATGCATTCCCTCCATATGTTACTGTTGTTCTTAGGATCATATGAGATATATTCTCCGAAAAAATTACCCAACTGCACCCCCACAGCTTCAGACATAAATCCATTCGGTAAATCATGAATTTGTATCCAGATCTTTAACCACCATAGAGGAACTTTTAGAGGGTCCTCTCCTGTCGGGATCGATTCCACCAACAACATTGCACCATCAAAATTCCACGGCCCTCCATTTAATACCCACGCCTTATCTTCTTTATGATAGAATTGAAACAAATAGATACCTGATTCCAATTCT
Organism: Saposhnikovia divaricata; assembly: GCA_036435485.1. NCBI lineage: Eukaryota > Viridiplantae > Streptophyta > Magnoliopsida > Apiales > Apiaceae > Saposhnikovia > Saposhnikovia divaricata. The sequence continues at coordinate 192,175,973 of CM071597.1, forward strand.
TTGATGTTGATACCCATTGTGGGCTTCCATACATCCGCTAGTTTTGTTTTCATAGCCCTGGTATTGATATTTTTTTAAGTCAAAAACCTTCCAACCAAGCATAGATCGTATTTGTTTATTGCCTCCTCAACATCCCCTTTAAAGATAAAATCCTCATTTTCTTCGTCCTCCACACTGAGATCTGCAAACTGTTCATTGATGTTTTGATAGCGAGCCATTGAAACAAACTCACACAAATCTGAAACACAGATAAGGAGAGAAAAACAACCTCTCACATGAATGGAGAGAAAAAAAAATCTCAAGAACTTTTGTGAATTAACTAGTTATTTATAATTTTATGGATCACATTTGTTGTTAATGTTGGTAATTTTACCGTTTATCGTGCATTCCACCTGGCACCTGTCACAACACTTTCCTCTTCTATCGGCCTAATCATTATCTACCACTCCGCCATTTCCAAAAATATTAATGAGGTGATTTTCATAAATTATTAATGATTTTTCGGATGATGGAAGATAATTTCTTGAAAGCAATGGTTAAAGTAGAAAGAAATAATAATTAAATAATTATAATAATAAATAATCAAATTATCAACAAAAATGATATAAATTGCATGTTCTCATTTAATTCTCATTTTAACCGTTTATATTTGAACACCACATGTAAGCGATATATATATATATATATATACATATTCAGTTATTATATGCTTAACTTAAATCCCATAATATACAATGTATTATTCTAATTTATATTTAGTAATATTACTGAAAATATTTATATATATATATATATATATATATATATATATATATTCAGTTATTATATGCTTAACTTAAATCCCATAATATACAATGTATTATTCTAATTTATATTTAGTAATATTACTGAAAATATTTAGAATATTACTTAATGCTATTTGTTAATTAATTATTATATATAATATTGTTACAGTAGCAATAGGTTTCTTGAATGCTTGTATAATAACAATATTCCTATATTTTAATTGTTTGTATTTTTAGGTTGTATGAAGTAAAAATAGAAAAAAATATATATAACTCTTTTTTATATGTCTTTGTAATTATTGTGTGTTCATGTTTTTAATGTAGGGGTTGGCTTAATTAGAAGCATTATTTCAAATGTATTTTTTAATTAAAAAATTGTTTTAAAACTTTAGAGATATGTTTTAATTAGAAAAATTTTCATGATCTACAATATCAATTATCATATTTATAATATTTTGACTTAAATAATATAATATAAATTAATTAATTAATTAAAATTTTTAATGCTTCAATTATAATAATCCATCATATATAAAAGAAGAACATGGGATATTTTAGAAACATTTTGATTCAATAAACACAGGGAGTAAATTAGGTTCTGGAATTGAACTCATATCCTTTTTAAATAAACTCATTCTTTTAATTATTGAATTAAATAAATTTTTGAGGTTAAACTAAAAACGTATCTATACTATACTATAATAACCGAAAGGGATATATTTTGTAGTTTGGTTAACATTTATTTTTTGTTATCCCTCATTTTTGGTTATCCCTCATTCACAACCGTTAGATCTTCAACTCAAATGAATCATAACCGTTAGATTCAACAATACTAAAAATTGTTATATACAAAGGTTTATGGTTCGATTCCCGCCAACAACATATTAATTTATATTTAATATTAAAAATTATAATATACAAAGATATAAGGTTCAAATTCTTTCAATAACATATTAAAATTAATATTTATAATATTATACTACACTATAAATAAATTATAAAAAATTAAAAATAACCTGTGTTTTGCACGGGTTATAAGCTAGTTACATAATAATTCATGCATATCCCTCAAAAAACTCCTGAATGAGAGTCGACTCCCTCTCTCTTCACTCGGCCCTCTTTTCCCCCTAATCTAAATAATTATATCCATAGCAGGCTATTTTCTCTTTCTCTTGTTTTCTTTTTTATTTTTTCCTTCAATAATTTTCAATAATCTTCATATTTGGGTGAGATTTTTGATATTCTTACATCCATTTTTTGGGTGTTTTATGTCTCTACTTTTGGAGTGGTTTGTGTCTCTCCCTTTGGAGTGTATTTGTTATGTTTTGGTTTGTTGTCGTGTTGTTTTAAGAATGATTCCTATGGTGTATTGGGAGATCTGGAAAACCCGCTTCGAATCTGGAACGGTGGTGATTATCACGAGAGCTCAACTTTCACAACGAAAGATTGTTCAATATATGGGGGCATCTGTACCCCCAACCTCAGTTGGTGTAACTGATGGGTATGAACACTGGACTATCACCGCTATTTTATGTGTGCAGGTCAATTGTGATGCTACTATTTTCAGGGATGTTGGTGTCGACTGGATTGCTCGAGAAACCTTTGTAATCATTTTTATTTTCAAGAATATTTATATTCTATGTGTTAAGCGATCTGAAAACAAAATGACTATTTGTTTACCTCGTTTTTTGTTTCACAATCAGGTCGTAGTTGACAGTTCGGAGGTTTGTCCCGACTGGGTTCCAATGTTTTAGTATTAATAAAATCTTCTTTTTCGTCAAAAAAAACGTATTACATATTTAACTTTTAAGTAAATATGTTAATGATGATTTATTTGTTTATAAAATTTTATATTTTAATTATAAAAAATATCAGATATAATTATGTATACAAACAATTTTATAGATTTTTAATATCAAATTTTGATAACAATATCATGTGTGATGTACATTTATCTTTTTCTTAAATTAATGTTTCTTATGTATAATGTTAACTGAAATATATATTTTATATCTTTACATAATAGTATTTTTGTTCTTATACTTGATTTGAATTAGTTAAATATTTAATATATAAAACGTGATATATAGAAATGACATAAATAGCGTATTACAAGTTTACTTATTTATTTGTTTATTATTTCTTAAAATTAATAAAATTAAAGTTAAAATTAGACAATAATCAATGTCATATAACATGTATTAATAACATGTTTACTTGACATCTATAATAATTATCGAGATTATACATTTATAAATAAAAGATAAGATTTTGAAAAAAAATAGATATTATAAAAAAAAATTATATAAATCAAACAGTCAAGTTAAAAAAAAATCTTCAAAAGTAGGATCATAAACCATATATCAAATATTAGAATACTCCATATTTCGATGGGTTAAAACGTGAGATAATACACTCACAGAAAGTTGGGTTGAATAATAAATATTCAAAAGTTGATAATAAATTGTATAAAAATAGGATTAGATTAAAATCCAAAGTCAATTTAATAAAGGTCGATATTTTAGAACAGAGATTTTTGCATAGGATTCAAGTAGACAAAATATTAGGATCGATCAATTACATTATACTTCGAGTCTTTTCAAATTATGTGTCTAAAAAAATAAAAGTTAGAATATGTAATACATCACCTAAACCACTTTCATCATTACGTAGATAAATTTTACATTTCTTGGTATCGAAAATTTCCAAATATAACTAATATACGAATAAATATGTCATCCTTATACAACTGGCACTTAAACTAGATTTTCGAGTATATCTTTGAAGAGAAAAGGATGAAATTAAGAATTTTATTCTTCACTCACATGTGTTTACTGGATTTTTTAGCTGAAGCATACTAATTTTGGTAAAATATTGAACATTTTCACTTTAGAATTTGAATTATGTGGATGGAAAGTTTTAAGGAAAATTAAAAAGAAAACACACCTATTTTTGACTTTATGTTCTCCTAAATTCATTTTTTTTATTTTCTTTGACTAAAATTACTGCAAGTACAAATTATTATGCACTTTCTACATGTAACATAACTTTGTACATATTCTGGGTAGTCAAATTGTGTTATATCATCTAAATTATTCGCATAAAATTTGGAAAAGTAGTTGTTTGATGAATCTATTTATAAACTATGTCCCTCCTTTGATTTTGTAAGTGAGACATACAAATTTTTGAATACCTTTGATTATGCCTGCAATCTTATTTTAATGATAGAATGACTCTTAATTTTTTAATACTTTGATTATGATTGCTATTCTTATTATTTTAATGATAGAAATATTATCAAAATCGTGAAATTTTTTTTAAAAAATTAGGGATATTGTGGGTATAGCTATTGATCTTTAAAGCAATATTTTGAGATCTAGGACAAGAATTTTATTAGTTTAAACTTATTTTCGAATCAAATCAGGTGATTAGTTCTACCGTTTTCATACAAAATTAACAGTGATGAAATCTACTTTCTAAAAGAAAAAAAAAACTTTGAGTTGAATTTATTTCTAAGTTTTCAATGAAATTAAAGAGTTAATATTTTTCAAAAATCGTGGAACTATGGCGATTGTTGAAAACTTCAATTTGTTGGATTTTTGAATTCAACAAATGTTGTTTTAAAAGGTAAATAATTTAGCTTACTCAGTTATAATACCACTCAAAGTGGTGTCTGAGGAGGGTAGCTGTACGCAGACCATGCCCCTATACAATAGGGAGGCTGTTTCCGAAGGACCCCCGGCCATTACAAATACAGAAATACAAATACAGAAAGGAAACCTAATACAAACTAAGAAACTCACGCACACGCAGGAGTCGAACCCCTGACCTCCTTCAAAGGAGGCCAGTGGCTCAACCACTGCACAAACAAAATGTTGTTTTAAAAGGTGATTCCTTTTATTATTGAAAATCTGTTTAAATTAAGTGAAGATTTTTCCGTGTTGACAATATTATCGAAGAAACTAAGTTAATCAAGAAGTTTACTCGAAGAAAAAAAATAGAATGACTTATATTTTGGTGAGATAGTTAAAGAAATACATATAAGCAGTGTACTGATTTTATCTGAAAAATATTGTATAATGAGCATTATTTACATTGATGGTATGCCCTTCATCATTTCTCTAAAAGTTGTGTTATAATCTATATAATATATTTATATGCTACAAAACTTTTTTTTTTAGTGTTCGTATATTGTATACATAAATAAAATGATCCATAAATTAAAATAATGATATTATAATATGTATGAACAAAAAATGTGTAATTATATTAAAAAAATATTCTTTAAATATAAAAATACTATCAATAGGTAATACTAGTGTAATATAAATAGATGAGATCCATTTAGAAAATTAATTTTAAAGTCCCTGAACTATTAGCATTTTTTTTTCTAAGTCCCTGAACTAAAAAAAGTGAATTTGCAGGTAATCAAACTTTTGAATTTTTTCCATCGTAGTCCTTCCGTTATGTCTTTGAAAAAAAATCGTTAATAGTTCAGGAACTTTAGAATTAATTTTCCCATCCATTTACGTAAAACTGAGGACACTAACTAAATTTTTTTTTTTTTTTGGCACCGTTTTGTGTACTAATTTTGCAAAATCTTAAGTTTAACAAAGTCTGTGTGTGTGTGAAGATGAAGCCCCAAAATACAAGGAAGATTCCGCAGAAAAAAGATCAAAGCATGCGAATTATATGATACTATTAATGAAGGAGAGCACGGAAACACACGAGACATTCTTGCAAATACCTCGGACATTGTCTAACTTAAACTACCCAAACATGGTGTCAACAGCTTGCTAGCGTATTTGTTGTACCTTCACTTTTTTATAAGTAGTCGGAAAAGAATCTACATCGGTACATCTCCTTCCATTATTAATCTACTCTGAACATTTCATTCCTCGTGTACGCATGTTTTTTTAAAACTACATGTATTTATCTTCTAATGTAGTATTCCCTGTTGTGTCCTCTTTGTTCCGTAGTGTATCTTTGTGTAGTAATTTATCTGCTTTTTTAATTCCAAGTACTGATAGCAACTGTTTCTCCTTTTCTTCATAGATTGCTGTAAAAATTCAATATAAATTTAAATATTTAGAGCTAACGGCTTGCATGTGCTCTTTTGTTCTACTACTCTGTCTTTGAATATATTATGCAACTTGGGGGGAAAAAAGCTTAATATCATGTGATCAAAATTTTTGAGGTATCTAGCTAGCTAGCTAGGTGACCTGTAATTTTAATTAAGAAATGAGGGTTGTTTTTTTACCCACATTTAGTAACTTTTTTGCTCATCTACACTCCTATTTGATTTATTTAGTTTCTTTTAGCTGTTGATTCATTGATGGTGATTGATTATAGTTGGAGCTTGTTAAGTTTTCTTTTAATATGTCTAAATGACAATTAGAGAATCTTAGTTATCATGCCAAAATTGGGTCTTTGGCAGCGCCGTTAGTGCTTATTATTAAACTGTTTGTGCCATAGGTGGACTAATTAAGTATCATTTTCACCAAGTTTAAAATATTTGATTCTGTAAGTATCGTTTTCACCAAGTTTAAAATATTTGATTCTGTGTAATATTTAAGAATTAAGATTAAGGGCATAATATGAAACATTAGATTTGTTACAGTGTATCTTGGATGAAAGTTCTGCCTGCCGACTTGCTTCATGTGAACAATTACTGTATCTGGTAGGGGTGTTCACGGATTGGTTTGGTCCGGATTCTTGTTTTTTTCGAACCAAACCAATATAAACGGTTTTTCAAAAATCAAAACCAAACCAGACCAGTTAGATGCCAAGACCAAACCAAACTAGACCATAGAAGAACGGATTGGTTCGGTTTCGAACCACGGTTTGAACTTTATAGCATATTATTTTTTAATTTTTGTTAAACTTAAAAATGAAATTCTAATTTAAATAAATATATAAAGTAAATTTAATACAAATTAATATTATACACTACATATATGTATTACAATATTTATTAATGTTTAGTCTACTATTTACGTATTACATTTATATAATTCAATTAAATTTATATAAATGGTAAACAAATTAATTTAGTGTAGAACTACAAAATATTGACAATTAACTCAATTATATATTATTAAGTAATTTAATCCTTTTATTTTATATACGTATATACATTACATGCTATAAGTTATAATCTTAACCTATAACTATCTACTAGAATTTTTAACGTATTATTATATAATGGTCCGGTTTGGTTTAACCGGTTTTCAAATATTAAAAACCATAACCAAACCATTTAGGTATAAACGGTCCGGTTAATCGAACCACTAACAACGGTTTTTACGGTTTCGGTTTTAATTGGTTCGGATTGTTGTGGTCCGGTCCGGATTGACGGTTTGACGGATTGTTTGAACACCCCTAGTATCTGGTACAACTTTTAACTTACAATGTTTGCAACTTAAAATTTAAATTATGTTATATTTTTAAATTCAGATTAACTTATATATTATGGTATATGTAATCAGTCTGCAGATAGGTCTAGTCTCTTCTACTAGTTTTCGGACTGGTTAAGACTCGAGGCTTTGGCCCTCAAATTTTTGGACGGAGCAGTCCCTTTTAGGCTCCTTACCAGTTTTTTTGTCGGTTCAGACTGCATATATAATTATAGTAAAACTTGTACTAATTACTTATTCTGTGGTATCTTTTCTCTAAGATTCGCTGATACTCCCTCATTTTCATAAAACATTTCCTGTTTTGACTTTTGATACTGTTCATTGACTACTAATTTACGCATAATTTAAAGGACAAAATATAGTCATGAGTGATCTTGTTGGATTCGTATTTATGAGTACTTTAATACAGTAAAAATTTTATATTAAATACTAATACGAAATTAAAGTTATTAATGATTAAAAATGTGTGTTGACAAATGTGTCCAAATTAAACAGAAAATGGTTTTAGGAACGGAGTGAATATTGTTTTGATCAGGTCGTCTTTCACAGGAATGATCTGCAAACTGTACTTGTTCTCTATAAATTTATGATGCTTTTCCAATGCAATAGTCATTACTACAAACCTATTATATTCGGCTATGTACATAGGATTTTGGATATTTATGGTCAAGAAATTTGTTCATCTTGCAAATAACCGTCCTCCCCTCCCCCTGAACACGTTTAATTTACTATATCTGTAAGGTGCGACTATATGTCTTTTACTCAATCTATTTATAGAGCGTGTGCATTTTTATTTGTAAAAAACTGCATATTCATATGTATGTCCTATAATATCTGTCTATGCCACCGAGCATCTTGCCATGACATAAGAAAGCATGTTTGATAAATTTATATGTATTACATAAAATTGAAATTAATTTACAAGTTTCTTATGCTGCAATTATGCAATCTCCGTAAAGACATATTTGCTAAACGAATTGACATAAATATATGCATGCACTGGGGAACGTTTGGACCGCTGTGTGTGAATTGACATTACATTCAACCTTTGAAGCTCCTTTGTAGGTCTACACATATCTATGCATTTGGCTCTGTGTTTTTGTCCACGAAAGAATGACCAACTCCAGGGCTGTGACCTGGTTGTGTGGGTTTAAAATTATCTGTGCTTCCTACAGCAGAATTACCAACGCCAGGACCAGTTCCTACCCCCTTCTGTTGAACTTTAACATCATTCCTAGTATAAGAGTGCCCGACACCAGGGCTATTACCTGGTGCTGTTGGTCGAAAACCATCTACTGAATTTCCAACTGTGTAAACTTTTTGTTTACCTGTAAATTCTTGCTTACTTTCCTTGGTCATATCATCACCAGCCTCATTTGGTTGAACAACAGCACTGTGCTCGGCATAGGAGTGGCCTACACCAGGACTGTTACCTGGTGCTGTTGGTCGAAAATCATTTATAGGTTCTGAAACTGTAGATGGTTCCATGCTTCTAGTACTTGGTGGTAGAAATGTATCTTTGGTACTTGAAACTGTTTGAACACCCACTTGTCTTTTCATAGGTTTTAGTTGCCTTCCTTCAGCTGATAGAATTCCATGGCAGGTTATTACCACAAGAATTATTGCCCAAGAGTAAAAGGGTTGAATTTTGGCCATTATGAGGTAATAAAGATTGTGTTTGTTTATATTGGAAGGTTCGTTATGTGATTTGTGAGATGCTGAAGATATGAATAACAGAAGAGTGGAATGATTTGAATCTTCTGGCTCGTCTTATATTTATAGCCATAGAGAGTATACAGTGCAAATGACTGATTAGGGATGTTAATAAAAATTTTGATGGATGACATTCCTTTTGGCTCTTTGAGTGATGCCTGATGATTGATGAGTCTAGAAAGTAATGCTATTTTAGAGTCGTATAAATTAATTAATGTTGATGTACTGCTGCATAATGCATATCGTGCTATTCCTGTTTTCTCTCGCAGACCATCTTAGTTCAGTTTTACAAACATCAATACATATTTCACTGTTTTACCCAATTTTATAGTGTCAGTTACTGTGTGTTTGCATGAATCTAAAGATATACCAATACTTATTATATGTGAGTGGGGAGAATCACACTTATGCTCCATGCGTACATAGTTATTTTATATCTACAAATACTAGAATAGTAACCACCCTTATTCCCTTAATCGAGCATAATAGTTATATTACTTGAAGATGCAAATCGATGTAGTAATATATAGGTAGATTATCTAGAAAAGAATAGTGACGATCTTTATCAGAGTTTGCTAAGGTCCTGCAGGCCACAATTGTTTCCGTATACGTTTTTTGTTGCCTGGATGCATTCATATGCTGTAGATTTAGTTTGGAATTGTTCTTACTATTTTTTTGGTTAAGCCGCGCCTCATAATCTAAGCCAAAATCATTATGCTTGTTGAAATGGCACTTGCATCGGGACGGATGGAGTCTTTCTTTACGTATAATTTAATCATTTCTTAGTCAAAAAAAAAATTTAATCATTTTTTGTCCATTTAATTGGAGAGTGTTACCATTTGACTTTAAAAAACACTAAATAAAAAATTCAGGTGAGATAGTCAAAGTAGCTATTCTGTTAACAACATAATAAGAACCACTCAGCTATTATGTGCTACAGCTGAATTTGACTACATAATCACCTCTCATTTTGCTGAAAATTGCTTTATTTTATCAAATTGCAATTACAATTGTTTTCAGCAAATTGAATCTGTGAGAGAGATTTGTTAGCATAGAAAATAACAAAGATGAACTTGATTGGCCTCAGCACCACTACCTCAAGCAGCAGAATTCAGCTAAAGGTCTGAGATTCTCCTGTACTTCCCACTTAGCTATGTATTTTTTTTTTTTTAATGTTGTTGGCTCATACACAAAGCTTCATCCTCTAGCGGTAGCGGTCGACAACTTGAAGTGATATACATCTGTCCTGTAGTTTGTATATTGTATAGTTTATGCTGTCTGCAAGCTTTATGAGTATTTGATATGATTAACAAGTTAAAGATTCCTCATAAGATATCCTTTGTAATTTGATAGACCCTTGTTTTGTTGTTTTCCTCAATATTTACAGAGTATAACTCTCTAATATGGTTCTGTCATCTGAAGTTTTGCAAAACCATATATTGCATTCCGTTGATGAGCATATGCCTCTTTTCTGCACAGACTATAACCAACCTTGCAGACTTGCCATGGGTAAAGAAGGGAATATATATCAGTTATTTTGAGTGCTCTTTATTTGCTAAATGGCCCATGCATCACCTTTATATACTGTTTTTAAAATGCAAACTGCTCTTAGGAGTAAGTGATTTGTAATTACTTGAAATACATACCACTAATAGTGAAAAAGCAAATATTGCTAATAATAGCCGCAATTTGACCAAAGGACGATACCAATGAGTGAGGATGTGTGAGTATCTTTAAAGTCATGCAAAATATTCTTTGTAGGTTTCTTTATACTTGTATATTCCATTGGTTTGACTCTGTAAAAGCTGGTCTTTTCAGGATTTCCTTATTGAACCAACTTGCTTCAAGCAGAGTGATGGATATCTGATACCCTGCCCATAGAGTCCTTTAGCGCCTGGAACTCTGGAGAAAACAGACCACACGAAGGGGAAATTTCATGCAGAACAGCTGATGAGGTAAATGGAATCTACTCTGGTTAAAGTAATGCCTTGCTGGAGCTAAAACCTGCGGCAAAATTTCTGCCCCACTTGGATACCAGTTAATATTAGTTGTACATTTTTTTGCATGATCAGTTGTAGTGCCAATTTTTTTCCATTTGCAATAATCATCTCTACGCGTTTAAAGAAAGAATGATTAGTTGGAGTTCATCAAAGACAGCAGCCTGCACATCCTACCGTTCTTTATGTGATAAAATATTTAGGTAATTGTTATTTTCGAAGAAGTCAAATGAAAAACATTGGCACTGCCAAATGTTGCACCTACCTCTTCCTCTTTTTTTAGTCACTCCAACTCCATTCAAAATGGAATTGATAACATTATTTTCCAAAGGGCAGACTTTATTGTTGGCTCCTAGAGCTTTGGAAGACCTCTACAGTTTTGTCCACTGAGTTATTAAGAATAAACAAGTTTAATACTACTATTTTGCAGGACAAGTAGTTGTTGTTTGCGCGCTGTGCTAGGCTGTGGTGCACGGGCAAATTTACAACTTGCTGAAAAGCAGCTTGATAGTGATTTTGGCAGGATAACATTGAGATTCCCTTTGCCTTTAGAATCTTAGAATCTCAATTGTCAAAAGTAATACATTTACACATTTTGTTTTTAATATGGAGTTGCACTGTAGAGACCCTTAAAAGATTGCACGCCTGTTGTTGCAGTGTAGTAATATTAAGCATATGGATACCTGAAAAATATGAATAAAAAACTAGTAGAAAGATAGGTTCTGATGAACTAATAAGAGAGGCTAGAACCTAGAACCCCAGAACTTTCAAGCATTATTTCTCAATGTGGAAGGAAGGAAGGAATGGTGTAGTCAATATTCATCGCAACCAATCGTTTTTCTTATTTCTCTAGCAGATGCCTCCCCTTTTTTTTTTTTTTTTCTAATTTGCAAATGCCTCTTTACTTCTAATAGTAAACATTTGTGGGTTCAAGAGGCATGACTGTGCGCTTATTCAGATTTCCGCAATTAATTTTATTTTCTATAACTTCTAGTCACCTTGATGCTATAATAAGAGTCTTATAACCAACCTATAGATATGAAAACCTGATTTACATAAGAATGTTAAATGGTTTAACTATTGATTGGAGTCCCATACCACGCTCATATATAATGTATTGAATGGACATTTCCTTTTCTACAAACTAAATATAATTAAGTTTTCTGAAAAGAAATTTAAGACTGTTCTTCGACCTTCAATTGTAATTCCATGACATTCCATCAACCAAAAAGGGCGTCCTTGCGATAATATGAAGCAAAGAGTTGCATTCCTTTTAGTGGGGATGCAGGAAGCAACATGTGATGCTTGATAATGGTGACATTAGTTCTCACTTCTGAAATTCTACCAGTGATTTAAACTGAATCGGGTTTTAGGCCCTGAAATGGTTGGCTACGCTATGACTCGTTTTTCCTCAATATTATCTCCCTGCCCCCATCGAACAAGGAAAACTTCTCTAAAAAAGGTGTAATGTCATTTAGTTTTTGACGTACATGAATCGTGGATCCAGTATCACAGACCTCAGAGCATCTCCAATGTAGGAAAAATTGGACATCTGCCTATAATGCAAATGACCATTTCCCCATACTTAATCTACCAGTTTATTATATTTTTTTTACAATAGGTGGAGTATTGTACAAGGTAGCTACACTTCTTCATAAAGCAAGGATGTGGTCAAGACCCACCATGGTGGACCTGGCTGACTTTTTTAATTTGCTCTGAGTGGTATAAACTTTGTCGAAGTTTATGTTAAGTATTCCGGTGCACAAAGTGACCCTCTCCATTGGAGTTGCTCTGAGGGTCGTCTATTCGACTGAATATTTGCAATAAGGGTTCCATATCCTAACGGGTGGTATTAAACGGGAGCTTAATATGTATTGGAATTTTGAAAATACAGTCTCTCTAACGATGGTATTAAACGGGAGCTTAATATGTATTTTCAACTCCCGTTTATGATACCAGTTTATGATAGAGAGAATGTAATATGTATTGGGGCCTTTTTATTTATGGGATCTTGTGCAATAAGATTCTTTGCACACCGTGTACACCCCTGGAGTCTGGAAATTATTTTGCTTTTTAACTGTATTATCTGATTAATAAATACTAAACTACATTGTTACATATTACCTTTATTGAGTCATTGCATGCACTCGTAAACAGTATGATGGATGAGTATATTTGCCTGGGAATTTTTATCAGATTATGAGTTTGATAATGAGATATTAACCCTGAAAGATGCAAATCTGCTAAAATTTTGACGCCATGTGGAATTGTGGATAGACTGATAGTGTTGGCAAATCTTAAAATATGAGGTTTCTGCTATACCATCAACCAAATGGTACCTCATTAACATGTAAGTTATATGCGTCTAGGCATTATACATTAAATCGCTTCTGCAGACTCTGTATACCAGGCAGTACACATCTCATCCGCATTACAGATCCACAGTTCCCATATATGCGCCCGTAAAAGATAGAATGTTGTGATGATATTATTGCAAAAGTTTCTGTAATAACAGAGGTATGGAGTTCCTTTCCTTAGCAACTCAGATTTTTCATTGGCAAATTTCCTTGTATAGTCAACTATGTGCGGAAGACCAAAGAAATTTCTTTGTAAGTTGTCAAACTGTAACGCTTTGTTCTTGTACCAAACTTTTTGTGAATAAAAGGTGAGCAAAAAGAAAAAATGGTACGGATATATTTGTAATATTGAATCATTCAATATAGCACACCTATGTAGGGAATTTTTACAAAACATACATATATAGAAACCTTTATTACATGGTGAATACATAACAAATAGTACATACAAATGTTCAAGACACTATTTAGCACAATGATGTGATAGAAAAGTGAATAATATAGACATGTAAGATGAATGGAACATCCTAGCCCTAAGTATGAATGGAATGTCCAACTCCAGGGCTGTGACCTGGTGTTGTGGGTCTGAAGTCAGCCACATGATCTGGTGGTGGCGGTGCGCGAGTGCTGCCAGAAGCCTGACTTGGTGGCGTTTGAACGATAACTGTTGATACCATATCTTGATTACCATTTACATTTTTATTGATAGTCTTACCTGCAATATGTTTGATGTCCTTTGCAGGGACTGTGAAGTGAGACTGAAGTTTCTTGGTATCACCTTTCGTTTTTGACCTCAAATGCCGACCTTCTGCTGACTGAATCTCAAATGAGAGAGTGAGTACAAGGAAAAGACTGGCTAGGATCAACAGTGTTTGAGCCATGGAAAAGGATACTGAGGGAGGGAAGGAAGAAGGAATAGAGGTGAGCGAGATGCTTAATGCTCTGAGGTGCTTAATGCTCTTTCATCTCTTGCAGTCTTGTGTATTTATAGAGCTGCAAGCCACAGAAAGAGCCATGAAAATTGGGGCGGCTGATTACTTTTCTATTTTCGAAAAGGTGAGCTTAACTTATTTCTAAATTCTACTGGGTATTTTATGCCACTATGCAACTAAATTACTAGAGTAATCTAGTAAGGGTTTATATGCATGCCACATGAAACCTTTCTTTTCATTTATTCCTTTACCTTGTATCTTTTATGAAAAAAATTACGGTTTTGAAGCTGTTACAGATTAAAGATTGCCGCCTAAACTTGTATTTTAATCCATTTGTTAGGGGGCTTAAATGGAAATTGTTATACCTGCTACCAAGAACATTGAGATATACAGTAAGCGGAACGTCGAATATGCATCCCAATGGATATCGTTTCTGGTCCTCCTCTGGTATTTGCTGATCATCCTTCTGTAAACCTGTTTAGATCTTACCATTTCCAAATTCAGTTCTTGATTTCTTAAACCTGTTTAGATATACCATTTCCAAATCCAATACTTGATTTCAGAATCATTTTGGGTTTTGTCTATAGATCAGATGTGATATTACGGGCTTACAAATTAGTTAGTGCATTTGTGCAAAGTAGTAATCTTGACGCTATAGCATACAATGGAATAAACCTTGAAAAGTTGTTTACTACATGTTTATAAATAATACTACTAAAACGTGTCAGAATGCTGAATGTCCCACTCCTTTGCATATATTTAAAACTACAAGCATTTTGTTACTCCCTCTGTGCCTTAATATATTTTTCATTTTGACTTTTGTTACTATTCATTATACGCGATTGACTACTAATTTACGTATAATTTATAAGGCAAAATATAGTCATGAGTGATCTTGTTAGATTCGTATTTATGAGTACTTTAATACAGTGCAGTTTTTATATTTAGTACTAATACGAAATTCAAGATATTAACGATCAAAAGTGTGCGTTGGCAAACGTGTTTTTAAAAATAGGAAACATATTATGAGACGGGGGGAGTAATGTTAAATGATTTGGACATTCAGTCATTGTCAAAAGATTTTGTGAACAAGGACCAGGCAGTCGGTTGATGGACCTGTAAACGATAGGGATTGTTCCAAATCAAAAAGAATTCAGACAAGAAATACTGCATCTTACAAATTTACTAATTGGACAAAAGTGCTTCGATCGTCCTAAATTTTTTCTTGAACACTTATCTAAGCTTCCATTTGTTGTTGTCGCTAAAGCTTAAAATACTATGTACCTTCATAATTTAATTAATTAAACAAACAATTTGAATGTACAATGCATTATTACTATCTGAGTATCTTCCCATTCATGATGTGTACAAATTAGGCCATAAGGACCAAAGGGAGAACTGTTTATTTAAAAAGTAAAATCTTTGGTACATAATCAGATTAGATATTCATATATGGTTAACGGTCATCCGCAAATGGTTGTTGTCAGCAAATCGTACTTCATAAACCACCATTTACCACAACAAATGTTTGCCCTGACAAACATCTTACATCTACGAGAAGACTTAAACAGTACTGGTAAAAGTTTAAAACGGATCCCCAACTCCAATACTTTCAGAAGTTGCAAAAACTTGAACAAGTACAACTACGTCCAAGAACCAGGATAGATGTACGCAACCATGTCTTAACATCATACTCATTCCAAAGGGCAAATTTTAAAACACGAAAGAGCTCAACTAATCACATTCGCACAAAAAATTGAATATGTAGAAATGTTTACACTTCTACGTATCCTATTCGAAATCGACAGGAAATTAGACATAAAATACATTAAAAAACATTGAACTCTTTGCAGGCCCTACTACTAGTGTTAATATCTACAACCTATTAATCTATCATCATGAGATACAATTAAGCTGATCAAACAGGACACATTTTAACTAAAAAAGAAAAACTAAAACTTGCCGTACACGATGACGTTGAAGATGCCTGTATCTACCGTTAGCTTTCTCTCTGGTAAGAATCAGTTTTAGTACTACTTCGAGTATAACTACGTCAAAGTTGCATGAAACAAATAAGCCTCTTAAAGCAATCCCAGCTCTCTCCTATTCAATTCAGGCAATCCATATACCGCAATAACAGAGAGGTTAGGACTGCCTTTAATAGTCAATATTTAAAAAGCTCTCATAAGGCGTTCCCCCAAGCGTCTTGTTTACATCATTCCAGTTCTCAATGTGTTCCCACAATGGTCCTCTGTGTATCTTCACCTGGTGGCTCGTCAAGTTCATTTGAGGCAATCCTAGAAACTTCTGAACTTCATACAGCTTCTGCATTTGATCAAAAATCAGAAGTTGAGTATGATTTCAGAAGATTATGACAAAAGGCTGGAGGCAGCACTAAATCAAAAGAAGGCATGAAACAGAGGTAGATGATACATAATTTTTTTCTTATTATTCAATTTATATATAACAGAGAATTCAGTTTAATAATACAAGTAACAGAAAAATTGACAAGAAAATACTATGTATACCTGTGTTATAGATGTATATTGAAAAAAATATCTGATATACTTGTAACTACAGACTAGAGCACAATGTGTAGGAAAACTGTCAACTTTTCACAAGAAACCGTTTTTCCTACAATTTTATAATTTAAAAATTGAAAACACTTAAATAAAGTTCCATGTAACACTTACAGTGCTGTTCTTGATTAGATCCTCGTAGTACAAAATCATATGCCGAGTGCTGTTGAAGTACTCTACCGCCATCGTAACTGTGGATTCCATTTGTTTTAAATCATTAATTAAAGTTTTAGAATTGATGGTTGGTCTGTATTTTGAAAGTGTATCAGCCTGCAAGAATAAACCGGCAAACTCAATAATTGATGTTATAAGTTGAGATGTCCAGGGAGGGACTTCAAGAAAAGTAAGTGAGAGAAACAAACCTCTTCAAACGAGTGCACGTGTGACTTGTGGGTGCCATTCAATAACTTAGCATGCCGGTCATATGAATTTGCAAGCATTGAGACCATTCGACGCAGTGTATTTCTTCGGAAAAGAAGTATCACAGATACACCCTTGCTGCTGAAGTACTCAACTATTTCTTTATGATTCTCAATCAGTCCCTACACCAACCATGATAAGGTCAATATAAATCAATTGGCACTTTTTTACAAAGGAATAATTTTCAAATTTGAGAATTATGCTAAATCTGCTAATTCCAGCATGACTGTAACCTACACTTGCATCATACAGAACCCTAAATAAAGTACCCGTTAAGCAAATTTGACATGTAATTAACTATTGGGAGACTCATTTTGAAAGGAAATCACTAGGCAAAGTGGAGAAGCGTAGTTAATTGGTTAACCCATCAGAGAAACCCCAAATTACTTATTATACCTGTGTCTGCCCATTTGCTACCCATTTGAAGTGGCTTATTGCCTGACCAACTAAATCATCCTGAGCAGGTTCAAGGGTATTATTCAGATATCTGCTCTTGTTTCAATTCAGTCTATAAAACAAACCTTCACATTCCCAAGTAAAGATGAAGATCAAGAGAGAGCATCTTTCTTCCGACCCTTTTCAAGAGTGTTGTGTTGAAGATAAATGATTCATGAACAAGTATGTTGCTTATTTTTTTCAGTGTTACAGTTACACATAAATCTCTTTGATACCTCTCCATAGATATTTGTGTGCTTATGGAGAAGCTTGCATAAGTGTTACCATGTAATTTTGTGCATTCCTGAGTTTTCATAGTTGTGTATTGCTTATAACGTGGTGGAACTCTAATAATTAGTATCATGGAATTACTCCAGTAAAAACAAAGACAACTTTGTGCACGGGAAGAAAGAAAAAATGCCATAAATACAATTATTTCTTGAATTTCATGTGTTGTATAATGTCAGGCCTCTATTTTAAGGTAGGATAACTAGTTTAACCCTCTATACTTGCTACAATATTTTTCTAGATAAAATTTATCGATGCTCTTTAAAATATGCCAACCCATCAACCCATGTCTCAGCGGAATCATGTATAACAAATGCAATATTGAAGATAAAATACATATAAAAGGTTGTGCCTTAATCACAGAAGTTTTCTAAATGTACTCAACAGAAGAAACTCATGAATCTTGGCAAGATAGAGAATGGTGAGATTGTAGTACCCTTACAGTCCTTGACAGAGATCTTTGCGGGTGTTTGTTTAATCTTATTTCTTAGAATGAAGTACTTACCCTCAGAAACAAACACCTATATAGATGCTTTGTCTTAGGATAAGTATGGCTAATCTTATCACAGAAATAGGCATCTATTCGCAGAAAAAATTGAGGTACTAAGGATAAGTACTTATTTCTGAGAAAGAAGAATAGCCAAATATCTCCTTTGTGCAGTAAGGCGATTTCATGACATTTGTACAGTCCAAAAAGCCTAAAGAGGAAGAAAAACATATTATTATCTCTTTTACTGTGATTGGTCTATTCCTTCTTCTATGTCATGTTAAGGAAATGAAATGGCGTCACCTTAAATCCCTAATAGCCAATATTATCCCGTGGCAGACAGAAATACAAAAGTTTTTGCTTTTGTGTTCCACAGGTCAGCCGACTGTACAATACTGCTGGCCAATCTAAAACTACGTTTTCATGCCCCTCTAGATACTAATAGGAGAAGAGGATGGTAACATAATTGATTCAGGAAATAAAAAAGACAGAAAATATATAAAATAATGTTCCACTTTGTTAGTTCTTGTGAAGATCGCATGAAGTATACCTAAATTTGGCATAAATTCTGATACATTGTACATCCAACCAGTTACTCCAAATCATACATTGAGTAAAAAATAATAACATGAGCTATAGTAGCATAATTTATGGATAGGTCCCCTTCTGCGACAATTATGTCCAGTAGTTCATCCATACTCACATGACAACCTTTGTTCCGCGTAATTTATTAGTTTAATAGTCAAATATTTGACTAATCTAATAGTCAAGTAAATTAGAAATTAAGTTTAGATAAATGACATAAATTCATCATATACGTATGACACCCAAATAGCCATAATGATGCCTTTTTTAATTAATTCATAAACCCAAACCCAAACTTGTGTTGATCAACTCTTCAAACCCAGAGTCAGCTTCACAGTAAAGGGAAGTATAATATACATCATAGACGAGATAAGAGGTTTGGTCATATAACAACTTACTAAAGCTACCACTTGAGACGCAGTCCTTAGAAAAATGTTTACAAAGTTGTATAATATAGCAAGACTGAAACCTAGCCCAAATTGGCGTTCATATAGGTTCATCAGCATGAATTTTATCCCCCATGGTATATTTGCAATTCTAGGTTATGGTATTGATTGTGTTCTGACAGTACTGAGGTAGGTTATGGTTTTGATTGTGTCCGGAAATTACTTAGGTACCTACACTTTCCTTAGTAAAAAATGGTGGAAAGAAGAGAAGAAAATTACAACACATAAACTTAGGATAGATAACAGTACAGGTACAATAACAAGGGCATGCAGTATTTGGCTTCATCAAAGGGCACAAGAATACTTATGTAACTTTCGCTAATTGCAAACTTCTAATCCTGCAAAGATAAAGACTCGCATATACACTCTCAACATAAATATACTTTGGAAACTCAGAAAACAAGAAGATTTTTACGTTATGCATTAAGGGGAAGAAGCATACTGATATATTGAATGTACCAAAGTAACCAAGAAAAAACATAAAGAACCTAATATACGATGATGGTAGTAAGTACCCACAATGCAATGTGCACAAAGACACGCACATGACAGCAAACCCAAATAAATTTGAAGATAAACTGGGTACCTGATTTAGCATCCATTTGAAGCCAATGGCAGCTGAGCACTGATTCTTGGAAGCACTAGTAAACCAGTCCAAATTGTAGACTTTATCCAGAGTTTTCACAATTGAAGAAACATTATCCCTTCTTTCTTTAACAGAGAATATTTCTCCGTTGGAACTTACATTAATATGACTATTTAAAAGTGTCTCAAACCATCCACTTCCAGATCTCTGTGTTGATAAAATGGCAAATAACCTTACAGGATTACAAGCACACTCCGCCCTAATAATACACAAAGTAGAAAATGAGCCAATCTTCTATAACACTGAAATTCAATTCAAAAACAACAAGCACCGCATTCTACTTACCTGCAGAAAGTTTTTGGTCTTGGGTAAGTCAAGAAGGGAAGCGGAGAGCGATTGAACATGTAATCTTGACAAGGCCTCACAATGACTTTAAAGTTTACAAATTTAGACTTGTTGTGGTTGTTAATTTGTTGTAGACAGAATGAGCAGATGATAACACTGCATACCATCGCAATAACCAAGACAATCATCCTTAAGAATATAGGCGATTTTTTGGGAGGCTTAATGATAAGTGTGTCCTGTTAATGAAAAAACCAACAATTAGGGCCACATATCAAACCAACTAAAAGAAGCTAGAAACAACAAGTTGTAAACTAAATTAACCCATTGCATCCAACTTTAAAGTTTTCAATTAAAGCCATGGCAACAAACACAACCTAAATAAGTACAAGATTTAACCAATCCTGGACCAATCCACAGAAAATACAAAAACAATAGGCACATATATCTTAGTAAGAAGTAATAAATGCACATATGCTAGTTAAACCTACCCAACCCAGATCAGAACACACATAACTCAAACTCAGGTAGCTAAAAGTGGTGAAGAACATTAATTAGATAAACTAAAAACACAATAAAAGTAGAAAAGGTCAAAACTTTAAACCAAAAGAATGTAATGGACATGGAAAAAGAACAGAAAGTTCTGACCTTGTTGAAGAAACAGATGTATTCAGCCATACTGAATCCAAGAAGACAAAGAAATGAAAATGGGTTGTTTCTTTTTCTATTCTTTCTTGCAGGAACAGTTCAAATTGTTTTGAACTTAAACCCCTCTTGTTCTATTGTATAATCAGAAATGACCTGTAGCAGCACCAAATGAATCTAAAAAAAAAAAAGAAGGGCTAGTATATCTCTGTGGAGAGTGTAGTCAGGTATGGAGCTGTGTGTTTCTTGGGCAGAGCAGAATTGTTTTTATTTTTAACAGCTGGGAACCATTTAGTACCCTGCAAATATTAGATGGTCTTTATCATAATGCAAATACAGAAGACGGACATGTAATACTAATACTACCCTCGTTTATAATAAGTAAAGTGATGGAATCATATGTACATATATATAATTATACATACTAACATACAGCTATGTGAGATCCATTTGGAGTATATATATCTGTAATTTAAAGAAGTGGGCAGGATAAATGTGATGCCTAGCGAAACGTTCAAATTTAAAACAACCCCAGAAAAGCTTGATAAAGACACAAAGTTAAATACTTCAATACTTTGTAGTTTGTACACTTGTGCTTGTGCTTTTTTTTTTTAGACCTTTTAGGGGGAACTGTTGTTTTATTAATAATGATGATGATGATACTTTGGCGTAATTTAGACTCCAATTTCATTTATTGCATTTATAAGATGATGCCAATAATTAAATAATTTACTTCTTTTAAATCCCCACACATACCTATTTTTATGGAAATAAATATATAACCTATATATAACCGTGGACTAAATTATAAATTAACCCTAATCTCAATAAATTAATGATCAAGATTTATTCAGTATATGATATTTTAGTTTTGCTAATTAGAAAATATAGTATATTTATGCAATACATAATAATTTATTTTTCTAAAATACATAATTTCTTTTAAAAAATGAATTATTTTTCACATAATTCATCTTATCTTATTATCACAAATTGATCTCTTTTTAACAAAATTAACAAACAATCCGTTGGCCTTTATCTTATCTTATCTATCTTATTTTTGCTCATTCCACCAATTTTTTAGAACGACTATTACGACTCATCATCATATTTCAACAAAATAAGGAGTACTTTATGATCGTATTTTAGTTCAAAAGGAAACTACACTATATCTTATTCATGAATATTAAAAAAGGTATTAGAATGAAAAAATGTGCAATCGAATTATATAAACATAATTTTTAATAATATTTGAGCTAAAATTTAAATTACTCGGATCTAACAATGTGACACATGTTGTAATTTAATTGATATTATATAGAATAACTAGCCGACTAAGCCGTGCTTCGCGGCGGCCATATAATTTTTTAAAAATAATTTTATAAAGATCATTTAAGAAAAAAATGACAAAAATATTTTTATAATATCAATATAAATTGGTGACCACAATATTATATAAATTAAATATACATAGATGATAAGATAAATTATTCATATATTTTTCTATACCGATTTTGTCTTACGATTTTTAGGCCGACACCGTTGTATATATTATAAAAATATTAAGCATGCACAATAATAAAAATTTAAATACTAAAATGTTCTTTGACTTTGATTTACCGATTTTGCCTCACAATTCTTTTTTAAAATTTTAAATACATCTAAAATTATTAATATAAATTGGTGAACACAATATTGTATAAATTAAATATACATAGATAATAAGATAAACTATTCATATATTTTTTTATACCGATTTTGTCTTACAATTTTTTATGCCGACACCCGTTTGTATATATTATAAAAATACTAAGCATACACAATAATAAAAATTTGAATACTAAAATACTCTTTGACTTTGATTTATCGATTTTGCCTCACAATTTTTAGGTCGATGCACGTTGCATATATTTTAAAAATATCAAGTATATACAATAATAAAAATTTAAATATTAAAATCTTTTTTTACTTTAATTTCCGTTTAAAAAACATAAAAAATTATAAGAGAATCAGTGTAATTAGAATTTGAAAGTACAAAATCATAATAAAGTATGATGCTAACAGTGGTTTAAGAAAAATACACATATAATAACAACTATTTTGATGCTTGTATCACCAAAATTCTTTCCACAAACGTATACATACAAATCAAATTTATGATCAAAATAGACAAAGATGAAGAGTGGTTAAAAGGAAAGACAAAAGGCAAACATAAAATTCTAATGCATAAATAAAATTATATAAGTAGTTTCTTACGGAAATTCAAATCAATACTTTTGTCATAACAATATATATATAAAAAATTCGAAACCTTTTCTATTTCGAATATGTAATTTGAATTCTTCTTCCCTACACATTCGAGAACCTTTTCTATTTCAAAGATAGTTATGTTAACGTTTATATTAATGTTAAAAAAGGAAGTTTTGATTTCTTTTCTAAAAAGTAGGACCTAAAGAAGGAAGTTTTGATTTTATTATTTAAAATAGAGGAGCTCTAGAAAAATAGATAAATATGAATCGAGCGATTCTAGAGCTCCACCAAACTTCCGGGGAATTTCCTTTATATATATAACTAGTCGACTAAGTCGCGTTTCGCGGCGGCCTTATAATTTTTTTTTATATTTTAAATAAAGATTATTTAAGAAAAAAAACGACAATTTTTTTTTATAATATCAATATATATTGGTGAACACAATATTGTATAAATTAAATATACATAGATAATAAGATAAATTATTCATATATTTTTCTATATCGATTTTGTCTTACGATTTTTTAGGCCGACACCCGTTGTATATATTATAAAAATACTAAGCGTACACAATAATAAAAATTTAAATACTAAAATGCTCTTTGACTTTGATTTACCGATTTTGCCTCACAATTTTTTTTTAAAATTTTAAATATATCTAAAATATCAATATAAATTGGTGAACACAATATTTTATAAATTAAATATACATAGATAATAAGATAAATTATTCATATATTTTTCTATACTGATTTTGTCTCACAATTTTTTAGGCCGACACCCGTTTGTATATATTATAAAAATACTAAGCATACACAATATTAAAAATTTAAATACTAAAATGTTCTTTGACTTTGATTTATCGATTTTGCCTCACAATTTTTCGGCCGACGTCCGTTGTATATATTTTAAAAATACTAAGTATATACAATAATAAAAATTTAAATTTTAAAATCCTTTTTTACTTTAATTTTGGTTTAAAAAACATAAAAAAGGTATAAGAGAATCAATGTAATTAGAATTTGAAAGTGCAAAATCATAATAAAGTATGATGCTAACAGTGTTTAAAGAAAAATACACATATAATAACAATTCTTTTGGTGCTTGTATCACCAAAACTCTTTCCACAAACGTATACATATAAATCAAATTTATGATCACAATAGACAAAGAAACAAAGAGTGGTTAAAAGGAAAGACAAAAAGCAAACATAAAATTTTACAGATATCAATTGATCACGATTTCTCTTCTCTTTCTACGTGAAGGAGGATATGGTGCAAATTGTTTAGTGAAAGGCATATGACACAGCCTATTTGTAGTTCGAAGACTCAACTCAACTTAAGCTTAGATTGTAATAAGTAAATAACATTAACTGTCACGGGAATCTCAGGAGGTACTATCTGTCAGAAGAAAAACCCTAAAGTCAATCTATAGTTTTGATGTTTTACACTGGAAGAAGTTCAGATTGCTGATCAAGCCTCAGTATAGCATCAAAGAAGTGGATTTATTTCTAAGACAGAGATTTCTAGAGTGACAGGTTCAGACAGTATACAGTGAAGTACAAGAAGGAGAAAGAAATGAGAAGAAAAATGAATCACATTTTTAATGTGAAAATTAAAGGACAGTCATTGAAGTTAGTCGTTCATGAACCAGACCGTGCATGGAAGTCAACAAAATATTCAGTGGTATTCCTTTATTACTTTCAGTGATTCAGAAAAGAATTAAGACAATCCAAGGATATATAATTATTCTTCTTTAATTAATTTAAATCAAGTAGTCAATTTAATTAATTAATTAATTCATCTTGAATTAATTCTTTAATTAAATTAATTATTAGATTAATTAAATCTGATTAATTATTTAAGTAAGAATAAATTAAAATGATTATTTGGTAATCAATTTAATTTAATCTGAAAAATGAACTAGCAAGACAATTCATGATTGTCTTGTCGATTGTCTTGGAGAAGGAATCTAGAGAAACAAGACAATCACTGATTGTCTTGAAGAAGAAAATCAGTAAAGCAAGACAATCTCTGATTGTCTTGCCGATTGTCTTGGTAATGATAATTTCTGAAAAGCTTTTAAAAAGTAGAATAAAAATCTGATTTGATTGTCTTGACGATTGTCTTGACAGTTCAAATCAGATTGTCTTGATAATGATCAAAAAGAAAAAGCTTCAGACAGAATGATAATTTTTGTTAAAGCAAGACAAAGATCTCAGAATTTGATTGTCTTGCCGATTGTCTTGGAAGAACCTGATTGTCTTGACGATTGTATTGCCTATTGTCTTGGCAGTACAAAATTGGTTGTCTTGGAAGAATAAATTGTATTGCCGATTGTCTTGACAGTTATATTTGAAGATAAAGAAGCAGTGATTATTATATATGAAGACAGACGACAGAAGACAACATACAGATCAAAATATAACATTCAAAGCAGATTGCTCTCTTCTCTCTCATCAAGAACACAGCACAAGAAGCAGAAAAATTCATAGAAAATCAAGTTCATCTTATTTTTAATATCTGATCCGATAGAACTGGTTTACTTGATACTCTTGTACTATTAGCGAGTTTTTACTCCTAATCTATATCTTGATTTTTATTAACAAATTTAGAAAAATTCATGTCGAATTTTCTAATTTGTTTTTATTAACTAGATATAAATTCTGTACAGTATTTGTAACAAACCCCTCAAGTTAATATAATTTTATATTCAACTTGAATTTTGTTTCATTTAATTCCGCTCAAATTTGTCAAAATATAAATTAAATTATCCGGACAAATTTCGATTAAACAGTACTGTTTGTATTCAACCCCCCCTTCTACAAACATATTGGACCTAACAATTGGCATCAGAGCCTATTGATTGATATACAAATCAAGATCCTAATTTTATTCCGCCAAAAATCTATCTCGAATTTTTAACTCACTTAAAAATTCATCATGTCGTCAAAAGCATTGTTAAAATTCCCATGTTTAACAAGGACAATTATACAATGTGGAAAAATAAAATGGAGTTGTTTCTTGATGTCGCAAATTCTAAATATTAACGGACCTATAATTCCACTTGAACATGTACCTGTATCTGTTGTTGGAGGAAGTGTTGTAACACCTGCATCAGATGTTCCAAAGGATGCTGATTCTTTTACTCCTTTTGAAAAAGAGGACGCAGGACTAGATAAGAATTTGAGACTTATTTTAATAGATTCCCTGGATCCTGTGATGTACAGTCATGTGATAAATTGTAAAACTGCAAAACACATGTGGGAAACTATTGAGACTATCAATGAAGGAACTGATGAAGTCAGGGAAAACAGACTTCAGATTTTAACTTCTGAGTATGAATACTTTAGAGCTGGCCCTAATGAAGGCATTCAGGAAGTGTTTGAAAGGTATAACAAAATTATCAACAACTTGCAAGTCAATGGCACGCAATATACACAGAAGGAGATTAATATGAAGTTTTTGTTGACAATGCCCACTCATCTTGAACATAGGATAACAGCCATCAGAGAATCAAGAGATTTGAATAAGATTGCTCTTGATAGATTGTTTGGTGTTCTGAAAACCTATGAACTGGAACAAGTACAGCAGAGGGAGGTCTCTGGTAAAGGAAGAGTGCGAAGTTCATCTACAGCTCTTGTAGTTGAGGCACCTAAGGAAGTGGAAGCTAAGGTTGTTCTACCTTACAGCTCAGACAAGGAAAAGACTGAAGTAGAACTTGGTCAAACACCACCTACTCAGGATGGTGGAGATTTCTATTCATTGGAAGAGTTAGATCAACTGGAAGATGAATCCCTGGCATTGATGGTAAGAAAATTTGGCAACTTCAGATTCAGAAGAAATCCAAAGTACAGGTTTAAGTCAAATAACAGATTCCAAAGAGGAGGCTCTTCTTCCTCTAGTAACAGGGGAGGATACAAAACTGGATCTGTTGACAGAAGCAAGATTCGTTGCTTCAACTGTAATGAATTAGGGCACTTTGCCACTGAATGTCAGAAACCCAAGCAAACTCAAAGAAGAGATTTTGCTGCTGAGAAGAAGAAACCTGGAAAAGCCTATGTTGCGGCTGGTAAGAGTTGGGATGGCACGGACAGCGAAGATGAGGAATATGGAAATCTTGCGTTGATGGCAAATGATCAAGCATCTGATCATCATAACAAACCGGTAACTCTTACTGACACTGAGTTGATTCGTAGTCTTCGTAATTCAGTAGGTAATGCACAAAATGAATATAGAAGACTAGATATGTTAAGCACTAATCTTGGTAATGAAGTGTCAGAATTGAAAAAGGTGCATATTAATCAAGATCAACAAAGAGATGAAATAACAATGCTTAATAAAAAGGAAAAAGCTATTCTAGAAGTTGTAGGCAAACAAATGGCTAGAATTACTGAACTTGAAACACAGGTCAGGGCTTGTTATAATTCAGTTAAAGTTTCCAAAGAGTTCTTTAACAATCAAATTGTAGAACGAACAACAGGTATAGGGTATGGTTACAATGAAGCTGTTGGTTCATTGGGCATAAATTCCCCTAACCCTGTTAGTGCTAAAGAAAGGGGAATACCACATGTGCTCAAAAATGTTAAAGAACCTCTGTTTAAAAAATCTGATGCTGGCCCACCGGATATTCTTTCTGTGGTTATCCAAGAAGAAATGAGAAATGAGGATAGTGCAAATGGCACAGTCTTTGTTAAGGACAAATCTATTAAGGATAAAACTGTTAAGAACACTAATACAAAGAATGTTTCATCCAAGAAAAATGTCACAGTATTTGTTAAGGCTAAATCAGTTGAGGACACTAATACACCAAATGTTTCATCTAAGAAAGATGTACCTAAAGTACCAGTCAAAGTTGTTGAATCAGCTAGTTCTTCTAAGACTGGATTAGGTAGTAATAAGTTGAAACAGAAAAATACCATGCCTACCATTGATTCTAATCATAAAGCATGTGGTGTTATCAATTGTATGTCTTGTGCTTTTAACAGTATGCGTGCTTATTTTAATGGTAATTATGCATGTGTTAAACAGAATGCTCCTCGACAGCACATGAACAGGAACAATAATGTTCGATCAAAGACTGCTTTTCCTCCTCAAGTTAGGAGAGAGACATTTGCACCTAAGACTAAACAAAAGGTTACCAAGAATGTTTACCAGGTCAAGTGTCCAGTCAATGACACAAGTGTTATTGCTGCTAGAGAAACATGGATACCAAAGATAAAACAAAAGATTTTCAAATCTGTTTATAAGGTTAAATGTTTATTGACTAAAGATGTTAAAATTAAAAATGTTGTTTTGCCTGATAAAGGTCAGTACTTTAAATCCGCAGGACCCAATCAAATTTGGGTCCCGAAGAAGGTTTAATTCATTTATCATTGCAGGGTATTGAACAGGTTGATCGAGTAACCTGGATCTTGGACAGTGGATGTTCAAGGCATATGACTGGAGACAGAACCCTGCTGACAAATGTGGTGCAGAGGGCCGACCCAGTAGTTACCTTTGGAGATAACAGCAAAGGTAGAACTGATGGATATGGCAGGCTTGAAGCTGGAAATGTTATCATTTAAGAAGTGTCCTTTGTAAAAGGACTTGAGCATAATTTGCTCAGCATCAGTCAATTCTGTGACAAGGGATTTGAAGTCCACTTTAACAAAATGAATTGTCTGATTTCACACAAAAGAAATGAACAACCATCTGTGACGGGAGTCAGAAAAGGAAACTTGTATGTAGCCAACATGAACACTAGAAGCACTCAAGAAATCAATTGCTTCTATTCTAAAGCATCCACAGATGAAATCTGGCTATGGCATAAGAAACTTTCTCACCTGAATTTCAAAACAATGAATTATTTGGTTAAAAGGGAAATGGTGAGAGGTTTACCCCCTATGGAATTCACACAGGAAGGACTATGTGATGCCTGTCAAAAAGGCAAACTAAAAAGGGCAACTCACAAAAGCACTGATATATCTTTAATAACTGATCCTTTACAGTTACTTCACATGGATCTATTTGGTCCAGTGAATGTGATGTCTATGTCAAAGAAAAGATATGCTCTTGTGATTGTTGATGATTTTTCAAAGTACACATGGGTTTTGTTCCTGAATTCTAAAGATGAGACTCCACAACTGGTGATTGATCACATCAAGTTAATTGAGTTGGATTCCAAGTATCCAGTGAGGGCTATAAGGTCAGACAATGGAACTGAATTCAAGAATGCAGTTCTGAATGACTTTTGTACTGAAAAAGGAATAACCAGACAATTCTCAGCTCCAAGAACTCCTCAGCAAAATGGGGTAGTTGAAAGAAAGAATAGAACCTTGATTGAAGCTGCACGTACTATGTTAAGCGAATCAAGGCTTACATTATATTTTTGGGCTGAAGCTGTCAACACTGCTTGCTATACTCAGAATCGAACTCTTATCAACAAAGACTTGATGAAGACACCCTATGAAGCCTTGAATGAAAAGAAACCAACACTCAAATACTTCCATGTATTTGGAGCTAAATGCTTTGTACTTAAAGAAGGAGACGATCAAGGTGGAAAATTTGAAGCCAAAGCACATGAAGCAATTTTTGTTGGTTATGAAAGAAGAGCTTATAAGGTGTATTTGATTGAACATCAGAAGATGATGTAAAGTGTCAATGTAACATTTGATGACACTAAACTCCCTAGTATCCAAACTGAAGATTCATCTGAAAAGCTATCATTTGAAGATATGAAAGATCTAGATTCAGATGATGATAGTCCACCTGATGTTTTTGCTGATGCTAATGACAATAATGTCAATGATGAGTTTAATCAGAATAATGGTGGTGATAATAATGATAATATTGAAAACACCACTCATGCTTCTGAACACTCATCTAATCATCCTGGCAACAACTCAGGGGGAGTTAGTGAAGGATCAACAAGTCATACTCAACAACACAATTTAAATCAAGGGGAATCATCAAGAGTTAATCTACCCAGACAAACTGTTTGGAATAGAACTCATCCTTTTGAGTTAATTATTGGTGATCCAGATGTTGGAGTAAAGACTAGAAGAGCTTATCAGAATCAATGCAATTATTCAGGGTTTCTATCTGAAATGGAACCTAAGAAAACTGAAGAAGCTCTTTCTGATCCTGAATGGGTGATTGCTATGCAAGATGAACTCAATCAATTCAAACAACAAGAAGTATGGAAGCTGGTACCCAGACCTTCAAATAGAACAGTGGTTGGCACTAGATGGGTATTCAGAAACAAACTTGATGAAGATGGCACAGTCACAAGAAATAAAGCAAGACTGGTAGCAAAGGGTTATTCACAAGCTGAAGGCATTGACTATGATGAAACCTATGCTCCAGTGGCAAGACTCGAGGCCATTAGAATATTCTTGGCATTCGCAGCATTCTCAAACTTTAATGTTTATCAAATGGATGTAAAGAGTGCTTTTCTAAATGGTAAGCTGGATGAAGAGGTCTATGTAGAACAGCCCCCTAGTTTTGAAGATCCAGATCTGTTGGACTATGTCTACTTCCTTTTCAAGGCTATCTATGGCCTCAAGCAAGCACCAAGAAAATGGTATGACACTCTTTCTGAATTTTTACTTGAAAATGGCTTTGTTAGAGGTGTCATAGACAAAACTCTCTTTACTAAGAAACATAAAAATGATACAATATTAGTCCAAGTCTATGTGGACGATATAATATTTGGGTCTACTAATGATCTTTTGTGCAAGAAATTTGCTAAGTTAATGCAGGGTAAATTTGAAATGAGCATGATGGGAGAACTGAATTCTTTCTTGGATTGCAAATAAGTCAAAGGACAGATGGAATATTTATCTGTCAATCCAAGTATATCAAAGAGCTCCTCAAGAAATATCAAATGGAGGACTCATCTTCAGCTAAGACACCATCATCTACAGCCGTCAAGTTTGGAGCTTGTGAAAATTCTGCCAAGGTAGATGTCACAAGTTACAGAGGTATGATAGGCTCATTACTTTACCTTTCTGCAAGTAGACCAGATATTATGTATGCTACATGCTTGTGTGCAAGGTTCCAAGCGGATCCTAGAGATGTTCATCTCATTGCTGTAAAACGAATCTTAAGATATCTTAAGGGTACACCTAATCTAGGTATCTGGTACCCTAAAGAATCTGGTTTTAATCTTGTTGGATACACAGATTCAGATTATGCAGGAAGTGTTGTAGATAGAAAAAGAACCTCTGGGAGTTGTCAATTCCTAGGTGGCAGGCTAGTTTCCTGGTACAGCAAGAAACAACAAACAGTTTCCAACTCAACAGCTGAAGCTGAATACATAGCTGCTGGAAGCTGTTGTGCAAATCTTGTGGATTAGGAATCAGCTGAAAGACTATGGTTTTGTATTATCAAAAATTCCAATTTTGTGTGATAATACAAGTGCCATAGCAATCTCCAACAATCCTGTGCAGCATTCAAGGACCAAGCACATAGACATCAGGTATCATTTTATAAGAGAACATGTCATGGATGGTACTGTGGAATTGTTATTTGTACCCACAGAAGAACAAACAGCAGATATTTTTACTAAGTCTCTTGACGAATCCACATTCACCAAAATTGTTGGTGAATTGGGTATGTTAAACAGTCCTAGTAATTAAGCTGGTTAATATCTGAGGTTTATTCTTTAATAATTAGCAAGTGATTTTGTTATTATTTTTAAATTTTAATCACTTGCATAATTATTTTATCAACTTTCTATTGATTGTAATTGCTAAAAATCTTTGTCAACATGTTTATAATAACTTCTACATTACTTCTTGTGTTTTGAAATATTTGTGATATTTTAATGAATCATATTCTCTCCTTAAATAATTTTCTATTAGAAAGTTATTTATTAGAAAATATTTCGATTCATTAATTTATTATAAATGTTTTTGTAAATATATTTAATATTTTATTAAATGTTTTGTAGTGTTTGTCCTTTTGTTATTTATATTTGTTGTCATAAAAAGGTTAATCCATGTGTTTGCAAAATATTTATTTATAGTAATTTTAATAATATATTAGAGTGTATTTTAATTGGATTAATTATGCACATTAATTTGTATTTTATTATCATAATATTAGCAGATTATTAGATTGTCTTGTTTGTCTTTATAGTATCAAGACAATCGCCAATACAATCCACAGATTGTCTTGGCAGGTTAGTTTGCTAAATAATAAAATATTTTTCAATTTTATTTTTGTTTTATTTTGTTTTCTTAATTTTAGTTCAAGACAAACGATTGTCTTGATAGTTTTGAACTACCAAGACAATCGGCAAGACAATCACTTGATTGTCTTGGAATGTCTATTCAGTATTTTAATAAAAAAAAAAAAAAAATTGTGTCAATTTGTTTTTAATCGGTTAAATACATGATTGTCTTGATAGTATTTATACTACCAAGACAATCGGTAAGACAATCAACCGATTGTCTTGTAATGTTTATCTGTACTTAAAATAATAATAAAAAATAAAAAAATGTGTGTTTTTCTTTGTTTTTATTTAATTAAATAGACGATTGTCTTGATAGTATTTATACTACCAAGACAATCAGCCGATTGTCTTGTAGTGTTGTTTTATACTTAAAAAAAAAAAACACAGAACACAAACAACCAATACATCTTTCTCTCTCTCGTGTTTTTACACAGAGACTCGATATATATACACGATACATACACACAACTTTACTGAAACGCTGCTCGATTTTTTCCAACAAAACTGAAATCTGAGACCTGATTTGAATAGATCGTTCGATTGTCTATCTATTGAACCGAACATCTTCGAATTTCATTCAGTTTTTGAAAACTCTATTTTTCAAAAAATTGAATCGGGTTTTCATTGTTTTGAGAGTTCTAGATTTTTTCTTTGAAATCTAAAAATAGATTGAGACTCCCAGTGATCAGGAGAACATCATATAAATTTTTGGGATTTTTCTGACAACTTTGAATTAATTCAAATTTTTAATTAATTTTAATTAATTAATAATTCTGAAAATTTTTGAATTGTTTTAATTTCCCTAAAATTGAAGTGTGTTTTTGTGTTTAAAAAATGGCTGATAATTTTGAGATAATGAAACATAATTTGGTTGGCTATTTTAATCCGAACGATTGTCCCTATGATCGATTTAGGCCTTGGATACGGTTTTTAAATGACGATTCAATTATTCGAACTGCCATTTCGATCGAAGCCCCAATTAAGATAGGACCACTGAGATTGATTTGCACAGAAGCTGTGGTGTCTGAAGACTTGACCTCATTCTCTTTTGATTTTGATGGTACACACCAAGTCGTGACGGAATCAACCCTTACTAGTGTATTGGGCCTTCCGGTGGATAATTTTGATCCATTTCCAACCAGTGAACAACTCTATCAATTCTTCAGTGATATTAATTATCTTGGAGTAATTGATATGAACAACCTTAGCAAAAGGAATCTGGTTCAACAATGGGATGCATTTTTCGACACAATCTCCAAGGTATTTGCTAATACAGCCAGAGGTAACTTTCATTTACTCACCTCTATGTTACAAACTATTGGTTATGCTGTTGCTAAGAACCGTAGAATCAATATTGGTAATCTACTTTGGAATACTATTGTTGGTAGAATTGTTAAGGCCAGAAGGGATTTTGATGAGGGTAAGAAAGTTCTATGTTATTATCCTAGATTTTTAACTTTGTTATTTAATCATCTTGTTCCTGTTGGTCAACAAACAATTTTTAGGAATGACAACCCTATGGTATCAGGCAGGCAAACCAAGAAAATATTCACTAGCCTTGATACACATAGAAAATTGATAAATGTGCCAGTGTATATTACACCATATTTGTCTAACTTCATAAATCTACCTGTCATTCCTCGACTTGTAAATGCACCTGAACCTGAACCTCAAAATGTACCTGTCCCTGAACTTCAACATCAAATGGAACAATCTATTCCTTCAGGTACAGCTACTGCATCAATGGAGCAGGTATTGCCTTCTATCTCTCAAACTGTTTCTGGAGCCCAAGTGGCTGATAGGTCAGACCAAGAGGTTGTAGAACCACAACCTCTATCCCAGGTCTTAGAGCCAAACACTGTGTCTAATCAAATCTCTAAACCTAAAGCCAGAAGCAAGTTGTTGACAAAAAGAGCTGATAGAAGAAGTGATAATGTGAGTGATCCCACAGCTCTGCCTCCACCAAAGAAGAGAAGAAACCTACTACTTGAGGCATCTGTTAGCCCATCCATTTCCTCCCAACAGGACTTGGACATTGAAATGGCCGATGAACTGTTACTAATTTCATCCTCTCAACAGGATGAAATTATTAAAATTCACCAAAGGGCCGTGGCACCTTGTACAGAGTCAAGCACACCTCTATTACTCACAATGGGGGAAAACATCACCGTAGAATCTGATGTTGTTAAGGACACTGAGCAAGGAGTGCACGATAGGATTGTTACAGTGCCTACCATTGTTACGGTAGAAGAGCCTTCACAGGCTTCAGAGGGAAATCTTGACTCTCTGCCAGTTATAATAGAGTCATCATCTCCCCTCCCAGGAGGAACATTCCTGGCTCCCTCAAGGGATTCTTCACTCGCAGATTTATCTGGAGAAAGTGAAGGGCAACTTGGTCATCCTATCACTGAAGAAATTCAGTTATCAAATCCAAATGAATTGATAGAGATGACTGAGGATTGGGAATTGCGAACTCCCATTGCACCACCACTGACCTCTCCAGAAGAGGCTAGGGTGATTTCTTATGCAGGTACAGCTCAAGGAAAGGAGCTAGTGTTGAGTGATGTGAGGACCACCTTAAATGTGAGTGAAACACATGCACGAAAGGAAAGTGACATATCCTTGAGTGAACATCAGGTGAGCGCACACACTGACACAAACACTTTGTCTCTTATGGCTCAAATCAAAGATCTGCAAAAGAAATTGATGGAAACTGAGGCTGAAAAACAATTTTTCAAAGCACAAGTGGATGAACGGTCTTCTTCTTCCACCTCTGTCAACAATCAGCTCATGATTATTCGTGACGATGTCCACAACATAAAGACTACACTCACTCCAGCAATCAATACATTGATACAATCCAACTCTCAGGCATCTACAGAAAGAACAGATATTCTAAATGCTATTGACAGACTCTCTAATAGGGTGGATGAACTTCAAGTGGAAATGCATGTAACTGCTCAATCATATTCAACAACCTTTGCGAAGCTTGAAGAAAAGTATGATTACATGTTTGAAGGACTTGATCATCTATACAACATTGTTAAACCTACTCATCATATCACACCAGAACAAAGAGCTTATTTTGAAGACTATGATAATGATAATGAGGGGGATAATGATGAAGATAGAGGGCTTGACGGTCGAAGAAAATCTGTAGAGGATTCCTCAACTAAGGGGGAGAAGTCTGGAGATGGAGGAGCAGGTAAGTCTGGAGAAGCAGGAGGAAGTAAGTCAGGAGATCAAGGGAGGCATAAGGAGAAGTCTGAGAAGTCTACCAAGGGAAAAGAAAAAGCTGCTCATGATCAGGATGTATCCGAGTTTGATTTCGATCTCAAGAATAGTAAGTTTGAAGTACAGCAATTAAATGATATTGAAGAAGATCTTTCAAACTGGCAAGATGATCCTGAATTTGAGAAGGAACTTCAAGAGGAGAAAGATGATCGTCAGATGAGACAAGCTAAGCTTGAGAAGACCAGACAGGTAGTGGATAAAAGATTGAAGCTGAAGCAAGCTGAAGATGCAGAGAAACAAAAGCTACATGCAATCAGTGTACAGGAAAGGAAAAGAGATATTCAGTTGAAGATTGGTCCAAAGTGGGAGAGAGCAAGAGAAATTTTTGATTCTATTCAGAACACTGCTAATGATGATGAACGTTTTCTCCAACTACTTCAACAGTTTCAAGAGACCAATCCAAATTACTTGCAATATATGGATGCATTGATGCTGGAAATCTCGAGGATAGTAGCTGGGTTTGACAGATGTGCAGATCAACTGATAATTCAGATTGACTCTCGTACAATGGGTTCTCTCTATGTGTCACTTCAAATCTTTCAACAGAGAAGCTTGATTGAACTGTGGATTATGTCCCTAAAGGTAAAAGGTTTTCTGAACTGAATATTTTACTTCATGAAAGACTTTTGGAGTTTGCTCAGAGGAATAGTCCACAAGTTATTCAAACTCCACATCATGTTAAGTTTCTCAAGGGTAATACACTACATTCTTGCTTCCTTGATTCTAAGTCGATGAAATTATACACTGCATCTCATCTGGTCTGGTTAGAACATATGCTGAGGACTACAGGATTCGAAGATAAAGAAAGTATCTTTGTTGCTGATATTATTCGATCATATGCTTTAACTGGCTTTGAAAAGAAATATTACATACTTCGGAATCGGCTATGGGGTAACCTTGGAATTTTGCCTAAGAAACCTAAAGGTCTTGTGTCAGATTATGAACGTGTACTTGACAAGGATTTGATCAAAACCTTGGATGATCAAGAACTGTTAGTCACAGAGGCATGCCTGAATACATCTAATAACAAGCCTAAGTATGTGTAATGCTATGCATTACCTACATGACCTCTTAACTGAGGGAACCTCTAGTTGTAGAGTTTCTATTTGTTCTGTACTTGTAATAGGCATCAAATTCTAGTTGTGTTACTGTAATTATAAAGTCAAGAATAATGCTTGAAAGAAGTTCCAAGGTTCATGCCTCAAGCAAGGAGATAAAGACTGCCAAATAATCACAGTTGGGATTTGAAGAAATGAAGAATTTGCCTAAGTACCAATTCGAGAAGTACATTTGTCTATTCGAGAAGTCTAGCATTCGAGAAGTCAGAGATTCGATATCTCAGAAGACACTATTCGATATCTCTCAATATGCTATTCGATATCTCAGGGATTCGATATGTCAAAATGCTCTATTCGATATCTCAGGGATTCGATATGTCAAAATGCTCTATTCGATATCTCAAGGAGTCCCAGAGAAAAGAGCTATTCGAGAAGTGATTCGATATGTCAAGATAACACTATTCGAGAACTCAGAGTTATCGATCAAGTCAACTCCAGTTCTCGAATCACTCACTTAGTCACTTCTCGAATACATTCTTGAGGACAAAATACTGAAGAATTGTACAAGTCAGAAACCTGCAACAAGCCAGGATACTTTATTTGACTCTGTCCTATAAAGCATGCTGGAAAGCCTACAAAGAAGCTTGGAGAGATAAGACAAGGGACAAGGAGCTGAAGAAGTGGATCTAAACAGGCTTTTCAAAGTCAAATCTGTAGCCGTTTGGACTCTTACTAAAATGAGATAGACAGACTGGAAAGTGATTTTGTTTTACCTACCTCATTTGTAGCAAGTGGGTGTATCCATGTCTATAAGGATACAGCCTCACTTCCTTAGCTGTTAAGGTTTTGAAGTTTCTCAAATACCCAGAAAATATCTCTCTGAGAAAAACGAAGCTGAGAATACTATCATTTGTATTCACAGATTGTAGCAAAATCTTTATCTAATAAAATATTAGATTAAAGTGATATTGTGTTGTGTTTGTGTTTAATTATCCGCATCTTCATATCTCACACACTCATCACTTATCTTGCTGCAAAGATTCAAGACCGAAGAAAAACTCAAGAATCCATTCACCCCCCCCTCTGTATTCTTTTACTGTATTCAATACTCAACAAGTGGTATCAGAGCAGGTTGTTTAATCTAAACAGAAAACGATCATGAGTTCGAATACACCAAAGACTACAGGTACGGTAAAGGTCCCTAAGTTCGACAAAAAGAATTACAACCTCTGGAAAATAAAAATACTGTTGTTCATCAAAGCTGCCAATCCTCTCTACCCTGACATTCTCAAGAATGGTCCATTCATACCACAACAAGAAGTTGCTGAATCCACAGTGGGCGCAGTAGTCATTCCTAGATCATACGTTCCAAAAGAGCCATCCAAATGGACGGACTCAGAGAAGGAAAAGATTGCCCTAGACAGCCACCTCATGTTGTTAATCATAGACTCCTTGGATATGTCGATGTTTGCCAACGTAGCATCATGCAGATCAGCCAAGGACATGTGGAATCACATCGAGGTGTTATGTGAAGGTACAGAGGAGGTAAGAGAAAATAAGAAACAGATACTGGTCACACAGTATGAGGCGTTCATGGCACAGCCCAAGGAAAGTATCACTGATATGTTTGAAAGATTTCACAAGCTGGTGACTGAGCTCCAAATGAATGGGAAGGTTTACAGCACTAAGGAATTAAATATGAAGTTTCTACTATCGTCACCAAACCATCTAGAGCAAAGGGTCATATCCCTAAGAGAAAGAGATTTGAACAAAGTCACGTATGATGTGCTCTATGGGGTTTTAAAGACACACGAGCTTGAGTTGCTTCAAAAGAGGGCTATCCAAGCTAACCAAGGCAGAATGATAAACACATCCTGTGCCTTGATTGTCAACAAATCTATTCAAGACCTGGAAGCATCTGCAAGTCAGCTGAGAATAGAAGAGATAGTAGATGATGAAGAAACTGAGGAAGTAGTGACTGAACCTGCTGATGACAAGGAAGAAGATGAGTTCTACACTCTTGAAGAGCTGGATGGCATGGAAAATACATCATATGCTTTTATGGCTAGAAAATTCCCAAACATCAGATTCAAGAGGAATCAGCCCTTCAAACCTAGACCTCAAAATCATTCATTCAACAAGAGCAAGGCACCTATGAAAACAAACAAGAACAGATACAAAACCAGCTATGTGGATAGGTCATCTGTAAGATGTTACAGATGCAATGACCTAGGGCATTTTGCCAGTGAATGCAAGAAGCCTAAAAAGAAGGATAAGGAGTTTCTTGAGCTTGAAGCTAAGTATGAGGCCCTTCTAAAGAAGCAGACACCAGGTAAGGCTTACATAGCTGAAGGGAAGTGTTGGGATGATTCTGACAGTGATGGGGAAGAACAAGAATTCTGCAACTATGCCTTGATGGCCAATTCCAAGGAAGAACCATCTGCATCAGACTCACAGGTACCATCTCTCACTACCATAGACATGTCTGTTTCTGAATATAAATCTTTGGTTGAACAACTATCCGTTGAGATGTTTAACATTCATACTAGTATGACTGCTGCTAATGAAGAGATTGCTAAACTGTCTACTAGGAATGAACTGTTAAATAAGAGAAATGAGGAACTAGAGCTAACTACTGTGCAAATAGAAAATCTTAAACAAGAGATTGAGTATCTAAAGAACAAAGTTCTATGTGCTAGTCAAGTTGAGAAAGCTCTTAGGGATGAATTAGCTGAAAATGAATTTAAGTTGAAAACATTTAAGAATTCCTCTAGTCTATTGCAGTCTTATCATGAGAAAAATCTAGCTAGACCTAAGGCTGCCATTGGACTTGATTATGACACTCTTAAACAGAGGAAAGGCTATGCAGTCATTGAAGATGACATTGTTGTTCAAGAGGAGGTGCCTCAGGTTTTGAAAAAGACTGAGAATCCAATATTTAAAACACCAACACTTGAGATTGATGAGGATGCCTTACTCATCAAGCAAATGTTGAAGGATGAAGATGAGGCACAATCAAATGAACAACAAGCATCCTCTGAGAGTAAGAATGTCAAAACCAAAGCCAAGGAGCCAGTAGGAGGTAGACCTAGACTTGAGAAATCTGTAAATTTTGTTTCAGCTGGAAATTATGAGACTAAGAAGAAAGTGACTAATAAGAGACCAAACAGGAATGGCAAATTAGGGATTAACAAAGATAACAACTATGCTTATGTGCCAAATGCCCCTAGGAAAGTTTGTCAAAACTGTTTTAGCTCTAATCATTTGACTCATGCTTGCAAGAAACCATCTGGTAGTGTTGCTAAACCATTCTATGATTGCTCTGTGCCTTTAAGACATAGAGACTCTCCTTTCTGTGATAAACTTGATTGTATGCCATGTAACATGAATGTGATAACTAGTTGTTTTAATTTGAGAAGACAATTCATGGAGGGCTGTATCAATCATAATGTTCACACACACTACACAAGGACAAAGTCTTCAAGTCCTCCTAAAGTTAGGAAGGTACCTCTGTCACCTAAGTCTAAGAACCCTGATTCTAAGACTCCCAACAGTGACAAGAAGACCAACATCAAGAAAACGGATAAGCATGCTGATTTTGATAAAACTGTCACTAAGTCACATGGACCCAAACTCGTTTGGGTACCAAAGGAGAAGTAATACTTTTGTGTTTGCAGGGCAAAGAAAGTAAAAAGAAGGTCATGTGGATTTTGGACAGTGGATGCTCAAATCATATGACTGGTGATATGGCCCTGCTATCACAGTATGAGGAAAAGGCTGGCCCAATGGTTGCTTTTGGAGATGACAGCATTGGCAACACACTGGGATATGGCAAGTTGGAAATTGGAAATGTCATCATTGAGAATGTAGCACTGGTCAAGGGGCTCAAGCATAATCTACTGAGTGTTGGTCAATTCACTGACAGAGGCTTCAAAGTGAACTTTGACAAAGATGAATGTTTGATCACCCACAAGAAGACTGGTGATTTTGCTCTGTCTGGAGTAAGGAAGGGAAGCCTGTTTGTAGCCAATATGGACTCTGCAAGCAAGGACACAATTTGTTGCTTCTACTCAAAAGCATCAAATGAAGACAGTTGGCTGTGGCACAAGAAGCTATCACACCTGAACTTCAAAGCCATTAATTCCCTAGTCAAAAGGGAGTTAGTGAGAGGCATGCCCACACTTGAATTCTGTCAAGAAGGAGTGTGTGAGGCGTGTCAAAAGGGAAAAATGAAAAGATCAAGCCACAAGTCAAAAACAGTGACATCTATAACCAAGCCCCTGCAACTGATTCATATGGATTTGTTTGGGCCTGTCAATATTATGTCACTAGGAAGGAAGAAGTATGCTCTAGTGATGGTTGATGATTTTACAAGGTATACATGGGTAGAATTTCTGGCATCAAAGGATGAGGCTCCACAAGTAATCATTGAGCACATAAAGAAAGTTGACAAAGAAGCAAAGGCCATAAATGCAAGTGTGATTGCATTAAGAAGTGATAATGGGACAGAATTCAGAAATGCCATGCTTGGAGCATTCTGCAAAGAAAATGGTATTTCTCAACAATTCTCAGCTCCAAGGACTCCACAACAAAATGGAGTTGTTGAGAGAAAGAATAGGACTCTGATAGAGGCTGCTAGAACAATGCTACTTGATGCAAAGATGCCTACATGTTTTTGGGCTGAGGCTGTGAGCACTGCATGCTACATCCAAAACAGAACCCTCATCAACAAAAACACTGGAAAGACACCTTACAACCTGATGACTGGAAAGAAGCCTACTCTAAAGTATGTTCATACTTTTGGAAGCAAGTGCTTTGTGCTAAAAGATAATTCAGAATATGTTGGAAAGTTTGATGCAAAGGCATTTGAAGGAATCTTTCTTGGCTATTCTATGGAAAGAATTGCATACAAAGTTTATGTCATTTGTCAAAAGAAAGTAATGGAGAGCACAGATGTAACATTTGATGACAGCAAACTACCTGGATTAGAAGAAGCCAATGATGAAGATAAAGATCCCTTGAAGTTTGACAATCTAGATGATTCTGATGAGGAGATTGAAAGTGAATCTGAACTCATAATCCAACAAACTCAAGTGAATGAAGAACCTGTGTCAACCAACAATGAAGAAACAAGCATCCAAGATACACTTGTGAGGAGTGACAACTTCACAGGGGGAGGAAATGTAGATGATCATGATCTAAATGATGAAGCAACATCAAGGATGAGAAATCAATCTGAACATACAAGGAAATGGGATAGATCACACACTGCAGATCAGATAATTGGAAATCCAAATGCAGGAGTAAGGACAAGGAGAGCAACTATAAATGAATGTCTCTATGGCTGCTTTCTATCCCAAGTTGAGCCTAAGAAACTTGATGATGCATTGTTGGATCCTGACTGGATAATTGCTATGCAAGAGGAGCTAAATCAATTTGAAAGGAGCAAAGTATGGGAACTAGTGCCTGCACCAAAGGATAGAACCGTTGTTGGAACTAAATGGGTTCTAAGGAATAAGATGGATGAAAATGGTGTAGTCATAAGAAACAAAGCAAGGTTGGTTGCAAAAGGATACTCTCAACAGGAAGGTATTGACTATGATGAGACCTTTGCCCCTGTTGCTAGACTAGAAGCCATCAGAATTTTCTTGGCATTTGCTGCACATTCTAATTTCAAGGTCTATCAAATGGATGTCAAGAGTGCATTCCTGAATGGGGAGTTGGAAGAAGAAGTATATGTGCAACAACCACCTGGCTTTGAGGATCCACAGTTTCCCCACTTTGTCTACAGATTACTTAAAGCATTGTATGGACTCAAGCAAGCTCCTAGGGCATGGTATGACACACTATCACAATTTCTACTGGAGAATCAATTCACTAGAGGCACACTGGACAAGACACTGTTCTACAAGAAACATGATGATGATATTATCCTAGTTCAAATCTATGTGGATGATATCATATTTGGCTCTACAAATGAGAAGCTGTGTGAAAAATTCTCTAAGCTCATGCAAAGCAGATATGAGATGAGTATGATGGGAGAATTAACATTCTTTCTTGGACTGCAAGTTAGTCAAAGGAAGGATGGCATTTTTATAAGTCAAACCAAATACATTAAAGATTTACTGAAGAAATTTGATTTGGAAGAATGTTCACCTGCGAAGACACCCATGGCCACTGCCACCAAGTTAGATGATGATGCTAAGGGCAAAAAGGTAGATATCTCAATCTACAGAGGCATGGTTGGTTCTCTACTCTACCTCACTGCTAGTAGGCCAGATATCATGTTTGCTACATGCTTATGTGCAAGGTTTCAATCAAACCCAAAGGAATCACACATGATAGCAATAAAAAGGATCTTCAAATATCTGAAAGGCACACCAAACTTGGGGTTATGGTATCCTAAGGACACAGGGTTCAATCTGGTTGGTTATTCTGATGCTGATTATGCTGGATGCAGAGTGGATAGGAAAAGCACATCAGGTAGCTGCCAGTTTCTTGGACAAAGGTTAGTCTCTTGGTACAGCAAGAAACAACAATCTGTGTCAACTTCCACAGCTGAAGCTGAATACATAGCTGCTGGAAGTTGCTGTGCTCAAGTGCTTTGGATTAGAAACCAACTTAGAGATTATGGACTTGTGTTGGAAAGAATTCCTATCATGTGTGACAACACAAGTGCAATCTCTATAGTTGCCAATCCTGTCAATCATTCTAGGACAAAGCACATTGACATCAGATATCACTTCATAAGGGAGCATGCAACTAATGGAACCATTGAGTTACATTATGTTCCCACAGAAAAACAACTAGCTGACATATTCACTAAGCCACTAGATGAAGCCACCTTCACAAGGTTGGTTAGTGAGATTGGAATGCTGAATTCTTCAAATTCTGGCTAAGTGAATATATCAACTAGATTGTTGCAGCAGTAAATACTTACTTTATCAAATGCCTAATATTTCTGAAGTAAGTATTGGCTGGAGTATGATGTATAAATATTCCAATGCTGCACATGTTGAAAATCATACAAATGTAGCTTGAAATTTCTGTAAAAAAAAATTTTGAGTGAACCACTATTTAATTTGGTAGAATATTCGTCA
Source organism: Saposhnikovia divaricata (assembly GCA_036435485.1). NCBI lineage: Eukaryota > Viridiplantae > Streptophyta > Magnoliopsida > Apiales > Apiaceae > Saposhnikovia > Saposhnikovia divaricata. The sequence continues at coordinate 192,219,907 of CM071597.1, forward strand.
ATGAATATTTCTAGTAAATTTTAAAGGATAGTGGAAATTGAACTTTATGAGTGAAAAGTACAGTTCGATAAGTCAGACTTCTCGAATGGTTCATTGTTATGTCTTGGCTTGAGTTCTCGAATAGGCCTATCTAGAACCCTCTTGAGTTCTCGAATAGTGTCTTTTTGAGAAATCGAATAGCACACTTTGAGTTCTCGAATAGAGTATTTTAGTTCTCTAATGATAGAGTTCTCGAATACTGCATTTGAGTTATCGAATCATTTGAAAAGGCTGATTTCTCGCTGACACTTAATCGCTTTTTGGATTTATATTCAAACCTTCATTTCACTCATAAAAATATATTCTTAACTTTGAATTATTTTCTGAGTTAAATCACTGCCAGCTGTGAGTTAAAAACTGCCTGAGATATCGAATAAGCCTTTCTTGACTTCTCGAATAGTTGTTTCATACTTCTCGAATGACTTGTCGCTACAGAACACTTATCTATCGACAACTCAAGACATTCATATATATATATACAACTTCACAACTATTCAATTCATTTCGTTCGATTTCTCAAGCACCTCAACTCCTGAAACCTCTGAAAAACCCTAACTGCGAATTTCTTCTTCAATCCTAATTCTCTTTTCTTCTCTACCCAAATGGCAAACACTCAACTCACCATACCATCCCAAACTAATTTCATCGCAATCACCAGTGATGTGGAAGCACCGAATGCCAATTTCAAGTGCTTTGTTCGGTGGTTGTCTGAATCATACATCAAGAGTGCGCTCTCAGCCAACCCAACTCTGTACATAGATCTATTGGAACAATTCTGGAGGACTGCTACTGTGGAGGTCATCGCTCTTGAGAATGCTATCACTTCTTATATTGTTCACTGCAAGATTCAAGGAGAGGATATCACTATCACCACTGCAGACATGAATCAAGCCTTGGATATGCAGCAAGAGACGTATGATGCTCTGGCCTCCAATGATGAGTTGGAAGAATTCTTTGACTTCATCAACTACTCTGATACTATCAAGCTGGGAAAGTTGAATAGGAAGTTCTTGAGGAAAGAATGGAGCTTTGTATTTGCTACACTCCTTCAAGTATTCACTGCACGGAAATCAAGCTTTGATCAGATTAGTACACCCGTGCAGCAGCTTGCCTATGCCTTGGCTCATGGGAGAAAGATAGATGTTGGACTTCTCATCCTACAGGAACTCTATGGGAGACTTGGTCAGACCACAGCCAAGAGAGGTAATGAAATTTTCTTTCCTCGCTTTATTCAATCAGTACTTAACTTTAAAAATGCTTCTTTGATTGAATTGCCTGGAGTAGATAAGAGTAAAATAGGCTATCCTAGGTCCATGACCAAACTCATTTTTGGTAATTTGGAGACTAGGAATGATGTGGATGTAAGACTTAGCATAACTCCCCACATGGAGGGTTTGTTTAGGTCTTACCCCCACAACATGCCAATATTTGATTCAAAATCACAGTTAGCACAGCCTAAGCAAGGAGAACAAAGTGCTAACCCAAGGCCTGCTAACCAACCCCCTCAGCCAAACACTCTATCCAGCAAAGAGCCAACTGCATCATCCTCTCAAAAGGGTGATGTTAGTAAAAAGAAGAGAAAACAGGTTGCTTCTGAACCTTTAGAAATCTTAACTGAAGCAGCCTTGGCTGTAGAACTAGGGTTAGAAAGTGAGAAACCTGAGTCACCTATCATAAGCCTAAAGAAGAAGAAGAAGAAGTCTAAAACCACCTCTTCAGTCACTCAAATGGCTGAAGTTGTAAAATCAGGGGCACACAGCTCACTAGATGTATCCTCTCAACAGGATGCATCTATAGAATCAAGCATCCTCCCCAATGCACCTATCTGTAAAGAGTCAGCACAAGGGAGTGATAAGGCTGGCACAACACTGAGTGGAGAGCACATCATAACTGAAACTCCCTCTATTTCTCAGGGGGAGTTGCCAAAATCTTGTCTACAACACACTTCTCTTTCAGAATCTACCACTCATATTTCTTTGAAGCCTGCAACTCAAGCAATTGAGGAGCAAGGCATTGATCATCAAGAATTCTTTTCCTTTGATGAGCCAATGAATTCAAGTGACTTGGTGCATGACACCTTGCTCACCACCCAGGTACCACATTTGGATGGTCAGGGAATGCATGCTGGGGCATATCCTAATGACACCATCACAAACACAGAGGATTCACTAGTTCTTACTAGAGACTCTGTGCCTGTGTCAACTACTGTTGTAACTCATCCCACTTCTGTGGAGACAACAGTAGTAGAGTCTGTTCATCCGGTTGCAGAAGTTGCATCTGTAACTGAGGAGCCTAGCAAGCCTAGCTCTAGCTCTAACTTTTTGTCTCAATGGCTGAAGCCTGTGCAACATGACAGTGCTTCAGGATCAGGGTCTGTTCCACCACAATTGACGGTTGAAGCACTTCAAAGCTTAGTTGTGGATCAGATCCCTGAGTTCACAAAAATTGCTCAGCACCTTCTCACTGCAAACATGCCCAATCCAGACTATGAAGCTATTCTCCTATGTCACAAAGAGGATGTAGAGCTACAGAAGGAGAAGATCATAGATGAAACTGAGAGAGATGGGAATATCGATGCTTGGCTGCAAGGAACCAATTCAATTCCTCTCTCAGAAGGTCTTCAGTATCTCAGAGAAGAGTACATCACTTCACTAGGGTCCAATGCCAAATCTCTCAACCCTACTGATGTGTTTGAAGCAGTGAATGACAGCTATAAAGGCATTCTCAAGGCTGCACACTATCTTGGTAAAGGCTTAAAGACAGAAATTAATGAAGTGTGTTCAGCTACAACCAAGGAGGTGCATGAGATCAAGAGGACTTTTGATGCTAAATTCCCTCAATTGGAGACTGTTCTCAAGGACATTCGAACCTGCAATGCTACTTGCACCAGGATGGACAATGGTTTGGCTATTCTCAAGGATGCTGTCACAGGTCTGGGGCACAAATTTCAATCCTTATCAGATCAGACAACTGATGCCAATGCCATGCTCAGGACCCTATTTGCAAATCAATATGGAGACAAGCTGGTCACTGAGGTTCCTGTGCATGAGATGTCAAGGTTCGAAGTGCAGAGACTAAAGGATCAATCCCTATCTGGTTTTAAGGCCAATGAACTCTTCATTAAAGTGGATACTCTTGAAAAGGAGGTAGTCTCTCTCCACAAGTCCAATGCTCATCTTACAAACACTGTGACAACTCTGACTGAGCAGTTGAACACTCAAGCCACCACCACAGCTGATGTTCTTCTGCATCAACAATCAATGTTGTCTGCAATGATGAAGCACATGGGTCTCCCTCTACCTGATGAATCTTCAACTCCAAAGGTGCCTCCTACAGTCCCTGTGTCTGTCAACAAGCCTAAGGGGGAGAAGAGGATATCAAAGAACTCAAATCCAAAGGGGGAGAGACCACTAGAAAAGAGCATCAAGATCACTGAGGGTGGCCATCAGAGAACTTTGAAATCTACTACTCATGTGCCTGGAAAAGGAAAGGACAAAGTTGATGAGCCTCCCACTTCTCTGCCAGTTGTCACTCTACCAACTGTGCACATCACTACTCCTGATGGTCAAAGGCAGTCTATCACAACCACAGTGGTTGCAGGGAGTATGCCATCTGACAAGCCTCGAATCTCAATATCTAAGAGTGCCAAGCCAGTAGAAGTGAAGGTGGTCACTGAGGCCAAGCTACAAGAAATTGCAAACTCAAATGTCTATCATGATGATGCATTCTTGGAGTTTCTGAAAGTCTCTAGAGAACAGGCTGGTGATGCTCTGCTATATCATGAGAGTTTGAAAAGTCAGATTGACTGTCTCACTGTAGTACCAAGGAGGCTTAATGATCTATGGCTCAATGAGATATTGATGGTAGGAAAGAACAAGATATGGCACTTAACCATCAATACTCTACAGAGTCTAAAGCACTCAGAAGTGAATGTGCTCCTTGGACTAATTGAGAAGGGAAATGAGAACAACAAGAGTCTTCATGATGAATTGAGGAATGGTCAACCTTCAAGGCTACCTGAAGTTTTCACAGATCCTAGAACTATTATCTACCAGGCTGGAACAAGAATTGAAGATATCAAGCAGCTGGTCATTCCTAAGCATCTAACTTCTCAAAATAAAAATCTCATCATAGCCATCATTGAGAAACTGATCAAGAAGAAGGGATCAAGAACAGCAGAAGAATTAGAAGCTATATCTTATCTCAGGTCATATATTGCAACTGGCATTGTATCTGAGACTGCTAAGTTCAACCCAAGCAAAGATCAAGACAAGGATGAAGATAAAAGTGATGGAAGGAGAAGACATCACAGGAGTAATAAGGGTGATGAAGACAAGAAGAAGAAGAAGGATGATGAGAAGAGAAAGAATGATGATGATCAAGGTAAAGGCTCTGAGAGGAAAAGTGGAAGACAGCAAGCCTCAGGCATTGCTGACAGTAACCTCACCACAACACAAGACTCTAAGTCTAGGGTGAATGCTGCCAGTAGTGACCTTTCAAAATTTGCATCTATGGCTTCTGCAACTGTCTTGCCACCTCAAGAAGAGAAGAAGATTCAAGTCAAGAAACCATCTGTATGTTTCAAAAAGCAAACTGCTAATGGAATACTACAATGGTCTACAAACAAAGGTCACATACTGCTGCCAAGTAATCATGTAAAAAGAATCAAGTTCAAGCAAGCTGCAAGGAAATCAAAGCCAACCACATCAAAAACCCTGACAATCTATCCAGGCCTAAAACTCCAACCACTAGATGAAGATTATGATGTAGACCAACTGCAATTTTTGCAAGCTCAAAGAATCTATCATGTTGCCATTGTTGATAATTGCCTTGAGATTAAATATTCTGATGGAAGGGAGGAGAAATTCAAACAAGGAGGATGTCAACACTGGGGCAAGCTATATGACATAGAGAGAATCATTGCACTGTTGAGCTCAGAAGATAAAGTGGAGAGAGTATGGAAACTGGAGCTAATTGATTTTGTGAAAATGAAGAGAGATCATGAGGAAAAAGTCAGAAAAGAGTGTTTTGAGAAATGGCTGGCAAGGGAGAGAGAAATTGAGAGACTGGAAAGTGAAGCAGAAAAGCTGAGGAAAAAGGGTTTGTGTAGAGTTCAGTTCAACCCCTACATGGTAAAGTATAGGAGGAGGAATGGAAATCAAGTCAACATCAGAATGAATCTACTCAACCACTATCCTGCAAATATTCTGGAACCAGTACTTGAAGATTTCAAAGACTCAATTTTGCTTGAAGAATTGGATGCTATGGCAGAAATAATAAAAGCTATGGATGAGAATACAAGGAAGGAGAAAGAAAGAAGAGAGAAAGAATATGATGAATTTCAAGCCAAAGCTATGGAAAGGGAATCAAGAGACAATGGCTAGTTCTTCATCATAGGCTGTAAGATTACTCACTCTGTAGTTCTATCCAAATTGCTAATGGAAATTCATACCTGTACTGTCAAGTTTTATCTTTATGTATGATAGGCTTGTTATCAGACATGAAATTGTGACTAAGGGTCTTACTCACAATTTGGGGGAGATTGTTAGTCACAGAGGCATGCCTGAATACATCTAATAACAAGCCTAAGTATGTGTAATGCTATGCATTACCTACATGACCTCTTAACTGAGGGAACCTCTAGTTGTAGAGTTTCTATTTGTTCTGTACTTGTAATAGGCATCAAATTCTAGTTGTGTTACTGTAATTATAAAGTCAAGAATAATGCTTGAAAGAAGTTCCAAGGTTCATGCCTCAAGCAAGGAGATAAAGACTGCCAAATAATCACAGTTGGGATTTGAAGAAATGAAGAATTTGCCTAAGTACCAATTCGAGAAGTACATTTGTCTATTCGAGAAGTCTAGCATTCGAGAAGTCAGAGATTCGATATCTCAGAAGACACTATTCGATATCTCTCAATATGCTATTCGATATCTCAGGGATTCGATATGTCAAAATGCTCTATTCGATATCTCAGGGATTCGATATGTCAAAATGCTCTATTCGATATCTCAAGGAGTCCCAGAGAAAAGAGCTATTCGAGAAGTGATTCGATATGTCAAGATAACACTATTCGAGAACTCAGAGTTATCGATCAAGTCAACTCCAGTTCTCGAATCACTCACTTAGTCACTTCTCGAATACATTCTTGAGGACAAAATACTGAAGAATTGTACAAGTCAGAAACCTGCAACAAGCCAGGATACTTTATTTGACTCTGTCCTATAAAGCATGCTGGAAAGCCTACAAAGAAGCTTGGAGAGATAAGACAAGGGACAAGGAGCTGAAGAAGTGGATCTAAACAGGCTTTTCAAAGTCAAATCTGTAGCCGTTTGGACTCTTACTAAAATGAGATAGACAGACTGGAAAGTGATTTTGTTTTACCTACCTCATTTGTAGCAAGTGGGTGTATCCATGTCTATAAGGATACAGCCTCACTTCCTTAGCTGTTAAGGTTTTGAAGTTTCTCAAATACCCAGAAAATATCTCTCTGAGAAAAACGAAGCTGAGAATACTATCATTTGTATTCACAGATTGTAGCAAAATCTTTATCTAATAAAATATTAGATTAAAGTGATATTGTGTTGTGTTTGTGTTTAATTATCCGCATCTTCATATCTCACACACTCATCACTTATCTTGCTGCAAAGATTCAAGACCGAAGAAAAACTCAAGAATCCATTCACCCCCCCCTCTGTATTCTTTTACTGTATTCAATACTCAACAAGAACGATTTGACACAGAGAATATCAGAAGATTTCTAGAGCAAGAAGATGAAGTTGAACCTGGAGAGATAAGGGATGAAGAAACTTCAAAGTGAAGATCAACTCTATATGTGATATCTTTAGAGCTTAGATAGGTCAAGATAGAAAATTGTATTATATGATTAGTCTAGAGGATCATCTATCTTGTATTTATCTTTTATGTTTGAATCTGGATAATGTTAAATATAAACCAGAATTTTTCTTTTATTTACTTTGTGTTTAAAGTTTTATCTTTTATTAAGTTAAGTTGAGTTAGTTGAGTAATCCTCTAGGTATTTGCTTGTTATCTTCTAACAAACAAATAGGGGGAGATTGAAAGGCATATGAAACAGCCTATTTGTAGTTCGAAGACTTAACTCAACTTAAGCTTAGATTGTAATAAGTAAATAACTTTAACTGTCACAGGAATCTCAGGAGGTACTATCTGTCAGAAGAAAAACCCTAAAGTCAATCTATAGTTTTGATGTTTTACACTGGAAGAAGTTCTGATTGCTGATCAAGCCTCAGTATAGCATCAAAGAAGTGGATTTATTTTTAAGACAGAGATTTCTAGAGTGACAGGTTCAGACAGTATACAGTGAAGTACAAGAAGGAGAAAGAAATGAGAAGAAAAATGAATCACATTTTTAATGTGAAAATTAAAGGACAGTCATTGAAGTTAGTCGTTCATGAACCAGACCGTGCATGGAAGTCAACAAAATATTCAGTGGTATTCCTTTATTACTTTCAGTGATTCAGAAAAGAATTAAGACAATCCAAGGATATATAATTATTCTTCTTTAATTAATTTAAATCAAGTAGTCAATTTAATTAATTAATTAATTCATCTTGAATTAATTCTTTAATTAAATTAATTATTAGATTAATTAAATCTGATTAATTATTTAAGTAAGAATAAATTAAAATGATTATTTGGTAATCAATTTAATTTAATCTGAAAAATGAACTAGCAAGAAAATTCCTGATTGTCTTGCCGATTGTCTTGGAGAAGGAATCTAGAGAAACAAGACAATCACTGATTGTCTTGAAGAAGAAAATCAGTAAAGCAAGACAATCTCTGATTGTCTTGCCGATTGTCTTGGTAATGATAATTTCTGAAAAGCTTTTAAAAAGTAGAATAAAAATCTGATTTGATTGTCTTGACGATTGTCTTGACAGTTCAAATCAGATTGTCTTGATAATGATCAAAAAGAAAAAGCTTCAGACAGAATGATAATTTTTGTTAAAGCAAGACAAAGATCTCAGAATTTGATTGTCTTGCCGATTGTCTTGGAAGAACCTGATTGTCTTGACGATTGTATTGCCTATTGTCTTGGCAGTACAAAATTGGTTTTCTTGGAAGAATAAATTGTATTGCAGATTGTCTTGACAGTTATATTTGAAGATAAAGAGGCAGTGATTATTATATATGAAGACAGACGACAGAAGACAACAAACAGATCAAAATATAACATTCAAAGCAGATTGCTCTCTTCTCTCTCATCAAGAACACAGCACAAGAAGCAGAAAAATTCATAGAAAATCAAGTTCATCTTATTTTTAATATCTGATCCGATAGAACTGGTTTACTTGATACTCTTGTACTATTAGCGAGTTTTTACTCCTAATCTATATCTTGATTTTTATTAACAAATCTAGAAAAATTCATGTCGAATTTTCTAATTTGTTTTTATTAACTAGATATAAATTCTGTACTGTATTTGTAACAAACCCCTCAAGTTAATATAACTTTATATTCAACTTGAATTTTGTTTCATTTAATTCCGCTCAAATTTGTCAAAATATAAATTAAATTATCCGGACAAATTTCGATTAAACAGTACTGTTTGTATTCAACCCCCCCTTCTACAAACATATTGGACCTAACATATAGTTCAAACAAAAAATTCTAATGCATAAATAAAATTATATAACTAGTTTCTTATAGAAATTCAAACCAAAACTTTTGTCATAACAATATAAAAAAAAAATTGATGTCGTAAATTCTTAACTTGTAGTGCATAGTAGGACTTGAGGAAACTCGTGAATGAAAATTGATAGGTGGACATCATCATCATGCATCCAACTTCTTTCTTTGATAATACAAATATCATCAAATTACATTCATCTTCTTTCTACTGCGACAAAACTTTGGCGTCTATTCTTGCGTCTTACAAAAAAATAGAGCAGTCAAAATCAAGACTAATTGTTTATGTTCAAGAAGATACAGATACTCTAAAAAGCAAACATAAATATTAAGAGAACTAATATTTTGGGACTACAGAAATTTGTTTATAAATCGAGTAAATATGATTGCAAACATGGTGATAAAATTTGATTATTAGAAGTAATGATTGCATATATATAAGAATATAATATTTTTTTTCTATTTCGAATATATAATATAAGAATATAATTTTTTTTTTACTTCGAATATTTAATTTTTTCTTCCCAACAAATTCGAAAACCTTTTCAATTTCGAATATGTAATTTGAATTCTTCTTCCCTACAAATTCGAGAACCTTTTCTATTTCAAAGATGTTTATGTTAACGTTTATATTAATGTTAAAAAAGGAAGTTTTGATTTCTTTTCTAAAAAATATGGTTTAAAGAAGGAAATTTTAATTTTACATATTTAAAATAGAGGAGCTCTAGAAAAATAGATAAATATGAATCGAACGATTCTAGAGCTAATATATAATATAAGAATATTTTTTTTTCTATTTCGAATATATAATTTTTTCTTCCCAACAAATTCGAAAACTTTTTCAATTTCGAATATGTAATTTGAATTCTTCTTCCCTACAAATTCGAGAACCTTTTCTATTTCAAAGATGTTTATGTTAACGTTTATATTAATGTTAAAAAAGGAAGTTTTGATTTATTTTCTAAAAAATAGGGTTTAAAGAAGGAAATTTTAATTTTACATATTTAAAATAAAGGAGCTCTAGAAAAATAGATAAATATGAATCGAGCGATTCTAGAGCTCCTCCAAACTCCTGGGGAATTCCTTTTATATATATAATAATAGATAGATAGATAGATAGATAGATAGATAGATAGATAAAATTAAGCAATATTTAATCAATATTTAATTTATATCTAAAGAAATATGAAATTTACATTTAAATAATTTAAACTCTGAACTTATATCTAAGAGTAAAATTACAAGCTACTTTTGGACTTTGTTCATAAACGTTGTTCACCGTTTTAATTATCGAGTCTCCTCATCAACTATCACGATTCCATGATCATGTCCGAGTCCGTCTTAATTATATAATTAAATTTAAAATTATATTCAAATTCAATTTGTGTCGTTTATGAATTGAGCAAATATAAAACTGATTTTTTGTATGAAAATTTTGGATGAGCCATAATTAAGATTTCATTCAATATGGGGGAATGGAGATGTTGGCATTCCAGCGTTTTAGAAATTAATAACTTATTTTTTTAAAGAAAAAGATATACACATTTACATACTATTTTATATAAATAAGTAAGAAAAATAAGATAAAATAAACAAACACAATTGTAACGAAAATTTCTCTTTGATCTGAATAATATATTGTCACAAAAAACTGAATAATATAAAATATTATAATATTTTTTATAGTAGGAACTATAAACACGTACGTAAGTGGTGGGCATCTCAAAATTTCTGGCCGCCGAACATAAAATGTAAAGGATGTTTGTGGAAATTTATTTTACAGAATAAATTAACTTATTTTAAGATGAATTTGAAAAAGTTAATATTTTTTTAAAAAAGTTAACTTTTTTTATAACTTATGGAATCTTAAATATATATTAAATATTTATATAAAAAATTATCAAAATACAAAATTTTTACCCAAAAATAAATACATAAAAAATTATTTTAAGTCGTAGCTGCCAAACAGACCGTAGTTAGGTCCTGTAGACTTTTAGTTAAACTTTCATGCTCACATAGCATACACATGTAAGGAATGAGGGTAAAAATATTGTTTCAACAATATCATAGTAAATCACTACAACAATATCATAGTAAATCACTAGGACATTCCTTTCATTTCTTAAAAATAAAGATTCTCTCTCCTATTTTAAGGTTTCTCTAACTTATATTTTATTACAAAAAATTAACACTCTTTTTTTCTTTCTATTGTATGTTGTACTTTTAATGAGAAAATACTTTTAATAATAAAATATCAAATAAGGAATGAGTATAGGGAACATTGTTCGAGATAAAACTACTTATCTATGTGCTAAGTTACTCGGATCTAATTTTTTATATTATATTTAAGGAATAAGTTAAGATATTGTTGGAGATGCTCTTACTTGTACAAGCTCTTAGGAAAAAGAGTTACTAATTTATATATTGAATTACCATATATTTTCAAAAGTTTATTAATAACATTTAATATAAAAAGTTGCAAATGTTGTGTTTGGAGTTACAAATTAGGTTACATCATATTTTTTTGGATATTTTTGAAAAAAATCCAAAAAATTATTCTTATTTAACAAATAAACTCAGGTGTTATCAGGAGCATTTTTTTGTTCTTAAATAGTGAATCTTACAAGTCGGACCAATATTGATTCTTGAAATAGCAGTAAAAATTATGAATAAATATTGGAAGCTAGAAGGGTGTTTGGCTTAACGAAAAAGAAAGGTAGAAAACAAAAATAGGATGGTGATCGGTAATTAAGTACGAGTCGGGTGTATGATTACCATTTTGCTTAAAATCCAAGTCTTAGCTCATTCAAGAGCAAGCTGCCTAAAACTATTATAACTACCATTATTATAGGCGTATAAAAGTTTTTATGTTTAATAGTTTTTCTTATCTAAGAAGAGTATACGTTATTTTCTGATTTGCCTCGTGATTTTATATCACAAGCCATAGTTTTATATCTGTAAATTTACAGAAAATAAAGATAGTGTGTGTTCTTAAAATGACCAAATTGTATTTTGATGATACTTATTCGGTTATTCGGTCACAAATTACTTGTTTATTTTGAATTTTACGCGTAGTTTAAGATTTGTTGAACACATATTTTTGTTAATTATTTTTATTTTTTTTTTGTGTTAAAAGTTTTGCATTTAAAATTTTATTCACAAAAATAATTAATCGAACTATGCATTCAGTTCACTTAAAATTGCATGCGAAAATCAAAGAGTAAAATTAATTTGGAACGGAGGTAATACTATTATACGCTTACTTTCGTAGGAAATGGGCACGAAATCATGAAAGCAAGACAGAGTGCAAGAAATAGGGTAGGGCGCGCGTAAAGAAAATTCCCTGAAAGGACAAATAACACAAAAGACCATTAAATCTACAAAATGAAAAAAATTCTCTGTAATCGTTTCAAAAATATCAAAATTTAATTGTTTTTTTAAAAATATAGTAACCGTAATTAAATACTCCTTCCATCCCATTTTTGAAAAATAACATATATTTTGGGATGGAGAAAATAATAAAATATCCTATATTTTCACAAGAATCGTAAAGTTTTAAAAAAGAATTTGAATTAAAATAAAAACATAGAAACTTCAACCAAATTAATTATTCATGGGAAAGGGGGCATGAAAACATTGGGGGGAGGGGGGAGGGCATAAAACAGGGTGCAACGAAGTGAACCCAACCCAACATCATGTTTATAGATTATTTTATGCTGTAGTAAAATTTCAATGTACTCTCTCTACCACATAAAGATTGATTTCTTCTTCTTCAACTCTTTTTGTTGTGTTCACGACATGAGTACCAGCTCCTGTTTGGTTGAAGTGAATGAAATGATTAATGAGAATTGAATATTTATTTATTTTATATTTCAAATTTCATTCAATTTCATTCAATTCATCCCAATCAAACATAACATAATTTTTCTTATAAAAATTACTTAAAAAAATTATAGCGAAATCCAATAACGCCAGAAAACCCAAGTCAAAAGGAATCAATTCCTTGGAATTGGCAGGCCAAACGTGCCTTCTTTAATGCACTTCGTCATCTTTTTTCTTGATCTACCCCCTGAAATTTTGACTCCTTGGTCATATGGTTTTTTTATTCATGCCACTGTATTCTAACAGTTTAAAATTACAAAAGTTAAAAATGTTGGACTCATTTTCTTCGTTTTTATTTTAATAATTAACCACACGCACATATTTCATTTTCTGTCGAATTTATTGATAACAAAGCGTTAGTAAATTAAAAATGTATCCCCAACGTACAGTATATGTCGTTGTCACAATTTTCATCTATATTGATATAATGATATCTATACTATACTATTATAAGCGAAATAGGATATAATTGATTGGTTGGTCGGTGGTTAATACCTTCCCAAAAAATTGTTAACACCTTCCAAAAATGAAAACATAAATTAAAATACATATAAAAACTCTTTCAAACTACATATTTTACTTAATAACAAACTATTTTAATTACACTTTAATTAATATTCAATTACTTACTCTTTTAGTTATATTTGAGTTAAAATTATTCACCTATACCCAATTTTTATAGACTCTTCTATACTATACTATTATAAGCGAAACATGGTATAATTGGTTGGTTGGTCGGTGGTTAACACCTTCCCAAAAAAATTTTTAACACCTTCCAAAAATGAAAAAAAAAAATCTATACTATACTATTATAAGCGAAACAGATATAATTGGTTGGTTGGTCGGTGGTTAACACCTTCCCAAAAAAATTGTTAACACCTTCCAAAAATGAAAAAATAAATTAAAATACATATAAAAACTCTTTCAAACCACATATTTTACTTAATAACAAACTATTTTAATTACACTTCAATTAATATTCAATTACATACTCTTTTAGTTATATTTGAGTTAAAATTATTCACCTACACCCAATTTTTATAGACTCTTTCAATTACTTGGAAACCAAATATATTCAAAATCAATTTTAATAATTTTAATATCACATATTTTTTAACAAATTTACAACAAATTATAAATCAACATAGTGAAAACAAACTAATATTACATTATAATATTACATTATTATAATATTACATTATAGATTATTATGGAATCATAATTTGAGTATTAGTTTTATAATATTAAATTATAATATTACATTATGGATTATTATGGAATCATAATTTGAGTATGATAATATCAACAAAAATTTGAATGATATAATATTTTTATTTTATTATTATTTTTTAAAAACTAATATTAAATTATAATATTACATTATGGATTATTATGGAATCATAATTTGAGTATGATAATATCAACAAAAATTTGAATGATATAATATTTTTATTTTATTATTATTTTTTTATTTTTTAATAAAGACTTGATCCAACACATAGCAGTGGAGCTTAATTACCCCAGTCCCCAGCCCAACAATTACTCCGTGCCTCCGTATTTGGACTAGATAGAGATCTCAGGGATTTAGTCGTAAAACTGTAATATCTGGGTTAGAGAATTGGGCTCACAAATACAACGTCCATATCCTTGGTACTACTACTTAACAAGTAAAAAAGCCCAAAAGAGCTATTGCAAACACATGCTCGATTACAGGCTTAGAAGTAGAGCTATTGCAGCACAAGGTTAAAGTACCTCCAGCATCAGCGTTGAAGTACCTGCATACAGGAACAACCAACGAAAAAACTCAAACAGAAAAAAAAAATCAATAAGCTAAGTTAACAAGCATGAAGATGATCAAGAAAATATGTTAAAAGAATCTACCAAGGACAATAAAGAAAAGAACCTGGGAAAGTTTGTATAGATGCACATGTTCTTTCATATATTAGTATAAATTTAGATAGGAAGAATACTTTCTTCTAATAATATCAGTAAATGAAAAGAAAACTTTGTTAACTAGTGAAGAGACAAGAGTTAACGAACACATAATTTAGATAACTAGAAAACAAGACTTCGGGTGACTGAACCACTATCACCATAGGCGATCACAATTCTTGCAACTTATTACGTTCTAACTTCAAGAAGGCAGGCTATGTCCATTTTACTCGTGCTAAGAAAAAGAACGCAAGAAAACATCTTTGGCCTAATGGAAGTATGCAAAGCTCACTAATGTTACTACTAATGTTACTGTGAAGAATCATGAGCGAGCGCAAGTATCTGCACTAGACTTAAATGCAGCATGCAAAGGTGTACAGTATACTCATGTCTTTCTGGGCATCGATCCTCAGAAAACCTTCAAATTAATCTTTGAAATAGTTGCATATTTAAAGTTTGAAGCAAATCTCAGAGCATATGGCAGTTGCACATATTATCCACCCAGCCGTGGTTTTTCTGTACCAAGCCTTCTTTACTTTCCATATTCGATAAAGCTATATCTCGATGGCTTAACCAAGTTTCTGCTATCCATTTGTTTTCTCACTTTAACAGCATCCTCCCATCTTCCAGCTCTCACATACATGTTTGACAGTGTCACATAGTTTCCAGCATTATTAGGTTCCAACCAAATTTTCTGCTGCAAGTACACCAGTGCTAACATTCTGATGTGCTCCTGAGGCTGAAAGTACAGCCCCCAATATACACTTATCAGGCTTTACACTTGTCAATTTATTGGATGAAGTCTTTATAAAAGATAAATAAAATAAATGGGTAGCATCAGCACAACATAAAAATACCTGCATGCAGTAACAACCAATGAAAAAACTTAAAACAAAATAATATATTAATAAGCTAAGGTGACAAGCATGACAATGATCAAGAAAATATATTAAAAGGACAATAAAGAAAAGAAGCTGGAAAAGTTTGTATAGATGCACAAGTTTTTTCATATATTAGTATAAGTTTCGATAGAAAAAATAAATTTGCTTATGCTAAAATCAGTAAATAAAAAGATACTTTGTTAACTACAGAAGAGACAACACTTAACGAACACATAATTTAGATAACTAGAAAAAGAGATGCTAATCGCCAAAGAAGAGACTTTGTATGACTGAACCACCATAGGTTATCGCAATTAGTTTTGCAACTTAACTCAACACGTTCTAACTTCAGGAAGGCAGGCTATGTCCATTTTACTAGTGCTAAGAAAAAGAATGCAAGAAACCATCTTTAGCCTAAAGTATGCAAACTTGCAAAGCTCACCATGATTTTAAGTACTGTGTTTTAATCACATGCATTCCTTGACACTTGTGGCGGACGATTGCCATCTACCTGCATCCTGCAGTTCAGATTTTAGATTACTGTGAAGAATCATGAGCTGCAAGCCTGCAAGTATCTGCGCGCACTAGACTTGAATGCAGCATGCAAATGTGTATTCATATCTTTCTGAACATTGATCCCTTGAAAATCTACAAATTATTCTTTGATATATTGCATGCTTAAAGTTTGAAGCAATCACAGTGCACTGCGCATATGGCTCTGTTGCTCATATTATCCATCCAACCCATGGTTTTTCTGTACCAAGCCTTCTTTACTTTCCGTTGTCAATAAAGCTATATCCTGATGGCTTAACCAAGTTTCTGATATCCATTTGTTTTCTCACTCTAACAGCATCCTCCCATCTTCCAGCTCTTACATACATGTTTGACAGCGTCACATAGTTTCCAGCATTATAAGGTTCCAATTGTACCAAATTTTCTGCTGCAAGTACGCCAGTGCTAACATTCTGGTGCGCTCGTGAGGCTGAAAGTACAGCCCCCCATATACACTTATCAGTCTTTACAGGCATTCTGTTGATGAATTCAACAGCGTCATCGAGCTGACCAGCACGTGCTAGTAAATCAACAACACAAGCAAAATGTTCTGTCTTTGGTTCAAAGCCAAACTCTCTCCTCATTTTGTGGAATATTTGGAGTCCTTCATCTACGAGACAGGAGTGGCTACAAGCTGATAGAACTGAAGTAAATGTTAAAGAGTTGGGGAAAATCCCAGAATCCCTCATTTCCTGCAGAAGGTGCAGAGCAGCTTGGCCAAACCCATTCATTCCGAACCCTCCAATCATTGCATTCCAAGATACAACATCTCTACTTTCCATGTTTAAAAATACAGAATATGCAGTTGTATTGCATCCATTTTTAGAGTACATATGTATAAGTGCATTAAGAACAGTAATAACAGAGATGAAACCATTTCGCCAGATATAGGCATGAATTTGTCTCCCAGTTTGCAAATCACACACGGGTAAAACAGTGGAAAGTGTTGTTTGATCGTTTTGAATTCTACGAATTTGCATCTCTCTAAAACGTGTGAGCGCAGAATGTGTCATTCCTAAATGTGCAAGACTACGAATCATTGCAGTCCAAGTAACGACATCTGACTTGTCCATACAATTAAATACATTCCCCATTTCTTGAATTCTCCTGCTCGTGGCATACAATACCAACAAGGCAGGTCCAGCTGACTTGTAGAATTCAGTAATGTTAACAGTTTTTATTCCATGTGCATGAATTTCTCTCCCAAAGTTAGGACCCTCTATATGTCTACAAGAAACAAGGACACTGGAAAGACAATCCAAATCAGCACAAACTTTTCCTATAGACATCATTTCCCTAAAAATACTCAGTGTGACTTCATGCTTTCCGGTTCTTGAATAACCCGATATCAAGGTAGTCCATGAAATAATATTAGGTTCTTTAATCTTCGTAAACACATTGGATGCCTCATCACATTGCCCCATACGGCAATAAGCATCCATGATAGTATTCCAAGTTACAATATCAGGCTCAAACCCTTCCATTCTCATAAAACCAAACAACTCGATAGCTAATTCAAGAAATCCACTACTCACATACGCTGATATAAGCGAATTCCAGGACAATAAATCTCTTTCCACCATTGCATCAAAAACCCGTCTAGCACTTGAAACATCCCCACATTTCGAGTACATATCAATCAAAGAATTACAAATTTGTAAATTGAAATCAACCCCAAATACCACAGCCTCTTTGTGGATTTGCATCCCAGTTTTTACACACAACAATTTAGTACAAGCCCTTACGACATTCGGAAGAACATACTTATCAGGGAACACTCTGTTCATTTTCATTTCATTATAACATGTAATACACTCATTAGGCATTCCATTACGAGAATAGAATGCTAGCATTGCAGTCCAAGCAAAAACATTTGGATGAGACAAATTATCAAACAGATGGTGGGCAGAGATAATATCATTACAATCTGCATACATTTGTACCAACTTGGTGGCCATGAAAGGATCACGGTGGAGGCCACTTATGATTATTTGTTGATGGGTTTGTTTTCCTTGTTGCAGAGCTTTTGACTTGCTGCAATGTTTAAGGAAATAGTGGAGTTGTAAACTGGACAGGAATTTGAAGGGTGATTCTAATAGAAAGGGCTTTAAGAGTGCCATTAGAGCATCTTATAATTATGATGGGCTTGTGAAGTTAATGGTTAAGACACGTTCAGCCATCATTTACCAGTTATCAAATGGGCCATCAATGTAAACTGTACTGAGTTTTTTACACAGGCTGCTTGTTGTTTTGATGTTGTACCATCTAACACATTTGTAGTTGCGATTTGGCCCCAATTAAAAAGCAAAGAGAGCCTTGCCTTGTACAGTACTTGCCAAGTGTCACTGTGCCAATTGCCATACTTTAACCTAGAAATTTTATTTACAAATATTTTATTAACTTTGCTTAGAAATTATGATTTTCTTCTTTTCTAGTTACTGTTGTTTCATCGCAGAAAAAAAGGAATTGTTTATAAAATATTTTATATACTGATAGTTATACGGAATTTATGAATAATTCGTAGCTGTTATGAAACGTGATTGCCATTTTGTCAAAAAGTAAAGGTTAGATTACATTTTGTCAAATGTAAATAGTAAGGCTAGAAAGTTTGCCGCTTGTCTATTGTTTTGACTATAAATAGCTTCAGATATCCGAAGAAAAGATACACCAAATAGCCAGCTTCTTCTACTGCTTTCTTCTTCCCTGTGCTCTCTCTCTCTATAGCAGTTAATATTAATAATATAGCTAGTAATTTATAACACGTTATCAGCACGAAGTCCTGCCGAAACTGAGAAAGGATTTTCTACCTAAATATATTTATTAGTTGGAGATAACCTGTATACGCAAACGTCCGTATGACGGGTGAAAATCCATTTGTTGTTCTATACATGTATTTGTTTATAATATCAGTGATAATAATGATATATACATTTATTATTGCGTATCTGTTAACGCACCCGATTAACTAGTATTGATAATTTAAGTTTAATAATTTGTGTGTTAAATTCAGATTTAGTATGACAAACCTTACAAGCATATCGTTCGTTGCGTTGGATATTTCTGGAGATAATTATTTGTCATGGGTACAAGATGTAAAACTACACCTTGGTTCAAAGAAATTAAGCGATACGATAAAGGCAGGAAACACAGCCACGACTGAAGAAAACTTTACCTCTATTATTTTTCTCCGACACCACATGCATTAAGATTTAAAATCTGAATACCTAGAAGGCTAGAAGTCAAGGATCCTTATATTTTATGGGAAAATCTAAAAGATAGGTTTGACCACCAGAAACTAGTTTATTTGCCTGCAGCTGAAAATGATTGGGCTAATCTAAGACTTCAGGATT
The DNA here is from genome assembly GCA_036435485.1 of Saposhnikovia divaricata. Taxonomy (NCBI): domain Eukaryota; kingdom Viridiplantae; phylum Streptophyta; class Magnoliopsida; order Apiales; family Apiaceae; genus Saposhnikovia; species Saposhnikovia divaricata. Next base: position 192,239,213 of record CM071597.1, read on the forward strand.
TTAAAAGTGTTCGGGAATATAGTTTTGCTTTATTCAAGATAAGATCTAGGCTCATTATGTGCGGTGAGAAAGTTATGGAGAAAAGAAAAATCGATAAAACACTATCAACTTTTCACCCCAATAATATCAACATACCTGAGATGTATAGGGAGCGCAAATTCACCAAGTTCGGGGATCTTCTATCAACTCTCATTGTTGCTGAACAGAATCATGAATTGGTGATAAAGAATCATCAATCCCGTCCAACGGGATCTGCCCCTTTACCTAAAGTAAATAACATGTCATTCCAGCAGAATGTACGTGGAAAAGGGCATAGAGGTGGTCGAGGCCAAGGTCGATACCGTGGACGAGGTCGAGGTCACGGGCACTTTCGTCCATATAACAGCTCTGGTCACCGGAAGTGGCACTTTGAAAAGAGCAAAATAGAGGCACCACAGGGAGGAAAAATGGATAATACATGCCATAAGTGTGGAATGGAAGGACACTGGGCACGTAATTGTCATATCCCAAAACATCTTGTTGATCTATACCAATCATCTCAAAACTCAAAAGGGAAAATGGTAGAAACCAATTTCACCAATAACCTAGATGATTCCCCGATAGTTACAACTGGAGGAATAAGCATTAATGGTCCGAATGAACCTAACGAAACTCCCATATGGGAGGCTGAAGATTAGTTTCATAAAACTACTATAATATTGTGTATTATCTTGTTTAAGCTATGTAGTGTGTTATGTTTTTCTAATCAAATAAAAGTGTGATTATTAATTACGCACAAAATGATTTCTGAGGATATATGCATTAATCCGCCCTTGAAACGTGGTAGACCGGTCGGTGCAAAAGATGTTGCACCACGAAAACGAAAAACAAAGAAAAATGCCCCTGAAGTGGCACATGCTCCAGAAGTAGCAAATACCCCTGAAGTGGTATTATCTCCTGAAGAGATTATAATCCCTAAAGATGAGGGATTAAGTAATCATGAAATTTCAATAAATCATGCGCATGATATGAAATTATGGGATCAAAGTAAAGCCATAATTGATGATGTATTTGTGTATTCTGCGGCATTGGATGTCGATATAAATTCTGATCCTGAACCACAAAGTGTGGATGAATGCCGTCGAAGAAAAGACTGGCTAAAATGGAAAGACGCAAGTCAAACAGAATTAAATTCATTGCGTAAAAGAGAAGTATTTGGACCTGTTGTCCAAACACCAATTGGTGTGAACCCTGTTAAAAATAAATGGGTATTCATAAGAAAACGAAATGAAAAGAATAAGATAATGAGATACAAAGCCCGGCTTGTGGCTCAAGGGTTTTCTCAAAGACTTGGCATTGATTATCAAGAGACATACTCACCAGTAATGGATGGAATTACTTTTCTTTTCATATTAGGTATGACATCTATTGAAAAACTGGAAACACGTCTTATGGACGTCGTTACTGCATACCTATATGGTTCAATTGATAGTGAAATTTTTATGAAAATCCTAGAATGGTTGAAAATGGATAAGTTCAAGAAACCTTGTCATATATACTCTATTAAACTTCAACGATCATTGTATGGACTGAAACAATCAAGTCGTATGTGGTATAACAGACTTAGTCGTTATTTACAAAAGAATGGGTATATTAGTAATCAGATTTGTCCATGTGTTTTTATCAAGAAATCACAATCTGGTTTTGTGATCATTGCTGTATATGTGGACGATTTAAATCTTGTAGGAACAGCTACAGAGGTTGATGATGCTGTCATATATCTAAAAACAGAATTTGAACTGAAAGATGTTGGAAGGACAAAATATTGTCTTGGTATACAAGTCGAGCACTTGTCATTAGGAATTTTCCTCCACCAATCCACATATACAGAAAAATTTTTGAGCAGATTTACATGGATAAATCTCATCCTTTGACCACTCCAATGGTGGTTAGATCTTTAGAACCTGATAAAGATCCATTTCGACCACGAGAAGATGATGAAGATGTTCTTGGTCCTGAAATTCCATATCTTGGTGCAATTGGTACACTTATGTATCTTGCGAATAATACAAGGCCAGATATTGCATTTACAGTGAATTTATTGGCCAGGTTTAGCTCTGCTCCGATGGACAGACATTGGAATGGGATCAAACATATATTCCGATATCTTCGTGGAACAGTTGATTTTGGGTTATTCTTCCCAAAAAACTCGACATCTTAGTTGATTGAATATGCAGACGCTGGATATTTGTCAGATCCTCATTTTGACAAATCACAAACTGGATATGTATTCACATATTGTGGTACAACCATTTCCTGGAAATCAACAAAGCAAACTACAGTGGCAACCTCATCAAATCACTCGGAACTAATTGCAATTCATGAAGCCAGTAGAGAATGTGTTTGGTTGCGGTCTATCATCAAGAATATTCAAGAATCATGTGGATTACCGGACATCACGAGAAATCCCATTGTTATGTTTGAAGATAACACTGCATGTATTGATCAACTCAAGGAAGGATATATCAAAGGAGACAGAACAAAGCACATTTCACCAAAATTCTTCGACACTCATGAGCTTCAAAAGAATGGTGAAATTGACGTACAACAAATTCGGTGCAGACTTATTCACAAAATCATTACCAAATTCAACATTTAGGAAACTGCGACATAACATTGGAATGCGTCGACTCAAGGACATGTTGCAAGAAAACTTTAGCGAAGATTAGTTTCTTCCAAGGGGAGATTGTACTCTTTTTCCTTCGTCAAAGTTTTTATCCCACTGGGTTTTTCTTTGACAAGGTTTTAACGAGGCAATCTATGATCCGTACTAAATGACAATCAAAAGGGAGTGTTATGAAACGTGATTGCCATTTTGTCAAAAAGTAAAGGCTAGATTCCATTTTGTCAAATGTAAATAGTAAGGCTAGAAAGTTTGCACTTGAAAAGTTTGTTTTCTCTTGTATATTGTTTTGGCTATAATTAGCCTCAGATATTCGAAGAAAAAATACACCAAGCAGCCAACTTCTTCTACTGCTTTCTTCTTCCCTCTGCTCTTTCTCTATAGCAGTTAATATTAGTAATATAGCTAGTAATTTATAACAGTAGCGATATTTTTGGTTCTGACAATTTTTGATGAGTTTGGGGTAAGGGAATTCTTTTTAGTTTTTAGGTCCAAATTGACATTAATTCCTTTCATCTTTTTTTTTTTTTTTGTTTTTGTTTATATAGCGCTTTTATTTGGCTGAGTCATATGGGTTGGTCTATCCTGGAGATTGCCACGTGGCTTTGGGGATATGTCCAAGTTGGATGGCTAACCAACGTTGTGGATGCCAAGTATCAAGATGAATGATTAAGCGAAATGTGAGTTTATCCGGTCTTTCGGGGATGATTGGAGAATGCATGTTTGACAGACGTCTAACAGCGTGCTTATGAAATCTTATCCTATTAATTATAGGGACATTTCCCGAAAAGACTCATGATTTATCCGTTGGGGTAATGTCCGAAAGGATAAATAATTAATTAATTATAACCCCGTAAGAAGGTAGGGTAACTGGCATCTTTCTCGCGGAAGAGAGATTGGCAACTCCGCAGTTGGTGGTATTTCCTTTCCTCCGTAGCTGGTGATATTCTTACGAGCCATCATATACATTAAATGAAGAAAATATTGCAAATTCTGCGGAGCACACAGTTCTAGACCAGTCTAGTAAAGAGACAAGAACTACAAAGCGATCATCTACTGCATATCATTCAAACGCACTGAATTTGGTGCATATAAGCTAGCGCATAGAGCATCCAGGAGACCCTAGTTGAAATTTGGTGAAGACTAGGTTCGAAACCACGCTTCCTTGCAAAGGAACCCAAAAAAACATGTAAGAATAACTAAAACATGTAAGAATAACTAATGTCAAGGCCAATTTTCCCCATGTATACTCACAGGCCACAGCACAAACCATTTTTTGAATTACAGTAGGTTTTATTGTGGGCCTGTTTGGCTCAGCTTATTTTAAGAGCTTATCGACTTATTTTCGGGTAAAAATTTTATATTTTGAAATTTTGTTTTTATACAAGTATTTAATGTATGTTTGAGATTTAATAAGTTGTAAAAATAAGTTGGAAAGTTAGGAATTTCTAACTTTGTCTTAAAATAAGTTGACTTATTCTGAAAAAAAAGTTCCCCAAACACCAACTATATTACAATCTTAAAAGTACAACTCAATCCTGTGCTTCTTCTATGACTTTCTTTCCAAAAAATAAAAACCGAAAAGAAATAAAATTAAGGTGGCTGTAGTCAAATAAACTATTATCTTACAGTTCACGCAAAGATTCTTTTTAGCTTTAGTTCAGGGACCACACTGTAGTGTCAATATAGATCATGATAAGAAGAACCATGTGCATGCATGCTCCTCTACCGCAACTCTAATTTCATAAGTACTGTCCTTCGGAACATTGCAAATGTATAGAATGAACTTGAAGAATTTTACGAAAAAACTACGCAAACAATTGTTTATGAACAAAAGATTTAACCGAACAAATTTAAATACTCACGTCGACAAGTTGTATATATATGAGGTCTGAATTTCGACTCTTGACCCCTTATTTTCACTACCGAATATTTATGCCTTTCCAGTTTCAAATGATTCTTGGATTCCAAATTGTTGAAAGTGATGAAAGGAGAAGCAGAGTTGTTACAATATCAAATCAAGCTACCAAACGCTTATATACAAATTGACCTGGGTTTCCTATCCTTCAAAAAGAAGTGAAAAGGGTTGTCTCCTCTTTAAAACAGGAGGGAAAAATAAACTCGATCACAAAAGTTAAAAAGAAAAATTTTAGTTGAAAAGAAAGACCGGTGTTTCAAAGAAAGAAGATCGAGTAGCATAAGTGCATAACAAAACAAAAGCTATGTACAAGTAATAATATATGGTGCATGGAATGAAATAGTGTACACTGATCAACCTGTCTAATTCTCTTCTTTTTCTGATTTCTCCGCCTCACTGATTAGATTCTTTTTCTTGCCACCCCCACCCCCACCCCCTCCTTTTAGTGGGGTCTTTTTCTAATTACCTTTCAAGGGGTTTTTTCTTACTACTAACCAATAACAATTTTTGTAGTACATACTTGGTCCATTGGAAAATGTAACATCTCTTTCTGCATTGGATCCATCATCATCCTATCTGCATCAACTCATTGACTCTGCTCTGTTTATACATCATATCAGTACGTGCAAGAGAAGTGAACTAAAGTGTGTGATCATTGCCCTTCTCCTCCTTTCCTCATTCTTATCATATGTGAGATTTATGAATTTTATATATGCAATGCATCTTCTCTAAACCTAAACCTGTAACAAATCCAACATGAGATCATTTTTTGAATCCAACTCTAATATCATTCTAAGTAACCAATACATTTAAAACATTAAGATATCTAATAAAGATCTTATAGCATTCAACAATAGGCACTAAGATTGAAAATAACAATTTCGTGATCAGGACAAGAATTACTTCTATCCTTCTTTGTTTTCGATTCACTACAAGAAATACGGTTAAAATCAATCACGAAAACCATAGACTTCTTACTCAATGTAGACACACAATGGAATTGGAGTCCTTGCGATAAATTGTACTATTGGTATGTGTCAAGACATGGATGATGTAGTTAGTGACTCCCAAGCAAGCAAACAAACTGCTTAAACTAGTAAAAAGGAAAAGTGATTAGATCTCACAACCATAGAAAATGGAGTGTTTTATAAATAGCATAATCAGTCCATTCATCACCAATTGTAATGATTCAGATTCAATTTAAAGCCGGGTCATCTTGATTAAAGGTCCAAAAAGATAGGCTTGGGTTGGGACATAGAGTTCCTTTTTATGTTAGATAACCCCTTTTTCCATCGTCCAAATTTTGTTTAGTAGTTTGGTAGAGAATATCCATACTCTACTTTTTCCGTGCCCACCTATATTATAACTAAATTAATTGTATCCATGTGCCTTTGTCTATTTACTATACCTTACTCTATTCAACTTGCGTCTGAGAGCATTTCCAAAAATCTCTTAATCAACTCTTAAATATATTACTAGGTTAAAACACGATGCACAAATGTTTTTTAATATAATTTTTTTTTAATTTGAATTAAAAGTTTTAAAACATAAATTTTTTTGGATTAAAATTTTTAAAAATATGATCTGATATAATTATATATATGTTGTCCATAATATTTTTAGAAAATGATCGATTTTAGTTTGAAAATATTGAAAAAATATTGAAAAGATGATATATTTTAGCTGAAAAACGTAATCGGTTAATTATTAGTTATTATTTTATTGTACTTAAATAAAGCAAACCAAATAGGTTTTTCTGAAAAAAAATAAAAAAAATAGAAAAGGTAATTGGTTAATTATTAATAATTATAATATTTTCTTTTATTAAACATAATTGCTCATAGTTTTTTTAGAAAAGGAAAATTTTTAGCTAGATAAACTGTATTTGACGTAAAAATAAAAATTGGCTATTGAAAAATAGAAAAGGTAACATATTTTACTTGAAAAAAGGAAAGAATTTCTCATATTTTATGTGAAAAAAGATTAGTTATTGAAAAATAGAATAGGTAATATGTTTTACCTGAAGAAGGAAATTTATTAGTTATTAGTAATTATAAATAATTAAGTAAGGATAATTACGGAAAATAACATGTACCATTAAATAAGGGTAAATAAATAAAATTAATTGAAAAAAATAGAAAAATATAAAAGGTAACATATTTTAGCTGAAAAAGGTAATTGATTAATTATTAGTAATTATAACATTTTATTTTATTAAACAGAATGCTAATAGTGTTAAATAGAATCGCCGGTGATATAATTGGAAAAAGAGAGATTTTAGTTAGAGAAAATAGAAAGGTAACATAAAGATGACATGATTTATGTGAAAATGGCAATTGATTAGTTTATGGTAATTATAATTTACATATGTTATTTTACTAAATAAAATTGCTCATAGTTTTTAGAAAATGAGAAATTAATGTTGCCTGTTATATTTCTATAAAAAAAAGGGAATTTAATTAGAAAAAACAGAAAGATGATATATTTTAGTTGAAAAGGTAATCGGTTAATTATTAGTATTATAATATTATTATTATTTTATTTTTATTAAATAGAAACGCCCGTGATATAATTGGAAAAAAGAAGGTTTTAGTAAGAGAAAAGAAAAAAGGTAACGTGTTTTGGCTGAAAAAGTTAACCGTCCATGATATAATTGAAAAAAGAAAGATTTTAGTTAGAGAAAAGAGAAAAGGTAACGTGTTTTGACTGAAAAAGGTAATTGATTAGTTAATAGTTATTATAATATAATTAAGTTATTTTATTAAAAAAAATTGCTCCTAGTGTTTTTTAAAAAGAGAAATTTTAGTTAGATAAAATGTAAAATATATTCTAATTTACCTGAAAAAAGAAATTATTTAATTATTAAAAAATAGAAAAGGTAATATGTTTAACCTGAAAAAGGAAATTGATTCATAAAGAAGAAATTTTAGTTAGATAAAATATAAAAGATATTGTATTTTACTTGAGAAAGTAAATTATTTAATTCTTAAAAAGTAGAAAAGATAACATGTTTAATCTGAAAAAGGAAATTAATTAGTTAGTAGTAATTGAGTAAGGGTAAATAAGTAAAATCAACAGGTACCGTACCGACCGACCGACCAATCAAACTTTTAATATTTCGGCTTTTATATGATAGTATAGATAAACAATTAAATTTTCAGTAAATTATTACATTAATTTATATGTCAATTCCAACAATACTCTCTATTATGACCTTTTATTTTATAATTTATTCATATTTCAATTCCATTAGAACAAACAATTAATAGAAGAGAGAGAAAAATCACTATTTTATTAATAAAATATTAAATGAAGGGCTACTAGTTGTTCCTAAAATAGAAAAGAGAGAAGCTCTTAACTTTTTAAAGAACCTCTAAAAATCTTTTGAATCATTTTAAGACATACTTTTTATATTTCATTTAAGAAATTAAATAAAGAACCTCTCGAAAATTTGCTCTAATTATTCTTCAAGTAGAATACAGGCCATTTCTTCACACTTGAACATACAGTATGTATACGATCACATCAAACCAAACCAAAGCAAATTTTACTAAATTATAAATTAAATATTAAATATTTCCGGCAGAATTTTTTGAAAAAGTTCGAGCTTGCGGCAGTACAAATATTTTGAAATTGTTTTTTTATACAAATATTTAATGTATGTTTGAGATTTAATAAGTTTCAAAAATAAGTTGAAAAATAAGTTGGAAAGTTAAGTTGACTTATTCTGAATAAATATGATGCCCAAACATCCCCTGTATAAGTATATATAAGTATGGATGATGACAACTGTCGTGAGGGCCGTTTTGGATAATTGATAGAGGAAGTACAACAAACATTATAGCGAGTAATGCAACATATTTTAAATGAATTCCAAAAATATTTTAAAATAATGTATGTTATATTTTTATTTATGAGATTCATATGAATGTAGGAGAGATTTATTTTCATTTATGAACTAATGATTCATAATATAATGATAAATCATCATTTAAAAATAATTTTGAAAATATTTTCGGGATTTCTAATTCATGTACATACATTCAAGAGTCGAAACATACGGCAACAAGATGGTACTTTTAAGTATCTGCATAGAATCAGCTTAGAGTAGGCTCAGTTTGATTTAAGCTATCACTGAACACTTTAAACTAACCCCGACTAGTATTATTCACCATTCTTGCACAATGGCTGCCAAAGTGTCAAGCTAAAAGATATACACCAATATGTTACAAATGTATTAATTGATGAATAGTAGAGTAGATATTCGTTTACGTCTCATTTTATGTAATCTTTATTCCTTATTCTTTTTTGGACGTTCTAAACACTATTACATTCGATACTTTTCTTCACTATCTCAAATTTATTATTAAATATTAATAGGTTTCACCACTTTATATCCACTTTTCATCTAATTTTTCTCTTTTTTAATACCTTGTTTTAATAAATCAATTATAACTTTGTTAAATATTGTGCAAGTCAAACCAGCTCGGAATATGGGACGGAGATAGTAATATTTAGTTAGTTGAGTGCTAGAGTAGCATCAGCCCCATCCCCATCCCCATCCCCATCCCCATCCCCATATATTTACGGGAGATGTACAGAGATATAGCTATGAATTTGTTTCTGGCATGCATGTTGTTGGGCCACACTAGAATGAAATGGTAGGTGACAACTGAAATGCTGCAAACAAATAGCTAGTGACATGCATGCATGGAGGCCGGAGCATTCATACAGGCCATATCAACTCCATGCATTTTAACCGTTTAGACATTGCATTTAGTCCTCTACATGTTTCCACACAAAAAAAAAAAAACTATTCAATATATAGCGTAGATTTCACAGGCAAAAATAATTAATGTGATCAAGTTTGTATAATGTACGACTCGTTTTAAACTGAAAGTAATCCCAAAATCTGAAAATGATACAATCAGGTCAACAAATAGCTAGGTATTTTAGTTAACAATGGATGATTATTGCTTACTGTAATATTTTTTTTAATTAGATTAGGTATTTTAGTTGATATTTTATACAATGAATTTCGAATAATTAATACAGAGCATGCATGAAGCAGGTGTTGGGAGACTGAGAGAGAGCACACGATAAACTTTAATAAATTGTAATAACTAAAATTTAATCCACGAGTCGACATGATACGCTGCATTTAGCGACGGAGCGGTCTTTGTTCGGTTGTTCCGATGGTTGTGTTCCTCAATTTTTTTTTTGAATATTTTGGCTTATATTCAAGGGATAGTGGAAATGGGGTGCCTATTTGCATGTGAACTTCATTTTTTGCGAATCAGCAGATCGAGATGGTAGTACTGTGGGGTTCTTTTGTCAACTTTTTCATTTGAGAACCATTGAATTTCGCTGTTTTTTCGATGAGACTTGATAACGGTAAATCGTCTTGTTGCAGTGATAATGGTTCGGTAATGATTATCTTACTAAAAATACTAGCTGGTATATGAATAAATTATAGAATAAATATAATTAATAAATATTATTTAAATATGTTTATATGAATAATTGAATGATAAATATATAATAATAAATAAGCACTATTATATAATGTAGTTATACATAATCGAATATGGGATAAAATTAAAGAAATTAAAATAAATAAATAAAATTAATAAGTATTATTTGAATATAAACTTGTAGAGAATTGAATGATAGAAGTAGACAACAGATTAACATTATTTTATTTAATTATGTAATTGTAGAAAATCGAACACGGAATAAAATTAGAGAAATAAATTTTATATAAATATGTACATGATTTTTCACATTTATAAATAGTACTAGCGTAAATGCCCGTGCGAGACACGGGTACTGAATCAATTTCTCGTCCGAAATTGTATATATTGAAATAATATTGTAATTAAAAATATGATAAACGATAAGATTTCGATCTTTCGAATATTTTTATAGTTATTTTGTAATATTCTATACCAATTTTTTGAACCAAATATTTTATAATTTGATTAGATTTCTTAAAATTTGGATAAATATTCATATGATAATAATCTGAAAGTCATTTGTTTACCCTATTTGTAAACATCGAGGATTTAACTCAACTATGACAAGAATATAATAGTAAATAGTATATATATATAACGAGGAAGGGGTGGAGATAAGGATTGAAGATCAGGGTGTACCCCGTACGGATTTCAAGTATTTGGGCTCTATCATTCAGGAGGAAGGAGAGATTGAGGATGATGTCATTCACCGTATCAAGGCTGGGTGGCTAAAGTGGAGAGCTGCGTCAGGGGTGCTGTGCGACAAGGAAGTCCCTTTAAAGTTGAAGGGTAAATTCTATAGAGCGGCCATTAGACCTGCGATGCTATATGGTTCCGAATGTTGGGCTGTAAAGAAGGTGCATGAGAGCAAGTTGGTAGCGGCCGAAATGAGAATGTTGCGTTGGACGTGTGGTCGCACTATTGTGGATAAAATCCCGAATGAGGTTTTTCGGAATGAGTTAGAAGTTGCACCCATTTCAGCGAAAGTTAGGGAAGGGAGATTGAGGTGGTTTGGCCACGTTCGTAGGAGGCAGGCTACAGCTTCGGTAAGGAGAGTCGAGAGTATATCGGTGGAAAGAGTGAGGAGGAGAGACCGGCCGAGGAGAACGTGGGAGGAGCAATTGAGGTTAGATATGAAGGCCTTAAACCTAGATGAGGACATGACCTTAGATAGGAGTTCGTCAGATTAGAGTTGTGGAGTCTCCGTTAGGGAGTGGTTCAGTAGTAGAGAGTCTCAGGGTGGGATTTTCTTGGTTAATTTTGGCGTAGTATTTTTGCTATTTCAACTTGTCCTTTTGTGCGTGTGGTCTTATCTTTTGCAGGAGGTTGCTGTGCGTAAACAACATTTTTGTTTGGCAGAGTAGAATGCACCAAGTTTGGAGTAATCTAAAACCCTCTAAGGTAAGTCCCATGTGGAGTAACACTTGGGCTCAGGTATGGTTTCCTTGTTTGTCTCTGCATATATATCTTTCACTCCTGTTCGTGCACTAAGCCGGGGGTCTTCACGGAAACAGCCTCCCTACTCTTAGAAGTAGGGGCATGGTCTGCGTACATCTTACCCTCCCCAAACCCTGTTCTGAACGGGATTTACTGGGTTTGTTTGGTTTGGTTTACAGGAATCTCAAATGCTCAACTGTCAAAAGAAAGAAGACAAAGTCAATCTATAGTTTGATGTTTTACTCCATTGAAGAAGTTCATTGTTTGATCAAGCGTCAGTGGAGTAGTCAAGACAATACGTTCTATTTATAGTGACAAGTTATAAAGGTTTGATAAAGAATGAAGAAAAAGGATGATAGGAACCACAGCTTTAAAGTTAAGATATGAAGAATGGTTATTGTAGTTAGTCATTCATGAACCAGACCATGCATCGAGTGTCAACATCATGTAGTGGAAGTTCTTCATTCACTTCAAGTGGTTCAAGCTATCAAGATTGGTAATAAAAGAAATCATTGTGCAAGCAACGGAAGTGCTAAAATAATTAACCACAAGGATTTCGCTATCAAGACTAGTTCGAGGAGTAATTATTGTGGATGATCAGAATTGTCAGATGAAGAAACCACAAGGGTTATGCTATCAAGGAGGTGTATTAATTATCCTTTAATTAATTTAATAAGTTGGGTAATTCATTTTGTAATTTAATTCAATCAGAATTAATTTACTATTTAAATTAATCAATATATTAATTAAATCAGAAATTATAATAATTCTATTATTAATTAAATATATTATTTGATTGATTTATTTAATAAATTAATTCTGCAAGAATTAATTTATTTAATAAATTAATTAAACTGGTTAATTACTCTTCGAATAATTAATAAGTAAAGGATTTTTTATTTGAACTAGTAATAATATGTTATACTATTTCCAAGGTTTCAGCCATACTATTACTAAGGATTTGCAGGATACTATTACAGCCTTAAGTGATATTATTACCTAGGTTTGAGCGATACTATTTCTAGAGCTAAGTTATACTATTTCTGATAAAGATACTATTTCTGACGAAGATACTATTTCTGATGAAGATACTATTACTGCTTCCAACATACTATTACCAGGGTTTGTATCATACTATTGCTGCCCTTTTGGATACTATCACCGAGGTTTTAAGTATACTATTGTCATGGTTTGTGTATACTATTACCGAGTAATTATACTATTACCATGTATAACTTATGCTATTAGAAGGGAATGAATATACTATTTCTGCAATATGTTATACTATTTCCAAGTGTTCAAGAAGTTAAAAAGAAGGCAGAAGGTGATTTTATTCTTTGCTTATAAAAGAGACAGGCGGCCACAACAAAACACAACACTTCACTTCTTCATTTTGTTCTCAACACACAGACAGACACAGAGAGAGATACAGAGTTCCAAGAGAGATATAGAGGGGAGAAATAAGGAGACCCAAAGAATTATTTTCTTCTCCCCTCTTGAGCTTCAACGAAGTTTTAATTACTTGTAAATCCATCTATAGTATTCGTTGTAATATCTTAGCCACTAGAGTTTGATTACTTGTACTATTGGAACTATCTAGCGGATTAATTTCCCTAGAACTTATCTCTCGAATAGCTTTTTAGCATTCGATCTTTTTATTACAAATATAGAAAAGTTCATGTCGAATTTTCTATAGAATTTTTAATAATTAGTTTGGTCATCAAACCTTGTAATTTGTACCATTGTATTTGGACACACCCCATCCAGTTTAATATAATTTTATATTTAACTCGAAATATTGGTATTCGTTTTATTCCGCATCGATTTGTTCCTCAAATCAATATTTTAAGAAAAGAACAATTTTAATTAAACGACATAGTTTGTATTCAACCCCCTTCTACAAACTAAATTGGACCTAACATAATCACATGAATACTTATGACTGTTAAATTATTAATTTACCTTCAATTGCGTGAAATGAACTTCATCAAATTGAACCTTTGAGTATAATATAAATAATCATCTTAGTAAAATTGTCTGCATTTATAAGAGAGGCGCATTGTTAGGTCCAAGATGTTTGTAGAAGGGGGGGTTGAATACAAACAATACTGTTTAATCAAAATTTGTCCGGATAATTTAATTTATATTTTGACAAATTTTAGCGGAATTAAATGAAACAAAATTCAAGTTGAATATAAAATTATATTACCTTGAGGGGTTTGTTACAAATACAGTACAGAATTTATATCTAGTTAATAAAAACAAATTAGAAAATTCGACATGAATTTTTCTAGATTTGTTAATAAAAATCAAGATATAGATTAGGAGTAAAAACTCGATAATATTACAAGAGTATCAAGTAAACAAGTTCTATCGGATCAGATATTAAAAATAAGATGAACTTGATTTTCTATGAATTTTTCTGCTCCTGCAGGTTATGTTCTTGATGAGAGAGAAGAGAGTAAACTGCCTTGAATGTAATATTCTTGTCTGTGTTGTCTTGTGTCGTCTCTGTCTTCATATATATTATTTTCTGCCTCTTTATCTTCAAATATAACTGTCAAGACAATAGGCAATACAATCTATTCTTCCAAGACAACCATTTTTGTACTGCCAAGACAATAGGCAATACAATCGTCAAGACAATCAGGTTCTTCCAAGACAATCGGCAAGACAATCAAATTATGAGATCTTTGTCTTGCTTTATCAAAAATTATCATTATGTCTGAAGCTTTTTCTTTTTGATCATTATCAAGACAATCTGATTTGAACTGTCAAGACAATCGCCAAGACAATCAAATCAGATTTTTATTCTTCTTTTTTAAAGCTATTCAGAATTAATCATCACCAAGACAATCGGCAAGACAATCACAGATTGTCTTGCTATACTGATTTACTCCTTCAAGACAATCGGCAAGACAATCTCTGATTGTCTTGCTAGTTCATTTTTTCAGTTTTAAATTAAACTGATTAATAAATAATCTTTTTAATTTAAACTTACTTAAATAATAATTATTCAGATTTAATTAATTTAATAATTAATTTAATTAATGAATTAATTCCTGATGAATTAATTTATTAATTAAATTGACTACTTGATTTAAATTAATTAAAGAAGAATAATTATATATCCTTGGATTGTCTTAATTCTTTTCTGAATCACTGAAAGTAATAAAGGAATACCACTGAATATTTTGTTGACGTTCCATGCACGGTCTGGTTCATGAACGACTAACTTCAATGACTGTCCTTTAATTTTCACATTAAAAATGTGATTCATTTTTCTTCTCATTTCTTTCTCCTTCTTGTACTTCACTGTATTCTGTCTGAACCTGTCACTCTAGAAATCTCTGTCTTAGAAATAAATACACTTCTTTGATGCTATACTGAGGCTTGATCAGCAATCTGAGCTTCTTCCAGTGTAAAACATCAAAACTATAGATTGACTTTAGGGTTTTTCTTCTGACAGATAGTACCTCCTGAGATTCCTGTGACAGTTAAAGTTATTTACTTATTACAATCTAAGCTTAAGTTGAGTTGAGTCCTCGAACTACAAATAGGCTGTGTCATATGCCTTTCAATCTCCCCCTATTTGTTTGTTAGAAGATAACAAGCAAATACCTAGAGGATTACTCAACTAACTCAACCTAACTTAGTAAAAGATAAAACTTTAAATACAAAGTAAATAAAAGAAAGGTTCTGGTTTATATTTAACATTGTCCAGATTCAAACATAAAAGATAAATACAAGATAGATGATCCTCTAGACTGATCATATAATACAATTTTCTATCTTGACCTATCTAAGCCCTAATGATATCACATGTAGAGCTGATCTTCACTTTGAAGTTTCTTCATCCCTTATCTCTCCAGGTTCAACTTCATCTTCTTGTTCTAGAAATCTTGTGATATTCTCTGTGTCAAATCGTTCTTGATCATCCAAGGTTTTGATCAAATCCTTGTCAAGTACACGTTCATAATCTGACACAAGGCCTTTAGGTTTCTTAGGCAAAATTCCAAGGTTGCCCCATAGCCGATTCCGAAGCATGTAATATTTCTTTTCAAAGCCAGTTAAAGCATATGATCGAATAATGTCAGCAACAAAGATACTTTCTTTATCTTCGAATCCTGTAGTCCTCAGCATATGTTCTAACCAGACCAGATGAGATGCAGTATATAATTTCATCGACTTAGAATCAAGGAAGCAAGAATGTAGTGTATTACCCTTGAGAAACTTAACATGATGTGGAGTTTGAATAACTTGTGGACTATTCCTTTGAGCAAACTCCAAAAGTCTTTCATGAAGTAAAATATTCAGTTCAGAAAACCTTTTTACCTTTAGGGACATAATCCACATTCAATCAAGCTTCTCTGTTGAAAGATTTGAAGTGACACATAGAGAGAACCCATTGTACGAGAGTCAATCTGAATTATCAGTTGATCTGCACATCTGTCAAACCCAGCTACTATCCTCGAGATTTCCATCATCAATGCATCCATATATTGCAAGTAATTTGGATTGGTCTCTTGAAACTGTTGAAGTAGTTGGAGAAAACGTTCATCATCATTAGCAGTGTTTTGAATAGAATCAAAAATTTCTCTTGCTCTCTCCCACTTTGGACCAATCTTCAACTGAATATCTCTTTTCCTTTCTTGTACACTGATTGCATGTAGCTTTTGTTTCTCTGCATCTTCAGCTTGCTTCAGCTTCAATCTTTTATCCACTACCTGTCTGGTCTTCTTAAGCTTAGCTTGTCTCATCTGACGATCAGCTTTCTCCTCTTGAAGTTCCTTCTCAAATTCAGGATCATCTTGCCAGTTTGAAAGATCTTCTTCAATATCATTTAATTGCTGTACCTCAAAATTACTATTCTTGAGATCAAAATCAAAATCTGATACATCCTGATCATGAGCAGCTTTTTCTTTTCCCTTTATAGACTTCTCAGACTTCTCCTTATGCCTCCCTTGACCTCCTGACTTACTTCCTCCTGCTCCTCCAGACTTCTCTCCTTCTCTAGACTTCTCCCCCTTAGTTGAGGAATCCTCTACAGACTTTCTTTGACTGTCAAGCCCTCTATTTTCATCATTATCCCCCTCATTATCATCATCATAGTCTTCAAAATATGCTCTTTGTTCTTGTGTGATATGATGAGTAGGTTTAACAATGTTGTAAAGATGATCAAGTCCTTCAAACATGTAATCATACTTTTCTTCAAGCTTCGCAAAGGTTGTTGAATATGATTGAGCAGTTACATGCATTTCCACTTGAAGTTCATCCACCCTATTAGAGAGTCTGTCAATAGCATTTAGAATATCTGTTCTTTCTGTAGATGCCTGAGAGTTGGATTGTATCAATGTATTAATTGCTGGAGTGAGTGTAGTCTTTATGTTCTGAACATCGTCACGAATAATCATGAGCTGATTGTTGACAGAGGTGGAAGAAGAAGACCGTTCATCCACTTATGCTTTGAAAAATTGTTTTTCAGCCTCAGTTTCCATCAATTTCTTTTGCAGATCTTTTATTTGAGCCATAAGAGACAAAGTGTTTGTGTCAGTGTGTGCGCTCACCTGATGTTCACTCAAGGATATGTCACTCTCCTTTCGTGCATGTGTTTCACTCATATTTAAGGTGGTCCTCACATCACTCAACACTAGCTCATTTCCTTGAGCTGTACCTGCAAAAGAAATCACCCTAGCCTCTTCTGGAGAGGTCAGTGGTGGTGCAATGGGAGTTCGCAATTCCCAATCCTCAGTCATCTCTATTAATTCATTTGGATTTGATAACTGAATTTCTTCAGTGATAGGATGACCAAGTTGCCCTTCACTTTCTCCAGATAAATCTGCGAGTGAAGAATCCCTTGAGGGAGCCAGGAATGTTCCTCCTGGGAGGGGAGATAATGACTCTATTATAACTGGCAGAGAGTCAAGATTTCCCTCTGAAGCCTGTGAAGGCTCTTCTACCGTAACAATGGTAGGCACTGTCTCTGTAACAATCCTATCGTGCACTCCTTGCTCAGTGTCCTTAACAAGATTAGATTCTACGGTAATGTTTTCACCCATTGTGAGTAATAGAGGTGTGCTTGACTCTGTACAAGGTGCCACGGCCCTTTGGCGAATTTCAATAATTTCATCCTGTTGAGAGGATGAAATTAGTAACAGTTCATCGGCCATTTCAATGTCCAAGTCCTTTTGGGAGGAAATGGATGGGCTAACAGATGCCTCAAGTAGTAGGTTTCTTCTTTTCTTTGGTGGAGGCAGAGCTGTGGGATCACTCACATTATCACTTCTTCTATCAGCTCTTTTTGTCAACAACTTGCTTCTGGCTTTAGGTTTAGAGATTTGATTAGACACAGTGTTTGGCTCTAAGACCTGGGATAGAGGCTGTGGTTCTACAACCTCTTGGTCTGACCTATCAGCCACTTGGGCTCCAGAAACAGTTTGAAAGATAGAAGGCAATACCTGCTCCGTTGATGCAGTAGCTGTACCTGAAGGAATGGATTGATCCATTTGAGGTTGAAGTTCAGGGACAGGTACATTTTCAGGTTGAGGTTCAGGTGCATTTACAAGTCGAGGAATGACAGGTAGATTTATGAAGGTAGACAAATATGGTGTAACATACACTGGCATATTTATCAATTTTCTATGTGTATCAAGGCTAGTGAATATTTTCTTGGTTTGCCTGCCTGATACCATAGGGTTGTCATTCCTAAAAATTGCTTGTTGACCAACAGGAACAAGATGATTAAATATCAAAGTTAAGAATCTAGGATAATAACATAAAACTTTATTACCCTCATCAAAATCCCTTCTGGCCTTAACAATTCTACCAACAATAGTATTCCAAAGTAGATTACCAATATTGATTCTACGGTTGTTAGCAACAGCATAACCAATAGTTTGTAACATAGAGGTGAGTAAATGAAAGTTACCCCTGGCTGTATTAGCAAATACCTTGGAGATCGTGTCGAAAAATGCATCCCATTGTTAAACCAGGTTTCTTTTGCTCAGGTTGTTCATATCAATTACTCCACGATAATTAATATCACTGAAGAATTGATAGAGTTGTTCACTGGTTGGAAATGGATCAAAATTATCCACCGGGAGGCCCAATACAGTAGTTAGGGTTGATTCCGTCACGACGTGGTGTGTACCATCAAAATCAAAAGAGAATGAGGTCAAATCTTCAGTCACCACAGCTTCTGTGCAAATCAATCTCAGTGGTCCTATTTTAATTGGGGCTTCGATCGAAATAGCAGTTCGCATAATTGAATCGTCATTTAAAAACCGTATCCAAGGCTTAAATCGATCATAGGGACAATCGTTCGGATTAAAATAGCCAACCAAATTATGCTTCATTATTTCAAAATTATCAGCCATTTTTTAAACACAAAAACACACTTTAATTTAAGGAAATTAATACAATTCGAAAATTTTCAGAATTAATAATTAATTAAAATTAATTAAAAATTCGAATTGTTCCAAAGTTGTCAGAAAAATCCCAAAAATTAATATGATGATCTCCTAATCACTGAGAGTCTCAATCTATTTTTAGATTTCACAGAAAAAATCTAAAACTGTCGAATCAAGGAAGAACTGATTGAACTTTCCTAAAATTGAAATTTCAAAACCTTAACGAAATTCGCAGTATATTGGTTCAAATGATAGGAAATCGAACGATCTATTCAATGATGTTGTTCGTTTTCAGTTTGGTTGAGAAATGAATTGAGCGGAGGTTCGACTGTGTGTGTATATATCGTGTATATATGTATCACAGTCTCTGTGTAAAAACACGAGAGAAGAAAAAAAAATAGAACTGATGTTTGGATTGTCTTGACCGTTCTGTTTTTTTTTTGTTTAAGTATCAAATTTACACTACAAGACAATCGGTTGATTGTCTTGCCGATTGTCTTGGTAGTATAAACACTATCAAGACAATCGTCTATTTAACTGATTAAAAACAAACAGAAACACATTTTTTTTATTAAACCTTAAATAACTTATATATATACAAAATGACCTGTCAAGACAATCTATTGATTGTCTTGACGATTGTCTTGAAACTAAGTGAAACCTACAAGACAATCTGAAGAAACACTAATATATTTATTTTTAATAATAAAACTGGTAAAATTAAAAATCAAAATCTGCTAATTTTATACTATTAAAATACAAATATATATGCAAAATTAATACAATTAAAACACAACCTTATTTAACACTAAATTTACCATAAATAAATAATTAGCAACTACATGGATCAACCTTTTTACGACCAAAAATATAAATAACAAAAGGACAAACACTACAAAACATTTAATAAAATATTAAACATATTTACAAAAACATTTATAACAAATTAATGAATCTAAATATTTTCTAATAAATAACTTTCTAATAGAAAATTATTTAAAGAGAGAATATGATTCATTAAAATATCACAAATATTCCAAAACACAAGAAGTAATAAAGAAGTTATTATTAACATGTTGACAAAGATTTTTAGCAATTACAAGCAATAAAAAGTTGATAAAATAATTATGCAAGTGATTAAAATTTAAAAATAATAACAAAATCACTTGCAAATTATTAAAGAATAAACCTCAGATATCAACCAGCTTAATTACTAGGACTGTTCAACATACCCAATTCACCAACAATTTTGGTGAATGTGGATTCGTCAAGAGACTTAGTAAAAATATCTGCTGTTTGTTCTTCTGTGGGTACAAATAACAATTCCACAGTACCATTCATGACATGTTCTCTTATAAAATGATACATGATGTCTATGTTCTTGGTCCTCGAATGCTGCACAGGATTGTTGGAGATTGCTATGGCACTTGTATTATCACACAAAATTGGAATTTTTGTTAATACAAAACCATAGTCTTTCAGCTGATTCCTAATCCACAAGATTTGTGCACAACAGCTTCCAGCAGCTATGTATTCAGCTTCAGCTGTTGAGTTGGAAACTGTTTGTTGTTTCTTGCTGTACCAGGAAACTAGCCTGCCACCTAGGAATTGACAACTCCCAGAGGTGCTTTTTCTATCTACAACACTTCCTGCATAATCTGAATCTGTGTATCCAACAAGATTAAAACCAGATTCTTTAGGGTACCAGATACCTAGATTAGGTGTACCCTTAAGATATCTTAAGATTCGTTTTACAGCAATGAAATGAACATCTCTAGGATCTGCTTGGAACCTTGCACACAAGCATGTAGCATACATAATATCTGGTCTACTTGCAGTAAGGTAAAGTAATGAGCCTATCATACCTCTGTAACTTGTGACATCTACCTTGGCAGAATTTTCACAAGCTCCAAACTTGACAGCTGTAGATGATGGTGTCTTAGCTGAAGATGAGTCCTCCATTTGATATTTCTTGAGGAGCTCTTTGATATACTTGGATTGATAGATAAATATTCCATCTGTCCTTTGACTTATTTGCAATCCAAGAAAGAATTTCAGTTCTCCCATCATGCTCATTTCAAATTTACCCTGCATTAACTTAGCAAATTTCTTACACAACAGATCATTAGTAGACCCAAATATTATATCGTCCACATAGACTTGGACTAATATTGTATCATTTTTATGTTTCTTAGTAAAGAGAGTTTTGTCTATGACACCTCTAACAAAGCCATTTTCAAGTAAAAATTCAGAAAGGGTGTCATACCATTTTCTTGGTGCTTGCTTGAGACCATAGATAGCCTTGAAAAAGAAGTAGACATAGTCCAACAGATCCGGATCTTCAAAGCCAGGGGCTGTTCTACATAGACCTCTTCATCCAGCTTACCATTTAGAAAAGCACTCTTTACATCCATTTGATAAACATTAAAGTTTGAGAATGCTGCGAATGCCAAGAATATTATAATGGCCTCAAGTCTTGCCACTGGAGCATAGGTTTCATCATAGTCAATGCCTTCAGCTTGTGAATAACCCTTTGCTACCAGTCTTGCTTTATTTCTTGTGACTGTGCCATCTTCATCAAGTTTGTTTCTGAATACCCATCTAGTGCCAACCACTGTTCTATTTGAAGGTCTGGGTACCAGCTTCCATACTTCTTGTTGTTTGAATTGATTGAGTTCATCTTGCATAGCAATCACCCAATCAGGATCAGAAAGAGCTTCTTCAGTTTTCTTAGGTTCCATTTCAGATAGAAACCCTGAATAATTGCATTGATTCTGATAAGCTCTTCTAGTCTTTACTCCAACATCTGGATCACCAATAATTAACTCAAAAGGATGAGTTCTATTCCAAACAGTTTGTCTGGGTAGATTAATTCTTGATGATTCCCCTTGATTTGAATTGTGTTGTTGAGTATGACTTGATGATCCTTCACTAACTCCCCCTGAGTTGTTGCCAGGATGATTAGATGAGTGTTCAGAAGTATGCGTGGTGTTTTCAATATTATCATTATTAGCACCACCATTATTCTGATTGAACTCATCATTGACATTGTTGTCATTAGCATCAGCAAAAACATCAGGTGGACTATCATTATCTGAATCTAGATCTGTCATATCTTCAAAAGATAGCTTTTCAGATGAATCTTCAGTTTGGATACTAGGAAGTTTAGTGTCATCAAATGTTACATTGACACTTTCCATCATCTTCTGAAGTTCAATCAAATACACCTTATAAGCTCTTCTTTCATAACCAACAAAAATTGCTTCATGTGCTTTTGCTTCAAATTTTCCACCTTGATCGTCTCCTTCTTTAAGTACAAAGCATTTTGCTCCAAATACATGAAAGTATTTGAGTGTTGGTTTCTTTTCATTCAAGGCTTCATAGGGTGTTTTCATCAAGTCTGTTATGATAAAAGTTCGATTCTGAGTATAGCAAGCAGTGTTGACAGCTTCAGCCCAAAAATATAATGGAAGCCTTGATTCACTTAACATAGTACGTGCAGCTTCAATCAAGGTTCTATTCTTTCTTTCAACTACCCCATTTTGCTGAGGAGTTCTTGGAGCTGAGTATTGTCTGGTTATACCTTTTTCAGTACAAAAGTCATTCAGAACTGCATTCTTGAATTCAGTTCCATTGTCTGACCTTATAGCCCTCACTGGATACTTGGAATCCAACTCAATTAACTTGATGTGATCAATCACCAGTTGTGGAGTCTCATCTTTAGAATTCAGGAACAAAACCCATGTGTACTTTGAAAAATCATCAACAATCACAAGAGCATATCTTTTCTTTGACATAGACATCACATTCACTGGACCAAATAGATCCATGTGAAGTAACTGTAAAGGATCAGTTATTGAAGATATATTAGTGCTTTTGTGAGTTGCCCTTTTTAGTTTGCCTTTTTGACAGGCATCACATAGTCCTTCCTGTGTGAATTCCATAGGGGGTAAACCTCTCACCATTTCCCTCTTAACCAAATAATTCATTGTTTTGAAATTCAGGTGAGAAAGTTTCTTGTGCCATAGCTAGCTTTCATCTGTGGATGCTTTAGAATAGAAGCAATTGATTTCTTGAGTGCTTCTAGTGTTCATGTTGGCTACATACAAGTTTCCTTTTCTGACTCCCGTCAGAGATGGTTGTTCACTTCTTTTATGTGAAATCAGATAATTCTTTTTGTTAAAGTGGACTTCAAATCCCTTGTCACAGAATTGACTGATGCTGAGCAAATTATGCTCAAGTCCTTTTACAAAGGACACTTCATCAATGATAACATTTCCAGCTTCAAGTCTGCCATATCCATCAGTTCTACCTTTGATGGCATCTCCAAAGGTAACTACTGGGCCGGCCTTCTCCACCACATTTGTCAGCAGGGTTCTGTCTCCAGTCATATGCCTTGAACATCCACTGTCCAAGATCCAGGTTACTCGTTCAACCTGTTCAATACCCTGCAATGACAAATGGATTAAACCTTCTTTGGGACCCAAATTTGATTGGGTCCTGCGGATTTAAAGTACTGACCTTTATCAGGCAAAACAACATTTTTAATTTTAACATCTTTAGTCAATAAACATTTAACCTTATAAACAGATTTGAAAATCTTTTGTTTTATCTTGGGTATCCATGTTTCTCTAGCAGCAATAACACTTGTGTCATTGACTGGACATTTGACCTGGTAAACATTCTTGGTAACCTTTTGTTTAGTCTTAGGTGCAAATGTCTCTCTCCTAACTTGAGGAGGAAAAGCAGTCTTTGATCGAACATTATTGCTCCTGTTCATGTGCTGTCGAGGAGCAGTCTGTTTAACACATGCATAACTACCATTAAAATAAGCACGCATACTGTTAAAAGCACAAGACATACAATTGATAACACCACATGCTTTATGATTAGAATCAATGATAGGCATGGTATTCATGTTAGACATGTTATTTTTCTGCTTCAACTTATTACTACCTAATCCAGTCTTAGAAGAACTAGCTGTTTCAACAACCTTGACTGGCACTTTAGGTACATCTTTCTTAAATGAAACAATTTTTGGATTAGTGTCCTCAACAGATTTATCCTTAACAAAGACTGTGACATCTTTCTTGGATGAAACATTCTTTGGATTAGCGTTCTTAACAAATTTATCCTTAACACATTTATCCTTAACAAAGACTGTGCCATTTGCACTATCCTCATTTCTCATTTCTTCTTGGATAACCATAGAAAGAATATCTGGTGGTCCAGCATCAGATTTTTTAAACAGAGGTTCTTTAACATTTTTTAGCACATGTGGTATTCCCCTTTCATTAGCACTAACAGGGTTAGGGGAATTTATGCCCAATGAACCAACATCTTCATTGTAACCATACCCTATACCTGTTGTTCGTTCTACAACTTTATTGTTAAAGAACTCTTTTGAAACTTTAACCGAATTATAACAAGCCCTGACCTGTGTTTCAAGTTCAGTAATTCTAGCCATTTGTTTGCCTACAACTTCTAGAATAGCTTTCTCCTTTTTATAAAGCATTGTTATTTCATCTCTTTGTTGATCTTGATTAATATGCACCTTTTTCAATTCTGATACTTCATTGCCAAGATTAGTGCTTAACAGATCTAGTCTTCTATAATCAGTTTTTGCATTATCTAAGGAATTATAAAGACTACGAATCAACTCAGGGTCAGTAACAATTACCGGTTTGTTATGATGATCAGATGCTTCAACATTTGCCACCAGCGCAAAATTTCCATATTCTTCATCTTCGCTGTCCGTGTCATCCCAACTCTTACCAGCCGCAACATAGGCTTTTCCAGGTTTCTTCTTCTCAGCAGCAAAATCTCTTCTTTGAGTTTGCTTCGGTTTCTGACATTCAGTGGCAAAGTGCCTTAATTCATTACAGTTGAAGCAACGAATCTTGCATCTGTCAACAGATCCAGTTTTGTATCCTCCCCTGTTACTAGAGGAAGAAGAGCCTCCTCTTTGGAATCTGTTTTTTTTACTTAAACCTGTACTTTGGATTTCTTCTGAATCTGAAGTTGCCAAATTGTCTTACCATCAATGCCAGGGATTCATCTTCCAGTTGATCTAACTCTTCCAATGAGTAGAAGTCTCCACCATCCTGAGTAGGTGGTGTTTGACCAAGTTCAACTTCAGTCTTTTCCTTGTCTGAGCTGTAAGGTAGAACAACCTTAGCTTCCACTTCCTTAGGTGCCTCAACTACAAGAGCTGTAGATGAACTTGGCACTCTTCCTTTACCAGAGACCTCCATCTGCTGTACTTGTTCCAGTTCATAGGTTTTCAGAACACCAAACAATCTTTCAAGAGCAATCTTATTCAAATCTCTTGATTCTCTGATGGCTGTTATCCTATGTTCAAGATGAGTGGGCATTGTCAACAAAAACTTCATATTAATCTCCTTCTGTGTATATTGCTTGCCATTAACTTGCAAGTTGTTGATAATTTTGTTATACCTTTCAAACACTTCCTGAATGCCTTCATTAGGGCCAGCTCTAAAGTGTTCATACTCAGAGGTTAAAATCTGAAGTCTGTTTTCCCTGACTTCATCAGTTCCTTCATTGATAGTCTCAATAGTTTCCCACATGTGTTTTGCAGTTTTACAATTTATCACATGACTGTACATAACAGCATCCAGGGAATCTATTAAAATAAGTCTCAAATTCTTATCTAGTCATGCGTTGTAATAACCCTAACTTTAGCAATGCTACAGTGATCACATAAATAGTAAAATTTGAGGATTTAGGGAAATGGTATGTAGGTACATTATAATTGAAACAGAAAATGAGTAAACAGAAATCATATTAGTGTTGTACTAGGGAAATAAGTGACTCGAAATGACGATAGATTTCAGAAATTCCTGAATACGGATTTTTGAGGATTTCGAGTTCGAATGAGCTTCTATTTTATCAGATATTAAGGAGCACAGTGATATTAAAGGAATTATATATTGAGAAATTGGTGTATTAGGGTAAACTAAAGGATTATTAAGTTAAGGAATTATCAAAGGAATTTGGATTTGTAAATGATTTCGAAAACCACTGAGATAATGAGGTATACTCGAAACGAACCACAATTAGACGAGTATGGAAACCAAGCAACCAAGATTAGTAATCTAACAAGGATGCATACCACATTATTATTATCCAAGATTATTAGCATAATACTTAGAAAAACAAGAAAAGAGATTATTAGGTCATCAAGATGACATCACTTTCCATTAACTTGTTTTTAAGGGTAAATTAGTGCTTTTGCTTGGCTTAAACCACAAATATCTTCCAAGGCTTCCAAGACAATCTAGAATACACAAGATTAAGCAAGATAATTAGCAAATAAACACAAAAATTTCTCCACATCTTCTTCATCATACCATTCGGCCAAATACAAAAAAAAAGAGAAAAATAAAAACAAAAATCCTAGCTAGCATCAAGATAAAATCAAGAGGAAATTCATGGAGCTTCTTATAGGTTAGGAAGGATCATCTACAAAGTTTCATAGCAAACTAACATCATTTAGCAAGGTAATAAAATCATAGAAGTTGAAGATGAATAGTGAATGAATAGTAATTTTCAAGTGTTAACTTTGTTTTAATGGTTTCTTTAGTTGATTCAAGTTAATCTAAGGTTGTTTAAGGAGTGCCCAAGGTTTATTAAGGATCTTTAAAGCTTCAAGAAGGTATAACTACTCTTGCCCTTTTTGTATTTATGGTGGAAATTGAGTTGGTTAGTAGTTAAGTGATGTTAATGTCTAGTTTATGATGATTATGTGTTATAAATGGTTTGTTTCGATATGGAAATTGTGTGTTGTGGACTTGTAACCATGGTTGGGATGTAGACCACATGGTGTAGGTGATGGTGTATAAGGTGGATGATTGATTTGGAGGAGTTTGATTTTTCGAAAGTATGAAAATATAGCCGTTATAATGTCCGATTTTCGTTAGACCAAGAATCTGCCCTGTTTTTGGACCCTATACCCGTACGGTAGGTTACTGTCCAGACTCCCAAGTGACCATGAGATGATAGAGCTTGGTTCATAGATCGTTTTGATATAAAGTGCGTTAAAATCTGATGAACGGTTTAGGAGAAAAGTCAGTTTTAGTGAAAGACGTTCGATAGTCGAGAAAACGTAGTTGTACCAACTTTGAGGATATAACTACCATACTTAGACATTATTAAAAATTATAAAACTTTGGGACATTGCAGTAGGGTAGTCAGAGAGTCATTACCAGTTGACTTTGTAGTAAAATTCGAAATCCATATTTTCTGAGAATTTTTACAGTTAAGTGTGATCGTTAGGGGAAATGGTGAAAACCCCTGAAATTTCAATTAAGGTTTTAAATGGTTAAGTTCTTGAACCTTTGGGGTAATAGTGATACGTTAAACATATATTAAAGTTTCAAAGGTAATGTTATACAAGAGTGTAGTGAGTAAGAGATGTGGTATTCTAACGACGGTCCTTTTGTGTTTATAGAAACTCCAGAAGAGGGACGAGCCATACTGTCAGGATACCGAAACCGAGGCAAGATGTCTTCTATCCTTACTTTGTAAAACTACTTATCTTCACAAATAAACTTGATTTCATGGAATATATATGTGATGCTATTATTACTATATTGTGAAGAAATTGTCTTCCTTGAGTATTGATATTGAAAAGAAAGGTATACGAAGATGTATATGAATATGGATATGAGTATGAGATGGATATGAATATGGATATGAGTATGAGATGGATATGAATATGGATATGAGTATGAGATGGATATGAATATGGATATGAGTATGGGATGGATATGTATAGAGATGATTATGCATGAAGTGAACATGCCTTATGATTAAGCAAATAAAAGAATGGTATCAGTTGTTATCTAGGGTTATATGGTTTATAATACTATATTAAAAATATTCTTTTTGAGTATCAGTGGTTTAATAAATATTATTTGATTATCATTCATTACTCTTAAAATAGACGAAATATTTTATGAATATAAAAGTATATTTGATTCCTGAATATGAAAGAGATGTCTGGATCATAATCAAAGCATTATGTTATATATATATATATATATATATATATATATATATATATATATATATATATATATATATATATTTTATAGAAGTAATGTGCGAGAATGGAAATGATATGAGTGAATGATATGTGGAAATGAAAGCGAGAAAATGGAAATGTGGAATGATATTTTAAAAAGGGAATAATGATGTGACAAAAAGGGGGATTGCAACAGATTTGCGTAAGTGGCTGTGTGCGACACAGTCCAGCATTTATTATTTTTTTATTACGGCACGAAGATGCCAAGGGAGGATGTTAGCAGGTGACCTTCCTCCATGGATGATCTTCATTCCTTCTACCGGTAGTAAAAAGAGAGCAGGTACGATTAGGCGACTGATCATCGTCCTAACGTATCAGGCGACAGCAGATATCCCCAATATTTTTGAAAAGAAAGCGTTGACAATGGTTTTCAGATTTCTATACTGAAAACAGAATAATGATATGAGATGATGGAATTATGGTTACAGATGAAGAAAAACTGATATTATATTATTTTAGATTTCTTTCTTATAATAGTAAGTGGATGATGTATTATTAAATAAGAGCTTTATTCTTCCTTAAAGATTATAATTGGTTTCTGCTTATATATGCATACATATGTATACCTGTTCACATTCTAAATTCTAGGTTACAATATTATCTTACTGAGCGATTACAGCTCACTCTTGCTACTTATGTATATAGCAGCTAGGTCTTATGCCGATACTACGCACTACACCCCGCAAGAGGGTAAGGGAAAGGCGACCTTTTGAGCGAGTGCTGGCGACCATCCCCGAGGTAGTGACAAGCGAAAGGGGCTTAGTAGACTTATGTAAATTAAGTGTGTAAGTTTGTAATAAAATTTTGGTTGTTGAAATGCTTCCTGTAGAAGTATTATTCAACAATGTACTTAGTAGAATTCTGGGTTTGTAATAACTGTTAACTTTAAACTTTTAATATTGTGAATGTTGTTCTATGAGCATATGACTGGTGTGTGTGTGTGTGTGTATTAGTGTGGGGTCAATTGCTTAAGTATTAAATATTAAGTAAAAAAAAAACTCAAGAGATATTGATATTGAATGGAAATTGGACCGTGATGACCCGGATCCTTGACCCCGGATCTAGGGATGTCACAGATGGTATCAGAGCTAAGAGTCATAATGCTCAAGAACAAAAGTGATAATAATAAATGTATCAGTTATAATATAAATTGTGAACTTCCATCAAGTTCAGGGGTGGTATATCGCAGGTAGTATTTATTTTAAGCATATATTATAATTTTATAGACTGTTACTAATAGAATTTTATGTTTTATTACAGGGAGCGGAGATGGGTGAGCCGAGTCGAGACCCCCAGTGGCTAGGGTTGTCAGAGCAGGAGCTTGTAGATCTTCAGCTGGCCGGGGTAGAGGTTCCCGAGTATGCGGTCGAGGACCTCAGGGAGAGACGTCGGGCGGCAGCCAGAGAGAGATGTGAGAGAGAGGAGGCAGAGGAGCGTAGACAGAGAGATGCTGTAGCCATAGTGCCATATATAGGTAGACCTTCTACAGGATCTGATGAGGCAGGTCCTTCTAGAGTGAGATGGGAGATTCCTGAGGAGGAGAGGCCGTTACGTAAGAGGCCTAGGTTGTCAGTCATAGCTGAGGAGGAGGAGGAGGAGACTGAGTGGACCGATATCCATATGATACCTACCCCTGCCTTGCCTATTCCAGTACCATCACCAGTCCCATCTCCCTCACTGAGTCCTGGCCCTCTAGAGGATCCAGCTGAGCCATTCACTCCGCCTGGGCATTTTATCTTCTCAGAGGATGAGATAGAGGGAGATCCGTCTGAGGATGCAGATACCGAGTCTATTCCTCCATCCCCACCATTTGCACCTCCACCACCTCCACCTGTACAGGCACCTGCCCCAGCTGCTGTGCCCCCTCAGGAGGCACCCTTACCGACAGGTGACTCACTACCAGCTATTCTGTTGACGGAGTACTTTGCCCTACAGGGTCAGTTGGAGGAGTCCCGCCGGGTGATATACACACTGATGCAGAGGCCAGAGAGAGGGAGAGGAGGTATCATTCCTGATGGTATATCCTTGGGATTAGTGAGTGTTGAGCTGCGGGCCCTGGGTGACATTAGGAGGCTGTTAGCTGATAGAAGAGACCCAGAGTGGAGGGCTGCGATAGTGGATACAGTCACGTCTATGGTAGTCCAGATCCGAGACATTATTAGGGCAGGACTGTGAGTCGGGATGGTAGTCTACGTCACTAATCAGACTAGCCATCTTACTGATGTCTTTTTGGGGGATTAGTTTAGTTGGTTGCTGTTTTAATCCCAGTCTGATTGGAAGACAGCTAGTAGCACTTTTGTTGTAGCAGACTAGTATGTACGGTTATGTTTGTAGGTTTCGAACCATGTACCCTATGATGTAAAATATTAGTAGTAAAAGACATTGTACCCAAGTTGTAAAATATTTATGTAAATTAATGAATTTTGTGCATTTCTATCTAAATTTTTGCTGAATTTTAATAATAAATGTTGAGACTCAAAAATATTGATGTATAAAAGGTGATTGACTTAATGAAAAGGCTATCGTGTTAAGGGCGATACACTTACCTACTAAAGTTATAATATAACTAGATGCAAATCGTGTGATAAGAATATTGTGATGTGCAAATGAGTTAATTAATGATATAATTGTGTATATAGGAATGATGTATATTGTAACCCAAATTCGGGTAATTAATAAGGACTATTGTTATGTACAGAACTATGCCGCCTAGACGTGATGGTAGAGCGAATCCAAGGGAAAATGAGAGAGACGAAAGAAGTCAAAATATAGAAGGTAATAGACTGAACGAAAATGCTCATAATGAAGAAAATCATGAAGAAGAAGAAGAAGAGGAATCAACTGGCCAACAAGGAAATCCGGGAGGGAATCCCTTTAACCAATTCATGGAACTATTAAGGCAGAATTTGGCTAATCCACAGAATCCCCAACAACCACCTGTTCTCCCCAATCAGGCAGCTAATTCCTTTCAAGCCTTTAAGTCATTAAAACCCCCAGAATTTGAGGGAACCACTAACCCAGTAGTAGCCAGGGCATGGCTAAAAGAAATGGAGAAAGCTTTCGAGATACTGAGGATAGAGGAAGATCAGAAAACAGTCTTTGCAGCCTATCTTTTAAAGGGAGGGGAAAATTACTGGTGGGAGGCTAAAAAGAATCTAGAAGGAGCGGGAGTGATAACCTGGGAGCGTTTTACTAGGGTATTTCTAGATAAATATTCCCCTAGGTATCTAGAGAACCAAATGGAAATAAAGTTTCTGGAGTTAAAACAGGATAACCTAACAGTAGCAGAGTATGAAACTAAATTTACAGAACTGTCTAGGTTTGTTCTCGAGTTTGTGCGTACTGAAGAACAATGAGCGAAAAGGTTCCAACAAGGATTGAAACCATGGCTACGGACGCGAGTGGCACCATTTGAGTTGACTGATTATGCTGCAGTGGTCCAAAAGGCATCTATTATAGAAGCCGAGAGTGAACAAACCCAAATAGGTCGAGAGAATAAGAAAAGAAGATTTGAGGGCCCGAAAGGAGGTTCAAGTGAGGGAAGCTACTTTAACAAAGGAGGTAGAGGACAAAAATCTCAATTTTTGGGAAAGTCGGGGGGTAACAAGACTACTAGTGAGACGGTAAAGCAGGGTGGTAAATCTTCAGGAACATTTCAGTCCAATCAATCACGACTACCATTACCAGATTGTGACACGTGTGGTAAGAAGCATATAGGAGTCTGTAGGGTGCTGGGAGTAACTTGTTTTAAGTGTGGACAAAAAGGACACTACCTTAACCAGTGCCCATCAACTGATACAAACCCTAAAAGATATGTTAAGTGTTACCAATGTGGGAAATTAGGACACATTGCTAGAGATTGCCGTTCCGATGGGTCATACGCGCCAGGACAGAGTGTGACTGCTTCAAATAGGCCTACTGCTAGAGTGTACAACATGACCTTAGGGGAAGCGTTGACGAAACCAGATGCAGATACAGGTACTTGTTTTTTTCGTTTTAAATTTTGTGTGTAAGTCTTTGGTTAAGGATCGATTTAATCAATTAATGGAATAAATAAGTTAATAATATAGATAAGGAAAATCAGTATCTGTTGAGGTCTAGGAAACGTTATGAAAAGAAAAGTAGGAGTGTTTTGGGAAAACACAAGCTAGTTGAGACGAACAGGAAATATATATTATAGGTAGTATTTTCTTACAATTGTTTTAAAAAAAAATATTATTAGAGCTTATTTTCTGGAAAATTTTACAGAGATGAGATATAGGAATATTGAGGTGTTAATATTTATGTCATGATAGAGGTCAGAAGATGGTCAAACCATAAGTGAGATACACTACCATTCAGAAAAGGCCAATGTGGTGGCGGATACCTTCGTCGAAAGTGGAAGGAGAGACGAGATAACAAGGAATGACTGGAAACAGGAGGGAATTTGTAAGGAAAAGACAGTAAAAGTACTGCTATTGATAAACTAAATGGCATGTTGATGAATGACAAGGAAGTTATGTTGGTGTATTTCTGCGCAAACAAGATAGAGATATTATGAAAGGAAAAGGATACAGGAAATAGTGTGGAAGTTAGAAGGTGTGAATGAAAAAAATACCTATGGACATTTCCAACATGATTCCGGGACGGAATCCTTTTAAGGGGGGAAGACTGTAATAACCCTAACTTTAGCAATGCTACAGTGATCACATGAATAGTAAATTTTGAGGATTTAGGGAAATGGTATGTAGGTACATTATAATTGAAACAGAAAATGAGTAAACAGAAATTATATTAGTGTTGTACTAGGGAAATAAGTGACTCGAAATGACGATAGATTTCAGAAATTCCTGAATACGGATTTTTGAGGATTTCGAGTTCGAATGAGCTTCTATTTTATCAGATATTAAGGAGCATGGAGATATTAAAGGAATTATATATTGAGAAATTGGTGTATTAGGGTAAACTAAAGGATTATTAAGTTAAGGAATTATCAAAGGAATTTGGATTTGTAAATGATTTCGAAAACCACTGAGATAATGAGGTATACTCGAAACGAACCACAATTAGACGAGTATGGAAACCAAGCAACCAAGATTAGTAATCTAACAAGGATGCATACCACATTATTATTATCCAAGATTATTAGCATAATACTTAGAAAAACAAGAAAATAGATTATTAGGTCATCAAGATGACATCACTTTCCATTAACTTGTTTTTAAGGGTAAATTATTACTTTTGCTTGGCTTAAACCACAAATATCTTCCAAGGCTTCCAAGACAATCTAGAATACACAAGATTAAGCAAGATAATTAGCAAAGAAACACAAAAATTTCTCCCCATCTTCTTCATCATACCATTCGGCCAAATACAAAAAAAAAGAGAAAAATAAAAACAAAAATCCTAGCTAGCATCAAGATAAAGTCAAGAGGAAATTCATGGAGCTTCTTGGAGGTTAGGAAGGATCATCTACAAAGTTTCATAGCAAACTAACATCATTTAGCAAGGTAATAAAATCATAGAAGTTGAAGATGAATAGTGAATGAATAGTAATTTTCAAGTGTTAACTTTGTTTTAATGGTTTCTTTAGTTGATTCAAGTTAATCTAAGGTTGTTTAAGGAGTGCCCAAGGTTTATTAAGGATCTTTAAAGCTTCAAGAAGGTATAACTACTCTTGCCCTTTTTGTATTTATGGTGGAAATTGAGTTGGTTAGTAGTTAAGTGATGTTAATGTCTAGTTTATGATGATTATGTGTTATAAATGGTTTGTTTTGATATGGAAATTGTGTGTTGTGGACTTGTAACCATGGTTGGGATGTAGACCACATGGTGTAGGTGATGGTGTATAAGGTGGATGATTGATTTGGAGGAGTTTGATTTTTGGAAAGTATGAAAATATAGCCGTTATAATGTCCGATTTTCGTTAGACCAAGAATCTGCCCTGTTTTTGGACCCTATACCCGTACGGTAGGTTACTGTCCAGACTCCCAAGTGACCATGAGATGATAGAGCTTGGTTCATAGATCGTTTTGATATAAAGTGCGTTAAAATCTGATGAACGGTTTAGGAGAAAAGTCAGTTTTAGTGAAAGACGTTCGATAGTCGAGAAAACGTAGTTGTACCAACTTTGAGGCTATAACTACCATACTTAGAAATTATTAAAAATTATAAAACTTTGGGACATTGCAGTAGGGTAGTCAGAGAGTCATTACCAGTTGACCTTGTAGTAAAATTCGAAATCCATATTTTCTGAGAATTTTTACAGTTAAGTGTGATCGTTAGGGGAAATGGTGAAAACCCCTGAAACTTCGATTAAGGTTTTAAGTGGTTAAGTTCTTGAACCTTTGGGGTAATAGTGATACGTTAAACATATATTAAAGTTTCAAAGGTAATGTTATACAAGAGTGTAGTGAGTAAGAGATGTGGTATTCTAACGACGGTCCTTTTGTGTTTATAGAAACTCCAGAAGAGGGACGAGCCATACTGTCAGGATACCGAAACCGAGGCAAGATTTCTTCTATCCTTACTTTGTAAAACTACTTATCTTCACAAAGAAACTTGATTTCATGGAATATATATGTGATGCTATTATTACTATATTGTGAAGAAATTGTCTTCCTTGAGTATTGATATTGAAAAGAAAGGTATACGAAGATGTATATGAATATGGATATGAGTATGAGATGGATATGAATATGGATATGAGTATGAGATGGATATGAATATGGATATGAGTATGAGATGGATATGAATATGGATATGAGTATGAGATGGATATGTATAGAGATGATTATGCATGAAGTGAACATGCCTTATGATTAAGTAAATAAAAGAATGGTATCAGTTGTTATCTAGGTTTATATGGTTTATAATACTATATTAAAAATATTCTTTTTGAGTATCAGTGGTTTAATAAATATTATTTGATTATCAGTCATTACTCTTAAAATAGACGGAATATTTTACGAATATAAAAGTATATTTGATTCCTGAATATGAAAGAGATGTCTGGATCATAATCAAAGCATTATGTTATATATATATATATATATATATATATATATTATAGAAGTAATGTGCGAGAATGGAAATGATATGAGTGAATGATATGTGGAAATGAAAGCGAGAAAATGGAAATGTGGAATGATATTTTAAAAAGGGAATAATGATGTGACAAAAAGGGGGATTGCAACAGATTTGCGTAAGTGGCTGTGTGCGACACAGTCCAGCATTTATTATTTTTTTTATTACGGCACGAAGATGCCAAGGGAGGATGTTAGCAGGTGGCCTTCCTCCAGGGATGATCTTCATTCCTTCTACCGGTAGTAAAAAGAGAGCAGGTACGATTAGGCGACTGATTATTGTCCTAACGTATCAGGCGACAGCAGATATCCCCAATGTTTTTGAAAAGAAAGGGTTGACCATGGTTTTCAGATTTCTATACTGAAAACAGAATAATGATATGAGATGATGGAATTATGGTTACAGATGAAGAAAAACTGATATTATATTATTTTAGATTTCTTTCTTATAATAGTAAGTGGATGATGTATTATTAAATAAGAGCTTTATTCTTCCTTAAAGATTATAATTGGTTTCTGCTTATATATGCATACATATGTATACCTGTTCACATTCTAAATTCTAGGTTACAATATTATCTTGCTGAGCTATTACAGCTCACTCTTGCTACTTATGTATATAGCAGCTAGGTCTCATGCCGATACTACGCACTACACCCCGCAAGAGGGTAAGGGAAAGGCGACCTTTTGAGCGAGTGTTGGCGACCATCCCCGAGGTAGTGACAAGCGAAAGGGGCTTAGTAGACTTATGTAAATTAAGTGTGTAAGTTTGTAATAAACTTTTGGTTGTTGAAATGCTTCCTGTAGAAGTATTATTCAACAACGTACTTTGTAGAATTCTGGGTTTGTAATAACTGTTAACTTTAAACTTTTAATATTGTGAATGTTGTTCTATGAGCATATGACTGGTGTGTGTGTGTGTGTGTATTAGTGGGGGGTCAATTGCTTAAGTATTAAATATTAAGTAAAAAAAAACTCAAGAGATATTGATATTGAATGGAAATTGGACCGTGATGACCTGGATCCTTGACCCCGGATCTAGGGATGTCACAGATGGTATCAGAGCTAAGAGTCATAATGCTCAAGAACAAAAGTGATAATAATAAATGTATCAGTTATAATATAAATTGTGAACTTCCATCAAGTACAGGGGTGGTATATCGCAGGTAGTATTTATTTTAAGCATATATTATAATTTTATAGACTGTTACTAATAGAATTTTATGTTTTATTATAGGGAGCGGAGATGGGTGAGCCGAGGCGAGACCCCCAGTGGCTAGGGTTGTCAGAGCAGGAGCTTGTAGATCTTCAGCTAGCCGGGGTAGAGGTTCCCGAGTATGCGGTCGAGGACCTCAGGGAGAGACGTCGGGCGGCAGCCAGAGAGAGAGGAGGCAGAAGAGCGTAGACAGAGAGATGTTGTAGCCATAGTGCCATATATAGGTAGACCTTCTACAGGATCTGATGAGGCAGGTCCTTCTAGAGTGAGATGGGAGATTCCTGAGGAGGAGAGGCCGTTACGTAAGAGGCCTAGGTTGTCAGTCATAGCTGAGGAGGAGGAGGAGACTGAGTGGACCGATATCCATATGATACCTACCCCTGCCTTGCCTATTCCAGTACCATCACCAGTCCCATCTCCCTCACCGAGTCCTGGCCCTCTAGAGGATCCAGCTGAGCCATTCACTCCGCCCGGGCATTCTATTATTTCAGAGGATGAGATAGAGGGAGATCCGTCTGATGATGCATATACCGAGTCTATTCCTCCATCCCCACCATTTGCACCTCCACCACCTCCACCTGTACAGGCACCTGCCCCAGCTGCTGTGCCCCCTCAGGAGGCACCCTTACCGACAGGTGACTCACTACCAGCTATTCTATTGACGGAGTACTTTTCCCTACAGGGTCAGTTGGAGGAGTCCCGCCGGGTGATAGACACACTGATGCAGAGGTTAGAGAGTGGGAGAGGAGGTATCATTCTTGATGGTATATCCTTGGGATTAGTGAGTGTTGAGCTGCGGGCCCTGGGTGACATTAGGAGGCTGTTAGCTGATAGAGGAGACCCAGAGTGGAGGGTTGCGATAGTGGATACAGTCACGTCTATGGTAGTCCAGATCCGAGACATTATTAGGGCAGGACTGTGAGTCGGGATAGTAGTCTACGTCACTAATCAGACTAGTCATCTTACTGATGTCTTTTTGGGGGATTAGTTTAGTTGGTTGCTGTTTTAATCCCAGTCTGATTGGAAGACAGCTAGTAGCACTTTTGTTGTAGCAGACTAGTATGTACGGTTATGTTTGTAGGTTTCGAACCATGTACCCTATGATGTAAAATATTAGTAGTAAAAGACGTTGTACCCAAGTTGCAAAATATTTATGTAAATTAATGAAGTTTGTGCATTTCTATCTAAATTTTTGCTGCATTTTAATAATAAATGTTGAGACTCAAAAATATTGATGTATAAAAGGTGATTGACTTAATGAAAAGGCTATCGTGTTAAGGGCGATACACTTACCTACTAAAGGTATAATATAACTAGATGCAAATCGTGTGATGAGAATATTGTGATGTGCAAATGAGTTAATTAATGATATAATTTTGTATATAGGAATGATGTATATTGTAACCCAAATTCGGGTAATTAATAAGGACTATTGTTATGTACAGAACTATGCCGCCTAGACGTGATAGTAGAGCGAATGCAAGGGAAAATGAGAGAGACGAAAGAAGTCAAAATATAGAAGGTAATAGACTGAACGAAAATGCTCATAATGAAGAAAATCATGAAGAAGAAGAAGAGGAATCAACTGGCCAACAAGGAAATCCGGGAGGCAATCCCTTGAACCAATTCATGGAACTATTAAGGAAGAATTTGGCTAATCCACAGAATCCCCAACAACCACCTGTTCTCCCCAATCAGGCAGCTAATTCCTTTCGTGCCTTTAAGTCATTAAAACCCCCAGAATTTGAGGGAACCACGAACCCAGTAGTAGCCAGGGCATGGCTAAAAGAAATGGAGAAAGCTTTCGAGATACTGAGGATAGAGGAAGATCAGAAAACAGTCTTTGCAGCCTATCTTTTAAAGGGAGAGGCAAATTACTGGTGGGAGGCTAAAAAGAATCTAGAAGGAGCGGGAGTGATAACCTGGGAGCGTTTTACTAGGGTATTTCTAGATAAATATTCCCCTAGGTATCTAGAGAACCAAATGGAAATAAAGTTTCTGGAGTTAAAACAGGATAACCTAACAGTAGCAGAGTATGAAACTAAATTTACAGAACTGTCTAGGTTTGTTCTCGAGTTTGTGCGTACTGAAGAACAATGAGCGAAAAGGTTCCAACAAGGATTGAAACCATGGCTACGGACGCGAGTGGCACCATTTGAGTTGACTGATTATGCTGCAGTGGTCCAAAAGGCATCTATTATAGAAGCCGAGAGTGAACAAACCCAAATAGGTCGAGAGAATAAGAAAAGAAGATTTGAGGGCCCGAAAGGAGGTTCAAGTGAGGGAAGCTACTTTAACAAAGGAGGTAGAGGACAAAAATCTCAATTTGTGGGAAAGTCGGGGGGTAACAAGACTACTAGTGAGACGGTAAATCAGGGTGGTAAATCTTCAGGAACATTTCAGTCCAATCAATCACGACCACCATTACCAGATTGTGACACGTGTGGTAAGAAGCATATAGGAGTCTGTAGGGTGCTGGGAGTAACTTGTTTTAAGTGTGGACAAAAAGGACACTACCTTAACTAGTGCCCATCAAATGATACAAACCCTAAAAGAGATGTTAAGTGTTACCAGTGTGGGAAATTAGGACGCATTGCTAGAGATTGCCATTCCGATGGGTCATACGCGCCAGGACAGAGTGTGACTGCTTCAAATAGGCCTACTGCTAGAGTGTACAACATGACCTTAGGGGAAGCGTTGACGAAACCAGATGCAGATACAGGTACTTTTTTTTTTATTTAAATTTTGTGTGTAAGTCTTTGGTTAAGGATCGATTTAATCAATTAATGGAATAAATAAGTTAATAATATAGATAAGGAAAATCAGTATCTGTTAAGGGCTAGGAAACGTTATGAAAAGAAAAGTATGAGTGTTTTGGGAAAACACAATCTAGTTGAGACGAACAGGAAATATATATTATAGGTAGTATTTTCTTACAATTGTTTTAAAAAAATATATTATTAGAGCTTATTTTCTGGAAAATTTTACAGAGATGGGATATAGGAATATTGAGGTGTTAATATTTATGTCATGATAAAGGTCAGAAGATGGTCAAACCATAAGTGAGATACACTACCATTCAGAAAAGGCCAATGTGGTGGCGGATACCTTCGTCGAAAGTGGAAGGAGAGACGAGATAACATGGAATGACTGGAAACAGGAGGGAATTTGTAAGGAAAAGACAGTAAAAGTACTGCTATTGATAAACTAAATGGCATGTTGATGAATGACAAGGAAGTTATGTTGGTGTATTTCTGCGCAAACAAGATAGAGATATTATGAAAGGAAAAGGATAGAGGAAATAGTGTGGAAGTTAGAAGGTGTGAATGAAAAAGATACCTATGGACATTTCCAACATGATTCCGGGACGGAATCCTTTTAAGGGGGGAAGACTGTAATAACCCTAACTTTAGCAATGCTACAGTGATCACATGAATAGTAAAATTTGAGGATTTAGGGAAATGGTATGTAGGTACATTATAATTGAAACAGAAATCATATTAGTGTTGTACTAGGGAAATAAGTGACTCGAAATGACGATAGATTTCAGAAATTCCTGAATACGGATTTTTGAGGATTTCGAGTTCGAATGAGCTTCTATTTTATCAGATATTAAGGAGCATGGAGATATTAAAGGAATTATATATTGAGAAATTGGTGTATTAGGGTAAACTAAAGGATTATTAAGTTAAGGAATTATCAAAGGAATTTGGATTTGTAAATGATTTCGAAAACCACTGAGATAATGAGGTATACTCGAAACGAACCACAATTAGACGAGTATGGAAACCAAGCAACCAAGATTAGTAATCTAACAAGGATGCATACCACATTATTATTATCCAAGATTATTAGCATAATACTTAGAAAAACAAGAAAACAGATTATTAGGTCATCAAGATGACATCACTTTCCATTAACTTGTTTTTAAGGGTAAATTAGTACTTTTGCTTGGCTTAAACCACAAATATCTTCCAAGGCTTCCAAGACAATCTAGAATACACAAGATTAAGCAAGATAATTAGCAAAGAAACACAAAAATTTCTCCCCATCTTCTTCATCATACCATTCGGCCAAATAAAAAAAAAAGAGAAAAATAAAAACAAAAATCCTAGCTAGCATCAAGATAAAATCAAGAGGAAATTCATGGAGCTTCTTGGAGGTTAGTAAGGATCATCTACAAAGTTTCATAGCAAACTAACATCATTTAGCAAGGTAATAAAATCATAGAAGTTGAAGATGAATAGTGAATGAATAGTAATTTTCAAGTGTTAACTTTGTTTTAATGGTTTCTTTAGTTGATTCAAGTTAATCTAAGGTTGTTTAAGGAGTGCCCAAGGTTTATTAAGGATCTTTAAAGCTTCAAAAAGGTATAACTACTCTTGCCCTTTTTGTATTTATGGTGGAAATTGAGTTGGTTAGTAGTTAAGTGATGTTAATGTCTAGTTTATGATGATTATGTGTTATAAATGGTTTGTTTCGATATGGAAATTGTGTGTTGTGGACTTGTAACCATGGTTGGGATGTAGACCACATGGTGTAGGTGATGGTGTATAAGGTGGATGATTGATTTGGAGGAGTTTGATTTTTCGAAAGTATGAAAATATAGCCGTTATAATGTCCGATTTTCGTTAGACCAAGAATCTGCCCTGTTTTTGGACCCTATACCCGTACGGTAGGTTACTGTCCAGACTCCCAAGTGACCATGAGATGATAGAGCTTGGTTCATAGATCGTTTTGATATAAAGTGCGTTAAAATCTGATGAACGGTTTAGGAGAAAAGTCAGTTTTAGTGAAAGACGTTCGACAGTCGAGAAAACGTAGTTGTACCAACTTTGAGGATATAACTACCATACTTAGACATTATTAAAAATTATAAAACTTTGGGACATTGCAGTAGGGTAGTCAGAGAGTCATTACCAGTTGACCTTGTAGTAAAATTCGAAATCCATATTTTCTGAGAATTTTTACAGTTAAGTGTGATCGTTAGGGGAAATGGTGAAAACCCCTGAAACTTCGATTAAGGTTTTAAATGGTTAAGTTCTTGAACCTTTGGGGTAATAGTGATACGTTAAACATATATTAAAGTTTCAAAGGTAATGTTATACAAGAGTGTAGTGAGTAAGAGATGTGGTATTCTAACGACGGTCCTTTTGTGTTTATAGAAACTCCAGAAGAGGGACGAGCCATACTGTCAGGATACCGAAACCGAGGCAAGATTTCTTCTATCCTTACTTTGTAAAACTACTTATCTTCACAAAGAAACTTGATTTCATGGAATATATATGTGATGCTATTATTACTATATTGTGAAGAAATTGTCTTCCTTGAGTATTGATATTGAAAAGAAAGGTATACGAAGATGTATATGAATATGGATATGAGTATGAGATGGATATGAATATGGATATGAGTATGAGATGGATATGAATATGGATATGAGTATGAGATGGATATGAATATGGATATGAGTATGAGATGGATATGTATAGAGATGATTATGCATGAAGTGAACATGCCTTATGATTAAGTAAATAAAAGAATGGTATCAGTTGTTATCTAGGGTTATATGGTTTATAATACTATATTAAAAATATTCTTTTTGAGTATCAGTGGTTTAATAAATATTATTTGATTATCATTCATTACTCTTAAAATAGACGGAATATTTTACGAATATAAAAGTATATTTGATTCCTGAATATGAAAGAGATGTCTGGATCATAATCAAAGCATTATGTTATATATATATATATATATATATATTATAGAAGTAATGTGCGAGAATGGAAATGATATGAGTGAATGATATGTGGAAATGAAAGCGAGAAAATGGAAATGTGGAATGATATTTTAAAAAGGGAATAATGATGTGACAAAAAGGGGGATTGCAACAGATTTGCGTAAGTGGCTGTGTGCGACACAGTCCAGCATTTATTATTTTTTTTATTACGGCACGAAGATGCCAAGGGAGGATGTTAGCAGGTGGCCTTCCTCCAGGGATGATCTTCATTCCTTCTACCGGTAGTAAAAAGAGAGCAGGTACGATTAGGCGACTGATCATCGTCCTAACGTATCAGGCGACAGCAGATATCCCCAATGTTTTTGAAAAGAAAGCGTTGACAATGGTTTTCAGATTTCTATACTGAAAACAGAATAATGATATGAGATGATGGAATTATGGTTACAGATGAAGAAAAACTGATATTATATTATTTTAGATTTCTTTCTTATAATAGTAAGTGGATGATGTATTATTAAATAAGAGCTTTATTCTTCCTTAAAGATTATAATTGGTTTCTGCTTATATATGCATACATATGTATACCTGTTCACATTCTAAATTCTAGGTTACAATATTATCTTGCTGAGCTATTACAGCTCACTCTTGCTACTTATGTATATAGCAGCTAGGTCTCATGCCGATACTACGCACTACACCCCGCAATAGGGTAAGGGAAAAGCGACCTTTTGAGCGAGTGCTGGCGACCATCCCCGAGGTAGTGACAAGCGAAAGGGGCTTAGTAGACTTATGTAAATTAAGTGTGTAAGTTTGTAATAAACTTTTGGTTGTTGAAATGCTTCCTGTAGAAGTATTATTCAACAACTTACTTAGTAGAATTCTGGGTTTGTAATAATTGTTAACTTTAAACTTTTAATATTGTGAATGTTGTTCTATGAGCATATGACTGGTGTGTGTGTGGGGTCAATTGCTTAAGTATTAAATATTAAGTAAAAAAAAAAAAACTCAAGAGATATTGATATTGAATGGAAATTGGACCGTGATGACCTGGATCCTTGACCCCGGATCTAGGGATGTCACATGCGTCCTCTTTTTCAGCAGGAGTAAAAGAATCAGCATGCTTTGGAACAGATGTTGCAGGTGATACAACAATTCCTCCAACAATAGATTCAGATATATGTTCTTTTGGAATTATAGGTCCATTCTGTAGAACACCCAAATATTTAGAATTTGCGACATCAAGAAACAACTCCATTTTATTTTTCCACATTGTATAATTGTCCTTGTTAAACATGGGAATTTTAACAATGCTTTTTGACGACATGATGAATTTTTAAGTGAGTTAAAAATTCGAGATAAATTTTTGGCTGAATAAAATTAGGATCTTGATTTGTATATCAATCAATAAGCTCTGATGCCAATTGTTAGGTCCAATATGTTTGTAGAAGGGGGAGTTGAATACAAACAGTACTGTTTAATCGAAATTTGTCCAGATAATTTAATTTATATTTTGACAAATTTGAGCGGAATTAAATGAAACAAAATTCAAGTTGAATATAAAATTATATTAACTTGAGGGGTTTGTTACAAATACAGTACAGAATTTATATCTAGTTAATAAAAACAAATTAGAAAATTCGACATGAATTTTTCTAGATTTGTTAATAAAAATCAAGATATAGATTAGGAGTAAAAACTCGCTAATATTACAAGAGTATCAAGTAAACAAGTTCTATCGGATCAGATATTAAAAATAAGATGAACTTGATTTTCTATGAATTTTCTGCTCCTGCAGGTTATGTTCTTGATGAGAGAGAAGAGAGTAAACTGCCTTGAATGTAATATTCTTGTCTGTGTTGTCTTGTGTCGTCTCTGTCTTCATATATATTATTTTCTGCCTCTTTATCTTCAAATATAACTGTCAAGACAATAGGCAATACAATCTATTCTTCCAAGACAACCATTTTTGTACTGCCAAGACAATAGGCAATACAATCGTCAAGACAATCAGGTTCTTCCAAGACAATCGGCAAGACAATCAAATTCTGAGATCTTTGTCTTGCTTTATCAAAAATTATCATTCTATCTGAAGCTTTTTCTTTTTGATCATTATCAAGACAATCTGATTTGAACTGTCAAGACAATCGAATCAGATTTTTATTCTTCTTTTTTAAAGCTATTTAGAATTAATCATCACCAAGACAATCGGCAAGACAATCACAGATTGTCTTGCTATACTAATTTACTCCTTCAAGACAATCGGCAAGACAATCTCTAATTGTCTTGCTAGTTCATTTTTTCAGTTTTAAATTAAACTGATTAATAAATAATCTTTTTAATTTAAACTTACTTAAATAATAATTATTCAGATTTAATTAATTTAATAATTAATTTAATTAATTAAATTGACTACTTGATTTAAATTAATTAAAGAAGAATAATTATATATCCTTGGATTGTCTTAATTCTTTTCTGAATCACTGAAAGTAATAAAGGAATACCACTGAATATTTTGTTGACGTTCCATGCACGGTCTGGTTCATGAACGACTAACTTCAATGACTGTCCTTTAATTTTCACATTAAAAATGTGATTCATTTTTCTTCTCATTTCTTTCTCCTTCTTGTACTTCACTGTATTCTGTCTGAACCTGTCACTCTAGAAATCTCTGTCTTAGAAATAAATCCACTTCTTTGATGCTATACTGAGGCTTGATCAGCAATCTGAGCTTCTTCCAGTGTAAAACATCAAAACTATAGATTGACTTTAGGGTTTTTCTTCTGACAGATAGTACCTCCTGA
The DNA here is from genome assembly GCA_036435485.1 of Saposhnikovia divaricata. NCBI lineage: Eukaryota > Viridiplantae > Streptophyta > Magnoliopsida > Apiales > Apiaceae > Saposhnikovia > Saposhnikovia divaricata. The sequence continues at coordinate 192,284,085 of CM071597.1, forward strand.
GATTCCTGTGACAGTTAAAGTTATTTACTTATTACAATCTAAGCTTAAGTTGAGTTGAGTCCTCGAACTACAAATAGGCTGTGTCATATGCCTTTCACGCATGTAAACTCATTGATTTTATTGTAAAAAATTGATTGTATGTGTAAGACTATATTTTGAGACATATTAAAAAATCTCTTAATATTTAATAAAAGTCATCCTTATGTTTCTCTCAATCATTTTTTTTTAAACATATACATTAATGCACTTTTTAACTTAATATTTAGTTTTAGTCTAATATTTATTACAGTATATAGAAGTTCAATAAAAAATTGGGTAAATTGAAATATTTTGTATATAATAATTTTGAGTTATTTTTTTAAACTCAATTTTAAATTTTTGTAAATATTTCAATCGATGTAAAATATGACAATCTTAATGACTTGTGCATGTATATGAAATCTAGTATCAATTATTTTGATTTTATCGTATATTGATCTAAATATATGTTATAACTCAACCATTATATATTATATTGATCAATATATTATATAAAAATTCTTATGTATCATACATTATAGTCGAATTATAATATAATTGATCATTTTAAATAAATATAATACTTTTGTAATATTTATAATATACTTTATAGTAGAATTATAATTTAATTGATCATTTTAAATAATTATTGTACTTTTGTAATATTTATAATTCAAAATTTTATATATTTTTTGATTTAATTTGAATGTTATTTATATTATTATTTTTATATAACATAGATCATATTTTTAGAATTTTCATTTTTTTAACATAATTTTAATTATTTTTCATATACAATTAAATATTTATGTTTTTAGAGCTGTCATATATTTAATTCGTTGAATGTCTAAATAGTTGATCGACCAAAATCCTCTAATATAACTCACATATTTAAAATTTTATATACGTAAAAGTTATGTGATGCAATTATTGATTATGTATGATTTGATAACTAAAATTTACATATTTCTTAAAATCAAATTTTATTTTCAATTTAAATAATTTAACATCTACATGGAGAAGTATATAATAAATCTTTTTTTCTTTTTGGACTCGGTTACATTATGCATAATCTATTTTTTTAAGGCACGGGTACTGAATCAATTTCTTGTCCAAAACTATATATATTTAAATAATTTTGTAATTAAAGATATGATAAACTATATGATTTCAATTTGTCGAATATTTTAATAGTTATTTTGTAATATTTCATAAGAATTTTTTGAACCAAATATTTTATAATATGATTAAATTTCATAAGGGATAAATATTTATACGATAATAATCATACAAATACTTATGATTGTTAAATTATTAATTTAGTTTTCAATTGCGTGAAATAAACTTTATCAAATAGAACATTTGAGTATAATATAGATAATTATCTTAATAAAATTGTATGTGTATAATGGAGGCTTATGTAAACTCATTGATTTTGTTGTAAAAAATTTATCGTATATGTAAGACTATATTTTGAGACGTATTACAAAATAAGTAAAAGTCATATTTATGTCTGTCTCAATCATTTTCCTAAACATATACATTTACAAACTTTCAAACTTAAATATTTAGTCTAATGTTTATAACACAATATAGAAGTTCAATAAAAAATTGTGTAAATTGAAACATTTTATATATTATAATTTTGAATAAATTTTTAACTAAATTTTAAATTTTTCTAAATACAGTATTTCAATCGATGTAAAAAAATGACAACCTTAATGACCCATGCATCCATACGAAATTTAAAATTAAATTTTTTGTTTTTATTGTATATTGATCTAAATATATGTTATAATTCAACCATTATATGTTATATTCATCAATATATTATATAAAAATTCATATGCACCATACTTTATAGTCGAGTTATAATCTAATTGATCATTTTAAATAATTATTGTATTTATGATTTAAAAATTTATATATTTTATTATTTAATTTGAATTTTAATTATATCATTTTTTATATATAACGTCAATCATATTTTTAGAGTTTTCAATTATTTTCGTATATATTTAAATATTTATGTTTTTTAAACCAATCATATATTTAAATCGTTGAAAGTCTAATTAGTTGGTCGACCAAAACACTCTAATATAACTCACATATTAAAAATATTTTATATACCTAAAATTTATGTGATGCAATTATTAATTATTTATGATTTGATAACTAAAATTTACATATTTCTTAAAATCAAATCTTATTTATATGTAAATAACTATTTTTTTCTTTTTTGAAATTTGTTACATTATGTATAATATAATTTTTTTCCATATCAAGTATTTAAAATGGCAAGAAAGAATTGTAGAGTATGCTCAATCGATTAAAATAATTTTTACAATTTTATCTATCCAATATTATAGAAATAATATGAACCAAAATTTTATTTACTTAAAAAAAATAAACGGACGAGACAAAAGGGAAGAGATGTGGCTGATCTTATAGGATTTTTTTTAAAAAAATAGAATCAGCTGTAGCACAATTGGTTATGGCATGATTTTGAAAGTAGTAGTTTAGTGGTTCGAAACCCAACACAAGCATAATTTCATTATTTTTTTACATAATTATTAAAGGATGACATTAGTAATAACTAATATGATATAGAGATAATTACATATTATCTTCTAATTTTACTTCAAATTTAATCACATATATATAATTAAATTGAATTTTACACTTCCTAATTATCACAGGTTAAATCATAATCCTTTACACATTTTTTTATCAAAAATAATATTAATTTTAACGAATATATTTAAAAAATGATATAAAATTGTCACAGTAATTAAAAGAATTTTAGATTTAAAACATGTCACCAATTTTACATGCTTAAATTTTAAATTATAATCTTTTATTATTTTTTGACTATTAATCAATATTATAAAAATTAAACTAACAGGTTTCAATTAAATAAAATTGCGATTACTATGTGATATGGGTGAAAAATAATCCCTAAAAACATAATTAATATAATATTTATTTGCTCATAAATAAGGCCCGAAACCCTAGTTGGGCATTAAATTCATAATTAATGATTAAGCCCAAACCGGGGACGCCCGGTATAAGCTTGTTTCTAACATGGGCCTGATCCACAAACCAGGAACGTTCTAGAATATCCCTAGGAATTATGTAGTCTCCAAGGCACCTAATTCGACATGAAAACTAACACCCACAAGGAAGGAGTCAGAACCTTCCTCAATGACGGTGACTTGTCCACCAAGTCTCCAAACCCTATTACGATTCTAAGGCTCCCGCAGCCTATATAAAGGGCCAGACCCCTTATCTCAAAACTACGTTTTGACTTGATTCTCAACTTTGAGATACGTAGGCATCTTGTGAGGACCCGAATTAGGTCACGACAAGTAGACAACGCAAGCGCAGCCATTAAAACACGAAGCTCACGAACCCTAGCCGCAATTTAACAACCCTAATTTTTATTCCACCACACTATGATATACAATACATGTAAAATCATTAAAATATATTTATACAACCTTAAAATATATAATATATAATTATTGCACAATTTTATATCATATTTTCCAATATATTTGTTAAAACCAATAATATAATTGAATTTGGAATATAGACTGGTGATATAAAGTGCAACTAACTCTATGATATATTCCTAACTTTGAAATGTGCCATTGTGAAATTTGTTGGGAAATATCGAAATAAACAAATATTTATATATGCTATTTATGTATATATTTTTTATAGAGTAAAGTACATGATTGTAGTTGAATTTAATCCCATTTAACATTTCCAATTTCATAATTTAAAATTACAATATGTTGGTGAGATATTACTGTAAATATTTTGGGTCACTTTTTTTGAAAATGGTCCTTAACCATTTTTTTGAACAATGAAAATGTCTATCCACGATATTATAAATTTGAAACTCTTATACCAAATTACTAAAATGGGTAAAATTCAGTTATCATGTTACAATTGATTCTATTTTACATAAAATTTATTGAACTCACTTGTGAAACAAAAGAAAACAGACAAATTTGCGGTTAAAAAAATGACAAAACTGGAAGTTAAAAAAGGATCAAATAAATGGAAATTCGAGTAATACTAAGCTTGAGCTCCGCAAGTCCCATTTGGTGGTTATTTGGTACACTGTACTTGTAGCGTTGGCTTTTGTACCAGTACCCAGTACACGTTAATTTTATGCATTTTTAAATTTTCATTCGTGCTGTGTACTACTACAGTCTACAGATACACAATCCCCATTGTTATCGAGTTTCTGACTATCAACATTCACCCGTACTCATCAAGTATACATTTTGAATGACAATGAAAACCAGCATACATTTTATGTATCTACAAAGTTACAAAATTGTAACTAATGTGAAATTACTGTATTGGATAGAAAATTTATCTAGTCAATACAATTAATTATACGAATGAACACCGAAAAAACATAAAGGTCCCGTTTGGAAAATCTTATTTTTCAGAAATAAGTTACTTATTCTGGAAAAAAGTACGTAAATATGTATTTTTTATTGAAATAAGTAACTTATTTTTGTAAGATAACGAATATTAAATTATTCGTACACATTTTTCTTTTAAAAAAAGTATAGAAATACAGAATTTTTTCCGAAATAATTAACTTGTAAGATCGAGTTAAAATTTGGTAAAATGGGCCAAAATTTGAGAAACAATCAACTCAGAAACCGACACGCCATGTCACTTCCTATAAAAAATAGTAAAATTAAATAAAAAAATCATAAATTACAAGCACAGAGCAAAATAGTAGGGGCAGGACAGTAATTGAACACGACTAAAAGCAAAAAATAGCGGAGAATAAAAAGTAGGGGCAAGAAAGTAAAAGACCAAAGTTACACAATAATTATGCTTAAGACCAGTTCTGTACCAAACGGAATTAAGAACGTTATATATGTGAATGTGAGTGATCGTAACAATATTCTCCTCTCAATTCCATCTTTTATCCGGTAATATTTAACAGTGTCAGTTAAATTTACCCAATTCAACCCAAGCTCCTACACATAACGGTGCCGTCAATAATCCCGTTACGGGTCTAAGAAAAGTACGGCTAACCGTTCACGGAGTTAGGACCACACGTAACGTGGTTTATAACAACCATTCTAACGGACGATCAAATTCAATCAATTCAATTCGCCTAGTCTAGTGACTCTACTCTACTCTCTTCACCCTTTACATATACACACACATATACATACAGGACGAGCGAGAATATTCAGAAAACTGCGAAATTCAGATGATGGACAAGGGTTTTGAGTTGTGAGTTGAGAATTGGGGGAATTCGAGGTATGAATGTGTCGACGAGAAAGCGAGGTTTGCCGACGGAGGTGGAAGATGAGAGTTCCGGTACGGCGGAGAGAGGAAAAGTCGGCGACGGAGAGACGGAATTGTGTTCGACGTCGTCGTGTTTAGTGCAAGTTAAACGGTGCCGTCAACTAACGGAGGAGAATTGTGGTGATGATCAGTGTTGGTGCCCTAGCTCCGATGATTTAGCGGCTTCGTATTGTTCGTCTACTGAGGTTCGGAATGAGGATTCGAAGATTCTAGATCTGGAGGTATGTATATAAAATTTGTATGTATAATTATACACACACATGTATATACACACGCATGTTGTATCAGATTGTGAATTTGAAATTTGAATTGGTTTTTTACAGGAGGAGAGCGTGGAAATTAAAAGCCTGACTAGTGATTCTAACTGCAGAGAGAGGTATATTTAATTTTTATTTATTTTAGTGATTCATTTACTCACGTCTCCTTTTAATTTTTGAAATAAAGCATCGTTTCAAACGGAATTATTCGAGTGATTATTTATTACATCTTGTTTTCTCAGGAGAGAGACAACGCCGTTAAGTGAGCTTGGGGAAGAAACAGACGAGCTGGAGTCGAATTCTAAACCGCCGGCAGCAAATTCTCGCCGTCGATCAACTGCGGAGAAGATGCCTTCCGAAGCTGAGATTGAAGAGTTTTTCGCTGCTGCAGAGAAGAAAATTCAGAAAGAATTCACAGAAAAGTAAGCTATAAACTCTCTCTCTCTCTCTCTCTCTCTCTCTCTCTCTCTCTCTCTCTCTCTCTCTCTCTCTCTCTCTCTCTCTCTCTCTCTCTCTCTCTCTCTCTCTCTCTCTCTCTGTGCATACATGTTTAAGTTAGTTTTTGTGGTTAAATTTACAGGTATAACTTTGACATTGCAAAGGATAAGCCGTTGAAAGGACGTTACGAGTGGGTTCCACTAAAGCCATGAGGAAGATGATGATGCAAACTTAACTCTATTTTACTAGTAGTATAATAAACAGAGTCTTCTTTAGAAATGATCTCTGCAAAAACTTGCTCTGTTTCTGGTGGTAGTTACTAATTTAATATCCGATTTTAGGTGTTAATTTTAGTTTTGGATGATGTACAAAATTAAGCTAGCTCTCTGAATTCTACTATTGTTCTCCTGGCGTTACAGATTTTAGGAGAGAATATATAAGATCAGTCTCTTTTGTGTTGATGAATGTTCTTGAAACTCTCTGTTTCTCCTTGTCTTTCCGTGTTTGGAATTCAGTAGAAATTGTAGTGGTTCTTAATAGTAAGCCTGATAGAAATGTTTTTTTGCTATGTTTAAACGGAAAATTCAAGTGAAAAATCTGTGTGATCTTCTCATAAATATGTTCCAAGTTTCGCCAACTGAAGGATGCATGAGTGAATGGGGATTTCAAATTTTCGGTGATAGAATTTCTATAACAGAAGGATTATGATGGAAGAGTAGATTATCATGTTTTTGTTGGTAAGTTTAAGTATATAGTTTGAGTTTGGATGAATGGAATGGTGGAGTAATGAAACTATGAATAAATACAAATTTTGTTGTGTTTTTATCTTTGTGTGGAATCAGAATCAGAATGTGAATATGCTAGCTGTTCAGGAGAGGAGGGGTAGGGGGATTGGGATTGACAAGAATGAAAAAAAGGAAAAGTACACGGGGCTTGGTATGTAAGCTACGGAGATTGGAAGCTAAGGAAGGAGAATAGTTCATTTGAAGTCCTCCCATGTGGTAACTAAAATGTGGTAATATAGAAAGGACTTGAAATAATGATGGCAGTACTAGCAGAAGATGTACAATATATAGTCTGGCAGTAGGCATGTTCTTGTGTTTTTTATTGTTTTTTTACAAGCTTTTTAACCCCACTTTTGTACATGCAAATTGCCAAGTACAACACTCTGCTAAATAGCCTGGATCCCCTCTTGGTAGGAATTATTACTTGTACTCTGCTGTTTTTTTGCTTGCTTTCTAACCAGTAAAAGCAGTTTTTGCTATTAGTTGGTGCACTCTTTTACTTGAGTCAGTACTGCATGTTGCTGTTGGTTTAACTCGCGTTTATGGTAGCAGCAGACATGTCTTTGCCATATCTGTGTTTTATATCAGGATTGGTGATTTCTTCATTTTCCAACCTTTTCAGTGTGTTTGCCTCATATATAGTTGTTTGTTAGTTTTTTACATGACAGTAAACTTGCAGTGTATATTTAGGCTATAGGCACAATATGTGTGTGTAAATAATGTTGTCCTACTAGTACGAAAGTGGGTGGATAGAGTGGAGGCGTTTATGGGTGGTCCTGGAGCAGGGACCATGGGTGAAGGAGAGGGTTGCTCAGAACTGATGATAGGGGGCTGTGATTGTGAGTGAGTTCATTTGGTAGATGGGGGGATAAAATTAAAATAAGAAAGGGAATCATAACAGGGGAGAGAAAGGCAACAAGGAAGAAGTATTATGGTTTTGGAGGGTAACGTTTGTCGATTTGCAGAATGTAATGTAATGATGATAAGGATTGGTTACGGAATGAGAGGGAGGCGCACATGCTTGGACTCACTCCCACTTTAGAAGGTGTGGTATAATCATGCCAAGTTGTGGACTCACAGTCACACTGCTGTGCCCTGTGGTCACTGCCACTTCCTTCCTTCCTTCTCTCTACCACCGATTTTATAATTGTTTTATTTTGACTTTAATATCCATGTCAACACATTCTGCATTTCTTGTTTTTTAATTATTTGTCATCTAGATTCATTTTTTTTAAATATATTCTTTATATTGGCATCTCGTTTCGAATTTATGGCTTAGTTGAGATGTTATTGTCTCGTTTCGAATTTATTTAACAACTTTGACAAGCCATTTGTTGTTATTTTATATAGAACCTTAACCTGATCGGCAAGATATATGCATGTTTTGTTTCTTGTTCTGTTTCCAAAAACTGCCTTGATAAGTGACAATATAGTGTACTAGCTGGGACGCTAGTGTTTTAAGGAAGGGTGCAGACACAACACAAGTCCACATCTCCTTTTTCTTAAAATTATGTATAATCATGAAAACATAAAACACTTGTCAAATGTTTATGATTTACTTTATATGCTAAACCATTTTTAATTTAAAAATCCTATGTGAAGGTCCAAGATTTTTTTTTTTGCTAAATGAAGGTCCAAGACTTATGAATCTACAAGTTGAAAACTAAATTACTCTTAACTTGTATTAGTGACCTATATAAGCTGGGAAATGTCAAATAATGCATCCATATTTAAGTTCTTTTCGAGTTATATTTTGTCTAATACATATATTTGTACTTAGGCCAATTTCAATTTCATTATAAATCAATTTTATTTTTAAATATTCACATTTTTCATTTAATTACTATTTCAACTCCAATCATAACTCTAAATATTTCTTCATATTTTATTTTGGGTCCTGGTCCTTGACAATCGATTGTCAGGGACCAATTATGTAACAATTGATTTTCAGGTCGTTGGATCAAGAATCGAACGGCCTGGATTAAAGAAGATTGTCAGGGACCAGTTATGTAACAATTAATTTCAAGGCCGTTGGATCTGTCCGTTATATTTTCCGTGGATAGACTGATTGGCTGTCCGCTATAATTTTCCGCGGATACCTATCCACGAAAAATTATAGCGGACATACAATTTTTTTTTTTTAATCCAGGCCGTTGGATCAAGGATCCTACGACCTGAAAATCAATTGTTACGTAACTGATGCCTGACAATCGATTGTCAGAACCAGGACCTTTTTATTTTACACATAAATATTATAAGAAGTGGAGCAGGTGACACCTCCACAAACTCTCCTGTCATCAATTTAATTAATCTTTACAAGAAATGGAACACCCAGCAATTTTAAAGTAATTGCTTCAAATCAACAGTGTTGCTTTATATTTGAAACTCAATAGTAGATTTCTTTATTGATAGGTACCGCTGTAAGGCCGATCCGCTCGCCGGGCACGCGCCCGCGAGTAGGTGCCCGCTAACAGCAAAGTACTTATCTTCCAAAAACACAATTCTTGAGTACTTAGCAAAGTATATCTAATTTCAAAAGTATCAAGATCTCGAGTTAAATACTATTTCAACAATACAGGTCACAAAATAAAGAATATTCATAAATTGCACTTCAAGCTATCATTAAGATATTATCTCTCTTATACTAAACCACTTGCACAAAAATATCTTGCTTTATCCACTTGCACATCCACTTGCACAAAGATATCTTGCTCCATAAGACAGGAAAACAATATAATATTCAAGGGGACACAAGGACACCCAATTGCAACAGACAAGCTCTGACTAAAGTAGCTCAGTGGTAGAATCAAGGTATGTCAGGAGGGGACACCAGTCACTGTTCCAATAGTGGCTCACTGTAGCTTTAACGGCAGGCAACAATGATTGGGAAACCCAGCCTATAAATACCCCATTCCACACATAAACAAAAAGAGGATATTAGAACACAAAAACTCCTACAATACAAAAGCTCTCTACTTATTCCTCACATTCGATACATTCTTACCAGCTTGATTATTATTATTTCCGATTACTGATTCTTACGCCGGAGGTGCTTGACGGCTACCATCCCCGGGCAAGCATTGTTTTGCAGGCACCCAAAACTCAGGTGAAACACCCCGGAACAGTGATCGGAAGCCTCTAATCAGCCGTGAGAATTATCATTTGGCGCTAGAAGGAGGGGGTGTTTTTCTTGAAGAAAATCCTCCACCTGCTCTACCAAAACATCAATCGTCACATAACTAAACACAATATAAACTAAAACGCCCTTAAAACATCCATAAAACACTAAATGGCCTCCATGACACCTAACCCTGACGAGCAACCGTTATTAGAAAGGGAAGGGAAAACAACCGGATTCCCCCTAACAAACCCGCCAATCCACCCAGAAAACCGCCTACAAACAAACCCCCTTCGGGGAAACGACCAAGAGCAAATTCTTAACCTTAACCTCACCGGTTGTACTCAACAACAGATCGACCTAATCATGCAGATAGCCTCAACTTTCCCCCAAAGCAGACAAGAACCGCCGCATAAGCAGGGAAGCTCTCGAGTTAACCCTCACAACGATCACGATGAAGTACACAGCCAACCCCGAAGGGCGAATTCTGCTTTCTCCCGCCTGGGGTCATCTCAAAACACGAATCATGAAAGACACAACAAAAGCTACCACCCACCTAAAATGTGGGAACAAAACAGAAAATAGAGAGACCTGAGAAAGGTCATTGTTGACAAGAAAACCGCCTATGAAAAAGTCTTAGCGGAATATGAAGAACAAATAAAAAGAGAACGATCTCCTATCCGCTCAAGGGAACCGGAAATACACAACCAACCAATGCAGAGATGTTACAAACTATCATGGACCTTAAGAAAAAGATCGAGGGGAATAGCGAGCAAGAGTTGAGCGGGTCACCATTCACCTCGAGACTAGAGGTTGAACCCCGACAAAAGGACATCAAACATCACAGCTTTAATCCTTTCGACGGGTTAGGAGACTTGGCTGGAATCCATAGATACTTGGCTGGAATTCAAAAAATTATTTCTGAATAAGTTCAAGGCAAACCAACAGCACGAGGTTCATACCGTGTTTCTAGAAACTATCGCACAGCACAACGGAGAAACCTTGCAAGACTACATTGACCGCTTCAAGGAAGCCGTCAACAAAGTTGTCTGCGTTAATGAAACAGAAGCATTGGTCCTTTTGAGAAGAGGCCTTAACCCCTACGAGTGCGAAAAATACGTATGCCGACTCATGGAAACAAAACCCGCCACTCTGGCAAAGGCATATGACTTGGCATCTCAGGCCATCAACGAAGCAGAATCCTTGAATGTGCTAAAACAGTCCAGGGCTCCACCAACCCAACCACCATTCTTTCAAAGGGAAAGATTTACATCCTATCAAAGGCAAACACCAGCCCAACACCAAGTACAAACCACTCATGGGCCGTCACCTCCCGCCCATAAATCACAATCCACGACCCCGGTTAGAGACCGTTTGGGACCAACGAATCCGCCAAGACCGGACATACGCCCTGAGCCAGAATGGACCAAGTTTACACTGCCAAGGGCGACCATTCTGAGAGAAATTCGGGGAAAGCCTTTCTACGTGCCACCGCCCTCGATGTTCTCCTCGCCCGATGATAGACCAAGAGACAAACACTGCGATTACCACGAAACGCATGGACACTACACAGACAGCTGTTTGTCCCTCAAATATTTCTTAGAAAGACAAGTCAAGGCTGGCAACCTATCTTAGTACTTGCCATGACAGGCGCTGGGAGCGTCCACCTCACAAGGACAGAATAAAAACATTGTACACACCGTGTTTGGCGGGCAATCCTCACCACTAAGAGAAGAGCACGACATCTATGCGATATCCGAGGGACCGCCAAACATAATTACTTTCCCAGACGCAGACTATGAGGGCATCAATCCTAACCACACTGAAGCATTGGTTGTGTCTTTGGGCGTGGCCAATAACAAGGTCAAAATAATTCTCGTAGACAACGGCTCCTCGGTCGACATATGTTTGAAACACACCTGGGACAGGCTAAAGCTAAACGACGAAAAATTAGAAACTTGTCCTGATGAGACACCTCTGTACGGTTTCGGCCACAACGCTGTTCCAATTGCGGGCATCGGAAGGCTCCCTATCTATTTTGGTGAGTCCCCCAGAAAAGTATGTCGGATTGTCAAATTCTACGTCATCAATACCACCTCCTCTTACAACATGATCCTGGGGAGGCCCACTCTTAACATGCTAAAAGCGGTTACTTCCACCCCTCATCTCAAAATCAAATTCCCCACTTCAAACGGTATCGGAGAAATCAAAGGGGACTCAGAAACATCTAAAAGATGCTATGGCATTGCACTCACCCTGGGGAAGACTGAGCCTAGCAATATCCGTAGAGAAAAGGCAAATAGAAGAAAACAAGCAAAAAGACAAGGGCACGCCGAGAATCAGCGGGCAAATAACAAAAGGAAAAAAAAAAGTACAGTTCATTGACGAACACGATCCGATGACATAAGACCCGCCACGAATAGATGCAAATATCATGAAATGTCTTAAGCGGGAAGAGAAACCGCCAATAATCCCGGCGGTACAAACAAAAAAAATTGAAGTTATACCCGGAGACACAAGCAAAAGTGTGAGCGTGGGAGCGGGTCTAGATTCAATCTTTAAGGCTGGCCTCACAGACCTTTTGAGGAAATACATTGACGTTTTCGCATGGAGCCCGAAGGATATGCAAGGCCTGGATGAATCCGTGGCAATCCACAAATTAAATGTGGACCCAGACAAAGCACCAAAAATACAGAAAAGAAGGAATTTTGCACCAGAACGGTAGCGGTCAATCGATATTGAGATTGACAAACTCTTGGACGCAAATTTAATTTGTGCAGTCACCTACCCTAAATGGGTTGCAAATGTGGTACTGGTGAAAAAAGCTAACGGAAATTGGAGGATATGCGTTGACTACACAGATTTAAACGCGGCATGCCCCAAGGATCCATATCCACTCCCTTCAATAGACCAACTGATCGATGCAACAGCGGGACAATTGATGTTAAGCTTCATGGATGCCTACTCAGGCTACAACCAAATTAAAATGACTCCAGAAGACAGGGAAAAAACAGCCTTCATTACACATAAGGGGGTATATTGTTACAAAGTCATGCCGTTTGGACTGATCAATGCCGGCGCCACCTTCCAAAAAACCATGAATAAAATCTTCGCCAAGCAACTGGGTCTTAATATGGAAGTATATGCGGATGATCTCATAGTAAAATCTCTATTAACGACTTCTCATCTCCAAGACCTAGAAGAATGCTTCTCGACCCTCAGAAAACACAACATGAAACTCAACCCAGACAAGTGCGCGTTCGCATTAGACGCAGGCAAGTTCCTTGGTTTCTTGGTATCTCACAGAGGCATCGAGGCCAACCCCGAAAAAATAAAGGCTATAATTGACATGCAACCGCCCAAAACCTTGAAGGAAATTCAAAACTGACAAGGAGACTAGCCACCCTAAGAAGATTCATAGCAAAGCTAGAGGACAAATGCCTACCATTTTTTGACACATTGAAGGGAGCAACAAAAACTAAGGCAATATCTTGGACAGTAGAGTGCCAGAAAGCCTTCGAAGACCTCAAAACTTATCTTTCTTCCGCCTCGTTACTAGCGGTTGCGGTTCCTTCAGAACCACTGTCACTATACTTGTCCGCCACAGATAAAGCCGTGGGGGCCGTGCTCATCAAAGAAGAAGATAACGAGCAAAAACCGGTCTATTATGTCAATCAATACTCAAAGATGCGGAAACCCGCTACCCAAATGTGCAAAAGTTTGCTCTTGCTTTGGTCATGGCAAGCAGAAAATTGAGACATTACTTCCAAGGAAGACAAATCAGGGTCATCACAGACCAACCGCTGAGAAAAATCCTCCACAAACCAGACCTATCAGGCAGGTTGATCAATTGGGCCATAGAACTCGGCCAATTCGACTTAAGGTACATACCAAGAACCGCAATCAAAGCAGAAGCATTAGCGGATTTCATGGTCGAATGTTCATTCTCAACAACAGAGAAAGAAATTCCCGCAAAGACTATTGCAATGACGGACAACAACTGGCAACTCTATGTAGACGGTTCCTCCACAAACACCCGCTGCGGGGCGGGCCTCATCCTTACTAGCCCCGACGGTTTCCAAGTCAAGCAAGCCATACAACTAAATTTTAAAGCTACAAACAACCAGGCAGAGTACGAGGCACTCTTAGCCGGTTTGACATTGGCGAAAAACTTGCAAGTTAAGAAAATTACCATCTACAGCGATTCACAACTAGTTGTTCGTCAAACAACCGGGGACTATTCGATAAAAGACAGCAACCTCAGCATATACCAAGAGTTGGTACAATCAATGCTCCCTCAATTTGAGGAATACTCCCTGGAACAATTAGATCGGGCAGACAATACGGTGGCAGACATGTTGTCTAAATTAACCCAAGGGCAAAGAGTAGAGGCAGACACGGTATACTTTGAAGAGCTAACCACCCCAAGTGTCAACAAACTGGATATCATGGAGATAAGCCCGCCAAAAGATAACTGGATGACCCCTTACACCCGTTACTTGGACAACGGTGCACTGCCAGACGATGGTATGAAAGCAAAGATCCTCAAGTCACAAGCAACAAAGTACTTTATGCAAGAGGGCACCCTATACAAAAGAAGTTTCGACTCTCCCATACTCAAATGTGTCGATAAGGAGGAAGCCTTATATTATATGAGGGAAGTTCACGAAGGCATCTGTGGCTACCACATGGCCGGTAAGGCATTGGCACATAAGATACTCAGGCAAGGCTATTACTGGCCCAAAATGCACAAGGAATGCAAAAGCTTCACCAAAAAGTGCCACCAATGCCAAGTATTTAGCAACATGTCCAGAAAAGCACCGGCCCTTCCTACAACCATTTTATCACCCATACCGTTTGCAGTTTGGGGCATTGACATCATGGGACCATTCCCTAGAGCCAAAGGAGATCTACAATACGTCATGGTCGCCATTGATTATATGACCAAATGGGCATAAGCAAAGGCACTAAAAAACATTACACAGGATGATGCCATCCGTTTTGTTGAAGAGCACGTCATCATGAGGTTTGGAATCCCAGTGGTGCTTATATCCGACAACGGTACACAATTTATCGGCTCAAAATTCACCAAGTTCTTATCTGACCACGGAATCAAACACAAGAAGGCATCTGTTTGTCATCCCCAAAGCAACGGTCAGGTCGAAGTAACCAATCGCATCATTGTCAGAGGCCTAGAAAAAAGACTAACCACATCAAAGAAAAAGTGGCCGCATGAGTTACCTAATGTTCTTTGGGCTTACAAGACATCCGCCATAACAAGTACTGGGGAATCCCCCTTCAAGTTGGCTTTCGGTACAGAAGCCCTCGCCCCGGTTGAGATTGGCTCCCCATCCTACCGCGCCATCAATTGTGAAGAAGAAACAAATGCTCAAGGACTTAAAACAAATCTAGACCTACTGGATGAAACAAGAGAGGCCGCTGTTGAAAAAATGGCCGCCTACAAAGAGAAAACGAAAGAGTTTTTTGGCAAAAGAGCCAGAGTTAAAGCTTATATAGAAGGCGATTTGGATAATCGGGCAACCGAAGCATCTGACCCCAGACACACTGGAAAACTTATGCCAAAATGGGAAGGTCCCTACAAAATCATCAAAGTGCTAAAACCGGGATCCTACAAACTGGCCCGCCTAGACGGTACTGAAGTCAATAATACTTGGCATGGCGACAAACTACGGAAATATTACCAATAGATGGATAAGCAACCGCTTCTCGTTCCTTTTTTGTAATGAAGGGCATTACGTTTTTAATGAAACACTTTTGCAGACAAATTATCCACACTTTTCATTCAACACAAGCAAAGTCCCTAAACGGGAAAGCAACCAACTACAATAGCAACGTCTTCAGCACAAACAAAGTCCCTAAGCGGGCACGCAAATAACTACAAAAGCAAAATTGTCAACACATGCAAAGTCCCCTAAGCGGGCAAGCAACCACCAAAAGCAATAGTAACCATCAAAGTCTAAGTCCCCTAAACGGGCAAGCAACCAACAAAAGAAATAGCAACCATCAAAGTCCAAGTCCCCTAAGCGGGCAAACAACTACAACAATAAAGATTATCTACAGCGACAAAAGGCAAACTACTCCAAACGGGCAGGTAGACAATTACCGAAAGAAAGATTATCTACAAAAGCAAATTTCTTAGGCGGACGCACAACTACTTACAGAAAACACAGGCTACTTACTAAGGACGGTCACCACGATTCAACAACACAAAACCAGTCTCAAAAGAAATATCTTTACAGGTTTGCATATCTACGTTTATACACATATCATTTGAAGATACTAGAAGGAACAGCAAAGACATAGCAAAAGGAAAAACAGACAGGCAACCAGTAAAGAGAAATGCTACAAAAAACAAATGCAAAAGCAAAAAGAACTTTTATTTATAAATTATTTACTATTACAAGCATGTGGTTACAAGGATTCAGATTCCTACATCTAAAATCCCTCATGCTTGAGGAGTCTTCTTCTCAGCGTCCGGCTTCTTCTCCCCCGAGCTTTCACCTTGTGGTGGCGCACGAAAGCGGAAGTTAATGGCGTCAGTCTCCTGCACGCCACTTTCTGCAGCTTCCTTCGCCGCACGAGCAGCAGCACATTTCCGAGCCCATTTGCGGCACTCCTCAGCCATATAAAAGTCGCCCTCTTCCTCATGAACAAGGGCCCAGGCTTTCCATCCCGCCTCGGTTTCTTTGGAAATCTGGAGCTCACGGCCCCAGAGAAGAGAGTGAAATTCTCGTCCATCTCACGATTGGCCATTTTTTGTCAAGATGAAAGAAAAGAGTTTTTATGATAAAAGCAAAGGAGGTTAATAAAAATCAAAAGTTTAACCCTCCTATTTATAGGGGAGTAAAAGGAGGTAAATTCTATCCTCAGTCAAAAGTACACATTTCCCATGCAAGCACAATCAAGGCATAGTCAAAATTCCTTCATTCCCATGCAGCATTAAATGCTCATGCAAACTTCTACAGTCAAAACGCGCACTTCCCAGGTAACACTTTCCCAAGCCTATTTACTACCAATTTTGACAAAGAAAATACAGCACACATATTCAATTATATCTTGAACCAAAGTACCAAAACATATTCGATACCCAAAAAATATTCACGAGTTTAATTTTTCCAAAATCAAATTACATCAAGATGTTTTAAAAAATCACACAACGGACATACCCGCTGAGTGACTTCAATAACAAGTCAAAAGAGAAAGTTATGGCAGACAAATACAAAAAGGAACTATGCCCACCGGGAACCGCTCAACGGACCCTCCATACCCCTTAGCGGGCCTTCAGCTTCATCCTCACTGTTATACTCCGCAGCAATAGCACTAAGGGGATGGATATCAATATCAGCCACAGCGGCATCTACAGGGGCATCCTCTTCGTCAACATCCCCTTCACCATAGGCGGCCGCTATCATTGCAAGCGGAGTAACATCTTCTGCAATCGGAGTGTTCTCAACGGCAACCGTATCGCTCTCAGCGGTCTGCGCGCCAACATCATAAACAGTGGCATCAATCTGGCAACCAACACTCTTCCTTTCAGACATCCCGAGACGGGCTTTCAAGGCTCTTCCTTTGCGTTTGGACCTCTTTACCTTCGACTTGAGGCTGTCCACTCGGGTTTTCAACTGAGCAATCTCTGTGGCGGCCTCAGCGGCATCCGTCCTTGGCTGATTCACGTCACCAACCGCTATCTCTAAGCGGGCCTTTGCCACTTCTGCCCGCACAATCTCAGCAAACTCCGGACTACCTTTAAACTTCCTTATGGCATCCGCTTCGGTTGGGCGAGAATCAAGATGGGCTTCAGCTTTTTCAGCACGTTCTTTCTCAAACCTTAGCAAAGTCTTCAAGTTCCTTATTTCTCCAGATTAACCAGCCTTCTCCGCCTCAAGTTCTATCTTGTCCTCCGCCAAGAACCTTCGCAAATCTGCACTATACACATAGCTTGCTCTAAGATCAGTTTTCTCGGTCTCAATCTTATGCAAAGCCTTAGCAGCATTTTCTTTCATAGCCCTCTCAGCGGCCAGTTCCGCCTCCAACACCTTCACTCTTTCTTTCAATGCTATGTTGCTACTACGGTACATATTTCCCCGAGCCATCAAACCTGTATACATACATTGATTCTGCAAAAACACAAAACAAAGAAATCAACAACAGGAACAACCAAAAATAAACAACACAAAGCTACCAAAAAGATACATACCCGCGCAGCATACTTCTGGGAATGGCGGCACATCCGTTCCCAGCTCAATCCATTCATCTTCAACAGATCATCATCAGTCATGGAATCAACTGTGAAGGTGTTAGGACCTGACTTGAACAAAAAACCATACCCAGGTCGAACCCCAACCTCTGCGTCATTCACCTCATCTCCACTGCTTGTATAATAAACAATTTCCTCAGAAGACTTACCCCCTACTATCATTTTCACCACCTTCATCAGAAGCAGCACCAACGGGGTCATCCACCACCCGGCTTGTAGGAACAAAATCACTTGTCTTGATAGGCTCGATCCGCCTACGCTTCGAAGACCCGGCCTCATCCTCATAAGCACGTTTGGTACCCCGAGATGGGATCTCCACCACTACAAACTCAAAATCGGCCCCAGCTCTCTCAGCAGTTTTATCAACGGGAACCTCCTCCACATCCTCAACAGTAGTATCTTTCACTAACTCCGCTAGTATCGCCGGGTTTTTATCAAGAGGAACTTCTTCCATTACATTAACATCTACAGCGGGTTTACTCCCAGTAACAACCCCTGCATTAGCAATAACGGGCGACCCCCGCTCCTCCCTTTGTATAGCAGCCCTGACATCCCGAGAACGGATATCAGAAGTAAGGCCGGCCCGCTCGCCGGGCACGCGCCCGCGAGTAGGTGCCCGCTAACAGCAAAGTACTTATCTTCTAAAAACACAAGTCTTGAGTACTTAGCAAAGTTTATCTAATTTCAAAAGTATCAAGATCTCGAGTTAAATACTATTTCAACAATACAGGTCACAAAATAAAGAATATTCATAAATTGCACTTCAAGCTATCATTAAGATATTATCTCTCTTATACTAAACCACTTGCACAAAAATATCTTGCTTTATTCACTTGCACATCCACTTGCACAAAGATATCTTGCTCCATAAGACAGGGAAACAATATAATATTCAAGGGGACACAAGGACACCTAATTGCAACAGACAAGCTCTGACTAAAGTAGCTCAGTGGCAGAATCAAGGTATGTCAGGAGGGGACACCGGTCACTGTTCCAATAGTGGCTCACTGTAGCTTTAACGGCATAACCAGTGTGCAACAGTGATTGGGAAACCCAGCCTATAAATACCTCATTCCACACATAAACAAAAAGAGAAGATTAGTACACAAAAACTCCTACAATACAAAAGCTCTCTACCTATTCCTCACATTCGATACATTCTTACCAGCTTGATTATTATTATTTTCGATTACTGATTCTTACGCCGGAGGTGCTTGACGGCCACCACCCCCAGGTAAGCATTGTTTTGCAGGCACCCAAACTCAGGTGAAACACCCCGGAACAGTGATCGGAAGCCTCTAATCAGCCGCGAGAATTATCATTTATATATAAAGATACATGTAAAGGACGTTGAAGATGGTTTTGAATAATTTTAATTTTAAATATGAAATCGAATCGCATCTTATTTATCGATTTATAATCTAAAATTTTGTTTTCTCGAATCAGGGTCTGAGAAAATCGATTGATCGGTTTGGATATTTTTGTTTAGCCCTAAATAACCCATTTCATTATGACTTTTTTAGTGAGCATGGAATGCTATGTAACGGTTAATGGCATTCCAAGTTTTGAGAAATGGTCCTCTTTATCACAATTTGGAGGTAAAATGCCCTAATTATCACAAACTGAAAAAATGGTCCTTTTTATCACAAAGAAACGCAATGGCGTGTGGCGTTTCTGATTTTGGGGTATTAATGCAACTTAATGTTGCGTTTTCTATTTTTTTTTTTTTAGACACGCATGTTTGAAATGCCTTTATGCTGTTGGGGCCCGCAGGGGCAAACCTTGAAAACGCATGATTCATTTGCGTTTCTTTAAAAACGCAACATCAAGTTGCGTTACTAATTTTTTTTTTTTTAAATTCACGATTTAAAAAATAAAAGGGGCAAAAACGCCACACACCATTGCGTTTTTAAGAAACCCAACATTAAGTTGCGTTTTTTTGTGATATAAAGGGTCATTTTGGTGGGTTGTGAGATTTAGGGCCTTTTGACTCCAAATTGTGATAGTAAGGGCCAAGACCCCCAAGTTTTCAACTACTAGTTTTTTTCTTACTGTCGTGGATTAAATTATGACGTAAAAATTAAATACAGTATCAATTAAAATGAGATAGATCGAATTACTAAACTGAATCGAATCAAGTGAATCTTCTTCCCAAAAAAAACACAATACATACACATTTATTTAATAATAATGCTGATAATTAATCAGTCAATTTTAACTGCAAATGAACACGAGGTATAATCCGCGAACGCAGCCGCCGTTGAGAGTGACAGCCAACAAATTAGTTACTCCAATTAGTACTCTTTCTAGCTATAGTCCGTGTTCAGCTACATTTTCTTTATTCTAATGTTTTTTTTTTTTTGATAACTCTTTATTCTAATGTTAAATCTTAAAAGTTAAAACTACAAACTCATAGGTGGCTTCTGATTTCGTTTGAAATCAGAGTAGCTACTTCTTCCTTGGTGTTTTTTTTCCTTTCTTAATGTCTGTTTAGCTAATCTAACAAATTTTATTAAGGGTAATGCTAAACATAACCCTAAGAATTAATGTAAGTGGATAAATGCATTTAATATGTCAATTTTGCAATTAATACATCAATTTTGCACGAATCTCAAAATAATTATTTAGCAATTTGGGATGTTTTTAAAATGGAAATTAATGTGAATACAGGGGGGTCCACTATTATTACTTGGAAAATTAAATTAATGATGTGAATGAGCATTGAAAAACCAAAAATTAATTAAATAACTAAGAATAAATGTTGAAAACAAGGCAATATTTATTGCTTAACCATAGCCGTTAGGCTATGGTTAGCATTTCCCTTTTATTAATACATAACATACATTTCAAATAATGTTCTTAGCTTCATTAATATCTTTCTTTCCTATAAACAGCTTGACATGTTGTAACATCTGATATGGGCTGAAAATAAGCCATAAAGACACATTTAATGTGGCATTAACTAGGCCGAGAATAGTCCAAACGTGGGGCCCACCAGCTGGGCCCAAAAACCTAAATATAATATTAATTTCGTAATTAATATTAAGGGTAATAAACAGCTCAGCAAATAAGAGTTGGATAAGGATAATATCCCTTTCAAACTTATCCAATAAGGCATCCAATTCGACATGGAAACTGATTCCTACAGGGAATAGATCTAGAACATTCCTCAAAGACTTGCCCATCAAGTCTCCAAATCCTACCATAATTCTAAGGCTTCTCAGCCTATATAAAGGGCCTGACCCCTCATTCTCAGAACTACGTTTGATTGGCTTGATTCTCTAATTTACAGAGATACGTAGGCATTCTGTGAGGACCGTTTAAGTCTCGAACGCAGAAGCAGCCATTAAAGCACGAAGCTCACGAACCTTAGCATTAAATATACAAACCCTAGCCGCAATATTTTCATCCTAGTTTTATTCCACAACATTTGGCGCCGTCTGTGGGAAGAAGACATCAACCATGGTTACCACTCGAAGAACTACACCGGTCTCAACCGAGGCTACTTCTGGAACCATCGTTCCCCCGATCGCTGCTCCTCCTGTTGGTACCGGGCCAGAGTCTGTACCCCCGTTGATGGAAACAAACCCTCGTAATCAGGCCTCTCAACCACAAGGGACGGATCCCCCTGCTGAAAGATCTCAACCTGTAATCGTCCCTCTAGGACAGGAGTCTAACCCGCTCCAGATGGTGGTCTCTCCTCTCCCTCTGAGTAGCCGCCCGCCGCTTCACAGTCTCTCCACTTCTTCGCTCCCTGTCAACACCAACCCTATGTATGGGCTGCCTAATTACCCCCAAGATCCAAGGGATCCAGGACCAAGCGGTCATGCTCGGATGATCCAGGGGCAACAACAATCCCCTTATCTTAGAGGCCCGGCTCCTCCTGAACCAGGATACTATGATTACTCTGGTCCTTATACCGGAGACTCGTCATCTGAAGACGATGACCGAGACGAAGCCCCAAGGAGGCGACGCGCTAGTAAGGAGCCTCTGAGGAGGAATCCATCGAACCGAGATGGTCCTTTAACAATCGCAGAGAAAATTAAGGCTTATGAAGCCGAGATTCAGAAGTTGAAGGACGACCAAGCAAGGGAACTAGAGAGACAGAACCCTAATCAGACTCGACCTCCTCCGATTTCAGGAGGGATTCCCTTCATAGATCTGGAAAGGTCTTCAAGGAGATCCCGAAGGGCTGAAGCCCCAATCAGAGGAACTACCAGGGTGGAACTCCCCAAGAATAATCCTAGAGATTTGATGCTACAAGGAGATCTGGATGATCCGACCCCTCCATTCACTGAGGAGGTGATGAATGCACATATCTCCCGAAAGTTTAAGATGCCCACGATCAAAGCTTACGATGGAACGGGAGATCCCGCAACTCATGTGAGAACGTTTACAAGCGCTTTGTTACTGCAGCCTGCTAACGATGCCCTTAAGTGTAGGGCGTTTCCCCAAACCCTGTCGGGCATGGCGCAACGTTGGTATAGTCGTTTGCCTCCAAACTCGATTAGCTCTTTCAAAGAGTTGAGTACCGCTTTTGTCAGTCAATTCATTAGCGGAAGAATTCACGAGAAAAGCTCCGCATCCCTTATGTATGTAACACAGGGAAAGAATGAGAACTTAAGAGATTACATCAAGCGATTCACTAAGGAAACCCTGAATATCACCGATTTGGAAAATAAGGTGGCCATGGTAGCCTTGCAGCATGGAACCACGGATCTCTTTTTTAAGAGGTCGTTGGCAAAACACCCCCCTGAAAGCATGGATGAACTTCAACGAAGGGCGGACAAGTATATAAAAGCTGAGGACAGCATCAAGAAAGAAGCCACATTGGGCAATGGAGGGAACAAGCGGAAGCAAGAACAAGAGTACGATGCTAGGGACAAGTATCCCCGAGCTAGCAGAGACTCTGAATCTGCTCCAAAAAAGAACTCGGGTCCAAGGTTTTCAGAGTATGCCAGACTTAATGCTCCAAGAAGCCAGATCCTGTTGGACATTGAAAAGGAAAAGGACTTCCGATGGCCGAAGCCACTAAGAGGAGACCCAGCTAAGCGAAACAAGGAGCAATACTGCAGGTTCCACAAAGACGTGGGACATGATACCGACGATTGTAGGCAACTCAAGGATGAGATTGAGTTCTTGATACGAAGAGGAAAACTAAGTCAGTTCACCAAGGGTGATGACCGTGGGAACCAGAGAAGGGACAATGACAGAAGGGACAATGAAAGGAGAGATAATAATAGGAGGGATGACAACCATGATCGCAATCCACAGCCCCGAAGGGCAGTTATCAATATGATTTGGGGAGGTCCGACAGCAGCTGGCACGACTAAGAATTCTCGAAAGGCTTATGCTAGAGAAGTAATGCACATTGTGGGAGAAGCCCCGAAGCGTGCTAAAACCGAGATGGTAATTGGTTTCGATGATTCAGACTTGGAAGGGGTGAAATTCCCCCATGACGACCCGCTGGTCATAACTCCCGTGATTGGAAACTCAGAAGTAAAACGAGTCTTGATAGACAATGGGGCTTCCGTGGATATTTTATTTCATGATGCATTCGTAAAGATGGGTTACAACGACTCTCAACTGACCCCTACAAACATGCCTATATACGGGTTTAACGGAGTGGAGTCCAACGTTGAAGGGACTATTCAGCTACCCGTGACTATTGGGCAGGAGCCTAAAGAGGCGACTCAGATGTTGAATTTCTTGGTGATCAAGGCAGCATCAACGTACAACGCAATTCTTGGAAGGACTGGACTTCATGCGTTTAAGGCCGTGGCCTCTTCCTATCATATGAAAATTAAGTTTCCGACACGTAATGGTGTCGGAGAACAAAAGGGTGATCAGAAGATGGCAAGAAGTTGCTATGTGGCCGCACTGAGGGCCGATGGAGTCGGGGGGCAGGTCCTTCCGATTGAAGACATGGATGTCCGCAATGATGAAGAGCATAGAGGGAAGCCAGCAGAGGATTTGATTCCCGTACCTCTAGAACCTAATGACCCTGAAAAAGTTACTTATGTGGGAGCATCTCTGAAAGAACCCCTGAAGGGCAAGTTAATAGAATTCTTACAGAAGAATAGCGACGTGTTTGCTTGGACAGCAGCTGATATGCCAGGGATTGACCCCCAACTCATAACTCATAAGTTAAATGTTGATCCCAAAAGGAAGACAATAAAGCAGAAGAAGAGAAACTTTGCTCCGGAGAGGCAAGAGGCCATTAGACAAGAAGTGAATAAGCTCTTGGAAGCTGGTTTTATTGAAGAGATTCAGTTTCCTGAATGGTTAGCGAACCCAGTCATGGTCAAGAAAGCAAATGGGAAGTGGAGAATGTGTATAGACTTCACTGACCTGAATGATGCATGCCCAAAAGATTGTTTTCCCCTGCCGAGGATTGATATGTTGATAGATGCTACAGCTGGACATGAGATGTTAAGCTTCATGGATGGATTCAGCGGCTATAATCAGATTAAGATGCACAAGGATGACATACCTAAGGTATCTTTCATAACTGACTTTGGTGTCTTTTGTTATCTTGTCATGGCTTTTGGTCTAAAGAATGCAGGAGCTACTTACCAACGATTGGTGAATAAGATATTCGCCCATCTGATTGGAAGAACCATGGAGGTTTATGTTGATGACATGTTAGTCAAGAGCCTACTTAAGGCTGATCATATCAAGCACCTTGGAGAGGCATTTGAAGTGCTGAGGCACCATAAGATGATGTTAAATCCCGCCAAGTGTGCTTTTGGCGTTGGATCTGGGAAGTTTTTAGGGCTAATGGTTTCAAAAAGAGGCATTGAGGCCAATCCTGACAAGATCAAGGCAATTTTAGACATGGAGCCACCACGCTCTATAAGAGATGTGCAGAGGTTGACAGGTCGAGTTGCAGCCTTAGGAAGATTCATCTCCAAGTCTGGAGACAAATGCTTGCCTTTCTTCCAAGCGTTAAAAAAGGTGAAAAATTTTGAGTGGACACCTGAAAGCCAAGAGGCCTTTGAGCAACTGAAGAAGTACATGGTTGAAGCCCCCTTGTTGACCAAACCAAGTCCTGGGGAGATTCTTAGTTTATACCTGGCGGTATCCGAACAAGCCCTGAGTGCCGTCCTTATTCGGGAAGAGGAGAAGATCCAGAAACCTATCTACTATGTGAGTAAAGTGTTACATGGGGCTGAGTTGAATTACTCACCCATAGAAAAGTTTGCTTTGGCATTAGTAACTGCCTCAAGAAAGCTGCGGCCTTACTTTCAGGCACATAAGATTCAAGTTCTGACAAACCAGCAATTGAGGAACATATTGCATAGCCCTAAGGCCAGTGGAAGGCTAATCAAATGGGCGATTGAGTTAGGAGAGTTTGACATCACATACAAGCCTCGGACAGCTATCAAAGCTCAGGCATTAGCTGACTTCGTGGTTGAATGTACTATTAACAACCAAGAAGTCGGGGGGCAAGAGATAATGACTACCCCTGGGCAAGAGGATAAAGAAGAGAAACTCACACCCGATCTGAAGGAATATTGGGTGCTCTATTTTGATGGAGCATCAAAAACAAAATCTAGTGGTGCAGGTTTGGTTTTGCAAAGCCCCGATGGGTTCACAGTTGAGTACGCTTTAAAGTTGGATTTCCCTACTACCAACAACGAGGCGGAGTATGAGGCATTGATAGCTGGTTTGGGCTTGGCCAGAATCATGAGGGTCAAGAATCTCAAAGTTTGTGGAGATTCAAGGCTTGTAGTAGCACAAGTAAATGGTGAATTCGAGGCTAAGGATGAGACTATGGCAAAATACTTGAGAGTAGTAAAGGCTGTTATGTCCCAGTTTGAGGAGTGCTATGTTGAGCACATTCCAAGAGAGGAAAACATTAAGGCTGATGCCCTATCTAAATTTGCTTCTTCCGAGATAGAAAATTATGCTGGGAGTGTCTATTTTCAGGTCTTGAAGGCCCCGACCGTTAATTCAAAGTTATTGGCACCAATCGATATAGGAGGCTCTTGGATAGACCCTATCAAGGCACACCTTGAGACTGGATGGCTCCCAGACAATGCCTTGGAGGCACGAAAACTTTCAGTAAGGGCATTGAGATACACTTTGATTGAAGGCATTTTGTATAAGAGGTCGTTTGTCATCCCATACTTGAAATGTTTAAGACCTCAAGAGGCAAAAGAAGCATTGGAAGAAGTTCATGAAGGGATCTGTGGGCAACACTTGGGGGGCAGAGCCCTAGCTCACAAGATAATTCGTTTAGGGTTTTATTGGCCGGAGATGTTGGCTGATGCACAAAACTATGTCAAGAGATGTGAGAGATGCCAGAAGCATGCCCCAATTGTGAGGCAACCGCCTGAGATGTTGACCTCGATTAACTCTCCCATTCCATTTGCAATGTGGGGGATGGATATACTTGGACCCTTTCCCATGGCTTCAGCACAAAGGAAATTCCTAATAGTAGCAATTGATTATTTCACTAAGTGGATTGAGGCTAAACCCCTGGCCAAGATAACCACCAAGCAAGTTTCCCAGTTCTTTTGGGAGAGCATCATCTGCAGATACGGAATCCCACGAATCCTTGTGACAGACAATGGGACACAATTCAACAATGAGGAGTTTAAGAAGTATTGTGAAGAGAATGCAATTGAGCTCCGTTTTACCTCGGTGGCACACCCTCAGGCCAATGGGCAAGCTGAGGTAGCTAATCGAATTATCCTTGATGGACTGAAAAAGAGGGTCGAACGCTCTAGGAATACATGGGTAGATGAGTTGTTGCCCATACTTTGGGCATATCGTACC
Organism: Saposhnikovia divaricata; assembly: GCA_036435485.1. Taxonomy (NCBI): domain Eukaryota; kingdom Viridiplantae; phylum Streptophyta; class Magnoliopsida; order Apiales; family Apiaceae; genus Saposhnikovia; species Saposhnikovia divaricata. Next base: position 192,311,115 of record CM071597.1, read on the forward strand.
ACTTGTAAGGTAACGACTGGAGCAACCCCATTTTTGCTGGCTTATGGAGCCGAGGCAGTTGTGCCTTTAGAGATCATGCAAGCATCACCTCGAGTTGAGGCATATGAGCCAGAAACTAATGACGAAGGAATGAGACTTGCCCTTGACTTAATTGATGAGGTTAGAGATGAAGCTAATGCGAAGAATGCTGAATATCAGAAGAGAGCATCTTTTCACTACAACCAGAGAGTTAAAGAAAGATTCTTTCGACAAGGTGACATGGTTTTAAGGAAGATTGAAGCCTCAGGAGTTGGCCAGAAAGGAAAGTTAGCACCAAACTGGGAAGGACCATATCTAGTCAGAAAGGTGTTAGGGCAAGGATCCTACAAGTTAGAAACCTTGGACGGGGTTGAGGTGCCCCGAACTTGGCATGCTGTGAACCTCAAAGTTTATTATATCTAAGTTCTTTTGACAAAGGCTTGGACTTTTACTTATTTATTAAGAATAAGGTTCGAATGAAACCATTTTAGAGCATGTTGCTCCCAGTAGAAGATAGAATATTTATGTAAGGGTTGAACCCGTTCTATTGATATCTTTTAACAGCATAATGGAGTTTATACTGTTTTCTCTATGAGTTATCTCTCTTTGTTAAACACGAAAGGCAAACGTTGAATTAACTTGTGAGTTTAGTACCAGCCAGGAGGCCAAGTACTTGAGAAATTCTAAAGTTTAGCGAACTATAAGCAAAAAATGAGAACATGGAAACAAAAGGAACTACTGCATAAATAAGTTAAGTCAAAAGTTCAGAATAAATAAAGGTAAACAGAAATAAGCCACGCAGGGCCATCTACTCATCTAAGTCCTCAATAACTACATCTCCCTGGGTAGAAGAAGGATCTGCTGTCTCTACCCCAGGAGAAGAAGGTGGATCCTGAGTGGGCTGAGAGTCCCCATCCACTGCTGTCTCTGTAGCAATCTCCAAAGTATCTGTCAATCCAGGGATAGCAGGGACTGGGAACTTCTCCAGGGATACCCCCTCGATCTTCCCACTCAGCTCCTCGATGATCCCTTCCCAACACTCCTTGAAGGTGCCAGGAAAGTTTGCATCATACTCAGCATTCAGGACATCTTGAAAGTCCTTAGAAGCCTTGTAGTCAGCAATAATGTGTTCCCTGTTCTGCTGCACCTCCAGCTGAAGCTTCCTGTTCTTCTCCTTCTCAGCAGCCAGCTCCTTCTCCACCTCCCTAAAACGAGCAAAGTTTGCCTCGGAGGCATCAAAGTATCTGTCTCTATCCCTCTCAGCTATGGTCTTTTCAGCACGCACCTCCTTCAGGTTATGAACAGCGGCCTGAAGGTAGGCGTTCATCTGCAAAGGAAACAACTAAATAAGGGAAAAGTAAATGCAATTAAATTAAAGAAGTTGAATAAGAAATTACCGAAGCAACAGCTTGAGCCCCGAGAAGCTCAATCTGCAAGTCATCAGAGGACTCCACAATGTGGACCCTGTCCCGTGGAGTAACCACGCTCCTGGACCACTCAGCTGCAGCCCTGGAGTCACCTACAGCCGTGTCCCTATTGCATAAACCCCATCCCACTGTAAAGGGAGTGAGGTCTTCCTCAATAGGAACTGGTTTTTCTTGAAGAAAACCAGGAACACGCTCCACCGCGGGAGTAGCCTCATCTGTCCTGGCCCTTTTGGCCCTAGGGTTCTCTGTTACCACCCTAGCAGTGGCAGCAGTCTCCCTCTGCTTAAAAATTGCTCCCAGAGCAGTTTTGGCTGCAAAATGGTTACAAGAAAGTTAGAAAATTATATCTAGCATAAAATGTTAACAAAGTAAGAGGTGAGAATTACCCTCAGGACCCAAATCGCTTAGCCCGTGGGCCTGCAACGAATCTTCAGAAATCAAATTTGCACATTGATGCAAATTATCCGATGTTAACAAAGTTATGGCGGCCCCTTCTTCCACGCCCAATTTTAAACTCCTAACAGGCCCATCAATGGCTCTGCAGAAGTTGGGCCGAAAATAGTTGTCCCAGTCATCCCCATCCAAAAAGATATAAAACCATTCCCTTTTCCAATTAGGAAGGGAATCAGGAGCGGAATCCGAAACAAAACAAGAACGGGCCAAGGAACGATGTTGGATTTTGACCCAGCCCGAATTGTCAGAAGAATTGACAAATTTGAAGAGGTATCGAAAAACAGAGATACTGGGCTCAAGCCCATGTTTCTTACATTGGACCAAGAAACAGTAGATAAAACGCCATGCGTTTGGCATAAGTTGGGTTAGACAAACCCGGGCTTCGGCCAAAAGGCGATAAACAAAAGGAGGAGGAGGTAGGCGAAAACCAGCATAAAAAGTTTCTTTATAAATCCTAATGGCCCCAGGCTTTGGGTGACAAGCCCTTTCGTTTGAGGCCGGAGCAACGGCCCTATAAGGCCCATTAATATGAAAAAGTTGGGCTAGAATGTCTACCCTATGTTGTTTATATTTCGATTTATATTCATAAGCATCTAAATGAAGCATGTTTGGAAAAGCTTGACCAAACTCATTTAAAAGATCCCTAAGGGAAAAAACACTGGCATGGACAAGAGATGTTTTAGGGTTCTTACCCCTTGAAAGCCGTGGAGCGGTGGTGGAAGTGTTAGCGAGCTGTGACTGGCCTGAAGAGCTAGAATCCTCCATTGGTATGCTTCCCTTGAAGGCTTGAAACCCAGAAAAGTTGAAAAAAGAGGTTGAAGACGATGAAGATTCAACGATCTTCAAACGGAAACTGGAAAGTAAGGCGGAGTAAAAACGCCGGAAATCGCCTCACGACAGAACCCTAGCAGAGCTTTTTTGAAAAATATTTGTGATAAGGGAATGATAGTTTTTGCTGAATAGTGAAATGAGAAATGAGGGATGCACACTACTCTTTTATAGAGTTCATGGTTGGTCATTCAACCGGTTATATCCAGTAAATGGGCTGCCAACAGGTGACTGGGCCTTTGAATAGGCGGGAAGCCCATGAAATTCAAATTTTGAAATAATTCTAGAATGTTCTACGACATTTTTAGAAAATAGGATAAAATCCCGTTAGAATTTAAAGGCAGGAAGCCCAATTAAAAGGCTATACCCACGCCCAGGAGACCAAACCTCCTAGGCGTGCCTAAGGAAGGTGTCTCCTTGGCGGGGGTACCCACGCCTAGCTCGATTTTCTCTAAAGAAGGCTATACCCACGCCCAGGAGACCAAACCTCCTAGGCGTGCCTAAGGAAGGTGTCTCCTTGGCGGGGGTACCCACGCCTAGCTCGATTTTCTCTAAAGAAGGCTATACCCACGCCCAGGAGACCAAACCTCCTAGGCGTGCCTAAGGAAGGTGTCTCCTTGGCGGGGGTACCCACGCCTAGCTCGATTTTCTCTAAAGAAGGCTATACCCACGCCCAGGAGACCAAACCTCCTAGGCGTGCCTAAGGAAGGTGTCTCCTTGGCGGGGGTACCCACGCCTAGCTCGATTTTCTCTAAAGAAGGGTATACCCACGCCCAGGAGACCAAACCCCCTAGGCGTGCCTAAGGAGGGTGTCTCCTTGGCGGGGGTACCCACGCCCAGGAAGCATTTCCAGGGACAAAGGTCACCCACGCCCAGGAGACCAAACCCCCTAGGCGTGCCTAAGGAGGGTGTCTCCTTGGCGGGGGTACCCACGCCCAGGAAGCATTTCCAGGGACAAAGGTCACCCACGCCCAGGAGACCAAACCCCCTAGGCGTGCCTAAGGAGGGTGTCTCCTTGGCGGGGGTACCCACGCCCAGGAGGCATTTCTTGCCAAGGTGACTTTTTTAAAAGTTAGTCCTTTAAAAAAAAAATTTTAAATAATGTTGGGAAATTAAAAAATAATTCCCAAAAAATACCTGTTGGTACATAAAAATTCCTAAATTATTAGGAAAAATTACGAAAAAATACCTGTTGGTACATAAAAATTCCTAAATTATTAGGAAAAATTACGAAAAAATACCTGTTGGTACATAAAAATTCCTAAAATATTAGGAAAAGTACAGAAAAATACGAGGAAAATTATAGAAATATTTTCTTGACTAGTTGAGCAATAATTTATGCTAATAATGCATAAAAACTCTATGAAAGTGCCGAAATTGCTAAAAGCAAGCACAAATTAAAGCCTCGAATAAGGTAAATCGTCGTAAATGTGTAGGTCGCTCCACACTTTACAATCAAGACGATACTCGTGAAACACTAGTGTAAATCAAAACTCCCATATAAGGGTAGGAAAATTAAGAAGTCCCAGGTAAGGGATAAAAGCAACCCCGAGTCTCGATTAAGGCCAATATAACTTCTACGAAAACCTGATCAGTTTTCCTATGAAGTTGGGGGGCAAATGATATGGGCTGAAAATAAGCCCTAAAGACACATTTAATGTGGCATTAACTAGGCCGAGAATAGTCCAAACGTGGGGCCCACCAGCTGGGCCCAAAAACCTAAATATAATATTAATTTCGTAATTAATATTAAGGGTAATAAACAGCTCAGCAAATAAGAGTTGGATAAGGATAATATCCCTTTCAAACTTATCCAATAAGGCATCCAATTCGACATGGAAACTGATTTCTACAGGGAATAGATCTAGAACATTCCTCAAAGACTTGCCCATCAAGTCTCCAAATCCTACCATAATTCTAAGGCTTCTCAGCCTATATAAAGGGCCTGACCCCTCATTCTCAGAACTACGTTTGATTGGCTTGATTCTCTAATTTACAGAGATACGTAGGCATTCTGTGAGGACCGTTTAAGTCTCGAACGCAGAAGCAGCCATTAAAGCACGAAGCTCACGAACCTTAGCATTAAATATACAAACCCTAGCCGCAATATTTTCATCCTAGTTTTATTCCACAACAACATCTAAGAGCATCTCCAACCATGAAAACCCCTTAGCTAAAAGTGTGTCAAACATGCCTTAAATAAAAATTATAGATATTGTGTAAAAAAAAATCATCTCCAATGGGACATTACTGTTATCTAAAATTTTAGATAATCCTCTAAAATCCTATCATATTGGCTATATTTGTCGAATCTCTAGAGACCTGTAGTAAAACTCCACATCATCAATATTACCATATTAAAATAATACATTCTATTTTTAGCAATTTGAAATAATAATAACTTGCTATTTTTAAAATATGATTAATCATTATAGCCAACTCCATTGGAGTACAACACCTTACAGATTCAATAAATTTTACATAATCATTATTTTATATTATTTTAGCCAACCAATTTAGCCAATATCATTGGAGATGCTCTAAGAGCTCTAGCTACATGTGTCTCAAGCATTACTCTAGCTAAATGTTAACTCAATTCAAGCGTAATAAGCTCTACTAATCATCCAAACATTCATTTGGCCTAACTTCATAATGCTAGAGCCTGCAAATTCTTATGTTCTTGTGCAGGGTTCAAATACTCGTATTTTTTTTTTTTTGCTAAATTCAAATACTCGTATTTAAACAAATTAAGATCACATTCCAAGTAAATACTAGTGTGTATACAAGTCTTCCTCAAAATTGAAGCATTTCCCCCTTTTCCTCGTAATGTGATTGATTATATACAGACCAAGTAACACTAAACATTGAATCAAAAAATGTACATACCCTTACACACATGACAAGTAAAAACATAGAACCAAACAGAACAAGACTTTTTAGTTTATCTAAACAATTTCAATTGAGTTACTTGATTTTGTTGATATGGACTTGATGGAGCCTTCTTTATTGGACCTGAAGGAGCCTTCTTTTGGAGCACAACTTTCTTTCCCTGCTATTAAGGACTTCACTATATGGCGAAATCTTCTTCTGTAAGTCGGAAACATCGATATTCTTCTTGCCATCCCCACCATCCTGCCAAAGCAAATCATTTCAGGATTTCAGTTTATTACGTTCGTATCACAAAATTTTAGGATGGAGAAAGAGGTCTGTATACAGTCAAATTTCTTGCAAGATGATTCAAGTCTCGATTAGCAGTACCAAACTATCAATGATAACGTTTTGAAATAGCTTATTAAATATAACCGTTGCAAGCTCCGATTATAATCTAAAATTTCTTGCAAGATGATTCAAGTCTCGATTAAAATATAGTTTATTATAACGTTGAAATAGCTTATTGAATTAAAAAGTGGTTATTCTAATAATAACGTGATTATTAGCTAGATGCATCTGGTTGCAAGCGCCGATTTATGCATTGCATGCTGACTTGGGTTTTAGGGTTTTTTTTAGTAAAATCACATACAGGAAAACTTGTTCTAAGTGCGTTTCCACTGCAAACAAACTTGATAAAAAGGTACAAAAACTAATTATGATAAATTTAAAAGTTCGCTATTGTTAGGTTGGCATTTGGGAAAAAGGGCGGGTTGGATGAGTGTACGCTTATAAATTTCTATGGCAAGTCAGATATGCCGACATCTTATTTTTCATTTTTTTTTCTTTTTGACAAACTCAAGATTTAATAAATTTGGAATACAGAGAAGATCTTACCTTCTGGCAATGCCCTCAAGTTGAGCAACTCTGACTGCATTCTGGGGCATCACACTGCCATTATCCCACGCCTGAATGCGCTGAGGATTTGTTCCAAATAGAATTATCTTCTCCATGTACTTGACTTCATTCTCTTCCATGCACCTGATCTGCTCCTTGAGAATCATTAACGGTTGAAAGAACCACTCCATCATTTTGTCCTCTGGCAAATTAAGACGGGTTATTTCAATATCATCAAGAATCAACAGACCATCTGATCCAGCTTTTATGGAGTAGAGAATATTATGGAAGAGTGTGTAACAAGGCACTCCAACACCAATAATGGCTGCTTCTTTACTATTCTTTGCCTTCAACCAATCACCGAGGTCGGTTATAGTTATTACATGGGCGTCCAGTAATTCCCTTCCCCGCATCTCACAAGATCTCATCATGTTTTTCCATACCTATTGCAATTTCCAGGAATACGCATAATAGATATTAGGTTGATGTTCTACTTACATAAATATTGTACTTAGCTATATTATAAAGAAAATATTAAGTGCTGGTGTGGATGCATTTTCTGTAATCTCCTGAAAAATTAGTTTCCCTTTCCTCTCCAGATATGAAAGTCATGATCGGTTATTACAATCAAATGTAGACAACTTTAAATGTGCTGACACCACAATCTAACAGCACAAGTTTTACCCAAGACAAAAACGATGATCAAATTAATATAGAAACAATGTGATTTACTTCTAAAACCGAATCATGGGAAACTGAAATGACACAATACAATTAGCTGATTATTTATGTTGAGTGCACTTGGCACACTAAGATCAAATGTTTCTATTCAATCTACATATGATTTATTACTTCTCATACCATGTGCATTAAGAGCAACAGTTAGCATGTTCAGCAGATATAAAAGATTATGAATGAACTGCCACATTAACAAGGAGTACTCGCATTGACTTTTAAAGTTTTAGCATTAACTCAATTCATCTAAAGCAATACATCTGCAGGTTATTTAAATTTGCTCCAGTAATCTAGCATATCTTCATCTCTAAGATCCCAAAATATGGGTGACTTCAAAAACTAATAGCGGTGAAAGCAAACCTGAACCATTTTCACTTCCTGTATAGTCTCCCTGACCGATCTTCTCGATGACAGGCTTGCCATAAGAATTGGCGGTGCTTCCCTAATAACAGAGCCAATACGAGGACCATCAGCTGAGTGATGTACTCCACCAACAGAAGGGTCAATTGAAGTAGATAACTTTTTTCTATATCTGGGCCTGGCTGTGAGAAAGGTGATGGCAACATTTAAAACTAGAACACAGAGGAAGATCTATAGCAGCATTGCTCTGACATACCAATATATACATTTCAAAAGATACAAGGTATCGATAATTGAGAAAATAATTACTTTGGGAGGATAGACCCTTCACGCAGATACAGCCAATCATTCGTGTATTCGTCAAATTCAGCAACCATTGCAATCACATAAGCAAGACCTCTTTGAAAAGAACGTTCCTACATTTATGTTGATTTCGTGGTGATGCAGTTGTATACCATGTATTTAACAATAGTAAAGTGTTCACTAGATTTCAACAAACCTGATATACTATCACTGCGCCATACAATCCTATGAAAAAGCTTGAGAATATAGCCATAATAATGCTTCCGATGACAATAATTGGCCACATCAGAATTGTCAACCCAGCGATAGGGATACAAGCTGTTTCCATAAATGGGCCTTCTCTGCTAATCAGATCATGTACAAGTCTTTGCCATCCTTTGAACAGCAAGTATGGACCCTTGACTATGGCTATAGCAGTAAAAAGGGGAATTTCCACAATAAGTCCCATAAGCCCGACAATGATACAACCAGGAACATGAATCAACCTGTCACATTGTTTCCGAGTGAATAACTTCTTTAGAAAGATGATTCTCTATATTAGATATGATCCAAAGTTACCAATGTAATCATTATTTTCTGATTTGAATGAGCTTAGGCCTTAGAGTAACAATACCTTAATGGTTTATACTCGTTTGTATAAGGGGATTCACGTAGCTCTTTTAAGTAGACAGGGTATGAATGAACACACACGTCAGCAAAATCTCGAACCACAGTACAACTTCCTTTAATAGTCCCCAAAGTTCCATCCTAGTTATAACAAACACACAGACACAAAAGATAAATAGAACGAAATGGGGCTGATTTAAGATTGAATCAAAGAGGCAAAAGAATATATGAATTACCACAATGCAATGAAAGAACATGATATACGCGCTCTCATGGTCATGCCTGAAGGCCTCAAAAGATGAAACCCATGGAGTGAAGAAGCCATAACCCACACCCACAAGAACACTACCAGCTATGCTTAAACCCACCCAAATAGCAAATAAAGCAGGCAATGCAAACCCCAAAGCTACTTTAAGGTATGCATCGAATTTTTGTGTCCTGCAAGTTATCGATAAATCAGTTTTGTGTAAGAAATTCAAGAATTCCACATAAAGAGTCAGTAAACACAACAGAAACATGCATATTCAATAATAAACCTCTACATATTCCAAAACAAATTCAAGAAAGGGGAAGTAAATAAATTAATAAATCGAAAGTCTGAGAAAAGTAATTACTTGATGAGGGTATAAAAAGTCCAGTAAACATGGGAAGGTAAAAGACCAAGAATCACCCCAACATTCCCAAATATTAGTATCAAAGCAGCAATCGGTCCCACCAATACACCTGAATAGATTACATAGATATTTCACAGATAAATTAACATCCATATTTGTACATACATGCATCATGAAGAAACAAAAAATTTGCAGTGGTGTTTCCCCGTCTCCATTTACGGGAGGTCGATGGTTCAAATCTTGTCAAAAACAAGTCGTGTGTACGAGTGTTTAGAAAATTGAGAAGCATAAAAGAAAAAAGAAGAGACATACTTTTGATAGCACCTAAGCAGAGAGCAGCAAAGAATGAAAAGACCACATAGATGATCCTTAACCAATCTTGGATACTACTTGGCAACATTTGTTTACATACAAAATTAGAAACAGAAAGTTACGAAAGTTGTTGTTGTATAACATTCAAGAAGATAACAGGAAGAGTTTGAAACGCAAAAGAATGTCAAGAACACGCAATAAGAAAATGTGTTGGACAAATGAAAAAGCAGAACGCCAGGTATTTTAGTGAAATTGATACGCTAATACTACAAGGGTTTGTATTATTAAAATTTAGATGCTTTGCTAGGCAAGTTACATGAATAGTCTTACCTAGTGATAATATTTCTGATAAGATTAAACTAAGATTTTTAAAAGTCAAAAAAGGTTAAGTAATGAACTGGTTGTATGCTCATGAAAACTTCTAGAACAATTATTGTTGGAATTGAGAGCTGAATTATTTTGAATAATCATAAATGCTTTTAAAGAGTATTAATAAAGAAATGCGTTATGTAAAATGTAGTCTGGCGTTTAGCTAAAAACAGGGGAGGGTAGTATTAGTTTACTGCTAATGGCTGCTGGTAGTCTGCTACCGTTGCATTGCAAGGTGGGGGTGGTCAAAGGACGTGTGTGAAGCAAAAATCATCACAATCATGCCTTCCGTCAGCCTTGGGTAGTACTCCTCGGGTCTATTATACGTGGCATTTGATTTTTTTAATGTAATTTTAAGTATTGGGTGAAGGCCAATAATACCGCAAACAGTACTAACAAATTACAAGAATACCACAAAATGTGAATGATGGCCAAAAATACCATTTTATTACGCATTTGGGATGGGGGTAATATGTTTTATACTAATTACGCATTTAAAAAAGGGGTAATAGGTGAACAGTACTTATCTATTACGCATTTGAAAAATGGGTAAATGCTATTACGCATTTTCCAAAGGGGTAACAGGAGAAAATTTTATGCTAGTTACCCACTTATCAAATGCTTAATAGGCTATTTTTTTTTTTTTTTTTGTTAAGCCTCTCTCAAATGCGTAACACCAACTTTTTCATATTATGCATTTCACAAATGCGTAACTAAATGGTAATTTTGGCCACAGTTCCGAAAAACGTTATTTTAGTACAAGTTGTTGAAATTTGTGGTATTATTGTCATTGTTTCTTAAGTATTTTGCTCATATAGTAAAAATTATTATTTTTTAACTTTTCTTTTTCCAAATAAAAATTGAGTATTAATATTTTTATTCAAAAAAAGAACATGTTAAAAATAATAATTTTTACTATGTGATCAAAATACTTAAAATTATGTGCAGAAAAGTTAAATGTCTTGTATAATGAACCGGAAGGAGTATATTCTAACATAAATTTTAAAATATTTGAAATTCATCTCCTCTTAATATTTTGTTGGAGACGTTGTTTCATGATTTTTTTTTATTTAATGAAATTTGTCTCTCTTTTTTTCTGTTAACTGAAATTTGGCATTTGCTTTAAAAAAATAGACATAAGAAAATTTCTCCAATTGTCTTCATTTTAAATTTCATTAAACTTTAAAATTTTCAATCGGAAACACATATAATTTTTGTGTTGAGCTTTTGAAAATGAGATTAAATAATTTAAAAGATGTATAGGAACAAAAATTTGATATACTTTTTTGTCGACAATTAATTCTTGATTATTTGTGTAATTCTTTTCCTTTAAAAATCCAACTTTTATATACTTCTGTTTCGAATTAAGTTCAATTCATAAATGGTGCTGGGAAATCTGATTAATACAAGTGCAAAATCTTATGAGTTAAAGTCAAAATCGTATTCATGGAGAGAAAAATTATCGGCTGTTAACAACTCTTGCACCCAACAAAGCACGCAAAATTTGTAGGGGGTTTGAAGTCTTCAAATGCCTGGAAATAATTGTGTACACCTTGTCTTTGATTCAGTTTGACTTAACATAAATGTTGTTAAAGCATCTCCAAAGTCCAACCACGTCTTATATGATTAAGTAAAATAATATAAAATAATATATAGTTATATTATAACTAATAAAAAAGTGTTTTGTCTTTAATGATATTAGTTATAATTCTTAACTATATTTCATAAATTTATTTTTTATTATAATAGGTAAGCAATAAAAAATTGTAAATTTGAAGAAATGAGATGCAACATTTTATATACATAAAAAATTGGTAGAAGATAATGTGGATGTATTTAGCTAATGGGTTGGGAATCAACAAATGTAGAAGACCATTTCATGATATCTAAATTTATGGTTAACTAGCATGAAAACCCGTGCGAGGTACGGGTCATTTTTTAGCATAAACTTTAAAATTTCGAAATTTTGTCTTATTTCTGATGGTACATGGATCGTATAACAGGCGACTTAGCGTGGGTACAAAAATTGTACTTGAAAAATTGAAATTGAGTAATGTAGTTAGATGGTTACCGTTAGAAACCATTCAAGATTGAGGTATTTTTAAGTTGTGAAATGAGTAACTTTGATATTAAAGATGTTTGGTGTATGCAAGATAAATACTAAAATATTTTTATGTTTAAGTTGTTTCACGTCGGTGTATGAGATTGTGTACAATGTTCATAAAAAGTGAAAATCGACTTTTCTATGATTTTCAGTCACTGTTTGTGAATTTTCATTGACAAATAATTAGATAAAAGAGTTAAACCCTATGACAACATGAATGAGTTAATCCAAGGCTAAAAATTTCCTATTTAACCACTTCTAAGTAGCAGCGTTTCTATTTTTCAGCTAATATAGTATCGTCCTTACATAGTCGTTCCACTATAAAATGTGCATTGGTACATGTTGCGGAGTACATATTAGTGATTTGTTGGATCATACTACAATTGGTTGTGTTCATATAGTTTTCTTTTTATGTACCTATATTGATGCTTGTACGATGTGCTTCACAATGATCTGTGACCTAGTAGATGATGGTTGCACATGATAGTAATTTTACTCTTGGGAGCACCGAGTGCGTGTGATTAACGATGATTATTGAGCGTTTGTATGTTCTTCGAGATTCTCATCTGATATCTTAAAGTAATTGATATAATATTAAGAAAGTGACCTGATTGTGTATTTAAATTTATTTTTTTTGCTAGTGTTAAAGGCTCGGGGATGGAGAAATGAAATTTGATGATACCGATGTCCTGCAACGAGTTTGAACGATGAGATGCAGGGTAACTATGCAACTTCACTTGCTTGGGCGATTAGTTCTACAAATTGGGTTGTACGTAGTTATCAACATGTTACGTAAAAATGTTTCTCATTTTTATATATGGCCTGGTATTTCTTACAGTCTATTCTGTAAGTAAGAGAACGCGTGGGAAAAAAGAGCCGACTATCTCGACTTTCATTGAATTTGACAGAGATCGGTAGGGGATGAAATAAGGGATGGGCATCGAGTCATTTCGGGGCTTGGAAGTACTATCCCTATTCTCGATCCCCTTTCCCGAACAAGTCTCGATCCCCGAGCGGAGATTATTTTTACTCTCTAATTTCCGTCCTGAACGGGAAAAGTGGATCCCTGCAGAAATCTGGGAATTCTTTTCTTTTAAAATAAATAAATAAATATTTTCCAAATAAGAATTTAATAAATCATATTGTATAATATTAAGTTTTTTTATTTTATATCATAATTTAAACATTATTTGAATATAAATTTATTTGTAATTTAAATAAAAGATAAAACTAATAATATATGTATTCTAAATTAATTTTTTTAATTAATAAAATGGTTAAATATTTGAAACTTATAAAAATGTAAATTATAACTATTTTTTATAATTTATTTTATTTAATATATTAATATGTAAAATATAAAATTTTTATTACATTCGTGGACCAGCTAATAAGGAGCGGGGCGGGGAATGAGGAATGGGGAATTTCGGGACGGGAAGAGACACTAACCCTCGTCCCCGTCTGTTAGGTCCAAATGTGTTGTAGAGGGGGAGTGAATACAACTTTTCAAATTTGATAAGCAATAAATACGATGCAATAAATGAACACACAGATTCAAGGAATATATGTCTTATATATAACTTGAAGTGGTTGCTACAACATTCATTACAAAGTATAACAGAAGTTCAGAGAGTAGTGAATGATACTAAGCTCTGTGAATACACTCTCTCTCTTTTACATGTGTTTCTCTCAAGAATTGCTCTCACTCAAAAACATTACACAAGTACTTCTATTTATACTACATGTAATCTATGTCCTGTAGTCTTCAAAGACTAAGATATACGTGGCCCAATGATGTCCACATAAATCTTGCCTTATCTTGAAAGCTTGGAAATCTGCCAATCAGAAGATGCCATGTGTCATGTTGAAACTGCACTCTAAGTAGAACTTCTACTTGAGAATTTCTACTTAGCCATCTCGAATTTCTAAGTAGAACTTCTACTTAGAAATATTCTACTTGGTCATCTAGAATATTTAGTACTTACAAAATATTCTGGTTTTCAACTTGAAACTTCAATGCACATCTTGAACTTGTGATATCTTCATGTCTTCTTTATTCTTCACCAAGCTCTTGAACATGGATCTTTATTACTGACATAAACTTGCTATCAATGTCCTGACACTTGATGCACTGGTCTGGTTCATAAGTGACTAGTCTTGATAGTGTTTTTGCTTCTTGAATAAATTACCATATTCAATTAGTAATGAGGCTTTCCAATGTTAGCTTTCCGACTTGTTCACTTGAAATCAATTTGTCTTATTGATACTGATAGTTATGATCTTGATTCTTGGCTTTTCAAATCATTGAGGCATGAACAACTTTGACTTGAACTTCTCTCAATGATTTCTTCTTGGATTGATCATAGTTAACATGTTGAATTGTATCAATTACCTTGTCTTCTTTTAGTGTTGATTTCTTTGTGGCTTCTTGTTCTTGATTGTCTTCTGGTTAAGTATCTTTTCCTTTAGTTGAGTTACATTAGTTATAGTGTTACAAGTTTACACACTCTACCTTTCAATCTCCCCCTATTTGACTGTCTAACAATGACATTCAAATTAATGAAGGACAACTCAACTAAACAATGAGACGAGAAAAGATAACTAACATTAAAGTCTTTAATAATTTACAATTGAAATGTACTTGGAAAACAATACAAAGAACTTAAACTAGAAACAGAATTCGAACTTCGAATTAAAGATCATTTGAGTAATTCCTATCACCTGGATTATTTCATACCTTTTAGTCAAACTTATATCACCTTATTGGATCCACTCTGGGGTGAATTTTCCTCAAGTGAGTTAAAGCAACCGAAAGACATGAAGTTTTTCCAACTTCAAGTTCACACCACTCTGACCTTTAATCCTAATTCCGTTTCCTCTTCCTAGCTTCAGCAGCTTGGCGCTTCTCCTCTTTCTGCTCTCTGCGCTTCTCTTTCTGCCGCTGTTCTTTCTTATATACTGGATCATGAAGCTGCTTCCACCTAGCATTCAATAAACTTACTGCTTCCATTTCTAGAGGATTCGTTGGCTCTGGATAAGGATGTTTGAAAAGCCTTTTGAGTTTGTCCACTTCCTGAGTAGTCCTGATCTTTGGAATGTCCTCAAAGTTCTTCATTATGAGCTGAGGTTTCCAATGTGCTTTATCAGCTTTAAACTGACAATAGATCATCTTGGGGTAGCCCTTGACACGGTTAGTATTGTGGACACTAGCCGCATCTCGCTCCATCCGCTTCTTTTCCACCACTACCTCAGACAAGTAACTCATGAGTCTCTGCTTTTCTTCCACATACTTATTCTCCACTTCGCTCCATTTGAACACATATAAAACTCTCTCCAGAAATGCAGCATCTTGAGTCTGTAACGGCCATGTTCTACTCATATGCAAGAGTGTTTGATTCTGGTCTGCGTCTATGAATGCCAAGGCATCAGCTGTGTCATCGACATATGCGTGTATCCAGTATACACTATCTCTTCCTGGAACACCAACTGCCTCCCTTATCTCTCCTTGTTCCAGTGATCCAGATGGAAGAGTCAGAGCTTCATCTACATTTTTCATTGCTTGAAGAATATGCCATTTCTTCTCCATTAGCTCCGGCTCAACCTTCACATTATCTAGAGGGTTTGGAGCAATAATATCACACTTCTATATTTCATTGCTCTTCTTGAATATGATTCTTTCAATGACCTTCACATATTTTTCTTTAATTTCAGAGTAAAACCCCTTACTCATCATTTGTCTACAGACAGCTTTGAGAGATTCCACTGAAAGATCCATTAAATCATTTTCTTCCAAACTCACCCTCTTCATCTTCCCATCTACTACCATTCGGACAACATCAGGATATGCTGAGAATTCTGGACCCTTGTCCTCTGCTAGCTGCATTAACTGATCTCTATACAGAATGCTGAGCTCCTCAGATTGAGAGTATTGAATTTTTGTTGCTAGCAAGAACAACTCTGACGCAGATCTTCTCGCGATGAATTGATCATCCACATACAGGAAAGACGTCGGGACTCCTTCTACTAGAGACAAGATAACCTGCCACTCCTTAACCATCGCATTATATCCAACCCTGACTTTCGAAATTATGCTCTTCAACGCACTTATGTAGTTCACAGTCAGTGGATTCTGCATGTTCAAGTTATAGAAAAATTCATCTGCCTCCTTGTTGTTAACTCCTTTCGCACAAGGTCCCCTCAAAATCTTCCTTGCATCATCCCATTTTTGTCCAATCCTTCTCTTGTCCAAATCAACTTGAGGATCAGCTAGCCTTGCAAGCTCATGATCATACTGCTTCCCTTGGAGCTCTACTTTCTTTTCAAGGAACGCAGCATGTTCTTGCATCATCTTCATTTTATGGAACTGAGCTTGTTCCAAGGCTAACTGTTGAGATTTCAGAGTCTCCTCATCAACAGGAATTTCTTCAGGCTTTTCGGAAGACATCCCAGCACCTCCACCTTGTTCCTTCAAAGATCTATTTATTGCATGTGCTAAAGGTACGTCCTCCATGTCAGAGTCTGAATCAAGTACCTCCTGTACTTTTTCTTGATGATGACTCAGGTCAATGAATGGTTCATCTTGCTCAACCATCATTGCCTTACCCTTTTTCTTCCTCAAAGCCTCTTCATCACCAACCAGCTCACTTTCTTTTTCTGTGACAAGATCAGCCTGTTCTTCAATTTCTTCGATTTCTTCGATTTGAACTCCCTGCTGTCTCGTCTCCTTTCCACTCTCCCCCTTAGGTGAGTTATCCTGAACACCACCTTGCTCTCCAAAGCCACCAGCAGCATATGATCCACCAAAACCAGAACCAGAGGCTCCAGCTCCACTAGCACCACCAGCATTATCATCGGGGGGAGGTTGATTGTATTGCGACTCGAAACACTCTGGGGGCACAAAACTCCTGACTGCAAACATCATTTTACTGATCTCCACCGCCATTGTATGCATTGTAGATTCCATTGCTCCCATTCTTTCATTCAGAGTGCTTCCCAAGACACCACCAGCATGGCCCAAGTCATTGACCTTGTTTGTCAATACATCGAATGCTGTAGCTTGACTTGCCATTCGTGCTGCGTAGTCATCAAGAGCCCTTTGATTATTTCCAACATTGATCCTTAACTGGCCCATCGATTGCCCGAACTGCCTCATTTGATCTTCCATTGAAGTCATACGTGTTTCAAGATTTTGAATATTAAGGGACGGTGTTTGGCTTAGGTGACCTCGCTCTAATACTGGTTCTGATAGTATTTGGCGCTCGTTTTCGGGCCTTAAAAATGAAGGTCCCTCTCTCCCTAAACGCTCACACACACTCCATGTCTCACGCTCGTGTATGTCTTCAATAATAGATCCAAAATAAGAAGCAGTACCTGCAAAAACTGGATAAGAAAAATAATTTGCAGTTATGGGATCTGTTCCTGTTGTTTCCTGAGTTGGAATCTCAGGCTGAGAGGCTGCAAAGTGTTCTTGTACAACATCAGAACCGATCATCTTTGCAGCATCAGTACGTACCGGTGAAGGTATTTCTGAAGTTCGTAAAGCTTCATGTCCTTTTGAAGCAACAGTATCTTCAAAAGGTAAAAATTCCTCACCAAAATCCCTATGTGCAGACTGTGCAAGGGGAGAATCACTCACGTGAGTTGGAGTGATTGAGTGCGACACACTAGGTTTGGACTGGGCTGTTGAAGTGGCAGCATGAAAAATTTTGGCTTTCTTTCGAATAAGTGGCTGCTCTTCAGGGTCACTCTCAATCTCATTTCCTAAATCTATAGGTGCTGGCCTTTTAGCTTCCGTCAACATAGGTGAAAGAGAATAAGAATGTGTGCCAGACTCAGAAATATAGCTCTCACCCTGGGATAGATCCTGCGGGCTAGCAGTCTCTTGGGTCTCGGAATCAGATACATGGGAAGATGATTGAGTAGTATGCAGAGAGAGATTACCTTCGTCATTACCTTGTTCATCATCACTTTGCTCATCAGGAATCGCTTCAAATGCTTCAGCATGAGCAGATGGATTCTGAGCATATGACGATACTTGCGATGATTCCGCCAAAGCAGTAACTCCTGCATCATATGTAAGCCACAGTTGAATGTTTTCAGGAATTGACATCGGTTTACCTTGATGTTTATCCTGATTGGCAATGGTAGTAAGTGACTTAGTGCCCATCCCTAGCGGTGCAGATGTTGGACTTCTGGCAAATCCCTGTCGAACTGCAAGAGCATCCCTCGGTACTAAGTGATTAATAAACATTTGTAAGAAACGAGGATACCAGCATACAACATCAGTTGTAGTAAGGTCTCTGCTTGCAGGAGATCCCATTGAAGCCACTATCTCGGAGAGAACTATGCGTCCATAATTGATATCCAGTTCTCGTGCTAGGGCTACTCCAAAGATCTGCATGGGAATTGGAATCTGATGAAAATCTTTTTCGCGTGCCCGAAAACATCTTGTGATGGCCTCGAAAAAGTAATTCCATTCCACATGAAAGAATTGTTTCTGGATGTTTCCAGTGATCCGGCCTGTCGGAGGATAACATCCTATTTCTTCAAAGAATGTGAGGCATTCTGCCGCTGTAGGTTCGGGATCATAAATAGGTTTGACCGGGAATTCCAGAACCCTGTTAAAAATTTCCTCTGTCACCTCATATTCTTGACCCGCCAAGGTAAACCTGAAACCATAGGGGGTAGATTTGCTCCCAAAAGTAACCGCACTAGTCCATAATTGCTGTAAAGCATCATGTACCAGTGTGGGTTTAGCAGTAAAAGCAAAGCTAGCCTTGGAATACAAATTAAGAAATCGTACCCAAAACTTAAAGCGCGGGAGTTGATCACCAATTTCCGTAGAGATGTTATAAAAATTATTTTTGGCAAGTGAAAATTGGTGAGCCATTTTAATTAAATGTTTTTCCTTAATTAATATGATAATTTTTGTTTTTGAAAAACAAGCAATTAAAGAATTCAAAGTTTTAGCCCTTTTAATTTATCGAGAAAACCAAAGGTCACTCGGAGAAATTAAACTACGGGATATACACAAAAGCCAATTACTAAATCTGTAATATTCAATGGAGATGTATATGCGTATGTGTGTACTAGTGAAATTGTGTGTGTATGAACAGTTACACAAACACACAAACACTTGATGTTCGTGTGTATGTATATACGTGTGTATATGAACAGGTACAAAACACAGTAACATAGAGATTAATGGTCACACACAGATAATAGTAGTCTAAAATTGGCAGTAATTCGTGGTCTGTATGAGTTTAATCACAAAAACAACGAATTGAGGTTTGCAATTTTGAAATCGCCTTGCTTTTGTGTGGAGGCTGCTGTAAAAGTGAAATTAGGTAAAAGTGAGAGAATCATCGAGTTAGAGATGTATATATAGACATGATTGTGAAATGACAAAAGTGACCCTGTTAAAAAGAGTGAAACACTAAGTACATACAGGGAAGACTTAAGTCGAACAGTATCTCGAACATTAAGTCGAACTTCGAGATGAAGTTCGAGATAGATGCTAACTCGAACAAACACACTTAAACCATGTAAGCAGCAAAAACTACTAGGGAATCCTATCTCAAACTTCAAGTCGAAATTCGAAATAAGTTTCGAGTTAGAGTTAACTCGAAAAATCCCTGTAACCAACTGAGAATTCTATCTCGAACATCAAGTCGAAATTCGAGATGAGTTTCGAGATAGAGATAACTCGAAGTTATTCTCAGAATTGGATCTTTTCAAAATATCCCCTCAAGTGGAACCTCATCTCAAACTTCGAGATAAAGTTCGAGATAGACCTTATCTCGAATATTTTGAAGATGGAACTAGGCACACTGGTAACTCGAACTCGAACCCTAAGTCGAGTTTTGAGATGAAGTTCGAGATAGACACTAACTCGAAAATCTTCCCAGACTTAGAATTTTCAAAACTTCACTCTGGAAGCTCAAATCGAAATCCAAGTCGAATTTCTAGATGAGTTTCGAGATAGAAACTAACTCGAAATTTTGAAGATACTTAGATTTCTCAACAATTAAATTTCCAAATCAATATAAGTATCAATTCAAGGATTTTTAATAAGTGACATAATTAAAACATTCCTTGATAATTCTAAGGCCTCTAATTACATGAAAAACATAGGTAAATTCATAAAAAAATCATGCAAAATTTAGAATATTATGAATTTAACTCCCCCTATGATCATGCAATCTAACAAGCATAAATTCAAAGATTTGTACTATTAAATACACTTAAAACACAATGAATTCATGTAAAATAACACTATATGCAACCTATAACAATCATTAATTAGGCATTTTAAAGTCTAACCACATAATGATTAAATAGCTTGCACAAAAGAGAATTTGGATTTTACAGATAGGAAGCTTTACTAACTTGTGTTAAGCATTCCCAATTCACCAGCCAATCTATTGAATGTTACTTCATCAAGAGGTTTGGTGAATATATCTGCAATTTGTTGTATTGTGGGCAAAAAATGTAGCTCCACATTCCCCTCCTCGACATGTTCTCTTATGAAGTGATACCTGATGTCGATGTGCTTGGTTCTTGAGTGATCTACAGGATTGTTGGTTATGGCAATAGCACTTGTGTTGTCACACATAATTGGAACTTTCTTGTGCTCCATGCCATAATCCTTCAATTGGTTCCTCATTGTAATATCCCGTTATTTTAGAATAATAATAATAATAATAATAATAATAATAATAATAATAATAATAATAATAATAAAAGAATAATAGAAAAAAATGAATAAAAAAATTACTAAAAAGTTAGGTATTAAAATTTAATTTGAAGATTTTGGTCTAAAATATAGATGAGATTCTAAAATTAGGATAATTAGTAAAATTGGAATTAGAGTTTTAAAAATATACTAGATTAATTCTTATTTAGAACATTAATTTCTTTTTGTACAAGTTAGTTAATCGCAGATAAGATTTGTTATTATGGGAAAGAAGCGTGAGAAAATTTTAGAAGATTGATATCATAAATAGGATTTTAAATTGGATTAGAATAATGGGCTTAAAACATGGATTACTAATAGGTTTGTAATTAGGGTTTTGAAACTCTATATAAACATGTTATGCTTCTTTCTCATCTTTGTTAATAAAATTCGTAGGTCTCCTTCACACATAATTCAGTAGTTTTGTAAAATTCGTAGAAAATTCATCGTATGTCGGAATTCATTGATTCTGGACTTTTCGGAAAGGTCTTTTCGCTCTCTACGACTTTCGTGTTTTGAGTTTTCCAAGAAAACATCGTTTAGAGGGTCAAAAAGGCTAAATACAGATCTGATCAGAATTGTAATCATGGAGTCTTTCAAGATTTTAGATGTTTTGCTTCTGAGGGGTTGCTACATGTGTTCTTATGTGCTTATGTGAATTTTTAATTTGCGTAATTGAGGTAAGTAACTGTTCGTTGCTCCGTATTATTGTAAGTAACTATTCGTTGCTCCATATTATTGTAAGTAACTGTTCGTTGCTCCGTATTAATTTGAAACATGTTTTATATTATTTGATTACATGTTAGATATTTGTTTTAGTTATTGAAAATATCATATTTTCAATAACTAAAACAAATATCTAACATGTAATCAAATAATATAAAACATGTTTCAAATTAATACGGAGCAACGAACAGTTACTTACAATAATATGGAGCAACGAATAGTTACTTACAATAATACGGAGCAACGAACAGTTACTTACCTCAATTACGCAAATTAAAAATTCACATAAGCACATAAGAACACATGTAGCAACCCCTCAGAAGCAAAACATCTAAAATCTTGAAAGACTCCATGATTACAATTCTGATCAGATCTGTATTTAGCCTTTTTGACCCTCTAAACGATGTTTTCTTGGAAAACTCAAAACACGAAAGTCGTAGAGAGCGAAAAGACCTTTCCGAAAAGTCCAGAATCAATGAATTCCGACATACGATGAATTTTCTACGAATTTTACAAAACTACTGAATTATGTGTGAAGGAGACCTACGAATTTTATTAACAAAGATGAGAAAGAAGCATAACATGTTTATATAGAGTTTCAAAACCCTAATTACAAACCTATTAGTAATCCATGTTTTAAGCCCATTATTCTAATCCAATTTAAAATCCTATTTATGATATCAATCTTCTAAAATTTTCTCACGCTTCTTTCCCATAATAACAAATCTTATCTGCGATTAACTAACTTGTACAAAAAGAAATTAATGTTCTAAATAAGAATTAATCTAGTATATTTTTAAAACTCTAATTCCAATTTTACTAATTATCCTAATTTTAGAATCTCATCTATATTTTAGACCAAAATCTTCAAATTAAATTTTAATACCTAACTTTTTAGTAATTTTTTTATTCATTTTTTTCTATTATTCTTTTATTATTATTATTATTATTATTATTATTATTATTATTATTATTATTATTATTATTATTATTATTATTATTATTATTATTATTATTATTCTAAAATAACGGGATATTACATACTACCCTCCTTAAAAAGAATTTGTCCTCAAATTCTCAAACTCCTATACTCCAAAAGTCCGCGACACATCTATTCTAAACGTCTACTCCTAAACGATAGTCTATAGGATCGCATCCTAGGGAATGTAATAGTCCCATACCTAACACACTCCGTAGGACAACCTGCTCTTGATACCAACTGTAAAAGCCCGACTTTTCGGACTATTAATTCTAAATCGAAAACTAAAACAAATTACAATTTATTGAACCAAAAGTCAATTACAAAGGTACTTATTACAAAAGCGCAGCTAACATCTATCGAAAAGTCAATCTAGCCCAATTCTAAGGTCCTCGAACTCCGACGCTAGCAAACTCAATCGTACACCGAACCTGAAATTTTAAAAGAATGAGCTACGAAGCCCAGCAAGCAACTACCGTCCGACGGCTCAAAATAATATTTTTATAATTTTAAAAAAAACACGATTTTCACATGTAGCACATAACATCTATCACATAGTTTCACACAACATACTCGATAACAATTACAATAAAAATTCACAAAATATAGTCTATAACAAGTATCAAATCGATGTACACCATATTTTCAATAACTCACATAATCTAAATCCGAATCGAACAAATAAATCTTAACATCAAATTCTTCTTTTAATTCCCACAGTTCTAAATTACGGTCACACTATGCCGGTGACACGGCTTCTATAATTCGATGGTTCGATGGGGGCCAGTTTACGTCCCTCGTTAAGTCTTACTCAACAAGGTATCTATGTGTTCCGGAACGTGCGTAAACTAGTTCTATATGCCACACTATCCAGTGACCGGAGTCTATGATTCGATACGCAACTAAAACTGGGGAATCAAAACAAAGTTCTTATCTTATCAATCACATATCAATATCATATTTTCAATAACTAAAACAAATATCTAACATGTAATCAAATAATATAAAACATGTTTCAAATTAATACGGAGCAACGAACAGTTACTTACAATAATACGGAGCAACGAATAGTTACTTACAATAATACGGAGCAACGAATAGTTACTTACCTCAATTACGCAAATTAAAAATTCACATAAGCACATAAGAACACATGTAGCAACCCCTCAGAAGCAAAACATCTAAAATCTTGAAAGACTCCATGATTACAATTCTGATCAGATCTGTATTTAGCCTTTTTGACCCTCTAAACGATGTTTTCTTGGAGAACTCAAAACACGAAAGTCGTAGAGAGCGAAAAGACCTTTCCGAAAAGTCCAGAATCAATGAATTCCGACATACGATGAATTTTCTACGAATTTTACAAAACTACTGAATTATGTGTGAAGGAGACCTACGAATTTTATTAACAAAGATGAGAAAGAAGCATAACATGTTTATATAGAGTTTCAAAACCCTAATTACAAACCTATTAGTAATCCATGTTTTAAGCCCATTATTCTAATCCAATTTAAAATCCTATTTATGATATCAATCTTCTAAAATTTTCTCACGCTTCTTTCCCATAATAACAAATCTTATCTGCGATTAACTAACTTGTACAAAAAGAAATTAATGTTCTAAATAAGAATTAATCTAGTATATTTTTAAAACTCTAATTCCAATTTTACTAATTATCCTAATTTTAGAATCTCATCTATATTTTAGACCAAAATCTTCAAATTAAATTTTAATACCTAACTTTTTAGTAATTTTTTTATTCATTTTTTTCTATTATTCTTTTATTATTATTATTATTATTATTATTATTATTATTATTATTATTATTATTATTATTATTATTATTATTATTATTATTATTATTCTAAAATAACGGGATATTACACTCATCCACAGTATTTGAGCTACACAGCTTCCAGCAACAATGTACTCAGCTTCATCAGTAGAAGTAGATACTGTATGTTGCTTTTTACTTTGCCAGGACACCAATCTTCTGCCAAGAAATTGACAAGCACCAGATGTGCTCTTCCTATCAATCCTGCAACCTGCATAGTCTGAATCCGAATAGCCAATTAGATTAAAACCTGTATCTCTTGGGTACCAAATCCCTAGATTTGGTGTGCCCTTGAGATACCTAAAAATTCTTTTGACGGCTACGAGATGTGATTCTCTAGGATCCGCTTGGAACCTTGCACATAAACAAGTTGCGAACATTATATCGGGTCTACTTGCAGTTAAATAGAGAAGGGAGCCAATCAACCTCGATAGCTTGTGATGTCAACTGATTTACCTGATATGTCTTCATCAAGCTTCGTGGCTGTTGCCATGGGAGTCTTAGCTGCTGATGCATCTTCTAGATTGTACTTCTTGAGTAAATCTCTGACGTACTTGGATTGACAGATAAAGATACCATCTTTTCTCTGACTGATCTGTAATCCAAGGAAGAAGGACAGCTCTCCCATCATGCTCATCTCATATTTTTCCTGCATTAGCTTAGCAAATTTCTCGCACAAGCACTCATTAGATGACCCAAAAATAATATCGTCCACATAGACTTGAACAAGTATTAAATCATTCCTTACATTTTTATAGAACAATGTTTTATCAATTACTCCCCTAGTAAAACCATTTTCAATTAAGAATAAGGATAGGGTTTCATACCATCGCCTTGGGGATTGCTTGAGGCCATAGACAGATTTGAAGAGAAGATACACAAAATCTACAAGTTCTGGATCGATGAAGCCAAGCGGCTGTTCCAGATACACATCTTCTTCTAACTCTCCGTTCAGGAAGGCACTTTTCACATCCATCTGAAAAACCTTGAAGTTCTTATGTGCTGCAAATGCCAAGAACATCCTGACTGCCTCAAGTCTTGCAACCGGTGCATAGGTCTCATCATAATCAATTCCTTCTCGCTGAGAATAACCTTTTGCAACCAAACGAGCCTTGTTTCGTGTTACAAGTCCGTTTTCATCCAGTTTATTTCTGAATACCCACCTAGCTCCAATTACTGATATGTTCTTTGGTCGGGGTACCAGTTTCCAAACTTTCTGGCTTTCAAACTGATTGAGTTCCTCTTGCATTGCAATCACCCAATCAGCATCACCAAGAGCTTCTTCTATTTCTTTAGGTTCAAGCTTGGATAAGAACCCAGAATATAAGCAAATATTGGCCAGGTCAGCTCTTGCAGTTCTTCTAGTAGACACACCAGCATCTGGATCACCAATAATTAATTTAAACGGATGGTCTCTATTCCATACCCGTTCTCTTGGAAATTGTCTTGATGATTCAGCTTGACTTTCTGAGTTATGGTATTGACTACTTTGATTATTTTCACTAACTCCCCCTGAGTTAGTGCCAGCTCCTACAGAACTAGTGTCAACTCATCTCGAGCTTTGAACAGTTGTTCTTGAGCTGCTATTTACTCCCCCTGGGTTGTTGCCGGTTCGTACTGAAGAAGTCTCTTCTGATCTTGTAGAATTAGATTGTTCACTAGACTCAGGTTCTTCACATACACTTGGGACATTTAATGGGACAACTAACTCAGGTTCATCTTCAAGTTCATCTAAGTCCAGATTCTGAAATTTTAGGGACTCAGGTTCACTAGAATCTCTAGAAATTGATGGGAGTTTGGTATCGTCGAATCTGACGTTGTAGCTTTCAGTCACTTTTCGATCATTCACTAAGAACACCCTATAAGCTGCCACCACATCTGTGGAGTAACCAATAAAGATTCCTTCACGAGCTTTTGCTGCAAACTTGCCTAGATTTTCATCATCTATAAGTACATAGCATTTTGCTCCAAAGACATGAAAGTATTTGATTGTTGGTCTCCTGTTGTTCATTAGCTCACATGGTGTCTTTTCTTTATCTTTTATGATCAAGGTTCTATTTTGAGTGTAACACGCGGTACTCACTGCTTCGGCCCAGAAGTACAGAGGAAGTTTCGAATCATACAACAAAGTTCTTGCTGCTTCAACCAAAGTTCTATTCTTCCTTTCAACTACTCCATTTTGCTGTGGAGTTCTCGGGGCTGAATACTGACGACGTATTCCCTTAGACACACAGAAGTCATTCAACACTGCGTTTTTGAATT
Organism: Saposhnikovia divaricata; assembly: GCA_036435485.1. Classification (NCBI taxonomy): domain Eukaryota; kingdom Viridiplantae; phylum Streptophyta; class Magnoliopsida; order Apiales; family Apiaceae; genus Saposhnikovia; species Saposhnikovia divaricata. Next base: position 192,337,544 of record CM071597.1, read on the forward strand.
CAGTTCCATTGTCTGATCTAATCGTCTTCACAGTAAGTGTTGAAACATTCTCAATTTGAGTGATGTGATCAATGATTAGGAAAGGTACTTCGTCTTTCATCATTGCGAACAATACCCATGTATACTTGGAGAAGTCATCCACGATTACCAATGCATATCTTTTCCTAGACAAAGATAGGACATTCACTGGGCCAAACAAATCCATATGAAGAAGTTGCAGAGGCTCAGTAATACTAGAAATTTCTTTGCTTTTATGCGATGCTCGCTTCGACTTTCCCATTTCACAAGCTTCACAGAGTCCTTTCGGAGCGAACTCCATTTGAGGTAGATCTCTCACCAATTATCGTCTCGCAAGAGCATTCATCGTTTTGAAGTTTAAGTGAGATAGCTTTTTGTGCCATAACCAGCTTTCATCATCTGAAGCTTTGCTGTAGAAATAGGTGACCTCATTCTGATTTGCTGAATCCATGTCCGCCACAAAAAGATCTGCCTTTCGAACTCCTCTCAAAGCCAATGAGCCTTCCTTGATGTGAGTAATTGATACACCTTTCTTGTTGAAGACAATTTCGTAACCTTTGTCACAGAATTGACTGATACTCAACAGATTGTGCTTCAGTCCCTCAACATAGGAAATATCTTCAATGATGACATTACCCGTCTTCAGTTTGCCATATCCCTTTGTCACACCTATGCTGTCATCTCCAAAGGTAACATAAGGGCCAGCCTTCATAACCAACTCTGTAAGCAGGGACTTGTTTCCAGTCATATGCCTCGATGCTCCACTGTCTAGCACCCATATAACTTTACTTCTGTTCTGCTGAATGCCCTGCATTGACAGATTGATTAGACGTTCTTCGGAACCCAACTTTGATTGGGCCCGGCTTTTCTATAAGATCAAGAATCAACAGATTTAACAACAGGAGATGCACTTTTCTTAACATTACTAGAGCTTTCGACTTTCTCCTTTCCTTTCTCAGACTTGACAGATTTGTCAGTCTTAGGAGAAGGTTTGTCACTCCTAACTTTAGGAGGACTAACAGTCTTGGCTCTCACATGCTTCTTTTTGATGTTTGAACTAGCAGCAGTATTTGAGCATGACTGGCTAGATGCATTCATTAAATTCACAAAAGTTTGCATGATGTTAAAAGTGCATGGCATACAATTATGGTGACCACACTGTGCATGATTCTGATGCAGATTATTCATTGTATGTGTGGCAGGCATGACATGTGCAGCAGGAACATTTATGTTAGCTTTACATGCATAAGAAAGATGTTCAGTAGATTTACAATGATAACATGCTTTCTTTATTCGTTCAGCCTTAACCTCTTTTATGCCTTTTTCTTTCTTACCTTGTTGTTTAACAGCCTTAGCTCCTAATCCTGCTCTAGATTCATCTCTAGGGCAATTGATTTTAACTTGTTTGATAGGAGTTATAGGTTGTGCTTTCTGGCGATCTTCCATCTCAATCTCATATCTAGCTATTAATTCAGTCTCTTCTTCTAATCGAGGAACAAGGTGTTTGAAGATAGGTTTGACAGCTGATTTAAGAGGACTAGGAATTTCCTTTTTAAGGTCACTGGAACTAGTGTCGATAGGTCTCTTTCCATCTTTCTTAGGACGGTTAGAATAGTCAAGTCCTATACCTATTCCAGTTATTTTCTTAAATGTGTCGTTATCTTCATACACTTTACTAGCAGCTAGTTTGTAAGCTTCGTATTTAGTTTCTAACTCAGCTAGGTCGTTCCTAAGACATGCTTCTATTTCTTCCTTAAGGATGAGCTTGTGTTCCAAAGATTTAATAAAGTCTCTTAGGGAAGTATCTACAGTGCAAGCAGCCTCTAACTCTTCCACTTTTGCCTCAAGCATTCTGCTTTTGGCGACAAGTGTTTTCTGTTCCTTTTGAGAAGTGTCTAGGCTTTTGCACAACATATATATCTCTTCACTAAGAGCCCCGTTCCGTTCCTTATACTCATCAATGGACATTTCTACTTTAATGGTTAGAACTGGTACCTCTGGTTCCTCTGATGTCTCATCCATGAGGGCAAAGTTTGCTACATGAGTAACATCTTCCTCATCTGAATCATCCCAAGCTCTTCCTTCTGTTACTAATAAAGCTCTTTTTCCATGTCTTTCCTTCACCAGTGATTCATACTTGCTTTTGAGGGCTTCATATGTCTCTTTTGGATAAGTCTGTTTAGGCTTTTTGCAGTCCGTAGCAAAATGTCCAGCTTCACCACAGTTATAGCATTTGAACATCATTTTGAAATACAAAGGAGATTTGTAGCTGGTACTCTTGCCTTTACCTTTGTAGCCTGACGAACTACCACCACCACTAGCAACCCGATAGTAAGATGAAGAATTTCTCTGGGGTCGGTTGCTCTTTCTGAATCTCATGTTGCTGAACTTCATTCCATGTATGCCACGACACTATCGTCCATGTTGTCCAGCTCCTCTTGGGTGAAGTAGTCATCATCACTGTTAGATGTGCACTCGTCATCATTATTAACTTTATGTGGTGCAGGTGATGATTTAAACTTTTCTGCAACTATTGCCTTCTTAGACTCTTCCTCATCAGCAACTAATCCTGATGCAGTTTCTTTTCCTTTTGAATCATTGTCCCATGCTTGATCTTGAAGTGTCTCCAGCTCATAGGTCTTTAGTATTCCATAATACTCTTCCAGAGAAGTTGTATGCAAATCTCTGGTTTCTCTTACAGCGTAGACCCTATGTTCAATGCTCTTTGGCTGGTTCCTCAGATATCTCGTATTGGTCTCAACCATGGGGAGAGTTACACCTCTCAGATTCAAATCCAATACCAACTGACTGAATCTTAGATAGACGTCTGTTATGTCTTCTCCTTTTCTTATTCTGAAGGTGTCATACTCCATCTTGAGTATGAGTGTCTTGTTGCTTCTAACCTCTGCAGATCCTTCCATGACAACTTCTATCTTGTCCCAAATCTTCTTTGCTGTATTCAGACCTTTGACTATGTTGAACATTTCATGATCAAGGGATTCCATCAAGGTTTGTCGTACGGAAGTATCATAAGCTATTTGCTCCTTGTCAGCATCTAAAAACTCCGATTCCTTTTTAGGCTCAGACCGAGGTGGTATAACCTCCTTTCCTTCCGTATGCTCAGGAACAATCACCATTGGAACAAATTTACCCTTGTCAAGGACTTCCAGATATTCAGGGTTAACTGTCTCTAAGTAGAGTCTCATTCTGAAAACCCATTCTTCATAGTGATCTCGGTTGAACATTGGGATCTTGAATGCATTTTTAGGAGCCATTTCAAATCTGGTCACCAAAATTTCTATGTACCCAAGACTTGGCTATGTAGAATATATATGTAGAACTTCTGCCTAAGTCAAAATTTCTCTAAGTAGAAATTTTTTTTGTTCAAGTCGAACTTCACCAAGTAGAAATTATCCAAGTCGAATTTCTATGTAGAAAATCTCAAGTAGAAACTCTATGTAGAACTTTTGTCCTTGGAATAAATTTGCTGCAGATTACTTTAATATTGAATAAACAATATTATCTCTTTAACACCTTTTTGACTTTTGAGGCTTTACTCACCTAAATTACCTAACCCACGTGCTAGGTACTGAGTATGTTCTGCTATGCTTTCTGCCGTGAATAACGCACATCAAAAGTCCAAAAACACCTTTTTTACTTTTTATCTTTTTGAGAAGGAAATCAAAAAGTTGTTGGGTTGTCTTCTTTAATAAGAACAAATGGTGAACACTCAAGAACACCAAATATCAAAGTACCCAGATTAATTCACAAAAATTAATTCAAATACATCCAAGCTAAATAATAACACCTGGAGTATTTAAATAATTTTCTTTGGATGAGTTTTCATTACAAACGAATTAAAACTCACTTTTCTAGAATTTTAGAAAAGTAGATCTAGAAAATGAAAACTCACGATTCTTCTACCAAACACAAGGATCTATGTTTTGTGTGTTAAACATATAGCTCTGATACCAATTGTTAGGTCCAAATGTGTTGTAGAGGGGGGGTGAATACAACTTTTCGAATTTGATAAGCAATAAATACGATGCAATAAATGAACACACAGATTCAAGGAATATATGTCTTATATATAACTTGAAGTGGTTGCTACAACATTCATTACAAAGTATAACAGAAGTTCAGAGAGTAGTGAATGATACTAAGCTCTGTGAATACACTCTCTCTCTTTTACATGTGTTTCTCTCAAGAATTGCTCTCACTCAAAAACATTACACAAGTACTTCTATTTATACTACATGTAATCTATGTCCTGTAGTCTTCAAAGACTAAGATATACGTGGCCCAATGATGTCCACATAAATCTTGCCTTATCTTGAAAGCTTGGAAATCTGCCAATCAGAAGATGCCATGTGTCATGTTGAAACTGCACACTAAGTAGAACTTCTACTTGAGAATTTCTACTTAGCCATCTCGAATTTCTAAGTAGAACTTCTACTTAGAAATATTCTACTTGGTCATCTAGAATATTTAGTACTTAGAAAATATTCTGGTTTTCAACTTGAAACTTCAATGCACATCTTGAACTTGTGATATCTTCATGTCTTCTTTATTCTTCACCAAGCTCTTGAACATGGATCTTTATTACTGACATAAACTTGCTATCAATGTCCTGACACTTGATGCACTGGTCTGGTTCATAAGTGACTAGTCTTGATAGTGTTTTTGCTTCTTGAATAAATTACCATATTCAATTAGTAATGAGGCTTTCCAATGTTAGTTTTCCTTCTTGTTCACTTGATATCAATTTGTCTTATTGATACTGATAGTTATGATCTTGATTCTTGGCTTTTCAAATCACTGAGGCATGAACAACTTTGACTTGAACTTCTCTCAATGATTTCTTCTTGGCTTGATCATAGTTAACATGTTGAATTGTATCAATTACCTTGTCTTCTTTTAGTGTTGATTTCTTTGTGGCTTCTTGTTCTTGATTGTCATCTGGTTAAGTATCTTTTCCTTTAGTTGAGTTACATTAGTTATAGTGTTACAAGTTTACACACTCTACCTTTCACCGTCCCCACCACGATCCCTATAACTTTTATAAATTCCCCCGTACTCTGTCCCAAACCAAAGAAACCCACAAATTCATAACTGACTAAAGATTACTCATGTGTGCTGGTATGACTGTACCCTAACCCAATATGTTGTCAAGGAGTTGATGAGAGATACTAAAGGTTTAAATCTTAGTCTATAAATGAGAGATATCGTAGTTTATAAATGAGAGATATTAATGCAAGAATGATGTAGTTTGGTACTCTGCCTTACACAATCAGAATTTACATTTTATTCAAAAATAGTTGTTGTAAATTACTTTCACGGGATGACAATGCCATGCCATCATGCAAAAATAAAATAAAATTTAAGTCTAACAAAATATAAACCCATTCTTAACTTGTGTGAACCAAACAAAATATAGAAATGTTGGTAGAATGTTTATGAAAGTTCAATGAAAGTCATGTAACCCCATGACGGGGGTGACTGTTACCTTCAGTTCTTTAATGTTCGGCAATTTAAATGGAATGCTCAGAGATGCCAAAGGTTTTCATAAAACTCTGCACTATCAAATACAGGTTGTCCGTTGCATTTTTAGTCCTAAAATTTTTGCAATCCTTTACACAAATGGTTGGTGTTAATACTTATAAACTAATTAAATTATCTCATTATTCTTGATTCGGGATTTGAATGTTAGACATTTATAATTGAACTAACATCTCTAAATGTTTGGTGTACAAATATATTAGTTGTGTTCTTAATTTGAAAATAATATTATTAATTTAGGTAAATTTATATTGTCACTAAAATGTTGGGATAGATTTTTTTTATTGAAAATATTAATTTTATCAACTGTTATTAATTTATCGAGATTCTATTATAGATATATTTCATTCCACTTCAATATAGTTAATTTTTTTTACATCATAGGTACTTAACAGATATATCATGTTAATTAAGAATGTATTATGCATTTTGTTTATTTTTTCCATACAAATTTATACCTTAATTGGATATCCATTAGCCATGTTACATAATAAATGAATTTAAGTATATTGAAAATTTATAAGTTTATAATAAATATATTACAATTATTAATGTGTTTCATATACTAATAATTAATATCATTTCACTAAATTGAATGATTTAAAAATGTATGAGTTGACTACATATCATACATCACTAATTTATGCTACAAAATAAGATAATATAAATAAGTAAAAGTTAAAAGAAAATGATGGTTAAATAGTATTAATATGTCTCAATTATCAAAATATCCAAAAAAATCATTTAATGACACACACGTACACATAGTATGTGTATGATTGTTAACACATAAGATTGAATGGCCAAGTGGTATGATGGTGTGTAAATGGACGCTAAGACCTGGGTTCAACATGCACAAGGGTAATTCAGACATTTCAAGTGCATTAAAATGTCTCACAATTTTATCTTGTGTTGGTGTATTATATATATAATACATGTTACATCCAAAATTTATACAAAGATAGTGTTGACTTGGTCAAAGGAATATTTGAAGATTTTGTCTTCTCCAACTATGTGACAACATAAAATTTGTATTTAATCGTGTTTGCATAGGCCAAACAGAGTCGTATTTGCATGTGCAAACAAGTTGTGCTTGCATCTGTCATAAAAACTATGTTTGTACCTAGTTATGGTTGGACAGCCCAAATGCTCTCACTAGGTTGGAGAGTCCAAATGCTCCTACCACGTTGGAGAGCCCAAACGTTACCACTAAGTTGGAGAGCCCAAATGCATTATACTTGGTCGTTGAAGAATGAAGAATGAAGATTAAATATACATGTTTGAAGGCTAAATTTTGTATTCCAATAAGTTGTCCTTATTGGGGGATCAGTGGTAATTAAGCCTGTTGATACACTATTGGGATCCTGCCTTGTATTCTAGTGAGTTGTCCTCACTAGGGGGTTTTGGGATGCGTTGCGTGACATCTGTTTGGGAGAACTTAGCCTGTAGTCTGGTGGGTTGGCCTCATCTGGGGGTAAATATGCGTTCGTACATTTGAAGTAAGTCATTAATGTCCCTGCAATCGCCGAAGGGGAAAGAGATTGTAGCGGTTGATGTTAGCTCCGATAGGTAGGGCTAATGTTGTATCCGTGAATTCCTCATTCATGATTGAGCACTAGGGTCAATGTACTAGGCTTCATCGTACGGGTTCCCCTAAATGGGCTTTTCAACTTTCCAGCTATGTCGGTCTTCTACAAGTGGGCTTGGGCTTGGGCCTGCTTGCATAAAATCCTACTTCTATTGGATTTAGGTTTCTTTTAGAGAGACCTACTTCTACTAGATCTAGGTTTCTTACTCTACAAAAACTACGTGAGGTTTGATCCCCTATAAATATAGGGGTACATTTGCACATTAAGGGTTGAACGTTGAGAGATTTGAGAGATCGCAATCACTCCTCTGATCTCAGTCATCTGAACACACATACACCATCACACTTCGGTAACTTTTCCACCACAAACCACCATCGTAGATCGTGATTTCAGCTTGTAACCTCGAATTTTGTTATCACAATTCACAAATTCCGTTAACAATTAACAGGAGTGCTTTCTTGGAATGACAAATTTTTTACATAATGTGTATAATTGACACTATTTATTTGTCAATTAAATGTTTTAGCTAATGGATCTTCATGATTGAAGATGCTTTTAGAGATTGACAATAAGGAATGTAAAAGTTTTGAGCCACGGACCCATTCCATCGGAGATCATTTTCCATGCATGTATATTAAACATTCTCTACCTTTTTGCTCATAAAGTCTTCTAAGATTTAGAATGAGCTAGGTATTCATATTTTTTTTTAAAATAATAATAAAATTTTAACATTATTATTATCTAATGATATAAATTGATGTGAAGATATTGTATCCTTATTTAGATTCGAAAACGAGTTGAACGGTTCAACAAAAGATTTTCATATATATTTAAATGAGACGAATCTATATACAAAATTATGTTTGTAATGAAACTAGGTCTCGTCTTCGATTGATTAAAATACTGCACCAAGTCTCCCTATTTCTTCTTTTCATTGTTGTCGGGGGATTTCATCGATTTTTATCGGTGTAAAGCTCCAAATCAGTTAATTTCTTTGGTTTGTTCTTATTATTCCAATAATTCTCCTACTTGGATGTAAGGATTTCTACTTTTTTAAATTGTTTGCTTGTTTAATTAAATATCTTCTTGGTAAGTTTTGTTTCCAATTTATTTGGATTTTGTTTATCTTCTCATTATGAGAGTTTGGTGTAATTCAATGTCTGGAATATTAGATCCGTGAGATTTTTAAGATTTTGATTCAATGATAAAGATTTTTACGGGATTGCAATTACGGTCAAGAGCTCAAACTGATTATGGTGAAGCAGGTACATGTACATATATCAACTTCAACAAATCACTTGATTGTCTCTTCATGAAAATTGAATTAATCAAACATATGATATGTTTTATGTTTGTTCGACTCGATTATTTTTATAGATACCGTCTAATTTTTAGTTATTAAATTAATTTCGCTTCAAAAAAAATTGTTATGAAACTATATACAATAAAATTGAGTTTGTTACGAATCTAGTTTATGCTGCCTCAAATGTTTTCTAACAAACTCACTCGCTTGCCCCTGGCCTTAGGTGAGTATAGATAAAAATTTAATTAAAATTTATATGTATTATATAATTGAAAAAAATAAAAAAAATAATATATCACTAAAATAATACATTTAATCTATTTTAAAATATAATTTTTTGTTTTAAAAAATAATAATTGAATAATTTTTAATATTTAATCAAAAATTGGTCAATTTGATTCTTAAAAAATCTAAAAAAAATACATAAATTGGGATGGAGGGAGTAGTTTATTAATCTCGTAACCTTTCTTCCACGTAGTACAATAATTATACCATCTATTCGAAAACGAAAATATCCACAGAGAAAATGCCTTGTGCAAATATCAAAAATTTTTCTTTACTCTGCAAACAGTCTTTCAATTACAAAGAGAACTAAATATCCTATATAAATAAGTCTCTAGTTTTCTACACATAACAAAGTATAGTTGATTATTGACGGTTCTCGTTCAATCAAATACTCTGGTATGTATTGTTGTTATGTGTATGTCTGTGTGTATAGACTCCGCAGATTAGGTATTGTCCGAATAATTGTTAAAATAGATTATGATGGTGAAAACCAAATTTTTTCTCTCAAACTCTTATATAAATATTTGTCCCAATATATTCAATCTCTTTCGATCTATTTCTTTATTGCTATGATTTCTTTAAGGCCGAGTTTTTTTGATTGCTGGGTTGGTCTATCGAATCATCTTGTTCGTGTTGGTTGAATGTGTCGAGTTTGAGTCTGAGTTGTATAGAGTTTCGAGTTTGAGTAATGGAGTTGAGTCGATATACTGATTTCGTTTAAGCTTTTTTGTCTTGGATTGGGTTATTACTCTATTATTTTATTTTGGTGAGTGTCTTGTGATAGAATGAGGCTTTCATTTCGAGTTCACTCAGTGTATCAAGTTGCTTTGTCCAGTTTATGTTTTTCATGTACTGAATATCGTGGATCTTGTATTTTATAATTAGTTGTGTTTTAATTTACAATTTGCAGAGTCATTTCGAATTACGTTTTTCATACAATGTTTAAATTTTGAGTGTACTTCCGAGTATGAGTCCAACAAAGTGGTTCATCGAGTTTGCGGATGATGCTTGGTTATGTTGTGATAGAGTCACTACTTTCGCTCTTTAGGTTTTGGAATTTGTCAAAATAAAAGTGAAATTAAATTAGATTTAGGATTACACTTAGAATCTTCCCCAGGGGACGACATAATTCGGGATTCAAGTCAAAATGGTCAAACCGAGCCAAAAATGCTTTCCGACATATTTTCGACATCCACTTAGGATGAGAATATCATGATATTGGTATCTTATATTCTAAGCTATTTATGTCAAAAGAAAATACGCATTCGGCTAAAGGCACAAAAATCAAGAATTTCCTAACACTGCTTTTACGAGTCAAACTGTTCGATTTATTTAAAAGCATGTTATTCTTAAATGTTTTACTCTAAAATATTCTTGATATATTTATTTAATATTTATATTCAATTTGACTTGCCAAAAGCCGTGCCAAAAGACCTAAAACAGATTTTATTCCGAGAAACCCTTAAATCCTTATTTATCCGGATAAAATCATTTTTAATTCGAACTTAAATATTCCTTGGACCTCATAGTCATTATTTCATAAGGAATATTATGTTTGAATACTTATCAAGTCAAAACTTTTGTCTAAGTTGTCGGTAAAGACAAATGAATTTTTCGGTCGCTCCGGAAGGCCATTTTAACATTCGAAAAATTCGTAAAAATACTTCCACTCATCTTTTTGACTTGAAACTTTGAATGTGTCCTTAGTTTCCCCATAGGACATTGTAGAATAAATTTCGTAAATTTTGGATGACTTTTTTCCGGGACCCCTTAAATCGATACGTAATTGATTTATCAGTCGCTTAAAAGTCATAGTTGGTCAACTCATTTCAAGGTGAAATTTTGACCATAATCCTCTGGGCACATTTCTAGGGGATTCCCAAAATTTCATAATTTTTGAATGATTTTTCGATTTATTGCGATTAAACCCATTTCGTCTCGTCCTTACGCGCATTTTACGTTTTTATTGATTCGTTAATTAATAAAAACGTGTGGGCACTCTTTCCTAGGCATTTTTGAATTGTTATACAGCTGATATGATGTCATGGATGACAACCCTCCCACTTGCCTTTATGACATATGTTTTACCATTTTAAATAAAGCTAAAAGCCTTATTTTTTGGCTATAAATAGCCCCTTACCCCCCACTTCTTTTCCCAAGCTTTGAGAGCCAAAAACATGCTGAAGAAATATTCTTAGAAACACTTTCTCTACTGCCCAAAAGTTGCAAAAACGTTTCTTGGTGTTAAGCCATTTTTACATCTTGATTTTACATCATTTTTGCTTGTTTTCTTCACACATTCTTGCTCTCATAAACACACCTTTGGTCACCAATCGTTTTGTGGTCTTTCCACCTTGTTTTAAAAGATTATAAGTGAACTTTTGAGCCTCCAAAAGTCCGGCCATAAAGCCATATTCCGGCCGTTTTCCGGTAACTTTTTCGGAGACTCTTTTTGTGTGTTTTTAGCTTCGTAACTAGCTTTTTCTCTTATTTTCTCTCTAGATCTCAAGGGTTACAAGTTGGTTTTCATATTTCCTCACTCTCCTATATATAAGTCGAGTATATATAGTTGTAGTGGTGGTGGGTGGCTTGAATATTTAGTGTTTATTGCTTGTTTGGTTTAGATATACACTTATAAACACTAATATTCAACATTCTTGCATTTTATCACTAATATACACTTGTTCTTGAAGTATATTCGTGTAGTGTATATTTGACATCTTGTAAGGTGTGTTCTTGAGGTTGAAAGTTGAGATCTACCTCATTTAAGTCCTTTAATCCAAGTTGAGTATTTAGGGCTGTAAATGAATCGATACACTCGCGAACGGCTCGGCGTTCGGTTCGAAAAAAGCTCGGTTCGGGTTTGGTTCGATTCACAAACGAGTTGATCTTGAACATGATTTTAAGGATCAATTTATAAACGAGCTGAACTTGATCACGGTAAAGTTTGATTCTATAGCTCACGAACAAGATCGATTAACGTGCTCATGAACATAGCTCATGAACAGGGTCGTGAACATAGCTCATGAACACGTTCGTGAATAAGTTCGATAATTGAGCTCGTTAACATACTTGGTATACGAGTTCATTAGCGGTTCATAAACAAATTTGATAAATAATCTCGTATATAATATATGTTTGATTATTAGAATATATTCTCAAAACTCTTAGTAATTATACACCAATAATTAAAATATCTTATATGTTATGCTAGATATTACAACTGTTTATTTTATAATTTTGATTAATTTTAATAATAATAACAATAATAATAATAATAATAATAATAATAATAATAATAATAATAATAATAACAATAACAACAATAACAACAATAACAACTCGGTCTTGCAATTAGTATAACTAGTTTATATTTGTCAAAATATGTTATCAAATTAAATATTACATTAATTTAAGTGCTAAATTTTAACATTAAATATTAATGATGTGTAAATTTACTTTTACTACTTAAATATACAAAAAAGCATTAATATATTTTAATGATTGTGTAAAATTTAAAACTAAAATAACGTGTTATACATGTAAATATGTAATTCAAAGACCAAAATTAGTTATTTTAAAACAACAATTACATTAATAACTATTTTTTCTATAATTTTGTAATTTGAATTTATAGAATATTAGGAGATAACATAGTAAATGTATAATCTATGTCAAAATTTACATATAAGATTGTAGTTTCTATGTAAGAACACTGATATTTTTGTATGACTGTGACATTTTATAGATTTTATGTAAAACATATTAGTATTTTTTTTATGATTATGATGACAGTAACGATCAGTAACATTTTAAGTTTACAATATATAAATTTAACTTAATTTATATTATTTTATAAGAAAATTGATATCTTTTGACAATTTACAAAAAAATTAGTCAACTTTTAAGTAGATTATAAGTTTATCGTGAAATATTAATAAGAATATGTTTCACAAATATTTAAAATTTATTCGTTAGTACAATTTCGTGAACAAGCTCGTGAACAAGGTTAATGAGTTGTTCGAAGTAAAAAGTTCTTGAGCAAGCTCATGAGACTTGTTCATGAGTTGTTCATGAACTGTTCGCGAACAACATTTTTCCTTAACGAATCGAGCTCAAACACATTTTTTGGCTCTATTTAAGTTCGAGCTCGAGTTCGAGTTCAATAATTTCTTAACAAACGATACATGAACATTCTAAAGTTTGGCTCGGCTCGACTCATTTACACCCCTATGAGTATTTGGATTAAAAAGGCTAGTTAACTATCTTTTGATTTAGAATAAAAAGCTCTCATCTTGTTTTTACCTTAAGTGGTTTAAACTTGATATTTAAAAATCAAAAGATAAGCTTGGTTGTTAGTCTTGTGTAACCAAGTCCTTTGTTCATCTTGTGTTTTATTTTTAAAAACAAGGACATAACAAATCAAGACTATACAAGCTAGCTCTTTAAAACAAGTTGGTAGTTTATTCTTGGCCTTTCCTTTTCTTGTTATATTCGGCCATATACTACCACTAGTAGTCTTATTGTTCAAGTTGGTTACTTGTCTTATCTTTATATCTTGAACAAGGATTTAACAACAAGACTACTTGCACTTGTTTTAGGACTTTGAAAAATCCGGCCATACCATCTTCTATACCATTCGGCCGAAGTACTAGACTTTTGTTGCTTCTTGCACTACTTGCTCTTTAGTTTAATATTCTTGCTTGTGCGGTGTGTGTAATATTTTAACGCATAATAGCGGCCCTCGTTTTATCCTATAGATAAGCGAGCTAATTTTCTGTACGTGTGCGTTTGTGTGCTTGTGTGTGGGGTGTGATTGTGTAAGTGTGTGTACCGCTTGTGTGACAAGTCCATTCGTGTGGCTTATCTCTTGCCGTTATATATTTAACTTAACGCGTAATAGCGTCCCCGTGACTAGTACCTTGACATACTAGCTTGCACGGATTTATATCTTTTAATATAAATTGTTTGGTTGTTTATTGGACTTGTATTCTAACCTTTGCAGTGAGGTGCAGTTAGGGCTGTCAAACGGATATTTAGGATACGGATATAGCTATATCCGAATCCGAATCCGGGAATTCGAAACCGTATTCGAATCCGTATCCGAATTCGGAAATATCCGGGAAAAAATATCTGTATCCGAATCCGCCAGATATTATCCGGATACGAATAATATCCGGATCCGAATTCATTTCCCAAAAATTGAATTTTTTTATGAAATTTTCAAGTTAGCAGGAAAAAAAACAAATTAAACTGATAAATTCATAATACTCAAAATCAAACAGAGAGTTAAAATCAATTACAAAAAACAACGAATAGTTCTTTGAAGCAATTCATCAATTACAAAATACAACATAATATATAATTTATCTACTCTTCCTTTTCTACTGATGCAGGTGCAACCACAGCTTGAGTAGTAACAGCTTGATCCTCTACACCAGCACAAAAGAGAGCTGCAAATTCATTCTGAACATATGACATTCCCTGCAAAAAAAAAACAAATCAGAAATAGTCAGTTAACAAATTTAATGATACAAATGAAAGGTAGATCACCACTGATATACTTTGCATTGCCAGAGAGCTTATAAAATGAAGAACAAATTCTATCATATGATAAGATAATTCACACAGAATACATCATTGCGTTAACTCTAAAAACAAATTAAAAAACCTACATTACAGACCCAAATCAACTACCATAAAATGCAAAACCAAATCAAAATATACATATAAACACACACTAGGTCATGTACATTCAACACAACTAAACCACATGTCAGAACCCCCATAACTCATCGTTTCAAAGGCACATCTACAAACACATAAATATTTGAACTCTAAATACAGACTACAAACCTACATTACAGATTTAGCTAGCTTCCTGCAGATTTGACGCAGTGGCCTCAAGAACTGTAAATTTGATCAAGTCAGAAAACCCAGGTGTGTTGTTATTAAACACCACTTAAAATTTTCAAAACAACAATTGTCAACACAAGTTGAATAAATGCTAATCAGGATTTATATCATAGTAATCTAATTCAGTTCAGAGTTCACAGAACTAATTTTTAGTTCAAACGGAGTCCACACAACTAATTTTTCTTATCACCACCACGGGTTCACAGAGAAAGTTGTAGTACAAAATGTGCGGTATTAAAAAAAAGGCTCGCTTTTTACCAGAAATGCAAGAACTTTGTGATGCAAATGTAAATGATCTACAACAAAACAAAAAAAACCAAATGAGCATCAACATTAATCACATAAGTAAATGTACATAGACATATGTTAAAAAATAGAAGATCAGATCTTAGGATAAACATACAAACAAAGGACAAGACTTTCCACTAGTCCATCAGCCGTCGAAGTGCCTTAATCGAGAAGACTATTTGTTTGACTACATTAATCCTGCAAGAAAATACTCAAAATCAACCGTTAGTGTTAGGGTTTTACAAGTAAATGTAATTAACATAGTGTGTGAGTGTATATATATATTTCTATCGAATTTCGAGTTGTATCAATCGTTTTATGATGAAAAATGATGATAATTAACTTCGAATTCTGTTGATTTAACCAATCACAATTTAAAATAGTATCAATTTAGTCGATTAATAGATACATAGACTGAATTTAGTGTGTATTCGCCGAGGAGATTCATAGAATTAGGGTTTTTGATCAAGAATCAAGAGAAGCAGCGAGAGAGAGTTGAGAGAGATTTTAGGATTGGAAAGGGGCTCCGTACACAGTACTGAAAGCATATATAATTGTGTATATATATTTTCTAAAATAGAGGGCTAGGATTTATCCATCTTATAGATCAATGGCTAGGATTTTAGGGTTTTATGTGGACTGGGTATTGATATTGGGCTGGGCCAACTAAATTAGAGCTGGATTGGACTTGTTTGACTGGGTCGATTTTGACCAAAATAATCAGAAAAATACTTAAATTTGTATGAAAAATATCTTTGTAAGAATATATAATATATAATAAAAATAAAAATAACAATTCGTGACAAAGCACTAGTTACTAGTACTAGTTAGAATAGTAGTGATCTACTAAGATCTCCAACAAAATTAATTTTTTAATTTTTGAAAATTTGGGAATATCACTAAATTAGATACATATTGACATCCATACGGTTGGATCATCGAGAAATATTTTTTAAAAACTAGAAACAACAATCCGTGATAAAGCACTAATTACTAGTACTAGTTAGAATAGTAGTGATCTACTAAGAGCATCTCCAATAGAAGTTGCCAACATAGTTACCAATTTCTACCACATCATTACATATATTACTTTTTTATTTCTTCTCTCCTCCATCTCATTGTTGGCAACTTTTGCTACAAATCTACTCCAATAGTTGGCAACTTTAAAAGTTGCCAATATGGTCCCATACATAAATTTTATATTATCTTATAATTATATTAAAATAGGGGAGGTATAAAAAAAGGTAAAGTTAAATACATTTTTGGGAAGTTATATATGTTTTAACTAAATGGAGAAGTTGCCAACTTTGGTTGGCAACTTGTTGGCAACATTGATACTCCAATAGGTGGGCAACCAAGGGTGCCATGCCACATAGGACTTGGCAACCTCTTGGCAACCCCTATTGGAGATGCTCTAAGATCTCCAACCAAATTAATTGTTTACGAACAGCTCGAGCTCGGATCAAGCTCGGATCGAGCTCGGCTCGGCTCGAGGTTGTTCGTGAACAAGCATGAGGGGGTGTTATTAAGTTTTTTCTTTTTACTACGATGGTCGTCGACCAAAAGAGTATGGATCGTTGGATCTTAAAATAGATAAATTAAATTTGGTTATTTTTTCTCTAAATTTTTCAAATTTATGAGTTCTTTATTTTTCTTCAATAAAAGATTAAAATTTATCTAATAAATATCAAAATGAAAATAAATATATCTTAATAAATATAAATTAAAAAATTGTTTGATAATATAACCTATGTAGCTGTAAATATTAAAAAAGAATCGTGTATTGCAAGGGGTTATATACTTGTATATTTAAAACTGAATAAAATGTATAACTGTATATTTATATATCATATATACTTAATTTCGGATTCGGATATTTTCGGATACGAATACGGATAATATCCGTCGGATATTGAAAAATTCGGATCCGGATAATATCCGCTTTAAATCGAATACGGATAATATCCGCTTTTTTCCGAATACGAATACAGATATTTCAAACGGATATCGGATTTTTCGAATTTTTTTGATAGCCCTAGGTGTAGTGAAGTGAGGTGACTCTTGTTCTAAGACCCAAGTCTTAGGCGTACTAACGGGGAGTTAGTAGCCTTTACACCATGAGGAAAAGAGAAGATCCAAGACCTAAGACCTAAGATCCAAGACCGGCAAAATTGTGGAAATACAAAGTCTTCTAGGGGTTACTACAAAGTCTTTGAGGAGGTGACGGGGAGTTACGCTCCAAGACAAGTTTTGTAGTTTGTATTTAGCTATTTAATTTGGGGAGGATACGTGTGTGTATCGCTCCACGATAATTAGATAGTGGTTTAAAGTGTTGTAAAGGCTTCTCCGCCTACTATAAAGGAGTTTCTTTGTAGTAGTGAAAAGCTCGAGTCCGGGGAGGAGCTCGGGGACTGGAGTAGGGGTGTTCGAATTCATTAGGGGTTGCGGGCATCGTGAACCAGGATAAAATCGATCGTGTGTTACTCTCTTTTCTTTCGCTCTTTACTTTCCGCGCTTTACTTACTTGCTTATAAGTAACTATGTTTAAAAAGGCGAAAGAATTGTCAAAAATCCAAGCTCTAAATTTTTAAAAGGTGATAAGCTATTCAACCCCCCCTTCTAGCTTATCTAACCCATATACGGGACCTATTAATTGGTATCAGAGCAGTGCTTTTAACCGTGTTTTACGATTGTTGTGATAATCGTAAAATACAACAAAAAGTAGATCCTTATCGGGTTTATTGACTGTTGAGAAAGTCGTTAAATTAAACCGTAAAAAGAACATCTTTTTGATGGCTTACTTGAATTCTATTGGTTGCGGAGAAGGTCTTTCTAGCTCCCGACCACCTTTGTTCGATGGCACAAACTTTACAACTTGGAAAACAAGATTTAGAATTTATGCTAGATCCCAAGGAGTTAAAGTTTGGATGGCCATAGAAGACGGAGTCACCACTCCTACTAAAAAGGTATGCGACGTAATGGTCGAAAAGAAAGTGAGTAAATATACTCCGGATGAAGAAACTCAAATGAACATAGCCGCGAAAGCAGAAATGGTTCTTACTAGTGCACTTGCAGAAAAAGAGTATAAATGTGTTAATAATTGCAAGTCCGCACAAGAAATGTGGAACAAGTTGCTTATTACTTACGAGGGTACAAAAGATATTAAAGAATCCCGAATGGATACTTTAATACAAGAGTATGAAAATTTTAAACTCCTCGAAAGTGAAACCATCATCGACATGGAAACGAGGTTTACTCGTATAGTCGATGAACTTGCACAACTTGGAAAGGTATATACTATTAATGAGAAAAATCGTAGGATTTTGAAAGCATTACCTCCAAGTTGGAAAGTCAAAGTTACCACAATAAAAGAAATGCACAACTTGAATTCATACTCCATCGATAGCTTATTCGGAAATCTTCGTGCTTACGAGGAAGATAATATTCTGGAAAAGGCCCTTCCTAAAGTGGAAGACAAAAGAAAGAACATGGCCTTAAAAGGAATTCTTATCGATGAAGATGAAAATGACGATGAGTTGAATGAAGAGTTGCAAAATCTCGATGAACAAGAGATTGCATTGCTTTCGAGACAACTAAGCCGGGTTTTGCAAAGCAAAGCTCAACGGTACGGAAAAGGATTCCTTAAATCGAGTAATCAACAACGTGTATTTAACTCGAAAGGAAGGCTTAATTATAAGAGTAACAACAACTTTCTGACCACGAGTTTTAACAAAGGCAAAGGTGCTCAACAAGGGAATAATGCTTATAACAATAATTCGAATTATTCGAATAATTATTCTCCACCTAAGCCGAAGGAATCGCCAAATGAGGAAACACGTGATTTGTGTTTCGAATGTAAACAACCCGGTCACTTTAAATGGGAATGTCCAAAGTTGGCTAAAGGACGAAGTCTTGTAGCCGAAAATGGATGGGACTTAAGCGAGGATGAAGAATCTCCCGAACAAAGTGAAGAAGTTGTTAACTTGTGCTTGATGGCGATCGGTGATGAAACTACACCAACGGAAACCTCCACTAAAAATCAAGAGGTAACCCTAAACTCTACTAATAATGTGGCGTCTTGTAGTCATGATAATGTAAGTATAGAGTTATTAGACTATGCAAATTTGGGTGTCTCAGAGCTTATTAATCTTGTAAAAATGTTGAAAACGAGTCATGATGAAATTAGCAAAGATACATCACGGTTAGTTCCGAAAGGAATAAAATACGAGATGTGAATATTGAGCTACAAAAAGAGGTCACTTGTTTGATTGATATCTATGTCAAAGATGTGGAATATTACGAATTTATTTCATCTCAAAAAGATCGCTTGAACCTTGAAAATACTAAGAAGGATGAAATTATTCGAAATCTTGAGATTGAGAATATATCCTTGGTTCTTCAAGCCGAAGAGATGGAAAATGAGAAAGTTCAATTATCTACTAACACTAGTGATCTCCATGTTGAGATGTTGAATTTAAAGATTCGAAATGAATCTTTGATTCGTGAAAATGAGACACTAAGTGAAAAGATAAAAGAACTCGAACAAGCTTTAACGGGAGATATTGAGGAAGAGCTACACGAAGCCCTAAAAGAAAAAGAATTAGATTTTCAAGTTATGTTATCCTATAAAGATTTCAAATTTGGAAAACTAAATGATTTACTCGAGACCAATTCAAAGGAACGAGAACATGCAGTCTCGGAACTAAAATCGGTTCTTGTGGAAAATCAAAGGCTTCAAAATGATAATAGCAAGCTTTTATCTCAAGTATTTGATCAAGCAAATTTCTTTAAAAACAAGATTAATTCTTTGTTAGACGAAAAGGAAAATCTTGAGAAAACCGTTAAGCAATTCACCAAGAGTAATACTATATTGGATAGTATGGTATTTAACTCAAAGGTACCATTTAACCGAGAAGGTTTGGGATATAATGTGAACTCTCCTCCTAAACGAGAAGTTCCACCTCCTAATACTTCAAGGAATACTCCTCCTAAACCATCTTCACCTAAGTGTTCATATTGCAATGTTAGTGGACATATAAGTCTTTATTACAAAGCCAAAGAAGGTGAAAGAAAAGGGAAGTATAAATGGATTCCTAAAGGTGAACGTTCGAAAAATGATAAGAAAACTAAAGTTGCTAAAAAGAAAGAAAAAGTGGTTAACAATGATAAAAGGCAACCGAAGTTTACTTATCATCAACAACCGATTAGTTTTCAACAAAGGAACATGCAACATCAAGCTAGTACTAGTACCAACAATACTAGTTCCTCAAAAGTTCCTAATCAAGGTTATAAGGTGTTAGGAATAATTCATAAGTTGTGATGTTGAGAATAGAATTTTGCTTATACTTCTTGTAAATCCTGATCTTATAAAGGATTTAGCACTTTGTATAGGATATATGTGTTAGACATTAATCTGTAGAGGTTAGTCAGGAACAGTGCGTCAGAGACTACATTTCAGGAACTAAGAGCAGATCCTGATACAGTAAGTCAGATCCTGATCAAATACTGATGGGATGATCAGATCCTGATGCAATGGGAAATCCTGATATCAGTCATGTTACTGATGATGTCATTATGGATGCTACAGAAACTGGCAAGTGCTATAAAACAGGATCGTTGTTTTGAAAAACAAGCAAGAAGATATCGTGAAGGAAACGAATTCTCTATTGATGGAAACTATAAATTGGACGGCAGAACATTGTCATAGATAGATTATAATTCTGTTATTAGTTGATGGGTAGCATTATAAATACTCTCTCAATATCATTGTAAAAAGAGCGAATTGTGAATTTTAGAGTGCATATCGAGTGAAGCTCTGTATAAGGTTTGTATTCGAGAGTTCGAAACAAACAGAGAGAGAGAGAGAGAGATTTGTATTGTCAGCAGCTATTAAAGGTATTGTACACCTTTGGTAGAGTTTGTATTTGATTTATTTAATACAAAAAAAGTTTGATTCATTCGTTTGTTCTTGTTCATCTAGTCAAGCAAAAATCAGACACGATTATATAACTTGTATTCAACCCCCCTTCTACAAGTTATTTGAGTTAACAATTGGTATCAGAGCAGGTTGATTTCGAATAATCATAAAGATCTGCAATCATGTCTGGTTATAAGGATGGTAATACTAAGATCCCTATGCTCAAGAGAAACGAATATACTCTATGGGAAGTGAAGATGTTGCATCACCTGGAAGCAACAGATCCTGATTATCTTGACAGAATCAGAGATGGGCCTTTCGTTCCAACAAGGCTTGTTCCTCAAGCAACTGTCGAAGGAAAAGTTGTTCCAGAACATACAGCAGAGAAGCCTAAATCTGAATGGACAGATAAGGAAAAGGAGAACGTTCTTAAGGATGCTAAAGTGAGAAACATACTATTCAACAGTCTTGATTCTGTTCTCACTAACTATGTTCTCTCTTGTAAAACTGCTAAGGAGATATGGGACAATCTAAAGGTTCACTGTGAAGGAACAAAACCTGTCAGGAAGAATATGAGGACACTTCTCATACAACAGTATGAGTACTTTAAATCCAAGTCTGGTGAGTCACTTACTGACACCTTTGATAGGTTTACTAAACTCATCAATGAGATGGCCATGCATGGTAAATATTATGACTTGGAGGATATGAATACTAAGTTCATGAAAGCTCTTCCTGATTTCTACAATGAGAAGATATCTGCAATTGAGGAAGCTAATGATCTGGATGAAATATCATTAGAAGCAGTTTATGAAAATTGAGAGATTATGAACTTGACAGGCAGCAGAAAAAGAGCAGGAGTGAAGGAAAGATTAAAACTGTTGCACTCACTGCTCAATCCGAATCAAAGAAACTTCCAGAAGAAAAGTCTGAATCTACTGAAATAGACTTGAGGAAGAAGAAGAGCAAAGAAAGTTCTGAGTCAGAGACTACAGATATAGACTCTGAAGATAATGATTCTGAATCAGAGATGCAAGAACTCTTTTCTATGTTTGCTAAAGCTTTCAAGAAAGGAAGATTCAACAGGAGAAGATTTAGCAAATGATCTTTTCAGAAGAAAGAGGAGAAGAAGAGTGACAAAGGCAAGAGTACAATTATCAAGCTTGATAAAGCCAAGATCAAGTGTAAGAACCCTAATTTTTGTAATATTTTTTTTATAATATCATATGACATTGTGAATTTGGAACCTTTTGAGTCACCCATGTTGATTAATGGAATTGATTATCTGAGAAATTATGTTGTTACATTCACTATGTAAGAAAAAGGGAAGATTGTTGAAGGCAAGAGTCTTATTGTTGGTAAGATTTGTAAAACTTGGGGTTTGAGAGTTATTAGAGTATTAAACGATTTTAAGGGATTATGACAAGGAGTTATGGATATTCGAGGAATTTACACAATTAAGTACTTAAGGAAATTACAAGGAAAATCTCTACGCGACAAAATATTATTATGAGGAGTTAATTAAGATATGATATGAATTAAAGATTAAGTGACAAGCATTGGTGGAGGAATAATAATACAAGGAAGGATATTACATGCAAGTCCCATGTAACTAGATTGTTAGAGAAGCAACCTAGAAATGCAAAAGCAACCAAGGAATAGTAACTAGTTAGTGGTGCATTGTCCAAGGAGATAAGGAGGCATGGTTGGCACCTAGGAAGCTAGTACTAGGCTTATAAACATGTGACATTATACATATAACAAATACATATCACAAGAATACACCACTTTATTTCAAACCCCCCAAGCAACCAACTCTCTCTCTCCCCATTACATGAGCTCTCGGCCCAAGCACAAAAAGGAAGAAGAAGAAAATTTTTCTTCAACTTCCCATCACTTAAAATTCAAGGAAAAATTCCTAGGTCCTCTACACTCTATAAAGAAGGTATGCTATGAATTTCAAACCATTTTAACCATCCAATCTTGAGATATTAATTGTTGAAGATTGAGTGAATAGTAACCAAGTATGTTTATCTTTTAGATCTTGAAGGATTAAGGGTTGTAGGAGCTCATCCAAGTGTTCTTAGAGACTATAAAGCTCATCCAAGGTTCCTAGGCACTCAAGAAGGTATACAATCCTCACCCCTCTTAACCATGGATTATTTATGGTGTATAATGTTAGATCCATGAACTTTAGTGTGAATCTTGGTCATAAGAGTTATGGATGATGAAGATCTTGAGTTTAAATGTTGTTGATGTGATTTTTAAGCTTTTAGTTAGTGTATATAACTCCATGTGTGCTATAGAGTATAATCTTGGTGGTTTAGATGATGGTTGTGATGTATACAAAGAATTCTTGAATGGTTAACAAAGATAGCAAGCTGTGTAAATTTTCTGGGAACTTGTACTGTCTTGTAGGAGGGTTTTGAACCCCTAAATCTTGTCTCCCAAGGTCCTAATGCATATTGTTAGAAAGGTATTTGAATGTAGTTTCCAGAAATATAAGGTTCATGACTAGGTGATGTGTAGATTTTGAGTTATGGCCTGAGAAGTGAAGAGTGGTTCTGGAATCCGAACTGCACTAAATGGTCCACTTGTGAGCCCTCTTTAAACCCATAAAAATTTATGTAGGATCATGGAAAAATTAGGAGAGCTAGTAATTGCAGTGGTGAAGGCTACCCAAAAAGAATTGGATTAAAATATTCATTTTTCAATTTTATAAAAATGTTAGAGTAAAGTTCGCGCAAGTGAAAAAGTCGTAAGAGGAGTATGATTTTAAGGAGGGATTAATACGTTTCGAATATGGTAACCAAATTAAGTCGAATAAGTGACGAGCATAATCGAATGATGGCATGAACCTATAGTGGGGCTAGAGAGTCATAGGACAAAGTCATTAAGAGGGTGTTTGGGGTTACTTAAAATAAGTTACTTTTGACTTTATGGAGGTATTTTTAACTTAAAGGAGAAAGTAAAGTTGTTTACTTTAAGTTGAATGAATGTGTTTGGGTAATTTTACTTAAAGTTAAATGGTGGTTTAATAATTTTGACTTAAAGTGAAATTTGACTTAAAAAAATTTTAAATTCATGATATTTAAGCTTTACAAGAATTGTGAAAAAAAAAATTCCATAAGTCATAAGTCATAAGTCAAAAGTACCTTACAGGTACTTATGACTTATGGCTTAATTTTAAGTTAAAGGCCGGCTTAAAGCCTTTTTGCCAAACACGCGGAAATGGCTTAAAGCCAAACGCCAAACGCAATATGCGTTTCCCAAACAGGCTGTAAGTTAATTTTGTGTCCCCTAAACCTTGTAATTAAAAAGGTATTGTTAAGGTACTAACGAACGACTATTGGTTATGTATAGATCATCATTCCACTCCGCAAGCTCGACCACCCCAACCTCACCAAGGCAAGTTTACTTTTCAAAACTTACATATATAAGGACTTTCACTGTTGTGTTTGTAGTTTTCAATCGTATTATATGCTTATGCTTATTGAGGCTATGATGAAATTTGAGATATATGCATAAATATGTTTGTACCCCCTTGAACTTAGAATGAAATGTTTTCTTCGGACAACGACTCTAGCAATAGAGGTCGTAGCGGTCCAAATATTCCATTGACCGGGGAGCGGTATATTATTATATCGTGATTAAATTGCGAAAACCCGAAGGGTCATTCGGGAAGTATCGTATACTTAAGTATTTATTTTTATATTATCATAAATACTCAAAAATACCTATCTTGGATTAAAAGCTTATTTAATTAAATAATTATTTTATTAATTATTAATATTAAATCTTAAAATATCATTTATTAATTATTGTTCATTATTTTAAAGACAAAGCTAATCCAAGATACCTTTAGCATTTTCAAACTCGAACTCTTTCGAACCCAAAACATTTTCGAAAACCCCCGGTCAGGTTTTTGCTTCTTGTACGATTTCAAGAATTATCGGTCGACTGATGTCGGACCTCAACTACTCAGTTTTCATTCAAAATAAAATTTTTAAAAGAAAAAGAAAAAGGGACTCTGGCAGGTGTGGGAATCGTTGACGAACGATTCCCGGGACGTGTAAGCGGCTGTGAGCCAGGCGGTCCATCAATTATTATTCCGGCCCAGGTGTTGCCGAAGGATGATTACGGATGTAGTTTTCATCGAGGGTGATTACGGATGTAGTTTTCACCCGGGGACAGTTACGGATGTAGTTTCTATCCTTCTACCGGTAGAGAAGACCCGCGGATTATTGGACTTGGATGTGGCGACTGATCATCGTCAATCCCTGTCATGTTTTATGTTTTCTTTAAGTCCCATTCCTCCACTTTGGAAAAATGCTCTGACACTGCTTCTTGGGCCTAAGTGCCAAGTTGCTGATAGTGTTCTATTTTGATGAGAAAGATGTTGACTTCATGTAGTATCTAGAACTGCAAGTTTACTTTGAAAACAAGGGCACGTATTGGTGCACCTTTGAAATTTATCAACGATGACAAATGATTTTATAACCGATTGATATAAACGAGTTTAATAACTGCTAAACACATGTAATGTTATATTGCTTACCTTATACATATATTTCTTGCTGAGCTATAGTTGCTCACTCTTGCTTGTTTTCAAATTTACAAACACAACAGTTAAGAGAAATGGCAAGACCCAGACAGACTGCCCGAAAGCAGGTGACTAGGCCCGAGGCAGCAGTTGAGATTCCACCGGTAGGCCCCATTAGCCGGATTGGTTGGAAACTTTTGTTCATACGTTTTATTTATAAGTATGACCTGTGTAAAGCAGTGTACCGTAACAAACATTCAAGCCGCTAACACCGCTTCATATCGAAGTGTTGTTGGTAGCATAAATGCTATTTAATTCGGTCTGTAATAACTCTAAAACTTTTACTTTTGCTCAATCAAGTGTATGACGTTTCTGATACTCTAACCTGTGTGTGTGTGTATGTGTGCGGTGTGAGTTTTATTGTGGGATCGATGGCCGTTATATATATTATGTGCAAGAACAGGTATATTATTAATCGAAAATGGACCGTGAGCGCCTAGATCTCCGACCCCGGATCTGGGGGCGTCACATCAAGTGCATTAACTGCAGTGAGCTTGGACACTTTGCTAGTGAGTGTAAGAAGCCTAGGAATTCAGGGAAGGGTAATGCACTCATGGTCACACAGAAGGATTGGGCAGACTCCAGTGATTCTGAAGATGAATTGGATTATGACAACATTGCATTGATGGCAAGTGCTTCAGACAAGCCTGGATCTCCAACGAAAACTTCTTCATCTTCTGTTAAGGGCACTGGAAAGAAGCATTCATTTATCTTGGACAGTGGATGCTCTGGACATATGACTGGAAAGAAGTCCCTGCTTACAAAGTTTGAGAGGAAAGCTGGCCCAGTAATATCCTTTGGAGATGGCAACAAATGAGAAACTCTGGGATATGGCTCAATTATTTTGGGGAATCTCATCATAGAAGACGTAGCACTGGCTGAAGGCTTGAAACACACACTTTTAAGCATAAGTCAACTGGGTGATAAGGGTTACCAATCAATCTTTGACAGTGAAGGATACAAAATCTTGAATATGAAGAATAGAGACATTGTTCTGATTGGTCAGAGACATGGTAACATATATGAAGCCAGCTTGAGTGACACATCTAATGGAACTATCAGATGTCTTTACAGCAAGGCATCAAATGATGAAAGGTGGAACTGGCACAAGAAGCTCTCACATCTCAATTTCAAGAAGCTTAATAAACTTGTTAAGCACCATCTGGTGAGAGGCCTACCTCAGGCAAATTATGTGCAAGATGGACTTTGTGATGCTTGTCAGCTTGGAAAACAAAGAAGAACCACTTTCAAGAGCAAGACAAAAAATTCAATTACTGAACCATTTCACATGCTGCATCTTGATTTATTTGGTCCAGTAAACATTATGTCTATCATCAAGAAAAGATATGCTCTAGTTATAGTGGATGATTACACAAGGTTCACATGGGTATTCTTTCTACACAACAAGGATGAAGCTCCTCAGCAAATCATTGAACTTGTCAAGAATATTCAAAATAGCTCTGAGTACAAGGTCAAAGTGCTCAGAAGTGACAATGGTACATAATTTAAGAATTTTACACTGGAGGAGTATTGTGCAGACAATGGAATTACTCAACAGTTTTCTACACCGGGAACACCTCAGCAGAATGGTGTAGTAGAAAGAAAGAACAGAACTCTCATATAGGTAGCAAGAACCATGCTTGCAGATGCAAAGCTTCCAACCTATTTCTGAGCAGAAGCTATCAACACTGCATGTTTCACTCAAAACTGTACCTTGATAAATGCTCATGGTAAGACTCCCTATGAGATGATCAAAGGAAAGAAACCAAGTGTGAAATACTTTCACATCTTTGGATGCAAATGCTATGTCCTGAAAGTTCATCCAGAACAACTTGGAAAATTTGAAGCCAAATCGGATGAAGCAATTTTTCTAGGATATTCAGCATCAAAGGCCTTCAAAGTATACAATCTCAGAACTCACATTGTTATGGAATCAATTCATGTTGCATTTGATGATAAGAAGTTTGGAATTTTACAAACTGATGAAAGCCATGACAATCTGGAATTTGAAAATCTTAAGTATTCTGAGATTCTCTCCAGTGATGATGAAGGTTCTCCAGAGCAAATCTCTATTGCTTCTCAAAGGAATGTTACTGTTGAGGGGGAGCAACTCAGTCAAGGAGAACACAGTACTGGTCAGGATTAGACTAGTCTTTCAGAGTCTACTTCATCAGGAACTGATCCTTCAGAGTCTAATGAAGGAAGATCAGAAACTAGCAGCAGTATTGAATCCACTGATTCTACTGATCAAGGGGGAGCTTTTGAAGGAAATGAACACTCTTCTACAAGAGATACCACTAACTTAGGGGGAGAGTCTAGCAGGAGTAATCTACCACCTGTTAGAAAATGGACAAGGGATCATACTGAAGATTTGATTATTGGTGATCCAAATAGTGGTGTTCGAACTAGAAGATCAATTCAAAATGAATGCTTGTACAGTTGTTTTCTCTCAAAGAATGAACCTAAGAAGGTTGAAGAAGCCTTACAGGATCCTGATTGGGTAATAGCAATGTAGGAAGAATTAAATGAGTTTGAGAGGAACAAAGTTTGGAAATTGGTACCAAGACCTAAAGATAGATCTATTGTTGGTGCTAAATGGGTTTTCAGAAACAAGCTGGATGAATCTGGTATGATTGTAAGAAACAAAGCAAGACTGGTGGCCAAGGGTTATTCTCAGGAAGAAGGAATTGACTATGATGAAACCTTTGCACCTGTAGCAAGATTGGAAGCAATCAAAATGTTTCTTGCATTTGCAGCTCATTCAAAATTCAAGGTATATCAGATGGATGTAAAGAGTGCTTTTCTAAATGGCAAGCTTGATGAGGAAGTGTATGTGGAGCAACCACCTGGTTTTGTTGATCCAAATTTTCCAAATCATGTCTACAAACTTGACAAGGCACTCTATGGACTAAAGCAGGCACCAAGAGCATGGTATGAGACTTTGTCTAAATTTCTTCTTGAAAATGGTTTCACAAGAGGTACAATTGACAAAACTCTATTCTTTAGAAAGATAAAAGGTGATTTGCTTTTAGTTCAAGTTTATGTTGATGATATTATATTTGGTTCTACTAATGAAAAGTTATGTGCTAAGTTTAGAAAGCTTATGCAGTCTAAGTATCAGATGAGCATGATGGGTGAACTAAATTACTTTTTAGGTTTGCAGGTCAAATAGACTGAGACTGATATTTTCATTAATCAATCAAAGTATATCAAAGATCTTTTAAAAAGGTTTGACTTTCAAAATTGTGCAATTGCAAAGACACCCATGGCAACAGCCACTAAGCTAGACTCTGATCCTAAGGGAAAGAGTGTTGATAACACTAGCTATAGAGGCATGATAGGTTCACTATTATATCTAACTGAAAGTAGACCAGATATAATGTTCTCTACCTGTTTATGTGCTAGATTCCAAAGTGATCCTAAGGAATCTCATTTAATTGCCATGAAGAGAATTTTTAGATATCTCAAGGGAACTCCAAATCTTGGTTTATGGTATCCAAGAGAATCTGATTTCTCCCTAATTGGCTATTCAGACTCTGATTATGCAGGGTGTAAAATAGACAGGAAAAGCACTACAGGTACATGTCAATTTTTGGGAAACAAATTGATTTCTTGGGCAAGCAAGAAGCAGCAATCAGTTTCAACCTCAACTGCAGAAGCTGAATACATTGCAGTAGGCAGTTGTTATGCTCAACTCCTTTAGATAAGAAATCAGTTGATGGATTATGGTATGAGACTTAGTAATATTCCTATGTTTTGTGATAATACTAGTGCTATCAAAATTGCAGAAAATCCATTTCAACACTCAAGGACTAAGCACATTGATGTCAGGTATCATTTTATTAGAGAACATATTGAAAATGGTACTGTGGAACTTCATTTTGTTCCTACAGACAAACAGCTTGCAGATATTGTAACTAAACCACTTGATGAGGCTACATTCATTAGATTGGTTAGTGAGTTAGGAATGTTAAATTTTTAGATCTTTAACATCTGCACAAGTAGCAAGGTATGTTGTTTCAGTTTATAGAATTGATATTTTGTCAGGATCTATACTTGATTGTTAAATGCTTAAGCTGTAACATTTTATCTTGATAAATTTCAGTATGATAGACTTATTAATAAATCGTCAGGATCAGGATTGCTATCAGTATGCTGACGTCATCAGTATTGACATCAGGATTGTATCGTCAGTATCAGGATTGTGAAATTTGTGCGTCTTACTGTTTCAAATTCTGAAGTTCATGTTGTTTAGTGGTTCAATTCTGAGTTTTGTTAAGTCTATGTTAGCAAGTAAATAATAAGAAAACTTGTATTTTCATTAATCAAAAGCATTACATACATGAATATGAAATACAATTCTTCTTTTTGTCTAACTACTACTGATAATTCTATTCTTGTCTAAAGATGTTACTGCTTCAATTCTCAACGATCGACTTCAGGACAAGGAGCATCTCAAGATTGGATTCCTTGTCTGGGCGACTTGAATGAAAGTAGCTGACTCATCTTCATGCTTATTGAAGAAGATGAATAGCATCTCTATCAAGATCAACCTCAGACTCTTCACCAAATTCTTCATCCTCAAGGTGTGAAGAGATTAGAGGAGGATTGTATCCAACTGGTAGATCTTTTAGAGGAGATTCGTGGAAATCATCTGGGTTAAGACCAATCATATCTGACTCGATGAGAAAAGTCATCTCTTCTAAGAGATAGTTTACTTGCTCCTGATCATCAAGAGTAAAGAACTTCTCAGTGGTAATGTACCAAAAGATAGGGTTCATATGAAGATTTGGGTTGAAAGCCATGTTGAAAAGAGAAAAAAATAAAAAAAGTTTAGGAGAATGGCATAAGACGTTGGTTTCTTTTATAGAAAGACGTGAGAAGCTGAACAGTCGTTTGGGGGATATCAATGCAGTCAGTCATAATTATGTGTGATTGTATTTCTTGTATTTTCAAGAAATATTGAACGAATTTAACCAATTGATTCTGTTCAGATTCTATTTATTTCTTTTACAGGTAAAAGAAAATGCCACGTGGAAACTTCACTTAGTCTCTGGAATCAAGATGATATTGATCAGGAATACAAGTGTGTTCACATCAGGATTAGTAATTCTTTCTATTCAAAAATCACATTGAATCGTGTGATTATCTTGATGAGAAGATCACATCAGGAAAAGGAAGCTGATCAGTATTCACTTTTATCTTGATTTTACCTTGATTTATTTAAATGAAATTAATTTTGGATTTTATTTTCCAAAAATCGTGGGTAACTGCATTTTTCAGGGACTGACACCTGTCAACCAACGTGTCAACGCGGGATAATGGGTCTAAAGGATTTTTCAAATATAATTATTTTGACACTCTAATCGTGTAATTGCTTTCTCTAATTTCATTCTCTAAAGCAAAAACACTCTCGAGTTCTCAAAATCACTAATCAATTTCAAAGATTTCTTAAGTTTTCTTCAGATCAAAATGGCAACTCAAAGAAGACTACCCAAATCAGTAGCTTTCAAGTTTGGTGACTTTGATTTTATGATGAACAATCATGTTATAGCTATCACCAATAAGGACGGGGTGTCAACTGATTTTCACCCAATTATGGACTTTATGGCGAAAGGACCATTAAGTTATGCCTTGACAGCATCTCCACAAATTAATCAAGTAGCTGTTTCACAAGCTTGGGAGAATGCTGAGGTAATTGATTCTACTCAGAGTCAATCAGGTAAGATTGTTCTACACTTAGGACAAGACTCATTTGATATTACTGAATCGGTTGTTAATTCAGTACTTCACTTACCTGTTAGTACGAATTTTGAGAATGTACCATCTGATGATGATCTTAGAACTATGTTATCTGTATTAGGTTATAATGGACCTCTAGATAACATGAGCCAGTTAAATAGATCCTTTTTTAGGAAAGAATGGTCTTTCTTTTTTGACCAAATTGCTAAATGTTTTACTGATAAATGTAGTTCTTTTCAACAAATTACTGCTGTTACATCACATATTGCATATGGCTTGCTTTATAACAGAGTAATTAATTTTGGTCACATTATCTTAAGTCAGATGTGTATTAAACTTGGGTCAAGAGATCATGACAGGAATATGGTTTATTATCACAGATTCATGCAACTGTTTATTAACCATTTCATTCCTGATGTTGAAGCTAGATTTGGTAGAGAATATTGGGTTTCTTCTTATGTACAACAAAAGAGAATTTTCTCTGACATTACAAAGAAAGACAGTGAAAAGAATCTAGATGAAATACCTGTATTACACTATCCAAATCACGTTCAGGTACTTCTAAGAACTCATTTTCCTACTATCTATAATTCTTCTTTCTTTGGTGGTGAAATGACTCAGGAATCTCAATTGGAGGAGAACCCCCTGTGTCTACCCAAGTAGCCAAAAACATTACAGTCTCTGAAACAATTCTAGAACCAAAATTTGATCCACAGCCTATTGTTTCAAAGAAGCCAACCTCTGGTGTTTCTCAAAAGACATCAGTTGTAAGGAAGAGAAGATTTGTCATTTCAAGTAGTAGTTCTAGTGAAGATGATGATAATATATCTCTTGATGAGAGAGCAGAATTGAAGGCTGCAATTCAACTTTCTAAGCTAGGACAAAGAGATGGAACAACTAGTCACAGCCAGGCTGCAGTCTCTCAAAAGGCTGTAGTTCTTAAAAAGGGAAAACAGTTACTGGATACTGTCTCTCAAAAGATTGTGTCTATTGAAAAAGGATCTCATCCCAAGATCACTTCTGTGTCTACACCTCTTGAATCTTCTCAAGACAAATCTGTTGCTCACTATACTAGGAGAACAAGGAGAAAGATTCATTTGTCACCTACATACACAGTGTCTAGTCCAACTAACATTATGCAGGTCTCTACAAATAAGGCTATATCCATGTCAGTATCTGACAAGAGAGTTCTGGATCTTGATTCTTCATGGGAAACAACATTGACATACAGACTGGCTATGGAAATTATTTCTCTAAAAGTGAAGCTTACCAGGCCTGTTCTAGATTTTCTAATTGAAAGAGTTCCCAAACCTTCATTTCCTGGAGAATATGGACTGCTACATCAAAGACTTGATTTAATGCAGATGTACTTCTATGTATCAGTCAGAAAGGAATTGCACAAGAAATTTGGACTTCCTAAGCATGTTGCACTTCAATCACTTCATGCATATTTATTTGACAAGAATGTCATTGTTGAAGATGCTTCAGCTCAAGGTGAACAAGAGGAGGTAGTTGATAGAAGGAAGCAGTCAACAGAAGATACTATTGCACCAGTGGTGAATAGTAGGATAGATCAGATCACAGTCACTGCAACACAAGAACCATCTAGTTAGAGGTTGGATGACTCAGGAACTGTGATGACTGATGCTGGAAGGTCTTCTGTGATGACTGAAATTGTAAGTGAGAAACCCTATGATATAGGATGAATGACTTTGATTGATTTTTCTGAAGATCAAACCAATATTGTTCATTCAGAGTCTATCCACCTTGAGGGTGTGTCTCATCAACCAACACTTAAAGACGGTGACATACTAGCTATGGTGTCTAATGAAGTATTACTGAAGACATCAGAGTCTAGTGTAAAACCTGAAAGTGGTATACTGGAGTTTGTAGTTTCTGGAAAAAAAAGGAGATGTTTGTAAGGGTTCAGAGACTATAGCAGCTCACTCCTTGGAGAAAACCTCAAGCCCCATGCCATATGAGGAACCCTCTCTCCATGTGAGTTCAGCTATAAAAACTTCTTCTAACCCCTATTTTTCTGTAGGTCATGAGAGCACTTATCCAAATTTGAGTGATACACTTGAAAAGATGGACATAGATCCACACATAGAGAAGTTGGCTCCTGACCAGGCAAAAGGAGAGGTAGAAAGAGTGTTGACTTTATATAGTCAAAGTGAGAATGAGGGTATGGATGATCAACTCCATAGTGAGGGAGTGAAAAATTAGGAAACCACCATCGTTGATTTCTGGGATCAGGTTTTTCCTGAATCTTGGTCTGAAAATCTTAGTATGGATGCTGGTACTTATTCTTTTATCAAGATGTATGAGAAGAATGACTTAGCACATCACAATGCAAAGCCAGAAGTTAAAGCTCAGAAACAGAAAGAAAGGCTTGCAGGAATCATAAACAGAAGAGGTGAAAGGCTAAGACAAACTTCTACTCAACCAGTACCAGAAGATATTCCTAATGATCCTAGTATTCCTTTGTATGTACTTCCAATATCAGCTAGAATTGAGACATCAACTGTATCTGATCAATCTAAGGAGGAGTCAAGATTTATAGATGTTAGTACACAGAATACTGGTGAAGGACAGGATGATCATACTTCAGCTCCAGATCAGAAAGATGAAGATGTTTGTACTTCTACTCAAGTATTATTACTTGAATATCATTCTATACAGGCAACTTCTTCTACAAGACTTGAAGATAAGGTTCTTTCTGCATCTGAATCTGAAGATACAATAAGCACTTCCAACATTAAAGTCAATTCTGAACTTCTTAAGGACATTCAGAAATCTCAAAGTGATATTCAATCGAGACTTCAAATTCTTGAAGATAACCAAGTCACTATTATGGACAATCAAGCAGTTCTGATAAATCTCATTTGTTCTGTTACTGAATCTCTTGGAATTAATGTTGCTGATGTCAAAAAGGGGGAGATAAAGACAATTCAGAAACAACAACAACAACAGACTGGGGGAGATAAACAGACTGGGAGCAGAACTAAGGGTGACAGAGTTGGTAAATTTCATCATGGAAGTGGTAAAGGAAAAGAAGCATCAAATAGTTGAATTCTTTCTTCTAAGTACTAGATACGTGTCTACATCTGAAGAAGGAGGTACTTAACTTCATGATCTTAAATTCATAAATTCTATTCTGGTTGTTTTGTTATATGTTTTGACATCTACAACTTAGATTTATGCTTCAGATTCTAAAGCATAAATAGGGAGAGATTGTTAGGAATAATTCATAAGTTGTGATGTTGAGAATAGAATTTTGCTTATACTTCTTGTAAATCCTGATCTTATAAAGGATTTATCACTTTGTATAGGATATATGTGTTAAACAGTAATCTGTAGAGGTTAGTCAGGAACAGTGCGTCAGAGACTACATTTCAAGAACTAAGACCAGATCCTGATTCAGTAAGTCAGATCCTGATCAAATACTGATGGGATGATCAGATCCTGATGCAATGGGAAATCCTGATATCAGTCATGTTACTGATGATGTCATTATGGATGCTACAGAAACTGGCAAGTGCTATAAAATAGGATCGTTGTTTTGAAAAACAAGCCAGAAGATATCGTGAAGGAAACGAATTCTCTATTGATGGAAACTATCAATTGGACGGCAGAACATTGTCTTAGATAGATTATAATTCTGTTATTAGTTGATGGGTAGCATTATAAATACTCTCTCAATATCATTGTAAAAAGAGCGAATTGTGAATTTTAGATTGCATATCGAGTGAAGCTCTGTATAAGGTTTGTATTCGAGAGTTCGAAACAAACAAAGAGAGAGAGAGAGATTTGTATTGTCAGCAGCTGCTAAAGGTATTGTACACCTTTGGTAGAGTTTGTATTTGATTTATTTAATACAAACAAAGTTTGATTCATTCGTTTGTTCTTGTTCATCTAGTCAAGCAAAAATCAGACACGATTATATAACTTGTATTCAACCCCCCCTTCTACAAGTTATTTGAGTTAACATAAGGCTAGAAACCCAAATGATCATGGTCATGCTCATAACTTAAATGCTCATTCTATGCCTAGAAATGCTAGTCATGTTAATGCTAGATCGAGTCAACATGCTAATGTGAGTCATCGTGCTTACCCTAGAAACTCTCATGCTCATGTTAGGAATAATCATGGTAATTAGCGTGCTAATAATCATTCTAGAGATTCCGTTATTACTATATTTCCCCGTAGTAATAATAATTCTTTTCGTGGTAATTCGAGATATGATCCTAGAAGAAATCCATATCATATCTCTAATAGGAATCAAGCATCTAAAAATGATATTGTTTATGTGAATGATTATCCTATGCCTCGATTTATCTATGAAAGTACTCGATTGCCTTATGATATACTAACACCCGGACCCTCAAGTAAAAAGGGGTACCAAAAGATTTAATTAATCTTTTGTGTAGGTGTGCCTTGCTGCTAAGAAAGATGTGTGGTACCTTGATAGTGGTTGTTCTCGACATATGACCGGTAATAAGTCGTTGTTGAACAACATTAGAAAGGCAACCGCCGGTGTTGTAACTTTTGGAGATAGTAGCAAAGGTGACATTATTGGCATTGGTGACATTGGTAATGAAAGCTTTAAAATTTGTGATGTATAATTAGTCACTGGACTAAAGTACAACTTGCTCTCAATTAGTCAACTATGCGATAATGGTTGCGAAGTTATTTTCTTTCCATCTCATTGTGCTATTTATAACAAAGAGTGGAAACTAATTCTTAAGTGTCCACGAAGTAAGAATGTTTATTCGTGTGACCTAAATGACTATGAAAATGTGTGTTTGGTATCCATGAATGAGGACCCATGGTTATGGCATCGACGTTTAGGTCATGTCAACATGAAACTCATCAAAAATATATGTTCGAATGAACATGTACGTGGATTACCGAAACTCAGTTTTGTTAAAGATCATATATGTGAAGCTTATGAAATTGGCAAACAGATTCGAGCATCTCATAAAGCCAAATTCATAGTGTCTACTACTAGACCACTAGAGCTTTTGCATATGGATCTTATCGGACCCGTGCCCGTACAAAGTTTGGGAGGAAGTTTATATACTCTTGTGATAGTAGACGACTTCTCACGATATACGTGGACGGAGTTCCTAAAAGCAAAAAGTGATGCCTTTATATCATTTTTTGCTCTTTGCAAAAGGATTCAAACTCAACAAGAAACGTCTATCGCCTATATTAGGACGGATCATGGTAAGGAATTTCAAAATTCCGAGTTTGTTGAATTTTGTAGAGCCAATGGCATTACTCACAACTTTTCTCCTCCTTATACACCTCAATCAAATGGGGTTGTTGAAAGGAAGAATAGAACGTTACAAGAAATGGCAAACACTATGCTTAATGAATATCATCGACCTAAATATTTTTGGGCCGAAGCTATGTCAACTGCTTGCTATGTTCTTAATCGGGTTTTACTACAACCTTTTAAAATGAAGACTCCCTACGAGCTTTATTTTGGTAAAACTCCAAAGATAAGCTACTTTAAGGTTTTTGGAAGTAAATGCTTTATTTTGAATACAAAAGATTATCTAACGAAATTCGACCCAAGATCTAGTGAGGGTGTCTTTCT
This sequence comes from Saposhnikovia divaricata, assembly GCA_036435485.1. Taxonomy (NCBI): domain Eukaryota; kingdom Viridiplantae; phylum Streptophyta; class Magnoliopsida; order Apiales; family Apiaceae; genus Saposhnikovia; species Saposhnikovia divaricata. The sequence goes on from CM071597.1 coordinate 192,374,369, forward strand.
TGGATATTCAAATACAAGTGATAAGTGCATATTTTTGCATATTTTTATTACCTATTTATTGTTTGAATTCGTATTTTAATAAAGTATTTTGTTGTATTTCAGGAAATTCAAGAAAAATTGAAGAAATTGCAAAATAAAGAAATAAATGACAAAAGAAGAAGAAGAAGGACCAAAATAGAAGAAAAGGAAAAGAGAATGGAGGGTGGTGCACATTTTTCCCAAAACAAAATGGATGGCCAAGATTTAGCCAACCCAAAACCAAATGAATGGCTAAGATTAGTCCAAATCTACCAAAAACCCTAATTATTTTCTATAAATAGCCTCATTCTTCATTTGTAAAAACATCTTAGAATGAGGTTAGTTCTAGTTCATCTCCCAAAATTTTAGTTGTAATATTTTTCTTCTTGTAAACATTCTTTATTTTTATGTAATTTTAAGTTTCATTTAATTTCTTGCACTTCTCTTTCATTTTATTTTCCTTGTTCTTTATTTCGTTATTTTCGTAAGTTCTCGGGTGGATAAAGTAGCAACGCTAACCGCACGGGATTGAAAGTATCGATTTGAAGAATTTGTTTCCGTAGTGTTAATTTCCGTTTTAAATATTAGTTACGCCCCTTTAAATCTCAATTTTATTGTGGGCATTTTAATTTCAAATCAGCGTTTTGATGTAGTATAATTTTAATTTCGTAGTTGATTTCTTAATTTCCATATGTAGTTTTCCAAAAAATAATAATAATAAAAAAAAATTAGTTTACAAATTTTTCAGTGCATTTTTATTTGTTTTATTTTGCTAATTCGAAGTAGTAACTCCCCTGTTTTGTTTTCTTCCTTTCTAGCATAAACCAACCAAACCCAGTTCATTGTTCTTTTTGTTTTTTTTTTCGATTAAAACACACCCAGTCTCTTCCTCTCTCCCCTTCTATTAATCAAACCAAAACCCATCCCCTGTTTTTATTTTTGTTTCACACAAACCACAGTCCTCACATCTTCTTCTTCGAGCACAGACCCTTTCCCCCATGCTTCTGTATTTGTTATCTTCTTCTCGATTATTTGATTTCTTCGTATCCGAGATTTGTTGCTAAGTTGCCGAGTTCTAATTGTCCGAGTTGCTACCGAGTTGCGATGTCCAGTTATCTTGTTCGAACCTTCCTTCTTCACCCTCCAATTTAAAGAACCCTCTCCCCTTCTTTGCTGTCACAGTTTGGTTAATTATTATTCTCTTCTGAGTTTTGTTTTCTGAATTACAAGCTTACGATCCCTGTTCTAGGTTCTGTGAAGTTCATTAGTGTCGTTTTCGATTGCGTCTGAGTTTTCTGCGTGGAAATGTTGCTGTGTTTCTAAGTTTTTGTCGATTTATTGATATGTTTATAGATGGTTTTGAGGTTGATGTGTTGTTAAATTTCTATCCAAGTTTTTAGTCGAGCAGACGATGAGTTTACAGAATTTGTAAAACTGAATTTTCTGTTTTGTTCGTCGTTAGTTAAGTTTTGCTGGTGTTCTGCTTTGGTTACGATTCTTGCTGATTTAATTGTAGTTATTTGAGGTTTAAATTCGCTGTTGTCGAGTTTGGTTGTTTGGTTCACTGATTTGGTTTGTTGAATTCTCGCATGTTGTTCGCTGGCATCGCTGTTAATTCTATGGTTTTACACCGAGTTAAGTGCGAGTTCGAGTTTTCGTTTCTGGCTTTCGCGGTTACTAGTTTGCCGAATTTTGATGCTATGTTTTAATGGCTGCTTTCGAGGATTTGAGTTTACGTTTTGCTGGGTCTGTTGGTTGAGTTGCGAGGTTTCTGGATTCTTTGGCGTTTTTGAGTTTGTTGTTCATATGGTGATAACAGAGTTACTTCTGAATTAATGTCTAGTAGCTAGTTAATTTCTGGGTGTGGGGACTGAGAAATGATTTGGTTCACTTGTGGCTAGTTAATTTTTCATAAATTCCATGTTAAATTTTTCTGAATTTATATAAAAAAATTTTAATTCAAGTAAAAAAAAAGAGAAAAAAAGGTTTTAATTTTAATTTAGAATTTCTTTTTTAGAATAATTTAGAATTTAGAATTAAATATCATAAAGCCAAATCTTCAAAACCAATTGTTCTAAATCGACTAAATTAAAAGTTAAGGATCGCGAATAAATATTAGTCCCTGTGGATCGAATCTTAAATATTAAAACGATGATCGTGCGCTTGCGATTTTAATTATCATATTTCTAGCACATCAACAAGCAAAGCTTATCGGGTATTTAATCTCAAAACTTTAATGGTGGAAGAAACATTGAATGTTGTGTTTGATGAATCGAAACCACTATCAAAGTATAAAGATTTGGTTGAAGAGGAAAGTGATCCAAAAGAAGATTGTCAAGATAACGTTGAGAATGTTATTAGACAAATCGAAACTTTTGATCATGGAACTACGGTTCTGAATAATCCTCTCGAAGTAGTTGAGGTCGATAATGGATTACCTTCAGATGTACCTTGGGTTAGAAATCATCCTATCGAGAATATCGTAGGTGATAGAACTAAAGGAGTCCAAACTCGATCTCAAGTACAAAATATTGCTAGTCACTTAGCATTTCTATCACAAATAGAACCCAAAACTGTAAAAGAAGCTTTATTAGACGAGGATTGGATTCTTGCTATGCAAGAAGAGTTAAACCAATTTACTCGAAACAAAGTTTGGGAACTAGTTCCACCTCCACCCGATAGTTCTACTATTGGAACCAAGTGGGTCTTTCAAAATAAATTAGACGAAAGTGGAACAGTGGTACGAAACAAAGCTCGACTAGTAGCTCAAGGTTATACACAAATGGAAGGTATAGACTATGATGAAACTTATGCTCCCGTAGCTAGACTCGAAGCGATTCGAATGTTCTTAGCTTTCGCTTGTCATAAGGGATTCAAGGTCTATCAAATGGATGTTAAATCGGCTTTCCTAAATGGTGTCTTAGAAGAAGAAGTTTATGTAAGACAACCACCGGGATTTGAAGATTTAACACATCCAGAATATTTGTATAAACTTTATAAAGCCTTATACGGACTAAAGCAAGCTCCTAGAGCTTGGTATGAGAGGTTAAGCAAATTCCTAGTTGTTAATGGTTTTAAAATGGGAATTGCCGACACCACTCTATTTACGAAGTATGAAAGTGATGATATCTTGGTCGTTCAAATTTACGTAGATGATATTATCTTTAGTTCAACTAAAGAATCACTATGTAATGAATTCTCGGAAATGATGAGTAAAGAATTCGAAATGAGCATGATGGGAGAATTAAATTTCTTCTTAGGATTGCAAATAAAGCAATCTAACGAAGGCATTCATATATCTCAATCAAAGTATTGCAAGGAAATGCTTAAGAAATTTGAGATGGAGAATGTTAAACCACTTAGTACTCCTATGTCTCCCTCGGAGAAATTAGTGGCGGATGATTCCGGAAAACCGGTTGATATAAAGAAATACCGTGGTATGATTCGTAGTTTACTTTATATTACCGCTAGTCGACCGAACATTCAATATAGCATTTGCAAATGTGCTCGATTTCAAGCGGCACCTAAAGAATCTCATTATCCGCGGTTAAACGGATTTTTAGATATCTGAAAGGCACCACTGAACTTGGTCTTTGGTATCCGAAAGGATTACCATTCGACTTAATGTGCTTTTCCGACTCGGACTACTCGGGTCACTTGATTGATAGAAAAAGCACTAGCGGCACTTGTCAATTCCTCGGTGGATGTTTAGTTTCTTGGTTTTCAAAGAAACAAAACTCGGTATCTTTATCTATCGTGGAAGCCGAATATATAGCGGCGACAAAATGTTGTGCTCAAATTTTATGGATGAAGCAAACATTAGCCAACTATATGATTAAGTTTGATGCTATATCTATTTTGTGTGATAATACGAGTGCGATTGATTTAAGTAAAAATCCGGTGTCTCATTCTCGTATTAAACACATAGATATACGACATCATTTTTTTCGTGATCATGTCAATAAAGATGATATTATTATGGACCATATTGATACGGAAAATAATGTCGCCGACATATTCACGAAACCATTGCATTCCGAAAGATTCGCTAAATTGAGATTACTTTTAAGAATGTTGGATTGTCCAAATAATTAAATTTAGTTTTTCTCTATATTTAATTATAATTGAAATTGAAATATAAATCTTGTGATTTTCTAGCCAACGCACTCAAGCTTATTGTGTGAGCGGATTTTCTTGAGACTCCGGTACTCGAAAATTCAGATTTCTCTGAAATAAATTTGTTTAAAAATAGACATTAATATGTTTTGTCTATGTTTTGGCTAAAACCCATATTGAAATATTTCAATACTAATAAAATTTAATTAGTTTTAATTTTTGCATGGCCTTGAAATGATGTTGTTTCAAAACTCGGAGCAAAAATATAAAAACTAATTAAATGTGCAATCTTAAAATTTAGAATTCACTTTTAAAAATTGAATCAAGATTTTATTTTACTAGAAATTATTTTTCTGTGATTTTAACATTTTTACATCTTTATTTACAGATTGTTTTGTATTTAAAGATTAAAATTAAAATCACAAAAATGATTTTCAGAAAATCAGAAATGATTTTTCGCAAAATGGTTCATCTCCTTTTGATCTTAGCTATTTATTCCCAAACCCTACAATCTGCACCGTTCAAAATGTGTCAAATATATACTACAGTTTGTACGGACACTTACCAAAATCTTTCTCGCCTCTCATCTCTCTCTCAAACCCTAAAACGGCGATTTACCGATTCCGGTTGCCTCCGACCTCTTCTGTCAAAATGAATCATAAATCTGAGATCCTCTCATCAAAATACACCTCTCTATGATTTCAGTTTTCATTCCTTGATCCCTAATTTCGAAAACTCTCAAACCCTAGAATCTGATTGATTCAATTAGGCTTTAATTCAATGAAGTTTTGGTTGATTCGTGTCTAATTCGCTCCTAATATGATGTTCTTAACATCATATATCAAAAGCCCTTTGTTTGGTTTCAATTTCCTTGAAACCCTAGCTTTTGATTTCTTAAATTCATTGATTTATATGCATGTTTTAACATTTTTGTTTAGTATTTCAGTGACTTGGAGATGTCTAGTGTTGAATCTGTAAGATTGAGCACTAACTCGGTGTTGACTCAGTGAGTTCGGTGACTCAGAGAAACAATTCTCAGATTGATTCATCAGCCTTTGTGATTTTACTAGTTTATTCATGTATTTTTATGGATTGCTATGTGTATGACCACCATAGCTAAGGTGCACACGTTTTATCTTGTTATTATACACTTCTATGTTCTTGTTGTGACATAAGACTGTGTGAATGATGTTAATGTGAATTTGTATGAATTTTCTGTGATTGTTGAGATGAGTTGAGACCTGTTGACTCTAGTTGTCTGATATTTTGCTCTGTTTTGTGGCATGTGTCAATTCAGTATGAATCTTTATTAAGTCTTGAGTACTTACTTGGTTATTTGTATCTTGATATAATGTTGAGCTATGATATATTTCTTGTATGACATTTTCGATTGTCTAATGGTTGAGGAGTTCTTGAGTTAAGCATAGTTGTTGTGCCTTGAGAGATCTTTGATCTTTGTCAGTCCTTATGTGATTACTTGAACCTGCATTGCCTTGATGATTTTGATGTATGGTGCTCACTCTAACTCCCTTGTGAGTTTAAAAGTTATTCTTGATAGATACATATGTGTTAATACTGTATTGGATGTTATCTGTTTCATGAGGATGTGAACTTGTAGAGATATATTACTTGCATCTGTAAATGTTAAGTAATATATTATCGTGTGAACATGAATGATGACCTTCTAGAACTCTGAATTTTTCTAAATTCTTGAGTTTATTCTTGTGCAATGTGACTTGTTCGTTTAAATGATATCTACCTAGTCAATGTTGCATTGTATGGTCACTTAGATATTTTCTGCCTTAGTTGGATTTGAATTGAGCTTCTAGAAGCCCAGTTCATTGCTCAGATCTGTAATGTGATATATGTATACGTTGTTTGTATAATCTGTGCAACAGTATGCTTGAGATTTATGTTGATCTTATAATGTACAACTTTATGGTGATGATATGACCTTCTTTGTTTAAGTTAATATTTGTTTTGCATGAGGATTTTCTCTTTGCTGCATGCTTCAACTTTGCATTAAATGTCATTACTGTTTTTGGAAATGGTTTCTAATTTTACCGCCATAATCTTTGCTGGTATCTGGTATCTGTCCTTAGTGTTAGTTGTGATCTGCAGCTTTACAATATGACATATTGATTTGATACTTGTACTTTCCTGAAATCCTATGTACTTTATTTGCACTGTGCAGACCTTTCTCTGATAATTATGTACTATTCTAACTCTGTGCTGTACTATTCACTACTGTTCATTGTTAGAAATATGTGCTGGCCTGTGTATTTAAGAGTGTGCTCACTGCAGTGTTTAATTCATTCCTCTTGTCTTCATTTAATTGATTACTTGCTATAAATATACACACTTGCACACCATGTCTCACACACCAGTTGATACCATTCTTAACCTATTCTCATCCACTTCTCAGCCTGATAATTCTTCTTCTTCTAAAAACAAGAAACACAAAAAGGCCAAACACAATTCCCCAATGTTTATCTCTAGTGAAGCCCAAAATAGGTTTGTTAGGAATAAGTTGCAACCTGGTAAAATTATTCAACTTGCTAGAGAGTCTGAACTTTATGGTCTGTTTGTTCATGCTAAGTGGAACCCTTTGTTAGTCTGTCCTACTAAGAGAGTTCAACCAAATTTGGTGGCAGAGTTTTTCTGCAACATGGGTGTAGGGAGTGGAGTTGGTGGGGTGTCCTACCTAACTTCTGTGCTTAATGGGAAGCCCATTCTCCTTGATCACTTGCTGTTGGGAAAGATACTTAAGCTAGATCCTAAGGTTTTGTCATTGAATCCAGTTGATGTGACTAAGACCTACACATTTAACCCTGATGAACTAAGGTTGTTCATCTCTGTTTTCTGTGGAGTTGAAGTCCCTTCAAATGTCTTTAACACTGATAGGGGTATTGATTATGAGCATTTCACTCCTTTCTACCAAACCCTAGCTGTTAACACAAAATCACGCAAGCGTACGTGGTCATAAGTAATATAGAATAAAGTTGAGTTCGTTCCCACAGAGATCTGGTTATGGTTTTAATTCAGTTTTGTACCTATGCAACAATGTATGGTTATTATGCACTGCTAAGACAAATAACAAGATTTTAATTAACTATAATTAACTAAGAAACAAATTAATAAAACTAAGAATTACTTAACTAATGAGAATTTAAATCTAATTACTTCTGCAAGAGAAAACATGGGATCCTAACTTCATTAAATACTTCGCTTAGATCTGACGCCTTTAATCACTATATGCAATGGTTATGATATCTGATCGGATAACACGAAACAAGTATACGCTACTTCTCAGTATACGAATACCAAACTACCCATACATCCACAAAAGAGATAGAAGATGAATAGACACCAATTATGCTTAGACCCTATATGTCTATAGAATTTGAAAACATAACTGTTGAAGAGCAAGTTATCCATAAAGATCACACAGGGCAATATAAGTATTCTCATCTCATACTACGAATCATGTTGATAAACAATCATGAACCTATGCTAGCATGGCAAGTTCTAAATCTCAAGATCCACTTTCACTTCACAAGAGATTAACAAATTAGATGTTAGCTACGCATCTAACAATTAAGCATAACCATACGAGGATATCAGATATACATCACACACAGATCTTTAAAGCAATCAAAATACTAAAGCTCCATAAATAAATCAGTTAGAATCCTATGACAACGATTAGTTCAGAATCGAACCTCTCGTCATCATGGGATCTGATGAAACCATGATAAAAACAAAGTATGAAAAGATATAAATAAAACTAAGTAATTGATATGTAATGATGTGTTTTTCTTTTTGTCCCCCAAGATGTGTATTTATAGCCCCAATTTGCCTCTTCATCAAGCAATTGCCGTTTTAGAGTTGGAATAAGAGTATGGCAATTTCCTTACTTGAATGAGAATAGAATTGCAAATTCCATGTGTAGATCTGATTCTGGAATGTTCTAGCCGCCCAGAGCAATTACCATACTTATTAGAAGTAGGAATTCTGGCAATTTCCTGTTTAGAATTGAATTCTGGCAATTTCTGGAAGTTTCTGTTTTGATTGAAAATTTTCTTCAATAATTCTGGACTCCGGACCACCTTAGAATGATAGAAAATCTCATTAGCTTCGCGTGGACTGTAAGATCGCCCAAAACGGACTTGTAGAACTCAAGATATGGCCAAAACAAAATCAGAAATTCTGGCTGATTTTTCACCCGCACCGCGCGCGACGGCGCTACTGTTCACGCGCCGCAGCGCCCGAAATTAGTACAAATTAGGAGCGGCCGCGCCCGACCTACTGTTCATTTGCTGATTTTGCTGATTTTGCTCTATTTTCTTCGTTTTAACTCCGATTTTCATTCCGTTTCTTCCGGCTCTCTCGCAATTTGATGTACTATTATTCTTTAAGCTCAAAACCCACCATTTAAGCATGGAAAACATCATCCCACATCCGACTCTTATTCCTGCACAAATTCACTAAAATCACATCAAAAACACCACATACTTGAGTTCAAGTCATCAATTCAAGCCGATACAAAGCATTCCAAGTGGATATAACATCCACTTATCACACCCCCAAACTTAAACGGATGCTTGTCCTCAAGCATAACAATTATAACTATATACAACTAACTAGTACCACTTCCGTAGGTGATCACGGTTGTATTTGGCATATGCAACGAGCCCTTTAAACCCCTAGGCAGCCCTAGTGGACGAGTAAGGTCTCGTGAGGGCCTATAGCGAATGTACCCACAAAATCCAATGCAATGCATGAATGCAACTAATATGAAAATGCAATTAATCTAGTACTAATATCCTACCATACCTTCAAATCCTCTCATGCCATATCAACTTAAGAATCAAAGTAAATACGCAATGTCTTGGTGTCGAAAGTGCAAGTATTCACATAGTCTACTCAATGAACATGCATAAGTTCTCACAAATCCATGTCAAGTGTAAGAATAAGTTAGTAAACATGCTAAGCCTACAAGAATACATCTTTGAGACAAAACTCGGGATCTCATACGCAAAAACAAGCAAACACTCACAATCCACTCTCAAAAGAATATTCACTCAAGAACAAGGGTAAGTGTATCACTCAATTCCAACAAAATCATATACATGCTTGACAATTGGTATCAATCTAACTCTTAACACAACATACATCAATGACGATAATCAAAAGGTCTTTATTTGGGTCGTAACGGGGCTAGGGACAAGGTATGTTAAATAAGCCAAAACAGGTGAAGTGTCAAAAGCTAGTAGGAACTTATAATAAATCATACACAACCACCTATTTCCCCCCCCCCCACATAATTTATTATTTTTCTTCCAACAAAACACTCGACTAGTCGACTAAAGTAGGATCACAATAAACACAAACATGCTCTCATAATATAATTTTTTTTTCTTTTTTTTTTCTTTTTTTCTGTTTTTTTTTCGAGAGCTAAAGCAACAATAATATAGACAATAACAATGATCCCACGATTTTATTACACATGCCGACTATCAAGCAAACAACCAAACCCAAATTTCAATATTTCTCCCGAAATCATGACCAACAATAAACCCCTCCCTTACACACCTTATTACTCCCTTAAGCACTCTACTAGCCTTTGACAATTTGGGTTCAAATTAATGTAAGGCTAATACAAGAAAAAGGTCTAGGCAAGTAATGTGGTATGTCACCGAAAAAATAGGATTAAGCTCAACGGGTTAACTAATTGATCATGTAAACATGGTGTGGTAATATGGGAAAATATGCGGTTAATCCTAAATGCCTTTATCATTTTAATCGTCAAATAATGTCATGCGTTTCAAGAAAGATCTCAAACAACTGCTAGCAATGCAAACAATCCGTGGACACTCAAGCAAACGAATAAAATTGCAACAAATATGCAATATGGCTCAAAATCTCACTTGGCGGGAAAAACATACTCAATCCCAAGCAAAAATCTCTCTAATGCACCTACTTGTATTCAAAGCATGCAAACTAAATCAACTTGCACATATTCATGTCCTTCTAATTACTTACAACATTCAATAAGTCTACCAGCTTCAACTTACTAGTGTATGTGTGTGTACAAGAACAAAGCATATCACTTCTCAATCAAAAGCGTCAACAACACAAAATTTCTATCAAGTATGGGTGCAAATGCAAACTACTATGAACTCACATGATAAACGAATATAAAAACAGAATGTCCTATATGAAACAAACGTAGATAGCACCAACATAAATGCATGAATTACTACTAATAATATGCAAAGCATGAAATCCTACATGAACACATAATACAACAACTACTAATCCCTCAAACTACCCCCAAACTTAAAATATTCAATGTCCGCATTGAATGGAAGTAAATACGATGGAAAGTAGAAAACATACCTTGGGTTGCCTCCCAAGAAGCGCTTCTTTAACGTCAATAGCTTGACGTTACTTCCAAGCCTCCATTAAGGATGATAATAGTTTGCCTGGTCCTCTCTTCATGAGACTTCATCGTCATCACGGTAACACACTTTCTGCCCCTTCTCCTCGCTTGGCCTATTCGTGTAACAACTATGTCCTATTCCAATGCCTTCATTGGTTGACCCAAAATCTGTCAATTTGTAGAACAACACACACTCGCGGGCTTCACTTGAATATAATGGAGGAGGGTAAATGTAAGTTGCTGAAGCCTTTGGTTCCTCAAAGAGAACTTCCTCCATTGGCTCTATTGCGCTACCTCCATCTTTAAACTCTGAGTCAAGTAGAAGACCTGCATCTTTCCCATGTTCTTCGGCCGTTTGGTACGCACATACCAATTTTTGAAATTTGTGCAGCTCAACAGTGTCTGTCCCAAATAGTGCCCTTTCCAAATCATCCACCATCCTAACATGATCAAATTCCTCACATGGCTTGCGAATGCTCACCTCACCTTGGAATTTGTCTTTCTCAATTAAGCATGCAGCACCTTGCTCCAAGTCACAGTTACTTTCTGGAATTGCCTCTTGTATGAATTATTGTTTCTCTTGTTTCACAGCACTCACAGCTCGAGCAACTAGAATCTCCAAAGATTTTATAGACTTCTCACTACTCTTTACAAGAATCCTAAGCTCCTCCATAGCAGGAACCTCATTTGACTGAAAAGTAGGAGTAGGTTGCTGATGTTGAAACTCTTCACTTCCAAAGAAATATGTCATATCTGGAACATCTTGCTGGTACTGTTGAGGATGGTATGGAAAATATGGTTGTTCCTCATAACTGACATATGGATCAACTCCTTCGTAGTAACAATATTGTGAGGGATCATGAACACCCAAACACCGCTCACATTGATAAGGCATGGATGTCCTCGAATATGCCCACCATGGAAACTCCTCACCTGCCATATGAAACACACAGAACTAAACAAGATAGGTGAGAAAAATCTGAGTCAGTGAACTCTAACGACCACTATTGACAAGCACATAAACCAAAAATAAAACACCGATGATCCCCGGCAGCGACGCCAAAAACTTGTTAACACAAAATCACGCAAGCGTACGTGGTCACAAGTAATATAGAATAAAGTTGAGTTCGTTCCCACAGAGATCTGGGTATGGTTTTAATTCAATTTTGTACCTATGCAACAATGTATGGTTATTATGCACTGCTAAGACAAATAACAAGATTTTAATTAACTATAATTAACTAAGAAACAAATTAATAAAACTAAGAATTACTTAACTAATGAGAATTTAAATCTAATTACTTCTGCCAGAGAAAACATGGGATCCTAACTTCATTAAATACTTCGCTTAGATCTGACGCCTTTAATCACTATATGCAATGGTTATGATATCTGATCGGATAACACGAAACAAGTATACGCTACTTCTCAGTATACGAATACCAAACTACCCATACATCCACAAAAGAGATAGAAGATGAATAGACACCAATTATGCTTAGACCCTATATGTCTATAGAATTTGAAAACATAATGGTTGAAGATCAAGTATCCATAAGATTACATAAGGTAGTATGAGACGGTTAGAAACACACCACAAACATGAATAACATTCATGGACTTATGCTAGCATGGAAAGTTCTAAATCTAAAGATCCACTGTCGCTTCACTAAAGATTAACAAGATAGATGTTAGCTACGCATCTATATGAATTAAATACAACCATGCAAGGATATCGCAAATTCACCACATATATATCAAGTTAAGAAATCAACATCTAAATTCCATAAGTAAATCCGTTAGAATCCCATGACAACGATTAGTTCATAATCGAAACTCTCGTCATCATGGGATCTGATGAAACCATGATAAAAACAAAGTATGAAAAGATATAAATAAAACTAAGTAATTGATATGTAATGATGTGTTTTTCTTTTTGTCCCCCAAGATGTGTATTTGTAGCCCCAATTTGCCTCTTCATCAAGCAATTGCCGTTTTAGAGTTGGAATAAGAGTATGGCAATTTCCTTCCTTGAATGAGAATAGAATTGCAAATTCCATGTGTAGATCTGATTCTGGAATGTTCTAGCCGCCCAGAGCAATTACCATACTTATTAGAAGTAGGAATTCTGGCAATTTCCTGTTTAGAATTGAATTCTGGCAATTTCTGGAAGTTTCTGTTTTGATTGAAAATTCTCTTCAATAATTCTGGACTCCGGACCACCTTAGAATGATAGAAAATCTCGTTAGCTTCGCGTGGACTGTAAGATCGCCCAAAACGGACTTGTAGAACTCAAGATATGGCCAAAACAAAATCAGAAATTCTGGCTGATTTTTCACCCGCACCGCGCGCGACCGCGCTATTGTTCACGCCCGCGCTACTGTTCACGCGCCGCAGCGCCCGAAATTAGTACAAATTAGGCGCGGCCGCGCCCGACCTACTGTTCATTTGCTGATTTTGCTCTATTTTCTTCGTTTTAACTCCGATTTCCATTCCGTTTTTCCGGCTCTCTCGCAATTTGATGTACTATTATTCTTTAAGCTCAAAACCCACCATTTAAGCATGGAAAACATCATCCCACATCCGACTCTTATTCCTGCATAAATTCACTAAAATCACATCAAAAACACCACATACTTGAGTTCAAGTCGTTAATTCATGCCGATACGAAGCATTCCAAGTGGATATAACATCCACTTATCACTAGCTGAAATCATTAGGGTGAATATCTTTCCTTCTCAAACTACTGGCAAACTCATGAGTTTTATGGAAATGAAAATTATGTATAAGTTGGCCTGCAAGAAAATTGATTTTAACTTGCCCTATATGATAATCACCAAAATGATCTCTGCTGCTAGATTGGGGTTCATGCCTTATGGTCTATTACTCACTCAAGTGTTTGAGCACTTCTCTTTTGACATAAACCTTCCTCCTTACTTCTCTGTGTCACATACCATTTTTGATAGGATGAATAGAACTGCCTTGCCCTTACCTGAACTAAATGTTATGCCTGCTACTTTGAATGTTCAATTTGGTACCTTACCTCCTGTGTCTCTTGCCATGCCTGTTGTGACTGCTTCCTTGCCTGATATTTCTGCTATACCTGCTCATGTTGAACTTGATGTTGTTGTGCCTACTGTAATGCCTGCTGTCTCTACGGCAAATGTGTTACCTGTTTCTACTGAATCTGTTGTTGGACCCTCTGTGGTTCCCTCTGCTATCCCTGTTTCCAACATTTCTCATGCTCAGTTATCTGCTTACTTCTCTGTACTTGTGAAACTATCCTCTAAGTGTGATGAGTTGGACATTGAGTATAAGGACTTGAAAAACCAGTTTCTTGCTTTGAATGAGAAATATACTCAGTTACTTGAAAGGATGGATATAGTGATGACTGTATTGGGATCTGCTATTGGAAGGTTGAGTGTCCTTGAGAGTAATTTATCTCAACTTGTTCAAATTCAAATTGATGCTAACACTCCCCCTCCCAAACCAGTTACTCAATCTGTTGTCATTGAGGATCTTGATACAGAGGTCATTGATGTTACTATGAAACCTGAAGTGGTTGGGAATGATGATGGCTCTGGAAATATTGCTAATGATATTAGTGCTGATATGATGGATGCTGTTATCAACTCTGATTCCTTTAATCAAGTTGATTAGTGTAATTTGCTTATTATCATGCTTGTTTTTGTTATATGAGTGCACTATCTGGTTTTGTGCCTTAGTTAAGTGATGAATGCTCTAGTTTGTTGTTGTTTCCTTTTGCGTACCAGTACCAAACTGGCTTGTATGGTTGGTTTTCTAAGTTGATGATGGCTGCTGTAATGATTTCTAGTTGGTTGCTGTAATGCCTTCCTTTTAATGTAGTACTTTCTATTGCAGAAATCTTTAAAGTACTTAGTAATTACAACTTGCATTGTAGTTTAAACATTGCACAACTAGGACACTTTGGCCTCACTATACTGCTGATTCCATGGACTGCCTGAATTCTTGATCTGAATTCCATGGATCTGCATTCATTAGAGATTGACAAAATAGATGTTAGTTACGCATCTATATAAATTAACACAACCACATCAGGCAAGCCTTATTTTTAATCACAAGCATATATTATCAAGACTATCAATTACTAGAATTCACAAATCTCTCCATTAGAACCCCATGAAAGTGTTTAGTTCATGATTAAAATTAGCACCATCATGGGTTCAATTGATAACATAATTAAAACAAAGAACTGAAAACAATTAATGATTGAAAATAGAGTACTTGATAATAATTAATAATTCAATAGATAACAAAGTAATAAGTTTAGAAGATTCAGGAAACAATATAGAAAAACCCTAGATCTTGAACTTGAGTGTGATTCTTCCTTGCTGTCACCTTGGAAGTTGTTTCCCCTCTTGTTCTTGACCTCTCTACTGTGTTCTACAGACTCCTTATATGTTACATGACCTCCAAATCGTTTTTATAAGGTCTAAAATAAAGCCAAACTACAACAACTGGCCCAGGAGAGAAGCTGAATTTCGGGCAGAAAAATTACTTCGCGCGCGGCCGCCCCATGCCTGGCGCGGGCACCTCAAGCACCGCGAGGTCGCTCCGTGTCTGGCGCGCGCGCCCTGGCTCCAAGATTTCTGGAATTTTGCTTCCTTAGCTTATTTTCTGCATTTCTTGAACCTTCTATGCAGCCTCTTGCCACTTAAACTCTCTAGCACCTTTGTGCCACCAAATGCCAAGCGTCAAGCCAACTCCTCGCAAGTCACCAACCCGACTATATGAATCGAATTCCGCCAAGCATCGTCCATACATGCAACACTATGCCACCTGCAAAAACAACACAAAATGCATCAAATGACACTAAAAACTCAAGAACCCCCAACAATTCAAGTCCTTTAGGAGCCTCAAAAGTGGATATAAAATCCACTTAACAAACCCCCAAACTTAAACCATTGCTTGTCCTCAAGCAAAAACAACGAAAATGCCTAATTACAACTAACTAGTACCACTTCCGTAGGTGATCACGGTTGCATTTGGCGTATGCAACAAGCCCTTTAAACCCCTAGGCAGCCCTAGTGGGCGAGTGAGGTCTCGTGAGGGCCTATAATGAATGTACCCACAAAATCCGATGCAATGCAATTCATGAATGCAACTAAAATGAAATGCAGTGATCCCCTTCAAACTAACTTAAACCAAATAGCAAGCACAAATCTCAAGGAATGCAATTAAATCCAAGTAGAGCTCGACTAAGTCCCCGTTTACTAACAGTACATGAGCAGAAACGTGCGTGTGTGCGATGCTCATCAGAATACTCCCAGAACTAGATCACAATCATACACGTTCTTAGCCAAGACAATCACAGGTTTATAAATAGAATAGACTGTAGACACTTGATAACCTAGGAACACCTCCACCCTTATCCAAGGTAGACAGAAACTCATGCTTTATTACTAACAACTACGACCCATAAAAATATATACAAGCATGCTTATTTAACCGTGTAATGGATGAGATCCCAAAAGGCTTATACAATAATACCCATGTAGCGAGCGTTAGGTTAGTGGATCCCAAACCTCAAAGGGCCTTAGGTCACTAGGCGCATTGCCCCCATTGAACTTAATTGCTCGAGTATTAAAGAGCTCACCCTGGTTAATTTTGCATTAAACTATTTACATGACTCTTTTTTTTTTCTTTTTTTACTGCTTTTTTTTTCTTTTTTTTTCTTTATGCAATCTGGAATGAAATCCAACCCTAGACTACTCATATAAATATGAGCCGGCTACTAGCCGATTGATACTTAGCCATTATTGACAAATATTTACAACTAGCATGAAATCCCTGGTTTCCCCCAAACTTAGACTTTAGTGTTCCTACGCCATCAAGGGAATAACGAAAATTCTACATATAATCAAGTGATTAAATCTCTAAACATCCAAACAAGCATGACCCTAACCTAGCCCAAAAGCACCCAATGAGTCTGTGAAATTATTGTCTTTCTGAAACATGCAAGTCAATTTCGTAAGAACTATAAATCAACCCTCTACTCATGAAGTATGCATGCCATGCAATGCAATTATACGAACTACACATGGCAACAACTACAAAAAATGCACCCTAATCATGCAAACAATCTATATGAGTTAAAAATGCAACTAAATGATATGCAATTAATTTTTTTTTATTTTTTCCATGTATGCAATCAATTATACGAATATGTCTAAACATACCATTAACTACTAATAATGAATGCACTAGCTACTATGCAACTAAATGACCTTAACCCGGTACCCCCAAACTTGAACAAGTCAATGCCCTCATTGAAAGTAAACGGTCAAGGATAAGAAAACTCCCCTACTGGCCGATGTCGTCACCCTCCTCAGGTGGGGAACCTGGAGGATACTGAGTCTGCGCTCCAAAAACAGGCCACTGAACGGCAGTACCTGGCGATTGAAAAGCTGCATCCAAAGCCACAGCCATGTCCTCAGAATACTGGCGGCTACTGACATGCATAGCATCCATCCTCCTAGTCATAGCATCCATCTTCCTAGTCAATCCGCGAAAATAAGTATCCAGAACCGCCATATCCACCATACCCTGAGGCGGACCTGCTCTCGAACTACCCATACCAGCTGCTCTCGGTGCCCGAGGAACATGTGGCGGAGCGCCCGCTCCCTCAACCACATAACCTAAACCTCTCGGATGAGGAACGCCGCCCGGCCAATCCACCTAGCGAGCAATGCCAGCACTGTCAATGTCTACAATCTGCTGCTGCAACTGCTCCTCTGCACCTCATCTAACACCAGCAGCCACAGATAACTGAGTGATAATCGAAGCATGGGGAATAGCACCTGAAGATCTACTGTTCATGAAACGGAGCATATTCCGATAAATCAAATCCTCCACCCCAACGTAACCACCTGTCAGAATCCCATAAAGTAGAAGGGCTCTATCCACTGTAACGTCATGGGGATGTGTAGATGGCATCAGCTTAGCACAAACGAACTTATTCCACGCTTGAGCATATCTATTCAACTTAGAAGCAGGAAAGCTCAACTTCTCATTAGTACCAGCACTAAGCTTCCATACAGTACCGGGCACACATAACCTAGCCACAACGTTATCTAGATACTCAGCATGTAAGTCACGTGATAATGCCCCCCAATCCATCTCTGCCCGAGGTCGAGCCGGAAGCCGCAGCAAGGCCCGAATCGATTCACTCCGGTAATCCACCGTCACATCTCTTACCCAAGAATAGCCATTAGCAGCCTCAGCAGCATTTGCGTAAAATCCACGCACAACTCCAAGAGGAACATCCGGAGGAGTGCCATAAAACAAACCTCATCCCCTTTCCTTAATCATAGCCAACAACTCACCATCCGTAGCGGACGACTTAAACCCCCTTTCCTTGGCAACCCCCTTAGTCCACAACCGATTATACTCAGATTGCCCAATTGATGAAACAAACCGTTTCTCATCAAACCCTTCATCAAAATCCGGTTGAGTACTACTACTACCAACAAAACGTTGTCTTTTTGGTGCCATATGGATATTGAAATACAAGAACTAGATCCACACACAAATATCCAACGGAAATTAAGTGAAAATTTAACAATTACAATCAAGAGGAGAGAATGTAACTTGCTTCAATTGAAGAAACCCCTTGAAATCCTTCACCAATTCTTGCCCTTGAAAAACCAAATTGTTTATGGGTATGGTTGAAGAGATGTAAGGTTAGAGATATAGATATATATAGAGGTGTGTATGTAATTGTGGGGATGATGGGTTTAAAGTATGGGAGATGATTGTGGGATTGGTTAAGTGGATTTGATTGTGTGTAATGGGAGTGGGGAGAGAAATTTGAGTGATGGGAGATGAGAAAACTAACTCACAAATACAAAACATACAAATACATACAACTCCCCTTTTTTTTCTTTTTTTTCCAGCAGTTGTGCATCGCGCGCGCGCGCCCCAGGTCCAGCGCGGCCGCCCCACGCGCCCAACTTCTGTTCATTTCTGATTTTTTTTTTGATTGATTGAATTACACAACATAAAAAACGCGTGGGTTGCCTCCCACGAACGCTTGCTTAGTGTCTTTAGCTTATGATAAGTGCATATTTTTGCATATTTTATTTACCTATTTATTGCTTGAACTCGTGTTTTTATAATTTATTTTGTTGCATTTCAGGTAAATCGTAAATAAATAAAGAAATGACAAATTAAATAAATAAAGTGCAAGGAAGGGAAAAAGGAGGAAGAAAAAGGACCAAAAATGAAAGAAGGAAAAGAATTAGGAGCTTGAAGCAAAAGGAATATTTCAAGACAAGTGGAAGGTGGAGATCATCCCAACACATTAGCAAAGTGTATGGCCAAGATCAACTCTTCAAAGCTTAAGGGGGAAGGAATCAAATAGATGGCTAGGATTTCACCACCACACAACCCAAATGTATGGTGGGGATTTACCCAACACCCCCCTTAACCCTAATTCCTATCCTATAAATACTCCTCACCCCTCTTGTATTTAGTAACTTAGATTTTAGGGTAGTTTTATTTTCTTGTATTTCTTTTCTTAGTTTCAAATCTTGTAAACACTCTTATTATAATTAATGCAATTTTTATTTTCTTTATTTCTTGTCTTGCTCTTTCGTTATTGTTGCCTTGTTTCGTTATTTTCGTAAATCCCGTTGCTAACCACTTGGGGTTGAAAGTAACGAAACTTTAATTTCGTGTTCTTATTTTTAAATCGTAGTTTGCCTCGTTAAAAATCCAATTTTAATGGGGGCCATTAATTTCAAAATCATTATTTTTAATTTTTAAATTCAGTAGTTAGCTTTAGTTTACTTGCATTTTAATTTTTCAAAATAATACAAAATACAAAAAAAAATTAGTCATATTAATTTCCTGCATTTATTTCTGCTCTCACAGTTTTTTTTTTATGATTCGAAGTTTGTTTTATTTCTGCATTAGTAATAAATTCGAAGTAAAATCCCCTGCATCTCGTTTTTAAACACAGCACTTCTTCTTTGTTTTATTTCCCCTCTTTTTCTTCTTATTTTCGTTGTCTTCTTCGGTGTATAAACGCACGAATCTCCTCTCTCTCTCTCTCTCTCTCTCTCTCTCTCTCTCTCTCTCTCTCTCTCTCTCTCTCTCTCTCCCTCCCTCTCCTTACTCTCTATCCCTCTCCCTCTATTCTCTCTTTTTCTCACCCCCTCTCCCCTTATTTTCATTAATCACGAACCCCCATCTCTTTTTCTTAGATTTCAAATCATCCCCTTCTCAGTTCGTTTTTTCTATTCGCGAGTCTACTGTTCGTCGAGACCGAGTTTTAGTTTTGATTGTTGAATCGTTTTGTTCGATTGTTTGTTGTGTTGATGGCTGATTGTAGTTTAATTTGTGAGGTACTGGTGCTGTTTTGATTGTTCGATTTTGGTTTTCTGAGTTTCTTTGGCCGAGTCGCTATTCTATTGCCCGAGTTTTGAGTCAAGTTTTGGTTTCCGAGCTGTTCTCCTGTTTTACTGAGTTCAGTCCTAGTTTCTCGAGTTACCATGTTTGATATTGCGGAGTTGAGTTATGTTGTTATGAATGGTGTTAAATTCGAATCTCAGTCCAGATTGTATTTTACTGAGTTACTGAGCTTTTCTGTGTTTCTTGTTGTGAGCACGAGCTTGTTGTTTTCGTCGAAGTACTAAGTTATTTCGCTGTTTTGTGGTTAAGTTTTGCTGATGTAATCGTTAGAATAATTGAGCTTTGTGATTCTTGTGAAATTTACTGGTTTGTTTGTAGCTATGGGTTCTTGCCATGGAGCGAGTCTGTTGTTTGTTCGAGTCTTTTTTTAAGTTTATTCCGTTTCCTGTGCTGTTTGCAATTATTTGAGCATTTCGATTGTGTTGAGTTGGTTTAAATTCTGAGTTCGATTCTGTTATGCTAAGCTTGCTGAGCTTTTCTGTGCGACTTTGAGTCGTCTGTTTTGCAATTGAATAATTAGTACTGAGTTGATTTGTTGACACGGTTGAGTCACTGTGAGTTAGTCTAATGCTGCTGTTTTTTTTCTTTTTTTTTTCTTAATTATTAAGTTGTCGATTTTTCTTTAAAAATTTTGTAAATAAAATTTAAGAATTTAGTTTTTGTTCTTTTAATTAGTTAGTTTAAAAACTAGAAATAATTTTAATGTTTTTATTTGGTTTAGATTAAAATTTGCTTTACTTTTTCTTTTCTTTTAGAATATAAAAATAAAATTTCCAAAAATCCAATCGTTCTAATTTGATTAAATTAAAAATTAAGGAATGCGAAAATATTAGTCTCCGAGGAACGAATCATAAATTTTACAACGAAACGAATTGTGCGCTTGCGATTCAAATTTAATTATTTTTAGCACAACAAGTTTTTGGCGCCGCTGCCGGAGAATAATTATTTTTCGCGCCTTAATTTTTAATTTTTCGAGTTAGTTTTATTTCTTGTCTTATTTTTTTTGTATTTCGTTCTTTTTAGGAAAGCTTGAGATTTCGGAACTCTTCTCAACGAAGCATGGAAAAATTGGAATTTATTGAAAGCAAGCTTCGGTAACCGTATCTCACTCTTTTCGTTTTTTTTATTTTTAGAAAAATACAAAAAAATCAAAAAAAATTCAAAAAATCAAAAATCCAAAAAAAATAGTTGTAAATACATAATTGTTGCATCATGCATTCATCACGTAGGTGCACATCATGCTAGATTTTATTATTTGTTTTTAAATTTTTCGTACCTAAAATTGTGGTGATCGCTGGAGGACCCTAAGGTACGTTAAATTTCTTTCTTTCTTTAGATTAAATCACGTAGTGTAAGCATCCATATTTGTTTATAATTTTTGTATATATCATTGTTTGTTGCATCATTTTGTAAATAAACATTAAGGGCAAAACCTCTACAAGATAAGGGAAGGGATTTCATCACTCTTTCCTTAGCCCAAAAACCATTTAATTCCTCATTTTGCATTCCCTAGCCTTTTAATAAAATTAATTAGACTTGGCCCCTAGGAATTCGCGCTCAATTAGGAAGGTGCTTAAGAAACGAAGTAATCTTTAATTATTCTTACTTTTTGGTGTCTAGGAAAGCGAAAGCTGACCTGGCCAATTAAGGTTTGGTGTCTAGGTTGGTGTTTAGCCTCTTGGCAATGCTTGCACCTACCTGGCCAAGCCGGTTCGAATAATTATTGATTTACCTAGTTTTTGGTAGCCCTTATGGTTAGGAGTAAGGTCTAGTTATTTTATTAGGGAACCCTAGGTTTAGGATTTTTATTTTAATTTTACACCCTTTCTTTTTGTGTGTTTTAATTTTTCGCACTTACTTGCTACGTGTTTCCTTTTGTGGTTTATGCGAACTACGTGGATTAGGGATAATTCTTCTAGACTAGTGAGATCTTTCGAGACTTCTTCATCGTCTAATTCCGAGTCTTTAGATTATTCCGAACCCGTAGTAAACATGGCCATGTCTCTTAGGGACCGTTGCTATCCCACTCGTTCCGCCCAACCTTCGTGTATCACCCTTCCTCCCGTTAATGGTAATAATTTCGAAATTAAAGCTCACCACATCAGTATGTTACCTAAATTTAACGGGAGCGAGGGTGAGGACCCGTATCTCTTTCTCCATGAATTTGAGGAGGTTTGTGCCTTACAAAAGCTCCAACAATTAACCGAGGACTCGATTAGGCTTAGACTCATTAATTTTACGCTTAAAGAAAATGCTAAGAAATGGTTGTATAGCCTACCGGTTAATTCTATTTCCACGTGGGAGGGATTTGTGGTAATTTTTCTTAAAAAATATTTTCCAAACCATAAGACTACAAGAATTACAAACGAGATAAATCAATTTCATCAAAAGGAAAATGAGTCTTTTGGAAATATTTTGATCGCTTCAAAAATCTTTTATCACAATGCCCCCACCACGGAATAGAAAAATGGAGGCTTTGTAAGATCGTTTATGAAGCCTTAGATGGACCAACAACCGCGTTGTTGGAATCTATGTGCCAAGGTAAATTCATGGAGAAAGATGAGGACGAGGGTTGGAAATTTTTCGAAGAATTAGCCGAGAAGACCATGTTGTGGGAGTCTACTAGGGAACCTAACAAGTCTAATGAGTCGTCTAGTTCATCTAAGGGTTTACATTCGATTGGGAGTTCAATTGCAACCGATGCCAAATTAGCCACTCTAACTAGGAGACTCGAAGCCCTAGAAACTAGTAAGGCCCCCTCAAATGTGTCTATGTGCCCTAATTTCAATCAAGGTTTTTCGGACTATCCCGCTTTTGATCAAGTTAATGCGGTGTCTCAACCACCCACTAGGAACGATCCGTTTGCTCCTACTTACAATCCCGGGTGGAGGAATCACCCGAATTTCTCGTGGAACCAAGGGCCAAATTACCAAAATCCACCTTCTTTTCAACCTTCTTTTCAAAATACTCCATCTTTTCAAAGGCCTAATCAAAATTCT
Organism: Saposhnikovia divaricata; assembly: GCA_036435485.1. Classification (NCBI taxonomy): domain Eukaryota; kingdom Viridiplantae; phylum Streptophyta; class Magnoliopsida; order Apiales; family Apiaceae; genus Saposhnikovia; species Saposhnikovia divaricata. The sequence continues at coordinate 192,397,403 of CM071597.1, forward strand.
TTCTCGACTCCAAATCAAGGTCCCTTTCCAAACCCTACTCAAAATCCCGGTCCTTATCCGACTCAACTTTCTTATTCAAATCAAGCACCCGCCCACCCACCCGGCTTTAATGAGTCGGATAAGAGACTTAATTCTTTGGAAAAGACTCTTGATGCGCTTTTGAAATCAACGACTAATTTGGCTCAATCTCAACAGACCTTCATGCAAACCATGACTCAAGATAGGCAAATTTTGAATGCTAGTACTCAAGCCTTATCTAAGTTAGAGGTTCAAGTGAGTCAATTAGCCAACGCCATGTGTGAGCGAGAGAAGAATAAGTTCCCGAGTCAACCAGAGGTAAACCCTAAATTCCCTCTCAACCAAAGACCTCACGAAAATGTTAATGCTATCATCTCTCTTAGGTCGGGAAACCAAGTTAATAATCAAGTAGGTGTCGAGTCTTCCAAGGAAGAAGAAGAAGAAGAAGAGTCAAATGTTGAACCGAACCCTACACTTGATCATTCAAACCTTACTCCAACTTCCGAACCTCTCGAGTCATCTATTCTCACACCTTCACCACTCGAACCTTTATCATCGAAATCCACTCCCGAGTCATCAAATTCTTCTCTTAAATCATCCTCAACACCTAACAAATCTTCGAATATCGTTCCACTTTCCACTTCTCTTCCCGATGTGTCTAACGAACGAGTCTTTAAGCCTAAAGCTCCTTATCCTCAACGACTCATCCCTCCCAAACAGTCACCTCAAGTAGAGAATATTATGGAAGTTTTCAAACAAGTCGAGATTAACATTCCTCTTTTAGATGCCATTCAACAAATTCCTTCGTATGCCAAGTGTCTAAAAGATTTATGTACTCACAAGCGATCCACCCACGTTCCTAAGAAAGCCTTTTTGACATCTCATGTCAGTTCAATTCTTTCAAATCAAATTCCTGTGAAATATAAGGACCCCGGTTGTCCTACTATTTCATGTGTCATAGGCAATACTTTCGTGGATAAAGCTTTACTCGACTTAGGTGCTAGCGTCAATCTCCTTCCATTTTCTGTCTACCAAGCCCTAGGGTTAGGTGAGCTGAAGCAAACGAATATGACCCTTCAATTAGCTGATCGTTCTGTCAAAATGCCTAAGGGAATAATTGAGGATGTGCTAATTAAGGTTGGTGAATTCATCTTTCCGGTTGAATTTGTTGTCCTCGAGACCCAACCCGTCACGAATCCTAAGAACCAAATCCCGATTATTCTAGGACGACCTTTTATTGCTACATCCAATGCCTTGATTAATTGTAGGGATGGTTCGATGAAACTCACCTTTGGTAATATGACAATTAACCTTAACATATTTAATGTCGGAAAAGAACCCAACGAGCTTTACGAGCAACCAATAGCGGTTAATCTTGTTGATGACATTGTTAATTGGTCTAACCTTGCGGATAGTGAGATTGAGTCTCTTCTCAAAGAGGATTTCAAAGTCAACCATGAGCGTAACCGAGAGTATGTTGATTCATTAAGAGATATGACCTCGGAGGAGATGTTGAGGGAGTTGGATGCCATTTGTTCCCCGTGGGAGACCAAACCCGAGGATGCTATTGTTGAACCCATTGTCAAAACTTCCGTTGGTGAACCACCTACATTCGGTGAGTTCTTAGGGGATTTGTTAGAAAATCGTTCCAAGTATGAGACCTCACCCGAGGTTGTTTGTAGTAAGCCCGTTCTTCACACTTCCGTTCTTAAGAGTCTCGTGGGTACACCACCCGCATTTGCCTTAACTCTTTATCATCCCGAATTTGATCAACAGCCGTTAGGGAAAGAGGAACCCTTGTCTCATGTTATTCCTAGTGATTCTAACCCTAACCAGACTTTCATTATCTCTAATTTGCTTAAACAAAATAAAGAAGCCTTAAGTTGGTTTAGGGAGAACATTAGTGACAATTGCTCTTTAGGGTTGAATGATTCAATGTTAATTGAGAAAATCTGTGCTAATAAAAATTTTCACAAATTTCTTGTTATTTTCTCAAAGTTGCACCCTAATTATCCTACCGGCATCGGCTAATTCCGTTTTACTCTTTTGCCTCCCCTCGTGAAATTCAGGTAAGGGGGAGGATTTGTGTGCGTGTGTGTGTTATTTTCTTCGTAATTTTTAGAAATTTTCAGTCTCCGTCATCCCTTATCAGGTATTTCCTCAACTTTCTCATTTACTCATTTCTCTTGCATTTGTATACATTGAGGACAATGCATGATTTAGGTATGGGGGGTTTTTAGTGTAAATATAAAAATCAGATAATCCAAAAAAATTAAAAAATGAAAAAAATCAAAAAGAGTTCTTTTCGTATTCTAGTCTTGTTAATTGATTGCTAGTTGCTTGATGCACCCTTGCATGCTATAATAATCTTATGATCCATTAGCTTTTGTTTGAGAAGTGATTTGCTAAAGTTCTTGTTCACACACTTACACTAGCAAGGTGAAGCTAGTAAACTTATTTGAATTGTGCATGAAATTAGAAGGATATGATTAGGTGTAAGATGATTTGGTCTTCATGCTTTGAGTACAAGTAGGTGCATTAAGGATACCATTTCTTGAGATTGATTATGTTTTACCACACCAAGTGAGTTTTGAGCCTATATGCACATCTTTTGCATTTATATTCGTTTGCTTGAGTGTCCACTTGTCATTTGCATCGCTAGCACTTGTTTGAGTTCCTTCTTGAAATACATGACATTAATTGATGATAAAATGATAAAGGCATTTAGGAATAACCTTTATTTCCAAAAATATCCACACCATGCTTATGTGATCAATTAGTTAACCCTTTGAGCTTAATCTTATTCTTTCGGTGACACACCACATTACTCGCCTAAGACCTTTTTCTTGTTTAGCCTTACGTATTCTTGATCCCATTTTGTCGAAGGCTAGTAGGAACTTGAGGGAGCAATAAGGTGTGTGAAATAGGGTTTACTTTTGTTCATAACTTTTCTGGAAATATTTGTTGTTACCTTGATAGTCGATTTTCAAAGCTAAATCTAATTGAGGATTATTGTTACATTTATCTTAGCTCTCATAAAAAAAATAAAGGAAAAAAAAAGAATAAATATACATGAGAGCATAATTATGTTTTTTGTAATCCTCCTTCATTACGACTATTCAAGGCTTTTTGTTGAAAATAAAAATAAATTGTGTGGGGAGGAAGTTTGGTGTTGTGCATGATATTCATGGTGACTACTAGCTTTTGACACTTCACCTTATTTTGGCCTTTCTTGACATACCTTGTCCCTTGCCCCATTACAACCCTAATAAAGACCTTTTGATTGTCATTATTAATGTATGTTGTGATTTAAGTTGGGATGATACCAAGTGTCAAGCATGCATTTGATTTTGTTGGAATTGAGTGATACATTTACCCTTGTTCTTGAGTGAATATTCTTTTGTGAGTGAAAGGTGAGGTATTGCTTATTTGTTTTTTGCATAAGAGATCTCAAGTTTTGACTCTGAGGTGTGTCCTTGTAGACTTAGCATGGTTACCAATAATTTTTGCACTTGACATGAACTTATAATCACTCTTGCATGGTTCTTTGAGTAGACTATGTGAATCCTTGCACTTTCCACACCAAGACTTTGCAACTTCATTTTGATTCTTAAGTTGATGTATCATGAGAGGACATGTATGTGTGGTTTGCATTGCCATGTGATCTTTTATACAAACTAGATGGATTTTGTGGGTACATTCACTATAGGCCCTCACGAGACCTCACTCGTCCACTAGGGCTGCCTAGGGGTTTAAAGGGCTTGTTGCATATGCCAAATGCAACCGTCACACCTACGAAAGGAGTATAGGACTTTGCATCTAGATTTTCTTTTTGTTTTTACTCGAGGACGAGCAAAAGATAGGTATGGGGGCATTTGATAAGTGCATATTTTTGCATATTTTATTTACCTATTTATTGCTTGAACTCGTGTTTTTATAATTTATTTTGTTGCATTTCAGGTAAATCGTAAATAAATAAAGAAATGACAAATTAAATAAATAAAGTGCAAGGAAGGGAAAAAGGAGGAAGAAAAAGGACCAAAAATGAAAGAAGGAAAAGAATTAGGAGCTTGAAGCAAAAGGAATATTTCAAGACAAGTGGAAGGTGGAGATCATCCCAACACATTAGCAAAGTGTATGGCCAAGATCAACTCTTCAAAGCTTAAGGGGGAAGGAATCAAATAGATGGCTAGGATTTCACCACCACACAACCAAAATGTATGGTGGGGATTTACCCAACACCCCCCTTAACCCTAATTCCTATCCTATAAATACCCCTCACCCCCCTTGTATTTAGTAACTTAGATTTTAGGGTAGTTTTATTTTCTTGTATTTCTTTTCTTAGTTTCAAATCTTGTAAACACTCTTATTATAATTAATGCAATTTTTATTTTCATTATTTCTTGTCTTGCTCTTTCGTTATTGTTGCCTTGTTTCGTTATTTTCGTAAATCCCGTTGCTAACCACTTGGGGTTGAAAGTAACGAAACTTTAATTTCGTGTTCTTATTTTTAAATCGTAGTTTGCCTCGTTAAAAATCCAATTTTAATGGGGGCCATTAATTTCAAAATCATTATTTTTAATTTTTAAATTCAGTAGTTAGCTTTAGTTTACTTGCATTTTAATTTTTCAAAATAATACAAAATACAAAAAAAAAATTAGTCATATTAATTTCCTGCATTTATTTCTGCTCTCACGGTTTTTTTTTTATGATTCGAAGTTTGTTTTATTTCTGCATTAGTAATAAATTCGAAGTAAAATCCCCCGCATCTCGTTTTTAAACACAGCACTTCTTCTTTGTTTTATTTCCCCTCTTTTTCTTCTTATTTTCGTTGTCTTCTTCGGTGTATAAACGCACGAATCTCCCCTCTCTCTCTCTCTCGCTCTCTCTCTCTCTCTCTCTCTCTCTCTCTCTCTCCCTCTCCTTAATCTCTATCCCTCTCCCTCTATTCTCTCTTTTTCTCACCCCCTCTCCCCTTATTTTCATTAATCACGAACCCCCATCTCTTTTTCTTAGATTTCAAATCATCCCCTTCTCAGTTCGTTTTTTCTATTCGCGAGTCTACTGTTCGTCGAGACCGAGTTTTAGTTTTGATTGTTGAATCGTTTTGTTCGATTGTTTGTTGTGTTGATGGCTGATTGTAGTTTAATTTGTGAGGTACTGGTGCTGTTTTGATTGTTCGATTTTGGTTTTCTGAGTTTCTTTGGCCGAGTCGCTATTCTATTGCCCGAGTTTTGAGTCAAGTTTTGGTTTCCGAGCTGTTCTCCTGTTTTACTGAGTTCAGTCCTAGTTTCTCGAGTTACCATGTTTGATATTGCGGAGTTGAGTTATGTTGTTATGAATGGTGTTAAATTCGAATCTCAGTCCAGATTGTATTTTACTGAGTTACTGAGTTTTTCTGCGTTTCTTGTTGTGAGCACGAGCTTGTTGTTTTCGTCGAAGTACTAAGTTATTTCGCTGTTTTGTGGTTAAGTTTTGCTGATGTAATCGTTAGAATAATTGAGCTTTGTGATTCTTGTGAAATTTACTGGTTTGTTTGTAGCTATGGGTTCTTGCCATGGAGCGAGTCTGTTGTTTGTTCGAGTCTTTTTTTAAGTTTATTCCGTTTCCTGTGCTGTTTGCAATTATTTGAGCATTTCGATTGTGTTGAGTTGGTTTAAATTCTGAGTTCGATTCTGTTATGCTAAGCTTGCTGAGCTTTTCTGTGCGACTTTGAGTCGTCTGTTTTGCAATTGAATAATTAGTACTGAGTTGATTTGTTGACACGGTTGAGTCACTGTGAGTTAGTCTAATGCTGCTGTTTTTTTTCTTATTTTTTTTCTTAATTATTAAGTTGTCGATTTTTCTTTAAAAATTTTGTAAATAAAATTTAAGAATTTAGTTTTTGTTCTTTTAATTAGTTAGTTTAAAAACTAGAAATAATTTTAATGTTTTTATTTGGTTTAGATTAAAATTTGCTTTACTTTTTCTTTTCTTTTAGAATATAAAAATAAAATTTCCAAAAATCCAATCGTTCTAATTTGATTAAATTAAAAATTAAGGAATGCGAAAATATTAGTCTCCGAGGAACGAATCATAAATTTTACAACGAAGCGAATTGTGCGCTTGCGATTCAAATTTAATTATTTTTAGCACAACAGCTTGACATTTCCTCGCTGAATCACAAAGTGGTGAGGGCGGTGATGACCGCTTCACGGTTCACCGTTCCACCAAAGTAGTGTTTTAACCTCTGTTCGTTAACCTTAAAAGATTGATCAGGTGACTTTTCATAAACCTAAACCACGCCATACGGGAACACTATCTTCACTACAAATGGTCCCGACCATCTTGACTTGAGCTTCCCTGGAAAGAGTTTAAGACGAGAATTGAACAACAGAACTGATTCACCTGGTACAAAGGTCTTGTGCACCAACCTTCTGTCATGCCACCTCTTGACCTTCTCCTTGTACATTTTGGTATTCTCGTAAGTTTGTGCACGGAACTCCTCAAGTTCATTAAGTTGAAGTAGACGTTTTTCACCCGCAGCTTTCATGTCGAAGTTCAATTTCTGTAAGGCCCAAAATGCCTTATGCTCTAGCTCGGCAGGCAAATGGCACGCCTTACCATACAACAACTGAAAGGGAGACATTCCCAAGGATGTCTTGTACGCGGTTCTATAGGCCCATACGGCCTCATCCAGCTTCAATGACCAATCCTTCCTCGATGGATTCACCATTTTCTCTAAAATTCGCTTGATTTCTCTGTTCGAGACCTCTGCATGCCCATTGGTTTGGGGGTGATAAGCGGTAGCGACATGATGTGTCACATTATATTTCGCCATTAACGCTGTAAATTGACGATTGCAAAAGTGTGTCCCCTCATCACTGATTATAGCTCGCGGAGTCCCAAAACGCGTGAATATGTTCTTATGCAAAAAGTTTAGTACCACTTTAGCATCGTTGGTCGGTAGAGCCTTCACCTCGACCCATTTAGAAACATAATCCACGGCTAGCAAGATATACAGATTATTACAAGACGAGACAAACGGTCCCATGAACTCTATACCCCACACGTCGAAAATCTCCACTTCAAGAAGCATATTAAGAGGCATTTCATTCCTCTTAGAGATGTTCCCCACACGTTGACAACGATCACATCTCAATACGAACTGATAAGCGTCCTTGAATAACGTAGGCCAAAAGAACCCTGTCTGAAGTACTCGAGCTGCGGTTTTCTCACCTCCATAATGACCACCATAAGTTGTGGAGTGACAATCTCTCAGAACCCCCTCCGTCTCACTATAGGGAATGCATCTCCTGATCATTCGGTCTGCCCCCTAACGAAACAAGAAAGGTTCGTCCCAATGGTACCATTTCACATCATGGAGAAATTTCTTCTTTTGAGCATAAGTGAATTCTGATGGAATGACGTTGCTCACTAGATAATTTACGTAATCAGCAAACCATGGCACTTCCCCTTGCACCACAAACAGCTGCTCATCTGGAAAAGACTCATTAATGAGAGATTTATCCTTAGCATCCTTACTGTGATTCTCTAGACGTGATAGATGATCCGCCACTTGATTTTCCGTGCCTTTCCTGTCCTTGATTTCCACATCAACTCTTGCAACAATAGAACCCAACGGATCAGCCGAGGCTTTGCATCCTTCTTCGAAATCAGATATTTAATGGCTGCATGATCCGTGTAAACTACCACCTTTGTGACAAGCAAATAGGACCTAAATTTTTCGAATCCGTAGACAACTGCCAAAAATTCCTTCTCAATAGTGGTGTAATTCAGCTGCGCCTCATTCAGGGTTTTACTAGCATAGTAAACCACATGAAATATGTTCATCTTTCTTTGCCCCAACACAGCTCCCACTGCAAAATCACTTGCATCACACATAAGCTCGAATGGCTCTTCCCAATTAGGAGCCGTAATAATTGGAGCTGTTGTCAACTTCTTTTTAACAGCTCAAAGGCGGCCAAACACTCTTCGTCAAATTTGAAAGGGATGTCCTTCTCTAGTAGACTGCACAATGGTTTAGAAATTTTGGAGAAATCTTTTATGAATCGCCGATAGAATCCTGCATGCCCAAGAAAGCTGCGAATTCCTCTAACTGGGATTGGAGGAGGAAGATTTTCAATTGTCTCCAATTTGGCCCTATCCACTTCAAGTCCCCGTTCAGATACCTTGTGCCCGAGAATAATCCCTTCTTATACCATGAAATGGCATTTTTCCCAATTGAGAACCAGATTAGTCTCAACGCACCTTTTCAGCACTAGACTCAAATTTGATAGAGCCTCATCATAAGAAGTACCAAAAATTGAGAAATCGTCCATGAATACCTCCACATTGGTTCCAATCATGTCAGAGAATATGGCCATCATACATCTCTAAAAAGTGGCCGGTGCACCATAAAGACCGAAAGAAACTCGTCGGAAAGCAAAAGTGCCAAAAGGGCAGGTAAATGTGGTCTTCTCCTGATCCTCAGGAGCGATACAAATCTGATTGTAACCTAAATACCCATCAAGAAGGTAATAATATTCATGACCCGCCAATCTATCCAACATCTGATCGATGAATGGAAGAGGAAAGTGATCTTTCCTAGTAGCCTTGTTTAGCTTCCGATAGTCCATGCAGACTCTCCACCCTGTGACTGTCCGAGCAGGGATAAGTTCATTCTTTTCATTTGCCACTACTGTCATACCTCCTTTCTTCGGTACACATTGCACCGGACTCGCCCAAGAACTGTCTGAGATAGGGTAGATAATCCCTGCATCCAACCATTTAAGAATTTCCTTCTTCACCACTTCTTTCATGATGGGATTGAGTCTTCTTTGTTGCTCTACAAATGGTTTGCTGCCTTCTTCAAGAAGAATTTTATGCATGCAGAAAGAAGAACTGATTCCCTTAATATCTGCGATGGTCCATCCCATTGCAGATTTGAACTCCCTCAGAATCCGCAACAGTTTCTCCTCTTCACTACCTGACAGATTAGCAGCAATAATAACTGGCAACGTAGACAAAGCACCTAAATAAGCATACCTCAAGTGGTCTATCAGTGGTTTGAGATCGAGAGAAGGAGCTTCTTCAATGGATGGCTTGAGGCACACTTGTGACTTTTTAGAGCTTCTAAACCCAGAGACTCAATTGGTGCCTCCATCCTCCTCTTCCACGAAGCTGAATTCAACATCAGAATTTGCTCTGCTTCTTCCCCATTTTCCTCGTCAAAATCCCCATTCAAAACCCGTTGCAAGGGGTCGGAAATTAGCAGATGCCCTGTTTCTCTTTTTATAGACGTTTCAACCATGTTAACTTGGAAGCACTCTTCTTCTTCTGTTGGAAATTTCATTGCCTTGAACACGTTAAAAGTAACATTGTACTCATTCACTCGCATAGTAAGCTCTCCTTTCTGAACATCGATCAGTGTTCGGCCCGTGGCTAGAAAGGGCCTTCCCAAGATTATTGGAATTTTCTTATCTTCCTCGAAGTCCAAGATGACAAAATCAGCCGGAAAGATAAGTTTGTGCACCTTTACCAAGACATCTTCGACTATGCCCCTCGGGTAAGTGATCGAACGATCTGCTAGCTGTAAAGAGATGTTGGTCGGTCTCGGCTCCGGAAGACCAAGTTGAACAAAAATAGATAGAGGCATCAAATTTATGCTTGCTCCCAAGTCACATAAGCATTTGTCGAATGATAGATTACCAATAGTACATGGTACAGTGAAGCTTCCAGGGTCCTTCAGTTTCGGAGGCAATTTCTGTTGCAGAACAGCACTGCATTCCTCCGTCAAAGCAACGGTTTCATACTCCTCCAATTTCAACTCCCTCGATAGAATACCCTTCATGAAATTAGCATAACTCGGCATCTGCTCCAGAGCTTCTGCAAAAGGTATGTTAATATGCAGCTTTTTAAGTACCTCAAGAAATTTACCGAATTGCTTGTCCAGCCTCTGTTTCTGCAATCTCTGAGCATATGGTGGAGGTGGGAAGACCTGATTCTTCACATCCTTTGTCTCAGGGCTGATTTTTTAGGAGTCAGTACGCTTTCCTCTTCTCCATTGCTTGAATCTGAATTTTTATCCTTGTCAACTGAACCTCCTAAATCCTCTTTCTCTTCTTCCTTTTCTGGCAGATTTTTTTCTTCTTTCTCAAGTGTAGTGCTTTCCGTGACCTTACCGGACCGTAGAGTTATGGCTTTAATCTGCTCCTTGTTGTCTTTCAGCCCTGGGTTTGCTTCCGTATCACTGGGAAGAGTTCCCTGTGGTCTGCTCAACAAAGCATTTGCAAGTTGCCCCATCTGATTTTCTAAAGTCTTGATAGAAATGGCCTTGCTCTTGCACATCAATCTCAATTCTTCTAGTTCTGATTTTTCATTAGAAGTTGCCGCTGAAATCCCGGTGGTTGAAATTGCCTCTGGGCATACTGCTGTTGAAACTGTTGCCCTTGCTGCTGTTGAAACCCAGAAGGATTAAATGGCCTAACACCCAACTGCCGATTCTGAGACTGTTGATACAACTGATTTGACTGTTGTAAACCACCTTGATTGTTGTTCCAGCTTAAATTTGGATGGTTCCGGTTGCTTGGATTGTAAGTGTTAGGAGCTGGCTGTTGCTGTCTTTGGAAATTGCTCACAAATTGAACCGACTCATTAGAAATTGCACATTGGTTGGTCTTATATGCGCCCGCACAAAGTTCACAGACACTTGCAATTTGACGCACCCCTTGGTTCGCCAAAGAGTCTACCTTCAAGTTCAGTGCTTCTAGCTGAGCAGCCAAAGAAGTGGCCTTATCGACATTCAGAATTCCTTCCACCTTTTGCTGTGGCATTCTCTGAGTAGGATTCTGATACTCATTCGCTGCCATCATCTCAATCAGTTCATAAGCGGCCTCATAGCTCTTAGCCCACAGAGCTCCGCCAGAAGCTGCGTCCACATTCGATCTAGATTACCATCCAAGCCCATTATAGAAACAATTAATTACCATCCAGTCAGGCATACCATGATGAGGACATTTTCTCAGCATCTCCTTGTACCTCTCCCAAGCTTCACACAAAGATTCACCGGAATGCTGAGAGAATTGAGTTAGAGCATTCCTGATTGCTGCAGTTTTAGCCATGGGAAAGAACTTGGTGAGAAACTTTTGAGCAAGATCAGCCCAAGTAGTGATAGAGCCTGCTGGTAGAGAGTGCAGCCAACCCTTGGCTTTGTCCCTGAGAGAAAATAGGAAGAGCCTCAACTTAATAGCATCCTCCGACACATTGTTAAATATGAAGGTGTCGCAAATCTCAATGAAATTCCTGATGTGCATGTTGGGATCTTCAGTTGGAGCTCCCCCAAACTGCACTGAGTTCTGTATCATTTGAATAGTGCCCGGTTTGATCTCGAAAGTATTGGCTGCAATGGCTGGCCTGATGATGCTCGACTGAATATCATCAATTTTTGGCTGAGAGTAGTCCATTAAAGCCTTTGGTACTGTTGGTGGTGCTGGTGCGTCTCCCATACTTAAAGCTTCTGCTTGCTCTTTTGCTTGTTTAGCTTTCGAACGTGTTAGCATAAACTGATCAAGTACCTGAAACACACAATCAAGACACTCAAATAGATGAGAAAGATTATCCAAGTCAATAAAACTTAACTACCACTGATGTCAAACACATAAACTAAAATAACACCGAAGTCCCCGGCAGCAGCGCCAAAAACTTGTTCACAATTTTCTACGCAAGTATACGCAGTCAAAAGTAATACGGATAAATAGGGATCGTTCCCACGAAGACTCGGTGAAATACGTAAATGTGTCTATTCAACAATGTATGGATAAATTATAATAGCTTGGTGAAGTAACAAATTTGGGTTGTTTTCTGGATTATTACTACTAAAAACTTACTAAGGTGATTTTACTTATACGAGAAAAACACAGGGTTCCAACTTAATGAGTTGTTTCATCTAGATTAACCGTCAAGACTCAATGCACTGTGATTATTAAGGTAGCTAGTGGGAACACGAAGGAAGTACGAGCTATCTTTCAATAAACTCACACCAATCCATAAAATCTTCCACAATTAAGATAGAAGTTTTACGGGCATCATTTACGTCTAAATCACTATATGTCTATGAGATTCGGTGACATAATCAATTTAATCACAAGTTCCACTATCAACTACATAGGGAAGTAATGTTCTTTCGAATCTATACTACCGATATGCGGAGATACCGTCATAAGCCTATGCTAACATGGTAAGCCCTAATCTCTAAATCCACTTTCGCATTCAATAGAGACTGACAAAATAGATGTTAGCTACGCATCTATATAAATTAACACAACCACATCAGGCAAACCTTATTTTTAATCACAAGCATATATTATCAAGACTATCAATTACTAGAATTTACAAATCTCTCCATTAGAACCCCATGAAAGTGTTTAGTTCATGATTAAACTTAGCACCATCATGGGTTCAGTTGATAACATAATTAAAACAAAGAACTGAAAATAATTAATGATTGAAAATAGAGTACTTGATAATAATTAATAATTCAATAGATAACAAAGTAATAAGTTTAGAAGATTCAGGAAACAATATAAAAAACCCCTAGATCTTGAACTTGAGTGTGATTCTTCCTTGCCGTCACCTTAGAAGTTGTTTCCCCTCTTGTTCTTGACCTTCTACTGTGTTCTACAGACTCCTTATATGTTACATGACCTCCAAATCGTTTTTATAAGGTCTAAAATAAAGCCCAACTACAACAACTAGCCCAGGAGAGAAGCTGAATTTCGGGCAGAAAAATTACTTCGTGCGCGGCCGCCCCATGCCTGGCACGGGCGCCTCAAGAACCGAGAAGTCGCTCCGTGCCTGGCGCGTGCGCCCCGGCTCCAAGATTTCTAGAATTTTGCTTCCTTAGCTTATTTTCTGCATTTCTTGAACCTTCTATGCAGCCTCTTGCCACTTAAGCTCTCTAGCACCTTTGTGCCATCAAATGCCAAACGTCAAGCCAACTCCTCGCAAGTCACCAACCCGACTATACGAATCGAATTCCGCCAAGCATCGTCCATACATGCAACACTATGCCACCTGCAAAAACAACACAAAAACATCAAATGACACTAAAAACTCAAGAACCCCCAACAATTCAAGTCCTTTAGGAGCCTCAAAAGTGGATATAAAATCCACTTAACAGGGTGGCTAAATGATGCTAAAAATCTAGTCACTATTGTCATGATTTAGCTATGATTTAATATATCACTCAGCTGATAGCCATATATATGTTAAAACTTCTTAAGTGAAAGTATTTAGCTTATATGACCATTCCAGATTACTTGTCTTTGATAAGATCATCTCTGCACTTGATCTTAGTTTCCTTGTGCCTGAATGGTGTCTTGCAGCCTTGCTAAGTGGAATGTGCCTTGGATTTGAGCATGCCTGGTCATGGCTCTCCATTGCATACATGCACTGTTTGTTCTCTTTGTCTTGAATTGATTACATATTGCATTTTTTTTTTGCGATTATTTTTTTAAGAACATTACTAACAGTATATTTGTTTAGAGAGCAATGATGAGCCAAGCTTGAGCTCTGCCCTTCCCCCTCCCAGAATTCATCACATTTTGTTTTAGTCCTTTGTTCTTATAACTGTGTAAAAATGTTGATGCACTAACTTGAGTTGATGTATGCAAGAAATAAAAGCAAAAGCTTCCAATCACTTGGTCACATTTTCAAGAAGTCTCAAAGTTTTTCAACTTCAATAGATTATATAGTTGTGGATTACTTTCTGCATTTCTTTTGCATACTCAGCTTATATTTTTAAATCATTGTATAACTCGGTTTACATTTTTTTTATACAGTTTGTATATGTAGAAATACCTGAATCATTACCTTGATATAAGCTGCTAAGGAATTTTAGAAATATAATCCTGGACATGCACTAATGTTTTTCTGCAGGTTTTATTATTCAAATTTTTCATAATTCGAAATATCTCCTTGGCCTGAAATTTTGAACAAGTATAAAATCTGAAAAAGAAATTCTTTGAAATATCTTCTAACTTATTAAACTTTTGCAGAAAATCTCAAAAGGAAAGAGTTGGAATGGACTAAAAATGAAAAACTCGAATTTTGCTAAAATTCGAATCTCTTAAACTCAAACTCTTTTAAATTCAATAATGCAATAAAATTGTCATATGCACATTAAAAATCTTTCTAACAATTTAATTATTGCATATTAAATTGATCATTAACGATCAATATGGAATCTTTGAAGGCCATGTCTTTCTTTCAAAATGCAAGGGAATACAAGATGGACTTAACAAGATTATATTCATTTTTCTTGTAAATAAGGGGAGATTAATTTATATTTACAAACTAGTCCTATTTGATTGTAATTAATTCAAACCAGTCCAAATTTGTGAAGATTTATGGACGTTTGACTGGTTTCGGAGTAATAAGGAGATTGGTGGTGCTTCTTTGTAATAAGTAGGACTTTATCACCTAAATCCCTGATCCCTTGTTCCCTCCCTCAATATTAATTTTACTTTTTGGCATTATGTCAAAAAGGGGAAGAGAATATTCTACGGGAATATAAAATGAAAATTATTGTGTGTTGCTACTAACCTTGTTTTTGCAGACAAAAATTTAAGAGGAAAAGAATATTTTGTGATAAGTACCGACACTTATCACATGGGGTAAAATTCTAAACTTACACCTTTATGTGCTTACGTGATTCTATGTGTTTATGTGTGTGATTGTATGCTTGTATGATGGGATGCATATACTTAGGGGAAGTGACCCCAAACTTTTATTTTGTATCATGAATACACTTAGGGGAAGTAGATCACACACACGGATTTAATTTTCACAAGTAGTTTTGACAAATACCAAAAAGGGGAAGATTGACAGAGTCACTACTTTCGCTCTTTAGGTTTTGGAATTTGTCAAAATAAAAGTGAAATTAAATTAGATTTAGGATTACACTTAGAATCCTCCCCAGGGGACGACATAATTCGGGATTCAAGTCAAAATGGTCAAACCGAGCCAAAAATGTTTTCCGACATATTTTCGACATCCACTTAGGATGAGAATATCATGATATTTGTATCTTATATTCTAAGCTATTTATGTCAAAAGAAAATAGGCATTCGGCTAAAGGCACAAAAATCAAGAATTTCCTAACACTGCTTTTACGAGTCAAACTGTTCGATTTATTTAAAAGCATGTTATTATTAAATGTTTTATTCTAAAATATTCTTGATATATTTATTTAATATTTATATTCAATTTGCCTTCCCAAAAGCCGTGCCAAAAGACCCAAAACAGATTTTATTCCGAAAAATCCTTAAATCCTTATTTATCCGGATAAAATCATTTTTAATTAGAACTTAAATATTCCTTGGAACTCATAGTCATTATTTCATAAGGAATATTTTGTTTGAATACTTATCAAGTCAAAACTTTTGTCTAAGTTGTCGGTAAAGACAAATGAATTTTTCGGTCGCTCCAGAAGGCCATTTTAACATTCGAAAAATTCGTAAAAATACTTCCACTCATCTTTTTGACTTGAAACTTTGAATTTGTCCTTAGTTTCCCCATAGGACATTGTAGAACAAATTTCGTAAATTCTGGATGACTTTTTTCCGGGACCCCTTAATCGATACGAATTGATTTATCGGTCGCTTAAAAGTCATAGTTATTCAACTCATTTCAAAGTAAATTTTGACCATAATCCTCTGGGCACATTGCTAGGGGATTCCCAAAATTTCATAATTTTTGAATGATTTTTCGATTTATTGCGATTAAACCCATTTCGTCTCGTCGGTACGCGCATTTTACGTTTTTATTGATTCATTAATTAATAAAAACGTGTGGGCACTCTTTCCTAGGCATTTTTGAATTGTTATACAGCTTATATGATGTCATGGATGACATCCCTCCCACTTGCCTTTATGACATATGTTTTACCATTTTAAATAAAGCTAAAAGCCTTATTTTTTGGCTATAAATAGCCCCTTACTCCCCCCCCCCCCCACTTCTTTTCCCAAGCTTTGAGAGCCAAACACATGCTGAAGAAATACTCCTATAAACACTCTCTCTACTGGCCAAAAGTTGCAAAAACGTTTCTTGGTGTTAAGCCATTTTTACATCTTGATTTTACATCATTTTGGCTTGTTTTCTTCACACATTCTTGCTCTCATAAACACACCTTTGGTCACCAATCTTTTTGTGGTCTTTCCACCTTGTTTTAACAGATTATAAGTGACCTTTTGAGCCTCCAAAAGTCCGGCCATAAAGCCATATTCCGGCCATTTTCCGGTGACTTCTCTGGCGACTCTTTTTGTGTATTTTTAGCTTCGTAACTAGCTTTTTCTCTTGTTTTCTCTCTAGATCTTAAGGGTTACAAGTTGGTTTTCATATTTCCTCACTCTCCTATATATAAGTCAAGTATATATAGTTGTAGTGGTGGTGGGTGACTTGAATATTTATTGTTTATTGCTTGTTTGGTTTAGATATACACTTATAAACACTAATATTCAACATTCTTGCATTTTATCACTAATATACACTTGTTCTTGAAGTATATTCGTGTAGTGTATATTTGACATCTTGTAAGGTGTGTTCTTGAGGTTGAAAGTTGAGATCTACCTCATTTAAGTCCTTTAATCCAAGTTGAGTATTTGGATTAAAAAGGCTAGTTAACTATCTTTTGATTTAGAACAAAAAGCTCTCATCTTGTTTTTACCTTAAGTGGTTTAAACTTGATATTTAAAAATCAAAAGATAAGTTTGGTTGTTAGTCTTGTGTAACCAAGTCCTTTGTTCATCTTGTGTTTTATTTTTAAAAACAAGGACATAACAAATCAAGACTATACAAGCTAGCTCTTTAAAATAAGTTTGTAGTTTATTCTTGGCCTTTCCCTTTCTTGTTATATTCGGCCATATACTACCACTAGTAGTCTTATTGTTCAAGTTGGTTACTCAAGTTGGTTACTTACTTATCTTATCTTTATATCTTGAACAAGGATTTAACAACAAGACTACTTGCACTTGTTTTAGGACTTTGAAAAATCCGGCCATACCATCTTCTATACCATTCGGCCGAAGTACTTTTTAAGTACTAGACTTTTGTTGCTTCTTGCACTACTTGCTCTTTAGTTTAATATTCTTGCTTGTGCGGTGTTTGTAATATTTTAACGCATAATAGCGGCCCTCGTTTTATCCTATAGATAAGCGAGCTACTTTTCTGTACGTGTGCGTTTGTGTGCTTGTGTGTGGTGTGCGATTGTGTAAGTGTGTGTACCGCTTGTGTGACAAGTCCATTCGTGTGATTTATCCCTTGCCGTTATATATTAACTTAACGCGTAATAGCGTCCCCGTGACTAGTACCTTAACATACTAGCTTGCACGGATTTATATCTTTTAATATAAATTGTTTGGTTGTTTGTTGGACTTGTATTCTAACCTTTGTAGTGAGGTGCAGTGAAGTGAGGTGACTCTTGTTCTAAGACCCAAGTCTTAGACGTACTAACGGGGAGTTAGTAGCCTTTGCACTATGAGGAAAAGAGAAGATCCAAGACCTAAGACCTAAGATCCAAGACCGGCAAAGTTGTGGAAATACAAAGTCTTCTATGGGTTACTACAAAGTCTTTTGAGGAGGTGACGGGAAGTTACGCTCCAAGACAAGTTTTGTAGTTTGTATTTAGCTATTTAATTTGAGGAGGATACGTGTGTGTATCGCTCCAAGATAATTAGATAGTGGTTTAAGGAGTTGTAAAGGCTTCTTCGCCTACTATAAAGGAGTTTCTTTGTAGTAGTGAAAAGCTAGAGTCCGGGGAGGAGCTCGGGGACTGGAGTAGGGGTGTTCGAATCCATTAGGAGTTGCGGGCATCGCGAACCAGGATAAAATCGACCGTGTGTTACTCTCTTTTCTTTCGCTCTTTACTTTCCGCATTTTACTTACTTGCTTACAAGTAACTAAGTTTAAAAAGGCGAAAGAATTTTCAAAAAAGCCAAGCTCTAAATTTTTAAAAGGTGATAAGCTATTCAACCCCCCTTTCTAGCTTATCTAACCCATATACGGGTCCTATCATGTTGTTTGCTGATTTGTTCATGTCCGAGTTACTATGCTGATTTGCAACGTTTATTTTGATTTACTGGTTACTTAGTTCTTTTGTGAGTCTAGGTGGGTTATTTTGGTTACTTAGTTCTCCTGTGAGTCTTGATGGATTAATTAGTTTGTTTTTGTAGCTTGTTAAATCGATTTTTTTTGTTTGATTCGAATAGTATAAGTTGTGAATTAACTTTGGTAATGGTTACTCTTTTTGCCCAGTATAATTATCAAGTTTGTTTTGTGTTTGTTTTCTTGTTTTTAAATGTAAACAAGTATTGAGGGTTTATTATCGCTATTATATGCCTTAAATGTGTTTGACTGATGTTTAGGTATTAATTTACGTTTTTAATTTGTGTAATTGGATTATATTACTTCTGTAATTACTTTTGTTTATTACTTTTAATCTTTCCTAAATAGCTTTTTAATAAATACATATTTTGTGTTTATCAGTTTAATTGTCATTGACTTTGTAGATTTTAAAAGTTTTTAAATTTGAATTTTCTTGTAATAATTGATTTCTTTTAACAGGTTCAATGCTAATTATGCCGATGGCTATTTTGTACCATTTATGGATGGCCAGAAATGTAGGCGTATATTTTGGCCTTGTAGATGCAATCAAGTGCCATTTTGTTGGCTTGTCTATTTCGTTTAAATCATATTTTCTATATATGATTTATTTTAGTGTCTAACCTAAGTTTTTTTGGTTAGACTTTATTTTATTTTATTTTCTTTTCTTATAAAATTTTTACACACACATTTTAAATAATAATTTATTAATATACTTTCTTTTAATATTTTTATGACATATATAATCTTTTTATATATTGACTTACATTCTATTTGTTTCGTTTGTTTTTTTAAGGATTTTCTCTTATATGACATTAAAGTCTTATTCTAAATGTCTGTAAATGTCTGGAGATGTCGGTGTTCAAGACAATTTAGCGGCAAAAATTGAGGACAAATATTTAGAACAGTTTAATAGCAACAAAAAAGTCTCAAACATACTTAATTTTAACTTTCAAAGGAAGTAATGGTGGAGTCAAAGTGTAGAGTGAAAGAGAAGGCAAGTCTGCGGCTACAACTGATGGCAATGGAGACTCACAAATGCTAAAAGAAGTTCTAGTTTATTTAGTAGTCACTTTGTATAACGATGTTTTCTTGTATTTTGAGGGCACTCTTTTTCCCCTTGAGTTTTTTTCGCATAGGATTTTTGCTCTTGTGGGGTTTTAACCAGACCCTTCTTTGTGGGGTTTATCTTTTCAGACTTGAAGGTTTTATTGTCTAAATGTCTGGGGGTGACATTCCCTTCGGTTATATGATAAACTTTCTGGAATGAAAGAAACTCATTTTCCCCGAACATTGTATTTTGGTACAATTTATTAACGTGAAGTTTCTTTTGACAAAAAAAAGAAGAAGAAAATATCCTTGTTTGACTTGAGGAAAGAATATTAGAAAATACCTTGTTTCGTTAAACTTGTCTTGATTTGAATTTTTTTTCCTAATTTCATCTACATATTTCTCCTTGCATAAAAAAATTGAGTAATTTGACAAATTTGAATGATGATTAAAATTTTTGAATGGTTATTAATTTAAATTCTCAATGAACAATACTGTTTGGAAAAAAATATATTAAAATAGTTTCTTAATCGTTAGGCTTCAATTTTCCATCTTAGCGCCTAAGATCAATTTCAATGATTTAGCAGAATTAAAATTAATTTCAATGAACCGTCTCTTAAAATTTTGAATATGGTTTAGGAGGCCGTTGGAGCTTAGTTTATCATTTTTCTCAATTCTTAATTTTAAGAACCCATTTAGAAACTTGTTGGAGTTGCTCTAAAATTATAATTACCATGACCTGTAACTAGTAATATTGAATTGCATTAAGAAACTATGATGATAAAAGATAATCGATCCCTCAGAGGATACTTATATATAAATCTATGAAAATTAATTTGGCAATTTTATGGATAACATGAAAGTTGAATATTTTAATATGATCTTTTAGGTACAAGAGTGCAAAAATACACAATGAATTTTAGTATTCTGTTTTTATACACTTTAAATGCAAAGAATGAAATAAAAATGTCCATAATTTGAGAAAAATGGTTTTGAGAGATACAGATACTCCAGGTGATAAGAATTTTCAATCAGAAAATTTAATGACTTTTTTGTACTAATAAACCTCACTCCTTACATTTATGGAAATAATTTTAAGTTTGTATTATTGAATTTCCAGCACTACCACTGCCATTGTTCTTGACTGCAACTGTAGGTTTCTGAGATTGATTAAAATTTGACTTAAAGTTTCTCTTGTTATCAGCAATGAAAGCCAGAGATTCAGTTTGTGTAGACAACTGAGACAAATCTTGATGTCTTTCCTCTTGATAAAAAACTCTAAAAGCATTTGACAAACTGGGAAGTGGCTGTTGCATCAAGATATTCCCTCTTACAGTAGCAAATTTATCACTAAGTTTCATCTTGAACTGCAACAATCGATGATCTTGTTGCATCTGTATAACCTTCCGAGTCACATTACATGTGCACTTGTTACATGTACAACAAGGCATAGGACTAATATCACTCAAAGCATTCCAGATTGATTTGATTTCAGTGAAAAAATTAGACACACTTTTAGAACCTTGATTCAACTCAGACAATTGCTGTTCTAGAGAATAAATTTGTGTCATAGAAGCATAACCAAACCTATCCTCTAAATCAAGCCAAATCTCACGAACAGTCTTAAAGAACATCACATCTTAGAAATTGAATCATCCAAATTACACAATAACCAGGAACAAACAAGGTCATTACACCTTTCCCAAGCTTTGAGATCAACTGATCCAACAACAGGTTTGACAACCATTCCATCAACAAAACCAAGCTTATTTTGGCTGAAAGACTTAGCATAATTGATCATTTCCAATTACTGTATCCTGAACCATTAAAATTGACTGAAACAAGCTGTGTTGTGTTTGCATCAGATGGATGAATGTAAAAAACATTAGAAGAATATAGATTCGTTTGAGTAAGTGACCTATTCCACGCATTTGTTTGAATATTTCCACTATTAGATGCCATAGTATCGATCAAACAAGAATATTCAGAAAGAACAATCAAGAAAATCGATCAAGAAAAGAGATTTCACAGATAGATTGCAAAATCAAGAAGAGAGATCTCAGAGAGATACTTGCAGAGAGATTCTTGCAGAAAGAACGAAACAAAAAACTCTACAGAAACAAATACTACAATGATCTAACAACACAATCGCAAATCTCAGAAATTTATCAACGATCAAGCAAGAAACAATGGAGAATAGATCTAATTACAAAAGAACAAATACACCTGTAATGCGGAAGCAATGATCGAATCGAACGCCATCTACGCTCTGATACCATGTTAAAGCGAGCTTTGTAACATAATATTGAAACTAAAGAATGAACATTATGAACGAATAAGAAGAAGAAGATTAACTTCATAATGTTCATTCTTTAGTTTCAATATTATGTTACAAAGCTCGCTTTAACATGTATCATGATTTGTGTTGTGTTTACTTACCTGAAAGTGGCTATAGTTCAGTTTTGTAATAATATATACTTTTATATTTTGTATATTTCAAAAATGTGCATAAAATATAATACACATTAGTTCACTTTTTATATTTTACTAGCCTATAACCCGTGCGATGCACGGTTGCTTGTAAACTAACCAATTATATATAAATCTCATGAATATAAATATTATTCTAATTATGTATTTTAATTATTACTTTAAAATATTTATGTATATATAAAAATATTACATAAAAGTAGTTTTTTAACTTTTATTTAGTAGAAAGAGTAAAATTTATCTAATCATGTAGATCTTTTTTCGATTTTTATACAAAATTTTCTATATTGTAAGTGTTTTCCAGATTTATGTAATTTTTAACTATATAACTTATAACTCGTGTGATGCACGGATGATTTTTTTAATATTTTTTTATCTTATTACCCATATTTTCATATATATTTTTTTAATTAGTAGGAAAAAAATTATTTATGATAATAAAATATCATAATACAATTTTGATAGCATTTTAAATGATAGTGTTTTAATTTTTAACTACAATATGTTATTGACGGAAATTTTTGGGAGTAATTTATAAGATAATATAAATGTATAATAATATTTTATTAAAAAAGTTAATAATTTTTTTGATTATAATATGATATTGACGGGAATAGAAACTTAAACTCTTAAGAATAGTTTATAAAAATATATATGTTTAATGAAAATATGTTATTGGTGGGATTTGAACTTAACCAATGAGAATATTATAAATATTAAAAAAAGAATATTCTTTTAGTATTAGATCAAGCAATTCTCACTAATCTGTCTCAAAATCCAACGGTTGCTATTGAGTATACCAAAAAAATATTAATAGTATTTAAAAATTAATAAATTTATAAATATTAAGAAAAAATTGTAAATTAATGTAATTATAAATATTAAAAAATCCTTTAGTACAATGATAATTAGATTTTGTATAGTTGGATCGTAAGCAAAAAGTAATCCAAAACAACGGTGAATTAATTACTAAAGAGCATGATAATAGATCACAGGAAAATAAATATTTTGAATGAGTATATAGAAAGAAGATAACATTCGACAAAACTTGATGCTAGTTGCTGAGCTCGTGTCAGTGATGAGTGATGGTGTTTTGTTTGAGACCATAAGTTGCGCAAGGGTTTCGTGTTTTGTTGAAGTGGTGACATGAGCTGTGTGAATGTCTTTGTAGTTGTGTTTAATTCTGTCATACGTTTTTTTGTTTTTTTTAAAGTTTTGGAAGGTACTTAACCAAAGAGAATATTTTAAATATTAGAAGAGGAATATTCTTTTAGTATTAGATCCAACGGTTTTTACTAATTTGTCTTAAAATCCAACGGTTGCTAATGAATGTACCAAAAAAATGTACCAAAAAAAGTGTACCAAACCGATAACCAAATATACCATATTTCGTTTATAATAGTATAGTATAGATTAGACATGTGCACGAGATATTTGCTAATTACTTAAAAGAAACAAGCACCAATTAGTTCCAGTTGGTTTCAAGAGCATACTTAATTTTGATTAGGTTGCTACAAAAAGAGTAGAAATGTAGAAATACGAGGGTTAAATGAGGGTTAAAACAGCGAAAAAAACGTGATTTTAATTGTTGCCGTGTAATTATGAACACATAGACTGGACTTTTATCCATTGCCAGCCTAGAGCCCATTTAACTTGAGGCGACCCTGTGTGTATATATGTAGTCAATTGTTGTTGGTCCGTAACATTTTTCTTACACATGAAAAAAATGTACTTTTTCATATTGAACTTTTTCATATTGATTTTGAGAACTGAGAATCATACCATGTGGCTGTTAGTTGAATCATCAAACACATTTTAGTGGTAATTAGTTAAAATTAGTTGTAATTAATCAATATTCTTTATAATAGTTTTTTTTTTTGATAATTTGATATTCGGGTCAGCTTTCGCGTACCTCGACTAATTCGGAGGACTGTTAGCATACTCGTATCCACCGCCGAGCTGGCAATCCACTTACTTTCGTACCTCCTATGAACTTGGAGTGATAAGCCCCTAAAGTCACGGTTCAACTAACTAAATAGTATTTCACACTTTATTGTACATTTCATTGAAATTAATTGATCCTAAAACGTCCGGGTATAAACATGAATTGCTTATCTTAGTAGTTGTAGTGTCGCATGGGTGGGCTCAAAAGTGAAACTCTAAACTGTATTAAGATGGCAATTGAAATCGCACTCTGATTGCTGTATGCGTTAGTGGGCCAAATCGTCTACCAAATTTCGAACGTAAATATCAAAGTTCATGTTACTGATTTTGTAGTATCGTGATGGTTTGCTATTCATCCAGATTCCAGGGTGTATATTTTCAACTCAATGACTTCAGTTTAATCTCATATCTGCCCAACAACTATGGGTCTTCGAGTCCGAGTCCTACAAAGATGGTGCGTTAACAACTGCGCGCTTTAG
The DNA here is from genome assembly GCA_036435485.1 of Saposhnikovia divaricata. NCBI lineage: Eukaryota > Viridiplantae > Streptophyta > Magnoliopsida > Apiales > Apiaceae > Saposhnikovia > Saposhnikovia divaricata. The sequence goes on from CM071597.1 coordinate 192,421,522, forward strand.
CCGGCTCCATTAATTAATTAAAACAAGGACTCAATTATCTTACTTAAAATTCATACTACAATAAAAGATTAGATATTTACTCTTTTTGGCCCAATTCACTGTTTTCAAATTTAATGTATAGTTACGAATTCGAAATAAAATAAAAATTGAAAGAAAACGATGCATTTAGATTTAAAAACATTAACTACGTTTGTAGAAACAATTGTGATTATTCAATTTTTAGCAAAAAATAAATAAATTGTGATTATTCAATGTGTTTTTTAAAGGTTAAATCAGAAGTCTAATCTTGGTGAGTTCGATCTTGGGTCTAACGAACAATCGGCCACCTCAGATATAGACAGCAATTACAGTAAAACAGTAAAAGACTTAAAAAGGTGGGTGCATCGCACAACGTAAATTCTGGTCGTTGGTGTGTCCTCCTGTTCTTTTATTTTTATGCTTTTATTACACTTGCAGTCTTTTTTATCCCACCATTTCATATCAGGGTTTTCTTGTAAACAAACATATCTATACCTGCTTGCTTACAATCCCCCTGTTTTCACATTTCAATCATGAAGCTCAAAGTTGTTAGCCGTGGAGTTGTCTCTGTTTCTCTCCCTCTCCCCAATCCAGGCCCCCCTGATGATACTCCTCCTCCTCCTCCTCCTGTTAATAACAATAACAACATTAACAATCACCAACAAAATCAAGAATTGGTCAAGAAAGAGGTCCCTGATGATGAACAAGGCCTTGTTCTCGCCCTGTTTACTCCTGATCTTGCTAAATCTATTCCCTCTACTTCTACCACCCCTCCTTCTCAGGTTTCTTTATCTGTCTTGCTTTTATGTGTGTGTATCTGTGTGTGTTTCCAAGTGAATTGTTTGTGAATTGTGTGGATCTGGTTTGTTTGTTTCAGGATAAGTCAATTGTCAAGTCCAGGGACCTTACTGATCTCAAACTTTCTCTCCCAGCTAAAAGAAAGACTAAGCTTTCTTCGAAATCTAAGCTTGTAAGATAGTATCTTTTACTTGGTGTTGATTGTAATTGTTACAGGCTTTGCTGCAAGGATTTGAGCTCGCTGATTGTGATCTGTGTGTCAATAAGCTGACAGTTTTTGTTACTATATCTGTAATTGTTTTGGTTTGTGTGCTGTGCTTTACTTTCCAGATTCAACATTGGTCCCTGTGATATGTAAAGTTGGTTGTTAATTTTCTGTGTGTACCTTCTTTTGCTATGTGTTGTTAGTTTTAGACTTTTAGTATTACCCTTGATTGAATATTGAACAACATTATTGTGCTCGGATAATTGCTTCGCATTACGTGTTTACTGTTTCCTGTTTCGAAGTGGTGAAGTTAAAGGGCGGAGACTAATGTGTTTATTTAATTGACAGGCATTGTCTGATATGCCGATAAGGATTGTGAGGTGAGTTTTTAAGATTGTTTCTCTTTGAAATTTTTATAACCATTTCAAGGACAATAGTGACTGTGATGTTGAATGATGCTGCAATAGGGAAAAGGCTACTCCTCCTCAAGTTAAATCGGCAACGGTAATACGGGCAGAGGAGATGCAGGCAGGTCTTGGATCTGAATTTCCTAGCTTTGTCAAGTTGCTGGTTCGATCACATGTTTCCAGCTGTTTCTGGATGGTAAGCACGCCTAAACAATATATATTATAATTATTATAATCAGCAAGCACTTTCATTATCTGAAATCATGGTAGATGAGTATAATGTTGCTAATTTTGAGTGCAGGGCCTTCCTATGCCATTTTGCAAGTTCCATCTACCAAATAAAGATGTCATTCTTATCCTGGAGGATGAAAATGGTGAACGTGCTGAACTAAAGTACATAGCAGAGAAGACAGGACTTAGCGCTGGATGGAGAAAGTTTGCTGTAGGACACAAGTTGCTTGAGGGAGATGTTTTGCTCTTCCATCTAGTTGAGCCACTGAAGTTCAAGGTGACACTGGAACTTGATTAATCCGTGCCTTAGGTTTTGCAATTTATTATTCTTTGATAAACTCATACCTTATGTCTAGAACAAACAGAGGCAATGGAGGAGTAAGTTCTATTTCCTGCTCCAGCATCTAGTTGTCACAGTGTAAAGCATACTTATAATTATATATATGCTCACTTATCAATTTTTGGCAGTGCAACAATGCGCTTGTGTAACTTTATCACCCATTTTCATCTATTTGGGTCAGGTTTTTCTGGTTTAGCTAGTATCTAGTTAAAATTGATTAATACTGTACGACAAACAAAAGCTACTTATTTATGTTATAGACGGAAACGGGTACTAATAGAAATGTTCAAAGGGTAAGGACTCTTTTTCTTTTGATAATGTTGCATTGTTTTCCATCATTTTTAGGAGTTTTAAAGTCTTGTATACAAGTTACAGCATTGAGGATGCAATATCTAGAAATGCTTAATGCCTTGGTCTCAGAGACTCAGAGCTTTTGTTTCATGGAGAGGCAATTAGCTGACTGAAAAATATTTTTTTTGGAAAATTTGACTTTGGCATTCTTATTCTGTTTCGATTGTGATTAATTCATCGCATGATTTAGACCATCCTCTTTTTATAGGTGTATGTGGTAAGGCAAAATGAATTGACAGATGTGGATGGTGCTCTTAGCCTTCTGAATCTGGATGTGAAAACAAAACAAATTCAATCAGGTTTGTGTGTACCTAAATCAATATCCATTATTACTTTGTTTCGTAGCACATCTTAGATGTTTGGCATATTAGACTCTTTTCTTTTGGTAAGTTTTGGTGTGCTAAGCTTTTTCCAAATTTTTGAATAGCAAATGAGAGAGGAATTATAAAACCTCTGTTGATAAGGAGGCGGAAGCGTCCAAGTGCAACAACTGTAATTCAAAAGAAGAACAAGAAAATGTTGGTGTCAAGATCAGTACGAGACCTGGGCCAGCTAATGGAACAATCTGGGAATGATAGTGAAGAGGTTGGTTCGGAAGTATTGGAAGGTTCTAAGTTGTCTAAAACGACTGTTCCTTTTAAAGATGTTAACAGCTTTGAAGACTTCCACATTGTGATAAATGACTTGTGCATAGATTCTGAATTGCCCGAACATATAAGGTTGAAGTATTATGACCTTTGCTGCAAGAAAAATGCATTTCTTCACAGCCGATTTCTCCCAGGCCTCTATTCTAAATTGGTTGCTGGTATCATTGGTGAAACTGTGAACATTGCAGATGCCATAAAAGGTTGCAAACTCACTACCTCTTGGGATGAGTTTGCAGTTTGGGAGAAGTCCTTGAAATCATTTGAGCTTTTGGGCATGAAAGTTGGATTTATGCGTCATCGTCTCCACAAACTGAGAGGCCTTGCCTTTGAAACTCAAGGTGCCTCAGACTTCAAGAATTATCTAGGGGCAATATCTAAACGAATTCATGCTGAAGATGAAATAAGGAATCTTGAAGCAAAGCTTGTGGAACTGAAGGCAGCTTCAGAGAATTATGATGCTGACATTGACATGCTGAGGTCAAAAGCTGAGAAGCATGAGTCCGACTTTCAGGAAGAGGTTGATGCTCCATGGTGACATACTGAATGAACACTAAATGTTGTGTTGTATGCGTAGTAGTTTAGTGCAAGGCAGGCAGAAGCTAGAATTTGGTCTATTTCTGCCCCCATCATTTCTGTTGTAACTTTGAAGATTTTAGTTTGGGCAATGTTTAATCTGACCCTTAAACTTCTCTGACTTGGCCATGCTTTATCATTAAGCAAGACATAGAGTATAAATGTAATATATTTAATTGATTTCGTTCTTGGTTATTTTTAATTTTGTAGTGGAAAGATTTTCTTGTAGATAGTTTCTATGTAATGCCAGTTCGAAAGAACATGATACAGAATAGTTTCTATGTAATGCCAGTTCGAAAGAACATGATACAGAATAGTTTCTATGTAATGCCAGTTCGAAAGAACATGATACACAAGGAAATAAGTAAAATGAGGATCACATATAGCATATATAATAATCAATATATTAAATACAATATAGTTATGAGTAACGTTCTATGGAGAACCACTCACATCGGAGAACCTGAGAATTGAACTCTAATAAGTTTAGTAGTAGAACTTTAGAATTCATGTGTTTGATTTCAAAATTCAGATGCATAACTTTTAAGTTCAGCATCAGAATTTTTGTTGAAAAAAGTAAGTTCAGTCGTAGAATTTTGTAGAAAAAGCAAGTTCGGATGTAGAAATTTTAATTTCATGTGCATAACTTTGAAGTTACGTAGCAAAAAATTATATTTTTAGTACGAAACAAAATAGATTTTGCAGTAGAATTCAATGGTAATAAGTAAGTTCAGTTGTAGAATTTTGTAAAAGATGCAAGTTCATTTGTAGAAATTTTAATTTCATGTGCATAACTTTAAATTCAGACTTTTAAGTTCAGCAGGAGAATGTTTGTTAAAAAAGTAAGTTCATTTGTAGAACTTTATAGAAAAGGCAAGTTCTGTTGTAGAACTTTTAATTTCATGTGCATAACTTTGAAATTCAGTAGCAAAACACTATATTTTAGTATGAAATAAAATAGATTTGCAGTAAAACTCAGTGGTAAGTAAGTTCGGTTGTAGAATTTTGTAGAAGAAGTAAGTTCAGTTGTAGAAATTTTATTTCATGTGAATAACTTTGAAATTCAATAGCAGAACACTATATTTTTATTACGAAACAAAATAGGTTCTGCAGTAGGATCCAATGGTTCTTCGGTTCTCTTTTAGATAGTGGTTCTCATTTGAATCAGACCCATATAGTTATTACATATTATGTGTTGGGCTTGCCACGCAAGCCATAACTCCACATTAGTATGATATTGTCCGCTTTGGGCTGAGCCCGCACGGATTTGTTTTTGGACAACTCTCAAAAGACCTCATACTAATGGACTTATCGGGCTGCTTATTAACTAGCAATCTGCCCCTCCCACAACCGATGTGGGACAACTCCTAACAATCTTCCAATTGTTGGGTTTCAACCCAATATGATGTTATGGGTTTGTGTAGATAATTTGATACCAAGTATGATTAGAATTTGGTAGGTAATTAGAAACCAAATATGATTATGCTTGTATGGTAACTTGGTGGCTAAGTTTGTGATGACTATATATACATAGTCATATTGTATTTGTTTGTTGTGTGAAAACTTAAGAGTTGTAGTCTTAAATATTGTTCGGGAGATGCTTAAGCATTGTTGGCTCAAGTACCGGGGTTGGGACACCGTTAAGGTGTTATTATTTTGATGTATTATTGATTATTGATTGGATTAATAATACAAGTTTGGGACATGGGTGTTTTCCCGTAAAGTATTTGTGTGTTTTTTGTTTCGCGCTTTGGTGAATCTTGTCAACTAATCGATTGGTTATGTGTGTGCTTTGCATTGGAGTTTGTGAATCTCGGATTGTGTAAGTCCCCTAATCTAACAAGTTGTATCAAGAGCCAAGGTTCGGGTTCGTGATGGATGAGGTTAAGGGAAAATTCGAGGTTCAATTGATCTGGCAGAGTACAATGAAGGATTTGCTGACAATGAGATTGCTGCTAAAGCGGGAAGAGACAAAGTTACGTGCGATTTGACTGTTGGCTTGCACCGTGGATCAATCCTGTGTTCGGACTCGAACTCGAGATGGAAGAAGATGGAAGAGGTCATCGAAATTGTTTCAATGGCTTAATCAACCAGGTGAATTTTTTTGATGATACTAGTGATTTTCTTTAGGAGACCGAAGGATTGTGAAAACAAGGATCGGGTGACTCAACATGTGGAAGAGCACTCGTGGTGGTTGATGCACGTGATTTTGTAAATGGAAACATCGTTACGGTGAAGAACGATGGGTTTGGACTGTCACTAAACGGGTTTTAGCGACACTCAATGATCGGAAGAGCAAGATGAGTAGATTCTTGTCAGAGGGGAGGCGTTGGCGAATGGACGTCAATGGCTTGATGGGTACTGTTCAATCCGATATGGGTATTGGGTTGAAGGTGAGGATTGTTGGGTTTCAACCCAATATGATGTTATGGGTTTGGGTAGATAATTAGATACCAAGTATGATTAGAATTTGGTAGGTAATTAGAAACCAAATATGATTATGCTTGTATGGTAACTTGGTGGCTAAGTTTGTGATGACTATATATACATAGTCATATTGTATTTGTTTGATGTGTGAAAGTTTAATAAATGTAGTTTTAAGTATTGTTTGGGAGATGTTTGAACATTGTTGGTTCAAATATCGGGGTTGGGATACAGTTAAGGTATTGTTTTGACGTATTATTGATTATTGATTGGATTAATAATACAAGTTTGGGACGTGGGTGTTTCCCCGTCAAGTATTTGTGTGTTTTGTTTCGCGCTTTGATAAATCTTGTCAACTAATCGATTGGTTATGTGTGTGTTTTGCATTGGAGTTTGTGAATCTCGAATTGTGTAAGTTCGATAACCTAACATTATGAATAATTCATAGTTACTGAATTTTACTAACATTATGAATAATTCATAGTTACTGAATTTTACTCCTAGCACAAGTAAGCATAGTCCCAGTAAATAGACTAGTGCTATTAGCGTTTTGAGATTATGACTTGCTGGTACGGGGCATGTGGCCAGGCTCACAAGCCTGAGATCACGGGGAGCTAAGTGCATTTTCACAATCTCAATGTACCTAGTTCGTCCCAAAAGATTAAAAGCTTCCCCGGTTGCCACATATTTAAGTTATCACTACTACATGTCTTGGAAATGAAGCCACTTTCGGCTCCTACATATACCAGTCCATTCCTTCTCGAGCATCGTCAATTCAGATATGCATCCGACTACAGATTATACAAAATATGCACAGGGATATCCCAGTGCTCCAATGAGCATCCCACCAGCGCAGCTCTACCCACCTTTCGCTGTGCACGTTCCCGCCCCAACCCCCAATACATCGGGAAAGTGGTCTACGAACCTTTGTCATTGTTTTGATGATCCTGTCAACTGCTTAGTAACTTGCATCTGCCCTTGTGTCACCTTTGGACAAATTGCTGAAATTATCAGTCAAGGGGAAACATGTAAGTTCATGCTAAAGAGTAGTTGTGCATTATATTTATCTAATGTGCATTATTTGAGTACTCGTATTGGCTTTGTTCCAGCTTGTTTGGCTAGTGGTGGGATTTACGGAGTGTTACTAGGAGTCACTGGATTCGCCTGCCTGTATTCGTGCTTTTATAGATCAAAAATGAGGGGACAATATGAGCTAGAGGAGGCACCTTGTGATGATTGTGTGCTTCACCTGTGCTGCGAGACTTGTGCACTTTGTCAAGAATACAGAGAACTTAAGAACCGTGGCTTTGATATGGGTATAGGTAATTGAACATCATTTCAATTTCAAGTTCTATTTTATGTTGTTTTCTTTGAATTGGGAATGCCAAGTTATTTCATGTTAACCTGCTTTTCACGTTCATCCGAAACATTTAATACTCCGTATGTGATAAGTATCCGACACAAGTGATTGATTATCATTTTTGTTGAATGCAAAAGGTTGGGAAGCAAACATGAACAGGCAGCAAGGCCGGGGAAATACAGTAGCTCCATTTCAGGGGGCCATGAGAAGATGAAGTTCATATATATTATTCAGTTTCGGTTGTAATTTGTTAATAATAACTAGTTAGCGCCAGCATCATAAATTCTTCATCATAATTTCTTGTATCTTCTACTTTTCATATGTAATTCACCAGTTGATCCAGTATACCAGATTATATAACTGATACTAATAAATTTACTTGTTTTACACTGATAAATCTTTGATTTATGTGCTCGAGTTACTTTGCTAGAATTTTAAGTTATTTTCGAAGAGTTCACAAGCTTAAAAGCATTCTTGTTTTACGACAAATAATTTTAAATTATTATGCACAAGTCACTTTCTTGACATATTAAGTCATATTTAAAGAGTTAACAAGTTTATAAGCATTCTGGTTGCTTAAGTACTTGTGAACACGTCCAATCCAAGCACATAGACTGGCACTCCAGATACAAACCAGATCCGGAGTCAAGTCCTGATGAAGGACATGGAAATTATCAAGTAGTTGTCTAGAAATTAGTCTGAAATGGCCCTTGCCGGCATAATCTAGTATCTAGACTCGCCACATCGAAGACGCTAATATATTGTTGTTTGAATTGCTTGGTGATTTTATAGCACAGTCCCTACTCACAGTCTAGAACCAAGGACTAGGCCTATTTCCTATTGTCGGTAAATTGAACCGAAAACCAAAATAAACGGAATCAATTAATCTAGTAAAGATACCCAATCAAAGTCACTAGCTAATTTTGAAATCAAAACCACCAACTGAAATTCTAATACTCAATTACTGATATCTTTTGCAATATATATATATATATATATATATATATATATATATATATATATATATATATATATATATATATATATATATATATATATATAAAACTGGCAAATAAAATTTGTTATATTTCAGATGACTGAATAATATTTGAAGGTATTCTCTCTTAAAAGTATGAATATGATTTCCTCGTACTTTCAATATATATGCAGCATGTATGATAATTAGCAAAAGCCTCAACACAAGCTAATACATACAAATCATGTAAAACTCAAACAAGCTGAAGTTAAAACTGCAAATAGTTTTGTGTCAGGTCATAAGTCATATGCATCACCTCAAACAAAGATGTACAAAGATAAATTACAAGATTAAGTTTAATATCCATATGAAGTTCTTCTCATCATCCTCATGAACTCATCAAAATTAACTTCCCCATCACCTGAGATTCCAGAAGAAAAAAAAGATAATTGTAAAAAGAGGGCAAGATGCACCGATGTAGAACTGAGAAGTATAATCTAAAGCCTGAGCAGGCACCGAGTATATAGTATTGTTGTCATGGCGCTAGACTAGTCGCGACTAGTGGACTAGTCGATACTAATTATCGACTAGTCGGTTTGGGAGGTTCGACTGGAGAGGTCGACTTGCGAATTGCCAACTAGTTGGTCGACGACTTATTGACAGGTCGGTCGACTTGGTTGACTTGTCAGTCAACTAGTTCAAAATCCAGTCAAATTTTAAAATGAAAAAAATAAAATAAAATTTTCTAAAACTTGCTCAACAGCAACAATCAACATGCTAATCTTAGTTTATTTGTTTATGTGTGTTTATATATGTATAAAATATAAATTGATTAAAACCGAGTATCATGCCTGTATATTCTGTGCATACATATGTATAGTCAGTGTATATATGTGTATACGAAAGGGGGAAAATAGAGATATCATAAATAACATATCTATTTTGTAACTGATATACATAAGGGTATGGGAATTTTGGACTTTTGTAGTGAGAAACCAAGTAAATAAGATATACGTAACTATATGTTATTTAATTATATATCATCAACTTCAGCGACTAGTCGTAGACTAGTCGACAAGCTGGACCTCCATCGACTCGACTTATCGACGTGTTATACCAAGGGGCAAGTTTGTTTTGGTTTTCTGAAATCTCCTATATAGAAAACTTTGGCATTGATTGCATCGTCTGCTGATATTGTGATACAAACTTTACAGAATTTTAAAGAATGCTCCCAACGACTTGGACCAGATAAAAAAGGACACATTATGCTTATAACTTATTAAGGCTAAAACAATCAGATGGATGTAGGTAGGAGAATGTCCAGTAAATCATATTAAGAGGAATACTCACGGTCACGATCTGCTTCCTCAATCATTTCGTGAATTTCTCTCTCCGTAAAAGCTTCACCCAACTCCTTGGCAATGCGCTGAATGTCTGCAATTGAAATCTTTCCCTATATACAGACAAAATACAATACTAGTTAATATAAAGGCCCAATGCAGGGCATTTAAAGTTAGGAGTTGAGAGTAAAGAAGCGGCGAGATTCACATTTTTATCTTGGTCAATGATTTGGAATGCTTTTGTCAACTCCTCTTTAGAATCCCTCTCACCCATTTTGGCTGTCATCATGTGCACAAATTCATCAAAATCAATTGCACCACTGCCATCCTTGTCTACATCAGCAATCATTTGAGTAATTTGCTGGAATGGGTATCACAACTCATGTTAGTAGAGAAAAATAACTTGTACAATACGTATGATTAATATTTCTGCCTGTAAATTGAAGATAATATGAGTACAAGAAATCAAGTAAAATAGAAAATAGGCATACACCCTGAAAATAATTTAATATAGCAAAATATATCTAATGGATCTAGGTCCACAACCACAATTGTATATCTTTTAATCAAGCCCAACTGCTTTTCACATTTGAAGTGATAGATCAATGGCTAAGATAAGGGCTATCCGCGACTTTGCTAGAGGTGTATTTTTCTTCCGCAATGGTTAGATAAGGTCCCCCCCCCCCCGGGGTTTAGGCCACCTTCCGCTAATTATAGTTTTGATTTGTAATCTCACACCGTCGTAGTAGCCGTACAGTTTAGTCAAGCATATCACGTTACCATCAAAGGAAAGGATTCACTGCATGACTTTGGGGTTCAGATTGGGTGCGGGGGGGAGGGGGGCCTGTTTACTTCACCAGTTTTCCAAAAAATATTTCTAAAAAAACTGAAAAATTTGAAAACATGTTCAACTTGAATATTTTCTAAAATGAAAACTAGAAAACACGGTTTTCTAATTTATAGCTATGATTGAGAAAACTTTGGAAAACAGCCTTGCAGTGTTTTCTAAATTAAGAAAACCGAAAACACGGTAAACCTACCTCTAAAACATGCCCAGCCCCACGTTTGAATCCCAGCACACACGTGAATGATCAATTTTTTATCTATGTTCATGAAATATTACATGAATACATAAATTTTATTCATAATAATACATCTCTGGTATTAAAGAAAAAGGCTCACACAAAATTTTACAAAGTTAGTAAAGTAGCCAATACTTATATAAATATGTTTGTGCACTAATAATATTATAATAGTAATAACATAAAAATGTAATATATTATAAAATTTTATAAGTTAAAGAGAATTTATAATTTAATTTATAAATAACTATTGTGTGTGTATATATATTAGACCTATACACCACATACATCAAACATCTAACCTAAAACTTTTAAATAGGATGATAAAATTAAAGTGCTAAGTAGTTAATAATTTTTTTTGATATTATAATTTGAAATTATCCTATTTCCTGTAAAAGTACGTAGTTAGTATAAAAATACATACAATATATGAAACGATAATTTTATTTTATACTGGAAAGCTATTTAGTTTTGAAAATAACCAAATATAAAATTTAAACATTCATTTGAATGCGATTGTACAATTATCTAAATAATTCTCTAATAATAATATCATATTATAACAATTGTTCATAATGTTATTATTAACAAATATTCATTGGTGTAATGAAAAACTTTGTATTTTTTATTAAAAAGAAGCATACAGAAAGTTTATTTAATTTATGTTTTCTATTTTTCTTGTTTATGTTATGTGTGCTCTTTGGACCATGTTTTCCCATTTTTAACTAGTTTTCCTAGAAACAAAAAAGTAAGAAAATTTTGGAAAATTTGGAAATAAAGAATGATAAAAATTTCCTACAAGTAAACAGCCCCTAAAGTATTTAATTTGGCACCTAGGTGTAGTTTAGGTATTGAGTTTATGTAAGTAGTTTTCATCTATTGTAATTCTGGGGTAGCATCAGACTACATATAAAGTATTTCAGGTTTTATTCCAATAAATATCTCTATTTGTCCTATCTTTCAATTATATGATCTAGGTTCCTAACATATTATTTTAGCTACCTCTTGGCAGGCTACCAGTAACATTCCATATCAAAGAATTTGACATTTTTGAAGCTTTATTGTTTGTCTGCTTTTACGGTTAAAGTAATTGTTTGTCTGCCTAATAAACTACTACTTAATACTTACGGAGTAGCCCCTGTGGAGAGTTAATGAATGGTGTACATTGCAATTTGTAATTGAGTTGTTATACTAACACAAACTAGTTTGCAGATTGTTAATTGCTTGGATTACACAGAGAGAACACAATTGATCTTTAGCCTCAAATCAGTAAAAATGAGATATGAACCCTAAGTATATACATGTAGCATGGACGTAAGTTCTAGTATTTGAGCAACTACAGTTTATATGCCAATGAAAAATAAACCGGAAGGCAGAAAGTGGAAGGCTCTTTCCAACGGGGGCAAAATCTTTACTGAGTTTATTTATTTATTTTTTCCAAGTCTCTAATGGATTTAGTGGATGGAATTTACGCAAATTGAGTTCAAATAATTTATATGCAAAAAGCATAACAATTGCTATAGTTAAGGATCAGGTAGAGAAGGTAATGCATCGACAGTTCGGTATATAAATGTTACCTCTTCAGTCATTTCAAATCCCAGTGCCCTGTAATATGCATCAAGGTATGAGGAAGGAAAACATTAGGTGTATTATGCAAAACCTGAATGTAAAAGTTAGCATTAACTACTGATGTGACATGACAAACATACCTCATTGCAACATTCAACTCTTTAGCATCAATGGTACCTACATTAGGGGTGAGAAACAATGTTAATAAACGACAACTTCTAGATAGACTTCAAACACATATGTCAAGGGATTACTTCCATACCAGATCCATCAGTATCAAATAGCTCAAACGCTTCTTTAATCTCTTGCTTTTTCTGTTGACTTAGCCCATGATGGCGTCCTCTGGGCTTCTCTTTCCTAGACATTCCTCTGGAAAGGTTTGCCTAACAAATAAGTTTTTTAGAGAAAGTTAGCAAAAAAAAAAAATGTGTCATAAAACAGTTTCTATCAAAACACGTGCCATAAATATATGCAAGGGTCAAGGAAATTGAACATAAAAGTGGACATTCAACAGGAATACAACAGGCCCTAAGAGGTAATATGATAGTGAACCACTTTAGCAGAACATCAGACTATTAGCATCATACAACCTACCAACACTTAAAAACGATTTTTTTTCTTTGCCTTTCATTCCTTCGTTACAATAAAGCTCATAATCAACTCTAATCGATCAAAAATCTGGAACTACATAACTCATCAGCATGTCACAAAAATTATATAATCAGATCGGGAAGTAACTTGAGTACAATAAAGGAACAAACTTTAATTAAGTTCCTACATAAGCCTCCAGCCACACACTTCAACCTGACATGGGCACAACGCGTTAACCCCAACTTCATCACCTAGTAGTTTGCTGGTCGAAACTTCATTACAATATAAAAACACAACAATTTAACCAAACCCTCTGTCTTTTCAACACAGATTCCTGTTTCTAACATCTCAATTTTTATGTTCTATGTAGTACAAACAAGTTCAGATCTTAAGTCTAAACACAAAAGATCTTTTATTTGACACCAACTTTAATGCCTCACAGATAAAAACACAATATTTCTATAACAATTGATATAGAATCTTGAAAAAATTAATAACATTGGGCATCCCCACAACAAATTACAGCTAAAGATCCCATCTTTCACCCTCAAATCAAATAAAGATTAAAACTTTAACCTCTAAACACCCTTAATTTATGTCTAACAGTCCCAACTAGTTACAAATTCAACTTAATTTTATCAAACACAATAAAATCAAATTGGTGTGCAACACAATAAGCACAAATGAGAAGGGGTAAAAAGAATTACATACAAACACATGTATGTATATATACATACCATGGTAGAATATAATCGTGCGTTGAGATTGCCTTGGAGATGATCAAATTAATATGAAGACCTTTTTCTTCAAACTGCTTGATGAAAAGCCGGATCTTATTTTAAACTTTCTCCAGTTTAAATTTGATTAAAATTTTAAAAATAGGCCCAACAGACGAAAACTAGGCCCAGTTTAAACACTTATATGAATCTCAGGCCTAGGTAACTTTCCGGAGTACCTTCAGCCTCTAGACTTTAAGTAGCCAATTTTTTAATTTATAATTAAAATTGTTATGTTCTTTTGAATAAGTTTGAAACTGATTTAAAATAATTTCGTTAACTGTACTTTTTGACAAATTTATTTTATTGTTATAATCTTGTTTTATAAAAAAATGTCATCAGTGACAATACGTTTTATGATTTTATTTTTATTTTCACATTGTAATAATTCACAAGTTGTGCATGCAATAAATTATTCAAAAAATAGTAATTTATAATTAATTTTAAACATGTAGTGTTATAAGTAACTTTTTTAGCTTTACCGAAAAATTCTTTTTGTCTATCCTCCGTTTAAGTAAACCTTTTTGCACAGTTCTAATTTTATTTTAATCATACGCATGGTTTTAATTTAAATAAACTATTCATGTAAGTTTTATTTTTGAAGGCAAATTATTCATGTAAGTTAATTGCAAATGTTGTGACGATGTTATACAAACTGTAAGAATACGGAGTAAATAGAGTCATTGAAATATCAGAGAAAATTAAATATTAGATATAAAGCTTTATGAATTTAATGTCGAATATAAAATCGCATTCACCAAAATGTTGGCATTGTTACAATATGGATGTCTCTAAAATTTTCAAGTATAAACTCTTGGCCTTATACTAAAACTTTTGGTCTTTCAAGTTTTTATAACTTAAAACTTTTGACTTTCTAGATTCTTGTAACTTATATTTTGAGAGCCTTAGGGATGGGCATTCATCCCGGCCCGTCCGATCCCGATCCGATCCCTGCACCGAACGGGGCGGGGATTCGGGAATTTTTTCTTTTTAGTAGTTAAATAACTTTATTTCCATGTTATTTATAATTGTTTCTTTAAGTAATATTTTTTTATCTTAATTTAGTGCATTTGAGCTCACTAATTAGTATTTAAAATTATTTAATATTATTTTAAGTTTTAAATAAAATTTCCCGATTCCCCGCGGGGATCCCCATTACCCGTTTGGGCCGGGGACGGGGAATGAAAAATAGTCCCCGACGGGGATCGGGCCGGGGAAGGAGATCGGGTTTAAATTCGGGGATGGGGGCGGGGATAGCACTCCCCGGCCCCGAAGTGCCCCGACGTCCATCCCTCAGAGCCTATAAATAGGCACCTTGTTCCAACTTGTAATAGATACTTCAAAGTAATAGAATTTCTCTTCTTCATCTCTCTCTAAATATCTGTTATATTTTATTGGTTATAATATATTCACAACACGTTATCAGCACGACCAGTTCTTTTGCTCGGTTAATATGATGGTGGATTATATTCCAGGGGTTCAAGGTGATGAATCTAAAACTTTAGAGAATTGTTCATCACACTTTAAGATTATAAGGTACACATCTTTATCATTATCTTCTTTTTCAAAGTATTGTTCTAAATCCATATGTTTTGAGTTATGATAGTTGATATTTCTCGTAAAAGTCAAATTATATTCATTTTAAATCAAAATCAAACAATTTTAGATTTTCTAGAAAGATCTCCTAATTACCTATAACTTTTAAACCTAAACATGTTTCAAACTCCTCCCATTAATATGTCAAATTTTGCAGTGTATAAATTATTGATGTGACTTTGGTATTAGCACATCTATACTTTAAAAAGTCATATTAAATTCGTTTTACCTTAGAATTATTGTATTTTAGATATTTCGGAAATATTCTCTTGATTTTCTACAACATTGATTGTTTAACATGTTTGAGATTCTAAATGTAAATTTGTGAAATTCTGCCATATGTATAAGTCGTTGGTATGATTTCAGTAATATGACACTACAACTTTATAAGATTTTTTAAAATTGAAATTACATCTAAAAAAATTATGTGCAATATCAATTCGAAAAGATCTTCTCAAGACCTTTAATTTCTGATAAAAAATTTATCATCCTTTAGCACGATTACTATCTCAAAATTTAAACTGAAATCTAGTCTTGGGCTAATTTGTGTTGTGTTGCTGCAGTCTGTATTTTATTTAATTATGATATCGTTACATCTTTGTTTTTCATCTTTGTGTTGTGTCATGTTATTTATTAAAAATATATTATGCATTTCTTACATTTTTTTATGGTTAAATGGCAGTAAGTCACTCAACTGACTGAAAACTATCAGTTGGGTTATCCAACTCAAAAAACTTTCAATCAGGTCACATAACTGATAAAAACTTTCAATCAGGTCATTGGGCTTTACGGACATTAAAAATAGACGGAAAAATAACTCAGCATGTTAACATGACTAGCTTTTATCCGATTGGCTAGCTTTCAATAAGGTCACATAACTGATAAAAACTTTCAATCGGGTCACAAAACCGATAAAAGCTTTCAATCAGGTCACATAACTGATAAAAACTTTCAATCAGGTCATTGGGATTTTACGGAACTGATTCATGCTGAGTCATCTTTCCGTCTCTTTTTTAACGTTCGTAAACCACAGTGACCTGGTTGAATGTTTTTATCAGTTATGTAACCTGATTAAAAGCTTTTGAGTTGGATTACCCAACTCAAAGTTTTCAGTCTAATTGAGTGACCTAATTGCCATTTAACACATTTTCTTTATATAAACCTAAATAGTGTCCCGCTCATGCGGCTCACACATAGAGATATGATGTTTATGATTGAAAACATGTATGCTTGAGCGATTTGGTTGTGTTACAGAGTTATCATTATAGAGTAAATTTTGGTTATTATTATTATCATTACAATTTAAAAATGTACAACCAAACTGTATATTATACATCATTAATTTATATTTTGATATAATAAAATATATTACAATCTGAATTAATAAATGTAAAAATAAACTCATGACGAAAAACTGTTGATATGTTACAGTAATTAAAATACTATGTATTCTTTCACTCAAGCGACACACACATATAATGTGAATAATTTAATTCAAATGTGTGTTAAGTGGTCTAGTGGTAAAGCAAGATGTAAGTTAACTTGGACACTCAAGTTCAATTCCTTTCAATAACAATTCTTTTAAAAATAGTAAATAAAATGGCAAATTAGTCATTTCATATGGAATAAAATGTCTCATTATAACCCTTGTTGAGCTATTATATATACTAGGGAATATGGCCGTGCTACGCACACGGGAAATAGGATTTTTTTTAAAAATTTTGTTTGATATGAATATTTATAATTTTAGTGTAAAAAATCAATGTTTTCAGTATCAAATATTTTTACAGTAATAAAATCAAATATTTATAATTTTGTTTTGTAAAAACATTTTGGAGTTTTTAAATGAAATTACCTGAATTTAATAATATTGATTAAAGAGTATATTTTTTTATTAAAAGCAAACACATGAAATAATGGTTAAATTATTTTTTTGTTGCGGGAACATTTTGAAAAGGGACAAGTTTTTTTTGTACTTCCTCGTTATTATATGTTTCAAAGTCAATTTTCATAAGATAAATGTGTATATACATATACACGCTTAGTGCATGTACATTGCCTTCCTTGAATTAAGGTTTTTTTTAAAAAACATACTACGTATATATTTATCTACAACATCGATAATTATTGAATAATTTATTATCAACTATATTTAATATTTGAAACACTTAATGTAATAAAATCAAATATTCTTGACAATGACAAAATCCAGCCAGAAATGTGTAAATAAATAATTACATTTGGAAACATTGATATCCAAATACTTATTTGAATAAAAAGCAACAATTGTTCTAAAAAAAGAAATATCACAATAAAGGTCTTGTGATTTTATTCTTCAAACGTTTCCCACTATGTCCCAAAGCCTACTGCTCCTGCATTTTACATTTTGTAATGTTGATGTACATATAATTAATCAATACATGCAAAAATAAAATAAATATAAATGTAGAAATTTAGAAAAGATTGTTTCACCAATTTTATTTTCTTGTTACACGATCTAGCGGAACCTGGAGTAGTGTCTCCAACAGCCAAGTCACCATTCTGAAATAAATTTAATAGCTTAATTAATTATTTGGGGTAAGCAAAATGGAACGGGTGCATTTATATGACTTCGAAGGAATATGGAATGAAATATATTTCAATATAAGAAAATCAACTCACATCTGCAGAACTGGATATGGTGTAATTTGGAATTTCCTGTATCGAGTCAGAACATTTTGACTTGGACTCTTTAGGAAGATAGGCATCGCTTACATCATACAATTTACTACTGATTAACACATTTTCTTCATTTATCATAATATTTAAAGTAAGATCTTTACCAGCGATATCCATTATCGACTGAGGAATGGAAATGTTTGATGCAGCCTGAAAATGATTTATAGTGTAAATATAAATATTAAAAAGTTATAAGAATATTACCGTAGTAAATTAAAATTTCTAGTCATGAATTTTTAAATGATGATAAATTCTTGTACCTCCCCAAGCTCATCTATCATTGTAGATGCAATTTTTCCAACCAAACGTTTAACAGCACGATCATGAAGAATAACATCAACAGCTTGTGTAGAATCCTGAGCAAGTACTTTAATCTTGTATCTATTTGAAAACAACCAAGAGAATTTTTATATGTTCTTAACTTTGTACTAATATGTGGTTATGAATTAGTTAAAATTTGTAAACAAACCTTGTCTCACCACTTGGCATATTCCTACGACACTTAAGACACTTAAACCTTTCCTCCAAATTGTATACCTCTTGTTCACAAAAGAAACACCTAATAAACCACCAACTATCAGTTTCGTACACCTTGCTGATTTTGACTTTGCACAAGACATTCCTCTGCCCAAAAAAGATATACTTTTTTAATAAACTTGTGTATCTTGGTAATTAGTTTTAAAAAAAAATTGCTAGAGCACCTTTGCATATTCCGTGGAAGTTTTTTCAGTCAATTCCTTTAAAGTCATAGTTTCGATGATCTGTACATCATTAGACACTGTATCAACCGAAATATCATTTTCATCACTTTTGAATCCTTCCTTTTCCAACCTATAAATTATGTTCACTGTCAGTTTTGGTATAATGTATTAAACTAAATGGAATGTTATACATACACATAATTAGTTTGAAAAAAAAACATTTATAATTACCTTCTGCGTATTTCATTTACCGCATAGTTGTCCAAGTTGAAGTAGATTCTTGAAGACGACAAGTTATTTATCTGGAGAGATTCTATAATATTTTGATAATAATGTTAGTCCATATATACAATAAGACTTTGGTAAATTAATTAAAAAGTGTACAATAAAAATTCAACTAACTTTTATAAATTTCCAACTTTGCACTTGCAACAATTGCAATAACTGGTTGTTTCAAATCACGTTCACGTTGATATTCCTTTTCAGTTGTTTCAGCCAATTTTTCCCAAACAGTGACCCTATGGGAGATCCTGCAGAATTATTTAATTTAATGAGCGAGTTATGTGTATTAAATTAATAAAATACAAATACTGATTATGCTATGTTGTAGTATTACAGAAAGTTGAATGTATTAGACGAAAAATTAGACAAATCTACATAAGCATGGGGTATATAATTTAATTATATCATTGATTATAACCTATCTTTAAAGTAACATACTAATTTAGAACTACTGAATATAGGAATAAAGATCCACTTAAAATACTTTTAAAATTTTCGGTCTATAATAAGTATGAATTAAAGAAAGTGGACATTTGTTTGTTACCTTCCATTTGAAATTCTAAATCTAACAATTGCCCTTTGTCCAATTTTGGTAGGGATTGTTTCGAGCTTTTCATATTTTTCAACAGCACCAATGATATCTATAAAACAAAAAAGTAAAAAAGTGAAATAGTTTTGCAGTGGAACAAAATTATGAAAGTATAAAATTAACTCCAAAAAGTAAAGTGCAATGACAAAATATTTTTTGTACTTGCCTGTAGCATAATCTGGAGGTTGTTTAGGAACATAGGTACTTGCTAAGTCGAATAAATCTTCCAAGTCGTAAAACTCGAATTTGTGCTTGGGTATCATAAAGTCATCTTCCAATACTTTTTCAACAGTGGTAGAGTTGATAAAGTTGATGACATATTTAGAGAAAACCGGCCTTAATTTAAGGGTGGCTTCTTTAACAGAGAAATTAGTTATGATATGGATATCTCCTTCATTCAGGCTATCTTGAATCTTGCTCCATTTGTCTGGATAAATATATCCTTGCACGTGGTAATTCTATAGAAATAAAATTATTGAAATGAACTTTTGTAACACAGTTTATGGTAATATAAGAATATAAGAACATTGAAAAATACTTTGTCATGTGAATATTGTAATACAATATGTAGGTTTCGTGAGTTCAGGTTTTCAAAAATAAACTTACGTCGTCGTCCAGAATGATTATGTTATACCCATTGAATGTATTATTTCCATCTGCTGAAAATGATGGCCACATCCTGGTGATACGGACTTTGACCTTCCAATTTGTTCTTGATGTGTGGAGCAACTCAAGTTGATCGAACATTGTTAATAAGTTTCGTGAGAATCACCTGTGACATTAAGAGAACAAATATTAAACATTGTGAACCTATTATATGTATGTGTGTTTGTTTGTGTATAGCAGTACATAAGTTTAAAATCAATGAAAAAGAGAATTTAAGAACTTGAAAGTGAGATGGATAGTTTGAGCACCTTATTCTGGTGGCTTGACATGTAATAGTCTTAGCATATACGTTTATATAGATGAGTGTGATCGCATATACACATGTAAACTCCTTAATTTGAGCCGTCAACCCAACAATCACTTATTACTAATATCATCTTTTATGCCTTAATTTGATTCCATACATGATATACTCTGATTTGATTGTTGATTTTCTGTATTAACTGTACATAAAAATGTCCACAGATCTACTCCATTGTAAAAAAAAGATATACTACGTAAATATGGTAGTCTATTAAGTGCTTGAAATTGATGCACACCTCTTATGTTACAAAGATACAGCAAATATATTTGAATATCCAATCAACATTAATTAAGGATCTCAAAATTTTTTATTATTAAATAATAAGATAATGTAAAGGTGATTCATTTTTCGATATCGTTGCTAATATACATAATCTAGTCATCAATCAACATAAATTTACATTTACTTGTGATGTAAAAAAAATGTCGTTAGGAATATTTAACCGTCAAATAAATTAGTACAATTATTTTTTTAATTTTTTAAAAGTGAACAATAATTAATTTGATTGGTATTTTCATCTTATTCTGTTATTTTGGGGATTGTAGTGCTAGCATATATATGGAAAATATAATAAATTTAATTTAATTAACAATATTTTAGGATCTCAGAATTTACTATAATCAAATTATTATATGATTGAAGGGTACATGATTGATTTTTTAATGTGTGATGACAAACTAAAAGTCATTCATATTAGAGTTATTTGTGGATGTATGTAGGTTAACTTTCAAAAATCAAGAGTTTTTTTTTCTTCTTTGAAATATATTAGTAATAAATTCTATAATAACCTTGATTGTTATATTCGGGTAAGGAATAATTAATAATTTGGGTTAAAAGGCAGTTAGGTCACTCAACTGACTCAAAACTTTCAGTTAGGTCATCCAACTCAAAAAGCTTTCAATCAGGTCACTTAACAAATAAAAACTTTCAATCAGGTCATTAAACACGTTAAAAAATTTCAATTAGGTCATTAAACAGGTTAAAATCAGGTCATTAAACACGTTAAAATCAGGTCATCTAACGTGTTCTATGACCTGATTGAAATTTTTTATTTGTTAAGTGACCTGATTGAAAGTTTTTTGAGTTGGATGACCCAACTGAAAGTTTTCAGTCAGTTGAGTGACCTAACTGCCATTTCACCCTTAATAATTTAAACTAATGTGAAACAAAAATATTTTTATAAGAAAATAAGGATACTAATAAATAAGTAATAACCTTGATTGTTATATTCGACTCGTATAACATATAGCTCTTTCACTTAGCAAAAAAAAACATATAGCTCCTTCCTTTTTAAATAGGTAGATGTTTAACTACAACACATCTGGTTTAAACTTTACACTTTACAGTAGTATTAACTATCATAGCTACTCTTGATTGTGCCATGATATAAAAATCATGTGAAAAGTTTTTAAACAGTATCTTCAAAGTGTGGAAATTTGAAATAAAATATTTCCTTAATATCTTTCACAGTCTATAAAAATTGTAGGTACGACCAAACCATAAAAAAATTAGTTCCACATTATAAAGTCATATCTTTATGCTAAAACTTCTAACCATATATCTCGGCTTTTTATTTAAATTCTGGACTGTGAATGTTGTCCTCACTCTGCATTAGTGAAATCTCCAAACCATATGACAGAGGATCATTTGCTTTTATTTGCCTGTGAAATATAGAACAAATTAATTTGGTAATCATATGGAACGAAACAATAAGAGATAGAATTTCATGCTTAATATAATGTGTAAAAGTAAATAAATACCAAAGTTTTAGGTACCCACCAAGCAACTCATGTAAAAAGTACTAAATTGAACTTTAAAACTAAAATTCAATAAATAACCAGAAACTGGACTTTTTAAGCACAATTTAAATTTATTGTCTGAAAGAAGTCAACCCATTTAAGCACCCGCAACAATTTAGAAATGTAATAGTAAGACAATGACCTACTACAAAACATCTCTGCTTTTAAAAACAGATCCAGCAAGTGTAATGCATCTGTCAAATGTGTCACGCACCTTCAGTTGCATTACACCTGTTTTGTACAGGAAGCTTAAGGACTGGATACTCTTTTGCTGTAAGATACAAATACCAGAGATTGTAGTGTAAACAAAAATAAACTGTGAATGCCAATATGCATAGGTTTTTGTTAGAAAAGTAATCTGTGAACTACATACATACCTTCTGAAGTACATAATCTTTCCAAATCAACATTTCTTAAGACTCATAATCTTTCTGATTGAACATCTGAATTATGCAATATCAATCTTTGCCTACGAACCACAAAAATAAATCTGAATTAGTACTCAATTTGTCAAGTGTGAGATTGGTAAACAGGAAATAATTCTTGTATTATAATTTCATATGATAGATAAAATGGTTTACATTAACCTGATTTTGGCAGATTGTAAAAAACTTCCTCGTACACAACATTTGCAGTAACATTTGTTGGATATCCAGTATCACTTGGAATTAAGATGTGCAACCCAGATGGCGATGTAACCCTCGACACTGCAACATAATATTGACCATGTGTAAAAACAGGACTTGGGAGGTACAGGCCGACCTTGTCTAATGATTGTCCTTGACTTTTGTTCACCGTCATAGCAAAACAAAGTTGTAGCGGAAACTGTATCCTCTTGAAAGTGAAAGGCCAGCGTGTATCTGTTGGCTCAATCTCTATTCTCGGAATGATGTGTGTGGTCCCGACATCTGTCCCACATAATATTTCGCATAATATACTATTTTTCAAACATTTTTTTACAATCAGTCTTGTACCATTACAAAGGCCAATTATTTGATTCAGGTTCCTCATCAACATAACAATGGCTCCAACTTTGATGTTCAATTCATGTTTTGGAAGGCATGGCATATTGATTGAATTTAAATATTCAACCGGGAATGAAGATTCATAATCATCTTCTGAATTAACATGATCATCAATTGAATCTTGACTTAGATATGTATGAGTTTTACCTGGAATCATATCAAGAACATAGGAATTGATATCATGAACAATGGCATTTGTCAGAGTAAGAATGGATCGTTGCTTTATATAGGTTGCTGAATGCCTGTTATTTATAAAATTAGGATAAGTAACATTGACTATATCCTTTATTGAAGAACTTGCACCTTTTAGCAAGAATTTATCGGGTATAACAACTTATGGATCACTGATTAAATCATCTGGATGAATGTTTGGCAGTTTTCCATCTCCAACATCCAACACCCACTGACTAAAGTTAGCAATTTCTACATTTTCTCTTTCAGTTTTGCCTGAGGACAGTCGCATATATTGTTCCAAAAGGAATACCTTACACTGATCCCATAATCTTGAACGATTTAGTGATGCAGAAACAATTTCGGGCCTTGTACCTTTAGGAATCACTGGTAATATCTGCCTAAAATCACCACCGAAAACTACTGTTATACCACCAAATGGACGTCCAGCTCTTGTTGCTTCAACTGAAGACATGATATCTCTTAATGAATGATCTACACACTCAAAGCCATGACGATGTTGCATAGGTGCTTCATCCCATATAATTAAACTTGTTTGCTTCATTAATTCTGCAATGTCAGAACCATGCTTTATCCCAGCAACAGAATACTGATCTAATTTCAGAGGTATATGAAATCTTGAGTGAGCAGTTCGTCCTCCAGGTAGCAGGGTTGCTGCAATGCCAGAAGATGCTACTGGCAAAATGATTTTCCCTTCGCCACGTAAACGACAACGGAGTGTTTTCCACAAAAATGTTTTCCCGCATCCACCACTACCATACACAAAAAACAATCCACCTTTTCCTTTTTTAACACTATCCATGATAGAATTATATATGTTCATCTGCTCAGGATTAAGTTGTGAGAAGAATTTATTGTGCTGCTCCTTCATCTCTTTCTTGTCATATCCAGTTTCTTCCAATATCAAGCGATTTACACTATTATGAAGAAAACTTTCTTCAGGATATGGCATTGTTTGATAATCTTTTAAACTCTTTCCAACATCATTCAACAGTTTTTTCAACCTCTGCAAGGTTGCTTGTCAATATTAGAATACTTGGACATGTGATATGTTGCATAAGTTGATAAAAAATAAATAAGTTATGAATGTTTGATTGATTTTTATTGATTTTATTTCAGAGCTTCAGAAATATGTTACTACTTTACATTATTATTTATAATTAATTATTTTTATGTTATAGATTTTAATGTATAAAAATAATTAAGCTAAGAAAACTGGAGTAACTCAATACGAAAATCCAAATGATGAAAATAGTGATAATTTGAGCAAAACCAACCAATTATAATATTAATTAGTGTCATGTTTATGGTGGAAGGGTTAAAGAATAATAATTGCTTAGCACTAAATAAATAAATAACAATAATTCCTTTCAGTAATATTAAAAGTAGGCTGATGATTGCTTTAAACTAAAAATATAAATTATATTAATTGTCTAAGTTCCTAGCTGGTTTAAAAAGAAATGCAAGTGTTTGGTGTGCAACCTCTTGGTAATCATAATAGATTCTCTAAAAATCAAAAACAATAATGGAAATTCATATAACAATGGAAAGTAATTTAATTACATTTAGAGATGTACCTGCTAGTGTATAGTTCTCAATCTCAAATTCACTGAGTTGGAGATTAGAATTCCCGGATTCTTTTCGTTTGGAATAGAGAATATCTTCGGACATACTGGCCCAATGTTCTTTCCACAATCTCAACGGATCTGATACAGGACAGTTTATTAGTATATGCATGAATAAAGCCCTCAGTTGTCTTGGCATTGATGTAACAGAATTTTCAGACAATGCCTCGTGCCATTGATTGTCATTTTTAAGAAGACCAAGTGCTTTACATGCCTCTTTAAAAGTTGAATATAGCTGGCCGTTTACAGTACGTAGGTCTTTGTAGGATGTTGCTCCCTTTTGTCGCATCAATATCATGCGAAGATAGAATGTGTCACCACTTGACGCATGAACATCAGACAACCTACCAATTACACTACCTCTCTGTCTTTGTTTCCACATTATGCCATCTGCCTTCCAAGTGAAAGCCTTTGGAAATTCAGCGTAGGTGAATTCCTTGGCATGAGGAAAAGTTTTGTTTGCAACAAACCAAGCTTCTAGTTTACTTCTACGATTTTTTGCCAAATCAACAACTTGTTCCAAATCATCACTTGTTTTGAAGCAAACATTTTTCTCACCAGGAATATGGACCGGTAAACGTTCCACTGATGGATAACGATAGTGAATGTCGAAGCCAAATAATCTCCAAGCAGCCTCGACTGCACATAAGTATCTACCGTCAAGGTAATGTTTGATTTCATCAAGGCTACCTCTTTTACTGGTGGATGCTTAAGTTCTTGATTCTTCATTTTTCCTTTCCAAGATCATAGTACCGGTGTCATGACCCTTCAAACAATATTTAAATAGGTACTTTATGTTGGTTTCGATCATCAATACGCAGCGAAAAACAGTAAAATAAAAATCGAAACCAAGCCCCGGATCCATGTATAATATATATCGAATAATCATGGTAGATAGAACGTTTACCTTATCGAAGCTTTACGTACAAAGAACGATGGAGATGCAAGCCTCCCACGATTACTGAGCACTCCTCTTCGAAGCCCCCTCTACGGAATCCACACGAACACTCCAAGAACAATTCTTGAATGGAAGGGAGGTACTAGCCTCCAATGAAAATATGAGATCTAGTTTTTAGGGTTAGGTTATTTTCCTTCGGCTGCAGTATAATTTTTACGTACAAAATTATGCCTTCCTTTACTATCATCATGTATATATATGATAGTATAAGGCAAAAAGTCCAAGCCAAAACCTAGCCCATGTATGATAATAAAATCTAGTTCTATTATTCAAATAAATAATAATTAAGTCAAACTTAATTATTAAAATCATATCTCATATATCTTTGTATTTTATTATAACTTAATTAAGTCCAACTTAATTAATATAATAAAATCCAACTAATCATTTAATTAATTTAAATTCATAATTTAAATTAATTCTTCCTTTAAAGTGTTCTATGTGTGTGACCCTGTAGGCTATTATTTAACTGGCAATAATTTTATTCTCCAATAAAATTATAAACAATGAGCGGCATCTAGTAATACATCATTGCTACCCAATTAAATAATATTTAAATCGTGATCCGATAAAACCTTTTTGTGATTAATGTTCCCGTGTAATATAATCCCTTTAACCAAATATTATAGATTAAACTCGAGACATGTTTATTGTCATCCTCTTCATAATTTAATCCAGGTTTACTTGATCCATGAGTAGACTATTAATAACAAATCATTATTTGAGCACGGCCATGCATTTTATAGTCTCACTCAATCAAGAGGCCAATAATATCTCTCCTAATTATAGGAGGGTTAAATCCTTTATCTATCATTCATATTTCTCATTCGATTCATAATATACCCGATGTCCACTTTTATCATCACCCGGTCAAAGGTGACTTTTAATGTAGTCAAAGTATATTAATCCTCGTATAGAAATATAATGATCTCAAGTCAAAGGATCATTACACCATTACCACTGTGAGTAATTCTTATGACTTTATTAAACATGAAGAATCTCACTTTGGGTCTGTCCAGTACCATGTACTCCTACATGTACCTATGTATTGACTTTAGTATCTCCATACTTATAACCAATGAGATGTGGTTATCTGTCAAACAACATACTAGTCTATTATTATTGTCCTGATATAATAATAATCGACTAGGGACCTTTAAGAATATGATATATTATATAATCTTAAGTTCAAGTCATGTACTTAAACTATACAATGTGTATCATGATTCTAAGGACATTTATTATGCTAACAAATATATCGCAGTAATTAAGGTCATAATAAATACATTTATTTAATAATCAAATGACATAAGGTTTATTTAAGAAACAATGTATTGCCTCTAGGGCACCTACACTAACAATCTCCCACTTGCACTAGAGCCAATCACCCATGTATCTAATACCCATGGAACTAGTGTGACCGTCGTGCTTCTGCTGCGACAGACCTTTGGTCAGTGGATCTGCAATGTTATCATTTGTATGCACTTTACATATATGTATTTCACCCCTTTCATTAATCTCTCGTATGAGGTGGTATCTTCTGAGTATATGTTTGGATCGGGAGTGCGATCTAGGCTCTTTAGCCTGTGCGATGGCCCCATTATTATCGCAGTATAGATCAATGGGATCTGCAATCGATGGAACCACTTTCAAATCAGAAATGAATTTTCGAATCCAAACAGCCTCCTTAGCCGCTTCACAAGCTACAATGTACTCAGCCTCCATTGTAGAATCAGCTACTGTTTCTTGCTTTGAACTCTTCCAGCTTACAGCACCTCCATTTAGACAAAACACAAAACCAGACTGTGATACAGTATCATCCCTGTCTGTTTGGAAACTTGCATCGGTGTAACCCTTTACAACCAGTTTCTCCTCTCCTCCATACACCAAGAATGAATCTTTAGTCCTTTTCAGGTACTTTAGAATATTCTTGACTGCCGTCCAGTGACCTTCACCTGGATTAGACTGGTATCTGCTCGTCATGCTCAAAGCATACGAAACATCTGGGCGAGTACATACCATTGCATATATGATAAATCCAATTGCTGATGCATATGGAACTTTATTCATGTGGTCCTTCTCATCTAATGTTTTCGGACACTGGTCTTTAGAGATCGTTATCCCTTGAGACACAGGGACATATCCCCTTTTAGCATTTTGCATACCAAAACGATGCAAAACCTTATCAATGTATGTACTCTGACTTAGACCGATCATCCTTTTAGATCTATCTCTATAGATCCTCATTCCTAGAATGTAGGTTGCCTCTCCTAAGTCTTTCATAGAGAAATTGCTCCCTAACCAAGTCTTAACAACCTTTAGAGAAGGTATGTCATTCCCCATTAGTAGTATGTCATCAACATACTGTACTATGAATGCCACATGGCTCCCACTAACCTTCTTGTAAACACAAGGTTCATCCTCATTTTGAATAAAGCCATACTCCTTGACTGTTTCATCAAAATGAATATTCCATCTCCTAGAGGCTTGCTTCAATCCGTAAATGGATCGACGTAATTTACATACCTTGCCAACATTCCTTGGATCGACAAAACCTTCAGGTTGTGTCATGTACACATCCTCTTCAAGGTTCCCATTAAGGAAAGCTGTTTTGACATCCATTTGCCAGATTTCGTAATCATGGAATGCTGCAATTGCAAGCAAAATCCGTATGGACTTGACCATTGCAACTGGTGAGAAAGTTTCATCATAGTCAATACCATGAATTTGTTTGAACCCTTTCGCAACCAGTCTTGCTTTATAGGTCTGAACATTTCCTTCCATATCAGTTTTCTTCTTGAAAACCCATTTGCACCCTACAGGTTTTACCCCTTCAGGTAGGTCAACCAAATCCCAAACTTGGTTTTCGTACATGGAATCCATCTCAGATTTCATGGCTTCAAGCCATCTCTTAGAGTCTGGACTGTTCATAGCATCTTGATATGTGAGAGGCTCATCTTCATCTATGAGCATCAAATCCCCACATTGAGTCAAAAGAAATCCATATCTCTCTGTCTCATGGCGAATTCTACCAGATCTACGAACAACCTGTGTTTCTTGAGCATTATCGTTATTCTGCTCTTGTTCCACCTCAGGTTCAATGTTATTTTGCGGTTCTCGATCTTCATCGAGATCTATAGTCCTCCCACTGTTTCTTTTGGAAACAAAATCTCTTTCCATGAAGACAGCATCTCGAGCAATGAACACTTTCTGCTCAGAAGGACTATAAAAATAATACGCCTTTGTTTCTTTAGGGTATCCCACAAGATTGCACTCTTCGGATTTAGGTCCAAGCTTGTCAGATACTTGACATTTTACAAACGCCTTGCATCCCCAAACTTTCATAAAGTTCATGCCTGACCGTTTCTCCTCCCACATCTCATATGGAGTCTTTTGAACCTTCTTGGTTGGAACACGGTTAAGTGTGAAAGCCGCTGTTTCTAGAGCATAACCCCAGAAACTTATTGGAAGATCTGCATGACTCATCATCGATCGTACCATGTCCAACAGGGTACCATTTCTCCTCTCTGAAACTCCATTCCATTGAGGTGTACCTGGCGGAGTGAGTTGTGATACAATACCACACTCTTTTAAATACTCTTTAAATTCGGTGCTTAAGTATTCACCCCCACGATCGGATCGTAAGATTTTAATACTTGCACCTCCGCCTATTTGCTTCTCTACTTCAGCCTTGTATTCTTTGAATTTTTCAAAAGAATCGGATTTATTCTTCATAAGATATACATATCCATATCTACTGAAGTCATCAGTAAATGTTATGAAGTAGTAGTAGCCTCCTCTAGCCATCACACGCATTGGGCCACATACATCACTATGTATTAGCTCCAAACGTTCAGTGGCCCTTTGACCCTTACCAGTAAAAGGGGCTTTAGTCATCTTACCAAGCAAACAAGATTCGCATTTTTCGTATGATTCAAAATCAAACTTATCCAAGTATCCATCCTTATGTAATTTGGATATGCGTTTCTCATTTATATGGCCTAGACGACAATGCCAGAGGTATGTTTGATTTGAGTCATTAACTTTAAGTCGTTTGTTTTCTATGTTACAGACAGGATTATCTAAATCAAGAACATATAAACCATTAAATAAACGCGCAACACCATAGGTTAAATCATTCAAAGCAAAAGAGCAACTATTGTTCTTTATTATAAACGAAAAACCTTTCTTGTCCAAATAAGAAACAGAAATAATGTTTCTGCGAATCGCAGGCACGTAAAAACAGTCTTTAAGTTCTAAAACAAGCCCAGAGGGCAAAGATAAATAATAAGTTCCTACGGCTAAAGCAGCAACTCTTGCTCCATTGCCTACGCGTAGGTCCACTTCTCCCTTAGCCAAAGTCCTACTTCTCTGCAGTTCCTGCACATTTATACAAATGTGAGAAGTACATCCAGTATCCAATACCCAAGATGTAGAAATAGACAGATTGACCTCTATAACATAAATACCTGATCCAGAAATCTGAACACCCTTCATTTTCTTCAGATCCTCCAAGTAAGCATGACAGTTTCTCTTCCAGTGACCAGGCTTGTGACAATAGTGACAATCACCTTTGTCAGCCTTTGCGACATCTCCTTTCGGCTTTTTAGCCTTTTTGAAAGAGGGCTTAGAAGGACCAAGATCTTTCGGTGTAACCTTTTTCTTGCCCTTCCATTTCCCCTTTCCCTTAGCACATTTCTTGTCCACCATCATTATGGGAGCTTTCTCAGGTGCCTTGACCATATTTGCTTCAGTGGTCCTCAGCATGGCCAACAATTCCATAGGAGTCTTATCTTGCTCAGTCATATTAAAAGTCATAATGAACTGAGTATAGTCGCTGTTCAAAGATTGCAAGATTATATCGACTTGAGCCTCTCGCTGAAGCGGGAAACCCAAACGAGCAAGGTAATCACAATACCCAATCATCTTTAGAACATGTGGTCCGACTGGTCCATTGCCCTGCTTGCACGAGAAGAGTGCTTTGCTTGTGTTGAATTTTTCAACACGAGCCTGTGATTGAAACATCGTTGAAAGATGTTCAAACATAGTATAAGCATTCATATCAAAATGCTGCTTCTGAAGCTCAGCATCCATAGTAGCAAGCATAAGACAAGCCGCATCAGTTGCATCATCAATATGCTTCTGATAAGCATTTCGTTGAGCAGCAGTGGCATTGTTAGCAGGGGCTGCCGGTGGAGGAATATCAATCACATAAGATTTCTTTTCCTGCATGAGAACAATTCTCAAATTCCTAGACCAGTCAAGGAAGTTCGATCCTGTCAGCTTGTCCTTCTCAAGGACTGATCGCACAGAGAAAGTATTATTTGTATTTTGTGCCATTTGTTTTCTACAATGATAAAATGCATAAGATAAGTTAGATTGTTACATTAATTATGTTCAAGTGATTATGACATATTCATAATATATCTCCCACTATTTTTTTATCAAATTAATAGCCCTTACTATTAAATCGGAAAGAATATCCCATAAATCTTTCTAGTGAGCCAAGATCCATATTTCATCATATCCTAAGTCAACCACTGGTAGTCCTTAAAACATGATTATTTAGGTTGACAACAGTTGTCAATTATATCATATATAATTCTTGGATAGTTTGGTGAACAACAATTGTTCTTGTCTATCTAATAGATTTTGAACCAAACTCTATGCTTCTAAGTTCATAATAATTGAATATAACCGTTTATTTTCACCTTATTATGACGACTCAGTTAAGTTAAACCCAATGATACAACGATCGAATATAACCGCTTATATTCGTCACATCTCACCACGATAGACAGGAGTCCCCTGCCACTGGAAGTCATTCCCCTTATCGATCTAGGATTCAATGAGTGTTCATTCATTGGAAAGCATCCGATTAAAACTTAATATTTTGTTAAGGGGTTTTGATTTAAAACGACCATGATCCCATCATAAAGAGATTCCCAATTTTTCCTGAATTAAATACTTCAAATCAATATTCATCAATAGTTTGATTTCCAGGTTGTTGGAGGAGTCACAAGTGGCCTCACTTAATACCCAACTTCCTTACAGGTAAAACCCGTTTTTGACAAAATCTCCCCATATCTAAATAATTGAAAATTTGTATTTAATTCCGTGTTTCATAAACACAGAAATCTCATGATCGTTTGTTCATTTTAAAATCTCGAATCGTTACAGATTTTATCTTGTTTAGCATGGCAAGCATGGTATGGGTGACGTATCTAATACATGCATACATCATTAATCTAATTAAAACATGCATACATTTTTCTACTCTACACATGCATCATATGTAAAGTGCATCACATAAATTAATATGCTATGGTTATGGCCCAATCCTATGCGATTTTTCCAAGCTAATGGAAAAATCAAGGTCAATCTATGGTGGTAATAACTAATTATTACAAAAATCTCTTCCTTCGCTTCCAAAGCTGCCTTGATTGCCTCCAAGCTCCTTTTGAAACATTTTACAAAAGAACTCGAGTTGTATTCGAGATAAAATAATTACAAAAAGAAAAAAAACGACATGCAAGTCGTATTTAATTATTACAAACTATAAATTAAAAATTAATAATATAAATTGAAAAATAGGTCTTGGGGCCATAGCCATGCATCATGCTCACATAGCAATTAAAAGCATCACATATTGTATAATCACAATTTTATACAACATAAATTAAATATGATCAAATCATAAATAATAAAATT
Organism: Saposhnikovia divaricata; assembly: GCA_036435485.1. Lineage (NCBI taxonomy): Eukaryota > Viridiplantae > Streptophyta > Magnoliopsida > Apiales > Apiaceae > Saposhnikovia > Saposhnikovia divaricata. Next base: position 192,454,376 of record CM071597.1, read on the forward strand.
AACGCACTTTAATTAAATATTAATCTAGTAATCAAAATTACTAATTAATAAAATTTTGCATAATGCAAGTTAAGGATTAACATTTGTAATTTAATCTAGCATGCAAAACCTAGCTGAGAAATTTTTTTTTTTATTTAAATTTTTTTTTATTAAAACAGCAGATACGCATTTACAGTATGCGCATATGACCTAATCTGTTAATTTTATCAGACACGCATTCCACGTATGCGTGTATGACATAAACCCTAGGTGATACGCATCTTCCGTATGCGCATCACCTGTACATGAATATTTTCTGCAGTTTTCCAGAACACCCAGAACGATTGTGTGATTGATTTCTAGTCGTGATTTTGATACCAGACTTAATAAACAGACCCACGAATACACAGCAACAACATCACAAACATATATCATCGATTCTTGAGTGATTAAAAACAAAACCCAGTAGATATATATATATATATATGTTAAACACATATGTATATATACGTATGCATGAACTACACTACTGATCTCCAGGGTCGACTGCAACTGGTTTTAGATGTTAGTATCACGATTTAATCCTATTGAAAACATAACCGATCATCTGGACGCAACAAAACCAGTAGATTACTAAGCATGCAGGTCACGTAGTTATGCAGTAGGGTTCTCCGGGAAAAAAAAAACAGAACTGGTATAGCATAAAACAGATCGTATGCTTCATATATAACCAGATTATCATATTATACAAGTAGCTCTGATTCCATTGTTGGTTTCGATCATCAATACGCAGCGAAAAACAGTAAAATAAAAATCGAAACCAAGCCCCGGATCCATGTATAATATATATCGAATAATCATGGTAGATAGAACGTTTACCTTATCGAAGCTTTAAGTACAAAGAACGATGGAGATGCAAGCCTCCCACGATTACTGAGCACTCCTCTTCGAATTCCCCTCTACGGTATCCACACGAACACTCCAAGAACGATTCTTGAATGGAAGGGAGGTACTAGCCTCCAATGAAAATATGAGATCTAGTTTTTAGGGTTAGGTTATTTTCCTTCGGCTGTAGTATAATTTTTACGTACAAAATTATGCCTTCCTTTACTATCATCATGTATATATATGATAGTATAAGGCAAAAAGCCCAAGCCAAAACCTAGCCGATGTATTATAATAAAATCTAATTCTATTATTCAAATAAATAATAATTAAGTCAAACTTAATTATTAAAATCATATCTCATATATCTTTGTATTTTATTATAACTTAATTAAGTCCAACTTAATTAATATAATAAAATCCAACTAATCATTTAATTATTTTAAATTCATAATTTAAATTAATTCTTCCTTTAAGTGTTCTATGTGTGTGACCCTGTAGGCTATTATTTAACTGGCAATAATTTTATTCTCCAATAAAATTATAAACAATGAGCGGCATCTAGTAATACATCATTGCTACCCAATTAAATAATATTTAAATCGTGATCCGATAAAACCTTTTTGTGATTAATGTTCCCGTGTAATATAATCCCTTTAACCAAATATTATATATTAAACTCGAGACATGTTTATTGTCATCCTCTTCATAATTTAATCCAGGTTTACTTGATCCATGAGTAGACTATTAATAACAAATCATTATTTGAGCACGGCCATGCATTTTATAGTCTCACTCAATCAAGTGGCCAATAATATCTCTCCTAATTATAGGAGGGTTAAATCCTTTATCTATCATTCATATTTCTCATTCGATTCATAATATACCCGATGTCAACTTTTATCATCACCCGGTCAAAGGTGACTTTTAATGTAGTCAAAGTATATTAATCCTCGTATAGAAATATAATGATCTCAAGTCAAAGGATCATTACATCGTTACCACTGTGATTAATTCTTATGACTTTATTAAACATGAAGAATCTCACTTTGGGTCTGTCCAGTACCATGTACTCCTACATGTACCTATATATTGACTTTAGTATCTCCATACTTATAACCAATGAGATGTGGTTATCTGTCAAACAACATACTAGTCTATTATTATTGTCCTGATATAATAATAATCGACTAGGGACCTTTAAGAATATGATATATTATATAATCTTAAGTTCAAGTCATGTACTTAAACTATACAATGTGTATCATGATTCTAAGGACATTTATTATGCTAACAAATATATCGCAGTAATTAAAGTCATAATAAATACATTTATTTAATAATCAAATGACATAAGGTTTATTTAAGAAACAATGTATTGCCTCTAGGGCACCTACACTAACACTTTAGTGATCTCGAGCTATTACAAACTTCCAAGTTGATATGGCAATGAAAACGAATCAGTAAGTCCCGATTATACGGAACTACAAATCTGTTATCCAAGATAATTCCTTTTTTCTTCACAGTCCTGTCCATTCGACGCCTACGATAAAGTGGAAACCCACAATCATCGAAGCATGTACGACCATTGTACCTAGAAACAATTATAGAAAATTGAAATTGGTAAATATGTGTTAAATGTATTGGTGATATACATGTTAACATGCCTTAAGTAACACAAAATACATATTATATTTTGCTATTAATATCCAGGCACCACTCACTCTTAAATGTTCATTAAGTATTAAATATTTCATTAGCAATGACACTATGTCGCATGTATTTACAACCTTTTTATGCGGATTATGAATAGTGATTAATTGTGCAGATGTTATATTAGTCTGTTTATATTTCAGAATTTTTATAATTGTTAATATTAAGAATATGGCAAGAAAAAAGGTAACCTGTAAATTATCATTCATTTTTATAAATGAATAACATTAGCAAAAGAATGCTCATTCACATATAAATATATTTTGGAATCAAATTACCTTTTCGGAAAATGCCGCATGCACTTGTTCTTAAGCATACATGGAGAATTCTTATAATCAGATCCACAAGGTCCGTGGATCATAAAGTTTTTAACCACTTCATAACCAATCGTATCAGTTCTTCGATCAGGTATTTCTGCAGAGATTAACTGATCAATTTGTTCCACATTTTTTGGCCGATCATTCGGGTGCAACCAAATTAACATATGCATATGTGGAAGTCCTCGCTTTTGAAATTCGATGACATGCATAATTGTTTGACAATGAGTTAAGTAATTAACATTAATTCTAATTATGAATGGACAAATATATACTAAAGTTGTTAAGAAAGAAATGACATTTAGTCTGACTAACCTCCAATGCACCTCCCGAAATAATTCTTATTCTTGATTAAATCAAGCAATTGATCCAATTTTAATTTGAAAACCCTCGCAATTACATCAGGCGCATCTGAAACATCTACACCAGGCATATAACTCAGCATATGTTCTATTTCAGGCCACTTTGTATTGCATGTCATTGTCAAAAATAATGATGGATGACCAATGGTTCGGCAAATAGCCAGAGAATCTTTGAAATATTGATTCATGTATCGTGGTGAACCTGTGAATGTAGCTGGAAGTATAACCTTTTGCCCAAGGTGGTCTGGATTTGTGTCACCTTTACGAATGGAATCACGAATAGATCTATATAAATCGGATAGTATGATCTTTTGGTGTCCTCTTATCCAATTTAGCCTATATTGTTCCACTGCAGCAAATGCATCAACAACAAATTGTTGCCACAAACGATCGCCTAGATGTAAAGTCATTCCTGGAGGCAAAACATAAGATACTTTATACATAAAGCATAGAGCAGTCATTATATATAGATATTAGTTGGAAATAAGTTTCTAATGATAAGCATACATACGTATACATCGAACAGTTAAATTTCTTAAAAAGAGTTAGAACTATACCTTGGTCAGGACGAATCATGAGTTTGTATGCATAATATTCTCTCATAGAGAGTGTATCCCTGCTCTTTCGTTCACCATCCCCTTCATCACTTTCCATGTTATTTTTTGCAGAGCGTGGATTAGATCGGAGTGGAATATCAAGGTGAAATCCATCCTCACAGTATGGGAATAACAAAGGATATTGAAGTTGCATATAATGAACATACGTCTCGTATATCCTTTTTAAATAGCCTTGTTTGGTTTTAACAATAATATCCTTGAATTTACTCGTATCTTCAGCATCTCCAACAATTAACCCAACAACTTCATTTGACGGACCAACATGATTAGGGCGACCAGATGCAGATTTTGAAGAAACCAGTACTAATTTGAACTCTTCCTGCTCATTAAGCTTAAAGCGATCTCGAGCCATGCGAAATTGTTGAACCAAATTATTGTTCTCGTCTAACATTTTTAACAATCCTTCTACAAAATCTGGATCAATCTGATCGCCACGAGGGATCGCATTAATGCAGTTCTCAATTTCATTCTCAGTGTCATACACATAGAGCTGACAAAATTTCGGAGGGTTGCCTTCTTCAGGTTTTAACGTACCAATCAAGTGATAATTCTGTCTATTCAATTTAAAACACCAAGGACCGTTCCCATTATTTATTTTCTTATCAATTTTACCACCCATCGAGGTAAATGCAAACATGGAGTTGTATGTTCTAATATTCTTCAAGAAGTGAGATGTCTTTTCACCTTCTGGTAGCAAATCAGCTAAAAATGGAGGTGGTGGTCTATCTCCTGGAAGTTGTACTCGTCCATCTCGACAACATAATGAAAAAGTTGGTTCCTGGTGCTTCACAGATTTATTATTACGTTCTTCATTCCACATTCTCGCCTTACACTTTTGACAAATTTTAGTAGGTTTGCCAAGACTCATATACCCACTCCAAAGATCTGAAATTTGCAAATGTAAGGAAATCAAGTTTGGAATTACATGATTATATATATAGCGATATTTATGTGTTGAATGATGAATGATGTATAATATGAGAATACGTCTACGACTCATTTTTGATATACTGATTAATTTGCCTATTTCAACCATATTTCAATGCCTATGCATAGTTACTGGTAGTTGGAATAAATATATTGTCAATGATTTTGTGCAGATCAAAATGATCTAATTTCATTTTTATGATAGAAATTACATGCTTCATGTACGTTGGATTCAGATTCATCGTTGCTTAAATATTCCCCAAGATGCCCTGCAAAGTGGATTTATTTCACTATTAGTTAACATATACAATAGCATACAATAGGTAAATTTAGGTTACAATTTAACATACCTTCTAATTCATCATCATCATCGATATGTTCTGCATGAAAACAATAATTATCGTAATATGATAAGCACAAAAGTGAGCGTACTAATTTGTACATAGCAAAATAGTTTGGAATTGTACCATCAATGTTGACTGCATCTCCTTCATCAATGTCAACTTCTAGAATAGTTTCTTGATTATTGTTATCTGGCACTGAAATTTTGACTCCAGAAGTGGAAGTTTCGTGATGCTTCTCCTGGATGCCTGTCATAAATGTAAAGCCATTACATCAAAAAGTTGTAAGAAACCATTTAAAATATTAGAGGTGCATATAACCTAATATACATATAAAAGTGACTTTAAGGTTGTAGGCATAAAGTAACCTTATATATATATATATATATATATATATATATATATATATATATATATATTTGATTTATAAATATTAACCATTATAACATAGAGCCTACAACCTGAACTTATATAAGTGGAATAATATCTACGTATGTAATGCATTGTATTACCTTCTAATTCATTTTGAGCAGCATTGAAACAATCCATCAAATTTCTAACTTCAGGTGGTGTTGAGGTATGCCAATTAACATCTTGATATCCTGTTTGATATGTTGGGATACATGGTGAAAAATTGATAATTTAGTGTATTCAGTAATACACTTTTTAATCAATATTTGAAACATGTACATTGGTTGTATATGTATACTTTGATTTGCCTTGTAAACTGAAATGGCTAATCTATAAAACATAACTATATTATAAAAAGTATACCTGAATGAGAAGACATCCAATCTGCATTTTTATATTGAAGTAAATATGGTTAGATTTTGATTTTTCAAAAGATACATAATGCATCTTAATCTTAAAAAAAGGTAAAACAACATGTACCTGGACACCATACATCGAGTTCCTCCAACATAGGTACAAATACAGGGAGATCATGCTGTTGGATTTTATTTCTGATTGGGACTTTACTTGCTGATTTACCAAAGTCCATGTTGTGGGATTTTATTTTCAATTCCTTTAGATGCAACATACTTAGAGACATGTGTTGACTGAATCTGTCTATACAGAGATTGACTTGACAGGTAAGTTGAAGCGTGGGTTGATATATATATTTTAAAGTAATAGATATAATTGACTATTACATGCATGTTATAGCAGGCAAAGTAAATGAACTTACCACGGTTATAAGACTCCAAAAGTCTTTTATCAACTTTCGCTGCAAATTTGATAAATCTATAATTTTTAAAACTTTCGCTGCAAATTTGATAACTTTATAATTTTTATTTATCAAAGAAATTCTAATGGTAATGATGCATAACATTTTATCAAGGTAAACAATTTTGTATATACTGATCTATTGTTATTAGTATTATTATCATGACATGCAGTGAACAGTGGTCGGAATAGTTTTTGTAGGAGATATCCTAGATGCTGGCAGTTGGAATGGTGTATGAGGGTTTCGCATTGTTGAACCTCCTTTGAGAATCCGTGAAACTGGACTCTGATAAGTAAGGCCTGCGATAATAAGATTTTATTTATACATAAGGTACTCAGAGATGTCAATTTAGAAAGTTGATTAGTATTGGAAAAAATGATGTTAGGCAATAACCTGATAAGTCCACATTGTTTAACCTTCGCTGGGATGGTGTTACATTTTGTGTGCCTCCATTTGGACAGCCAGCACCTAGGAAAACAATCCATAAATTTATTAACAATTTGATAAGTAAGAGGCCTATTTTTATAGATATTTGTTCGTAAATATGAAAAAGAGTACACATGAGACAAAAACAAATTTAAGGATTGACCTCTAAAGCTTAAGTTGTTTATCCTCCGCAGTGACGATGTAACTACATGTTGTGGGGAATCATTCTTGAGGCCAGCACCTATATATAATAGCGGAAATCTAGTTGAAACATGGATAATATTTAAAACTTAAACTAAACAATTAGTGTTTTAGAATTGCAAGTAGTACCTGAATTATGTGTCATTCCTGTAGTGTAATTTTTGCAATTACCATCGTATCCGGATTCCGGTGTTCCACAAGTATTTGGAATGTTCCGATTTAGTTCTAAAAGCGGTCTTCTGCATGTCCCTATATTTTTGTTGAGTAAAAATAATAATCAGACAAAAAAAAGAGGGGGTCTGCTTTATTTGTGAAGTTTGTTTTCTAAGTGCTATTTTATAATGACGGTGCAAAAAAGTAAATATGCCAAAAATATTTAGTACCAGTATTTGCGAGTGTCTCATTTGATATATTAGGGTTTTTATTTTGTGAACCCAGTTCTGATTGACTTGAAAATCCAATATTAATTTTGATGTTTGCATCATCCAAGTTGCTAGAACGACGCTTATTTCCTGACTCAAATTATATTCAGGATTAGTAAAAAGCAATAATACATGTAACATGACAATTACAGTTTATTATTTGCAAACGCAACACAGTACCGTTCTTTTTTGTAGACGGGGAAATTGCTCCTAGAGGACTTCGTTTCCGTACTTGAACATGTAACAACAGGAAGTCCATTTAGTGTGGTAATTTAGGAATTTTTCAGGCCATATGAGAAATGTCCACATAATCAGCAAGAGGTAATAGATATAGTGTACTATATATGTAGTAATTTGAGCAGATACACAATTTAGACTAACCTGGTTGATCCATGTGTTCCTCCACCGTTATTCTGGTTTGACTTGTAGTGCGCAAACCATAAATTTATTTTTCTCCAATACTGAAAAAGCTATAAAAAATAATTAATAAAGACAGAGAAAGGAGACAGCTAAATAACAGTCCCTATGTGCGCTAAAAAATAGATTATATAATAGTCCCTGCAAGCTATCAGAATTCTGAACTGTGGGCTATTTGACTAAAATGCAGAAAGTAATGCATTAACAAATTAGCTGAATATACTGTATCAAGTAGTGCATTTGTTTGCTGAATTATCACTATTTGAAAATAAGCTTATTTAATAACACACATCCTAAGAAAACTTAATTGTGCGAAAAGAATCAGTTATTCCGTGTGATTTTAGATGAATAATAATCTTTTTTGTACTCATTTGTATTCATTTCGACTTTACTTATCATAAGCCATTATTCCATAAGCCATTATTCCGTAATTAATGACGAAAGTCCAACTAAGAGTTGCGTGTATTCCATTTTTAAAGTGATATTAGCAGTTGATAATGGTTCTTGCAGGCATAATTGGAAGGAAGGTGAACTGGAAATCTAATATATAATGAATCATCTACATTACTTTTCATCTAATCTATAATGAAGGAAAGAGTAGGCAGCTAAGCTAAACTACTTTTCAGATTTGCTTCCGTTGCAGACTTGCGATTTGCTTCAATAGCAGATGCAGTGTCTTTTTGTTAATAAGCACAAAGTAGTAAAGGTGTTAGAAAACCTCATATTATTCCAGATACTTCATTTAACAATCCTAAAATATCATGAAAATGGTATTCATTTTTTTTATAAAGCACATAATTAAGACATTGTATAAAAAATCTTACAACTTTAAATCAAGATTGTGCTAATTTTAAACAATGGCAGATTGCCTTAGAGTATTCCTTTTAGAGGTGGTCTTCTTACCAAGTATTGTCTAATCACAATACCAATGCAAGTGCTGCCTATGTGTGGGTTTTGTAATCAAGATGTTGTATCAATTAGCAATGCTACTAATTATCATACTAATTATCACAGGCTACTAATTATATGTGGAGGTATGGCATTCTATGCTATGTATACATGCAAATAAAAAAACAAATATAAAGGTATTATTTTGTACTTTTTGAGAGGCAAGTACTCCCACCAAATATTAGTTCAGTACATCATAATAGTTGAACACGTGAACTTTGATACCTAGCTCTTTATAATTTCTAAATGCCTATATCTATATATATATATATATATATATATATATATATATATATATATATATATATATATATACTTTTAGCATATATACTTAAATAAAATCAAGAAAGTTTTCAAGAATATTTTCATTTAGAGATGAAGAACATGAACCACAAATAATCGAAGAAACTTTTGCAATCAAATAAATGGAAGCAGAAAGTAACAGTCTACTAATTATTAAATTTGCTAGGCTATAACTGCAATTGAGTACATACCTTTGGAGGATCGGAGAGAATGAAGATGAAACCGATTAAGCCGATGGAGTTCTTTTTGGTTAGCGGGTTTAAGGAATTTGCTTGGTCGATTGTAGATACCGAATTGTTTGACATATTGCTGAAGAATAGATATCAAAAACAACGAAATCAACGCGATATGAAATCGATCAATTTAAGGTAATGTTGTCTGAGTGTTTTGTCAGAATGTTGAGATGTAATAAATCAGGTTTAACCAGATTGTATTTTTTAAGTATTGGGGTTTCGTTTAGTTTTAATCGGGTCATTTGTTTAAATTACCAAAGTATCCTTAAAATTATGGAAGCTATATAAATAAATAGAGGACAATATCAGTAATTCTGATAGATATAGATAGATAATAGATATAGATAGATAATAGATAGATATTCTTTCTCACCATTTTTGAGTTTATTTTTTTCCTCATTTGTCTCCCCTTAAGGTTCACCAAACAAGCAAGTAATTCGAAATGACATTTTGTCAAACTTCGTAACCCTTTACTTTCGATAACAAACCAACCGAATTGGCCTAAAAAAAAAAGAGTACTCCGTTCAAAGCCGTGTTCAAGGACCGGAAGCATTCCAAAGTTGAAATTTACAACTTGTTTCTTTTGGTGCTTTTCTCGCTTTCTTTAAATACTTCATTGAATTTTTTTACGTAGCTTAAATATTCATGTTACCTTGGTTGAATATATGGACCTGAATGATATGATTTGAAATTTTAGCGTGGACAATGAGCTCCAACTACCAAGATAATAAAAATGTGATTTTCATATTCTTCTACCTAAATAAATATTCTAAACAGAAAATAACTAAAAATGTTTAAAACTTAAATTAACAATATTTTGAATATTGTAAGTACACTAAAAAAAAAGATTGAGAATCATGACCAAAAATTATAATATAATAAGAATAATAACAGATGGAGAACAATCTCCAGTACTTTTATTTCTTATACAACCTTCTCCAGACTATTATAATTACTGCTTCATTCGATAATTACGTTATGACTAGAATGTGTTTTCTATTTACACATAATTTTCATAATAACACGTGTCGTCTCTCCATTTGTCCATCAATTAAGAAGTTCCAACTTTCATCCACTCAGCAGCAATTCCCATTTTGATTTCTTTATTACCATAACCACCCCCACAAGAATCAAACATTTCATCTCGAACCCTCTTCTTTGTTTTATTTTTCACCCACACCCCAAACAGCTTCATGTACTCCCCATCATCATTATCGTCATCATCTTTATCCTCATTTACGCTTTTACCCTTCTCACCCACCCCCACAACAATATCACTGGACCCACCGCTTTGATTTATCATCTCTGGCCCCACTGTCATTTGCTGAGTCAAAAAACCAATCAACTCGTCGTACTTGTGTTTTGTCTGAGCGAGTTCTGAACTGAGTTTCTCGTTCTCCTTTTTCAACCGGTCGTTCTCTTCCGTTATCACCTCGTATTTTAGTGCTTCGATTCGCACGGTGTTCTTTGGAGATGAGGTGGTGGAGGTTGAGCCGGAGACTGGGTCCTCTCCGGAGTTTGTTGGAGTTGGTAGGCCGGTGACAGGGCTGCTTGATTTTCCGGCGTCAGCTGTCACGGGTGGAGAAGGATTTGCAGTTTTCCGGCGACGAATTTTGATGAGAAGGTCCTTACGGCCTCTCTTGAAATTATCATTCGAGAATTCCCACTTGTCCGGTACTATCTTGCGAAAACCCTGAAAATTATTCTTACGTGAGTTAAAAATTTGTTTTGTGAATTAGCAAAATAAAATAAAACCAGTTTTATGTTCAATCAAGAACAATTTCGGATACAAAATATTTTTTATAATACGGAATGACCGAACCACAACTCAAAAATATCCAAGACTTAATTAATTAATTTTGTGGGAAATAAATTTTTCGTTGATCGTTTAAGGGTGAGACAGAGTTTGGAAGAAATTTAAACGGATCACGTATGTTATCAAATTCAATTTGGCTTAAGCTGTGTAAGTGTTTATTAAAAGTTGTTTAAGATGTTGTTACAGAAAGAAGCTTAAAAGATTTGCATGCAAACACCATAGAAATGAACTTACATAAGTGTTGAGCTGACGGACAAAGCTGGAAAAGTTGTTGTGCTTAAAGTAAGTAGGGAGCAAATCCTTTGCAAACTCAGCTGGTTTCCAAACAATGAAGGTATGTCCAGTTTGGTTCCAGGACACGACTTGGTCGGTGTCCCCATCATCAACCAGCTGATATGTCTTTGTCAGAAACGGCGCTGCCACCGATCTCAGCGTCATGATCTTCACCTGGATCGGAACAACTATACTATATGTACGTATATATGTATCTCTAGCTACTTAATTTCTTCAAATTGGTACGTAGTGATCAAACTAATTAATCTACCCAGGAGGGGTTAATTTAGATGGAGCAACTAAAAACCAAAATGGCGGTGAGGAATTCCCAATCCCAACAATAAAAACCAGATAAAAAATCAATCGAATAAGCCAGATCGTTGTTAAATGATTTGCTCTCTTCCATTTATTGTCTTCTTTGCACCAAATATACCATACTTATTTTTACAACGCTCTCTCTGCGCTTGTGTAGTGAAGTTTTTTAATAATGCTCTTCGTATACCTTATATATAGGGGAATAGGCATAGATATTAAGGAAAGGAAGAACGAAGAAGAAGAAAAGACAGTCACGACAGAAAGTGATGGGGTGTTCTAGAAAGATTTAGAAACAATTGCATTTACTAATTGTATTTATTGAATATTACAATCTGGGAAAAGTGAAGAAGCTGCCAAATGTGTTCCACTTTGATCCAGATTCCTTGCAATTTTACTCTTCACTCGTGTCTACCATATTTATTCTACGTGTCACTTGCACAATATCATGTACTCCCTCCGTCCTAGAGATGCACAAAAGGTTCATCGGACCGGGCTTTGATCGGGCCTCGGAAAATTCGGGCTTTGACTTTGACCGGGCCGGACCGGGCTGGCCTCGTCAACCATATACAAGGCCTGTTAAGGTTTGGAACCGGATCGCGTCGGGCCGAATCGGGCCGCGTCGGGCTTTCACGAATCACGATATAGTACGTCAAAATTAAAAGAAGTTAAGATCATAAAAATTTGTAAAAACACTCAGAATAAATGGCTGGAAAGCCTCTTTAAAGAAACTAACTTAACTGTAGGAGAAACATTCCACTATAGAACAACAACAACAAAACTCATAACCAAAAAGGTTCTCTCTCCCTAAAAACACCAACCGAGATCTACCGCATGAGAGTCGGCCGCCGCTAGATCCCCCTCCCCTCCCCTCCCTCCCCTCCCCTCCCCTCCTTCCTTCCTCCCTTCCTTCTGCCTCCCCGTCCCCCTTAGCCTCTCTTCCCCCGCCTCTCTTCCGCCTCCCCGCCTCCCTCTTCTCTAATCAACCGCCCTCCGCCGCCCCTCCGCCCCTCCGCCTGCCTGTTTTTCTGATTCAATAAAGTCGGGTGTTGCTAAACCTCGAAGATTCCAATCGAGCTTTATTCTCGGGTCTATTTCGGATTTGAAGGATCCAGTTTGGTTGTAATTTGTAGATTTATTTTGTATCTTCAATTTTAAAATTGTAAGATCATTTTGTTTTTTGTTTTCTCACCGTTTGTGTGAGTTTTGTTATTGTCTCACCGTTTGTGTGAGTTTGCTTGTGTGTTTTTGGGTGCTTGCTCATATGATCTTGAAGGATGGTACGATTATGAATTTGGATAAACACTGTGATGAAGTGTTAGTGTGTTACACACATAGGTCTGCGAATATTGTAGCTCATAGCTTAGCTAGGGTGACATATTCTATGTCAGGTCTTACGGAATGGAATATTTCTGTTCCAGATTTTATCATCTGTATGCTTGATTCTGAGAAATTTTAATGCAAGTACGATTTTATCAAAAAAAAAAACTCATAACCAACTTCCTTGTTGGGTTAGTAACTGTAAAACTCATGTAGCCGCATCTTTAATTTGTAAAAATACGTGCTAGTCTATCAAAGTCTAGAGGTTCTATTGAGGTTCTTGAATATTGACAATCACTTCACACAAAGATATTGACAATCACACAAATCCAGTAATAAAAGCATGACTGACTCATTACAAATGACAAATCGTACATAGCCACTGCCACATAAGTAACTAATTTATTAACAAGAATGTCAAGGATACATTAAGGAATAACACCAATGCAATAGTTTTTTAAATAAAGTCTGGGATATTCTAGAATGCCCACTCTAAGAATACCCAAATATCATTGTATTTCCATGTGACCATATCTGTTTCTGGCATAGCTTCAGTAAATCTGCAGAGGTCATCAATCAGTTTCTCCGTGGCTTTCAATCTCTTCCTCGCTTTCTTCTGAAGTTTCTTCAATGTCCCTTTTATCTTGTATTCTTCTTGATGCATCCAAATGATCTCTATAGCAGATACATAATTCCATCGATTGTGGACTTAAGCGACTTCTCTTTTCATTCAATACTCTGCCACTAAAAGAAAATGCAGATTCCGAAGCTACGCTACTAGCTTGGGCAGTTAATAAATCACGGGCCATTGCGGCCATAACAGGATACTGACATGCTCGACTCTTCCAAAATTCTAAAATATCAGTTTGTTCCCCAATAAAATCAGTCATTTTGTATTTGGCTAATTCACTACTTGAACTTATAGTTTTTAATTTCTTACGAGAAATAGCAAGTTGCACAGCAATATCCCTACTACTACCACTTTCAACTGGAATATCACGTGGTTTTGCTCCATATAATAAATCATAATGATCATATAATGCATTCAGTGTGCTATTAAATTTTTCAACAGCAATTTTGGTATCATCAGCACCTATTCCTAAGTTCAGATGAATACATTCTATTAGACCTTCTACACCTTCCACTCCTATCTTAGGATTTAAAGCAGCAGCACAAGAAAACAGAACTGGAATTTCTGCATAATATTTTAGAAATTTGGATCGCATTTTTAATATTGTTTGGTTCCAGAAAGGGTTACCTATATTATTCGCAAAGGTCAAAGAAACTAAGTAAAGTTCTTCTAATGCTATAGGACAGGTAGGATAATAAACACCGGATAATCTGCATGTAGAGTTATAAAAACATTCAAGTATACCCATTAATTGTTGAATTGTAATCCAATTTGTATCATCAATGTTAATCGGATTTTCAGATCCACACACAGTATTATAGAATTCCATTAAAACAGCCTTTTGTCTAACAGCACGTCGTAACATTTTATAAGTCGAATTCCACCTAATTGGCATATCAAACTCTGGTTTCAAGAACTTTAAACCTTGAGCAATTACAAATTTCTTAATGTCCTGTCATCTTTTCTTTGAGTGATAAATAAATGTAAGTAAATCTTTTATTTTTATCAATAACAGGCCTTACATTTGATAGTCCTTTTTTAACAACCAAATTTAAAACATGACACACGCATCTATTATGAAAAAAAATACCACCCAAAATAGGATTCAAATCTCTTTGTAACATACCAACAGCAGAGTTGTTATTACTAGCATTATCAAAAGATATACTAAAAATTTTATCTTTTATTTTATATTCTCTAATGCAAGTCATAATTGTTTGATAAATAGCATTTCCGGTATGAGGATGCTCAAAAATATTGAAACAAATAATACGCTTTGACAATTCCCATGTAATATTATCAATCCAATAACAAGTAAAGCATAAATAAGACAAATTCAGATTATGTTCAGTAGACCAAACATCACTAGTTAAACTAATTTTACCTTCAAAATGTTTAAAAAACCTGATCAATTCTTTCTTTTCTTTATAGTAAGTTTTAAGTGCATCACGACGAAGTGTAGTTCTACTGACCTTTTTATATTTTGGCTGCAAACCTTGATGTATATAGCTAGTCATAACGGGGTTGTCGAAATGATTAAACGGCATCTCACAGGAAATTACACACTTCATTTGTAAATCTCTCTGTAAATCGTGATTATACGTCCACGTGTGACCCGTCTCATCAATTTGTGCTTGAGTAAATTCTGGATTAATCTTTGCCTCACATATATCATGATGTCTAGACAGTGTTGAGTTTCCTAGAGTCCCGAAAAAACTCCCACACGTTTTGTGCCTTGCTTTTTCAATTTCATCCGGTAGCCGCACCAAATCATAATTATCCTAGCATTTTGCTTTGTTCTTGTGTGGAATCACTGTATATGTCGGAGCGGACGAAGTTGCACCTGTAACATGATGACTGGAAGAAGCCATATATATTAAGAATTATATACTTCTAATCTGTTATAGCTTAATTGAGATTTGATTTGAGAGATGTTAGACGAGAGTGAGAAAAATATTACTATGTTATATATACCATCATACATAATATATGACCGTTGATTATACTTTTGTAGTCGTTTGAGAATTAAACAAGTACTTACATGGTTGATGATTCCAGGACGCAGCCACGAGGATGATTATGAGAGTGACGAGACAAATTAGGGATTTGTGAATTTGTGATTAGAAAAAAAGGGGAAAAACATATTACTATGTTTTTGACTTTTTACTCAACCTCACATACTCGCAGTGGATTAGTGGACAGTGGACTACAACTCTACAAATAACAATGGATAATATTCAATAAATATGTCTAATAATAAAAATAAAAATTTAGTTTGTCTATAAATACTAATAAAAATGTATTATTATTAAAGTATAAAAATTAACGAACTATTATAGTCAATATAATTTTAAGGTTAAATATGTATAACATTATTAATTATTCGGATACTAAATGGGCTAGAATTGAGCTGAAATCGGGCTCAAATCGGGCTTTCAACCGGGCCAGGCCGAGGCCCGGGTTTTTGCCGGGCCGGGCCGGGCCGGGTTTTACCTAAAAAAATAGGGCCTGTTCAAGGTCCTAAGCCCGGCCCGGACTGGGCAGGGTTTTTTCAGGCCGGTCTTTGACCAGATCGGGCCGGGCCAGATTTTCGGACCCAGGCTTTTTGTGCATCTCTACTCCGTCCCAACAGGTTCTTTATAGTTACTATTTTGGGATGTCCCACCCATTTCTTTACATTACCAAAAATAGCACTCCCTCTGTCTCTATTTTCTTTTCTCCTTTCATGAATGACACGGGTTTTTAGGAAATTTCTTTGTCTCTTTGTACTCCCTTCTATGCAAGTAGCCGTGACTTCATGCCACGTATGTACGAGTAGAGTGGGTGGAGAGAATTTAGTATTAACTATTGTTTTTTTATGGAGTAATGGGTATTGAATATTATTTTTAAAGAGTAGTGGGATAAAGTAGTGGGTATTGAATATTATTTTTAAGGAGTAGTAGGTATTGAATATTATTTTTAAGGAGTAGTGGATGGAGTATGTAGTGAGTATTGAATATTATTTTTAATTGCTTAAAATAGAAACAGGAAAAGTAATTTGAATTACCTTAAAAGGAAAGTAGGAAAAGAATTAAGGGACGGAGGGAGTAACTTTTAACAATAAAATAAATTATTACATTCACTACTTCACTCTTTTTTTTAACACTTTACACTATTACACCCACTACTGCACTACTTCACTCTACTTTTTCAACACTTTACACTATTACACACATTACTTTACTTATTTTAACAATAAATTTATTATTACACCCATTACTACACTATTACACTCATTATTTAAATTATATTCATTAGTTTCCGTATCCCAACCGTCTGTAAAGAATCAACTGGGAGAGAGGGAGTAGTATTCAAACATGATATACATAGTCAAACTTGTTGATTAACATCACAATCTTTTCTATATAGCTGTATTATATATTCTCATAATTTTACTATGATTTTAAATCCGCAATTTCTTGGGATCATTTTGTAAGCATTTTTACTACGTACATATCACATACATATCTTTCATTAATATAATAATACCAACAGTCAAACCAGAAAATAATTAGTATCAAATTTAAAGATCCATCATGAAATTGTAAATAATTAGTGTACAATATCACCGTTGTACGTGTGTAACAAAATTGTAATTAATTATTCCTTCCGTCCCTTTTTAGTTGGCACATTTAGAAAAAAAATTGTTCATAAATAGTTGTCACATTTCTTGTTCCAATACATATTTTTAACAATTTTTTTCATATGTACCCCTTTATTTCTAATATCAATGTTTGACTTTATATTTAATATACACACTCATAACCTATCATTTAATGTTAAGATTAGATGTTAAGATTAGGGGAAAATATGGAAATAAATTACATAATTAATCTTTCTTAATAAATGTGTTTTTTGTAAATGTGCCAGCTAAAAAGGGACAGAGGGAATAATACATAAACCGTGCACATATGTTTTTGTTTGGAGAAAAATATGTGCAAAAGAAAACCGGTGATTACAGCAAGCGTTTGCTATCTTTTGTTGTTATTATCTATGTATCATAGAACTAGAAACTAGAAAGACAGGACTCCCTTATTTTTATACAAAATCCTATTATACTCGTGTTTTATCATTTATCCTAATAATCGTTTATTCCTAATCAACCCTTTAAATAGATAAACAAGCTCTGGTAAATGTTAGTGCATCCTACTGTACTTTAACTTAACAAGAAGTCAATACTGGCATTAGTTTAATATTACTACTGTAGTTTTCTTGTTAAAGTAGAATTAGTATTTACTACTGTAATGGTGCGGGGCCAGCGGAGCATCTGCCTAAATGGTGCGACATCGTTGTGTAATTGAAGGAAGCTTCTGAAAGTTTCTTAAAAATCAACTTGGTGGGGACGTTTTACGAAGAAATTGAAAAGGGCCGAAAGATAGAGAAACAGGAGAAAAGTCACACCTAAAACGCCTACCATTTTCCATTTCACTGCTAATTTACATGCACCCTCTCAATTTTGGACTTTGACTCGTAAAATGGTACTACTAGTACTGTACTGTACACCCAAAAACGCCCAACATATATTGCGTTATTTAATGGAGGAACAGAAATTCTAAACAGCAGTAGGCTTTATAAAATACTATTACTCAATAATGAACGTCATTCGGGGTTTCAAATACTCCATTAGTTTTAAAAAATCTTTAACGATTTGTTGTTTAGTGAGCTGCATTTGCAGGAGAAAGTCATACATCGACCACCATGTAAATCCTCGTGCGCTTCATTTCTTAAGTTCGTATTTGACTGTTTTCTCTTTGGATAGTCGGTAATTGAAGATGAATAATTTTATATTCTCAACAAAGTAACAAACTCATTCTTGTTGTGTATCATATGGTGTAGGTAATCATTCTCAGTAATTTTTCGTTATAAATAATACTCTTTCAATTTCTCTCGTTATTTTAAGTTGGGCACGAAAATAAAGAAAAAATGTAATTTAACGAAGATTAGTAAAAAAATAAAAAATAAATAAAATGATAAGAACAATTAATATTTAATGTAAAAAATGAATATAATGAAGGAAAGTACTGAATTTAATTAACTTTCATAAAATTTTATTATTTTCAAAAAAAATTAAAATGAAAAAAATTAAGAAGACTAAGCTTTAATTTCACATATAGAATACGTTGATTGTAGTGGAGGGACAGGCACTACCCCAGTGGCCCAGTGACTCTATTTTCTTTTCCTTTTCTGCTAAGGAACCTGTGACTTGGGTAATGCTTAAAAAACTTAGCTTACTCAGTTATAATACCACTCAAAGTGGTGTCTGAGAAGGGTAGCTGTATGCAGACCATGCCCCTATACAATAGGGAGGCTGTTTCCGAAGGATTCCCGGCCATTACAAATACAGAAATACAAATACATAAAGAAAACCTAATACAAACTAAGAAACTCACTCACACGCAGGAGTCGAACCCCTGACCTCTTCAAAGGAGGTCAGTGACTCAACCACTGCACCATGTTGTTGGCTGGGTAATGCTTAAACATTTTCAAATATCCAACGTTGTATTAACCCACTACTACAATTTAATCATGATTAAAATATTACAAGAGGCCGTTATTTCCAACTCCAAGTTTGACTTCCAGCCTCTCCTCTTTTTTTTTTTTTCTTTTAACCTACATCAGTTTGCCACGTGTAGAATTTTAAGTTAAAGAAATGATAAATTATATATTTTTATGTGATATAATTATTACATTACATATACTTTTAGTTAAATATTTGCTAAATTAAATATTAATATTTTATTGTAGAGAGTAACAAATTTTGAACTCAAAAAGATTCGAGACAAATTACAAGCAAATTTGTATTTAGTGGAACATGCTTGTTTGGAACGTATTTTAAATTTTATAATTTAAATTTCAGTGATTTAATAATCCACACGGATATATTTCTCTCATTTTAAAAGAGTTCATATATCAAAATTGATGCAAAACAATAAAAAAATAACAAGGATAAATCAATAACAATAATAAAAAATTGATAATTTTCTTTTTTGACAATAAAGTACTTATAAGTTTAAAGTGATTCTAGATTAAAAGTAGAGAATAAGGATCATGAAGTAGAATTCATGAAATTTTTTCCCAAGTAGTAAATAATTTGTGTGAAATCCCTAATCACTCACCTTCCAAATTTAAAAATAATGCAAAAAATGGTAAGTCAATATTTATAAATAAATGATTAGATTTGCTTGTATAGATTTTTAAAAACAATGCAAAAAAATGGCAAGTCAATAATGCAGTGATGACTCTTTTGCGAAAACCAACCTCGAATATTCTGCTTTTATATTAGGGCCAGCCGGCCAGGACCGAACCTAAGGTAAGGCTATCAAGAAATATGCCTAGGACACCAAAATATTTATTTATGTTTTATAATATATACAAGAGAAAAATGAGCATGAGGACAATTTCAGGAATCTTTCCTATCCTGAAGGGGTATTTTTGTTAATATTAATTTTTTATCAGTAATTTACACAAATACCCTTAAATCGCAGGGGCATTTTTGTAAATATTAATTTTTTATCAGTAATTTACACATTTATCCTTAAATTTGTATTGATTTGTTTTAATCTCAGGTTCCAACCTGATGTCATCCTCATGCACATGAAACCCTATATATAAACCAGATTACTATCAAACACCATAGATTATAAACCAGGAGACCCAATCTAACACCATAGATTATTATCAAATATTAATAATTATAAATCATAAATTCCAATGGCAATTTTGTGATTCCAATGAATTTGAGGACAAATAATTTGCACTAATTAGACAAAATAATTTACAGAATCTTGTTATCATGGAAAGGTATTCATCAATTTCTGATTGACAAAATTAATGATCTGTTCGAATAAGAAAATTGATATGGGCTGAAAGTAAGACCTAAAAATATATTTAATGTTCCATTAAATAAACCTAGATGGGTCCAAGGTTAAAGCCCATTAATGAGGCCCGAAACCCTAATTAAAATAATAAATTCGTAGTTGATAAATCAGCCAATAAAAAGACTCCGTTATTGAGTCCAAAAGGGAACCAATTTCTTCAAGGAGTAGCCCCCAAGACAAACGAGTCCAATAGGAATCAGCCTTCCTCATGGAAGGATCCAGAATTCTATCTAAAGTGGGTAACTTGTCCACCAAGACACCAAACCCTACCCTAATTCCAAGGCACCCAATGCCTATATAAAGGGTCTGACCCCCTCATTCTCAAAGGAGAACGTTTTTGGACGCAGCTCCATACGTCATCCACCACGTTTTAGGCTTAATCCTTGAATAAGGACATACAAGCCACTACGTCATTGGTGTGCCCTTGCCGCCATAGCCCCCGAGGGCATCACCAAGAACTACGTTTTGGCTTGATTCTTGATATTCATCAAGGTACGTAAGCATCTTGCGAGGATCGACTAGTCCCGACAGCAAGAGCAGCCACCATTAAAGCTCGAAGCTCTCAATCCCTAGCAATCAATACACGAATTAATTACACCCTACTTTTCATTCCACAACATTTGGCGCCGTCTGTGGGAGTAAGACGTCAACCATTAAAAATACACGGATATAAAAAATGGATGTGATGATCCACCAGCCTCAATACGTGTTCTGATCACCATTGCTGGAATTCAGCCAACGCATACTAATATTCAAGGGTTGAACCCTCTAGGAACAGGAATTTAAACGAGCCTCCATGGAGATGGAGTCCAAAGAACGATGCTAAACTCTCTAGGGGCGGATCCCCAATCCTAGGCATGGCTATACCTACAATAGGCTAGCATGATTACAAAACTCTACCACGGTGCTTCCACCACTAACAGCTCAGAACCCAAGTTATGGGCTCCCACCCCAACGAGGGGATGATTTGCCCTGTATTTGAGGCTTGGAATCTCCGCACATAGCAGGAGGGAGAAATCTTGATCGTGCACTAACGATGATGAAAGAACAATCGGACTGATGATCCACTCCCCTCGACTTCCAATCAAGGAACGACTCCCCCAAAGACGCGTCTCCAAGGGGTGATCCCCAAGGGGCGATTCAAAATCCACTAACTCAAGGAAAGAATCCCCAATTGTAGATGGTGGTTTTACCTATATCTAATGGAGCACAAGGAGCACGGATCGCCACCACCATCATGCTAATTCCAGTAACTCAAACCCCGTTTATGGGCTATCATCATTTCCAACTACTGATAGAAACATTGATCTATTCATGAGAAGTATGTGCCTCAATACATTAAAGGCTTGGTCCCCTTGTTGGGGGACACCAAAGTTTTTTCGGATCATATGCCAAAGATGACTTCTCGTCTGAAGAGATGAGGAAGAGGACGTCCATCCTAGCGGGAGACGTCAAGGCAAGAAGCTCGCCAAAGGAGCAGGACGTTCTCAACCCTGAGGGACTCGAAGAACGGCTCTTCAGGCCATGGAAACAAGGATTTAGGGGCTCAAGTTAATAATCCATAGTAGCCGACTGTAGGTTCAATGAATTCAGTGACGAATCCCCTCCGGATGGTGGTGTCGCCCATCTAACGCACCGTTGGGACTACAGATGTCCATCTCTATCATTATACAATGAACATATGTTCCCACCACAGGAATGTCGTTCATTGATGGAAAGAGTGGCCAGCAACACGAGGAATATGTACCTCAATGCATTCAAGGCCTAGAACACTAATGAAGGAGTCATGATTTTTCCAGACCCTATATCGTTGATGATTCATCATCCACTGATGAAGATAACCATCTCATAAGGAGAACCAGACAAGGAGCTCGAAGGAGGGTCAGGGCCTTCTCAGCCCCGTTGATCCAAAGGATTGGCTCCCAAGATTTTAGGAGGGAAGATACTCGCTCATAAAACGCATATCCGAAAATTGAAGAAAAGAGAGATCAAACAATAACAAAGAATTGCTATCCGACCACCTTGAGGCCTGATGAAGTCGGGGGGCAGGTCCTCCCGATGGAAGACATGGATGTCTGAAAAGATGAGAAATAAAGAGGAAAATCTACCGAGGATTTAGTCCCCACTCCCCTAGTTCCCAAAGAACCTAACTTCTTTTCTTTTCTTTCATTGAATATGTACCTTTCAACATCTCGAAAACACCTTAAAGAATCTTATTTTATAAATTGATAATTGATATTATTCAAAGTACCTTATTTTCTTGATGTCTACTATATGTTCTTTGAAAAATACGTAAAGATCCGATGGATTCTACACAGTTCAATATTACCATTATTAACAATGATGTCCACATTAGAGTTCTACTTATAATGAAGACATATCTTATACTTATAATCCTTGTCGCTTAACTTTCTACCATAAATATTTTGCAGACGAATAAAATGAATGTTCTAAGAACACTTCCAGATAGTGAAGTGGATGAACATGTAACATAATATCAAAAAATAAGTTAATGGTGGATTAACGTTAAAGATATATTTGTATTTAAATGTTGTCTCCACTTCCATTATCAGATTCAAATGTATTTTTATTTGGATTTTGCAGATAACCAAGATGAACAAGTATAACGAAGGAGTTATACAAAAACAATACGTAGTTGTCAAGATTATATTTTACGGAGTAATCCATTTTCAAAAACAATACGTAGCTGTCAAGATTGAAGATTTAATGATTTTGATTTTCACGTTAATTGTGACAAAACTTATATATAGTGTTATGTTTTAATTGATTTCCAAAAATAATCCATAGCCGTGAAGATGAAAGATTTTGTGATTTTAACTTAATTTCAGAGAATATATGATTGATTTCAAAATCTAGCTATAAAGATTTGCACATTTTATTATTACTAATCTGCCCATTTGACTTAAATAAGGAATTAACGTAATTTATTTTTAGTTAATCATTGAATTTCCTGAGCCATCAGATTAATATAAAATCAATGGTCTCTGAATTCTCTTACTAAGTAAGGTTCTCCCTTGAGCATAGGCCCATGAAATAAATAAATAAATAAATAAATATATATATATATATATATATATATAGGCTCACGATCAAGGGAGAACCCTTACTATTGAGAGAACCAAGAGACCCACTAATCTGCCATTCATTTTCGAATAATCCGATGGCTACAATCTTTTTATATAAGTCAGCAGATTTCTTCTTTTTGCATTTAAAGGGCATTTTTGACAATAAAAATTACGAGATATAAATCAATTATATCAGATTTGACGATCAACAAAATTTCTTTGATTGATGCATCATTTTAATCATTCTAATTTATTACTTACCAATCTCATTAACAGACTTCCATGTATAGACAAAATTCAAATCGGGTAAGTACATAGAATGTTAAAGTTTGTGTGGATATGCTTAGATTTCAAGATCTTTATTTATAAAATATCAACTACATTTTATAATTGAATAAAAATTTTGATGAAAAAATTAATAAACATCTAATAGAATCTAATTTTATTTTCTATTTTTTCTTAATTTTCTTTGATTCCGTCGAGAGTTTTATTAATTTATTAAAGATTTTGTTAAGTATTTGTTTTAATTCATTAAAGATTCCGTTTAGTATTTTTACTAATATATTAGCGATTTCGTTCATTATTTTTATTAAAGATTCCTTTAAGTATTTTACTAATTTATCAAAAATTCCCTTAAGTGTTTTCATTAATTTATTAAAGTTTCTAGTAAGGAAACACTTAACAGAACACTTATAATCTTTAATTTTTTTCTATTAATCTTTTTATTTAATCTTTTCTAATATTTTTGATGTGTTTTGAAGATCACGTGATTTAATTTATTATATACCATTTTTCTTATATTCCATAAATTTTTTGCCAAAAAGTATTAACCTCTTTCTTGTAAGAGATCACTTAAGTATTAACCTCTTTCTTTTCTCATTCTTTTCTTGTTATATTATTTTAAATATTGTTTCTAAATAAATTTAAGGGAAATTCTCGATGGTACGCCTGTAGATTCGGCTTTTCTAAATGGTATACCATATAAATTTGTCTTCTCGTTGGTACCCTTATACTAATGTACTTCTCTTCACTATACCCCTCCCGTCACTCAACGTTAATAAAACGTTTGGTTATCCTTAATTAACATGGAAAATTCTCAATGGTACACCTATAGATTTGGATTTTCTAAATGGTACACCAAATAAAATTGTCTTCTCGTTGGTACCATTGTACTAATGTACTTCTCTTCACTATACCCATCCCGTCACTTTGGTTATCTTTAATTAACCTTAAAATAAAAATAAAAAATACTAAAAAAATGTAAAAACCTGAATTAAGGGAGTCATTTAAGACAAAAGGGAGTCCTTTAAGACAAATAAACATTAAGGGACTTTTCAAGTACTCTAACTCTAGTCGTGTAATAATGAGGTAAACTAAAAGCCATCCTAAAATCATCTCATCTTCTTTTGCACACACTCAAAACACACACAAAATGGAGAAGATTAAAAGAAGAAAAAGAGTAAAGAGCTGAATTAGGGTTAGTACCTTTTAGTGAGCGGCAGATGTTTTTTCCATTTTGTGTGTGTTTTGAGTGTGTGAGATAGAAGATGAGATGATGTTAAGAGAGCTGTTTGGCTGCCTTTTAGTTTACCTGATTATTACGTGTCTAGAATTAGAGTACTTTGAAAAGTCCCCTAATGTTTGTTTGTCTTAAAGGACTCACTTTTGTCTTAAATGACTCCCTTACTTTATTCAAGTTTTTACATTTTTTTTTGTATTTTGTATTTTTATTTTAAGGTTAATTAAAGATAACCAAAGTGACGGGAGGGGTATAGTGAAGAGAAGTACATTAGTACAAGGGTACCAACGAGAAGACAATTTTATTTGGTGTACCATTTAGAAAAGCCAAATCTATAGGTGTACCATTGGGAATTTCCCTTTTTATTTTAAGGTTAATTAACGTTTGATTAACGTCGAGTGACAGGAGGGGTATAGTGAAGAGAAGTACATTAGTACAAGGGTACCAACGAGAAGACAATTTTATTTGGTGTACCATTTAGAAAAGCCAAATCTATAGGCGTACCATTGAGAATTTCCCTAAATTTAATATTTAATAAAAATATTCTTACTTTTTGAAAAAATAAGTTGATTTTTAAAGTTTTCTAAACCTCGACATGTGTTTAGGTTGTTTGAGGTGATTTTTTAATTCAAAAAGACCACTTAAAGAACACTTCAAATAACACATAAATTTAAAGTGTTCTTTTAAATATTTTAATAAATAAATACATAAAATATAATAAATGAAAATAAGATATTTTTTTTATTAGTGTTCTTTTAAAAGGTAATAAACTAAAAGGACAACTAAAGTTTTTCTAAAACAAATAAATTTACTTTTTTTCTTCACTCAAAACGTTAAGGGAACACTTAAAAGAACACTTAAAAAACACCTAAAATTCGTTAGTATTATATAAAAAAATTTATTAAATTAATATTAAATTAACATTTAATTTAATTCGTTAGTAGTATCTAAAATAATTTATTAAAAAAGATTTATTAAAATTTAATTAAAGTTTGATATTTTTATTCTATTAATCCTCTATTTTATAGAACACTTAAAAAACAAGTAATTAGTATTTTAATTAATTTTTTTCTAAGAATTCAAAATCATCAAAAAAATACTAACAAATAGAGTAACGAATTTTTTTTCGTAAAAACACCTAAAAAAATATCATAAAAAACCATTAAAACTAAAGAACACTTAAAACAACACCTAAAAATAAAGAACATTTAAAAGAACACTTAGTGATCAATTTAACATAGGAATTTTTTTTTAGTTTTGCATAGAACACTTCAATGAACACTAAGAAAACACTTAAAAGAACACATATTAATATTTAATTAATGTTTGATTGTTTTTTAAATTGTGGATCTTTAATTTTATGGTACACTTAAAAAACTTGTTAGTAGTATTTTAAATATTTTTTTAAAAGAGTATTCAATAAAATTTAATTAAAATTTGATATTTTTATTCTATTAATCCTTTATTTTATAGAACCCTTAAAAAACACCTAATTAGTATTTTAATTAATTTTTTTATAAGAATTCAAAATCATCAAAAAAACACGAACAAATAGAGTAACCAAAAAATATTTAATAAAACACCTAAAAGAACATCATAAAAAATCATTAAAACTAAAGAACGCTTAAAAGAACACCTAAAAAAAATTAAAAGAACACTTAGTAAGATTTTAATTTAATTTAAAGATTTTTTTTTAGTTTTGCATAGAACACTTCAATGAACACGTTAAGAGAACACTTAAAAGAACACTTATTAATATTTAATTAACGTTTTGTTTTTTTAATCTATCGATCTTTTATTTTATGGAACACTTAAAAAATTCGTTACTAGTATTTTAAATAATTATTTAAAAGAAGATTTATTAAAATTAAATTTAAATTTGATATTTTTATTCGATTAATCCTTTATTTATAGAACACTTAAAAACACGTAATTAGTATTATTAATTTTTTTTATAAGAATTCAAAATCATCAAAAAAATAGAAGAGTACCAAAAAATATTTAGTAAAACACCTGAGACAACATCATAAAAAACCATTAAAAATAAAGAACACTTAAAAAATACCTAAAAATAAAGAACAACTAAAAGAACACTTAGTAATATTTCTACAACTAAAACAACATCATAAAGAACCATAAAATATAAAGAAGACTAAAAAATAACTAAAAATAAAGAACAATTAAAAGAACACTTAGTAATATTTCAATTTAATATGAAGATTTTTTTTAGTCTTTCATAGAACACTTCATAGAACACGTTAAGAGAACACTTAAAAGAATATTTTATTTAATTAAATTTTGATTTTTTTAATCTATCGATCCTTTATTTTATAGAACATTTTAAAAATAAGTAATTAGTATTTAATTAATTTTTTTATAATCATTCAAAATCATCAAAAATAGAACAAATATTATAACCAAAAAATATTTCGTAAAACACCTAAAAGAAAATTATAAAGAACCATTAAATTACTTCATAAAAATTTAATATTATTATTGACTGGAAAACCGGTAAAACAATAAGTAGAATCTTTTATAGAATCTCTTAATATTTTATATTGTCTCTTACTTTAGAATAATCAATTAAATAATTAGTAGAAAACTTTTAGATTAATGATTAATAAAATAAATAATATCATGATTTCAAAGCAATTATTAAAATGCCTTATAGAACACTCCTTAAAATTTTAAAATTTGATTTAATAAATTAGATAATAATCAATAATAATTTTAAAAACCAACGGTACATACGGTACATAGAAGAATCTTAGTTTTATTGTTGAGTAAATACTAGAACATCTAATAGAATCTTGATATTGTTGTTCAACTTATAATAGTAGAACACTTGATTTTGTTTTGATTCATTTCCTATAATTATGGGTCTTAAAAATTCGTATTTGTAGTGTTTTTTGTTTACAAAAGGAATAATTGTAGTGTTCTTTGTTTCCAACTTTATGGTTAGACGGCCGTTCAAAAACTAATATACTATACTATCACTAATAGAGAAGCATTGATTCCTTAATTATGATTTTGCACAATCAATTATGTGACTAACTAACAATTTGTAAATATAATTTCCTTGTTTCTGTTACTTTACCTTTTGGCAATTGCACTTATAATTTTGAAGTATTACTCTTTTGCCATTATAAATTTTATATTTAAATTTTTATTATAGAAATAATCAACGGTTTAGATGGAGTACCTTATATTTTCTCCAAATCCTTACTCTCTATATATATATATATCACTACACCATAAACAGCCTACTGCAACTTAAAATTTGTGTTGCGTTAGGGGTCAAATATGTTGTTGTATGCCCAAAAAAGGGCTAAGGCAACATTTTTTTTAAGTTAATTTTTTCAATGTTGCATTAGGGTATCTAAGGTAACATTTTTATCAGATGCCACTTTATGTTGCACTAGAATGCTATAGCAACACAAGTTTGATCTATACCAACATAAAATATATGTTACCTTTGGTGTATCAATTTTTTTAAAAAGTGAGCCCCATTGTGGGTCCCATGATCTGTGGCAACATAAAATATATGTTACCTTTGGTGTATTAATTTTTTTAAAAAAGTGGGGCCCACTGTGGGGCCTCTGCTGCAATATATTAGCTACCTATACTGCAACATTTTACCAAGCAAAATAAAACTACTGCGCATTATAAAATAATCCCAAAATAACCTGTTCATTCAAAACACGCATTCCAAACAATACATCCATAAACCAACTCCTAAACACCATCAGTTATATCATTCCAAATATTACATCCAACTCCCAAACATCATCATTTACCAACTACTTAATTAAACCAACTCCCAAACAGCACAAGTCTATAGTCTAGCGCAACTGCAATACACTTAATTAACCAACTAGTTCATGACCATACTTAATAGTAGCAAAAGGTTATAAACTTAAAACACAGAAATCACAGTCATACTAAAAGCAAGAGCCTCTTGTTATTGGCGTTCCATCGTCGTCACTCGTACCTGTCACACACAACTCTTCGAAATCAATCGTAATGTTCGGGTTTGCTTCTCCAATTTTTTTAAGAACTGATGCCAAATTCTGCTGCACCATCTTCTTTACCTGCTCATCAACTTCTGCCTGGATTTGCTTCACTTTCTCCTCGACTTCAGCGGCAAGGTCTTTCCTTATCTTTGTTGTCAGCTCCTTCACATATGTGTCTATTGGAGGATTAGAAGTAGGCATTTTTGATGGCTGCACGCATCTCCCTAAGAGCCAATTCGGACCGTGTTTTCTCTCCGAAAGCAGTTCATCATCTGCATCTCCGGTACTAAGTTTTTCGTTAATCCATTTCTACAAAATAAAGCCACATGAACATATGAGATAAAAATGAAATACGAAACAGTCAATTACTCATCAATTACATTTAAGTAATTATGAAATAAAACACTTACAATTTCCTTTTTTATTATTTTAGGATTGGTCTTGTACTCGCGTCCTTCAACTCGTGTCCGAGTTTCAATAAATACCTCTCCAAAACATGGATCAGACTCATCTGGTTTCTTCTTTTTCTAGAAAAAAAGATTAAACAAACACAATGAACATGGAAGTTATATTACATTAAATTGATAACATCATAAATTAAATATCTAACAAGATATAGTCAGCTAAGATAAATGATAAATATCGATTTCTGGACAAACTTCGAAAAATAATTTGAAATATTATTTACAATATGACTATTCAATGTTAAGTAACCCATGAAAGACTCTTATAGCCGGAGACTTTTCTTTCCTTCGTGTGCACAAATCGAGAGATATTAGATGCACTACCATATGGTAATTTGACATTTTTCAATACCGAGCAAAATAGATCTTTCTCATTATCTGTCATGTCAAATATGGCAGCCCTAATTTCCAGATATTTCCCATCACTTGATTTAACAGGATGCAGGTCCTTTCTAATGCCAAGTTCTTGAAAATCTAAATGAGCGTTGACATGGTCTTTGGTCTTGCTAGCAATATTTAGCAAAGTGCCAGTTATACTGTCATAAACGTTATTCTCGATATGCATACATCAAGGTAATGTTGATGTAAATTGTGGATCCAATACGGCAAACTGAAAAATATCGACTTCTTTTTGAAAGGGGAATCAATCTTCTTCACCTTTTTTTGGCCTGGTTCCTTCTTCTTCTTTCCAAACTCATTTTGAAAATTAGACAATAATTCTTCTATGTCCGTTCCCGATAAAATTTCAGGAGGCTGCCCCATTTCAATTTGACCATTGAACCTTCTTTTATCGAATCTCCACTTGTGTTCGGGATCAAGAAACTTTCTATGGTTCATGTAGCAAACTTTTTTACTATGTTTCAGGTACCTTGAAGAAGTCTCATAATTGTATATGAGACAGCCTAAGTAGCCCTTCGTGCTCCAACCGGATAACATTGCATATCCTGGGAAATCACTGATCGTCCATAAAACACTTGCACGTAAGATGAAATTCTGATCAGTAGAAGCATCATATATTTTTGCGCCTTCATCCCACAACTCTTTCAACCCGGCCATTAGAGGTTGCATATACACATCTATGTTATTCTTAGGGGACTCTGGACCAGATATAAGTGTTGAGAGAATAAGATTTTCTAGCTTCATACACAACCAAGGCGGAAGGTTATAATTTACCAAAACGATAGGCCAGGTACTATGATTTATATTCATCGAACGGAAAGGATTAAATCCATCAGATGCTATACCTAGTCTTACGTTCCTATTTTCTGATGAAAAACGAGGATATTTTACATCCATCATCTTCCAAGCCTCCCCATCAGCAGGATGTCTAAGTTTTCCATCCATTTTACGTCGAACTGCATGCCATAACATAAGGTATGAATACTCTTTGCACATAAACAATCTCTGCAGGTTTGGTCTTAGTGGAAAATATCGCATCACATTTTCCGGGACTTTGTGAATCACCTTATTCAGATGATTATCGTTCGTGCTTTCCTTTTCCACTACAACCCACCTCGAAAGACCGCAAG
This sequence comes from Saposhnikovia divaricata, assembly GCA_036435485.1. Classification (NCBI taxonomy): domain Eukaryota; kingdom Viridiplantae; phylum Streptophyta; class Magnoliopsida; order Apiales; family Apiaceae; genus Saposhnikovia; species Saposhnikovia divaricata. Next base: position 192,485,572 of record CM071597.1, read on the forward strand.
TTTTGCATACTTCTTCATTTTCATTTTCACCCCAATACAACATGCAGTCATTTGGACATGCGTGTATCTTTTGATAATCAAGCCCTAAATCTTTAATTTTATTCTTTGTGTCGTTGAAAGATAAGGGTATGTTTGCCTCTGGAAAAGCTTCGTTTATCAGCTCTAGTATATCCCCAAAACTAGACTCTGAAATTCCATGAACGCACTTTAAGGAATAAAGGCGGACAAGGAAACTTAACCTTGAAAAGTTTTTATAGCCTGGATATAAGGGTAGTTTTCCCTCTTCAAGATGGCTAAAAAAAATTTTAGCTTCAGCATTTGGTCCATTTGTACGATGCAACATCTCGTCTAGGTTATCTCCAAAATTTATATTATTCTTTAAATCCATATCCTCGTCACTACTTTCATAATTTGGGATAGGAACCTGTGCAACTTCTACAATCCAATCTACATACAATGGAGAAGGACCACTGCAGATGAGATGATCGTAAACAAGGTTTTGACTATTCCACTTGATGTTCTTACAATTTCTGCAAGGGCATGTCATTTCATCACTTACGGCTAATTCGGGGAATGCATTTCTTATAAATGCTTTTATCCCCTGGATATACCCTTGACTATACTTTGGAAGGCTTATTCAAATATTTTCCACGTCATCCATCACTACAATTAAGATAAAAGAGAATGTTATATTGAACCACATCTATTTGTGTGTCTACTCATTCAAACCTAAGCATCCTATTGCTAAGAACCTAGATGCTGGCAGGGGAATGGAAAGCAAATGATGATAATCTACATACACTAAAAAATTTGATTTCTAAGAACCTAAATCAAATACATCAGAGAAGTAAATTAGTGCTAAAACTAATACATACAAGCAAATAATTATGAAATATTATTACATAGTTGTGTAGGGCAGTATTAAATAAATGGTAATTAGGCAAGAAAACAAAAAGGAAGTACAACACTTAAAATTAATTTAAGCATACATCAAATAAGCAGAACAGAGCAAAGAAAATTTGAGGTTTCTCAATATAACAAATACACATATAACAATTTCACGTAAACATGAACCAAATGACATATACAGAGACACAAAAAAAACAAAAAAAACTAGGACCTTATTTGATAAATTGAAATAAATCAATTAAAAGAGCATATTTTACAGAGAGACAAGAGAGAATAAATCAACAAAAGTTATACAAATCAAATGTAAAGCATAATGTAATGTAATATGTAATAGAGGATATATATAACTCAACTAGGATAAAAGATAAATAATATTAAATCTATGTAGGGATCGTGAAATTTGAAGAACAGACACCAACAAGGATCAATTCGCTGAAAGAAGTTCATTAACATGTTCAAGCCTCAGTGACAGAATAAGATGTACAGATGATTCAGTTGAAGAGCCAAAAAGATTCCATGTATTTACATAATTTGAAGATACTGCTGCAGACTAATCAATTGGAATGTAACGAAGGTGTGAAGATCAAGATCAGTGCTAGTCACTTGTGAACCAGACCAGCGCACTTGAAGATCCGAAAAATTGTTATCCGCAAAAATCTTGAAAATCGAAATATTTTGGTAGTATCGTATTCAACCCCCCCTTCTACGATACTTCGGGACCTAACAATTGGTATCAGAGCGAGCTTCTAACATACAAGAAGTTTAAAGATCACTACCATGGGAATTAAGGATATAGGCGTGAAGATTCCAATGCTTGACAAAGATAATTACTTTCACTAGAAAGTAAAAATGCACCTTCATCTCTCAGCCATCGATGAAGGCTATGTAGATTGCATAGAGAAAGGACCTGTTAAATATAATTGATATGGTTAATATCAGTGTTTAAGTTTTGTAGGGAAAAACAGAGTTTAAATAAGAAGCAGTCAGAGTTTAGTTAAACTCTGACAGTTAGAAGCTGAACAGAGTTTGTTATACGCTGACTGTTGGAAGCTCGACAGAGTTTGTTAAACTCTGTCTGGAGGAAGCGTCTACTTGTCAACAGTGTTTGAAGAATTATTGAAGATAATTATGGAAGCAATATCTTTGAAGATTGGATAGCTGTCAAAGAGATTGAGTTGACTAAGGAGACGAGTAGCAATCGTAATTGATATAAATTGTATAGCTAATTTATAGGAGTATCAATTATCGATTGTATAGCAGCTGTATATTTTATAAATACAGTTAGGTTAACCCTAGAAGGGTATCGATCGTGTAATACAATATCTTTCATTGTAACCTAAGCAGCTCTCTGTGATAATTTACATCACTGATAGAGAAGTTAATTCAAACAGTTTTTAAAGTTTTTAAAAGAACTTATTGTTATTCTCTCATACTTAGTTGATTATAAGTGTGTATTCGGCCTAACAATTGGTATCAGAGCTTGATCTGTTAATTTAATACAGTTTAAGATCCACACACACACACAACTATAATCAATGGCAGGAATTCCTCCTCCTACATCAGGCTCTAGTGCTGAGAAGGCTCAACCTGCAACTGTGAGTCGATATGAAACAATCAGAGTTCCTATTCTTAAGCCAGCAGAATACTCAACCTGGAAGGTGAAAATGGCTATGTTTCTGGAAGCTACAGATCCAGAATATCTTGACAGAATTTATGAAGGCCCTCATAAGCCTACAAAATTATCTGTTGTTGCTGCTGGACAGGAAGCTAAATCTATTCCAAAGGAGAAGAAAGATTTGACTCCTGAGGATATTTCATCTATTGGAAAGGATGCAAAGGTTAGACATCTCCTTCATAGTTCTTTGGATAATGTTATGTCTAACAAAGTGATCAATTGTAAAACTGCAAAAGAGATTTGGGATGCTCTAGAGGTTAGATGTCATGGAACTGCTGCAATTAAGAAGAATAGAAAGAACATACTCACACAGGAGTATGAACACTTTGAGGCTAAATCTGAAGAATCAATGATAGAAACCTTTGACAGATTCTGTAAGCTACTTAATGATCTATCACTGGTTAATAAAGAATATGATCTAGAAGATTTAAATCTCAAGTTTCTTCTTTCTCTACCTGAAAAGTGGGATGTCAAAACAACCACTATTACAGACAACTATGATCTGGCTGATACTGATATTGATGAGATCTATGGGCTGCTCAAAACTCATGAACTAGAAATGGAACAGAGAAGCAGAAGATCAGGTAGAAAGTCAAAATCTGTTGCTCTAAGAGTTGAAGAAAGAACCTCAAAGAAGGAAGCATTCAGGAAGAAGGCAAAAGGAAAAGCCTTGGTCACTCATTCTGAAAGTGAGTCATTAAACTCTGATGTTGACTCAAATGCAGATGAATCATCTGATTCTGAGATGATGAGGAAATAATGGAAATGGCTGCTTTGATGGTAAAGACTTTCAAGAAGATGGGTTTCAAGAACTTCAAGAAAGGAAAGAAATTCTCCAAGAATGATTCAAAGTTTGACAGGAAGAATTTCAGAAAATCTGAGAGAAAGGATACCAAATCTGGGAAAAGAGACAAGTCTGAGATTCAATGCTACAAGTGTAAGGAGATGGGTCATTATGCTCCTGAGTGCAAGAAGGGTAAAACTGAGAAGGCACTCTTCACTAAAGGCAGAGATTGGGCAGATACCTCTGACTCAGATGAGGATGTAAACTATGCTCTCATGGCTACTACTGTTGATGAAGCTGTAGATTCTGAAAATAAGGTACCTCCAACTACCTATGCTTATAACATTGATGATATAACTGAATTAAGAATATATCTTAAGTCCTTGCATATCAGTTATAGGGATCAAACTTTAGAGAATGAGAGAATCAAAACTGAGAATTCTGAACTCAAAGAGAGAAATAAGGTTGTAGAAGAGAAACTTGTTAAGATGCAGCAAGTTCAAAAGGAGAGAGATGATGTTGTCTATCTTGAACAAGAGTTGTTAAGTCAGTATAAACAACTAGAATCTGAGTTGGAAAAGGCAAATCACATTATTAAAACTTGGACTCACTCAGGAAAAGACACTCAAGAAGTTTTTCAATCTGACACTGTAGGTCTAGGTTATTCTGAGAAAGATGAACTTAGATTTCAGAATACAGTTAAGATTAGACCACCTCTTCCACCTAAGAAATTTGGAACATTTGGAATAAATGAACCTAGATTTGAAGGTGGAAAAGAAGCTGTTAAGAAAGAACCAATAAAAACTAATGTTAAACAGGTTAATATTGGTTTAATGACAAATAAACAACTTAAGCATAAGCTTAAGGAGTTAAAATCTGTTAAGAAACAGAAAGTGTCTAGAAAGAACAGAAATGGTAAAGTAGGCATTACTCAAGGCAACTATCCAATGCTTGCTACTTTAGCTCCAAGAAAGACATGTCATAACTGTGGTAGTACTAACCATCTTGCTAGTTTTTACAGGAAGAACAAAGACATTAATTCTTTACCTTCCATGTCTGAAGTAAAGAAAGATAATGTTAGAACTAAACCACAGACTTTATGCAAACACTGTGGGAGCACTTGGCATTCTATTTATACTTGCAGAAATTATCATGCTATTTATCATAAACTGAAACCTAATCTGAAATGGGTTAGAGTTAATTCTGCAAGTGTAAACTCTGATAAAGCTAGCTTAAACACTGATAATGAAAATTCCGCTGCTAAAGCTAACAGAATTAAGAAAGCCAAAGGATCCAAGCAAGTCTGGATCCTTAAATCTAATCCTCAGTAATTGTTTGTGATTGCAGGGCATCAGGGAAAGCATCCTAGTAGTTGACAGTGGATGTTCAGGACACATGACTGGAAATAAAGCCCTGCTATCAGAGTATGTGAAGAAGGCTGGCCCAAAAGTTTCCTATGGAGATGGCAACATAGGACATACTCTGGGATGTGGCAATATTAATCTTGGAAGTGTCATCATCACAAATGTAGCTCTGGTTCCAGGACTCAAGCATGATCTGCTATCTGTGAGTCAAATCTGTGACAGAGGTTTTCAAGTAGATTTTCAACCTGAATACTGTGAGGTTATCAGCAAAACCACAGGGAAATTTGTTTTAGTTGGACAAAGACACAACAATATCTATGAAGCAAGCTTGTTGACAAACTCTGATGGAAAAACAATGTGCATGTCAACAAGAATGTCAAATGAATAGAGTTGGAAGTGGCATAAGAAACTTTCTCATTTGAATCTGAACAACATCAATGAGCTGATAAGAAAGGATCTTGTTAGAGGACTTCCAAAGTCTTTACTAAATGTTGATGGTCTGTGTGATTCATGTCAAAAGGCCAAACAGAGGAAGACCTCTTTCAAGAGCAAGTTTGAATCTTCAATTGTTGATCCATATCATCTGTTACATGTTGATCTTTTTGGACCAGTAAATGTCTTGTCAATTGGAAGAAAGAAATATGCTCTAGTTATTGTTGATGAATATACCAGATACACTTGGGTGTATTTTCTAGCAAAGAAGGATGAAACTGCATTAACACTGATGGAGCATGTAAAGCTACTGGACAAAGGATCAAAACACAAAGTCAAAATAATCAGAAGTGATAATGGAACTGAATTCAGAAATACAACAATGGAAGAATTCTGCAAGAACAAAGAAGTGAAGCAAGAATTTTCTGCACCTGGTACACCACAGCAAAATGGTGTAGTTGAGAGGAAGAGCAGAACCTTGATAGAAGCTGCCAGAACTATGCTTGATGAAGCAAAATTGCCAACCTATTTCTGGGTAGAAGCAGTTCAAGCTGCTTGTTTTACTCAAAATGCAACACTGATCAACAAGCATGGAAAAACACCATATGAGATGGTGAGGGAAAAGAAGCCAAACCTGAAATGTTTTCATATTTTTGGGTGCAAATGCTTTGTGCTGAAAACTCATCCTGAACAGTTGACCAAATTTGAGTTGAAAGCAGATGAAGGAATTTTTGTTGGCTATCCAGTGTCAACCAAGGCATTCAGAGTTTATAATTTGAGAACAAGGGTGATTATGGAATCTATTCATGTGTCATTTAATGACAGGAAAATCACTGGACTTGAAGATGTTGATGAACATGATCAATTGCATTTCGAAAATGAAGATCTAATCTCTGATGAAATAAACTCTGATGACACTAGTCCAACAAACTCTATTGCTGCAAACTCTGAACCTCTACTGGTACACACAGAAGAAATAGTACAGTCTGAACAAAGAGGAGAACCAGTTGAGGGGGAGCATGATCATAGTGATGACTCAAATTCTGATAGTGAGTCAACTGAAAATTCTGAATCAAATTCAAACTCTGATAACTCAAACTCTGAAAATCCAAATTCTGACAGTTCAAACTCTGAGAGATCAAATTCAGGGGGAGCCTCAGAGAATGAAGAAAGGCATCAAGATAATCAGGAGAACATTGATCAAGGGGGAGGATCAATTGTTGACAGAAGTCATTTACCTACAGCTAGGAAATGGACAAAATCACATACACCTGATTTAATCATTGGAGATCCTGATGCAAAAGTTAGGACAAGAAGTGCTACAACTAATGAATGTCTGTTCCATGCATTTCTATCCAAATCTGAACCAAAGAAAGTGGAAGAAGCTCTTCAAGATGCTGACTGGATAACAGCAATGCAGGAGGAGTTAAATGAATTTGAGAGAAATGTAGTATGGACTCTTGTTCCTAGACCAAAGAATAGATCTGTTGTTGGTACTAGATGGGTTTTCAGAAACAAAACTGACAGTGATGGGGTTGTTACAAGAAACAAAGCCAGACTTGTGGCCAAAGGCTATTCACAGCAAGAAGGAATAGACTATGATGAAACTTTTGCTCCAGTTGCAAGATTGGAGGCAATAACAATCTTTCTAGCATATGCTTCTCACAAGAAATTCAAGGTTTTTCAGATGGATGTGAAGAGTGCTTTTCTGAGTGGAAAACTTGAAGAAGAAGTGTTTGTTGAACAACCACCAGGATTTGTAGATCCCAAGTATCCAGATTATGTCTACAGGCTTGACAAGGCACTCTATGGACTTAAACAGGCACCAAGAGCATGGTATGAAACTCTGGTTCAATTTCTTTTATAAAGTGGGTTCCACAGAGGTACAATTGATAAAACCTTGTTCTATTTCAATCTTGGTAGTAATATGTTATTAGTTCAAATATATGTAGATGACATAATCTTTGGATCTACTAATGATAAACTCTGTAAGAAGTTTACCAAGCTCATGCAGTCTAGGTATCAAATGAGCATGATGGGAGAGCTCAGTTATTTTCTAGGGCTACAGGTGAAGCAAACAGATGATGGAATTTTTATCAATCAAGCAAAATATACCAGAAATCTTCTAAAGAAATTTGGCATGCTTGACTGCTCATCTGCAACAACTCCTATGGCAACGGCAACAAAGTTGGATAGAGACGCAGGTTCACCAATGGATATGACAAACTATAGAGGAATGATTGGGTCACTTCTTTATCTAACAGCTAGCAGACCTGACATCATGTATGTAACATGTCTTTGTGCAAGATTTCAGGCAGATCCAAGAGAACCACATCTAACAGCTGTGAAGAGAATCTTCAAATATCTTAAGGGAACCATAACTTTAGGCTTGTGGTATCCAAGAGAATCAGACTTCCAGCTTCTTGGTTACTCTGATGCAGACTTTGCAGGCTGTAAGATAGACAGAAAAAGTACTAGTGGAAGTTGTCAATTTCTTGGTGATAGAATTGTTTCTTGGTACAGCAAGAAACAGAAATCAATCTCTACATCTACAGCTGAAGCAGAGTATATTGCTGTTGGTAGCTATTGTGCACAGATTCTGTGGATGAAGAATCAATTACTGGATTATGGATTGAGGTACAGTAAAATACCTATTTACTGTGATAATCAAAGTGCTATTGCTATGACAGGTAATCCAGTACAACATTCAATGACCAAGCACATCAGCATAAGGTACCATTGTATCAGAGAACATGTAGAAGAAGGGAACATTGAGCTTCATTTTGTGTCTACAGAACAACAGCTTGCAGATATCTTCACCAAGCCATTGAGTGAAGCCGTATTTACAAGGCTGGTAAATGAACTAGGAATGGTCTCTAGTTTTGACTAGAGATATTGGTTAGACTCAAAACTCTACTTATGTACTGTGTTGCTCATATTTCTGTGGTATGTTAATCTCTGATATGCAAACTCTGCTCAATGAATGTTAAAACTCTGGTAGCATGCTTTTAAGTTATACGCTGTTAACTGTTGAATAAACTCTGAGAAACTCTGATAATGTTTCTTTCTGAACATAAACACCGATGAAGATACATGTATGAAACATTATTCTCAGTAATTAGTCATGAATCTTTCTAAGTTATCTGTGATCTAATCTTAAACTGTGCAGAAAGTTAACACAGCATGATACTGTTCTATATTTATAGCATCTCTTACTTTATTTATCCTAAACTCTGAGTCTGTAAATACTGTGTGCATTGCCTCTCATAAATAATTTCTGATGTTGATGAGCTCTAAACTCTGTTCGTTTCTGATGTTAAATTTGATTCTGTTATTAGAATAACCCCAAAGCTAAACTATATAGATTTTTAGAACTCCTTTGAGATCATGTTTGTAACTAGGACGATCCAGGAACTTACTGGTACATAGTAAGGGCTAAAATTCTCTAATTTTTGGTGACTAGTCAAAAGCTAGGAAGACCCAAGAACTTATCAAATTGATAAGGGCTAAAATTATAGGATTTTTGGTGACTAGTTTCAACCTCTGATTACTGGAGAAAGTAAAAAAAAAAATGGGGGTTATAGATTAATTATTACTGTATATAAACTGTTTACTACAGAGTTTAGCATTCATCATATATTCATTGTTTACTATGAGAGTTTGTGCATCTAGTGCTTACTGATTTATTTTATGGATTTTATGAAATACTAGATGCTCTAAATACTGATCTAGTAAACTCTGCTCTACACACACGTATATTCACAACTGTGCAGTGTTTGAAAGGATAACAGTAATTAAGTTGGAGAATTGATAAACACTGATGGATTTTGTTGAGTACTCTAAGGTAATATTTTATTTCAGACAGAACATATACTTGAAGTACACAAAGAGTTTTTGACATTTGCATGCAATATGTGCCAGTTGTTAATTATGTCAGACAGTTAAAGCTTATTGGAAATAGGAGAGAGAACAACAGTAATAATAGGCATTAGTACTGCGCGTGTAAATAACTGTTCCACTGTTTATGTGACACATGTCCCACTCACACACTTAACAAGAAATTGGTTGCGTGTTTAATGTCTAAAACGATTGGGTTTTGATTTTCAATTACAGATCTAATCAAAATCATTTCATTATTCACTTTTTCATCTTTACAACCACAAACACACAACATCACACACAATTTCTCTGTTACTTTCACTTAAGCATTTTCACAAACACTTTTCCATATACTCTCTTTTGTCTTATACTGTTCTAATGGCAACCAAGAACTTTGTGGCTCAGGGATTAACTTTTGTTACCAACAATTATGCTGCAATTCTAGACACTACTAAAGCCCCAGCATCATTTCATCTGATTCAAAACTTCTTAAGAGACTATGAAATTGGTAAGGCTCTTGTCCAACCAGAGACACTCTCGGCCACACAAATCTCAATCTTCTGGAAAAACTCGGTTTATGATGATGGTGGAGAGAATGGGACTCCATCAATTGTGTTTACCTATGAAGATCAAGAGTTTGTCATAACTCCTACAACTGTTCGTGAGGTTTTGGATTTTGACACTCACACTTCATACTCTATGGCTGGTGGGGGTCAATTAAAAGAAATGTTACAACAAATACGGTTTTCTGCTTCTTTAAATAAGATTGGGGATGTCAAAAGGCCAGGGCTCAGGAAGGAGTGGAGCTTCTTCTTTGATTGCATTACTCGCGTATTTGGCAAGAAGGTCACCAACTGGGATGCAATTCCTGGTGAAAGTCTTCAAATCGGGTATTTTCTTCTTAATGGGAGTAACTTTGATTTTGGTCGTCTTGTACTTATGAATTTAGGTGAAAAACTTGCAGAGTCTAGTACAACTGTTTATTTCTCAAGTTTCTATCAATCTTTATTCTCTGCTTGTTTACCAAATTTGACAATTGCTGATGGGGATGTTATACAACCTTTCCAATGTCATAAGAGAATGTTTTCTGATTTGACAAATAAGGATGCTAACAAAGACCAAATACCAGAGTTTATCTATCCTCTTGCCCTCAGAAACTTCCTCAACCAACCACAAGAACAACAAGAACCACAAAACAAACCAATCATTGAACCTCCACAGTCACCACCTCAACACACAAACACTGACCCACCTCAAACCATAAACACTGAGCCAATCACTAAAACTACATCTCCACAACTATAATCTTCATCACACCCTCAACCTCAACCACAATCAAAACCTAAGAAGCCAAAGAAAAGCAAGGCTATAAGGCCATCAAGAAAACAGAGGATGGCTGAAGCTTCTAAGCCAAAGAAGTATAAGGAACGGGCTAACAAACCTAAATCTCCTTCTATACCTGATGATTCTGTCTCAGCAGAAGAGAGAGCAGAAGTGAATCCTCCAGCTAAGAGAAGGAGATTAATTATTGATGAATCTGATGAAGATGTTAATGTTGAAGCTCCAGAGGATATTTCTAAGGAAATACCTGCTGTTGAGATAGAAAGAGATGGAAATGCTGATGCTCAAATGGATGAAATTCTTGAACCATTGTTCCCATTCTCTGAGAACATGGAAATTCCAATCTCTTCACCTATTGTATTCTCTGAGGCCACTGATGCAGTAAATCAAACCACCTTGGTACATGAAGAAACAGTGGCTTCTCATACTGAGTTAATCTCTGATGCTCATCAATCTGTTGAACAGGGTGAGGAAATTGATCAACCACCTAAGGAGATAAACTCTGAGCCTATTGTGCAATCTGTAGAGGATGTTGTACAGCCTGTTATACAGCCTATTGTTGAACCTACTGCTGAAACTGTTGCAGAGGATGTTGTTGAAACTGTTGATGCATCTATTCCAATTCCTGAATCCACTCATCATGTTGAAGCTGAGGTTGGAGATGAAACTGAAGGGAAAACTGAGTCAAGCTCTTCTCAGAGTTTACCAGTCCAGACTGATGTTAAGGTTAAGGATTTTGCTGGTCCTTCAAATCAAGCAGATGCTGAAGAAGAACACCTTGAACAATTTTCAAATGACTGGTACAAGGACACTTGTATCTTTCCTGCTGGAAGAGCAGCTGAATTTGTCAAGAGAACCTCCAGAACAATTACAAATCCAGAGATTCTATCTTGTCTCAAGGCTACAGTTGTACAAGTGAAGACTCTCAACTCTAGGTTTGATCTGTGTCAAAAGGCAATCTCTGATGTTCGAGGTGATGTTGTTAGAGGAGCTGATATGATTAAACTTGACAACAAGAATAAATTTCACTATCTTACTCAGAATCAAGAAACTTTGTCTCACAGGCTGAGCAAAGTTGAAGAAAATCAGAATGATATGTCCTTAAAGATTGATTCTATTGCTACCTCCTTGGAGTTAATCACATCTATTCTTATGCCTGATGATGTCAAAAAGGGGGAGAAAGTTGCTAAAGACAAATGCAAGCAATCTCAAACTCTGATCAGAAAGGATAATGCTGGAGATGGAGGAGCAAGTAATAAAGAAAGGGGCAAAACTGAAGAACTTCAAACTCTGAAAACTAGCAAGTCCTCTAAATCACAGTTTGCTGGGATAAATACTGATACTCAAGGTACTTCAAAGACCAAGAGTTTGCAATTATCTTCTAATCCACAGACTGATGAAGAGTTGGCTGCTAAGTTGTTTATTGAAGAAAATGAGGAAGGAGTTACAATTGAAGACATTAAAGCTGAAGAAAAGAGTTTACAAGAAGAACATCTCAAAGCTTTAAAGTCTGGAAAGTTAAAGAAAGGAAAAGCTCCTAGGCCTGTTCTTAAAGGCATTGTGATCAAGGAAATTGCTGATGTTAGTCAAAGATCACAATTATCAAAGAAATCAACGGCAGCAGAAGCTAAACTCAAGCTGAAAGGCATTGAAGGAGAAATTTCACAGAAGAAAGTTACAACCTCTGTTTCTACACAAGTTGTACAGAAGAAAGAAAACACAACCTTTGTTGCTACACAAGTTGTGTCTAGACCTTTATCTTCTCAGTTGCAATCAGTTTTTGGGAAAGGAACACTTCATGATCCAAATCTATTATCTGGAGTTTCTATGGATTTTTCTGATGGAAGAGCCTTGTCTGGTAAGGTTGGAAACAATAAGGGTGGTCTAGGCTCACACAAAGACAAAAGGCAATATACTGGTCCTAGAGATCCTTCTTCACTGGCTGTTCCAGGTCGTGGTGTCACTCAAGAGAGTTTGACAGACTGGAATCAGTACAGTTAGTTTATCAGAAGAGTTTAAAGAAGGATTTTCTCTTGTACTTCATGGCTGATGGGACAGTATTTAGAATTGGTGAGAATGATATTGGCTTGAAATATTGGGAAGAATTAGAATATGTTCTATATCTTTTCAAGGTGAATAGTCAAAGGACTCAATCAGTTGCAAATGTGCTCAGAAAGAAAATGCTCCAAAATTTGGCAATCAGAGGGATGAAGTGCAATAGCAGATATGTTCCTAAGTACAGAGATTGGAATGGAAATCTTTTTGAAATGAAGAAGGGTACTGCAAAATTAAAGACTGATTTGGGAATCACAGTACTTGACTTCAATTCACAGTCAGAAGAAGTCAAATTTATTAGGCTGGGAAATAAGATGAGGAGAAACAAAATCTATGATCTTAGATCTGCTATCTATCAGACGGATGAGAGTGATCCTCAGCTAAGAGAGATTAAAGAAGCTATGAAGATTGAGCTTGAAAATGCAGAGAGAAGATTACTCATAGATTATCTCAGAACAACGCCAGATCTTGAGGAGATTAGAGATTAAAGTCTGTAAGAATTTTCTTGTTATTTGTAGACTTTTGTTAAGTCAAGTTTAAACTCTGCTTATTTTAATAAACAATGTGTTTGTATGAAATTGTTTTGACATCATCAATTATTGTTAACTTGTTCATTTTTACTAATGAACAAGTTGGGGGAGATTGTTAAATATAATTGATATGGTTAATATCAGTGTTTAAGTTTTGCAGGGAAAAACAGAGTTTAAATAAGAAGCAGTCAGAGTTTAGTTAAACTCTGACAGTTAGAAGCTGAACAGAGTTTGTTATACGCTGACTGTTGGAAGCTCGACAGAGTTTGTTAAACTCTATCTGGAGGAAGCGTCTACTTGTCAACAGTGTTTGAAGAATTATTGAAGATAATTATGGAAGCAATATCTTTGAAGATTGGATAGCTGTCAAAGAGATTGAGTTAACTAAGGAGACGAGTAGCAATCGTAATTGATATCAATTGTATAGCTAATTTATAGGAGTATCAATTATCGATTGTATAGCAGCTGTATATTTTATAAATACAGTTAGGTTAACCCTAGAAGGGTATCGATCGTGTAATACAATATCTTTCATTGTAACCTAAGCAGCTCTCTGTGATAATTTACATCACTGAGAGAGAAGTTAATTCAAACAGTTTTTAAAATTTTTAAAAGAACTTATTGTTATTCTCTCAAACTTAGTTGATTATAAGTGTGTATTCGGCCTAACAGGACCTCATGTTCCAATGAAGGCCAACTCTAGGATTGGTCAAGATGCTGGCACTATAGCTGTTGGAAGGCCTATTCCAAAGAATCAAGCTGAGTACACAGATGAAGACGTGGAGGAGATTCACAAAGATAGGAAGACCATGAACATTTTGTTCAATGGAATCGATCAAGATATGTTTGATAATGTCATTAACTGCACCACTGCTAAGCAAGTGTGGGACATTATCCAAACCATCTATGAAGGAACTGAGCAGGTCAGAGAGAACAAGATGCAACTTCTCATACAACAGTATGAACAATTCCACCATAATTCTGGTGAAAATTTAACAGATATATTCAGTAGATTTCAGAAACTACTAAATGGCCTGAAGTTGTATGGGAGAACATATGAAGTCAAAGACTCCAACTTAAAATTTCTGAGATCTCTTCCTAAGGAATGGAAGCCAGTTACAGTCTCGTTGAGAAACTCCCAAGACTACAAAAGTTTTACACTTGAGATACTGTATAGTATCCTAAAAACATATGAGCTTGAAATGCAACAAGATGAGGAAGTAGAAAAGAGCCAGAAGAAGAGTGGAGCTATAGCCTTGGTGGCCAATATTCCAACAAACCAAGATGGAGAGAAGATGAAGAATGTGGAAGTCACACCAAGTCAAAGAACTTGTGAAGGTGGAGTTGCAACTAGCAAAGGTAAAAGTAAGATGATTGAAGAACCTGATGCATTAAGTGAGGATGAAGCTGAAGATCTAGATGAGTATTTGGCATTTCTGTCAAAGAGATTTTCGAAGCTAAGATTCAAGAAGAATCCAGCAGGAGCCGGGCAATTCAAGAAAAGTTATCAACCGAACAAGGATGTGGTTGAAAGATCAAAGATCAAATGCTATAGCTGTGGAATTGCTGGTCACTTTGCCAATGAATGCAGAAAATCCAAAGCTGAGAAAGAGAAGAAACAGTTCGAGACTGTTGATTACAAAAAGAAATACTTTGATATTCTCAAGCAAAAGGAAAGAGCTTTTGTATCTAGAGATGATGATTGGACAGCTGGAGGAGACTCAGATGCAGAAGAGGAGTTTGTCAATCTTGCACTCATGGCAAACGAAACTGATGAAGAGGCTAGTTCAGCAAGCAACCAGGTATACTCTACAAACCTAACTGAACTTTCCAAAGATGAATGTGATAATGTTGTTAATGAAATGTCTAATGAATTGTATAACATGCATGTCACATTAAAATCGCTTAACAAGGAGAACAAAAAGATTAAAAATCTTAATGCTAAGATAGGTGATAGGAATACTCTGTTAGAGACTCAACTAATTGATTTTGAAACAATGAAAGAGATTGCCAGGATGCTAAGAATGAGTTACTTGAGGCTCTGAAAAGATAAAAGTGTGTAATAAAACAGTTAAAAGAGGAACAAGATTTAATTGCTAAATGGAAGGGATCAAAGGCTAAAACTGAAGAAATTTATAATGTACAAGGAGTTGATTCTTTTCATAAATTAGCAAAAGTAAAGTTAGGAGTTGATGGGGAGACTGCTTCAGACAGTGACTCAATGGATGTGGTATGTCCATTGAAGTTGGAAACTGTCAGCAAAGCAACCTTGATTAAACTAAATAACCAATATGGACCTGTCAGTAAAAACTTTGTAGTTGGAGAGTGCAGCAAAACCAAATCTATTGAACAAGGAAACATAGGCCATTTATCCATCAAGAAATTGAAGGATAAATTAGAAATGACAGAACCAAAGGCTAAGGCTAAAAAGAAGAATAGAAATGGCAAAGTAGGAATTAACAAACACAACAATTACACACCCGATAAGTATGCTCCTAGGAAAGAATGTGTAAAATGTGGTAGTGCTAATCATTTGTCTGTCAATTGTAAAACTGTTAAAGATGCTTCTGTGCCAAGTATGCCTATATTTGTGTTTATGCCTGCTATGAATGTTACACCTAACATGTTTGTTCAACCTGCTCATGCATCTAGTCAGTATGCTAACATGTCATTCATGCATAATCCATATTACAATACTTTTTACATGCCTCAGTTGCCATGGATGATGAATAACATGTTTACACAAACTATGCCAAATTATACATCTTGTTTTAATGCATGTGAGCAAGTGAAACAACCTATTTTTCAGAAACCTACACCAAGAGTTAAGGTTGATTTAACTCAATCAGAACCCCTGGGTAGAAAGGGCTTGAAAAATAAGAAAAAGGCTAACAAGGCAGGACCCAAGAAAACTTGGGTACCAAAATCAACTTAATTTTGTTTTGATGTGTGCAGGGAAACAGAAAGAATCTTTGCTATCTGGATAGTGGTTGTTCTAGGCATATGACTGGAGATTCTACCCTGCTCACTAAGTTTGAGGGGAGAGCTGGTCCTAGCATTACCTTTGGAGACAACAGCAAAGGATATACTAGAGGATATGACTTGATTTCACAAGGGAATGTTGTCGTTGAAGAAGTAGAACTGGTTGATAGACTTAAGCATAACCTGATAAGTGTTAGTCAACTGTGTGATAAAGGCCAGAATGTCTGGTTCACATCTGAAGCTTGTGTCATTTTCAAGAAAAGTGACAACAAGGTAGTGTTGACAGGAGATAGAAGAGGAAATGTGTACATTGCTGACTTCAATTCAATAAATGCAAACATGACTACATGTCTTCTCAGCAAGCCAAGTGTAGATGAAGGTTGGCTTTGGCATAAAAGACTGTCACACTTGAATTTTAAAGCAATGAATGAGTTGGTAAAGAAGGATTTGGTTAGAGGTATTCCAAAATTGGATTACTCCAAGGATGGATTGTGTGATGCATGCCAGAAAGGGAAGCAGAAGAAGGCCTCTTTCAAATCAAAGTCAATGTCATCAATTGATCAACCCTTGCAACTACTTCACATGGATCTCTTTGGACCAGTCAATGTGTTGTCAATCTCAAAGAAGAAATATTGTCTTGTGATTATTGATGATTTCTCAAAATTCTCTTGGACATTCTTTCTGCACTCTAAGGATAAGGCGGGTGAAGTCATTATAAATCACATCAAGAAGTCAACAACAATCCTCTACTCAAAGTAAGGAGAATTAGAAGTGACAATGGAACCGAGTTCAAGAATTCTGTAATAAGAGAGTTTTGTGAAGAAGGAATTATCCAAGAATTTTCTGCACCAAGAACTCCTCAACAAAATGGTGTAGTGGAAAGAAAGAACAGAACTCTAATTGAAGCTGCAAGAACAATGCTTGAAGAGTCTAAGCTACCAACATACTTCTGGGCAGAAGCTATAAACACTACATGCTACACTCAGAATATTTCTTTGGTCAATCAAGCAAAAGGCA
This sequence comes from Saposhnikovia divaricata, assembly GCA_036435485.1. Classification (NCBI taxonomy): domain Eukaryota; kingdom Viridiplantae; phylum Streptophyta; class Magnoliopsida; order Apiales; family Apiaceae; genus Saposhnikovia; species Saposhnikovia divaricata. Next base: position 192,502,540 of record CM071597.1, read on the forward strand.
TGACACTTTATCAACTTTTCAAAGGAAAGAAACCAACAATCAACTTTTTGCATGTATTTGGATGCAGATGCTTTGTACTGAAAAATCATGGTGAGCGTCTTGGAAAATTTGATTCAAAGGCAGATGAAGCTATCTTTGTTGGATACTCAGCTGGAAAATCCTACAGAGTCTACAACCTAAGACTAAACATTGTAATGGAGACTATACATGATGTCTTTGATGACAAGAAAATATCTGGTCTAGTAGATGAAGGTTTTCATGAGTCTCTCTCATTTGAGAATGAGAGAAGTGGTGAAGAAAGTGAAGATGATGATGAAGAATGAAGATCAAATGGTGTGAGAAACAGACAAGGATCATCAGTTGAAGTGCAGAATGAACCACCTGTTGAAGAACAACTTACACCATCAGTTAGAAATCAAAGAGAAGCATCTGTTGATGAATTTGCAAGAAATCCATCAATCTCGAAGGCCATACACTCAGAGGGAGTTTCTGTAACGCCTTAGAAATTTTTGTAATATTTATAATTATTTAATATTAAATGTGAATTATGTGACGTGATTATTTTTGAGGAAGTGAAATATGTGTGATTTCGTTTTGTGGGTTTGTTTGATGATTTATATGTGTCAGATAAGTCTACGTATTCTTATTTTTATTTTTGGGGATTAAATTCTATTTAAATCATGTGTTATTTATCTTCTGAGGATTTTATAAAAATTATTGGGATTAGTAAAAATTATGAAATCTTTTGCATTATTAACTTTATTAGTTTATTTGAGTTTTAAAAATATTAGATGGATTTATTTTGATTTTTAAGGATTTTAAAATGATTTTATGATTTTATTTGGGTCTTATTGGTTTAATCTTGTAAAATTGATATTAAATTCGTTTTTGACCCCAAAAATATTTTAAAAATATGGGAAGATAGATAAATTTATTTTCCATATTTTAAAAATGAAATTTAGATTTTTCTCAATTGTTACCTATTTATTTTCTATTTTATGAGGTGCATTTTTAATCTTTAATCAGAAAATTCTTACAAAATGCTAATTCTTTTTCCCCAAATATTTATCACTTAAATCCCTAAATTGATTAAGGGAGACAACATCAGCCCTGCTCTCTCTCTCTCTCTCTCTCTCGGTTCTTCTCGAAGGATCTCTCAATCTCTCCATTTCTCCCTCTCATGAATTCTCTCCTCTTACCCATTCAATCTTGGTTTTATTCGGTTTTACAGTAAAAAGTCTATCTCTCTGTTCCCTCTGTATTGCCGCGTCTTTGCGGGTGAGTGTGTGTAACCACGAGTGTGTGGTGGTTGTGGTTTATATATATATCGTTGTGTGTGTAAATCGTGAGGGAGTGTATGCAAATCGTGTGCGTGTGAATCTCGTATGTGTATATGTGTTCTTGAGGTTGTGCTGCGTGTGTGTGGGTGGGGCTGTGCGGCGACTTCACAGCTACAAGGCTTTTATTATTCCTCGTGTTCGAATTTGAACTTAGTTGCTATTGCAGTATCGTTGGGTTTTGCCTAATTGATGTGGTCTCGGTTTTGTGTGTATAACTAAGGGGTTTAGTTCATGTTTTCCTCATGTGGTTCTAATTGTTTTAGTCGATGTCCTGTTATATCAATTTAGTGAAATGGAAAATGTGTCTGTATGAAATTCGTGTAAAATTTCGTGTTGGAAGCCCCTATATTACAAATTAAATTTGTTCGATTATTAAATTGTATGTGAAGTTTTATCGTAATTCGAATTTATGATTATATCCGAATAATAGAATGGATTTTTTTGTAAATTTTATGTCGTTAATTATGGAGCGAGTAGTAGTATTCAAATTGCTTATTATTTGTTTATCTATTATGAGTATAATAGAGATTGATTGTAAATGTAGTTTGAATATGGCAGTTAAAGCTTGTTTGGGTCGGTTGTATTCCGACGGGTAGTACAATATTCAAAGGAGATGCTGTCAAAATTTTCTAAAAATTTTAATTGTATTTTCTTGAGTATATGTATATATGTGTGTACTACTAGTATAGATTGTATTTGAATTATATCTTATTTATGTGATTTCCTGCTAAATGCTTATTGGTTGTAATTATATGTGTATGTCAGTGGCTTATGGTTGATGATGATATATGACTATAGTAAGTTAGTTTAGGGATTATCGTGAGGGTAGATTAAGATTAGACATTCAAATGATGAACGTCGATTATTGAACAGAATGCTGAAATAGTGTTTTTATATGTGTAGGTTCGAAGGACATAGTCATAAAGGATAAAGGAAAGGCAAAGACTGAGAGTTTTTGAACTAAGTGACTAGCGTGGAAATATTTGGTTAAGGCAAGTAACTCGAATCTGGTATCAAATTTCAGATCTCTTCAATTATACATAAACTGTTGTTTAAATTTTGATAACTTACTGTTGTTCCTTTCAAGTTAATTATCGAGTCTCTTGTATTATACTGTTAAACCATACTAACTATTGCTTAATCCTTTATACCTTCGTGTTTACCCTTATAGACTGCTGTTTAAACTATTGCACTTCCCTACTTATTTTAACTCTTGTTGAACTGAAAACCTTATTGTATGACATGCCTTTTGTGCTAGCTTAAACCTTATGTCATATTTATTTCCTTAATCCACACTAGCTTATCTATGCCTTGTAACTCTTAAATTAAACTTTAAATCCCTAATCCTTGTTTTATTTTCAATTAATTAGTAATCCTTGTTGTTTATATTCCTACTTTTCCCGAGCCATAACATATTTGATACCACCTTGTATTACCCTTCTAAATTGACAACAGCTTGATAAACCCATATTGTTAAATACGTGTGAATGACACTTGAACTCTACCTTGTGAGCCTTATGCATTTAAATCGAATTGTTTATTTGACCTTTAGCCATTTGTCCTTCAAGTAAACAGAAAATTTCCCTGCTCTGAATTTTTGTATAAGAAATTCTTTTGTTGAAACTTGACCCATTTTACATATATTTAATTAATTATTTTAAATTAGCGTAAGAGGCTAGGGTGGTCCTAGTCCAGCACTTTAATTTGGCGTAAGAGGCTAGGGTGGTCCTAGTCCAGCAATAGAGGCCAATGTGTTGCCTAATTGGGAACCCAATTTTCAAAGTCCAGAGGGACCTAGTGTCCGGTATGGGGACATTACGTGGCTGATCACCCGTATTGTCCGATTTTAATAAAAAGCTTAATTTAATTAAAATGTTTTAAAGGTGGGAAATATGATATAAAAAGAGAAATTGATTTCTCTCTCTCCCTATTTTTGGAATGAATTACAAATTGTCAAAATTTTGGAAAAGCTCAAAGAATGATTCTTATATCGTTGTATCCGTACTCCTGTTGTTGATTTTATTTTTGGCATTTATATTGTTACTTGTTGAGCATTTGGCTCACTTCTTGCTATTGTTTCTACCCTTTTTCAGTTAAAGAAGAAAAAGATACGAAGTAGGAGCTATATCTGAGAAGAACTTGTTGTGGACCATAGACAGCCTAGATTTGCTCTGCTAGAAGGTCGGACATCTGAAGACCAGTTAAGGCTTGTATAATCGTATCAGCTAGTTGTATTTAATTGTGGAATGTATGTAGCTTTTAAATTAAGGTTTTAGTGATATGTTGTAATAGTTAGTTAGTAGATGCTTGTTTCATACCACTACCTGTTAGAGATCCGGGTTAGTAGTGGGGTGTTGTATTATGACTTAATGTCTGGTCATCAGCTTGTATGTATTTAATTTTGGTTGTGGTGCCCCGATCTTGTTTTATGATCGGGAGGGCATAGTAGTATGGTTCACCTGATCGGTTAGGACAGGTTGAACATGTGTTTATTTTTCTTAAGTAGTTGGAATTGTCATTTTTTTTTATGAAATTTGGTTGGTTCAAATTACAGGTGGATAGTCCATATTACGAATACTTCATGCCGAAATTTTTAAAAATCCCCATGTATCAAATTCTATTTTATTTAATTAATTCCAATAATTGAGTATTTTATTATAAAAATTACATTATTAGTATTGGGAAGTCGGGGCGTTACAGGTTGGTATCAGAGCTGTCAGGTTTTGGTCACTGAAACAAGCCAGGATTAGGTATAGGATAGGTGTAGGATAGGATTTGAACCATTATAGGCATAGGATAGGAGCGATGAGTGTAGGTTATCATTAGGATAGTAGGTAGTAGGTTTAGGATATTCTTTTATCGCTTTAATAATTTCTTTACTCATTATCGTTATCGCAGATGGTGGATGATTGAGATTATCCTTGGTATTTATTTTTGTAGTAGGATGGTTAACAGTGTACCTTGAACTCTGAAACTGTTGTGTTATATTAACTTTGTTTCTACCATGACCTTTATTTTCTCGTTATCTGCACATCTTTTATTACATTTCTGAGTTGCCTAAATATCTCCTGTTATAATTACTTGCTCAAGATAATACCTATGCTTCCTTGGTTCTTTACCCCGTTATAATTCTTGTGAACATAGGTAACTCAAATCCAGGATTCGAAAAACCTTATTTTTGTATATATTAGCCTGTTGCTTAATAAGTTTCTTGTTTTCTTATCGGAATCATGCCTCCAAAGAAGAAAACACCTGCTACAAATCCTGAAAACCTGAACACTGGCAATCAAAATCTAGTTGACTCGACTATGACTCAAATTCTCCAACTTCTTCAACAACAGACAGCCGCACTAGCTCAGCAACGACCTGCCCAACCAATTGTGACCTTCAAAGCTTTTCAAGCCGTACACCCTCCAGAGTTCAAAGGTACTGTCAACCCTATAGAAGCTAGGGCTTGGCTTAATGAAATGGAAAAAGCTTTTGCGTTGGTTAGGGTAGGAGAAGATCGGAAGACGGAATATGCTAGTCACTTCTTGAAAGCTGAAGCAAATTATTGGTGGGAGTCAACAAAACTGTTGCAAGGTGATGGAGTGATCACATGGCAGAGATTCACCGAGTTATTTCTCGAGAAGTATCTTCCAAGGTATATGCAAGATCAGCTGGAGATTCAGTTTTTAGAATTAAAACAAGAAAACATGAGCGTGGCAGAATACGAGGCAAGATTCACAGAGTTGAACAATGCAAAGGTCCAAACCAGAAGAGCAACTCAAGAAGAATGCTTATATAGCAGTTTTCTATCCAAAGAGGAACCAAAGAGAGTTGAACATGCTCTTTTGGATCCAGACTGGGTTTTAGCAATGCAAGAAGAGCTAAACCAGTTTGAAAAAAATGAAGTATGGAAACTTGTACCCAAACCTAAAGACAAATCAGTGATTGGCACTAAGTGGGTATTCAAGAACAAGATGGATGAGAATGGCATAGTCACAAGAAATAAAGCTAGATTAGTTGCTAAAGGCTACTGTCAAGAGGAAGGAATTGATTTTGAAGAAACCTTTGCTCCAGTGGCAAGGTTAGAAGCAATAAGGATCTTCCTGGCCTATGCAGCGCATGCCAATTTCAAAGTCTATCAAATGGATGTCAAGAGTGCATTTCTGAATGGTATTCTGGAGGAGGAGGAGGTGTATGTTAGTCAACCGCCTGGTTTTGAAGATCCAGACTTTCCAGAATATGTGTTCTTTCTACTCAAAACACTCTATGGCCTGAAGCAAGCACCTAGAGCCTGGTATGACACACTCTCACAGTTCCTTATAGAGAATCACTTCATTCGAGGTACTATTGATAAAACTCTATTTTATAGAAATGTCAATGGCTCTATGATACTTGTCCAAATTTATGTAGATGATATAATATTTGGGTCTACAGATGAGAAACTTTGCAAGAGATTTGCCAAACTCATGCAAAGTAGATATGAAATGAGTATGATGGGTGAATTAACTTATTTTCTTGGTTTACAAGTTAAACAGGTAAATGAGGGAATTTTTATAAGTCAAACAAAATACATTTATGATCTTTTAAAAAGGTTTGATTTAGCAGATTGCTCTTCTGCAAAAACACCCATGGCCACTGCCACTAAGCTTGAACTGAATACTAAGGAAAAGAAGGTGGACATGACAAGCTATAGGGGCATGGTTGGATCTCTTTTATACTTAACAACTAGTAGACCTGATATTATGTTTGCTACATGTTTATGTGCTAGATTTCAAGCTGATCCTAGGGAATCTCACTTAGTAGCTATTAAAAGGATTTTCAGATATCTCAAGGGAACACCAAACCTTGGCATTTAGTATCCTAGAGATTCTGGTTTTGATCTAATTGGTTACTCAGATGCAGATTATGCAGGTTGCAAAATGGATAGAAAAAGTACAACAGGAACCTGTCAATTCTTGGGAAATGAGCTGGTCTCATGGTTCAGTAAGAAGCAGAATTCAATATCTACCTCAACTGCAGAGGCTGAATACATAGCAGCTGGGAGTTGTTGTGCACAGATTCTATGGATGAGAAATCAACTACTTGACTATGGAGTTAAAGTTGAAAAGATCCCAATTTTCTGTGACAACACTTGTGCAATTGCAATATCACAAAATCCAGTGCAGCATTCTAGAACCAAGCACATAGACATCAGATACCATTTCATCAGGGAGCATGTGATGGAAGGCACTGTGGAACTGCATTTTGTTCCTAGTGAAAAATAGTTGGCAGACATTTTTACTAAAGCTTTGGATGAAGCAACCTTTTCAAGGTTGGTAAGTGAGCTTGGTATGTTAAATTTCACATGATCTTTTAAAATGTCTGTTCAATTTTCTTCAAGCCAGTGAATTTCATTCTCTGGATTTTGTTTGTTTTATTTGCTTATGTGCATGATTATTCTGGAGATATCATTGTAGCAAAATTAAATAAATATATTATTGACATATATCAATTAATGATATTTTGTTAATTTTATGTCTATTTAATTTTGAGTTTATCTGATTATTGTGGATTAATTCTTGATTTACTGCGTGATTATTTTAAAATCCATAATAATTAGAAGTATTAAATATGTGTATATGTGTATAGGCTGACAGGTTTCGGTGATAAGATGTTTTCGGCTTACAGGTTTCAGTGATAAGATGTTTTTCGGCTAATTAGGTTATTAGGTGAGAAATTATTGAACAGTGTTATTTTTCAACATAACCTGTCACTATCACACCTAACCCACTAAACCTTGAAACCTTATAAATGATGAGTTTTTGTTTGTGTTTAACATCATCATTTTTCAGATATACAGAGCATATACACACGATTGTTGAATATTTCAAGCTTTGATCGGAAAGATCTCTCAAATCTAGCTGGTGATTTTTAGATCGGATTTCATATTCTTGCTTTATACATCATCCTTTATAAAAACTAACCCTTGTTTTTGAATTTCCTCAAAGTTTTGAAAATGGCATTACAGGGAAGCTTTTTAATTGCTAAAGTTAATCCTATTTCCATTCAGCAAATCGAAACCATTCTGGATGAGCAATTTTGGGCATGGACACAATTTCTGAATGAACATTCATTAATTCTCTATGCTTTAGTTATGCCAGTGCAACTTAACCATGATGCATTGCATGAACTATATTTCAGTGCGGTTAACACTTTTGGATAGGACGGGTGTGCAATCACATATCGACTGTTTGGTAGGTCGATTAGGGTCACTGAACGAGATGTTAATCGAATTCTTCATTTTCCTATTGAAAATCTTGTTTCTGATCCTACACCTGAACAGATTGAAATGTTCTTTCGTTTTGTAAGGTACCAAGATGGCAATTTCAATACTGGTAATCTTTCTAGAACGTTTCTAACACAGTACTGGAATTTCTTCTTTCACACTCTTAACCATGTTTTTTCGTCAGATAGAACAAATCAAGATCGAATACCTGAATTTATTCAAAAAATAGGGTATGCGATCGCCAATAATTTGAGGATTAATTTTGGAAAAATAGTGCTTGGTCAAATCATTTTAAAGATGAAACACTTGGGAAGAAAAGATGTTCGGACTCAAAATGTCAAATGTCTATATCCAAGGTTTCTACAACTAATATTAAATGATTTTTTGAATGATGAAGACAGGGTACGCTTGGAAAATGGTCGAAAGGTGGAATGTTCTTACATGAAAATGAATGTAATTAATTACATAAGCAAAAAGAACTATACGGATGTGCCTACAGTCCTAACTGAATATCTAAAGACTATCCCACTTCCGTTGTTACCACGACCGATGAGAGCAGGTATACGACAAGGTAATATTTCAATCCCTGCTATTCCAACCTTTGTATTCCCTGTTGTGTCACAGGAAATACAGTTTCTACAGCCCCAGTGGCCATCTTACCTGACCGAGAGCAGGAAATCCCAGCGACCCTAATACAGGTCGAAGAGCCCATTCTACAAATGTAAACACAAACACAACAAACTCCTACACCTCAATTGTCACTTAAACGACCAGCCATCAACACTTTTGAGGGAGATAGTGCCTCAGCAACACCACATAAGGAGTTAGTTACATCAGCAGCTCTACTTCATTCTAAAAGAAGTAAACCAAATGAACCTGAGGTAACTGCAACTATTATTGAAACAATTCTTCCTTGTCAAATGAGTGAAAATGTAAATAAGGTTGAATTGACGGGAGCGACTATCTTGAGTTATATTTCACGGAACATAAGAGTGGTTGATGATCTTTCTAAAGATCAAATGCCTTCACAGGCATCCGAGGTGGAATTACCTACCTCAATAACTGCTGGTGAGTCTTCCATTTTACGGAAAGATCCATCGGTAGGTGGTTCTTTTATGAACCAAGTGTCTTCACAGACAGTCGAGGGAAACTTGGGTTTTGTGCCATTTAATCGATTCAAGTTTAACCTCCCAGAGGGAAAATCTATGGATCTCTTTCGAGATTTACCACTCTTTACCAGTGGTCGAAAACTCGCTTCACGCGAGGATGGAAGCTCACGAACTTTTATTGCACCATCCGTGACCTCTGAAAAAGGGGCTAGGATGATTTCATTTGTAGGTACACATATTTGTGGAAGCTCTGGAGGAGAGTTGAGGGAAACACTAACAGAACATGTAAGTGTCACCCAAACCACTAAACCGAGTGAATATAGAGTGTTGAGTGAAACACCTGCAGAACGTACGAGTGAGCAACCTACTCAACCACATGCACCTATAACCTGAAAGGAATACATCAGACTCCTTACACGGGTCCAAACAATGGAGAAAGAGTTGCAAAATATCTGTAAGTCCATTGCAGAAATCAAAAATTTGCAACTTATTCAACATGATGTATTCCAGGTTCAATTGAATACCATGGCAACCCAGTTTAATGATGCAATCAACTCCTTGGTAAAGCCATCTTCGTCTAATTTACCAACTCCACATCCTACTACTCTGGAGGATAACCCAACTGAGGGGGAGAATGTGGATGACCAAGAAAAATCTACTAGGCGTAAGAGCAAGGAAAAGGTTGTTGACACGGAATTAACTTTATTTTGGGAAAGGAAAAGCTAATGGGAGTATTAGTGCTATGTGGAAAGAAAACAAAGGCAAACTTGAAGATTTTTTCAGTCTAAAGGAACAATTGTCTTGCACTTGGTTAATTTTAGAAATCCGGAAAATGTATATATATGATCCAGAATGCGCTTTAATATTATTTATCTTTGTATTTTATTTTTGTTGTATCAGTTGAGTTATCCTCTAGGGATTTGCTTGTCAAACCCTAACAATCAAATAGGGGGAAATTGTAAAGCATAATGTAATGTAATATGTAATAGAGGATATATATAACTTAACTAGGATAAAAGATAAATAATATTAAATCTATACAGGGATCGTGAAATTTGAAGAACAGGCACCAACAAGGATCAAGTCACTGAAAGAAGTTCATTAACATGTTCAAGCCTCAGTGACAGAATAAGATGTGCAGATGATTCAGTTGAAGAGCCAAAAAGATTCCATGTATTTACATAATTTGAAGATACTGCTACAGGCTAATCAATTGGAATGTAACGAAGGTGTGAAGATCAAGATCAGTGCTAGTCACTTGTGAACCAGACCAGCGCACTAAGTGTCAGCACATACGAGAAGGATCAACACATTAATTCATAGAAAGAATTGCCAAAGCCTATTGACGATCAAGGACAGACATAATATCTCAAGGTATTGTCAAAAATTAATTTACTATGAAAATTAACTAAGTAACAGATTAATTAATTATTTATAATAAATAACTAAATTAATCTGGTACTTGAACTATTTTCTGAGATGAATTATTCAGCAAAATATTTGAAATAGAAGAGAGAAGCCCAAAAGAAACAGCCAAAAATAGTAATACTATGCAAAGTTACTATGCACGGTTACTATGCGTGATTACTATGCGCAATTACTATGCAAAGTTACTATGCACGGTTACTATTTGGGGTTTGTGTAATAGTGCCCGGTTACTATTTGGGGTTGGTGAAAAAGTGTCCGGTTACTATTTGGGGGTTGTTGGAATAATGCTTGGTTACTATTTGGGGGTTGTTGGAATAGTGCCAAATAGTGATTTTCTATAATCTATAAATAGGCCTGTTGTATTTCATTTCAAAATACACCTCAACACACAACTCTCTATTCTCTCTCTTATATCTTCTCTGTGTAAGCTGCTAGACAGTCCATCTAGTAGGAAAGCCGGTTTAGCCCGCTTTCAGGAAGTGTCGGTTAGAAGGTCCTCGTGCCTAAAGTATCCTTAGGAGTGTTCTGGTTTTGAAGCTAATCCATTGGATTAGAAGTTGTAACACCCCTTCGGGTTTATTATCAATAAAAATATATTCCTGGAATTATGTTTCGTTATTTTGATTTCAAGATCCAAAAAATTGTTATCCGCAAAAATCTTGAAAATCGAAATATTTTGGTAGTATCGTATTCAACCCCCCCTTCTACGATACTTCGGGACCTAATATCAAACATTTATAAAAGGGTTAATGACCTTTTAACCCTCAAAGTTTCCACCAAAATACCCATCAGCCCTTACTGTTTCAAAACGTTCCTTTTGACCCTCCAAGTATCCGTAAAGGTCCAATTAGCCCTTATACCGGATAGAAAATGGTGAGTTTGGGTGACTTTTGGTTCGTTTTAATCGGTTTCTAGCCGGAATTTTGCTGTATTGTTGTTGTGTCGATTAAAACGAACCAACAATCACCCAAACTCACCATTTCCTATACCGGTATAAGGGCTAATTGGACCTTTACGGATACTTGGAGGGTCAAAAGGAACGTTTTGAAACAGTGAGGGCTGATGGGTATTTTGGTGGAAACTTTGAGGGCTAAAAGGCCATTAAGCCTTTATAAAATCAAGAAGCTGAGAAATACACACATTGTTATATGTAAAGCAATCTGGTGTAGAAAAAAATCAATAAAAATCAGTAGCGTGAACAAAACAAAGCAATCGAGTGTTACACATAGAAGAATGGGGATTATACCTCAAATCGAAGGCGTAAATCCACTGCAATCCAAAGCCCCAAATCCAAATCCCCAAATCCAAAGCCTTAAAATCGAAAAGAAAACCTAATTAGTCCAATTTGAACAAATATGCCTCAAACCGAAACCCTAATTTGAACAAATAAACTCAAAACAAATATGTACGAAAGAGCCCTAATTTGAACAAATATGCCTCAAATCGAAGCCCTAATTTGAATGAATTAGAGAAAACGGTTGAGAGAAAAAGAGTGAGAGACCAATGAAAATGAATTAGTGAAGAGAAAAAGAAGAATGAGAGAAGTGAGAGTTGGGAGTTTTACGAGAGAGATGTGAGGTGAGAGAGAAACCAGTGAGAGAGTGATGTGAGGTGTAAGCGGCGGGGTGAGTGAATTTTTGTCTAAGTGAATTTTTTGTCTAAGCGGGCTACAATGCCGCTCTTTTATTTCACTGGTAACCGTGCCCCGTTGCATCATTATTACTTTAATTGCATTTTATTTTTTTTGCTAATTAAAATTCTGTAATTTTTTTAAAATAGCATTTCAAAATTAATAAACTAAAGAAAATCTGGAAAATAATAATAAATAAATATCTTAATTATTATAAATAGTAACTCATTAATTTGATAAACTATTAATTTTCATAAAAACAAATTGATTTCATGATAAATTTAATTTTTAAATGATTATTCAGTTTTTAGTTAATAAATTAAAAATTGTATTTATTAATGATCTAAGGCAACATATTGTGCATGTTGCCCCGCATCCAACACTTTTCTAGCTAGAGCAACATTACATTTCTCCCTAAGGTAACATAAAATAAAAAGTGTTATATTGGGCTATACTAGGCCAAAAGTAGTATACCTAAGGTAACATAATCTAGCAACACATGTGAGGAAGAGGTTGCGATAACTTGTTTATGGTGTAGTGTGTGTGTGTGTGTATATATATATATATATATAGGTGCTTCTCTGTGGGTAACCAGTTAAAATGAGTAACTTGGGAACTTAAATCTAACCATCCAATATACTAAACTACTAACTACTGGATCATTATCATGGTACACAGTATACATCCATGCCATGCAACACTAACAGAGGACAACACATTTCTTTTAGTACTCCCTCTGTCCCAAAAAACTCTTCCCACTTTGACTGGACACGTTTGTCAACGCACACTTTTGATCGTTAATATCTTTAATTTCGTATTAGTATTAAATATAAAAACTTCACTGTATTAAAATACTCATAAATACGAATCCAACAAGATCACTCATGACTATATTTGGTCTTATAGATTAGACGTAAATTAGTAATCTGTCTCTTGTTATGAACAGTCACGACATATGAAACGGGAACATTATTATGAGATGGAGGGAATATCATTTTGTATTTCATTTCATTGTACAGTAGAACCTCGATAAATTAATGTTCGGTAAATAACCTCAACAAATGAATAATTTTTTCGGTCTCGATGTGGACAAATGGACTTATTGAATAAACTCGCTAAATGCATTAACGAATATAAAAAATAAGTCTCTATAGGCCCTATTTAAATATAAATGAATAATCAAATTTTTTCGAATAACATATTTTTATTTATATAAATATATGAATACATTTAATCCAATTAATACTTTTCATACACATTAATAAATCATATCTTCTCGAAAAATACTTCCAAAGTTTATTATGATATTAAAATAAGATTTAGATTATATAGATGATTATGAGTGACTTTGTGAATCTCTTACCTTTTAATATTAGGCACACAATAAATGTATGGTTTCGATACTATGCAATGCACTTAGTAAATATACATGGTTGTACCTATTCCATGCATACTATACATGCGTGTAAAACAAATTTAAAATGTTAAAAAAATGAATGTAGTTCAACATCACATAAATATTATAAACCCATAATAAATTTTAGGTACATTTGAATATAAAATGTATTAAAAAAATTATAAAAAAAAACTAAAAATAATATCTAAATGAATAAACATTCATTAATCGATAAATAAATAAAATATTAATTAATCGATAAATAAATAATCTCTCTAAATTAATATATATTTTTGGTCCCAAGGGTATTCATTTATCGAGATTCTATTGTAATTTAATTTATTCTCATACGATTATTTGTTTGTTCTATAACTTTTTATATATAATTTTTTTCTGTTCTAAATTTTATTTACTATCTGTTATGTTCATTACATACTCAAAATATTATACACTTTGTTTTCAGTATATTGTATGCGAAATTATATAAATACAAAACACCAAAAATGTTCTATTTTATAAAATATTACAATAATGTTCTATATTTTATTCAAAAATTTTCTGTTTTCTAATAATAAATACAAAAACATAATTTTTTTTATATTTTGTAAATATAATTGTTTTATATACAATAATATTGTATAAATACAGAACATAACTTTTTATAAATGCAAATCAAAATTTAGAACATTGAGTTTACGTATAGCGATCATGAATTATTTTTTAATATACTTTTTATATAAGTTACAAGAAAAATTAATGAAACTATTTATTTAAAAATTAATTTACACAACAATACATGGGTCCTATATTTGAAATATTATATAAAATATATAGGATGTGAAATTGTATAAATACTATCAAAATAATGTGTTGTTTTTTATTCAGTATTATTTCTATTATTAATATTAAATACAGAACACATTTTTTATAAATATAAAAAAGTACAAAACGAATATTTTCTATATAGTTAACAAAACGACATATATAGTACACGTGTTTTTGAATTTAAATGCTAAAACTATTAGATGAAATGGATAGTGTTCTGTATTATTTTTTAAAATGGTACATCTATACTATTATATTAAAGTCGAAAGATTGAAATTTTGTCGGTTTGGTTTTCAGTTTGGTTATCCTAATTATTAAAATAAATAATGACATAATATAATTAATGATAATTAGTCATTTCCATTTTCATATTTAAATTTAGTTGAAGATATTACCTTTTATAAAAATATCAATCGTACCATATTTTCAAATCATTAATATTTTCTTTCTAATTAAAATACGTTACCTTTTTTATATAAAACTAATCTTACAATCATTAATATATCTATTTATCTATACTATTATATTAAAGTCGAAATATTGAAAGTTTGTCGATTTGGTTTTCGGTTTAGTTATCCTAATTATTAAAATAAATAATGATATAATATAATTAATGGTAATTAACCATTGCCATTTTCACATTTACTTTTAGTTGAAGATATTACCTTTTATAAATACATCAATCGTACCATATCTTCAAATCATTAATATTTACTTTCTAATTAAAATATGTTACCTTTTTTATTTAAAACTAATCTTACAATCATTAATATATACCCAAAAATATCACGCCATATTATCAATTATTAATAAAATATATTAAAAATCCCTATACATTGTTTATAACAAGGAAACATTAGTATAATATGTAAATATGAGTATATTAAGTTATATTAAATTAAAATTAAAAAAGTTATTAAAATGATAATTTTATAAAAACATAATTGTAATATTAAATAAAATTTAATAGATACCTAAAATATCGTATCTTTCAATAAATTTAAAAGACGTTTACTTTTAATTGAACATATTACCCTTTATACACACCTAAAATATCGTATCTTCCAATTATTAATATTTCTTTTCTAATTAAAACAAGTTACCTTTTAATTTAAAATATAATTTTGCAATTATTCATATATAGTAATAAATAAGAACCGTTAAATCCAATGATAAAATATATTCTATATAATTAAATTACTTTATTAAAGATCAAGGTTCGAATTCCGTTAACGACATATTTAATTTAAAATTTTATAATATAAGCTTTAAATCATGCGTATCATTAATTAAATTTATATTAAATTATTTAAGTTAAAAATAAAATAATTATTAAAAATAATGATTATATAAAAATAAAATTGTAACATACAACAAAATGTATTATATATCAAAAAACCCGTGCATCGCACGGGTTCTAAGCTAGTACACTTTTACAAACAAAAACACATATATAGTACCCTAGGTTAAATAAGTAGTGTTTTGTGTTTTTTATAATAATGTATCTTGTTTTAGATGTATTTATTTTTGTTCTCTATTTTCTTGTCCTTCATTTTTCTTGTTTTATATTTTTTTAATTTAGGATATGTATTTTAATTTTGTTATGTATTTTTTTAGTTTCATATGTCTCATGTAATTTTTCTATATTTAGTAAAAAAATACAAATATGTTATATTTTCTAATTTGTTAAACTAAATAGCTAAGTTATTTAGCTTTCAAATATTTTAAGCCATGTGTTTTATTAAATAAAATTTCTATATTACATATTTTAATAAATAATTTTTTTTTAAAGTTTTGTAATCAACAAATTAAAATTTTATATTCTGTATTTTAATAAATTTTTCATGTTCTATATTTTTATTTCTATGTTCTATAGTTTAATTAACTAAAATTTTAAGTATGTATTTAATAAATTTAATTTTATGTCATGTATTTTAGTAAATTAAAGTTTTATGTTTAGTATGTATTTCAGTAAATCATTCTAAATAAATGTAGTTTGAATATATGTTTTATACTTTTATAAAATAAATTTTATGTTCTGTATTTAGTAAAATAAATTTGATGTTCTGTACTTAAAATTAAATTAGTATTCAGGAAAAAGGAATACATATTCTATATTTTAAAAATATATTCTATTTTATTTTGTATTCCTCATTTTTGGTTTGAACTTTTCTTTTTAATATATTTACGAAATTGCATGTCCTTAATTTTATAAATTAACAAGGTACATGTTCTATATTTTACAAAAAAGGAAAAAGAATAAAAATCTACTTGTAATATCGTTTTAAACAAAAGTTTATAACATTTAAGTTTAACCTTTTACCATGTTACGGTGTTTAGGGATTTTACGCTTGCACGTGTGTATTAATAGATGATTATGAACGTTCAAATACTTCTAATCCAATGATGTGCTGAGTTCCTCAATTATTCAAATAATTTGGTTTCCAATTGAACCCGCCTATATATATACTAGCTTAAAACCCGTGCGATACACGGATTTCTTTAATATTATATGAATTTTTTTTATTAGTTTAAATTAATTTTTTTAAAACATGAATTCTGGAGGCTTAAATTTTTATATGAGATGATTTGATAATAATTATATAAATGTTATCAGTGATATTTCTAAAAAAAAAGGGATTTTAGTTAGAAAATATAGAAAAGATGATAGGTTTTAGTTGAAAAGGGTAATCGGTTAATTATTAGTATATTATTATTTTATTTTATTAAATAATATGCCCGTGATATGATTAGAAAAAAAAAGAATTTAGTTAGAGAAAATAAAAAAGGTAACATGTTCTAGGTGAAAAAGTTAATTGATTAGTTTATAATAATTATAATTTAATTACGTTATTTTACTAAATACAATTGCTCGTAATATTTTTAGAAAAGGAGAAATTAATATTGTCCGTGATATTTCTATTAAAAGAGGGATTTTAGTTAGAAAATATAGAAAATATGATACGTTTTAGCTGAAAAGGGTAATCGGTTAATTATTAATATTATAATATTATTAGTTTATTGTATTATATATAGACCACCCGTGATATAATTGGAAAATAGATATTTTAGTTAGTAAAAATAGAAAGGTAACGTGAAAATTAAAAAGATGACATGATTTATGTAAAAAAGGTAATTGATTAGTTTATAGTAATTAAATTTAATTATGTTATTTTACTAAATAAAATTATTCTTACTTTTTAGAAAATGAGAAATTAATGTTGTCCGTGATATTTCTAGAAAAAAGGGAATTTAATCATAAAAAATAGAAAAGATGATACATTTTAGCTGAAAAGGTAATCGGTTAATTATTAGTATTATAATATTATTATTTTATTTTTATTAAATAGAAACTCCCTTGATATAATTGGAAAAAGAGAGGTTTTAGTAAAAGAAAAGAAAAATGGTAACGTGTTTTGGCTGAAAAAGGTAACTGTCCATGATTTAATTGGACAAAGAGAGATTTTAGTTAGAGAAAAGAGAAAAGATAACGTGTTTTGGTTGGAAAAAGGTAATTGATTAGTTAATATTAATCATAATGTAATTATGTTATTTTATTAAACAAAATTTCCGTGATATAATTGGAAAAAGAGAGGTTTTAGTAAAAGAAAAGAAAAAAGCTAACGTGTTTTGGTTGAAAAAGGTAACCGCCCATTATATAATTGGAAAAAAAGAGATTTTAGTTAGAGAAAAGAGAAAAGGTAACGTGTTTTGGCTGAAAAAGGTAATTGATTAGTTAATATTATTCATAATGTAATTATGTTATTTTTATTAAACAAAATTGTTTGTAGTGTTTTTAAAAATGAGAAATTTTAGTTAGATAAAATGTAAAAGATATTGTGTTTTCAGGTTATTGAAAAATAGAAAAGGTAATATGTTTAACCTAAAAAAGGAAATTGATTAATAATGGAGAAATTTTAGTTAGATAAAATATAAAAGTAATTGTATTTAACTAAAAAGGAAATTATTTAGTTATTGAAAAATAGAAAAGATAATATATTTAACGTGGAAAGGAAATTGATTAGTTAGTACTTAGTAGGATGGATTTTATCTGAGTAAGGGTAAATAAGTAAAATCAGAAGTACCGTACCGACCGACCGACCGGCCAACCAACCAAACTTTTAATGTTTCGGCTTTTATATAATAGTATAGATATGTATATATATATATATATATATATATATATGTGTGTGTGTGTGTGTGTGTGTGTGTGTGTGTGTGTGTATATTATAATTATTAATTTTTTAACATATTTAAAATAAATATAAAGAATTTAGCAAAAAAGTTATATAAAAAATATTAGGGAGTTGGACAGTTAAACTTAGATCCAAACTCAAGTTTTATTTATTTTTGACAAAAAAAATTAGTTTTAATTAAAAAAACTAGCCCACCACTATTTTCTTTTTAAAATTTATCCAATAATAATTAAACTTGCTATTGATGCATTTCATCTCCCAAATCTCTTATACAGCTATTCTCCAAAATAAGGGTTTTATTTTTTACCCCTTTGTCATTCACATCTTTCCTCAATAATTTCAACAATCATCATTAGCAAATCAATAATAATCTAGCAAACATAATGTAACGCCCCCAAATCAGATTTACTCCAATTTGGACCGTTACGTCATCCCATAGCTACACCTGTCTCATAATACAATAATAAGCAAAAATTTTCTCTATAACATTTCAATCTTGATCATCATAATACAATCTAATTCTCATTCTCACCACAAGTCTCAAGATCTATACTACTTCTGAAATTGCCAAAGTATCTCAAGCTCCACATCAAACTTCAACACTCTGGCTACCCCACTCACGGACTTTCTCTTTTCCTTTCCCAGTTGGAACAGAAAGATCTAAGTTCTTGTCTTTAACTGTATAATGAAAAAGAAGTAATAACATGAGCGACAAAATGCTCAGCAAGGCTACTACCAGAGTAGCAATATATATATATATATATATATATATATATATATATATATATATATATATATATATATATATATAAGAAAAATCTTAACGCTCAAATGTAACACCATAAAATATGAACATGAATTTAATTAAATGAGGAGGCCTGAATTTAGAGATTTACCACATGCTCAAAATATCACAAGACTTTTAAAATTCAATATAATCTCAGCAACAATAAAAATTCAACTTTTATAATTAAATAATCACATTTTTAAGACTTACTGGTCTTGGTCTCCGTTTCCCCATAGTCGGTGATCAGCCGATCTATGGCACCTAGTTTACTGCTAGCAGATGGATGCACAAGTCACCCAAGGCCACACATGAGCCAAATGTCACCTTTGTTCAAGTATTTAAAATTCTTGAACAAAATAATTACCAAGATTATTTTTCTCTAATAATCCCGTTGACCAGTATCAGATGAAAAATACACCTTTGATAGGTTAAAATCACAAGTTCATTTGAAAAAAAATTAAAGTCTCAAAATATGCTCATGATTAGCTAACTCGAACAATTGAGGTTTGTTAACTCGAATAACTTGTAGAAGGGGGGTTGAATACAAGTTATATAATCGTGTCTGATTTTTGCTTGATTAGATGAACAAGAACAAACGAATAAATCAAACTTTGTTTGTATTAAATAAATCAAATACAAACTCTAACAAAGGTGTACAATTCCTTTAGCAGCTGCTGGCAATACAAATCTCTCTCTCTCTCTGTTTGTTTCGAACTCTCGAATACAAACCTTATGAACTCACTCGCTCTTTTTACAATGATATTTAGAGAGTATTTATAATGCTACCTATCAACTAATAACAGAAAGTAATGATCTATACATGACAATGTTCTGCCGTCCAGTTGATAGTTTCCATCAATAGAAAATTCTTTCCTTCATCATATCTTCTTGCTTGTTCTTCAAAACAACGATCCTGTTTTATAGCACTTGCCAGTTTCTGTAGCATCCATAATGACATCATCAGTAACATGACTGATATCAGGATTTCCCATTGCATCAGGATCTGATCATCCCATCAGTATTTGATCAGGATCTGACTTGCTGTATCAGGATCTGCTCTTAGTTCCTAAAATGTAGTCTTTGACGCACTGTTCCTGACTAAACTCTAAAGATTACTTTCTAACACATATATCCTATACAAAGTGCTAAATCATTTATAAGATCAGGATTTACAAGAAGTATTAGCAAATTCTATTCTTAACATCACAACTCATGAATTATTCCTAACAAGGTTAGCTTATGTCTCCGAACAATTGAGACCACATTGTAATAACTAACACTCTCAAGATTCATCATAAGATGTTGAAGTCACATTCATCTTCCACTTGGTTCGATTCAATGAACCCGCTCAATAGAAATAAATGGAATTGTACTAATCTGAATCAATAGATTAGTATGTTGCTTCTCATACAAGTTGTAATACAAGATAGCTCTCAAATAGAATCACCCTTAGCTAACTCGAACAAATGATGTTAGCTCGTTATGGTTGACTGAGGTGATGTCTTGAATGAATAAGATCAGCAAAATACACCAAGAATCTTCGATATTTGAATAAACTATCCTTCTTGGAAAATACTCACACATAGGAGGAATTTGATCATCGCAAGGGAGGGTTGGATAATAACTAATTAGCTCAAAGATGTTTAATCCACAAATTAACAACAAATAAAATGAACATTCTCTAAATGAAAGGAAGATAGTAGACTTGCCTGGAGTCCTTAGCTTGTTAAACTAAAAGAAAGCAACAAAGTATAGGTCTCCTTTCTCTTTATACAACGTCACAATACTCCGATTAGTTTATGTTCTAGAAAAAATATGATCACTTTGGACACCTTTCCCGCATATGATCACTTTAGGCACTGCAGTTTAAAATTTTGTTAGGGCTTTCACCCGATGGAGACGTCTCATACAATTTTTTAAAATTATATATATTTTTTCCCAAAAATTCTTTATTTTAACTTTTTAAAAAAAATTAATTATACTTGTATAAAGAAATATATATATCCATAAATTCAATGTTATTCCCGTAACGAAAAATTTTCGTATTTTTAAAAAAATGATGTGTTAGCAAAACCGAAAGACATTCTCATGCGAAAACTGTAAATAAATACAGGAATATCTATAATATACAAAAAATATAAGTTGTATTTTTATCTTTTAAAACTTCATAAATATTAGAAAGTTTAAAGAATATAAAAATTGGAATTTACTCTCTTTTAAGATAGTAATTTTTAAGAAAAAAACTAATTTGATAAGATAAGCGTCATGAATAATATGTAATGAAAATAAAATTTGATTCAAAATAAGAGCGGTTCAAATTGTGTTTAAGGAAAAGACGGCTCACTACAATAGATTGCATTAGCTATTAGAATTTGATGCTAATATCATAATTTTTTTCATTTTTAGGATTCGATTTTTATGAATAAAAATTATTATATTAATTTTTATAATACATGTTAAAGTATCAATTTTTTTAAAAATATTTTAATGTCACCGCAAATCGCCTTTATTTGTTTTTTCATTTTACACAATTTGCAAAGAAAGCGAAGACGACAATTTGGTAGGTTATTTTAAAACTTATTCAAAGTGATTGATTTATCCAAAATCTCTTAAAATTAAAATAATAAAAACAAAAGTATGAAAACCAGGGTAATAATAAAACTATATCAATTACTATTATTTAAATAATTACTTTGAGAATGTGCTAGTAGAGTTTACTAGTAAATTTGCGAATGGAGTGACTCATAGCTTAGCTCAAGCAACACATTTTATTTTAGATGTACGGGAGTGGATAAGTATCCCTCCTGATTTTATTTTTGAAATTTTTGTGTATGATTCTATTTAAGTAATGTAAGTGCTTTTTTATTCAAAAAAAAATAATTACTACTATTACTATTATAATATACAGTATTACAATATAATTGCCAATAACATGTTGGTGCAGTGATTGAGTCACTGGCCTCCTTTGAAGGAGGTCAGGGGTTCGACTCCTGTGTGTGCGTGAGTTTCCTAAGTGGTATTATAACTTTGAAGGAGGTCAGGGGTTCGACTCCACTCCTGTGTGTGCGTGAGTTTCCTAAGTGGTATTATAACTGGGTAGATTTCGTTTTTTTTAGTATTACAATACAACTAGCATGATAGCCCGTGCAAAGCACGTGCCATATAATAATTCATAAAATTTTCTCGTATTAGTCTACTTTACGTATTTTGATCTATTTTAGATGTTATAGTTTCAAAATATTATTAAATTCTGAACCGCGAAAGTTATATTTTTAGTTATGTTTGGTCAGTGTAAGAAAAATGACCGACTAAAACCTATAAGTAATAGCTAATTAAATGCCAAGTATTGCCACAATAATCTTGTTTTATTGAAATACATGAGAAAACAGCTGCTTATTTATTTTTTGGTGGATGAAGAATTAAATATTATATTATTTCTAATTTAATATTGTAAGAAATAATGTAATGTGACGAAAAAATAAAAGTAATAGAGTCATATAGTTCTGCTAATAAAATCTCAGCGCATATTTCCAATTTTGGATCCTTTTCTCCGACCAATTTCGGAGAACAAGGAGAATAACAAATTTATTCAAATAGTTGTGCACGTTCAAAATTAATATGTGATATGTGCTTTTCTAAGATCATGGTATTTGACCATCGCAGATGTATCCTTTCAATAGCAAATTGACCATAACAAAATCTTTTCTTCAAATACATTGTACTATATATCTATTCTCAGAAGTGAACTTTCAAAACCCCAAGGTAATATCTCAAATTTCAAGACAATCCATATTTAGACATGTACAAATTCAACAAAATACACGAGTAACTAAAATTAAAGCGTCATAACTCATAACGGGTTTTTAAAATGAGATGTGTTAATGTATGCACCGAATGAATTATGTTGTAAAAGTTCATATGTACAATAAAATTCAATCTATGAAAATAAGATAGACATAACTACGATAATGAAGCATCCCGAATATCATTTTAATTTGAGGTAACAGCAAAATGATAGCCGAAAAATAAAAAAAAAATACACATAACACATCCGTGATCATAAGACGTTGTATATATCAGCAATTTTCGAGTTTATTAGTCTCACACCGGGTTGAAACTCGCATTGGAGTTTAAAATGCAAGTGAAATTGGTATATTACTATCTTATATATGGTTGTAAAACTCATTTTGTATAAAGTTAATAACATTAGCATATTACGAAAATGCTGCAAAAATAAAGTGCGAGGGACAATAGATATCAAAACCATATTGACATTTTTTTACCAAATCCAAATCCCATATGTAAATTATTTCTTATTTTTAATATTTTAATCTATTTTGTTAATCAATCTATAAATTACCCAATGATAAAAGGATTAACCGATATAGTGCAAATATACTTAAAATAAAATATTATACTGATATCGAGTATAAATATGTTTTACACCTTATTTATCATATTTTGTATTCTGGCCATTCGACTAATATAGACATAATTGTTAAAAGAGAGAAATATTATAATAAATTTTTATATATCTATTTTTACTTCCGCCCGTTTACCTACTTGAGATAACTTCTACTAATTTTCCGTCACCTACCGCCTCACTTCGATTTTTTTTTTTTACCAATTTTCGACCACCTCAGTACCTTTCATACATAAAATAAAATATTATAATGATATCGAGTAAAAATATGTTATACACTTCATTCATCAATGTAACAATTTAATAATAAACATAATCTGGCCATTTGACTAATATATAGATATAATTGTTAAAAAAGAGAAATATTATAATAAAATTTTATAGATCTATTTTCACTTCCGCCCGTTTACCTACTTGACATAGACGTCTACTTATTTTTCGTCACCTACCTCCTCACTTTGATTTTTTTTGACCAATTTTCAGCCACTCAGTACCTTTCTTAATTCTGACTTCGACGACATCATATTTGTCAATTTATATTTTCTCTCCCCGACTACCATTTTTTACTATTATATGTGAAAATATTTTAATGATTTTATCCCTAATAAATCATAAAAATAAACGTGAGCATAAATTTATGAGTATATGAATGGCATAAATTATTAAAATTAGTAAAAATTACTATCATATATATGGTTGCAAAACTCATTTTGTATGAAGTTAATAACATTAGCCTATTACGAAAATGCTGCAAAAATAAATGCGAGGGACAATAGATATCAAAACCATATTGACATTTTTTTACGAAATCCAAATCCCATATGTAAATTATTTCTTATTTTTAATATTTTAATCTATTTTGTTAATCAATCTATAAATTACCCGATGATAATAGGATTAACCGATATAGTGCAAATATACTTAAAATAAAATATTATACTGATATCGAGTATAAATATGTTTTACACCTTATTTATCATTTTATTCGACTAATATAGACATAATTGTTAAAAGAGAGAAATATTAAAATAAATTTTTATATATCTATTTTCACTTCCGCCCGTTTACCTACTTGAGATAACTTTTACTAATTTTCCGTCATCTACCTCCTCACTTCGATTTTTTTTACCAATTTTCGGCCACCTCAGTACCATTCATGCATAAAATAAAATATTATAATGATACCAAGTAAAAATATGTTATACACTTCATTCATCAATGTAACAATTTGATAATAAACATAATCTGGCCATTTGACTAATATATATATATAATTGTTAAAAAAGAGAAGTATTATAATAAAATTTTATAGATCTATTTTCACTTCCGCCCGTTTACCTACTTGACATAAACGTCTACTTATTTTCCGTCACCTACCTCCTCACTTTGTTTTTTTTTTTTGACCAATTTTCAGCCACGCAGTACCTTTCTTAATTCTGACTTCGACGACATCATATTTGTCAATTTATATTTTCCCTCCCCGACCACCATTTTTTACTATTATATGTGCAAATATTTTAATGATTTTATCCCTAATAAATCATAAAAATAAACGCGAGCATAAATTTATGAGTATATGAATGACATAGTTTTTATTATCAAAATTCAAATTATTAAAATTAATAAAAATTATGTGGGCAATTTTATCTTGAATAAATTATAAAATAAATATTGCTAATAGGTGAGTTATTTGAGCATGTAGTGAATGAGTTTAAAAAGTTGCACAAAGAAGTGATTTGGTTTAGTGGTTGAACATGTGAATACAAAGTTACAAGTGTTGGAAGGGTCATGGGTTCAATTCCTTCCAACTTCAAAAACATTCATTTGAATCTAAGGACAAATTAGTAATTTACTAAATAGGCAAAAAACCCATGTTGGCCTATAATAGATATAAAGGAGAATAACAAATTTATTCTAATAGTTGTGCACGTTCAAAATTAATATGTGATATGTGCTTTTCTAAGATCATGGTATTTGACCATCGCAGATGTATCCTTTCAATAGCAAATTGACCATAACAAAATCTTTTCTTCAAATACATTGTACTATATATCTATTCTCAGAAGTGAGCTTTCAAAACCCCAAGGTAATATCTCAAATTTCAAGACAATCCATATTTAGACATGTACAAATTCAACAAAATACACGAGTAACTAAAATTAAAGCGTCATAACTCATAACGGGTTTTTAAAATGAGATGTGTTAATGTATGCACCGAATGAATTATGTTGTAAAAGTTCATATGTACAATAAAATTCAATCTATGAAAATAAGATAGACATAACTACGATAATGAAGCATCCCGAATATCATTTTAATTTGAGGTAACAGCAAAATGATAGCCGAAAAATAAAAGAAATACACATAACACATCCGTG
This sequence comes from Saposhnikovia divaricata, assembly GCA_036435485.1. NCBI lineage: Eukaryota > Viridiplantae > Streptophyta > Magnoliopsida > Apiales > Apiaceae > Saposhnikovia > Saposhnikovia divaricata. Next base: position 192,528,305 of record CM071597.1, read on the forward strand.
ATCATAAGACGTTGTATATATCAGCAATTTTTGAGTTTATTAGTCTCACACCGGGTTGAAACTCGCATTGGAGTTTAAAATGCAAGTGAAATTGGTATATTACTATCTTATATATGGTTGTAAAACTCATTTTGTATAAAGTTAATAACATTAGCATATTACGAAAATGCTGCAAAAATAAAGTGCGAGGGACAATAGATATCAAAACCATATTGACATTTTTTTACCAAATTCAAATCCCATATGTAAATTATTTCTTATTTTTAATATTTTAATCTATTTTGTTAATCAATCTATAAATTACCCAATGATAAAAGGATTAACCGATATAGTGCAAATATACTTAAAATAAAATATTATACTGATATCGAGTATAAATATGTTTTACACCTTATTTATCATTTTTTGTATTCTGGCCATTCGACTAATATAGACATAATTGTTAAAAGAGAGAAATATTATAATAAATTTTTATATATCTATTTTTACTTCCGCCCGTTTACCTACTTGAGATAACTTCTACTAATTTTCCGTCACCTACCGCCTCACTTCGATTTTTTTTTTTACCAATTTTCGACCACCTCAGTACATTTCATACATAAAATAAAATATTATAATGATACCGAGTAAAAATATGTTATACACTTCATTCATCAATGTAACAATTTAATAATAAACATAATCTGACCATTTGACTAATATATAGATATAATTGTTAAAAAAGAGAAATATTATAATAAAATTTTATAGATCTATTTTCACTTCCACCCGTTTACCTACTTGACATAGACGTCTACTTATTTTTCGTCACCTACCTCCTCACTTTGATTTTTTTTGACCAATTTTCAGCCACTCAGTACCTTTCTTAATTCTGACTTCGACGACATCATATTTGTCAATTTATATTTTCCCTCCCCGACTACCATTTTTTACTATTATATGTGAAAATATTTTAATGATTTTATCCCTAATAAATCATAAAAATAAACGTGAGCATAAATTTATGAGTATATGAATGGCATAAATTATTAAAATTAGTAAAAATTACTATCATATATATGGTTGCAAAACTCATTTTGTATGAAGTTAATAACATTAGCCTATTACGAAAATGCTGCAAAAATAAATGCGAGGGACAATAGATATCAAAACCATATTGACATTTTTTTACGAAATCCAAATCCCATATGTAAATTATTTCTTATTTTTAATATTTTAATCTATTTTTTTAATCAATCTATAAATTACCCGATGATAATAGGATTAACCGATATAGTGCAAATATACTTAAAATAAAATATTATACTGATATCGAGTATAAATATGTTTTACACCTTATTCATCATTTTATTCGACTAATATAGACATAATTGTTAAAGGAGAGAAATATTAAAATAAATTTTTATATATCTATTTTCACTTCCGCCCGTTTACCTACTTGAGATAACTTTTACTAATTTTCCGTCACCTACCTCCTCACTTCGATTTTTTTTTTTTTACCAATTTTCGGCCACCTCAGTACCTTTCTTGCATAAAATAAAATATTATAATGATACCGAGTAAAAATATGTTATACACTTCATTCATCAATGTAACAATTTGATAATAAACATAATCTGGCCATTTGACTAATATATAGATATAATTGTTAAAAAAGAGAAATATTATAATAAAATTTTATAGATCTATTTTCACTTCCGCCCGTTTACCTACTTGACATAAACGTCTACTTATTTTCCGTCACCTACCTCCTTACTTTGTTTTTTTTTTGACCAATTTTCAGCCACGCAGTACCTTTCTTAATTCTTACTTCGACGACATCATATTTGTCAATTTATATTTTCCCTCCCCGACTACCATTTTTTACTATTATATGTGCAAATATTTTAATGATTTTATCCCTAATAAATCATAAAAATAAACGCGAGCATAAATTTATGAGTATACGAATGACATAGTTTTAATTATCAAAATTCAAATTATTAAAATTAATAAAAATTATGTGGGCAATTTTATCTTGAATAAATTATAAAATAAATATTGCTAATAGGTGAGTTATTTGAGCATGTAGTGAATGAGTTTAAAAAGTTGCACAAAGAAGTGATTTGGTTTAGTGGTTGAACATGTGAATACAAAGTTACAAGTGTTGAAAGGTTATAATAGATATAAAGGATTATAACTCTCGGGAGTGTGTGAGTTTATTTAAAAAAAAAAAAAATACAGAAAGACTTTTTGTTTTTTCATTTTCCGCCAAGCGAAGACAAGAATTTGGGTTATAACGAACACAACCGGGGAAATTAGGGTTCAACACACACGAAAAATCGAATAAAAATTAATCAAATCAAATCGAACCGAATTGAATCGGAGAAAGATGTGGCACGAAGCTCGTCGATCGGAGAGGAAGGTCCACGACATGATGGACGCTGCTCGTAAGAGAGCTCAAAGACGCGCCGTTTATCTCGCCAAGCGTCGGGGCGACCCGCAACAATCCATTCAAGTTTCCGGATCTCGATGCCGTATGTACCGTGACGACGGCCTTTATCAAGCTACTCAAGATCAGCAAGGCCTGTATGTATTTCTTATAAATCCCTTATTTTTACTTTTTGTTTATGAATATTATTATTATTAATGATAATGATAATCACTTTGCTGAGTTCTTAAATGTTGTTATGTGGGATGCTCTTTGATTGTTGTCACCATATGTCGATATAGAATCACACCTGTGCCAGTGTGTGTATATTTTGCGCTACGGTTAGGATGCAGCAGTGGTAGACTCACAGTGATACGGATAATATATTTTTCGAGCTATAATTATCGTTAATCTTTCCCTTAAGTAGTAGCTGTATGGAAACATCTATGCTATGAGATGTTATGCGTACTTAATTAGTATAATTTAAGGGATAATTTTCAAGTTCCGTCCTTGGCCATTTTCGTACCTATGCCAGCAACATTCATGCTTCTTATTTCTTGCTGATCTTTCCTTATAAATCAGGATACCTTGGAATGGGAAACAGGACGTCATGATTGACAGGTAACTTCACCTAAAGGAATAAGTTTTAATGTAGTCTGGCGTGTATAGGTAAAGTGGTGGTGTTTATACTGATTGGATTTTCCTTTGGCAGATTTGATGGTCGTGCTCTACTGGATTTTATTAGAGATTCTGATTCGCGACGAATCCGAGTTCCTGATAAGACAGAGGAAGAGGAAGAACTTGAAGAGTTCGTTAATTTTGAGCGTTATCGGGATTTAATTAAGCATCGACGTAGAGGATGTCGGTACTTTTTTACTTCACATAATGTATTTGGCTCAGTACATTAGTAATGTAAATATTGGGTTTTAAACTTTTATTCTTAACAAGCAAGGCAACCCCAACAATACCCCACAAATATCTATAATTTATGGAGCAAAAGGAATTTATGTACTTTGGCTTTACGAGCTGTGCGTTTTTTCCTTCATGGCAGTTATGGATGAAGATGGATTGCAACACGTTCATCTCGAAATGGAGGCAAAGAATGTTGCATTATTCGGATTAGACAGGTTTACATCATTTATACCTTTTATTGGTTTTCCTGTTTGTAAAATCAGTTTTGAAGTATGGATATATTTTTTATTCATGTAGGTGTAAGATTTTACAATATCTCATTTTCGCCCCTCCAAATAGGATACATGTGTAAAGAATATATCTAAATTTTGATAGAACTAATGATCACTTGAAGTGTCTTTATCAAAATTGATAGTTTATGGTTTTTTTTATTAATAATTATAAGGCTTAATGACCTTTTAGCCCTCGAAGTTTTATACGAAATACCTATCAACCCTCAATGTTTCAAAACATTCCTTTTAGCCCCTGAAGTATTCGTAAAGGTCCAATTAACCCTTGTACCGGTACAAAAAATTGTAACGGTACGTATCGGATGGGCAAAATAGACATTACATGTGTCCGTTACAATATTTTTTTTAAATTTGTACCGGTATAAGGGTTAATAGGACCTTTCCGGATACTTCAAGGGCTAAAAGGTACAACGTATTAAACTTGAGGGTTTGATGGGTACAAAAGGTCATTACTATATCTACTAGTTTAATTCAGTTACCACTATCTCCATACCACTCGAGTAATACTTACATACACTAACGTTTAATTCAGTTACATGCTATTAATTTGAAATTTGAAAAAAATAAAATTTTATTATAGATATTTGAAAATTGTAATTCGATATTTGAAGTATTAAGTATTTAAATATTCTATTTTAATAATGTCTATTTTTTATAAAACTCTCGTAGCACTAACGATATCCATATGTATAGATTTGTGTATATATATTATACAATTACAATGGATTACAAATAATTCTAATGATTAATTATGTAATTATTATTAAATAAAAATAGAGAAACATTAATTAAACTAATATCTTATGTATATTAATGATCAATTAAAATTTATTCTTATATAATTATAAGTTAGATATTACTAAGTATATCCTATTATTCTTATATAATAAGAGTAATAGGGATAATAAACGCGTACTATCATACGTCAACAGGTTCGACTCTACAAATTACATAATAATTTTTTTTTAATTATATACAAATATATCCTATTATTATACATAAATATAAGAAGGCTAATAAAAAAAATGATATAATACATCTTTGTATATCAAGAATTCTCATCTAAAATATGTTATTACAAGATAAATTTTGGGTTTTTTAATAATATATCCAAATTTAAAACATGGTCATAATATTTCATATGAAACCATTGCAGAGCATGTTGCTCCTAGTAGGACATAATATTCTATGTAAGGGCTGAGCCCATTTTGCGTTATCAATACAAGCTTGTTTTCTGTTCTATGATTCTGTAATCCTTGTGATGTACCGAGCACCAGATGTGTGTAAGTCTAAGATGACCAAGTACCGAAAATAAAAGAACATATGAAACATAGAAAACAAGCACGTAGATAAAATACCCAGGAGGGCACAATCAAGGTTTAAGTTACACACATACGAATAAAAGTACAAGTCCATGAAGGACCATAATCAAAGACGGGATATTAAAAGAACTAAAGCCACACGAGGCTAACACAGGCCATGCAAGGCTCAATCACTTCTTGATAGAAGCAGTCTTCACCAACCGCTTCTTGGTTTTTGGAGGAGCAGTCTGAGCAGGGACTTCTTCTTCACTTGACGAGTTCTTCCCTCCTTCTTCTTTGCTCCTGGAAGTTGAGGTTGAGGAGCTACTGATACTAACCGACTTGGGTTCACGGATTCGTCCAGCTAAGGGGCATTCGGAACTCCCGCTCTGATGGGATCTTGTGGGACGTTTCCCAGAACTAGACCCTGATTGTTGAGGAATGCCCTTTGTCCCAGAACCAGAAGCACGTTTGCTCACAGGGGAAGTCCCAACACCTTCAACAAGGTCATCGTCTTCTGTCACCTTCCAGGGACTCGGATAAAAGGAAGGAAAGACAACTCCCTTATGATCTTGGCTAATCCTGTTCACAGCCTTCTCCCAACCTATGGTCATGCTGTCCGGCTGGACCTCCCTGTCATGCTCATCAATGAAGGCAAGAAAAGTGTCTGAACCTAAGTAGTTCTGAATGATGGAATTCTCATTATTCTGGGTCTTGTTTTCCAGAGCCGCATACTTTCCCCTAAGGGATGAGAGTTGGTCCTCCGAGGTGAAATACTTAGCCTCCCATTCTTCAGACTCCTTCTGAAGCTTCTCTACAGCCTTGAGGGCAGTTCTCTCCTTGTCCTTGTAGGACCTCCCGAGTTGGATAGCATTCTGGAAGTGAGCATTTAGCTACCAAAACAAAAATGCCATAAGAAAATGTGTTAAGCCACGACGGCCAATATACAACAATAACAATGAAAAGGAAGAGGAGATCGACTTACGTTATAGGCATGATATGCCCCTATGCTTTCATTTTCCTCTAAATCTGTTGCTGTTGCAAAATGGACCTTGTCGGCCGGGGCTATGGCATTCCGAGACCACTCTCGAGCAAGGAGGTGGCTGTCCTTGATAGCATCCTGCTCACATATCCCCCAATCAGGCATGAATGCTGTTTTCATGCTCCCATCCGAACTCCTAATTCTCTTCCCCGCCTTCGAACAATGCTGAAGGAACTCAGGGGCCGGTACGTCTTCAGGATTAGCTTCTTTCTCAGCTTTCTTAATCATCCTTTTGGTGATATGGGGAAGTCGGCTCGGATGGTTGTCAATTTCCTCAGCAACTGCAAACAAAGCAAAGGAAACAATGTTGGAATAAGAACAAATACGATGAAAGAAAAGAAGTTAAAGTAAGAATTACCCTCGAGAGGGATATAACTAAGCCCGGCCTCCAACAAGGCACGTTCAGTCACAACTTCACGATAGTGGGTTTTCTGAAAGACTGAAATAAGCCAATCCCGTTGGGACACTTCTTCAGTTGTGAGTTGAAGCTCACTAACACCCTCATCAGTCACGTGGTTGAATTTAGACCTGAAAAAGTTATCCCAGTCTCCTACTTTCCATCTAAGGATGAAAAATTCGTGCCTCCAGTTGTGGCAAGAATCAGGCACAGAAGAAGCATTAATAATCATCCTAGATTTTATGCGGTGTTGGATGCTCACCCATCCTTTCCTAGTGATAGGGCTATTCTTAAAAGCAAATAGATGCCTAAACAACGGGATGCTAAGGCGGATGCCTCCTCTTATGCATTCAACCATGAAAATGAAGATGAATTTCCAGGAGTTGGGATATAGTTGACAAGGGTTGATTTTAACCCTAGGGAACATAAAAGAGTCGAATTCCGCGTTGTTCGGAAACACATCCCCGGGCTCATCTAAGAGCTCAGATAAAGATAATTGATAACGAGGAGGAAAGACCTTACCTTTTCTGTTCTTGTCTTTGGTTCTCCTGTTAATCGCCTGAAGAAGGCCCTTGGAAGGGACTAAGGCGTTCTGACCACCCTCACTTGCCATTACAGCCTTGTCTGAAACTGAAAGAAGTGCTTGAAACTTGGGAGCTCCTCAGAGAGAAATTTTCTTTGAAAGAAGAAGGAAATGTGAAGAATGACTTCAATCCATACTCTTTTATAAGAAAAATGATGACCCTCAATAGCAGGTCGTCTTTCCAACGACCCGCGTTTACAGGTTAAATAGCCGAAGATAGCAGGAAAAGGGCTCTGTGAACTCGGAATTGGGTCAAATGAACGATCTAATTCGTAAAAATATGTGAAAGAAACGAATGGAAATACAGGCAAGAGCAACAATATAATTAACAACCTCCTAGGTTGATTAATATATGCTTATCAAGCCTAAACAGGGGATTAAGCTAAAAACCACGATTAAAGCCACTAAGCAGGATGATTAGCTAAAAGGCTAACATCTTTAAGGATATGAGAAGACCTACTCTAGAATATGGAGTGTGAGTTTTGAATCCCAGCACAAAATATAAGCCTGGATGGCCAACGAGGTTGATTGTCCTGAATCAAGCTGATTGCTTAAGCCTAAGGCCTGAGACTAGCCTAAGGATGATTAGCTTAAGATAGGACAAGATCCTACAAACAAGGAAGGAGATGTGAAGACCTTAAGCTTAAAACCTAGGATGAGAAACTAACTACGATATCCTAGACTCGAAGTCAGGTGTTGAAAACAAGGGAAGTCCCCACATCTTCAAATAAAGAAGTAAAGACCCTCAACACAAGGGGGGCAAGGTTAAGGTTGTTTAAAACACTCTATTATAGGTACATGAGAATGCCTGGAAGCCAAGGGAAATAGTTTAACCAAAGGTTATTTGATATCAAGAGTTCAAGAAAGGTTTAGACCCGGAAGGTCCTGAAAACCAAGAAGTAGGTTGTTTGAGGCCAAGGGTCATCAAACCAACCAAGGTATCACTAAATCCTTTCTAGGAACAAGGAAGGGAGTTTAAGACAAGTTTTGATTTTGGTCAAAGTCAAAAGTCAAAGTCAAAGGTCAAAGTCAACTAGCCAAAAAATGGCCAAAATTCAAAAAAAAAAAAAAATTTTTTTTTGGGGGACCCAGCCGACCAGCCCTAGCCGACCAGGCACCCTAGGCCGAATGGCCGACCAGGGTGAGCCGACCTGGCCACCTTGGTAGGGTGTTTGGAGGGCTTCCGGAGGACCTGTTTTTTAGGGTATTTTCATGACCCTCCAGAACGCTAAAAAACGCTCCGTTTGAGCTCAAATTTGAGATTCAAGAACCTTGTGAGGTCCTCTACAAGCCTATGCAGGTGGCCAAGTGTTTCCATGAAATTGGAAAGGTGTTATGATCATGTGCGAGACCTGGCCTGAAAATCAGCTGAAAATGGGGTATTTCGCCTCCAGAACGTTCAAAAATGCATGTTTTCATGTGATTCTTCTTCATACCAGGAGATTATAAGAATCCCCATCATATAAGCTCAACTTCAAAGTTTGGGTTTGGAGATGCCAGGGGTGTTCAGAAAACCAAGGATATTGAAAGACCCTGAAACACCTTCTAGGGGATAGTATTTCTTCCCTAGACAACTCAAAAATGAGAATTTTCACGTGATTTTTTTTGCAACCAGGAGGATATAAGAAGCTCTACTTGACTAACTTGACTCCAAAATTTGGGGTTAGGACTTCGCTAATCGCAATTAGGGGGTGATTAGCCTCAATTATCAACGTTTAAGGACTTCCACTCAAGAATTAACCTATCCAAAGGTTAAAGGTGGATATCCTAATAGTAACTACATCAAGTATGAACTTGTTGGCCTAAATCAAGACCTTTATAACCCCGTTTAGGGTTGTTTAGCCCCGATTAGGGCCAAAATAGCGTCTTCTGCTAAAAAATTAGCCCTTATCAAGGCTTATGAGCAGCGACCACCCGGCATTAACCCCAACTTAGATACGTTGAGGGGAATGAGTCATTAATGAATTGATGATAAAGGATCCTATGCACGAATTGCACTCGGATTAGTGTCTATGAGCTCAAAACGGCACTAATCCTAGTCCCGAAAGGCTCGGAAATCTTGAGAGAAAGATTCGAGAGGCCAAGGAACGTTTAACTTTCTTAAGTATTAACTTGGGAAAGGATTTTAGTCATGGTAAATGTGTAGGTCGCTCCACACTTTACTATAAGACGATACCCTTGCAGGGCTGATATGACCTTAAACTTCTACGAAATCAAGTTTTCCTAGAAGTTGGGGGGCAAATGATATGGGTAAAAAATAACCCTTAAAGACATAATTAATGTCTTTAAGGGTTATTTTTTACCCATATCAGGTATATTTTTTTTTTTTGCTAAAAACCATATCAGGTATATTGTATATTGTTCTCTCTAAAACTTAAAAACTGATAATGGGACATATAATTAATAAATCAATAAGATGGGACATATTTGCAAAATGATCTATTAATATGGGACATATCATACAAATTTCCCATAAATTTTTTTACCTCCAAAGCACTATTACAGTGTAGAGTTTAATTCGAATAAAAAAAGATTAAATTTTCGATAAATTCACCGTTGCAGCTTGCAAGTTTTTAGATGGAGTTTATGATTACCTTTTTTCATTTAATAAAAAAAAATTATTGATCTTTGAAATATACATTCGAACATGTGTTCTTCAAATTTTAATAATTTTGTTTTTCTAATACTACTAGCTTAAAACCTGTGCGATGCACGGATGTTCTTTAATATAATGGAAACTTTTTTTTAATTTGAATTAAAAAATTTACGACATGAATTTTGCACGATTAAAATTTTAAATGATATGATTTGATAATAATTATATACTAGCCGATAACCCGTGCAAAGCACGGACTATCATTATTATTATTATTATAATTTAATATATTAATTTTTGATTTAATATAAAATTTAATACCTTTTGTACCCATCAAACCCTCAAGTTTAATGCGTTGTACCTTTTAGCCCCTGAAGTATCCGGAAAGGTTCTATTAACCCTTATACCGGTACAAATTAAAAAAAAAAATTGTAACGGACACATGTAATGTCTATTTTACCCATCCGATACGTACCGTTACAATTTGTCGTACCGGTACATGGGTTAATTGGACCTTTATGGATACTTCAGGGGCTAAAAGGAACGTTTTGAAACATTGAGGGCTGATAGGTATTTCGTATAAAACTTCGAGGGCTAAAAGGTCATTAAGCCTAATTATAATCCATGTATAGATTTATTTATAAAATATAAGGTGTTAAGATTTTTGCATGCGCAACCTCTCGGTCCTGGCTCAGTTCTTTGCTAAAAGCATTTATAAACTTGGTAGAATAATATCTACCGAAAAATTTACTGTTTAATATTTACTAATATTTTGACCATTTTTTTTTTTTGTTTGTGGTTTGCACTTTTTAGATTAATTAATGACATGGAGTGATGACAACAAAAGTTTAAATGTATCCACTTTATTCCATTATATACTTCCTTATAATTGGTTTGTTTTTTATTCACTTGGTAGGTCTCAACCTGTTCAGCCACCAGCAAACAAGGGAACTTATTCTCAAGTGGGGTTTTCTTATGATGGAGAAGGAAAACAGGAAACACAGTATTCAGATGGCGATGACAATGATGAGGACGAAGATGATGATGAGGATGATGACGAGGATTTCAACAGTGATGATAGCAATGATGAAGGAATGGATTTAATTGCAAAAGATTTTGGGGTGAAGAGGTATGGGTGGCTTGTATACATGGATAAAAAGGCCAAAGAAGAAGAAAGAAGGCAAAAAGAAATAGTCAAGGGAGATCCTGCTATGGTACGTCTGCCCAGAGAACCACATGTGGTGATGCTTGTGTAGTCTATATGTAAGCTCATGATTATCTGACTACGGTTAATCTTCACTTGCAGAAAAAGTTAAGTCGCAAAGACAGGAGGAAGGCATCTCAGATAGAAAGGGAGAGGGAAAGAGAAGTTGCTAGGGGCGTTGGAACTAGAGTGCTTCATCATGACCCCTACCGGTATACTGCTTGAGTGCTTGTATTTTGATTAGTTTCTAGTTCATGTCTTATCACTTATAAACCTGAGATCTTGTTACACCTTAATGATTCATGATCTATATGGTTTCCAGGGAGTCCAGACGAAGTCCTACTTATGAAGCTTATCCTCGTTCTAGAAGGCATGCTTTGTTTACTTTTCTATTTTTACTCGTTAAAATGTTCGGTCCATTCACTTTCTTCATTGCCTTTTCCAGATCGAGGTCAAGGTCATATTCCCCATCACGTTCTAGGCGCCATGCTCGTGGTGCTCATTCAGAAGATGTTTCTCGAAGCAAGTCAAGAGCTCCAAAAATAGAATACATTACTGAATTTGGTGGAGCTGAAGAGGGTGCTGAGCCAAAGATTGTAGGATACTCACCACCACCATCTCCTCGGTCTGAAGCTGGCTCTTTAAACCGGTCGGAGCACTTGACCTTTTTATTCTTGCAAAAGATAGATTGGACAGTCATTACTCTGCTGCTGCTTATCACACCCATTTTGTTAGCTGAGGCAAACTTTTGTGGTTTAAAATTAGATCAGTCTTAGGGTTTTATCAGCATAAGCAGGAAGGAAGATAGAAGAAAACTTCTGTGTTTGAAGTTTAATTTTCTCCGTGAAATGGTCTATTAATGAATGCATCCGAGAAGTGTTGAATGGGCATCTCTAATGCTTCCCCTTTTCTGCAGGCCATCATCTGGGCACATACTTGAGGCCCTTCATGTTGATCCTGCATCTGGTGTATCACTTGACAAGGAAAAGAATTCAAAATTGTTGAAGCCACCAGCAAGGTATGAAAGGGATTGTGGGCCTGTGGTTAATTATGCGGTACACATGCTTAACCCTAATGATTATCTTCAAGTTTTAGTACACTAAGCAGTGTTTGTTCTTCTACATTAGCAGCACATCATCAGCATTAGCAAAATTAAGTAAAGCAACAGGTAGCGGGAGCCTTTCTAAGCAGCCGGCCGAGAAAAAGGAAACACCACAAGAGCGACTGAAACGGATTATGAGCAAACAACTAAACAAACAGAGTATGTACCCAGAACATTTGACTAAATCAATCTTTCTTTATTATAGATTACAGAAGTCCCTAGTTATGTTTTGAGCCTTACTGATTGGTGACTGGTTGTATAGTTAAGAAAGACACTGTTGTTGAAATGGCTAAGAAACGTGAACAAGATCGTCAAAGGCTTGAGAAACTTGCGGAAACTAACCGGTTGAGTCGGTATAGACGTCGGAGCCGGAGCAGAAGTTATAGCCGTTCTCCTCCAAGGTAAATTAAAACCAATCTGCCCATGTTGGATATGAGTATAATTAAAATGTGCACAGAATTTCACTTGTTCCAAACTGTTGCTTCAGAAAAAGAAATTTACATGAAGGACTCATTGTTTTGTTACTTTTTTAATGAGTTTGCATGAAAACTCATAAAAAATGAGTTTTCATTGTTTTGTTACTTGGTACAAACTGATGCTTCAGAAAAAGAAATTTGCATATGAGTTTAATGATGTTACTTTTTTTTTTTTTTAATGCAGACTTCATTGTTTTGTTTCCATAATGGGCTATGTTTTTAATTGCATCTAGTGTTTTGGCACTCTTCTCATTTAGACAATTGCTTCCCATAGAAGAAACAGAACTAACTTTTTTTTCCATTCTGCAAATGCCTGTTTTGTCTAGAGATGGAACGAGCCTAGCAATATATTGGCGTTTCTTAATCATACAAACTCATCTGTTTCCATAGTGTGGTAGATTAGTTGAATGTTGATGGCCGAGGGAACACCAGAAGATTGATTTGTTTGTTTTCTATCACCTGTCTCTTGTGGCCTTAATAATTGCTTTAAGACTACCCGGTCCCGATCCATCCTTTCCCACTCTTACACAAGCAGCACTGTCTTAGACAAATGTGTGTTAGTGCAAGTTATTAGGACTGCTATGACAATGTCAACATTAAACTAGCTGAATCTTGGTTAATTCGTTTTGGTTGAATAAAGTTGCGATCCTATTGAAAAATAACATACCCACACTTTCTTTAGTATTAGTCTCTAAACAAAATATTTGCTGACAAGCCAATTGAATATCTTGTGGCCTTATTACAGAAGGCACCGACGTAGTCGAAGTCCGAGCAGGGGCAAGAGTTCACGAAGAAGACATTATTCACGCTCTCGCTCACCATCTCGTTCGCCCTCCTACTCCCGTTCGCTGTCTCGTTCCAGCTCACCCCGGTAAGCATAAGTTTTGGCTGAACACTGCAGCGTTTACTTCTGGTTGAAGGGACAATCTGAGTGGAGCTCTGATGATTGCAGGAGAAGAAGCCGGTCTAGGTACTGACCGTGATTTCTAGCTTGGAGTGCTGTATAGCTAGACTATAAAAAGGGGGAAAGTACTTTGTAACGCTCCTTTATGTTTTACAAAACAATTTTTCTAAAAATTTGAGTTCATCCAGTTTCCTGACGTTAAGTGTTGTGATTAGTATTATATTTTGCTTGAACCGAAGCTGAGTTTGTAATTTATGCTGGCAAATGAATGTGTCTGTTGCTGCTTATGACTTGTAAAAATTATTGACCGACTTCTGATGAAGTTATTTAATTTTCATTTTTTGTTAATCTAATATTTTTTGATTTATTACATGTACCTTGAGTTTTTGGCTCGAAGTCAAAACATACAATTGGTTTGGTTTAAGAATAGAGGGAAAAGTTGTTTTGTTTCTAAAAGGGTTAATTATCTGATTGGTCACTGAAGTCAGCTGGATTATCAAGTTGGTCACTGAATTCAAAACGGTCTCAATCAGGTCACTTACTCGACATAAATGTACGGTTCGTTAAATAATCTTCATTCTTTTGACGGAAATAGACTGCAGATCGACATAAACGCTTATAACTGCGAATTCACTTAACATTTAAAAAATCCGAGACCATATTTGTGTTACCCAGATTATTCTCTTCAAAATAGATATAATATTGATAAGTTTTATTTCAATTTTTGATGAACAATTCTAGTTATTGAATTTTCTTTTTCGATTCATATAAATCTAGAGCTCATAATGAAAATGTAAACCAGTTTTATGAGACCCATAGCATCTAGATTAACACACTTTAATTTCACAAAATTTAGTGGAGATTTTTCGGATAAAATTTTGCGGACAGTAATTTCGTCAAAAAAATGAACTTGATAATCCAGGCTGACTTCAGTGACATGATTGAGACCGTTTTGAGTTCAATGATCAACTTGTTAATCCAGGCTGACTTCAGTGACCAATCAAATAATTAACCAGTTTCTAAAATGGATAAACATGAAACAGATTTTTCAGATCCCGCATGCAACAAAAGTTTGAGAATATTACTTTATGTATTAGGCAGTTCTGATACAAAGTTGATGAAAATCTTGTTGTCTCCCGGCCAGAACTGTGTGGTTTGTAGTACAACATTAACATATCTGGTTAAAATAAGAATAAAAGCATTTTTTGTATATGCAATTTGCATGGTGTATTGAGCGTAGCCCTAATAATTTAACACGTGACATGTGAACACGACACGAAACGATATGAAAAATACGGTTTTAGATTTTGATTTTTGGTACATAAAATACAAAAGTACACGAAATATTTAGTGTCGGATATGGGTTTTCATTTTGGGTACACGAAAGTACACGAAATATTATATATATAATTTTTATTTTTTATATATCATAATATAATTATAATTTTTTATATTTTTGTTTCGTGTACTTTCGTTTTGGGTACACGAAAGTACACGAAAAGTACATGAAAATACACGAAATATTATATAATAATTTTTTATATTTTTATTTCGTGTACTTTCATTTCGTTTCGTGTATACACGAAATATTTCGTTTCGGGTTGGGTAGTCAAGTACACGAAATGTTTTCAGGTCGGTTTCAGTTTTAGCTCTGAGTACACGAAAACACGAAAGTACACGAAATGAAAGTACACGAAACGACACGATTGTCAGGTCTAATTTGGGCATACTGAACTTCAAAGTCCCCACTTGCAATACTGGACTTTCAAACACTTTACAAAGTCCCTCTTAACTCTGTTACTTTATGCGAGGGCAAAGCACACATTTGTTAAACACTTTGATTACCCCCCAATTCATATTCCCTTTTTATTTTACCCCCTTTTTTTTCACTATCCCTTCAAAAGCGCCTGAATCCGCCCTTGATCTCCGATCGTGTTCGTCTATATTACTGCTAGTTTCAATGGTTTGGTTTCGAAGAGACCCGAAAGATAAAGATAGCTACAATCATAATAAATGGTAAGTTTTCTACTTTTACTTAGGATTTGTATACTGTTACATAATTAGGGTTTATGTACATGTGTTTTATTAGATGATGTTGTATATATGCACAGACTCGCTTGCATGTTGTAAAGTGAATATTGTCACTTAACATGTTATAGTTGCTCCCATGTGCTTCACTGTCTCTTATGTGATCCCTTGTGTTTTATACAGCTGAGAATATTTAATTAAAGGATATTTTTTTAGAGTTGGTAGTATATTTACCAGTTATGTGTAAAGGTAGGATACTGCCCTGTTTTGTTCAGTAGAATCCCTATTTTTTTGACTTTTTTGGCAGCTGATTGATAGCTTTTTAGTATTAAATTTCATATTGGGAGACAATTTAATGAGAATCATACTGAATATGTTGGGGGAACTTTTGATTTATGTGATGATGATACCATGTGCTTGATAGAGTTGGCTAACATGTGTAAAGAATGCGATCAATTGGGTGGCAATACTTTCTTCTATAAGTGATCACAAACTGATATGATTAGGGGGTTGCACACATTAGAATCAGATTCTGATATCATGGAGATGTGTGAGTTGCTTCCATCTTCAAGAATCATATATGTTTTTTCTATTACAACAAAGCCTATTTTTGCTATGGATGCTGATGGTAACCCATTCAAGAGTTTGCCCCTTCACAAGATCCACATGTTGAATATGTTGATCCTAGTATAGATCAATTTGAAAACGAGCTTGAAGAGATGTTGAATAATAATTTTGGAAGTGTGGTTCATGTCATGGGCGGTGATGGTCAAAGTCATGGAGAAAGTGATGAGGACTACAATCCAGATAATGATGTTTTGAGTGAATGCAGTTTCTACTCAGATGGTTCAAATATGGATAGCATTGATGACGAGATTTGTAATCATAAGAGCGAGAGGGTTCAAAAGAGTAAAGAGAGGGCTAAAGAGAAATGTAAAGACAAAGGTACAGTGAAAGATAATGACAAGGTTCCAACAGAGGAACCAATTCAAATGCAGAATGATTTTGAAGAAGATGGAGATAGTGAAGATGAAGGAGGCAATGTGAGTGACATTTCTAATCACTGTGCTTCAAGTGATGAAAAAAAGATGGCATGCAACTCTTCTGATAAAGAGGACATATCTTTTCCAGTTTTAAATCACAGGACAGAGATGAAGGACCCTAAGTTCCAGCTGACCACGTTGTTTGCATCAGCCAAAATTTTCAAATATGCAGTTAGAAAACATGCTATTTTAGAATGGAGACCTATTAAAGCAGGAATTAGGGAAGTAGAGTGAAGTTTATTTATGAACGTCCCTATGAGTGGAAGATAAATGTATCTAAGATGCAGAATACTAATAACTATCAGATCAAGGTATATAATTCTAAGCATACATGCAATACAACATTTTATCAGAAACAGATCAATTCAAGATGGATAGATGATCAGTATGAAGATGAGATTAGAATGAATCCAACCTGGCCACTGTCATCATTTTTGAAGAAAGGTTTTAATGATTGGCACTGTCATGTTAGTATCTATGCAATTGGGAGGGCAACGAAGAAGACATTGGAGAAGATAAATGGTAAACATGTTGATCAATATGGCAGACTGTGGGAGTATGGGAATGAGTTGTTGAAGGTAATGCCGAAGACTACAATTCAACTAGTGACTGAAGATCAAGAATTATAAGATGAAAGGAAGAGACTTAAAAGGTTTTATATATGTCTTGGTTCATTGAAAAAGGGTTTTATAAATGGTTGCAGACCTTTGCTTGGACTTGATGGATGTCTTCTTAAGGGGCCATATGCTGGTCAATTACTTGCTGCAGTGGCTATTGATGTCAACGATGGCATGTATCCCTTAGCATGTATTGTGGTAGATTTGAGAATAATGAAAGTTGAAACTGGTTTCTGTAGAATATAAAGCATGATTTGAGAATGAAAATGATGGGGCCTTTACATTTATAAGTGACAAACAAAAGGTATTTTCTAAATGTCCAATAACCTTTTAAAACTTTTTTTGTTAATGTCATCTTTAGGTTGTTAACTGAGATATGCATGCTTTTTTGACATGGCCTAATTAATGCATTGGAATCCATCTTCCCAAATGCTGAACATAGGTTCTGTGTCATGCAATTATACAGGAACATGTGGAAGGACCATAAAGACATTGGCGTTAGGTTGTGTTTGTGGTTGGCAGCTAGGGCCACTACTGACTACACATTTAATAAGCATATTGAAGAGCTAAAAAAGGTATAAACAATTCGTTATTTCATCATAATTTGTTAATATTGTCATTTCTATTTTTAACAGTTGTCAAAGAAGTGTTTTGAATGGTTATATTGATGAGTGGATTTCGTAACAACTTTTTAGAGGTTTTTGGTGAGTTGTAAGGCTAACGATCAACTGTTATATGGAAGATTTGGGTTGTGTTTGTGGGGGTGAGCTGAGCTTGAGAGTGCCTCCAATAATCTCAGGTTCCTTTAGAGAGAATTAGAGAGCTAAAATCCGTCCCCTCTCAAGGTGCCTATGTATCCTTTATATAGAAATCAAGCTCACGTAGTTCTAATTCTAATCTGATTCTTCTTGACCAGCTGTATGAGGAAGTCTAGTTCGTGTTGGGCTCAAATTCCTTTAGAGCTTACCACGAACTGGTTGGCTAAGTAGAGTAGAACTCGAGTTCATACTTTACTATGAATCTGACATCTATTAGAGGCATTCTAGGATCAACTGCGTCCTAGAAGTACACTCCAATAATAAATCTATATCTATCTAGATAGCTTTTATATCTTTCTGTTGGCTAATCTTAGGAACCTGGTGCTCCGGAACCTATATCTCAGGAGCCTGTTTCTCAGGAACCTCCTTATCTCGGGACCTGTTGCTCAGGAACCTCTCTATATGAATCTATACCTGCACAAGTAACAAACTTATTAGGCTGGAGAGCTTCTCTGGTGTCTTCACATGTTTCTGGCTATCTCTACAGCTGATACTAGGCTGTCTTGAACTCTTTTAGAAGGAGGAACTTGATCCATTTATAATCGGGTTAAATGGCAGTTAGGTCACTCAACTGACTGAAAACTTTCAGTTGGGTCATCTAACTCAAAAAACTTTCAATCAGGTCACTTAACAAATAAAAACTTTCAATCAGGTCATAAACCATGTCAAATGACCTGATTTTAACGTGTTTAATGACCTGATTTTAATGTGTTTAATGACCTGATTGAAAGTTTTTAACGTGTTTAATGACCTGATTGAAAGTTTTTAACTTGTTTAATGACCTGATTGAAAGTTTTTATTTGTTAAATGACCTGATTGAAAACTTTTTGAATTGGATGATCCAACTGAAAGTTTTAAGTCAGTTGAGTGACCTCACTGCCATTTAACCCATTTATAATATGCTCAGCTTCCAATTCTTTAGGAACCTCTTGGGGTTTGTCAACTCTTGATCATCTCTCTGTCTGATGCCCATTTCTTCATATGTAATCTTCATGGCATGTACTGGATCTATCTTCAAGCTTGTGTGGATTAGACCCTATGGCTTAATGGGCCTAAATTCAGCCCATGGTAATTTTGGGCACAACAACTACCCCCGGTTCCTTGAAGTCATGCAATGCGAAATGAACCTATTCTACTTTCTGATCTGGGGTCCAATACTTAAACATTCTTCCTAAAATATCCTACTTCAATATCCTGTATCCAAGCCTACATGAGCTAACTCTTCATAGGAAACAGGACACAAGATATTTCAGCTTGTACAGTCTTGGTTAGCTTCCTTCCCAACAAGGAACCTGTTCTTCCGTTATTCTTTTCTGAATTTTCTTTAAATATCTTTTCTTCAGACTTTAGCTCTTGAAATCAATGTAATATCTGCATTTAGCTTCCTGTGAAATCTCATTTGTTGTTCCACATTTTGTCACGCCTATTCGAATTTCAATAAATTTAAAATTCGGGAGAAGATAATGGTTGGCAGTAAATATCTTAGAGGGATAATTCAAAATTTGAATTAACCTGATCAATTACCAATGATGCAGTTAATGTAGGCGTTTCCAAAGTTCACATGCCTGTTGCACGTGTACCACTTCAGTTGCCGCTCCAGTCGTTTACTGCCACGTGTACGTGGCTGTTTCCCATTTACCTTGGCTTTATAACCACGCGAATTGGTTCAGCTCCATTTTTTACCTTTACCAAATATTTACTAAAACCCTTGGAGAGAGAAGAAGGAGAAGTTCGACAGCCATTCATTCAATCTAGCTTCCTTATCACCATTTTCTTTAATCCAAGGTACGATTCTGACTCATTTTTCTGTGTTCTTTTATAATCTCAACTTTGTTCTCGATTATCTGCCTGTTTAGACCTTGCATGTCGACTTTCTATTTGTTCTTCGTCTTAGTTTGAATGTATGTATCTGCATCTTATTCATAGTCATGTGTTTTTTTCCTCGCTTTGTACTGAAGTGTATATGTGTGTCCAAACTTTACTTTTCACATTCCATATCGCACACATATGTTCCCACTGTACTTTTCTATCTCTGTTATAATAGTTCATCTCTGATACTTGTTGACATGTATGGTTTGAAGCTCTTTCATGGATCTTTAATATGTAACCATGGTCTTACTTTTGTATGCCTAGAGGTCTTAATTTCTTTCGATTATCTGTTAGAGACCTTAATTTTTCTCTAGACTCCCTCGAACTTGACCTTTCTCTATCTGTCTTTGCAGATGTCTTCTAAATCAACACATTCAGACCATCATTCTTCAATTAACCCTGTTCTCGCCAAGTCTGTCAGCAATAGGACTAGATCTAGGGTCTTGATTCCAGATACTAATGAACCTCAAGATATCCTCTTAAAACCTCTCAATATTAATGATCAAATAAAACCACTCAGCCTAGTCGATTTAGAAGAATATTGGCCTTTTGATAATGAGGAGGTATCTAAACCTGAACATGAACTTTTTCCCGAGCCTGATTTTGACAATGAAGTAACTATTGAAAGAGAGTTGTATAGGCAAGAGATTGTGCCTTTCTGTAAGAAAACTGACTCGTCCATGTTTTTAGCTAGGTTAGAGAAGTTGTATGAAGAATGTCCCCATCCAACCTGCGCAATCGTTATCCCAGAACCTGGTGAGAGAGCTCACATGTTCGATGTTAAAACTCCTGAGTGTCGGATTCCCAATGCTGTAACTTCTGCTGCCTTTTTTAAGGTTGGTCTTTACTTTCCCCTTCATCCATTCTTGAGAGAAGTTCTTAATTTTTATGACCTCGCCCCTCTCCAATTGACTCCTAACTTAGATAGATTGGCCATCAACACATATGTTCTGTATGCTAGCATGTTTACCACTCCTTTATTTGCACCTGAGCTAGGTTACTTCTTTAGATTAAAAGATACTGGGAAGGGTCCTGGTTGTTTTTATCTGACTGCCTGGTCTTGTCATCAAGGTCAATGTATAAAAGGCATTAAACAAAATTTTGAACAATGGCAAGAACAATTCCTTTACTATTTTGATTGTCCACCTGTCCGCTTTGAGTTCAATTGCCGCCCTCTAATTCCTAAGCAAACCGTTCTTACTGGAGCTTGTTTAAAGAGGGCTGAAGAAGCCTTGAAAAATTCTTCATCAATAAGAGATTGTATGGTTCTGTTAACATTTGAGAACCTCATTACCCTAGGTTTTCTCCCAGCTTCATCTGGTAAAACTTCATTTCTTTTGTGCTTTATGTTCGACTTTATCCTTATAACTGCATCTATTTTCCTTTAATATACCTCGTTTTAATCTTGACTTGTTCACTTATGCAGGTATGGCTCCCAAAATTCCTTCATTTGTGAAGAGGTCGAAAAATGTAGAAGAGGTTTTTAAGACTGAAGACGAAATCAAGGAGGTTCCACTTATTGCTACTCCAATTAACACAGTTCCAACTCCAGCTTCTATCCAGAATCAACCATCCGGTTCCTCAAAATGCAAGCTAGCTCAGACCACTTTAGACCTATTTGGAATCTCCCAAACTCGATCCATGAGGAAAGGTAAAGCTGTGAAAGTCGATCCTATTGCTGTTCAGAATCAATTTAAAGATTTGATTGATACTCATGTCCCTGTGGAAGCTGTTACCGGTTGGGCTAAGATGGATTCTTCAAAAGCTCTTCTTGACATGAGGTTTTCTGCAACCCAGAATGCATTCTTCACCCTTAGGTTTTTTGATGATATTGCATAAAAGACGCAATACGACCTCTGATTGCAAGGAAAAGTTAATAAGCTCAAGGAGGAGTTGGCTGCTAAAGAAGAAAGGGTGAACATTGCTACTGCTACTGTTAGGAGGGCGAAAGCTATCAAGACCTCTCTAAAAAATGATAAGGAAGAGCTTCAGGGACAGGTCAGAGACCTAAAAGATGGGAAGTTGTCAATGCTGGAGAAAATTAACGAGTTTGAGATTCAAGTGGATGCTTTAAATGCCGCTGCTGCTTCTATCAAATCATCTATGCTCGCACAAGAGAAGGCCAGGTATGAAGAAGGCTATGATGAAGGTATCCAGGACTATATGAGATCCATGTGGGAGAAAATGCCTGAGTTAGAATGGTCTCTTCTTGGCGAGGATGTAGTGGGCATGATTGAAGATTTCAAGTCTGAAGCTGCTGCGAGAGCACCCGTACCTCCCGCTAAGGCGGTTGAGAGGCCACCAGGAACTACACCTGTGGCTGCGAAAGCTGCCAGTCATTCAGCCCAAGAGGTTTCCAAGATTGCTCCTCCTGATGCTCAACAAATGGATGATTCTTCCAAGCCTCCTGAAGCTTAATCCCTTTATTAATCATCTTTCTGAAATTGATTTATCCGATAACTTTAATGAGGTCGCGGGCCCCTCGTATCGCCTCGCATGATGTACTTTAATTTGGTTTTTTAGGCCTTCGTGCCTTATTATTTTAATCGCTGGTTTCCTGTGATAATTGCTTTTGCTATATCTCCTTTTCTTATTTACACATCCATGCATACATATTTTCCATATTAAATACTATGCACTTTCTTTCAAAACTTCATAAAACGCTACACCGTTATGCATCCTAAAAAATTACTTAGTGTCCATATTTATGCATTCAAGCTCACGCGGGCTAACCATTGTAAGAAACAGAATACACTCGTACTTCCACTTATAACCTTTCAAGTTAAATGTTTCAAAGAACTTAACCATATCATAACGACTTACTTATGAACTTAAAACCTCTTGTCTGTATGCTTCGAGTAACACCTTCGAAAACCTAATCTAAACCACTCTAGTTCTATAACCTCTTAACTTCTATCCTTGAATAACATGACCATGTCTACTGTAAATAACCTGTGTAGATGAAAGTATGAATCCTGCAAAGTAAAGCCAGAAACACGAAACAAAAAATTAATTAGCATTAGTAAACTAATCATATTAAGTACAGGCCAACTCTAGGAAAGGTCACCATCTGGGTTTCCAATCCTAAAAATCTAGGTTCCAACATGCCAATCTAGGTTCCATGTTGGCCCCTCTTGCCTCGAGGCGAATATAGAAACCTGTGTGCCAATCTCAGAATCCACACAGATTCCTCTTCTTTATGCACCTATTTTGGCTCTGCATAAAGGGGAAGCTTATACCCCCTGAAGGAGTGATATGCCAGTCCTGGCTCCATATCATTTCCTTCTTCTTCATGTGTCATGCTGGACATTTTATGAAGGAAAAACTAAGGAACTGAGTCCCTTCTTCCCATGTGCCAGTGGAGGCTCCACATGAGGGAGAGCTTATTGGGCTTCTCTTTAAGAATAAGTTTGCCAATCTTAGAATCCACACAAGTTCCCACTTCCTTTCGTGCTAGTGGGGCTCCACGGAGGGGTGAGACATATAGTCTCAGGTTCCTGTATGCCTGCCTGGGCTCCATACAGGTTCCTTTAAGATGCCTTTCATAAGGGCTTTTGGTGCCTGTCAATAGGGCTTTTTAATCAAGTGCTCAAGGAATCTGAGGCTTTTAACTAAATCATCTTGCTCAGGTAACTGAGGCTTTTAAAATTAACTTGCTCAGGTAACTGAGGCTTTTAAAATCAAACTCGCTCAGAAAGCTGCATGAGGCTTAAATCAAACTTGCTCAGGAAGCTGCCTGAGGCTTAAATCAAACTTGCTCAGGAAGCTGCCTGAGGCTTTAATCAAACTTGCCCAGGAAGCTGCCTGAGGCTTAAATCAAACTTACTCAGGAAGCTGCGTGAGGCTTCAATCAAACTTGCTCAGGAAGCTGCCTGAGGCTTAAATCAAACTTTCTCAGGAAGCTGTCTGAGGCTTAAATCAAACTTGCTCAGGAAGCTGCCTGAGGCTTAAACCAAACTGTCACCAAACTTGCTCAGGAAGCTGAATCTGATCAATCAATAACTACAGGATACCTTAACCACAGGTTCCTGTTTTCACAAAAGTTTCAAATTGGCATGTAAAAAAGCTAGCCAAACATGCACATTATTGTCTAAGTAGGTATACTACCCCCAGTTCTTTTGGGTAATTATTGTTACATAAAAGAACTATTAGGAAGCTGTAATCATCAAATTGCAATCAAAGAAATCAACGTACAACTATTACTGCTCAACACTAAAACTGTCTTGCAAATAGGGAGGTCACATCAGGTACCCCCCGAGTACATGCATAATCAAATACTGAAATAAACTAGTTCTGGGCAGCTACAACTAATAAGATGCTTTTATTCTTGGGCTGAAAGAGCCTTACTTTTCCTCAAAAAAAACGTAGTAAAAGAGAATTACTGATAGTATTTCTTGAAATGTTCTGCATTCCAAGCTTTCGGAATGAGATTCCCATCCATGTCCATCAAGTGGTATGTTCCTTCCCAAATGACTGACTTTATCTGGTAAGGGCCTTCCCAATTCGCTCCGAAGGCTCCATGTGCAGGAACCTTGGTGTTAGGCATGAATTTCCTCAAAACTAGGTCTCCAACTTTAAAAGGCCTTGCTTTTACCTTGTTGTTGTAGTACCTTCGAATTCTCTGCTGATAAGCTGCTAACTTCATCTGAGAATCTGCTCTCAACTCTTCAACCATGTCTAGGTAGAGTCTGTGATTGACCTCATTGTTCTCGGGATCATAATGCTTTCTTCTCAAGGAACCTGTGCCAACTTCTACAGGTACCATAGCTTCACAACCATAGGTGAGGGTAAAAGGAGACTCATCAGTTGTAGTTCTAGGGGTGGTGTTATACGACCACAAAACTCCAGGAAGCTCCTCTGGCCAGCTTCATTTTTTCTCCTCAAGCCTCGTCTTCAACGTATGTTTTGATGGAGGATTTTCGTAATCAACGTGATTTTAGGAGATCCACTAGAATTTACAAGAATAATTCATGTAATTGGCTATTTTCGGTGATTTGGGTGTGGTTTGATGGTGGGGGTGAGCTGAG
Organism: Saposhnikovia divaricata; assembly: GCA_036435485.1. NCBI lineage: Eukaryota > Viridiplantae > Streptophyta > Magnoliopsida > Apiales > Apiaceae > Saposhnikovia > Saposhnikovia divaricata. Next base: position 192,552,924 of record CM071597.1, read on the forward strand.
CTTGAGAGGTTACGAGAATCATCGCAGGTTCCATTAGCGAGATCTGTGGCCATTCTTTCAAGGTGCCTACGTACCCTTGTATATATAGGGATCAAGCTCACGTAGTTCTAATTCGAAGATAACCTTGCTGGAATAGCTGTATTCGATTACCTAGTTCGTGTAGGACTCAGGTTCCTTTAGAGCCTTCCACGAACTAGTTGGCTAAGTAGAGTAGAACTCGAGTTCGTACCCTACTATGATTCTCTCATTGATCAGAGACATTCTAGGATCATCTGCGCCCTAGAATTATACTCAAATACCAATTCGTTTATCTGTTCTAGATGGCTTCTAGAACCTTCTGTTGGCTACTCGTAGGAACCTGGTGCTCAGGAACCTATATCTCAGGAGCCTGTTTCTCAGGGACCTCCTTATTTCGGGACATATCACTTAGGGACCTCCCTTTAGGCATCAGTACCTGCACAAATAACAAACTGGTTAGACTGGATAGCTCATCACATGCTCTCATCATCTCTATGGCTGTTGCTATGCTAACTCGAACTCTTCCGCTGGGAGGAACCTGGTCTTCTAATGTTCAGCTCAGCTTCCTGACCATTGGGAACCTCCTTATACTCGTACTTCCTTAGTCATTTCTTCTATCTGATCTTCATAACTCACACTGGATCTATCCTCTAGCTCGTATGGATTGAACCCTAGGGCCTAAATTCAGCCCATGATGATTTTGGGCACAACAAGTACCCCCCGGTTACTTGAAATCATGTAATGTGAAAGGAACCTATTTTACTTTCTGATCATGGGTTCTACACTAAATCATTTCCATAACAATACCTTACTTCAATATCATATATCCAAGCCTACAGGATCTAACTCGGCGTAGGAAACAGGACATAAAATATTTTCAGAAAACACATACTTAGCCAACTTCCTTTTCATCAAGGAACCTGTTCTCCTATTATTTTTTCGAAACTCATTCTTCTGACAAATCTTCACTCTTCAACTGCTAGTCATTCTCTGTAACTTCTTCTAATACCTTTGCAAAATCTTTCTAAGGACACTTCTGAGGTTTTTAGGATGTCATCATACTTCTTCTTACTCTCGTATCTTTCTGGGTGATCTTTGTCTTCATTGTCTTTCATATATCTAGAAGTCTTGAAAAACGAGTGGCACCTCAACAGTTTCTAAGCAGGAGGTTCAACCTTTAGTTACTCCTTTTGGGAAAATACATAACTTTCACATCGTGCATCCAAGCTTACATGAGCTAACTCGGCATAAGAAACAGGATACACTACGCTTCTGTATGCAGATTCCAAATTAAATCCTCAAATCAAAAAACAAATAATCCTGTTGAAAACTAACCTGGAAACTTTTCTGAAGCCGTTTTCCCGTAGATCATCATCACTAGACTACAAAACTCATCATAAATTCTCTTGATTGTTCAAGCAATACTTCTTTCCTCTTCCAAACTAATTTGTATGAACTGATTTCTCATCAACTATATTCATAGAACACCATGGTAGTTCGTTTATAAACTCAGGAATCTCCATTATTCGTAGGATGAAAAAACCATGGAACCACTTGAACCACCTAAATAGCTTCCTAGGAACCTCTACTGCTTACTCTACTTGGAACTTTCAAACCTCTGCAATAAGCTTTATCTTATACTTCCTTCTTACTTAGATCTGTTCAACTTATGCATTTTATCTTCACATTCTTCATATTCACATCATATCTAGATATCATGAAGCTCTTTTTGCTTTACCTCGTCTAGCTCGTCCACCTTTGCATACATTCTTCACTTTTGCATTATTTCCTGAATACTGTATCATCTCCACTAGGCACTTCTCTATACGTTTGAGTAACCACTGTAATGTAACTTAAAGAATTATATAGTTTCCATACTTATGAATTCAAGCTTACGCGGGCTAACCCATTGTAAGAAACAGAACACACTTATACTTCCACTTATATCTTCTCAAAGTAAATGTAACATCTCCTGACAATATAACAATTTACTTGTAAACGTGGAACCTCTTCCCTTATACCTCAATTAGCATTTTCAAAACCATAATCTGAACTAAGACCTTTGCCTGATAATCTCCTAACTTATATCTTTCATTGCTAAACAATTTGACCAGGTTCCTCATGAATAACCTTTTACAATTACCAGTCCTGCAAAATACAATAAGAAACATAAAAACAGAAAATAATTAGTGTTAGTAAAATTTCTCTTGCTCAATTCGGGTCAACTCTTGGAAAGGTCACCTGCTTGGTTCCCAATCCTAAACTCTAGGTCCCAACATGCCAGTCTCGGCTCCATGTTGGTTCCTTTTGCCTCGAGGCGATTCTAGGAACCTGTGCGCCGTTCTGGGAGTCCACACAGATTCCTCTTCTCCACGTGTCAAGCTAGACATCTTATGAAGGTAAATGCTAAGGATTTTATCCCTTCTTCCCATGTTCCAGAGGTGGTTCCACATGAGGGAGAGCTTATTAGGCTTCTCTTTAAGAACAAGTGTGCCGGTCTAGGCTCCACACAGGTTCCCACTTCCTCTCGTGCCAGTGGCGGCTCCACGGAGGGTTTATACATATAGTCTCAGGTTCCTGTATGCCAGTCTCAGATCCATACAGGTTCCTTTAGGTGCCTTGTGTCAGGACTTTAGGTGCCTTTTGTCAGGACTTCAGGTGCCTTTTGTCAGGACTTTAAATCGCGTGCTCAAGGAACTTGAGGCTTTTAGCAAGGATATCGTGCTCAGTCAGCTGAGGCTTTTCTCATGCCCAGGAAGCTACCTGAGACTTTTTCTCGTGCCCAGGAAGCTACCTGGGACTTTGCTCGTGCCCAGGAAGCTACCTGGGACTTTTCTCGTGCCCAGGAAGCTACTTGGGACTTTGCTCGTGCCCAGGAAGCTACCTGGGACTTTTCTCGATGCCCAGGAAGCTACCTGGGGCTTTTTCTCGATGCCCAGGAAGCTACCTGGGGCTTTTTTCGTATAAATCATTCATAGTCTACGTATTCTATCAAATCATATTCATACTTCGTACATACTATCAATGCTACAGGAATCTGTTCATCGAGGTTACCTGCAAAAGCTGTCATATGCTACAGGAACCTATTAGTCAAGGTAACCTGTAAATACTATCAATGCTACAGGAACCTGTTAGTCAAGGTAACCTGCACATACAATACAAGTACTAAAGCAAGCACTTAAATTTTTTCAAATTGGCATATGAAATATCAAATCATATCATGCACAATACTGTTTAAGTAGGAATACTACCCCCAGTTCTTTTGGGTAATTATTGTTACGTAAAAGAATAATAAGGAGCTATAATCATCATTGTCATTCTAAGAATAAAGAAGACTAACCTCATCATAAGAAAAATAAATCTTCTTCTACTATCATCAATGCTTGTTAAAAGAAATGTCATGCTGTCTAATAAGAATACTAATCTGGCGAAGACTTACGTGAATCCAATTGGATATTATGTGATCCTTTATGGATAGAAAGCTCTCGCGGTATGTGCACCGAAATCTCTTCATATGAACCTGTTAGTTACAGGTGAACTTGGAAGCTGTTGCTACGAGATTCTGGCAAATATAAATGAACCTGAAATTACAGGTGAACAACATAAGATCTGTTAACTACAGATATATAATAAAGCGAATCCAATTGAGCTCTAGGTGAGTCCTGAGAAGGGCACTTAGAGAATTCAATAGGGTGTAAGGTAAATCATCTCAAATGCTAGGGGCACCAAGTGAATCCGGGCACAAGGTGAATCCCTAAGAATTCTTGTTGTATATCTAGAGCTCAATTGTATGTACACTTTCTTCTACTCAAGTGTCGGCTGGCTAGGAACTTCTAGCATGAAGCTGCTAATCAAAAGCTGTCTACAATTGGCTTTGAATCAATATCAATGATCCCGGAAGCTGTCACATACAAGCTTCAGGTATACATGAATGAACCTGCAACATGTCAGTTACAAGAAAATAGCAAATAATCTACTAGATGCTGGTAAAACAACTAAACCTGCAAGCTGCAGGTAAATATTAAGGAACCTGCGATTAACAGGTAAATGTGCATTCTAACATCTAGAAACATAATCAAAACATAATCATAGCTTTATCGCATATAAGACCTCAACAACATATGTTAAATATAATTGATGTGTTTTAATCAGTGTTTAAGTGTTACAGTGAATTATCAGAGTTTAGCTGGAAGCAGTCAGAGTTTAGTTAAACGCTGAAAGTTGGAAGCTCGACAGAGTTTGTCAAACTCTGTCTGGAGGAAGCGTCTACTGGTCAACATTGATTGAAGATTTATTATGGAAGCGATATCTTTAAAGATTGGATAGCTATCAAAGAGATCGAGTTGACATAGGAGACGTGTGACAATCTGTAATTGATATCATTGTATAGCTGATTATTAGGAATATCAATTAGAGATTGTATCGTAGCTGTATGTTATATAAATACAGTTAGGTTAACCCTAGAAGGGTATCGATAACGAATTATCTTTATTGTAACCTAGCAGCTCTTTGTGATATTTTACATCACGAAGAGGGTTCGTAATACAAGAAGTTTTTAAGTGCATAAACGCTTTTACTTGTTAAACTCTCATACAAAGTTGATTATTAATTGTGTATTCGGCCTAACAAGTGGTATCAGAGCCAATCTGTTACTTTATTACAGGTTAAGATCCAAACACAATAATAATCATGGCAGCAATTCCTCCACCAACACCTACTGTTTCTGAAAAGGCTCCTACTACTGTGAGTCGTTATGAACCAATCAGGGTTCCTATTCTGAGGCCATTAGAGTATGCTATGTGGAAGGTCAAGATGACTATGTTTTTGGAGGCTACAGATCCAGAATATCTTGACAGGATTTATGAAGGCCCTCACAATCCTACAAAGCTATCTGTTGCAGTTGCTGGTGAAGCAGCAAAAATGGTTCCAAAGGAAAAGAAGGACATGACTCCTGAAGATCTATCATCAATTGCTAAGGATGCAAAAGTTAGGCATTTACTACATAGTGCTTTAGACAATGTTATGTCTAACAAAGTCATTAACTGCACCACTGCAAAAGAGATATGGGATGCTCTTGAAGTCAGGTGTCAAGGAACTGCGGCTATTAAGAAGAATAGGAGAAACATACTCACACAAGAGTATGAGCATTTTGAGGCTAAACCTGAAGAGACCATGACAGAAACATTTGATAGATTTTGTAAACTGATTAATGATCTGTCATTGGTCAACAAAGAGTATGATCTAGAAGACTCAAATCTCAAGTTTCTTCTTTCTCTACCTGAAAAGTGGGATGTGAAAACAACCACTATTAGAGACAACTATGATCTTGCTGAAACAGAGATTGATGAAATCTATGGTGTAACACCCCCAGATCCGGGGTCCGGGATCCGGTGGTTACGGTTTCCAATTCTGTCCACAACAATTGAACTTTCCTTAACATAAAATAAATTACTTCTCTATAACCCAACACAACAATATAAAACACACCCGTTATAGTCCCAGAGATGAAATCAGAGTAACAATCAAATTTTTATTAATCACATTATGAGTTCTTACAATCCAAAAGAATTTCAATATAAATACATACTCTTTGCCATCCATTTACATAAGTCATACTAGACCATATACTTGGTACTGAAAGAATAAATATACCCTACCAATAGCTTCTTCTTCAGCTCTGGTAGTCTCATCGTCCTCGCCCGCGTCGAGTGCGCCTTGTGCGAGTCATCTAGTCTAGCTGTTGTTGTGATATAATAATAAAGCAAGGGTGAGCAATAGCCCACCAACAATAATATATAACTGAACGATAATGTATAACAGTTCAAAAGTATCTTTCAAACCATATGCCATGCATTTACGGAAATGATGCCAGTATAATATGAACGATGAAGTTACAAGGTAACTTAAAGTATTTGTTTGTAGAAATATCTGCTACATCAAAGTAAGCGAGATATTCTTATTGTTATTAAGAAGAGGAACTTGCAAGAAAAGGTTGCAATTCCAGTTATGACCCTTTTCCAAATCTGCCAACAGTAATCATGTTGCAGGAAATAAATAAATTTGGATGATGAACCAATAATGGAGTATTCACCGCGCCCGCTGTTCCAATCTTGATGATCAGTCGAGATCGTACAGCTCAATTTAGATTTACTACCGGTAGAAGGAAGAACTGACGGCTTTACTTGTATACCGCCTTACTAGCTCTCCCCGGCCAACGGTTGGGCCAAAGGGGATGGACCGGCGCTACTCGGCCTCTTACACGACTCCTAGTTCAAATAGAATTCATGATTCTGAATGTAACGTTCGTCCCCCTTTCCCCAAGTATAATACTTGTTGATAAAACTCCACAAAGTAGTCGTATCTAGTTGGAAAGGAAAATTTACCAATAACTCCCAAGCTATTACTTGGTAACGGATATCAACTTGTTCCGGTAATCTTACCCCTCGAAAGATGAGAAGGTAAGCAACGACTTAATAAGTCAACAACACCCGAGTTGCGGGTGAAGGGAATACATTATGACCGGGAAGTCGACAAGATAAATAACATTTTCCAAGTAAGGTTCCCTTATTATTAAGGGGATAGACTCAAAGAAGAATGATGTCTGAGAACTTTTCTTGATATAAGATTAATAATAATATGACTCTGAGATATTTTCTGTAATAATCGAAGAAGATAAACCTTATCGAGGTTATTCTAAGTATGGAATAAATATCCAGAGAATATTTATTGAATTTAAAATATTTTACAGATTATTTAGGAATATGAAAGAATATCTTTAATCAGAGTATTTCCCAAATAATTCTTGAAGAAATATCGAGAGAATATTTATTGCATAATTAAATAATCAAATGAATATTCAAAATAATATTCATTACTTAATAAGTCCTGAAAGAAATATTTAAAATATTTAAAATAATAATCGATGATTAAATAGAACCCTGGATGAATATTCAAAATAATATTCATAATTAATTAGGAATTTAAATGAATATTGATAAAGTAATATTCATTTAATGAATAATATTCTAAATGAATATCAAGTAATATTCATTTAGTAATCCAAGCTTTAAAGGAATATTCGATATAATATTCGATAAATAAATCAAGTTTCAGATGAATATTGAAGATAATATTCATCAAGTACTTCATATCTTAAATGAATTTTCAAAAGTAATATTTATTTAATAAAATAATATTCTAAATGAATGTCCAAATAATATTCATTTAGTAGTCTCATCTTTAGAAGAGTATTCGAAATAATAATCGATAATCAATTCGACTCTGAATGAATATTGAGAAATATTATTCGCTGAATAGTTACGTTCAAATAATTATTTGAAGTAAGGATTGTTAAAATAATTAGTCTCGAACGAATATTCAAATAATATTCGTCGCCCAAATAATAGAAAATATTTACTTAAATAATTTCCTCCGAGGTAATCTCGATATATCAAGGAATATGGACTCCCGGTCTATATTTGATTAATAAGATGTATACGCCCTTCTATGAGGGTCTTACAATAACCGGCTTATAACTGATATATAACTATCTAGCTTATAAGCCAACAATAACATTCAGGGAACAAGTATATCAATTCAACTTGAAAGTAGGCATGCATGCAATGGCATATGTATATCAGCAATCATATATATATATTTATTCAATCACAACAACAGCCTAAAAGAAGGGAATTGAAACTTGCCTGGTAGTCGAGTACGGTAAGGGGTAGTGGTAGCGGGTCCCGGTTCAGCTTGGTGATCTATAAATAGCCAAGGCATTCGGGATTAATCACTTAACATATTAAAAGTTAAGTTATACTTAATTCGAAACACGTTCTCGAGTTATCTCGTTATACCCCTTTTAGTGGATTACTTTTATCACTGATCCGACCCGACATTCGTTCGTTAATACGACATGTCATTGTACTTATACTTGGGACATACTTAAGTCATATGAGTTCTAAAGTCGATCGTTACGAACCAATACTATACTCCGAGTTTTATCGCCCGTCTTCTAAGTGTTTTACCGAAGTTATAAAAGAGTCGTCTTTTAGGGGTTCGTTCGCGTTTAACCTCGACTCGAACATTTTTAATAAATCGAAAAATGATCCTTTTGACATACGGTTTTCTTTCACGCCTTCCTTTTTACCTCTAGTATTTATTTACCAAGATTCGCCATGACGTTACATAGTTTACAAGGGTTCAATTACAGTTACGAACTTTCGTTTACGGATTCGAACTACTTTTAGTAATTTGGTCATAAATCCTAAACCGTAAGTCCGTTTCATGTGCTCTTTATATCAAAACGAAGCTTAGAACATTACCTATCCTATCATGGCAGATAAGGTCTCTGGACAGTAGGGGTTCGACATGGAAAATGGCATACAAAACATGGTATTGCAAAATCGGGCATTATAACGGCTGTAAATCGAATATCTACCAATTTCGAATCTTCCCATAAACATAGTATCCAACCCAAACAACATATACATGACTTATATACATGAACTGAGGCCAAGCAATGCCTTTCCGTTCATCTAGCTATTTACATCATTAATCCAAAATCCATACATAATCATGCTTATAATCTTAACATTTCCATAACTAAGTTATAACTATCATAAACATGCTTAAATCTCAAACAAGGGTTAGGGTTTCAAGAGCTTTATACCTTCCTTGGAGTGTGTAAAGACCTTGCTAAGCTTTGCATAGTCCTTGTATACCCATAACCAAGCTTAGATCATCCTAGAAATCAAGAAAATCAAGAGTTGTTCTTGAAAATCACTATTCACCCTAGTCTTTGATGATTTCTTTGAAAATGGAAACAAGAGAGTTTGGCTTTGAAATTTTTAGGGGATCACTTTTAGGAAATTTAAGACTCACCATAATTTTTACAAGATCAAGAGATGGTGGGAAGAGGGGTTTTGATTTTGGAATTAAGGGCATGGCCGAATGGAATTTTCAAGGGGGGGGGGGAGAGTTGCTTGGTTTATTTTGTTTTAATCTCATCCATTCTCATATATTATCAAGATAATATCTTGTATAAATTCACTTTATTAAAGTGATGAGGTGTTGGATGAGGAAATATCATGACAAGTGTTGAAAATGTGGTGGTTTTAGCCTAACTACATGGTTGCCTTGCTAAGTACTTAGTTGCATTCTCTAGGTTGCTAGTTCCTTGATTCTAGTTTGGTTACTAGATATTTTATACTAGTATCTTGCACAAGACTCTTGTTTCCTCTGCTTGTTTCTGTGTCCGGTTATTGCCCGTTTCGATTGATCGTTCGTAGGAATATTTCACGGATTTCTAATTAGGGTTTACCGGGAATCCTTTTTAATGTTAATACTTTCATTCTCCATTTTTCATTCTAACTTTCCAATTTATATTCCTTAAATCCATTCGTTAAATACTTAAGGCTCTCAGTGTCCAGGGAACTCTCGGAGAAAATAAAAGTGCGGTTTTTCAGAATCCGACAGCTTTTACATACACTTATTTTCCCCCTGGATCAATAATACGAACTCGGAAATCCGTTCCGAATGCTTCTATATAGTGTCGTCTCATATTATTATATACTCCCACCAAAACACTATTCATTCTGTATTCTTTACTTGTTCTCTTAGGGTGGTACAATTGTCCGTATTCTCTTTCGATCGTTCCTTATCCTTTTTACGGAACTACTGGATTAATCGTTACCGATCTGGATGACATGAGAATATTCTCCTGCTTGAAATTGCCATATCTTATTCCCTTAGAAGATAGATTATTCTTACCTATGTTGTTACCCTTTAGCATTCTTCAAGACATAGAAATAATAAAGTCGAATTCCATTCATTCTTTCCAAATATCAATTATTACATTGTAGCCATAACCACTCCTCAGTGGTTTCCTACCTTCATTCTTAAATCAAATATAATAACATCCCAAAATATCAAATCCTCAAAGTTAATATCTCAATTCTTGGATTATAATAATATTTAATCCACTGTCCGGTCAAATATTATACCGAAAAGAATTTGGAATTTCTGAATTCCGATCGTCTCTGCATTCACTTATTTCCTCCGCGTATTACTAATATGACTTCGAAACATCCATATCACGTCCCGTACATAGGGTGGAGTGAAAAGTTTTCCAACTTACAAAATCACTATTCATCCACCAAATTACTATGCACGTACAGGAAATACTATGCACGTACGGGAAATACTATGCACGTACTCATTTCCCTTCAAGGATCCATTAGCTCCTTCCTAGATGGTAGATTATTCTTATCTAGGTCCTCAACCATCGAATTACTCTATTCTGACAATATACCAATGCATCAGGATCATTGTCCAAAGCAATATCCATTCATTACAATCATTGTTCTTTGAAACCACCATTCATTAGAGCTGGTGACCTTGTTGTCGGAATCATTGTTCCTCATTTTATCATTACTTAATAAAAAGTTTTAATTATATCCAAAATTTGGGGTTCTTACATATGGACTGCTCAAAACTCATGAATTGGAAATGGAGCAGAGAAAGAGGAGATCAAGCAGGAAAGGAAAGTCTGTTGCTCTTAATGTTAAAGAGAAGCCTCAGAAGAAAGAGGCAACAAGAAGGAAAATGAAGGGAAAAGCCTTGGTCATACATTCAGAAAGTGAATCACCAAACACTGATTATGATTCAAACTCTTCTGAATCATCTGACTCTGAGGATGATGAAGAAGAAATGAGGAAAATGGCTGTGTTGATGGTGAAGACTTTCAAGAAAATGGGCTTCAAGAATTTCAAGAAAGGAAAAAGGTTTTCTAGGGATTCAAATGAAGACAGGAAAAGCTACAGGAAGTCTGATAAGAGAGATTCTAAAGGGAAGAAGGATAAGTCTGAAATTCAATGCTACAAGTGTAAGGAGATGGGTCACTATGCTCCTGAGTGCAAGAAGGGTAAAACTGGAAAGGTACTCTACACTAAAGGCAGAGATTGGGCAGATACTTCAGATTCTGATGAAGAAGTGAACTATGCTCTCATGGCTACTACTGAATCAGAATCCTCTGAAAATCAGGTACCTCTAACTACCTATGCTTATAATATTGATGACATTGCTCAATTAAGAATTTATCTTAAGTCATTGCATATAAGTTATAGGGATCAGACTTTAGAAAATGAGAGGATAAAAGCTGAAAATTCTGAACTTAAGGTAAGAAATAAACTTGTTGAAGAAAAACTTGAAAACATGCAACAAGTTCAGAAAGAGAGAGATGATGCTGTTTGCAAAGAACAAAATTTGCTTCAGAAGTATAAACAACTAGAGTCAGAGTTGGAGGAAGCAAATAATAAAATTAGGACTTGGACTAATTCTGGAAAGGACACTCAACAGATTTTTCAAACAGACACTGTTGGTCTAGGTTATAATGAGGGAGATGAACTTAGATTTCAAAATCAAGTTAAAGTCAGAACTCATTTTGTTCATGGAACCAGTAAATTTTTGTCTGAAAATGAAAAGAAAGCTGTCAAAAGTAAACCAGTAAAAACTAGTGTTAAACAGGTTAATATTGGTTCAATGACAGATAAACAACTCAAACATAAACTGAAGGAGTTAAAATCTGTTGAGAAACAGAAAGTGTCAAACAAGAACAGAAATGGAAAAGTAGGCATCACTTCAGGAAATAAACCAATGCTTGCTAGTTATGCTCCAAGAAAGACATGTCATAACTGTGGTAGTACTAAGCATCTTGCAAATTTCTGCAAGAAAAATAAAAATAAAAATTCTTTACCTACAAAGTCTGAGGTAAAGAAGGATTTTGCTAGAACTAAGCCACAGACTTTATGCACACACTGTGGAAGCACCTGGCATTCCATTTATACTTGCAGAGAATATCATGCTATCTATCATAATTACTATGAACTGAAACCCAATCTGAAATGGGTTAAAGTTGATACTGCAAGTGTAAACACTGATACTGTTAGCTCAAACTCTGATAATGTTAATTCCGCTGCAAAAGCTAACAAAGTTAAGAATGCCAAAGGATCCAAGCAAGTCTGGATCCTTAAAACTAATCCTCAGTAATTGCTTGTGATTGCAGGGTAACAGGGAGGCAACCCTAGTCGTGGACAGTGGATGTTCAGGACACATGACTGGAAATAAAGCCCTGCTATCAGACTATGAGGAGAAGGCTGGCCCAAAAGTTTCCTATGGTGATGGCAATATAGGAAGAACATTGGGATATGGCAATATTAATCTTGGAAATGTCATCATCAACAAAGTAGCTCATGTCCCAGGACTCAAGCATGACTTGTTATCTGTGAGTCAAATTTGTGACAAGGGATATCATGTAGATTTTCAACCTGAATATTGTGAAGTTATCAGTAAATCTACAGGAAAGGTTGTTCTAGTTGATCACAGGCAAAACAACATTTATGAAATCAAGCTTTTGATAGACTCTGTTGGAAAAGCTGTTTGCCTATCAACAAGAATGTCTAGTGAAGAGAGTTGGAAATGGCACAAGAAACTCTCACATTTGAACTTGAACAACATCAATGAATTGATCAGAAAGGATCTTGTAAGAGGACTCCCAAAGACTCTGTTAAATGTTGATGGCCTATGTGACTCATGTCAGAAGGCTAAACAAAGGAAGTCATCTTTCAAGAGCAAGATAGAATTTTCTATCACTGATCCTTATCATCTTCTGCATGTTGATCTCTTTGGTCCAGTAAATGTTATGTCTATTGCAAGGAAGAGATATGCTTTAGTCATTGTTGATGAATACACTAGATTCACTTGGGTGTATTTTCTAGCAAAGAAGGATGAAACTGCATTAACTCTGATGGAGCATGTGAAGCTTCTGGACAAAGGATCAAGCAACAAAGTCAGAATCATCAGAAGTGATAATGGAACTGAGTTCAGAAATGCAACAATGGAAGAATTCTGCAAGGACAATGGAGTGAAACAAGAATTCTCAGCACCTGGTACACCACAACAAAATGGTGTAGTTGAAAGGAAAAATAGAACCTTAATTGAAGCTGCCAGAACTATGCTTGATGAAGCAAAATTGCCAACTTATTTCTGGGCAGAAGCTGTTCAAACTGCTTGTTTTACTCAAAATGCAACACTGATCAATAAGCATGGAAAGACACCATATGAGATGGTGAAGAAAAAGAAGCCTAGCCTGAAATACTTTCATATTTTCGGGTGCAAATGTTTTGTTTTGAAGACTCATCCAGAACAGTTGACCAAGTTTGAGCTAAAGGCAGATGAAGGAATTTTTTTTGGCTATCCACTGTCAACAAAGGCATTCAGAGTTTACAATCTGAGAACTAAAGTGATCATGGAATCTATACATGTTTCTTTTGATGATAAGAAGATAACTGGACTTGAAGACAAAGATGAATATGATCAACTGAACTTTGAAAATGAAGATTTAAACTCTGATGAAGGAAACTCTGATGAAACAATTCTGACAGACTCTGTTGAAACAAACTCTGAACCTCTACTGGTAAACACTGGAGAAACTTCTCAGTCACAACAAAGGGGAAAACCAGTTTAGGGGGAGCATGATCAAGATGAAGACTCAAACACTGATACTGAGTCAACTAAAAAATCTGGATCAAACTCTGATGCTTCAAATTCTGACTCTGGGCAGTCAAGTTCAGGGGGAGTCTCAGAAAACGAAGATAGAGCACAACAAAATCAGGAAAGCATGGATCAAGGGGGAGGATCACATGCTGATAGAAGTCATTTGCCTTCTGCTAGGAAATGGACTAAATCACATACACCTGATTTGATAATTGGTGATCCAGATGCAAAAGTAAAGACAAGAAGTGCTACTGCAAGTGAATGTCTGTTTCATGCATTCTTGTCTAAAAATGAACCAAAGAAAGTGGAAGAAGCTCTTCAAGATTCAGACTGGATAACAGCAATGCAGGAAGAGTTGAATGAATTTGAAAGGAATGAAGTTTGGACTCTTGTACCAAGGCCAAAGAACAGATCTATTGTTGGTACTAAATGGGTTTTCAGAAACAAGACTGACAGTGAAGGTGTTATCACAAGGAACAAGGCTAGACTGGTAGCAAAAGGCTATTCACAGCAGGAAGGAATAGACTATGATGAAACATTTGCTCCAGTTGCAAGATTGGAGGCAATCAGAATTTTTCTAGCATATGCCTCTCACAAGAAATTCAAAGTGTTCCAGATGGATGTGAAAAGTGCTTTTCTGAATGGAAAGCTTGAAGAAGAAGTGTTTGTTGAACAACCACCAGGATTTGCGGACCCCAAATATCCAGATTATGTCTACAGGCTAGATAAGGCACTATATGGACTTAAGCAGGCACCAAGAGCATGGTATGAGACACTTGCTCAGTTTCTTCTAGAAAGTGGATTCAACAGAGGAACAATTGACAAAACTCTGTTTTATTTCAATCAAGGAAGTGACCTCCTTTTAGTTCAAATTTATGTTGATGACATCATCTTTGGGTCTACTAATGATAAACTCTATAAGAAGTTTGCCAAGCTCATGCAGTCCAGATATCAAATGAGCATGATGGGAGAGCTTAGTTACTTTCTAGGCCTACAGGTGAAACAAACAGATGATGGAATTTTCATTAATCAAGAAAAATATACCAGAAATCTTCTCAAGAAATTTGGTATGCTTGACTGTTCATCTGCATCAACTCCCATGGCAACAGCAACTAAATTGGACAAAGACACAGGAGTTTCAGTGGATATGACAAACTACAGGGGCATGATAGGATCTCTTCTATACTTGACAGCTAGTAGGCCTGACATCATGTATGCAACCTGTCTTTGTGCAAGGTTTCAGGCAGATCCTAGAGAGCCACATCTGACAGCTGTGAAAAGAATCTTCAAGTATCTCAAGGGCACCATATCATTAGGTTTGTGGTACCCCAGAGAATCAGATTTCAAGCTACTTGGGTATTCTGATGCAGACTTTGCAGGCTGCAAGGTAGACAGAAAGAGCACTAGTGGAAGTTGTCAATTTCTTGGTGACAGACTTGTTTCCTGGTACAGCAAGAAACAGAAATCAATCTCCACATCTACAGCAGAAGTAGAGTATATTGCAGCTGGTAGCTGTTGTGCACAGATCTTATGGATGAAGAATCAATTGCTGGATTATGGATTGAGGTACAGTAATATCCCTATTTACTGTGATAATCAAAGTGCTATTGCTATGATAGGTAATCCAGTACAGCATTCAATGACCAAGCACATCAGCATAAGGTACCACTTCATCAGAGAACATGTGGAAGAAGGAAATATTGAACTACATTTTGTATCTACAGAACAACAGCTTGCAGATATCTTCACTAAACCATTGAGTGAAGCTACATTTACAAGACTGGTCAATGAACTAGGAATGGTCTCTGGTTCTGACTAGGAATGTTGGTTAGATTCAAACTTTACTTATGTGATGTATTAATCATATTTCCTGATTGGTTAAATACTAAGTGAACTCTGTTGATTAAACTCTGTTATACAGTCTCTAAACTCTGTCAGCATGTCTATATGTCATACACTGTTAATAAGGTTGATAAACTCTGTGAACTTTGAATTGATTTTTGTCTGAGTGAAAAACACCAATGAAGAAATATGTATGAAGCATGATTCTCAGCAATTAATCATGAATCTTTCTGAGTTATTGTGATCTAATCTTAGATTGTGCAGAAAGTTAACACAGCATGATACTGGCTCATATTTATAGCATCTCTTAGTTTATTTTGTCCTAAACTCTGAGTCTATAAATACTGTGTGCATTACCTTACAAGAAAAACTACTGATGTTGATGAACTCTAAACTCTGTTAGTTATACTCTGGTAGAATAAAAAGCTTACTGCAATACCCCAAAGAAAATGTATATAGGTTGTTATACTCCTTTGAGATTATGTTGGATACTAGGATGACCCAGGAACCTATTGGTATATAATATGTGCTAAAATTCTCTGATTTTTGGTGACTAGTTAAATACTAGGATGACCCAGGAACTTATCAAAATGATAAGGGCTAAAAATTTTGAATTTTTGGTGACTGGTTCCAACCTCTGATTACTGGAATGAAAAAAAAAATGAATGATGAAAATGAAAATAAAAAAAGAAAAGAAAAATGTATATAGAGGGGGTATAAAATAAAAGTTACTGTATATAGTTTGATTACTTCAGAGTTTAGCTTTCATCATACAATCAGTGTTTACTATGACAGTTTGTGCATCCAGTGTTTATTGATTTACTTTATGGATTTTATGAAAAATTAGATGCTCTAAAAATTGACTTAGTAAACTCTGCTTCACACACACATATATTCACAACTGTGTAATTTATGAAAGGGTTTCGGTGATAAAGTTGGAGAATTGACAAACGCTGTTGATTCGTGATTTGTACTCTAAGGTAAATTTTCACTTGGACAATTTGAAAATCTTGGAGTAAATAGGGTTTTTGACAACTGCTAATCAGTGGATTGTTGATGAATGTGTTCTTTATATGATTACTTTAATTAGTTTTCATATTCTCTTCTTGATTTATTTTCTTGAAGAACAGTTCATAAAACATAAATAAAAGTTGCAGAACACAATGAATAAGATTAGAGAAACATAATTTTTCATTGATAATAAGAAAGAGATTACAAGCAAACATTACATCTTTTTGTTCTCTCTATCTGCTAATCTATTCAACAGGAAAATAAAAGGTCAGTCCAAACCACTCCATTGTTAGCAAAAATTCCCAGATCCCATCTTTGCCACTTTATTTGGGTGGAAGTTGAAGGGATAAGGTTATTTTTGCTGACATATTCATTAACAATGGTTGGTGGTGTTGGATGAGGATGCCTTCGAGGAGAGCCATGCCAATGTTGCTTGGAGGGCAGCATCGATGTCGATCACCCTTGCAGGTTTCTCTCTCTCGATCTCTTCCAGACCAGCATCCATTTGCAGCCACAGCGTCTCAAGCTGCCTTTCCCACTCAAACGCTTCAAATTCTTCACGCGTATAGCTGAAGATGTCTCTATTCTCGACAAGATGAAGGTTCTTTTCTTTGATGGTAAGGTTGGCCATTGTTCTTTAGAGTGTTTTGTTTGAAGGGTTTGTGATTTTACAGGGGAGACTGAAAGGTTAAAGGTTTAATGAACTAATCTGAGCAAGTCTCTAGGACTTAAATAGAGATGGGTAAGAACGAAGTTCTTAAACGCTTCGTATTCTGGATATTAAAGGCAACAGGTAAACGCTTCAAATTCTGGTTTTACTTGGGTCCAGATATTTTAAGAGAGTATTATTTGATTTTTTCAAATATTTTAATGTTTTAATTTTTAAAATACTCTTCTTAAAAATAAGCGCACGTGACCCACTCGCCCATTAATGTGTCCCACTTACTTATTATCGTGTCCCACTACACATTAATCTAGGAACTGATTGAGTGTTTGTTACATAAGAAATTGGGTTTTTCATTACTTTAATCACTTTTGTGTCCAAACGATTGTGTTTTATTCTTACATTTCACAGTTCTCTTATTTTTCACTTGGGCATTCACGCAAACACCTTTTCTACATATATTTCTCTTGGAAATTCTTGCAAATTTATTAACTCAATGGCTTCTAAAGCATTCACTGCTCTTGGTTTACGGTTTGTTCCTAACAACTATGAAGCTCCACTTTATCATCAACGCGTTCCAGAACCGTTTCATCTCATGCAGAACTTCTTGAGGGATTCAGAGATTGGACAAGCTCTGGTTGGACCTGCTACTCTCTCTGCGTCTCAAATTGCTACATTTTGGCAAAATTCAGTTTATGTGGATGGAGGAGAGAATGGAACTCCTAACATTATCTTCACTTACGAAGACCAAGATTATGTGATTACTCCACAGACTGTACGAGATACAATGGGGTTTGACACACATACTTGTTATACTCTGGTTAATGAAACTTATTTGAGAGAGATGCTACAAGAGATAGGTTACATGGAATCTCTTGACAAGCTTGGCGGTATAAAGAGACCAAATCTCAGAAAGGAATGGAACTTTTTCTTTGATTGCATCATAAGGACGTTTCAGAAGAAAGTCACCAACTGGGATGCCATTCCAATAGACAGTCTCCAAATCAGGTATTATCTACTCTACGGTACTAATTTTGATTTTGGTCGACATGTTCTGATGAGCTTAGGTGATAAACTGTGAGAATCTACTACTGTTTATTATGCTCGTTTTTGTCAAATGCTGTTCAATGCTTGTGTACCTGGTCTCGAAATTGATGCTACTGATGAAATTGATCCTTTTAGAGTCAATAAGAGAATATTCTCTGATATGACTAACAAGGATGTTGGTAAAGCAAATCTCCCTGCTTTTGTCATGCCACTTGCTCTGCAAAATTTTCTCAATCAACCACAAGAACCACAACAACCTGAACCACAACAACAACCACAACAACAACCTGAACCACACCCTGAACCTGAGCCTGAACCGTTAAACATTGATCGTACTCAACAACCAAACACTGAATCACCTGCTCACTCAGCACCTACAAAACAACCTTCACCCACTCCACAAACAAACTCTGAATCGTCACAATCTCCACCAGAATCACAGTCAGCACAAAGAGTTAAGAAGGCGGTAACTGAACAACATGCAAGTGTTAAGCAGGCGAAAGAGACACAAAGAAAATCAAAACGGACATCTCCTGAAGCTGTTTATACTAGAAGGGCGAAAAGAATAAAAGTTCGGGCAAAAATGCCTAAGTCACCATCTAGTGAAGAGGATTCAGATAATGTACCTCTAGCAAAATGAAGAAAACTGATATTCTCTGATTCTGTGGATGAAAATATTGAAGCTCCAGAGGTTGTTTCACAGCAAACACCTCCTGTTGAGGTTGAGAAAGATGCAATACCTGCAGAGGCTGAAATACCTGCAGAGGATGAAATGCCTGCAGAGGACAAAATGCCTGCAGAAGAGGATGCTAGAGATGGTCTTTCTCCGATAAATGATATTCTTGATTCATTTATGCCATTCTCTGATCCTATCTCTGATATTGGTGTAGCTGATCAACCTACGGTTGTTCTTTCTGAAGCTGTGGCATCCCATACTGAGTTAATATCTGATGCTCACCAAACTGTTGAAGGAGGAGAAGAAATTGGCCTATGCCTGTTACTGAGCCTGAGCAACATGGAGAAAATCTTGACAAGCCTACAGAAGAAATTGCTCACACTATGGCTGAAGATGAACCTGCTAAAGCTACAAGTGTTGAAACTGAAGGTGAAAGTAGTGCAAACTCTGATGCTTCTCTGAGTGCACCAGTACAAACAGATAATAAACATACACCTTTCCCTCAACCTTGTACTTCTCATGAAGTTGAGAGAGCACAATTTGCAAAGAATGCTGCTGAATGGTACAAAGAGGATTGTATTTTTCCACGAGGAAGAGCAGCTGATTTTGTTAAGAAAAATGCTGATACTATCTCCAATCCAGAGATTCTTTCTTGCTTGAAAGCAACTGTAGTTCAAGTCAAAACTCTGGATAGAAGATTTGATGATACTACATTGGCAATCACTGCTTTGCGAAATGAGGTTGTAGCTAGAGAGATGAAAATGGAAAGAGATTCAATACTAGTGACTACAAAATTCTCTAAAGCTCAAGACAATCTCTTTGCCAGGCTGAGTAAAGTTGAAGAGAATCAGTCTGACTTATCTGCTAAAATTGATTCTATTGCTACTTCCCTGGAGTTAATTACATCTATTCTTATGCCTGATGATGTCAAAAAGGGGGAGAGAGTTGTCAGAAGGGATAGTGCTGGAGATGGAGGGGCAAGTAGTAAAGGAAAGAACAAGGCTGAAGAGGCTCAAACTCTGAGAACTAGCAAGTCATCTAAATCACAGTCTGTTGGGAGAAATACTGATACTCAAGGTACTTCAAAGACCAAGAGTTTGCTGTTACCTTCTAATCCACAAACTGATGAAGAATTGGCTGCTAAGCTGTTTATTGAAGAGAATGAGGAAGGAGTTACGATTGAGGACATTGAAGCTGAAGAAAAGAGTTTACAAGAAGAACATCTTAAAGCTTTAAAGTCTGGTAAGGTACAAAGAGGAAAAGCTCCTAGACCTGTTGTTAAAGGTGTTGTGATCAGAGAAAGAACTGATGTTAGTCAAAGTTCTCGGTTTTCAAAGGAAGAAATTGCAGCAGAGGCTAAACTCAAGCTAAAAGGCATTGAAGGAGAAAGTTCACAAAAGAAAGTTACAACTTCTGTTGTATCACAAGCAATGATCACACCTTTACACTCTTCTCAGTTGAAATCGGTTTTTGGAAAAGGAACAATTCATGATCCAAATGTATTATCTGGAGTTTTTATGAATGTTTCTGATGGAAAAGCTTTATCTGGAAAAGTTGGTAATAATAAGGGTGGACTAGGTTCACACAGAGACAAAAGGCAATATATTGGTCCTAGAGATCCTTCTTCACTGGCTGTTCCAGGTCGTGGTGTTCCTCAAGAGAGTTTGGACAGACTGGAATCAGTACAGTTAGTTCATCAGAAGAGTTTAAACAAGGATTTTCTTTTGTACTTCATGGCTGATGGGACAGTATTTAAAGTTGGTGAGGATGATATTGGCTTGAAATGTTGGGAAGAACTAGAGTGTGTTCTATATCTTCTCAAGGTGAATAGTCGAAGGACTCAATCAGTTTCTAATGTGCTCAGAAAGAGAATGACTCAGAATCTGGCAATCAGAGGAGAGAAATATAATAGCAGATATGTTCCTAAGTACAGGGATTACAAAGGAAATCTCATTGAAATGAAGAAAGGTACTGCAAAGTTAAAGACTGATCTGGGAATCACAGTACTTGATTTCAATTCACAGTCAGAAAAAGTCAGATTTATCAGATTGGGAAATGAGATGAGAAGGAACAAAATTTATGATCTTAGGGCTGCTATCTACCAGACAGATGAAAGTAATCCTCAGCTCAAAGAAATTAAAGAAGCTATGAAGATTGAACTTGAAAATGCAGAAAGAAGATTGCTGATTGATTATCTCAGAGCCATGCCAGATCTTGAAATGATAAGAGATTAAGATCTGTAAGGATTTTCTTATTCTCTGTAGTTTTTATTAAGTAGAAGCTTAAACTCTGAATTTGTATAAACACTGTATTTGTCTATTTGTTTTGACATCATCAATTATTGTCATTAACTTGTGCATTTTTACTAATGAACAAGTTGGGGGAGATTGTTAAATATAATTGATGTGTTTTAATCAGTGTTTAAGTGTTACAGTGAATTATCAGAGTTTAGCTGGAAGCAGTCAGAGTTTAGTTAAACACTGACAGTTGGAAGCTCGACAGAGTTTGTCAAACTCTGTCTGGAGGAAGCGTCTACTGGTCAACAGTGATTGAAGATTTATTATGGAAGCGATATCTTTGAAGATTGGATAGCTATCAAAGAGATCGAGTTGACATAGGAGACGTGTGACAATCTGTAATTGATATCATTGTATAGCTGATTATTAGGAATATCAATTAGAGATTGTATCGTAGCTGTATGTTATATAAATACAGTTAGGTTAACCCTGGAAGGGTATCGATAACGAATTATCTTTATTGTAACCTAGCAGCTCTTTGTGATATTTTACATCACGAAGAGGGTTCGTAATACAAGAAGTTTTTAAGTGCATAAACGCTTTTACTTGTTAAACTCTCATACAAAGTTGATTATTAATTGTGTATTCGGCCTAACAACATAGATGTTTATGCATGCTTTATGTATAACAAGAGTTTGTTGCGCGTACCTGGGAGGTTTTTACGAATATGTGAGCATACATGGAGAGGCATCACCTGGATCTTTCTCTAGACTGATCTACTGTGAAGTGGAAGCCTTCGTTAAGTTTTGTATTTTTAGATTCGAAAACTCATTGACGTGTTCACGATGCAAGCATGCTACTCTCTGGATACTTGATCAAATCAATCTACAGGGTTCTTGAACCAAGTTTGAGCTATGAGGTTCCCAAACTAGATCCTGGCCATGTGGTTCCCGGACCAAATCATGAGGTTCCTGAACCTGATCGTGAGGTTCCTAGACCTGAATTCTTAAAATTTTGAAATCCTCAATTTTCAAACTACCACATGCAAAGTGCTCCATAATTCTTCGGCGGAGAACTAGATTCTGGAAGCTCCATAATTCTTCGTTAACCCTGAGGCAAAGTGCTCAATTTCTCTCATCATAACAAATATCAACTTCTCTGGACTTGCTAATACCACTTCTAACCATCATGTCAACTGCTCTCTAACAAGTTGCTGAATATTCGTCAGTGAAGTTGAGTAACGCGTGTTCTCTTCAACTCGATCTTCACTTCTTTTCATTTTCAAGAGGTTCCCTTATATCTATTGGGGGACCTGAACTGTTTAACCTTATCAAAGTTACTCTTGTTAAAATCAGATTCTTGCATCTACTCTTCATCAAAATCCTCAATTGTATCTGAAGCTTTCATAAATCAACATCAACTATGTCTGTCAGGTCACTGAATGAGGTTCCTTTTCTGAGGTTGCTAGTGACCTAATCTATTCTTCAAGTCATGCTGAATCTTATTTAATGCTTCGATCGACACTGTAACCTCTTCATTTCATTCTTGTTTATAGCTTCAACTTTTCCTCTAATTTCTTCTTCAAATCATAAGACCTCATGATTGAGGTATATTCTTCTCGAGACTTCATTTTTTCTGGCCTTCTTAATCAAATATCTACTTATCTGCAAAATTCTTGCATGCGGGGGGAGACCTCTGGTTGCAGGAACATCCTTCCAGTAGGTCTTTTTTCATTCTAAATCATCTTACTATATCTCTTTCTCTCATTCTTTTTCAACCTCTTATGACACGCTGAGAGTGAATCTCTATATCAAATACAAATATCCCAATACAACACCTCTAAGCTTACGCGAGCTAACTCATTGTAAGAAACAAGAGATGTTGAGAGAAACTATTTGCAAAGTATTTCCAGCAGCTCACTGATTTGGATGAAGCTCTTCACTTTCTTTCTATAATGTTTAGCGAGCAACCCTGCACGATATCTCAATTTTGTAGGCATATATACAATGCAACAACATATATTCATGATATGATTAATGTACATTAATGAATATATTAACTGGAACACATAATATGCACATGCATTTTATTATGTACGTCTCAGGCAAATATTCGTTTTTGGTCATATATTTAAATATGTTTTCTCTTTAATGACTTTCTTATTTTCTTAATGTCGGCAGACTAATCAAATGAATTCTCTTACTATGTTGCTTCGGGGATCTACTGCTAAACTTAATTCATCACATCTATTTCTAGCTTATATCTCTCAAGGATGCATGCTATTCATTTTAATCCATTTGTTTAACTATGTATGGCATGGATTTTCTATATTTAATCAAGTATTTTAATGCATGAATGACATAAAATGTATACCTGTTTACAGAATTAAATAATAAAAAGAGAGCAGAAAACTTAGCTCAAGGTGTTGCTCCTGATTGAATCTGAGTGTGCACTCCATTTTCTGTACTGACACATCATCTTGACTTCTTAAATTCTTTTTCGTTGCTCATTAATCACCACGCAGATCATTCTTGATTGTTTTCTTTTTACTTCTTCAATTTTTGCAAGGAAGTCCAGACGATCTTCTGCTTCAATTTCTCTTTTAGTAAATTTCCTCTCTCTACACACATCTATTGTCATTTTGCTCAATTGCTTTCCATGCATCCACTGCCTCCATTACGCTTTCTCTTTTATTCATACTTCAAACATCAGCCACTGTCGTGCCAATGTCATGCCTCATCCTTGCTTTTTTTAGTGCTTTTAATATCATAACGCAGAATTTTCTCAGAAACGCCATTCTGAACAGCTTGACCACTGCTCACGAAAAACATGATAACTTTCTGTAAAAAATGAATTTTCACGAGACGTAAATTTTGCTAGAAACTAGACTCCGATATCTTTCTAACGATGTATCATACTGCACCTAGAACTTTCCAGATCAAAGCAGTTTATTCTGCGAATTTGGCTCAAAAAACGGGAGACTTAGAATTCTGGACAGCTGGACTACCCTTGACTAACTATGGCATAACTTCCTGTTGGATAGGTATTTTTATGAGCCGTAAATTTTTCTAGAAACTAGACTCTGATACCTTTCCAACGATATATCATACTGTATCTACAACCTTCTAGATCAAAACAGTTTATTCTGCCAAGTTAGCTCAAAAACTGCAGCCTCGATTTCTGATTTTCTGCTTTTTGGCTACTTTTGTGCTTCAATCTCCACGTACATTCATCGGAAACCACAGACTACGATCTTATCAGAACATCCACCTAAACTTCACGTCACTGTTCATCACCATTCCTTGTAACCCTAATGAATCTGCGCCGCTTTTGTTCTTGATTCCAGCGGCTTAATGCAGATTTGCTTGCTATATATGTCCTGTACTCCTCTATCTATACTTTCCTGTTCCTGCTTCTTTATTTTGCTTTTATTCTGTAATCTACAACTCACTCATATGTACACATCATGAACCTATAGCTTCATCTAAGGGGTTGTTGGTTCTTTGATGTTAATAACCGTGGCACATTAAGTTTTCAACACAATCCCCCTTTATCACTGGTACATCGTATTGCTACAAGAAATCTGATTTTTTTTACATTTCTAGGACATCGACATTGTCTTGTTGTTGCTCAGCCAAAAGTATGCATCTTCTAGCCGTCTTGCATTGGTTTCCTAGCTATTGTTTATTTCACACACCATATCATAATAGCTCTGTCAAGTTCTCGTCCTGCAAAAATCGTTATGACTGCCTTTGACATCATACTGTCTCCATTACATCTGTAGTATCGTTGTTCTTATTTTTGATTGTAAGACCTTTATCAAAACCAGGATCCTGCCTTGTCACATCATCATCACACACGCTTATGCTCATCGCATTAATTCATCTCCATGTTTCTCGTCAATCGTCACTACCGTAGCATCACTGTCTCTACCATGCGAATAACAGCTTGTTGACAACCATATAAGCTTCCCTTCTATTCTCATATGTCCCCAGTCAAGCAAATTGGTGCAGTTATCCTCGTTCTTGTTTCTATGATTCTTCCCGTCCCTGGTGGTGACTTCGATGCTTATGTGCATGTCATTGAAAAGATGCCATATATGTGTTTCGATACAGTCCGTCTAATGGGTGTGGACCACTCCCCTCTGTTTGAGTTTATAGACATACTGCTGTTTGACTTTTACATCGTGTTTTCGTAATACAAACAGTCGTCCAGGATTGATATAACAGTTTTGCGAAGTATCACCATATCCCATCTAATGTTCACGTTGCCCATAAATCAGTGATCCTGTCTTGGTTGCCTTCAATACTGAGTGCTTGGCTAAGCATCCTATCTGGATTCTGTCCAACCATCTTCTACCATGATTATAACCGTGAGGTTTACTAGAACTGCATTACCAACCAACTAGCAACTGCCCGTCCTCCTATGTGTATGCCCACATCATAAACCTCGATTTCTGACAAACTTGTCATCTCCAATATTGTCTCAACCTCTATTAGCCTCTTAAGTGTCCAAGTATTACTGACGTTTTCCAGTCGTAGCCTAGCCCTCACAACATGTATCTCCTGTTTGTTGTTTTTTTTATACACACATATATCACCCACCTGATTACGTGCGTACCGTACATATACACATATAAATATAAAATTCTTGGACTGGTGATGGTAATCTACTGGTACGGCTTGTATCCTGCTATCGTCTATATCATCACACCGCCAACGATTCTTCATCTAACCTGTCTCTCAAATATGATACCCCGGTGATTCTGTAATACAGTTTTCTATCTGCGTTTATAGGAGTTTTAGAGACGACCACCACCTCAAAGAATCTGCCTAAAGAATTAATAAACACCCATCTTTGTTTGATATCTCGTTTGTCCTCCACAAACGAGCAAGGAATTGCCCCTCCTTCTAGCGCCAATGTTGATGGAGGATTTTCGTAATCAACGTGATTTTAGGAGGTCCGCTGGAATTTACAAGAATAATTCATGTAATTGGTTGTTTTCGGTGATTTGGGTGTGATTTGATGGTGGGGGCGAGCTGAGCTTGAGAGGTTACGAGAATCATCGCAGGTTCCATTAGCGAGATCTGTGGCCGTTCTTTCAAGGTGCCTACGTACCCTTGTATATATATGGATCAAGCTCACGTAGTTCTAATTCGAAGCTAACTCTGCTGGAATAGCTGTATTCGATTACCTAGTTCGTGTAGGACTCAGGTTCCTTTAGAGCCTTCCACGAACTACTTGGCTAAGTAGAGTAGAACTCGAGTTCGTACCCTACTATGATTCTCTCATTGGTCAGAGACATTCTAGGATCATCTGCGCCCTAGAATTATACTCAAATACCAATTCGTTTATCTGTTCTAGATGGCTTCTAGAACCTTCTGTTGGCTACTCGTAGGAACCTGGTGCTCAGGAACCTATATCTCAGGAGCCTGTTTCTCAGGGACCTCCTTATTTCGGGACATATCACTTAGGGACCTCCCTTTAGGCATCAGTACCTGCACAAATAACAAACTGGTTAGACTGGATAGCTCTTCACATGCTATCATCATCTCTATGGCTGTTGCTATGTTAACTCGAACTCTTCCGCTGGGAGGAACCTGGTCTTCTAATGTTCAGCTCAGCTTCCTGACCATTGGGAACCTCCTTATACTCGTACTTCCTTAGTCATTTCTTCTATCTGATCTTCATAACTCACACTGGATCTATCCTCTAGCTCATATGGATTGAACCCTAGGGCCTAATGGGCCTAAATTCAGCCCATGATGATTTTGGGTACAACAGTATGCTTGATAATTTTGTTTATAGCTTCAGTCTGTCCATTGCTCTGTGGTTAGCACACTGCTGAGAATGCCTTCTGAATTCCAAACTGTTCACACAATCCCTTAAGCTCTTTGCTATCAAACTGCTTCCCGTTATCAGAAATCAACTTCTGGGGAATGCCAAACCTGCAAACAATAGCTCAAAAAACAACTCAGTTAGTTTGGAGGATTTGATCTTAGCAAGTGGTTCTGCTTCCGCCATAAATCCTCGTTTGTATAGGATCCCATCATAAATTACATATTTCGCAGCATGATACTTCAGCTTCTTAGCTTCATCTTGATTAGGAGGCACTTCTCCCTTGTCCAAGTACCTATTGATGGGTGTTATCCATGAATCTTCAACAGGGAATTCAATGTCCATGACCTCCTCTTTGAACACACTAGGTTGCTCTTGAATCTGGAGTGGAATTACACCCAACAGGGTTGACTCTCTCTATGAGCCCAATTTAGCTAATGCATCTGCATTGGTGTTCTTTCCTCGCGGTATCTGATCTAGCTTCACTTCTTGAAACTTTGCAAGTAACTCCTGTGAGTACCTCAAATATAGGTCTGTTCGTGGACCTCTTGCTTGGAATCCACCATGAATCTTCCAAACTACCAACGTCGAGTCACTGAATACTCTAATATTCTCCACTTTAATCTCTAAAGCTAGCTTGAGACCTGCAATCAGTGCTTTATACTATGCATCATTGTTAGTGGCTCTGAAAGCAAAATGAATAGAACTATGAAGTGTATGTCCTTCTGGGCTAACTAGCACTACGCCTGCTCCGGCTCCTTTGCTGTTAGCAAATCCATCCACATATAATGTCCACCAAGGTGCACAATTATCATCTTCTATATGCTCTTTCATAGATTCTCTTGGTTCCTCCTGACCAGTAACCTTCACATGAGGTGGAAACTCAATAAAAAAGTCTGCTAAAGCTTGAGCCTTGATCCCTGTCTTTGGTTTGTACTCTATATCAAACTGTCCCAAATCCACAACCCATTTTAACATTCTTCCTGAAGTTTTCGGCATGTACATCACTTGTCTAAGTGGATATGAGGTCCTTACTTCAACCCTGTGAGCCTGGAAATAAGGTCGTAGCTTCCTGGATGCCAGAATCAAAGCATAAACCAGTTTCTTCATTCCTGTGTATCTTGTTTCTGCATCGAGCAATCTTTTACTAACATAGTAGATTGGGCTTTACTGTCCATCTTCTTCTCGAACTAAGACTGCGTTATAGAATATTCATATATAGCTAGGTAAAGTATCAATGTCTCTCCATCAACTGGCTTAGCTAGCGTTGGGGGGCTTCCCAAATGTTCTTTTAGCTTTCCAAAGGCTATCTCACACTCTTCAGTCCATTCAAACTTAATTCCTTTTTTAATGGCTTTAAAGAACTCTTGACACTTATCTGTAGACCTCGAGATGAACCTGCTCAAAGCTGCAACTCTTCTAGTAAGGGATTGAACCTCTCTCACAGTATCGGTGACTTCATCTCAACTAGTGCTTTAATCTTGGCTGGATTAGCTACTATACCTCTATGATTCACCATGAATCCCGAAAACTTCCCTGATTCTACCCCAAACACATACTTTTGGGGGTTCAGCTTCATCCTGTACTTTCATAAGATTCCAAACATCTCCTCTAAGTGCTTCATGGTCAGTAGCTTCCTTTGACTTGACTAACATATTATAACGTCCTAGAATTTTTCGCGATTTCTAAATGTGTATTTAATTGTTAAATATGGAAATTATGTGATCCATATGATGAGTATATTTTTGTGAAGTCAAGAGATGTATGAAATCAAGTTTATGTGATTATGTGATGATTGGTATATGTCTTACATGCTCGTAGAATTTTATTTATATTTTTAGAGCATTAAAAGTATTTTAAAAATGCATTTTTAATCTTTCAAAAATCATATAAAATCAACGGAGTCGTTTTAAATCATGAAATCTTTTACATTGTTATCTTTGTGATATTAGTGAGTTATAAAAATCATTGTGGATATTTAATTGTGAGTTTTGGTATTTTAAAATGATTTAAAAAGCTATATTTATTTTAAAGGTTCTTTATTTCAAAAATCCATATAAAATTCATTTTTGATCCCAAAATTATTTTAAAAATATGGGGAGGTTTGTAATTTCATAAAATTTATTATAAAATTTTGAAATTTATATTTTCCCTAATTTCTTGTTTTATTTTGATTTTTAATCATTAAAATCAGTTTTACAAAAAATAAATAGATTTTCAACTTTTGGCAGTTTACCAAAGTACCCCTGGCTCTATAAAACAACACCCACCTCCATTTTATTCTTCTTGCTCATGAAGTACAGTTGCTGGTATCTCTCTCTTTTCTTTCTTCATTCTTTTTCAATTTTTAAACACAAAACCATGTTTAATCCCTGCTTTGATCATCTATATATTATTCTTATGCTTATTAAGTGATGGATTTGTGTTTTTGTGAAGTTTTTGTGTGCGTATATAATCGGTATATGTATGTATATGATCCAAGACTGACATGCAAGCCTTGTTTGAGTGTTCTTGAGTCTTTAAACTGTTAATTATTGCTAGAAACAAAGTTTTGGAGTTGTTGGAGTTGTTTTCGAGTTTTGGTTCAAACCCTCGCCGTCAATGGCTTTTTCCGGCGGCTGGCCGGCCGGTGAGGGTGATCTGTTGTCTTTACAGCCTCTGTAAATAATTTAGAGTGTCTTTACAGCCTCTGTAAATAATTTAAAGTGTATATATATGACTAGATCTAATTGCATGTAAGGGTTTTAGGAATTTTTATAATTAATTCGAATTAATTATGTATAAATTCGAATATATGCATGTGAATGTGAATTATATAAATTGTTCTTGATGACTTTGATGTTAGATGTTAATTTCAGAATTTTATTTATATGTTGTATGAATTTACAAAGCTGCATGTGTGAATTTTCAATTTAATTATATCTAATTCGAATTTTTTTTTATATATTTACAAATTATTCGAGTTTTTATGAATTAGTATGATAATTAAAAGATAATTTTTGTGGTTATATGCTAAGTGCAAGCTAGTTAATATATGAGTGTAATTTCAGATATATATATATATATATATATATATATATATGATTAATCTCGAATTCTTGATTAATGAATATGATTTATTCAAATTTTTAAGAATTAATAAGTATGCTTTGAATTTTGTAAATTATTAATATTGGTTATAAGTTAAACTTGCTAAATTACTTAATAAATGTCATGTAGTGAACTTGTAAGAGTAATTTTCAGAAATTATATGAGTTAAATTCGAATTCCTTGACTAGGTTATAAGTTATATGATTTTAATGATTAGTTGATCATGATTTAGTGATTATGCTTGATAAATTGTTAAAGTGCTAGTTAACGATATTGATTGTTAGTTTCGGATTTAAAGAGTATGATAAAGTGTAAATAGTATGGTTGTTATGTTATATAGAATTCATTGGGAAGTGTAGGTGGATCTTAAATCCATCGGATTGATTTGGTTGTGATTTGAGTCAGATATTTCCGACGGGATAGTTCTATAAATAGAGGAAAATCTGCCCGATTTTCGTTAGGATTATAAGCCGATTCTTCTTGACCAGCTGTATGAGGAAGTCTAGTTCGTGTTGGGCTCAAATTCATTTAGAGCTTACCACGAACTGGTTGGCTAAGTAGAGTAGAACTCGAGTTCATACTCTACTATGAATCTGACATCTATTAGAGGTACTCTAGGATCAACTACATCCTAGAAGTACACTCCAATAATAAATCTATATCTATCTAGATAGCTTCTAGATCTTTTTGTCGGCTAATCTTAGGAACCTGGTGCTCAGGAACCTATATCTCAGGAGCCTGTTTATCAGGAACTTCCTTATCTCGGGACCTGTTGCTCAGGAACCTCTCTATAGGAATCTGTACCTGCACAAGTAACAAACTTATTAGGCTGGAGAGCTTCTCTGGTGTCTCCACAAGTTTCTGGCTGTCTCTACAGCTGATACTAGGCTATCTTGAACTCTTCTACGAGGAGGAACCTGATCCATTTATAATCTGCTCAGCTTCCAATTCTTTAGGAACCTCCTGGGGTTTGTTAATTCTTGATCATCTCTCTGTCTGATGCCCATTTCTTCATATCTAATCTTCATGGCATGTACTGAATCTATCTTCTAGCTTGTGTGGATTGGACCCTATGGCTTAATGGGCCTAAATTCAGCCCATGGTAAATTTGGGCACAACATGTTGTATGAGAAGCCTAGAAGTCAGTGGTCTAGGAGTGCATTTAGAATGATTTGCAAGAGTGACATGTTTGTTAATAATCATTGTGAAATTTTTAACAGTACCATAAGGAAATATAGAGATCTTCCAATTATTTCCATGTTAAAAGCAATTCACAATGATGTTATAGTGAGGATACAAAAGAGGAGAGACAAGGTGCTCAATAGCTATGCACTTAATCCCATTTGTTCAAATGCTATGATGAGGCTTAACAAGTCAAATGCATCTACATACATTTACCATTTTTTAAGGACTGTTAAAAGTATACTTACTACTTTTGCATTATTTTAGGGCAATTGACCAAAGTAAAGGATGTCATTTGGTTTGGAATGGAGGTGCTAGGTATTTGCTATTTGGTAACAATGCCTGCAGGTGGATATCAGATGGTCGTGGATTTGGGAGCACACACATGTGCATGCAAGAAGTGGGAGCTATTAGGAGTTTCTTGTTGCCATGCTTGTGCTTGTATAGCATGGAGCAAAAAATATCCGATCCTTTCATCCATGTGTCATACAGCAAGAACATATTTTTAGAGTGCTATTCCAACATAGAGGAGCCTATTTGTGAGGAATCAGAATGGGAGGAAATAAGATTTTCAAAGCCATTGCCACCTGAGGTTAAGGTCCAACCAGGTACACCTAAGAAGAAAAGAAACAAGCTAGTGATGCAACTGATCCAAATGCAATCAAAATGAAAAGGTAGAACACTAAGATCAAATGCACCTATTATATTAAGCCGTTATAAAATTGAAGTACCAATTTTGCCCTTGTATCAAGTGACGGGTTAAGTGGAACTTGACGTGAATACTCATTTTGTATTTAAAAGTCCAGTATTGTAAATGGGGGTTGAAACTCAGTATCCCAAGTGCTTTGACACGCAAAGTGCATATACACAAAGCGCTTTTTTACTATTAAAATAACATTCATTTTCTAGCTACATCTTTTAGGTCTGCTGTGCGGATGATGAGATTTTGACCTGCTTAACGAGAATAAAGATGAGATTTTTAATACATAAATGTATCATTTCAGTTAGCTGTATACAATTAATATAACAAATTAACCCCAAAGGAGTCTCATCTCGTAAGCAATGACTTTATTGAGTAGTCATGAAAATAGCAGTTGATTCTTTCTAACCTTCCTTCCTTTTGATTGCCCTTTATTCCAAGTTGATATTATCTTCTATATCTAGAAAAGAAGTATTAGACTTTACTTCTAAACTTATGGAAAGGAAAACTGAACCTTTATTATCTTTTAGGTCTACATGCATCTCCTTTGTGCCGACGAAGTAAAAGATATTGTTTTTTCTTTTCAAAATATTTAGATTAAAAGGAATTCTAAATATTTTTTTCTTTTTTCAAATCAAGATTTAAATTCTTGATTTTTGAAAGCATTTATTGTTTTACCAAAAAGCTTCCTTGAAATCCTTTTTCGTTTTCTGAAAACTCGATTTCAAAATCTTGATTACCATAAGAGGTCTGAGGATCATCAATTTCCTTTTCTTTTAAAAGATTCATTTTTTAAAAGATAAGTCTAGGCTTTGATAGCAATTTGGAGAGAGACACTATTATAATAGGTGCGGAAGCAAACTTCTCCGTTCTTTTGCAATCTCCTTTTCTGTAGGATGTCTGCCTAAAATATACAGATAACTAAACCTTGAATAACATGTATCCAGGACGTCTTTATCTGTATCTTCAAGCGGCTCTTTTTGCTGCTGTTTTGGAATTGTGCCTAAAATGATTTTAGACTTTGTTCCACTTGTTAACGCCTTAGAGTAAGTGGGTCGAATTGCTTCAGCCGAACTTATGAGCTCCATAGGTGCTTTAAACTCTGCATTAGTATAAATTCTTGCTGCCGTACTGGATTCATCAAATGAATTATACTTTTTATGCTTCACGCCTGGAAAGCCTTTTACAGCTTGTTCTGCGACGTTCCATGTTGTATATATTCCTGGATGAGGTCCATTAAACAAAACATAGTAGGCTTTATGTGCCTTATATCCCGAAAGGACTGCTGAAGTTTGACCTTCAGTCTTTATAGGGATTTGAATTCCCCCGTTAGGCCTGAGATTTAAATTTGAGGGCTTCACTAACGTTGTTGAGGTTTGAACCTCAGTCTGAATTTTTGGCAAATTCACAGCCTTCAAAGGATTTGTTGGATCTTTACCTGGAGCCTTTTGCTCAGGATTAGCCTGTACTTCAGTTATTGCTAAGGAAGGTGTATAAATAACCTTTTGTTGAGTGTCATCTGAATATTTTCTGATGAACTCCATTTCAGTTCTTATTATAAAGAGTTCCTGCTGGAGGTTCTCAATTTTCGTAAGAACAATTGTTTCCTGCATAGTAAGCTTATCCATATTATACAAATATGGTGTCTCAAAGAAAGAGATTATTATAGAGCAAATAAAGCTCTTCGATCTGTTGAGAGATCTTTTGTATAGAGAGGTGTTTAGTGTTAAGTGTGATTTTTGCACTCCATATCCTCTCGTATTTATAGCCAAAAATTGGGCTTTGGATTCCTACAAAAGCAAAATAAACAGTAAAATGTTATGTCATAATACTTTATGTTTGTCTTTGTTGGAATTCTCTTGTTAAAAAATCTACCAAACAGTTTTTAACTCCGTCAATGTGCTGTACTTCAAAGCTGTAGCGAGATAGCCATTGTTGCCATCTGACTAGTCTTCCTTGCATATTATCTCCATGTAACTTGATACGAAGAAAATAAGAGAAGTTTCTATTATCAGTTCTAACCAGAACTTTAACTAGAGTTAGATAAAAAGAAAATTTATTAATTACTCTAATGACTGCCAAATATTCTTTTTCATTTGAATGATAATTCTTTTCGGCGTCTTTAAAGCTTCCTAAAGCGTATCTGCATATTAATTCTTTATTAGAATTAACGGCTTTGAGTTCTCCTCCCCAATATTCTCCTGAGGCGTCTGTCTCAATGATAAGCTTATCATCTAGTTCTGGATGATAGAGTTTGGAAAAACTCTTTAGATTCTTTTTTATCTTGGTGATGTAGCTAGTGTCAGAATTTTTCCATTCCCATGGAACATCCTTCTTGAGCTTTGCCTGCAAAGGAGCACGTATAGATGCAAGTTTAGGAATATAATCAGAAGCACAAGTTAATATGCCTAAAAACCTTTGCAAATGTTTTTTGTCTTCAATTTTATCCGGGAATTTGTGAATGTGTTCCAGGATATGGTTTGAGGACAATGAGTTCCTTGATCAATTTCTAATCCTAAGAAATTAATCTTTGTCTTGAAGAGTTGAGCTTTCTTCTTTGACAAAATTATACCAAGTTATTGGCATTTCTTTAATACTGCTGCTAAGTGTCTGAGATGATCCTGTTCATTATCACTGAAAATAAGAATATCATCAACATATACACAACAGAATTTTTCAAAAGACCGGAATGCGTTCTGCATATGTCTTTGGAATATAGAGGGCGCTTGTTTAAATCCAAAAGGTAGCACCTTCCACTGATAATGTCGTTGAGGACATGTAAATGCTGTCAATAGCTGTGATTCTTCATCTAGCAATACCTGCCAAAAACCATATTTACAGTCTAATGAACTAAACATTTTCTTACCTCTGATAATGGTGAGTAATTTATCCTCATTTGGTAAATTATGGTTTTCTCCTATGGTGGCTCCATTAACTGCCTTTTGGTTGACTACCATTCTCTTTTTACCTCTTCTCCTTTCTGCTTCATTTTCTACTAGAAACGCGGGAGACATGTGAGGTGATTTGCTGGGTATGATAATATTCATATCCAGTAGCTCCTGAATTTGTTTGCCAAATTCTTCTCGATCTTGTGGACTGTATTTCATAGGTTTTACCTTGATTACTGTCTTAGGATCTTTGAGCTTGATGCTTCCTTTCATCCATTGCTTAGTCTTTTCAGGATCTAAGGAATTTTCAGAGCATACTGAATCTAATAATCTTTCGATTATCGATTTCTTTTTTATATCTAGAACTAAATTTTTACAAATAAAGTTCATTTCTTTAAACTTTTCTATACTATCCTTCCCCCCTTTTAAAGGTGAATTGTATTAAGGCTAATATTTATAGCTTCGGGTTTACGAATTCTAGAGTTTTTCTTCATGGATTCAAGAAAATCTTTAACTCCAACCATTCTGGCTAAAACTAATTTTTTTTTGATATATACTTTTTCTCCTGAAAGGGTTAGTATAATCAAATCTAGATATTAGGTAAAAGGTCAATATAAGTTTAAAAAATTATTGCCTAGAATAAGGTCTACACCCGATTCTTGCTGATAAATTGTAGGATTATGAAATACTTCTCCTGGAATCATTATATCAAGGTTTTTACATACCTTATTAATAGAGATGGTATTTCCATCTGCTATTTTTACCTCTATAGGTCTTTCTACATTAACCCAATGTTCTTATGGGATAACATATTTGCTTGCTAGGCACAAGCTTGCTCCTGTATCTACAAAACAATGTAATTATATCTTTTTATATCCTGCAAATTTTAATATACCTGGGATATAAATAGAATTTCGGTTGGTGATATTTGGCATCCCCACTTTTACTTCTTCAGTCTGAATCCGATGAAGTATATTCTTTAGTCTCTGACTCTTCTGGTCCGGGATCTAATTCTTCTTCTAAGATGTACACTTATTGTGTATCTTCATATGGTTCTTCTATAGAAATATATCCTAAAGAATATACCTGCTCAAGCATTCGTACTTTGCTCTCATGCTTTTTCCTGTTAGGGCACTCATTTGCATAGTGTCATTCTTCATTGCAAATCCAACACCTGCAATTTTTCTTGCCTTTTGGGTAAAACTTTTGTTTCTCGTTAGAAAATTTCTTAGAAGATTTTTTCTTGACGTATTTACCTGATTTGAAGGGTTTCTTTTTCCTAACAGACCTGTATCTTTTCGTATATTTTTTATATGATTTTTTCTTATAGAACTTTCTGGACGTTTTGCTACATTCGTATTCTAATGGTTGCTCTGCTATCTTTTCACAACATTTTTTGCTAAAAGATTTAAGCTGTTTCTGTTTTTTAGTCAAATGACAAATCTTACTGATTTATTCTTTAACTATTCTTTGAGCATAACCTAAGCTAAACTCTGTAGCACCCGTTACTTCAAGGTTGAATCGCTCAAGGGCCTTTTCACCAACTAATGGTATTTTAAGAAGATAGTCTCTGATAAACTTCTAATAATCTTCTTGGTTTATAAGCTGATATAAGTATCTTTCATAATCATCATAAAATTGACCAAGATAACAAATATTACAGAGTTGCATTTTAGTAAGCATGGATTTTGCTTTACTAACTATCTTTGCCATTTCTATAATTTTATTGTTCTGAAGATTTATTCCTAAGAATAATGTATAAATAGCATTTATTACATTTTTATAGGCAGTTAAAGGATTCATAACTGGTTCCCATATGGTATTTTTAATCATGCTATTAACAATACTTGTATACTTATGATCCATCAATAAAAACTGTATTCTGATCTTCATAAGCTTCACTATTAGTCTGAATTATCAAACTTATCTCTTGAGCCCATTTGTCAATGAGTTCTTTTCTGTTGGGTTTTCCCTCAATATTTAGGATATTACTACCATAAATATTAGTAACATTTTTAGAATCTGTAGTAGGATAAAAATTACCTTTTCTTTTCTTGCTACCTGAATTTTTGTCTTCAGTTTTTTCTTCTGATTTAATTCCTGAAGATTCTCCCGTCTCTCCTTTTGTAGGAGAAGATTGATTGTTCGTTCTGAAGTTTTCTGGAAAAACTTCTTCTGCTGAACTTTCGGTTTGAAGTGATTCTCCAGAGTCTTCCCAAGAGTCTGATCCTTCTTCTTCAGTAATGAAAACTTCAATAATATTTAGAGTTTCATAATTATTAAAACCAAATAATGATTTTAACTTACTATTTATCTCTATTTCTTTGTTGGCAATAGAGTTATCCCCTATTTCCATTAATCTGATTGCTTGTTCCAGATAATCATATTTGTCATCTGTGACTTGCAATTCTTCATCTTCTAGATTTTTCCAGAAGAATTCTTCTACTTTGTCCATGTAGTTCATGCTGATTTTTCGTTATCAACACCAAACGGCCTTGACAAACTTCCTGGGTTCTTTCCAGAGCCCATTACTTCGTTACCAACATTAAAGTTTGGGTAACTATACTTCAAGGGTTTCTTGAACCTTTCATCAGCTAAGACGATCTCTCTGTTTGATGTACCTATCTTAAGAACATCAAGAATTTATTTATTGCAAGGACAATCATGGATAACAGTTTTTATCTCATTAATGATCTTTGCTGCTGCCGCTTCAATGTTGTCGGCATTCTGCTGATTTTTAAGCAACTCTAGAATTTCTTCTAATTGTGGCTTAATAATCTTAGTGAAATCTTCTTGTAATTCCTTAAGACTCATCCTAGAATTTTCCTAAGGTATTCCTTGATTTCCATAAGTTTAGAAGTAAAGTCTAATACTTCTTTTCTAGATATAGGTATGTCATGCTTATTATTACTAAGCCGTTCTACCTGTTCTACTAGCTTTTTAATCTCTTCCTTATTCTTAACCAAAAGATTCATTATTTTATCAGTATGGTCAGCTAAAAGAATTTTCATTTCTTCTAACTTACTAATGCTACTAGAGCCTCCACTTCCCCCTCTTTGAAAGTAAGTGGTTCCATATTTCCCAAAGAAGCTGGGAGCAAGTTTTCCTTTCACTCATTAATAGAGAGAGACGTCTTCATCACCTGTTATAATATAATAGCGTCTCTCTCTAACATTGCTACTAGGTTCAGTTTTTCTTTCACTCATTAATAGAGATGAAATTAAGAAAAACCTTTCAAAGATTGATTCTAAGATTAGACCAATAATCAGCACAATCCATTTAGGAGCTGTAAAGATTTTGTTAAAATTTGAGTTTCAAGAAGGTATTGATTCACCTATTAAAATGGCTTTAATAGATAATAGAATCAAGGATCGAAGAGATTGTATTTTAGGTGCTGTTAGAGGAAATTCAGCATACCAGAAATTCATGTTCTCAGTCTACCCTAAGTTTAGACTTAGCCTAGACACTAAGAATTTAGATACGGTTTTATCTTTCGTACACCAGTTTGAACGAGAAAACCTTATGGATGCCGGAGATAAAGTCTTAGCATATCTTATGTTGCAGCCTATGCCTTGACTAATAGTCATCACAGTCTAGATTACAAGAAATCTGAATATATATATATATATATATATATATATCGAATTAGAAGATGTATTCTTCGACATAGGATCAGTAAAAGAAAAACAATTCTCAGAAATTAGTCTTTTAGAAAATTCTTGGGCAATAAACATTGCTAGGAATAAACCACATCTAGGAGAAAAACCTAGAATGAGTTTTAAAGGGAAGAACTTAGTAAAAGGAGAAACCTCAACAGACAACCTTTTAAGGAATGTCTCAACAAGAATAGACAATTTAAGCCAGAAACTTGAACTTCTCAGTTAATGTCTAATTCTTTAGCTGTAAATCCACACATTTACAAAAAAGAAAAAAATCTTTATCCTCAAACGATTAAATAAAGGAGTAGAAAAAGAGCTGAAGAACTATATCTTCAGCAGTCTTCCGGGTAGTGCAAGAATTACTACTATAATTGCATCTACTAATAATCTCAACCAGATTTTGGGAAGAATTTTAATTGGAGTACATAAAATGCTATCCTATTTCGGGATAAGAAAAGACCCTAGTGAAAAATTCTCAAAAGCTCCCAGCTTCTTTCAAAGAGGGGGGAGTGGAGGCTCTAGTAGCAGTAGTAAGTTAGAAGAAATGAAAATTCTTTTAGCTGACCATATTGATAAAACAATGAATCGTTTGGTTTAGAATAACGAAGAGATTAAAAAGCTAGTAAAACCGGTAGAACGGCTTAGTAATAATAAGCATGACATACCTATATCTAGAAAAGAAGTATTAGACTTTACTTCTATACTTATGGAAATCGAGGAATACCTTAGGAAAATTCTAGGATGAGTCTTAAGGAATTACAAGAAGATTTCACTAAGATTATTAAGCCACAATTAGAAAAAATTCTAGAGTTGCTTAAAAATCAGCAGAATGCCGAAAACATTAAAGCGGCAGCAGCTAAGATCATTAATGAGATAAAAACTGTTATCCATGATTGTCCTTGAAATAAAGAAATTCTTGATGTTCTTAAGATAGGTACATCAAATAGAGAGATCGTCTTAGCAGATGAAAGGTTCAAGAAACCCTTGAAGTATAGTTACCCATACTTTAATGTTGGTAACGAAGAAATGGGCTCTGGAAAGAACCCAAGAAGTTTGTCATGGCCGTTTGGTGTTTATAACGAAAAATCAGCATGAACTACATAGAAAAAGTAGAAGAATTCTTCTGGAAAAATCTAGAAGATGAAGAATTGCAAGTCATAGATGACAACTATGATTGTCTGGAACAAGCATTCAGATTAATGGACATAGGGGATAACTCTATTGCCAACAAAGAAATAGAGAAAAATAGTAAGTTAAAATCATTATTTGGTTTTAATAATTATGAAACTCTAAATATTATTGAAGCTTTCAGTACTGAAGACGAAGGATTAGACTCTTGGGAAGACTCTGGAGAATCACTTCAAATAGAAAGTTCAGCAAAAGAAGTTTTTCCAGAAAATTTCAGAATGAACAATCAATCTTCTCCTACAAAAGGAGAGACACGAGAATCTTCAGGAATTAAATCAAAATAAAAAACCGAAGACAAAAATTCAGGTCGCAGGAAAAGAAAAGGTAATTTTTATCCTACTACAGATTCTAAAAATGTTACTAATATTTATGGTAGTAATATCCTAAATATTGAGGGAAAACCCAACAGAAAAGAACTCATTGACAAATGGGCTCAAGAGATAAGTTTGATAATTCAGACTAATAGTGAAGCTTATGATGATCAGAATACAGTTTTTATTGATGGAGCATAAGTATACAAGTATTGTTAATAGCATGATTAAAAATACCATATGGGAACCAGTTATGAATCCTTTAACTGCCTATGAAAATGTAATAAATGCTTAATAAATGCTATTTATACATTATTCTTAGGAATAAATCTTCAGAACAATAAAATTATAGAAATGTCAAAGATAGTTAGTAAAGCAAAATCCATGCTTACTAAAATGCAACTCTGTGATATTTGTTATCTTGGTCAATTTTATGATGATTATGAAAGATACTTATATCAGCTTATAAACCAAGAAGATTATAAGAAGTTTATCAGAGACTATCTTCTTAAAATACCATTAGTTGGTGAAAAGGCCCTTGAGCGATTCAACCTTGAAGCAACGGGTGTTGCAGAGTTTAGCTTAGGTTATGCTCAAAGAATAGTTAAAGAATAAATCAGTAAGATTTGTGATTTGACTAAAAAATAAAAGCAGCTTAAATCTTTTAGCAAAAAATGTTGTGAAAAGATAGTAGAGCAACCATTAGAATACGGATGTAGCAAAACGTCCAGAAAGTTCTATAAGAAAAAATCGTATAAAAAATATACGAAAAGATACAGGTTTGTTAGGAAAAAGAAACCCTTCAAATCAGCTAAATACGTCAAGAAAAAATCTTCTAAGAAATTTTCTAACGAGAAACAAAAGTTTACCCAAAAGGCAAGAAAAATTGCAGGTGTTGGATTTGCAATGAAGAAGGACACTATGCAAATGAGTGCCCTAACAGGAAAAAGCATGAGAGCAAAGTACGAATGCTTGAGCAGGTATATTCTTTAGGATATTTCTATAGAAGAACCATATACACAAGAAGTGTACATCTTAGAAGAAGAATTAGATCCCGGACCAGAAGAGTCAGAGACTAATGAATATACTTCATCAGATTCAGACTGAAGAAGTAAAAGAAGTGGTGATGCCTAATATCACCAACCCAAATTCTATTAATATCCCAGGTGTATTAAAATTTGCAGGATATAAAAAGATATAATTACATTGTTTTGTAGATACAGGAGCAAGCCTGTGCCTAGCAAGCAAATATGTTATCCCAGAAGAACATTGGGTTAATGTAGAAAGACCTATAGAGGTAAAAATAGCAGATGGAAATACCATATATATTAATAAGGTATGTAAAAACCTTGATATAATGATTGCCGGAGAAGTATTTCATAATCCTACAATTTATCAGCAAGAATCGGGTGTAGACCTTATTCTAGGCAATAATTTTTTAAACTTATATGGACCTTTTACCCAATATCCAGATTTATTTATACTAACCCTTTTAGGTGAAAACGTATATATCAAAATATTAGTTATAGCCAGAATGGTAAACTAATATCTGTGCATAAACTTTGCAAGGATTTAAATTGCAACCTGGTTTTCTCTAATGATTCCTGTTTAATAAAGGACCTTTCACAGAGCAAACATCTAATTCCTCTTGGTAAACTGAAAGATGGGCTTTACAGTGTTAATCCAGAAGATATTTCAACTCAGAATGACAAAAAGATTGTTTTTATTGCTGCTACCAGTGAAGCTCCGATTTGGCATCTTCGACTTGGACACATGCCTTATTCACAACTAAAGATGATATTTCCTTCTCTTGTTCTTAGGGATTCTCAAACCACAATTTGTTCAGTATGTTACCCAGTAATGAACAATTGTAGAAGGGGGGTTGAATACAATTGTATAAGATTTTCGACTTCAACAGAAATGATAACAGAAGTATGAATAAATAACAGCTTTATTAACTCTGATATAAAACTGTTACAAACTCTCTCAAGAAATTCTGATGTTCTTGAGAGCTGCTAGGTTACAAGATATCTCGTGTAAGCGAATACTATAATGTAAAATCTAAACTGTGTTTATATACATCACACAGCTGCCCTATCAATTACAAGATATATCAAATCAATTAACAACTATTTATAATACATATCCTAACTGATAGTTACGATCCTATAAAATAGGAGTCAATAAATCAATCTTCCTTGATCTCTGGACTAATATAAATCTTCATGTAATCCTGATCAGCTTCCAATCCTGATAGCAACCTAATACTAACGTTGCATTACTGATGACGTCAACATCAGTATCTGATCAGTAGTCCAGATCCTGACATCACTTGAATCAATACCTAACAATCTCCCCCAATTTGTACTTTGTGAAATAAAGCACAAATTCCTCGATTCAATGATGTCAAAAACTCAAAAGAAAATGTTCTAAAAATCATCAGGTTTAGTTTCATAAATTCTTTGATAGAAAAGATTCATCTTCAAGAAGTTTGATAGTAACTATTCTTCTTTGCTTTCAAGAATTTGAATCAGTTTCTTTTTAAGACCCTTGAGCTCTTTATCTTCCTCATTGATTTGATAGATAGCAGCCCTGATGTTCTGAATTGAGTTTCTAGGTAATTCTAAATCACCTAACTGTATGTATGGAAATTCGTCCCCATCAGGATTAAGAGACAATTGTTCCACACCAAGGATTACTTCTTTAAAAGCAGTTCCTCTTTCCATTTCAACTTCTTGCCCCTTTGTATTTAAGTACATGGGAGTGTAGTTGCCATCATACCTTGATTATCCATCTAAATACCTCTGTCTGATGGTTCTGAGAATCATGCTAGACGAGTTCTTGTAGACTTCAATCTCTTTAACTTTGATTCTTTTACCCTTGAGCAGATAAAGGACATATTTCAGTTCCTTTGTAGATTTGCATAACAGCTCATGGATAGCTAGCTTTTTAACACTTTTATCTTTCATGAAGTACAACAATCTTTCCACTTTCTTGGCACTATCATGACAATCAGCAATAATTACAATAGCTTCTAGCTTCCATAGATCATCAATAGTTAACTCATCACCAATCTTGTCAACTAGAGGATGTTGATTAGTTTGTGTTGTAAAAACAACCTCTACTTCATGAGACCCAATACCTCCTCTTGTGTTAGGTTCCAGTCCCTTCAAAGTAGATTGCATTCTTGTCCACAGAGGTGGAGATTTATCAGACTTAGAAGTTTTAGCTTCAGCAATCAATGAAGGTTCAGTTGTTAGTCTACCAGGTTTAAAAACAGCTGGTCCTTTGTAACTCCAATCACTGATCTTCTTCCATTTCTTGCCTTTCTTCTTCTTGTCTGATTTATAATTCTGTTGATGTTCTGGAACAAATTTATTTCGATCATACCACAACATCATGCTAGACCCTTTTATAACTTCTTCATAGTTCTCAGTTGCTATAATTTCAGTATCTCTTACTTTTTATCTGATCTCTTTTTCTTTTTTAAATCTTCTGAATCTTTCTTGATCACTCTTTAAAGTCTTTTCATCAACTTATTGATTATGAAATTCAACCACAACAGTAAGAATGGTGACCTCAAGTTCTTTCAAGATTTCAGCTTCATCAGGATCAGAAACAGAACTTGAACTTTGTCAGGAATAACAGTTTGACCTATTTCAACAGCAACAGTCTGTACTTTCACAGCAACTTTACTCTTCCTTGCTGTAAAAGGATTTTCCTCTTCGATATCTTCACTTATATCATGACTTATAGTTGGAACAATTTCAAGAGATATTGGAGTTTTCTTCTTTGAAGCTTTCTGAGGATCTTCAGTTATCTCCTCTATTTTAATTCAACTAGACCTTGTCTGTCTTGAACTTGTTTGAATAGGCTTCCTTCCTCTTCCTCTACCTCTACCTCCCCTGCCTCTTCCTCTACCTGCAACAAGAGTATCTTTCATTTTGGAAAGTTCTTCAAGAATCCTCTTCTGTTCTTCTATAATCTCTTTAGTACTCATGTCCAGATTTTCTTCAGAGGTCAAAGCAAGTGCCTTCCTAGCACGATATTGTTGAACTTTGATATCATTGTGATACACAATCATACTTTCACCTTCCTTAGAAGTAATCTTCTTGAAGAGATGTGGAGCATCTTGCACATCTTCAATTAACAGATCTTCATCTCCTTCAGGAATTGTTGGAAGTGTTTGATTTTGACTAGGTGCTAGGAATTTTTCTTCTGTCAAGAATTGAGACTGTACCATTGTTCTTACTGTCCTCTTTTCAAAACTAGAAACATGAGTTGACTGCTTGGTTTGAGTTTGAGATTGACTTCTTCTTGTTACCGATGCAGCATCAGAGGTTTCAATTCCATGAGATTGAGCACCACCATCATTTCCAGAAGTATCATCATCCTTTCTAACAACTGGATTAGGTGTACATTTTGTTTTGACTACATTCTCCCCCTTTTTGACATCAGCAGGATCAGTCAATAAAGATAGAATAAGCTGGAGAGAATCTTCAATATTATTGACTTTGGAAGATAGAGTATCAACTTTAAGTTCCAAGGTATCCATCCTTTTATCCATCTTCTTCTCAAGTGTTTGAACATCCT
Organism: Saposhnikovia divaricata; assembly: GCA_036435485.1. NCBI lineage: Eukaryota > Viridiplantae > Streptophyta > Magnoliopsida > Apiales > Apiaceae > Saposhnikovia > Saposhnikovia divaricata. Next base: position 192,597,422 of record CM071597.1, read on the forward strand.
TGCTAAGAATGCGAGCTTGAGAAGCAGTAGCAGTCACAGATAACGCAGAATGAATACCAGCTCTTACTGTAGCATTGTCATCTTTGACAGAAGCAATCTCATCCTTCAATCCCTTTGCCAGAATAGTAGTAGTCTTCAGATGATCTTTGAGATCAGGACTAGACAGCTTAGAAGCTCTGTGCTGGGAATGAAAAGAGCATTATTGAAATTAATGACAGCAGTAGGCTTATTCCATTCAGTATCCCATTCATATCTTCTCAGAGCTTGAACGTGTTCAGGAATAGTGTGACTGTATTCTCCTCTGGTCTCAGATTTACCAGTTTTAGATTTGCTCATAGATTTCATAAACTTGCTTGAGGACCCATAAGTAGACCCTAGACTTGCTTTTATGGATGCCTTAAGCTGAGCTGTTTCAGAATTATCATCATCATCAGAGCTATCACCAGAATTATCAACAGGAGTCTTATCATCAACATTATCATCAGGATGCATAACACCTTTTAATTTCAGATCAGCAGAAGATGTAGCTGGTGTATCCTGATGACCTGCAGTTAGAACAAAACAAAATCCTAAATCTCTCTTTTCTTTTAAAATGATCTCATCATTTCTTACTGCACCACCTAAGTTACTTTCAATAGTAACTGCTACCTCACTAGAATTATGTAAATTCTCACTCATTTCTACCTCTCCTTTTGCCAGTACAAGAGACTGCCTCTCATCACTCTTCTTTTTCTCTAATTTTTTACTCTCTTTTTCACTTGAAAGGTTCTGGCTCAACAAATTCAAAGAAATAAGAGGTGGCTGAGAAGAGTTCACTGTAGTCATACAAATAGAGGTATCCCTTGTATCAGATCTATCTGTAATCATGCTATCAGTAGTAAAAGAAGTAGAGATAGAAGTGTTACCTGATGAAGTAGAAATAGATTCCAATGGCCTTGATGAAATTGGTTCAATGAGCAGTGGAATACTTGGATCTGAAATACTTTCATCAGGAATGACATCTGCAGCAGTAGATTGACTTGCATCAGTATTTGCTACCAATGGTTCTTGTGTAGTCTGAGGTTGTGAAGCTGCTTCAACACTTTGAGTCAAAGGTTCTTGTGTGCTTCCCTCAAATGCAGTGTCCTTAAGTAGATCATCACATTCAGTAATATGCAAATCATGAGCTGCTTTATCTGCCAGACTTTGAGCTAAGTCAATTTTAGGAATCCCTTGAGCAATGTCAGGAAACTTCTGTACGGATGTGATCTTGCCTGCATCTTCACTTTGAGAAGATGGTTCTTGTGGAGCAGGAATATTCTTATCTACACCTTCCCTTTGAGAAAGTTGTTCTTGTAGGACCATTCCTTCAGAAATGTCTGCACCCACACTTTGAGTGGGTGGTTCTTGTGTGACTGGATCTTCAGTAGCTGCTGAACTAGTATGAAATTCAGGTTCTTGTGGGCTAGATCCTTTCAGAGGTGAAGTAATCCTCTACTTCTTTTGTCTTTGAAAGACCCTTGCTTCAGCTTGTCTTTTCACTTGAAGTGGTGTTGGTTGGAGACCAAGCTAAGCAACAATCACATTTATTTTCTCCACAGACATTTCAACAATTCTTCCTTTTGGAGAAAGAGGTGCTGGAGAATCAGAAATCTCAACAGTCTTCACAGGTGAATTATCAGGAGTAGAGATATCAGGATTGACAGATGTGTCATCAATAAGATTATGTATCCCCATAGGAATGTACAAACTATTCTTTTTGATTAACCTTTTTTTCTTCTTTGGCTTTTCTGAGCTAGCCAAAGCTTCAGAAGCAGTAGCAACAACTTCCTTTTTCTTCATGATTTTTGAGATAGGTAGATTATCATCACCATCAGAATCAGAATCCACCTGTTGTAAAAAATTTATCTTTTCTCCTTTCTCTTTATACACTCCAGCTTCAATCAAAGACTCATCAATCTTAAGAACAGGGTTCTCCATGACCAGGGCCCCTTGTTCACCCCCTTGTGACTTTATTTGAGTATGGGCAGAGGTGGTGAAATCCTTTGATCCTGATTGGCAAAATTGTATCATTTTCAAATTTAGCGGATGGGCATAAGTGAGAGAATATTAATTGAATAAATCTAAAAAAACAGACATAACCACATTTATCTATTTTTGTAGCACTAAAAGCTTTCAGAATAAAGGATCCATAATCAAATGGAGTGTCATGGATTATAGAGTACCCAATTTGGACTGAGCCAGAAGGTAGTGCATCAAAGTTGGAAACTTTATTCAGGAAGCATCTACTGATAGTGTCAAAGAAGAAATTCCATTCTTTCTTAAGCTTGGTTCTGTAAAGCTCTCCGAACTTCTTTGGGGCTCCATTGTATCCTACACTTTTGGCAAACTCAAGAAGAGTAGAGTCACAAATACTTGTTAGAGTTTTACTATTAAGAGATGGTAATTTAAGAGCCGTAACTACAACTTCTGGAGTCACTTCATATGTAACACCATTGTATTCAAAAGTCATATATGGCTTTCCTGATGTTTCACCTTGGGCAAAGACCACAGTAGTCCAAACCTGCATAACACACTTGAAATAAACTTTTGCAGGTTGAGTTAAAGCATAATTGATTGGGCTTGTGGCTAAAAAATCCTGAATGATGTGAAAATCATTCGGTAACTCCTGATGTTCAAGAATAGCAACAAAGTTGTTAGGAGCAAAAGTAATTCCAGTGATAACAACTTTACTGTTTATGAATGAAGAAGAACATATTGTAATTTAGAATGAGAGATATGTGAGATTTTGAAAAATTAGGGTATGTGAGCGCACAGAGATAGAGAGATGATGAATTACTGATGTAATGAGAATAATAATTAATTGTGAGAAACGATTGTGTTTTGTTTTTGGAAAAAAATTACTCTCAATTACAGGTGTCAGTGACTGATTAACACACATAATTGGTGGAGAACGGACGTGGGTAAATGGTGATAACCGCACGACATTCTATGGGTCTCTATATACATATATCAATGTGTGAGATACACGCACTCAACACTATGTCTATCAGATATTTAACATATGTTTGTGATATCGATTAAAGAGAATAACAATGAAATATTTAATTTGAAAAATTAAATAAACCAACTATCATGTAAGAACCCTAATTTTTGGTAATATTTTTTTTATATAATATCATATGACATTGTGAATTTGGAACCTTTTGAGTCACCCATGTTGTTTAATGGAATTGATTATCTGAGAAATTTATGTTGTTACATTCACTATGTAAGAAAAAAGGAAGATTGCTGAAGGCAAGAGTCTTATTACTATTAAGATTCGTAAAACTTGGGATTTGAGAGCTACTAGAGTGTTGAAAGATTTTAAGAGACTATGACAAGGAGTTATGGATATGTAAAGAATTTATACAATTTAGCACTTAATGAATTACAAAGGAAATCTCTACGCGACAAAATATTATTACGAGAGATTAATTAAGATACGATACGAATTAAAGATTAAATAATAAGCATTGGTGGAAGAATAATAATGCAAGGAGTAGTATTGCATGCAAGCCCATGCAACCAAGTGGTTAGAAATCAAGTAAACTAGTTAGCCATTGGAAGATGAATAGTATCTAGTTGGTTGCTTTTTCAAAAGGGGAAACACATAGTACATGAGGCCATACCTTGCTAGTACATTACCTATACTTACATGTGATATGCATCACCCAACATAACCTAACCTCAATTATTCACCCAACACAAACACAAAACACAAAAAAATCAAACTCTCTCCCCCCTTGTAGTGCTCTCGGCCAAAGCAAGAAAAATAGAGAAGAAAAATTCTTCTCCCCCTCTTCCATCACTCATAATTCACACCATAAATCCTAGGTCATCTACATCATCTAGACAAGGTATGTTAGCAATTTCACTCCATTTTATCCACCCAATTTCAAGTTACAAATTGTTCAAACTTGGGTGAATAGTAACCATGTTTGTTTTTTTCCTTTAGATCTTGCATTGTAAGTGTTGTAGGAGACCATCTAAGGTGTTGTTGAGTTGTGTAAAGCTTAACCAAGGCCTCTAGGTGCTCAAGAAGGTATAAAAATCTCAAACCCTCTTGGTTATGTATTGTTTATAAAGTATGGTAGTAGATCCATGTGTTTGAGAACTAATCTTGGTTGTATATGTATTGGATAGCATGGATCTTGAGTTTTGATGTTGATATTGTGACTTTTATGACTATGGTTAATATATATATCTCCATGAGTGTTATGAACCATGATCTAAGTGTATTAAGTGTTGATTATGTTATGGAAGTATGAAAAATGGTTGATCTAAGTAGTTTGAGCTTGCTGAGTTTTGTCCAGGAACTTTGACCTGTATTGTAGCACGATTTTGAACCCCCAAATGATGTCCCCTGATGTCCTACCATATATTGTTGGAAAGATAATTGAATGTAGTTTCTGGAAATGTAAGGTTCATGGCTAGGTGATGTGTAGATTTTAAGTTATGGCCGGAGGAGTGAATTGTGTTTCTGGACTATGGACTGCACTAAGTGACCCCCTTGTGAACCTTGTTTAAACCCCTAAAAATATATGGGGGATCATGGAAAAATTTGAGAATGTAGGGAATGCAGTGGTGAAGACCACCCAAAAGGAATTGGATTAAAATATGAATTTTTGAATTTTATAAAAATGCTAGAGTAAAATTCGCGCAATGGAAAAAGGTCGATTAGTGGAACATGATTCTAGGGTTAGTGGTTATGATTCGAACGTGGTAATTAAATTAAGTCGAGTAAGTGACGAGCATAATCGAGTGATGACATGAACCTATAGTGGGGCTAAAGAGTCATAAAACGAAGTCATTAAGCTAATTTCGTACCCCCCTAAACCCCGTAATTAAAGAGATATTGTTAAGGCACTAACGAACGATTATTGCTTATGTATAGATCGTTCGAATCCGCACGCTCGACCACCCCAACCAAACCAAGGCAAGTTTACTTTTCAAAACTTATCCATATACAAGGACTTTTACTGTTGTGTTTGTAGTTTTCAAATTATATCAAATGCTATGTTTATCGAAGTATTGATGCAATTGAGATTGAATAAGTACATATATGCTTGTACCCCTTGAACTTAGATTGAAATGTTTTCTTCGGACAACGACTCTAGCAATAGAGGTCGTAACGGTCCGTATATACTATTGACCGGGGAGCGGTATATTATTATATCGTATCTAGATTGCGAAAACCCGAAGGGTCATTCGGGTGGTATCGTATACTCAAATAACTATGGTTATATCTTTGTAAATACTCGAAACCCTATCTTGGATTAAAAGTTTATTTTATCGAATAATTATTCTATTAATTATTAATATTAAATCTTAAAATATTATTTATTAATCATTGTTCATTACTTAAAGACAAAGTTAATCCAAGATACTTTTAATACTTTCAAACTCGAACTCTTTCGAACTCAAAACATTTTCGAAAACCCCCGGTCAGGTTCTGCTTCTTGTGTGATTTCAAGAATCATTGGTCGACTGATGTCGGACCTCAATTACTCTGTTTTCAATCAAAATCAAGTTTTAAAAGAAAAGAAAAAGAGACTCTGGCAGGTGTGGGAACCGTTGACGAACGATTCCCGGGATGTGTAAGCGGCCGTGAGCCAGGCGGTCCATCACTTGTTATTCCGGCCCAGGTGTTGCCGAAGGATGATTACGGATGTAGTTTTCATCGAGGGTGATTACGGATGTAGTTTTCACCCGAGGGATAGTTACGGATGTAGTTTCTATCCTTCTACCGGTAGAGAAGACCCGCGGATGATTGGACTTGGATGTGGCGACTGATCATCGTCAATCCTTGTCAGGTTTTTATGTTTTCTTCCAGTCCCATCCTCCACTTTGGAAAAATACTCAAACACTGCTTCTTGGGCCTAAGTGCCAAGTTGTTGATAGTGTGGTTTTTTGATGAGAAAATATTGACATCGTGCAGTATCTAGAACTGCAAGATTTTCTATAAAGATTGGCACGTGTTAGTGCACTCTTGCAATTGTTTCAAAGAATGAAATGTTTTGTATGAGAAACCTTCTAAGCTAATGGAAGGAAAGAGGTTTGCAATGATGTATTCCTTGTACAGTATGTTAATCGTAGAATGTTTTGCCGAAAATGATATACTCATATGTATATATTTTCAAACTTGAGATATATTGAAATAGGAACCTTATAAAGGGTTCATATGTTATTCTTAAAGCTCCTTAGTGAGTATAGATGTTTTATTCAAACTCGGACATATACATTGTCCAATTATGTTTTGAAATCTGAGATATATACCTATATAGTTGGGAATGTTTTCGAAGTAACCACATTATTATTTTGCAAAATGGTGAACTTGCTGAGCATTATGTAGCTCATTCTTGCTTTATAAAAAAACTTTTCAGAAAGGGGAGAATTTGGTCGGTTAACTCCGCGACATCAGAAGAGGAGTAGAAGATTTACCCCGGAGATGATTTAGTTCCGGACAAATACTACAGAGTAGTCTGATAGGCTTTCAACTGTAATAGTAAGACTTGTCTTCAAGTATAGTTGTGTAAGTAGAATTGCGTAAGACTCTGATTTGTACAAATGATTTGTAATATTTAGTGGCACTTTTGATTATCGTTTCTGAGGCTCTAACTTGATTGTGTGTAAGATTGAGGTATGAATGGATGTATCTTGAGTTGTAAAGTTAATACAGGGATGATATGGTTGAATGGTGGCGTGACGACCTGAATCTTTGACCTCAGATTTGGTGGCGTTACAGAAATGGTATCAGAGCGATAAGTTACAGTACTAAAAAACGAGAGTGTTGAGGGTTAAGTCTAAGTAGGAGAATGACATAAGAGTTCGTAGTAAACTTATGATTGGACTACCGGAAGAGGTACCGGTGAGTAGAATGGACTGGAATATTACTGGAGGTATTATACTAGGGTCGATAGAATCCTTAGAGACCTTCAGAATGATGAATAGAGGCTTGAGAGTCGTACATGACTTATCATAGATAATGATATAGGAAGCAGAGCGAAATCTCGAGAGCAGCTGAGGTAGAGGCGATATTGCCAATATGATCGGATGACTAGGCTGGCATAAATTTTGTGGCCCATATTCCTCCACAGTTCAGGAGGCGGCATTTTAAGAATCAAGAAGTTTGGACTTCCCTACATAATTAAGGGTACTTAGTACTTGAATTTTACATGTGTTATACGAGAATGTTATCATAAGACGAGCGTGCTAGATAATTCCACGCATGACTCGGACGCTAGAGCATGGTAGTTCAACTTAGAGAACAAACAAGTGGGATTAACAAAGGGACTCAAGAGAAGTTGAATATGGTTGCAACGAGCGATACAGTGATCTCAGAGTCCACCAAAAGAAAAGACCAGCGGGTCTAGAGTGGGATCCTTTGATAGAGATGTTAGCAGGGACTACGTATATACGTATTGTAGACCTCAATATTTTTGGTATATGTTCACATACACACACCCGCCACCGAACCTATGGACTGCATTGAGATCCCTGAGAGATCTCTTTGATCTGTTCCCAGGGGGAACTGGCCACTTGTGATTCATGTCGGAAGGCATGAAGTAGGACCCTATAGACTTAGCAGGTGTCCCCGGAATGATGTGAAGCTTGGTCTTCAAGATAAAGCACGGAAATGACAGATATATTGGTGAAACCCTAACTCGATAAATGACTTTAAGATGATGATTGAGAGACGCACTAGTTGGTGTCTTGTATTACGAAGACGAAGAGATGGAGTTACCCTCATAGTGGTGATAATGAGATGCACGAATGATTATTAACTTATTCTGATAACTACCGGCTGGTGCACTACTTCATTTTAAACTGTTCACTAACCATGTTACCTCGATTAGATTATATCAGGTAACCCTCCTAGCTTTCTACTTCAAACCTGTGGAATAACAACCGGTGATATACTTTCTCTAAACCGGGACTCATCCAAAGTATCTTAATTGAGCCCGAGCATTCTATTTGAAGTTTATAATTATTTCTGCTCAGGACCATTTACACTCTCTTTCAATTATCCATGGAATGCTCCACAAATATTTTCTTAATTAATCGATGAATACTACTTAACGAATATCGATATTTGATTGCTTCTTTCATACTTGCACTCTTCAGTTGAGCTCATAAATATTCAACAAATTACTTCGGACATGGATGATCTAATGTCCAGACATCCCTCATGAATTCTTTTCTTCTATTCAAGATGAGATTGTACACCGTACATCGAAATCATAGTAAGGATATCATCTTGATATTGGTATTCCGAATTTAATTCTATTGTCGGATCTGATAAAGCAGGTGTACGGAGGCACCCTTGGGTGGACCGTTTCATTGATAAGTAATATTTGATGAGAGGTTATCGATTGTTCCGATACCTAGAACATTCCCTCCAGATTTTATAGTTTTCCTTTTTTTCAAACTTAATAATTTCTTATTTTCATTCGTTGTCCGAGAAGCCTAAAGTTTCTTCAGTGGCTACGATGTTGAAATTCCGTTCTATCCAATTGAAACTGGCTAGTCGTTATGTCAATATGAATGACTAGTTGATCGTTCCAACTACTCAAAATTTTAATGTTGTGAAGAACACCTAGCTAATTGTCCTAACTGGTGGTGATGTCTCAAACAGGCGAACTAGCAAATTTTGTCTAGCTAGTCGTTAGTGTTTCTTGAAATGGACTAGTTGTTGTTTCACTGGTCCAACTCTCAATTTAATTCATTCCGCAATGCATTTTGCATGTGGTAAAGTATGATGATGAAAGTTTGGACGAATAACTTGATTGAGACCTAGTGAGGTCGCCCCCTCGACTTGAACTCTTACCCATCTTCATATCAGACTTTATATATCACTTGAATATTTTATTCTTTCATTTCACACAATGAGAATTCATTTGAAACCATTGATTACTCGAGTGACAAACTACTTCATTCTTTAATTGTCATGGAGTAGAATTGCTTTCTATTGGCTGACCTTCATCAATGCGACTTTAGATTTCCTCTTATTATTCAGGAGGAAAAGTATCCACCCGATGTAAGAATTGTACAAAGACCGTCTTTATGACTTTTGTACCCAACAATCATTGCCCTTATGCAACATTCTCTATGGTGTCATATTACAGAATTATCAGGACGGGAAGGAATAAGCCTTGTTGTATTCTTTCTGTCCATCCTTACATCTCCAAAATCGAGACTCCTAGTATTTGGGACCATCAACATTCTTGGAACATCCAATGTGGAATTCTTATTGAGATTATCTATTGGACCTTGTTATTTTGAAACCATTCCTTTCCAAGTGATTACTCTAAGGTGAACGGGAGGTACAATTGTAAACCGTTACACCAATATGAGATCAAAAACCAAATGTTGTAATTGTGCAGCCAGAGCGTTATGCCGAGTAATGATTGAAGTAGAGATAACATGTCAGGGCATACCACAAGACCTGTAATATTGGTGTGGGGAAAGTTATAAGAAATGATGAGGTGGTTGGGAGCACGCTCCTACCAACCGTTGTCAGGATGTTATATTAATGAATTCTGGAGTTACCAAGCCTTTTCCTGATCCAAGAAATGCAAATCGATTGCGATGTAAAACATATCCTTAGAGGAAACTACCTGGAAGTGTGATGGACAAGAAAGGAAGAAATATCGTGGCAAGAATGTGAAGCTTTATTTAGCTTAAAGGGATTGATGCACATAGAGAGACATAAAGTTTAACAGGCCCCTAATAGTAAATGGATGCATGGATATATGACAATGATCCTTCGAGATTACCACCTAATCAAGTTTATTGGGAATCGCAGTAGCATGCAGGCCTCAGGCTGATTGGCGCCAGTTGTGAAGGAGGACGAGCGTATGACATCTTACATATACCATCGAGAACTGATACCCTTATCGGAAATGGAGGAATTGTTGACTAGTTACAATGAGTAGTTGTTTTTCAAAGATAAGGTTGAAGAGAAGGTTTTACCAACTCAAGATCGACCTCTGTACTGTGCCAAAGTTTGCATTTCACATTAATATAAACATTATAAATTTTGGTAGTATCATGTGGATTGACTAGTGAGTCAGAAGCCCTTGTGGGTTAATAAATAAAGTTTTAAGAATGATATGAAAGATTAGTAACAACCTCGTTGTTAGCTATACTTTACGATGAGAAGAGGACTTTGAGGGTCACGATGATGCGTCATTCAAGAGTTTAAGAGGTGTGCTGATGCAGTAGAAAGGGGATGATAGCCTATACTTCTAAACAACATAAAGGTTACGGGATAGGATATACTAACCGTGAGTCGGGGATTAGTCATGATAGCGTTCACGCATAAAACTGAGACGTTAACCTTATGAGAAAAGTGTGAAATTTTTCCACAAGTGCCATAAGTATATCTTTATATTAGAACTAAACATAAGAAAGAGAAGGTGACGAAAGGGAGCAGGGAGTATAATGGAGAAATTTTTTATTACCCAGGAAAGGCCAGTGTGGTGGCCGATACCTATAGAAGGGATTATTCGAAATTGGAATTCAGTCAGTATTGACCAAGAAAATAGAGTATATACAATAAAGAATAATGTTAGAGGAAAATGACTATATTATGGGGAAGGACAAAGTTGTATAGAGAATTAAAACAATGTTTGGCAACGGATATGAAGAATGGTATTGGCAAACTATTAAGTACAAACGCGACATGTCAAAAGCAGAATGATACAGATCTATTGGATTAATTCCGCCTGTAGAAAATCTTGAACGTGGACAGAATTATAATAAATTTCATAAGTAGGTCGCCGAAGACCGAGCCAAGAGATGGCCCTAGTTGATTTATAATTGTTGGACCAAGTGATTTACCTACGAGAGACTTTCCATTTAGAAGATTATCGAATTATATACGGAAGAGAGGGTGGTGCAATATAAACCTTCTGCAGCGATTACGTTAGATAAAGACTTAAGGTTAAACTTCGAATATTGAAGGTGCTTTCAAGTATATTTAACAAAGAGATTGAGCGTATGTACTAATTTGATCTGTGGCTGACGGACAGGGAAGAAGAATTATCCAGACGATCGAATTTATACTTAGTGTCGTGCCTTAGATTTCACGGGGCAGTCGAGAATAAAAACTTATCCATGAAATGAATGTTGTTATCACGATCGTCACCATGCGAACGTAAGGACGTCTCTTGTAAAGCGTACTACGAAAGAAGAAGTTTCGCTTTTCTTGCGTTACGAAGAAGTCAATGAACGAGGGATATAGTAGCTGAACTGGTTCGAAGTATACCGAAGACTATACAGTATCCATAGCAAGTGGTAACGGCTGATGGGAGGCAACACATGCGTGCTAATCAAGCCAAGGAATATGAGGAATACCGTGCGTATTGACGTTGTCTCAGATTATAAAACACGACCACAAAGTATTCACGGGCCAACGATACAAGGACTCAACATGGATACTATGAACAAGGTAAAGGAGGAACGTATAAGTAGTGGGATAGAAATTTTCATTCATAGAACAAACGATAAGGAATACAGATCGAGGAGAGTATGCGTTGAGAAACAACATTAAAGCGTTGGTGAGACCAAGGGAGAGAACAATAGGGTTGAAGTGTCAACCTGAGAGTTGGAAAGGGTAAGGTTGGAATTGTATCCACAACTATTATCCTTAGGTTCTTAAGATAGAATCCTTTTAAGGAGAGGAGACTGCATTAACCCTAATTTTCGTGAATATTCGAAACCTGGACGAATAGTAATTTTATGGGTGGATGAGAAATTTTTGCAATCACGATATGTACGAATTATTAAATAAAGATTTCGAATTGATATTACGTCTTTACGGTACAGACGAGTGTATGTAAAAGTCATTAGTTTTTTTTACGAAACCCATTATTTCGAATGGTCAAATTTTATGAGATATCAAAGGAGTATGAGGTGGGAGACTTCGTGATGATAAAGGTATCCCCTGGAAAGGATTGATGAGATTTGGAAAGAAAGGGAAGCTAAGTCCGAGGTTTATAGGACCTTTTGAGATTTTGAGGCGTGTTGGAAAGTTAGCCTATGAACTAGCCTTGCCCCCGAGTTTGCAGCAAGTGCATAATATGTTTCATGTGTCCATGCTACGACCCTACCACACGGACTTTCGGCATGTGATAGAATACGACCAGATAGACCTACAGCCAGATTTGACTTATGAGGAGAAACCAGTGGAAATCATGGATAGAAAAGAACAAGTGCTGAGGAACAAGGTTGTCAAATTAGTGAGAGTTTTGTGGAGGAACCAGAATGTCGAAGAATCAACATGGGAACTAGAGAGCATGATGCGTGAAAAGTACCCCCAACTGTTTTCAACCTGATTCCGGGACGGAATCCTTTTAAGGAGGGGAGGCTGTAAGAACCCTAATTTTTGGTAATATTTTTTTTATATAATATCATATGACATTGTGAATTTGGAACCTTTTGAGTCACCCATGTTGTTTAATGGAATTGATTATCTGAGAAATTTATGTTGTTACATTCACTATGTAAGAAAAAGGGAAGATTGCTGAAGGCAAGAGTCTTATTACTATTAAGATTTATAAAACTTGGGATTTGAGAGCTACTATAGTGTTGAAAGATTTTAAGAGACTATGACAAGGAGTTATGGATATATAAAGAATTTATACAATTTAGCACTTAATGAATTACAAACGAAATCTCTACGCGACAAAATATTATTACGAGAGATTAATTAAGATACGATACGAATTAAAGATTAAATAATAAGCATTGGTGGAAGAATAATAATGCAAGGAGTAGTATTGCATGCAAGCCCATGCAACCAAGTGGTTAGAAATCAAGTAAACTAGTTAGCCATTGGAAGATGAATAGTGTCTAGTTGGTTGCTTTTTCAAAAGGGGGAACACATAGTACATGAGGCCATACCTTGCTAGTACATTACCTATACTTACATGTGATATGTATCACCCAACATAACCTAACCTTAATTATTCACCCAACACAAACACAAAACACAAAAAAATCAAACTCTCTCCCCCCCTTGTAGTGCTCTCGGCCAAAGCAAGAAAAAGATAGAAGAAAAATTCTTCTCCCCCTCTTCCATCACTCATAATTCACACCATAAATCCTAGGTCATCTACATCATCTAGACAAGGTATGTTAGCAATTTCACTCCATTTTATCCACCCAATTTCAAGTTACAAATTGTTCAAACTTGGGTGAATAGTAACCATTTTGTTTTTTTCCTTTAGATCTTGCATTGTAAGTGTTGTAGGAGACCATCTAAGGTGTTGTTGAGTTGTGTAAAGCTTACCCAAGGCCTCTAGGTGCTCAAGAAGGTATAAAAATCTCAAACCCTCTTGGTTATGTATTGTTTATAAAGTATGGTAGTAGATCCATGTGTTTGAGAACTAATCTTGGTTGTATATGTATTGGATAGCATGGATCTTGAGTTTTGATGTTGAGATTATGACTTTTATGACTATGGTTAATATATATATATCTCCATGAGTGTTATGAACCATTATCTAAGTGTATTAAGTGTTGATTATGTTATGGAAGTATGAAAAATTGTTGATCTAAGTAGTTTGAGCTTGCTGAGTTTTGTCCAGAAACTTTGACCTGTATTGTAGCACGATTTTGAACCCCGAAATGATGTCCCCTGATGTCCTACCATATATTGTTGGAAAGATAATTGAATGTAGTTTCTGGAAATGTAAGGTTCATGGCTAGGTGATGTGTAGATTTTAAGTTATGGCCGGAGGAGTGAATTGTGTTTCTGGACTATGGACTGCACTAAGTGACCCCCTTGTGAACCTTGTTTAAACCCCTAAAAATATATGTGGGATCATGGAAAAATTTGAGAATGTAGGTAATGCAGTGATGAAGACCACCCAAAAGGAATTGGATTAAAATATGAATTTTTGAATTTTATAAAAATGCTAGAGTAAAATTCGAGCAATGGAAAAAGGTCGATTAGTGGAACATGATTCTAGGGTTAGTGGTTATGATTCGAACGTGGTAATTAAATTAAGTCGAGTAAGTGACGAGCATAATCGAGTGATGACATGAACCTATAGTGGGGCTAAAGAGTCATAAGACGAAGTCATTAAGCTAATTTCGTATCCCCCTAAACCCCGTAATTAAAGAGATATAGTTAAGGCACTAACGAACGATTATTGCTTATGTATAGATCGTTCGAATCCGCACGCTCGACCACCCCAACCAAACCAAGGCAAGTTTACTTTTCAAAACTTATCCATATACAAGGACTTTTACTGTTGTGTTTATAGTTTTCAAATTATATCAAATGCTATGTTTATCGAAGTATTGATGCAATTGAGATTGAATAAGTACATATATGCTTGTACCCCTTGAACTTAGATTGAAATGTTTTCTTCGGACAACGACTCTAGCAATAGAGGTCATAGCGGTCCGTATATACTATTGACCGGGGAGCGGTATATTATTATATCGTATCTAGATTGTGAAAACCCGAAGGGTCATTCGGGTGGTATCGTATACTCAAATAACTATGGTTATATCTTTGTAAATACTCGAAACCCTATCTTGGATTAAAAGTTTATTTTATCGAATAATTATTCTATTAATTATTAATATTAAATCTTAAAATATTATTTATTAATCATTGTTCATTACTTAAAGACAAAGTTAATCCAAGATACTTTTAATACTTTCAAACTCGAACTCTTTCGAACTCAAAACATTTTCGAAAACCCCCGGTCAGGTTCTGCTTCTTGTGTGATTTCAAGAATCATCGGTCGACTGATGTCGGACCTCAATTACTCTGTTTTCAATCAAAATCAAGTTTTAAAAGAAAGGAAAAAGGGACTCTGGCAGGTGTGGGAACCGTTGACGAACGATTCCCGGGATGTGTAAGCGGCCGTGAGCCAGGCGGTCCATCACTTGTTATTCCGGCCCAGGTGTTGCCGAAGGATGATTACGGATGTAGTTTTCATCGAGGGTGATTACGGATGTAGTTTTTACCCGAGGGATAGTTACGGATGTAGTTTCTATCCTTCTACCGGTAGAGAAGACCCGCGGATGATTGGACTTGGATGTGGCGACTGATCATCGTCAATCCTTGTCAGGTTTTTATGTTTTCTTCCAGTCCCATCCTCCACTTTGGAAAAATACTCAAACACTGCTTCTTGGGCCTAAGTGCCAAGTTGTTGATAGTGTGGTTTTTTGATGAGAAAATATTGACATCGTGCAGTATCTAGAACTGCAAGATTTTCTATAAAGATTGGCACGTGTTAGTGCACTCTTGCAATTGTTTCAAAGAATGAAATGTTTTGTATGAGAAACCTTCTAAGCTAATGGAAGGAAAGAGGTTTGCAATGATGTATTCCTTGTACAGTATGTTAATCGTAGAATGTTTTGCCGAAAATGATATACTCATATGTATATATTTTCAAACTTGAGATATATTGAAATAGGAACCTTATAAAGGGTTCATATGTTATTCTTAAAGCTCCTTAGTGAGTATAGATGTTTTATTCAAACTCGGACATATACATTGTCCAATTATGTTTTGAAATCTGAGATATATACCCATATAGTTGGGAATGTTTTCGAAGTAACCACATTATTATTTTGCAAAATGGTGAACTTGCTGAGCATTATGTAGCTCATTCTTGCTTTATAAAAAAACTTTTCAGAAAGGGGAGAATTTGGTCGGTTAACTCCGCGACATCAGAAGAGGAGTAGAAGATTTACCCCTGAGATGATTTAGTTCCGGACAAATACTACAGAGTAGTCTGATAGGCTTTCAACTGTAATAGTAAGACTTGTCTTCAAGTATAGTTGTGTAAGTAGAATTGCGTAAGACTCTGATTTGTACAAATGAATTGTAATATTTAGTGGCAGTTTTGATTATCGTTTCTGAGGCTCTAACTTGATTGTGTGTAAGATTGAGGTATGAATGGATGTATCTTGAGTTGTAAAGTTAATACAGGGATGATATGGTTGAATGGTGGCGTGACGACCTGAATCTTTGACCTCAGATTTGGTGGCGTTACATATCACAATGTTAAAATACCTGTTCCAATAAAAGAAGAATACGAACCGTTTCAAGTTCTCTAGATTCTCCCACCTCTATTTAACACGCTAAGAAACAGCCATTCTCATCTTACTTGCAAAAACCACTTGTATCTTTTTGACAAAGCTCCACAACCCTACAACAAACACTTAAACAAATATGTCAAATATTAGCATTAAGTAGAAAAATCTCTATCTCGTAGAGAAGCGAGATATTCTCAGCTATTCACGAGAAGCGAGATATCAGCTAGTTGTTGATCAGTAGGAACAAAATGTAGCTCAATTGTTCCTTCCAGCACTTGTTCTCTAATGAAGTGATATTTGATATTGATATGTTTAGTAAGAGAATGTTGAACTGGATTTCGTGTCATAGCAATAGCACTTTGGTTATCATAATAAATAGGTATTTTTGAATATGACAAACCATAGTCCATTAGCTGATTTCTCATCCACATGATCTGAGCATAACAGTTTCCAGCAGCAATGTACTCAGCTTCTGTAGTTGATGTTGAAATATACTTTTACTTTTTACTGAACCAAGAAACTAGTCTACCTCCCAAAAATTGACAACTGCCTGAAGTACTTTTCCTGTCTATTTTACATCCTGCAAAATCAGCATCTGAGTAACCACATAAACTAAAGTCAGACTCTCTAGCATACCAAAGACCAAGATTTGGTGTGCCTTTCAAGTATCTGAAAATCCTTTTAACTGCAATGAGATGTGGTTCCCTGGGTTTTGCCTGAAATCTTCCACATAGACAGGTTGCATACATGATATCTGGTATACTTGCAATTAGATATAAGAGTAAGCTAATCATACCTCTGTAGTTAGTTACATCTACTTCAGTACCTTGATCAGGATCAAGTTTTGTAGCTATAGCTATAGAAGTTGAAGTAGTAGCACTGTCTTGCATGTTAAACTTCTTAACAAATTCTTTGTGTACTTTGACTGATTGACAAAAATCCCATCATCAGGCTGTTTAACTTGCAGACCTAAGAAATAGCTCATTTCTCCCATCATGCTCATTTGATATCTAGACTGCATTATCTTTGAAAACTTCTCACAAAGCTTTGAATTTGTTGACCAAAATATGATATCATCAACATAAATTTGAACTAGCAGCAAGTCCTTACCATGATTCAAATAAAACAAGGTTTTATCAATTGTACCTCTTTTGAATCCACTTTCCAGTAGGAATTGAGCCAGAGTTTTATACCAGGCTCTTGGAGCTTGCTTTAGTCCATAAAGTGCTTTATCCAGTCTGTAGACATGATCTAGATATTTAGGATCAATGAAACCAGGAGGTTGCTCAACATATACCTCCTCTTCCAATTCTCCATTGAGAAAAGCACTTTTTACATCCATCTGGAAAATCTTGAACTTCTTGTGGGCTGCATATGCAAGAAAAATCCTGATGGCTTCTAGCTTTGCAACGAGAGCAAAAGTCTCATCATAGTCTATTCCTTCCCGTTGAGAATACCCTTTGCAACTAGCCTTGCTTTATTCCTTACAATGGTACCATCTGAATCTGTCTTGTTTCTAAACACCCACTTTGTACCCACAATTGACCTGCCTTTTGGTCTTGGTACAAGTTTCCAGACTTCATTTCTTTCAAATTCATTCAGTTCTTCTTGCATTGCTGTAACCCAATCAGCATCCTTGAGTGCATCTTCAACTTTCTTAGGTTCCTCCTTTGATAGGAAGTTATTATAAAGACATTCATTTTGAGTTGCACTTCTGGTTTTAACACCTGCATCAGGATTCCCAATAATTAAATCAGGAGTATGACTTTTAGTCCATTTCCTAGCTGATGGTAAATCATTTCTTGAATTGGATGCTCCCCCTGGATTGGTGTTATTTTCAAAAGAACTAGAATTATTAGAAGCTCCCCCTGAGATAGTGCTATCTCCTCCTGAAGTACTATCAGGATTATCACCTGAATCTGTTTCTGATGAACCTCCTTCTGATGCTTGAGTTGAATCAGTATTTATGGTGTCTTGATGTTGCTCCCCCTCAACATTTGCATTATTGGCCTCACCATCAGTAATTGGTGTGTAAGAACCCAGATTTTCGGTAGAATTAAAACCTTTATTATGTATCAATGTAGAAATGAATAGTGATTACGACTACGTTGTAACAGTGGTTTTAACGAACGACTATTTAATGGATTCGGATTCAATTGTTATATGCCATGAAGAATGCCATTGGTTGACAACTTGGATAAGAATAATCTATCGTCAAGAGAATAAGCTATGGTGTTCCAAGGAAGGAAATATTCTCATGTCATCCAAACCGATACCTAGTATAAGTCCAGTGGTTCCGTAAAAGAGATAAGGAACGCTCGAAAGAGAACGAGGACATTTTCCTAATTATAAGGAATAAAGTAAGGAATAAGCAATGAATAGTGTTTTTGGTTGTGATAAGAATATTATTAGACGACACGATATAGAAGTACCCGGAATAGATTTCTGAGTCCATATTAGTGACCCGAGGGGAAAAACATTGTATGTAAAAGCTATCGGATTCTGAAAAATAGCATTTTTATTTTCCCCGAGATATCCCCGGACACTGAAAGACCTAAGGATTTATTGAAAGGATTTATGGAAAGTAGGATCAAGAATTATTAAAGAGAATTGAGAATGATAGCATAATTATTGAGACGGTTCTTGGTAAAACCCTAATTAGAATTCTTCAAGATATTCATTCGAACGATCAGTAAATTGAGCAATAACCGGACAAAGAAACAAGCAGGGAACCAAGATACATACATGAGCTAGTGGAAATATCTAGCAACTAAGTAGTTACATGAGTAACTAGAACAATTAGAAAGCAAACTAAGTACTTAGCCTAATCTCATCTTTAAACAACAAGCTTGCTAGTGGAAAATGATGCATGCAATGACCCAAGCACTTTAATAAAGTCACTTTATGCTAGATATTATCCTTACATACCAATAATACAAGATTAGATGAGACCAAGCAAGAGAAAAGCAAGCAAACTCCATTCTCTCCATTTCTCCAAAACCTGTCCAGCAGAAACACTACATAAAGTAAAATTCATATCTCCCAATCTAGAGCTTCTAAAATCACCAAATTTTAATCATTTCTTCTACACTCCATGGGCAACATTCGTTCATAATTTCATGGCAATCTAATGAGTGTAGCCTAGTCAAATACCTTCCCCAAATTGAAGAAACCAAACTGCCTGTTCTTGACAGTTTTCTGTAACAATTTTCAAACAGCCATATCTCCTTCATTACTAAATGGAATTTGGTGTTCTTTAGCTTGTTGGAAATCTGGTTAGATTCTCTACAACTCTCCTTTAGAAGCCTTGTCCAGAAAAGCATGGTAAGGGCCTCGTTTTTGCAGATCTTTGAACTGATGAATAGTAACTTTCATGAACTAACTTTGATTTTTGTTTTGTTTGGATGATCTAATCAGTCCTAAGGCTATACAAGGACAAACCAAGGCTTAGTAATGTATTAGGATACTCCAAGGAAGGTATAACTCTTAAGAAACCCTAGAACTTATTTTGAGTTTTTGTGATTATTGGATTAGTTTTGATGATGATGTTGTTTTAAGCATATAAGCATGATTATGTAGTTGATTTAGTTGATTTAGCCATATAATGATTAAGAGGATGAGTTGAGATGTTCCTGGACTTATGAGGTGTATATCATGTATGTAAGATGTTTGGTTTGCCTGGTGTGGCTTGATTTTGATATTACGAATTATGGAACGTTCGATTTATAGCCGTCGTAATGCCGAAATTTCGTTAACCTTAAGAATTCGTGTTTGACAGTAGCTATAACTCACTGTCTAGTTTTGTATTCTACCATGAAAAGCTAGATTATGTTATTAGCTTCATTTTGATATAAGGCTCGTGTGAAGTGGACTTACGGTTTAGGAATTATGGTTAAATTCGTAAAAGTTGTTCGAAACCGTAAACGAAAGTTCGTAAGTGAAATTGAACCTTGGTAAAATGTGTAAGTTAGTGACGAATCATGGTAATTAAATATTAGAGATCATGAGGTTAAATACGAATGAACCCCTAAAACTAATACTTGGTTTAACTTTGGAAAACCACTTAGAAAACGGACGATAAAACTCGAGATAAAATCTTGGTTCGTAAACGATCGACCCTAGAACTTATATGACTTAAGTATATACCAAGTGTAAGAGTAATGACGAGCCGTAATAACGAACAAATGTCGGGTCAAAACGAGGTTAATAAGAGTACACAAAAAGGGTGCATAACGAGATAATTCGAAAACGTGTTTTAACCTAAGTTAAGTTTATACTTAGCTTTTTAAACAACATTAAGTGATTAATCTCGAATATTCTGATTATTTATAGATCACCGAGCTGACCCAGGACACACTACCTCCACCCGACTACCAGGCAAGTTTCCAATACTTGAAACTGTTGTTGTGATAATATATATATGACTGTTGTTATACATATGTCATTGCATGCATGCCTGTTCTCAATTCATATTGTTATACTTGTTCCTTGATTATTGTTGGCTTATAAGCTTGATAGATAACGTATCAGTTATAAGCCGGATGTTGTTAAGTCCCTTAGAGAAGGGCATATATATCGTATTCGTTGAATATAGACCGGGAGTCAGTACTTCTTGATATATCGTAATTACTTTCGAGGGAAATATTTAAGTAAATAATTTCCATTATTTGGTTGACGAATATTATTTTGAATATTCGTCCGAGATTATTTAATTAACGATTATTACTTCAAATATTTATTTGAACGTTATCTATTCAATGAATATTATTTTTCAATATTCATTCAAAATCGACTCATTTATCGAATATTATTTCGAATATTCCTTTAAAGCTTGGATTACTAAATGAATATTATTTTGATATTCATTTAGAATATTATTCAATAAATGAATATTACTTTTTGAATATTCATTTAAGTTCCTATTTACTTAATGAATATTATTTTAAATATTCATCTGATGTTCTATTTATTTATCGAATATTATTTTTAATATTCCTTTGAAGTCTTATTAATTAAATGAATATTATTTTGAATATTCATTTAAATATTTAATTATTTAATAAATATTTTCTTCTTATTTATTCGAGAATTATTCTGAGAAATACTTCGATTTAAATATTCGTTCATAGTTATAAGTCTTCTTTAACTATTTTTGATTCAATAAATATTCTCTGAATATTTATCCAACACTCTGAAATGACTTCAAATATTATCTTCGACCTTCGATTATTATAAAATTTCTTCGGAGTCGGATTATTATTAATATTATATCAAGAAAGGTTCTCAAAATTTCATTCTTCCTTCGAATCTATCTTCCAAATAATAAGGGAACTTTACTTGAGAAATGTTATTTATCTTGTTGACTTCCCGGTCATAAATCTTTCGAAAAGTATTCTTTTCACTCGCAACTTGAATTGCTATCTATTGCATCTGTGTACCCTCTCATCATTCGAGGGGTAAGATTATTGGAACAAGATGGTATCCTCTAACAAGCAGCAGCTTGGGAGATATGATGTTGAATTTCCTTTCCAACTAGATACGACTACTTTGTGGAGTCTTATCAACAAGTATTATACTTGGGGAAAGGGGGACGAACTGTACGTTCAGAGTCATGAACTTCTTTTCGAACTTGGAGTCGTGTAAGAGGCTGAGTAGCGCCGGTCCATCCCATTGGCCCAACCGTTGGCCGGGGAGATCTAACAGGGCGGTAGACAAGTAAATCCGTCAGCTCTTCCTTCTACCGGTAATAAATCTAAATTGAGCTGTACAATCTGCGACTGATCATCGTAAGGATTGGAACAACGGGCGCGGTGAATACTCTAGCATTAGTTCATCATTCAGATTCATTTATCTTCTGCAACATCATCATTGTTGGCAGTATTGGAAAAGTATTCATAATTGGAATTGTAATATTTTCTACAAGTTCCTCTTTCAGATCAATGATGATATTTTGCTTATCTCGTGCATAGCAAGTATGTCCATAGAATATATATTTTTGAGTTACCTTGTAACTTCATCTTTCATATTATACTGTCATTATGTTCGCTAAATGCATGGCATATGGTTTCAAAATACTTTTGAACTGTTATATATATTGTTGTTCAGTTATATTATTGTTGGTGGGCTATTGCTCACCCTTGCTTTATCTATTATATCATAACAAAAGCTAGATCTGATGGTCGCATAAGGCGCAATTGGTGCAAGCAAGTGATAGCAGTCTGAGGATCAACCGCTGAGATCATAGCTGCCACTGCTGAGTAAGAAGCTATTGGTAGGCTAGATGTTAGCTTTCGAGTAGCTAATGTATATATTTATTTGGCATTTGTAAATGGATGGCAAATAGCATGTTTTAGTTAATAAAAATTATTTGGGTTGTAAGAACTCAAACTTGTGATTAATAATATTGATGGTTACTCTGATTTCATCTATGGGACTATAACGGGTGAGTTGTTGTTGTTTTGGGCCACAAGGTTGTAATTTCATTTATATTAGTTTTGAGGGTGGATATTGAGGTCGTAACGACCAGATCCCTGACCCCGGATCTGGGGGTGTTACATGGTGCATCATCAGGAATGGGTGGATCGTCAGGATCTGATAGGATATCAGTATCTGATACAGATTCATCAGAATTCTTGGTAGCTTCATTTGCAAAAGTCAAGCTATCATGTGAGTCTTCAGCAATTCCTGTTATCTTCTTATCATCAAAAGATACATTGATAGACTCCATGACTATCTTTGTTCTTAGATTGTAAACTTTAAAGGCTCTTGAAGTTGAATAGCCAATAAAGATGCCCTCATCAGCTTTAGTCTCAAATTTTCCTAGCTGTTGAGGATGAGGTCTCAGAACAAAGCACTTGCAGCCAAACACATGCAGTTGCTTCAGACTTGGCTTCTTTTCTTTAATCATTTGATAAGGAGTCACACCATGTCTGTTGATTAAAGTAATGTTCTGAGTATAGCATGCTGTGTTGACTGCTTCTGCCTAGAAATATGTAGGTAATTTAGCTTCCTCCAACATAGTTCTGCCACCTTCAGTGAGAGTTATGTTCTTTCTTTCAACTACTCCATTTTGCTGGGGTGTGCCAGGAGCAGAGAATTGTTGAACTATTCCTTTGTATTTACAGAACTCTTCCATTACTGAATTTTTGAATTCAGTTCCATTATCACTTCTTAGAATCTTGACTTTATGCTTTATGCCAGTTTCAATAGTCTCACATGGTCCAAAAGTATCTCAACAGTTTCATCTTTTCTGTGCAGAAAATATACCCAGGTAAATCTAGTATATTCATCAACAATGACTAGAGTATACCTTTTCTTACCAATGGACATTATGTTGACTGGTCCAAACAAGTCAAGGTGGAGCATGTGATATGGTTCATCAATTGAGGATTCAGTTTTACTCTTGAATGAAGTCCTTCTCTGTTTAGCCTTCTGACAAGCATCACAGAGTCCATCAGGAGTATACAATGCTTTTGGTAATCCTCTCACCAAATCTTTCTTAACCAACTCATTGATGTTGTTGAAGTTGAGATGAGAAAGCTTCTTGTGCCAATTCCAACTTTCATCTACTGAGGTTTTACTGATTAGACATGTGGAGGGACCATTAGTATTGGTGTAGATGTTGGCTTCATAAATGTTACCATGTCTTTGACCAGTCAAAGCAACTTTTCCTCATGCCTTGCTGACTACTTCAAAATGAGAATCATAGAAGTTGACATGATAACCTCTGTCTGTGATTTGACTAACACTAAGCAGATTGTGTTTGAGTCCTTTCACCAGAGCTACTTTTTTCAATAATGACATTTCCAATGATTATATTGCCATATCCCAAAGTTTGTCCAATGTTGCCATCTCCATAAGACACAGTTGGGCCAGCTTTCTCATCAAATTCTGATAGCAGGGATTTGTTTCCAGTCATGTGTACAGAGCATCCACTATCCATGACTAACACATTTTTATTTTTACCCTGCAATCAGAAACACAGAAAACTCAGTTAGAATTTTTAAGAACCCACACTTATTGGGTTCGATTTGCATGCAATTTAACATTTTTAGCAGCAGAAGTCTTTTTGACAAAGGCAGTCCTTTCAGGATTGAATCCATTAGAATTTGCCTTATCAGTATCAGAGTTAGTAAATGCATGTTTTTTATTGACATTTTTAACTGTACCAGAAATTGTACTTTTATTGAATTTGGGCAAAGGCTCATAATAATTGCAGTACAAATTATGGTATTCTTCACATGTATAAATAGAATTCCATTTACTACCATAATGAAAACAGGGATTCTATGGTTTACTACCAACTATTTTTACACTTGACATGAATTTTTATGACCTTCTGCATGTTGGTTGAGTAAACTACGTGAATACTTGCACTTTTGACACCAAGACATCGTATGTTTGCTTTGATTCTTAAGTTGATGTGGCATGAGAGGACTTGTGTGTGTGGTGTTGTTAGCATTGATCTTTTGCATGGTTAGATGAATTTTGTGGGTACATTCACTATAAACCCTCACGAGACAACACTCGTCCTACTAGGGCTGCCTAGGGGTTTAACGGCTTGTTGCATATGCTCAATGCAGTCGTGTCATCTACGAAAGTGATGTTTGTTAGGACTTAGTTTTTATTTCAATTATTTGCCCGAGGACGTGCAAATGCTTAGTGTGGGGATGTTTGATAGAATATATTTTTATATATATTTTAGATGATTTTATTCTCATATTTATTGTGTTTTGCATTGATTTGGATTTTTATTTAATAGATTTGATTGTTTTATTGTAGGGAATAAAGAATTCATGACTTGGAAGGATTTGGAGCAAAAATAGCTATTTTGGAGATAAAATTGAAGGAAATTCGTATTATTGGGCTACATGGGTTGTTTAACACTGTTTTGGCCATATCTTGAGTTGTAGAAGTCCGTTTGAGGCCCGTAAGCAGTCCACGCGAAGATAACGAGATTCTCTATCATTTTAAGGTGGTCCAGAGGTCCAATTACGTTTGGAACGTTCCAGAAAATCTGAAGAAAAGTCAGCCACGAATTTTCCTTAAAAAACAGAATAAGTTTAGGAAACGTATCTTGCAGAAATTCTATTATAATTCTGTTTTGGTATTTTCTTGTTGGGCAAGACTTTTAGAGCCTGTTTAAACACATCCTACCATTGTAATGAGAAGAGGTAATATGAGATCAGATAATATAGTTTAGAGTAGATTATTATTATTAGTTGGAGATGTAGAAAAACACCATGACTCTTCTTTTGGGTGACAACATTGAAGTTTGAAGGTTTTGTTCTCTTAATATTTTCTTTGTTCTTATTAGTTTAATTATGTTTTCTTGTTTTATTAGTTGTTTTACTTATTTAATTATTAGCGAGTAGTTATTTCTAGGGCTTAAAGGGAAGCCATGTTTGCACTAATATTGGCATGATTTTCATAGTGGTTTGATTGGTTATGGTTAATTCTGATTGATATGTTTTAATCATTAATTTGTGTAATCGGCCGATATCATGGATTAATTATATGCAAATAGGGTATGGATCGAGAGATTTACTTACTAGAGGCACACATACGATTAGCAGAATTGAATTTGAGTGCGGAAGCATCATTGAATTTCTGAGAGCGTTAATGCTTGGAAGAGATTAACTTGACTCTAATTACCTGATTGATTGAATTACTAAAAGTGGTTAATTGTGTTGAATGTTTCGAGAGTGTTAATGCTTGAAAGAGATTAACATACTCTAGTTATAGGATCACATTGATTGCTTTAGCTTAAGAGCCAATTGTGTAAGCATGGTGGACCTGATTGCCCTAGGTTTTAAATAATTTGTTTATCATCTGTTTAATTAGTGTTAATCTTGTTTAATTAGTTAATTAATATTCTCCAATATTCGTCTGACCCTTGAAACAATTAACGATAACTGAAAAGGAATTAGTACCTATTTAAACACATCCTACCATTGTAATGAGAAGAGGTAATATGAGATCAGATAATATAGTTTAGAGTAGATTATTATTATTAGTTGGAGATGTAGAGAAACACCATGACTCTTCTTTTGGGTGACAACATTGAAGTTTGAAGGCTTTGTTCTCTTAATCTTTTCTTTGTTCTTATTAGTTTAATTATGTTTTCTTGTTTTACTAGTTGTTTTACTTATTTAATTATTAGCGAGTAGTTATTTCTAGGGCTTAAAGGGAAGCCATGTTTGCACTAATATTGGCATGATTTTCATAGTGGTTTGATTGGTTATGGTTAATTCTGATTGATATGTTTTAATCATTAATTTGTGTAATCGGCCGATATCATGGATTAATTATATGCAAATAGGGTATGGATCGAGAGATTTACTTACTAGAGGCACACATACGATTAGCAGAATTGAATTTGAGTGCGGAAGCATCATTGGATTTCTGAGAGTGTTAATGCTTGGAAGAGATTAACTTGACTCTAATTACCTGATTGATTGAATTACTAAAAGTGGTTAATTGTGTTGAATGTTTCGAGAGTGTTAATGCTTGAAAGAGATTAACATACTCTAGTTATAGGATCACATTGATTGCTTTAGCTTAAGAGCCAATTGTGTAAGCATGGTGGACCTGATTGCCCTAGGTTTTAAATAATTTGTTTATCATCTGTTAATTTAGTGTTAATCTTGTTTAATTAGTTAATTAATATTCTCCAATATTCGTCTGACCCTTGAAACAATTAACGATAACTGAAAATGAATTATTAGAACCTGTCTCCTTGTTGATTCGACCCGCTTGCCATCTGTACTAGCAATAGACACCGTGCGCTTGCGGTTAGGTATAATTTGACACATCAAGTTTTTGGCACCGCTACCGGGGAGACAACGAGTTTCTGTTAATTTTAATTTAGTTGTTTAGATTGTTTCCATTGTCTCGTTGGAACCTTTGTTCCAATTGAGGCAAATTTTACTTTGTTTTCTTGGCTTTGTTGAGTGTCTACAGGTTTGCAATGGGTGAAGTTGATACTTTTGCACTCTTATCTTCCCTAATAGAGATTGCCATGTCGAAGACTACAGAGCCCACTATGCGTCCAATGAGTATCAATGAGATGTCACAAGTGGCCCCTAAAACTTACAACTTCTGTCAAATTTTTGGTGTCCAGGGTCACTATGGTTTGGAATGCTCTTACAATGTCTATAATTCTCAGAGTGCTCAGTTGGGACAAATGAATTCTTTTGAAGAAGGATATGGGTACAATCAGTATTCAAACACTTTTGATCAAGAATGGGTGAATCAACCAGATTTCTACTACCAGGACAATGGTGCTCAAAATTTTTCATATCATAATCAGCAACAGTTTGAGCAACAATATTATCGGTCATATGAGCAGCCGCCACATCAAGAATATCAATATCCTCCTCTACAAGAAGATCTATATGTTTCTCAACCCAGCGTAGATGTGCAAGCTGATCAGACAAATGAGATGTGGGATATCTTGAGTAAACTACTAAAGCGTTCTGAAGAATTAGAAACTCAAAGTTTGGCGATTGAATCTCAAATTGCACCGTTGGCTAACTCTTCTACTACAGGGCATCTCGACTATTTACCATCATCATCTATCCGATCTGAAGAGGAACTGACAGCTATCAATCTCACAAGCGATCAGGAATATGATAGTTTCTCCATGTATGTTGATGATAAGGCCATTGATAAAGAGAAGGAGCATGCCACCGATGACGAGATCAATGATGTTGCTGCTACCGAAAACAATGTGACTGATGATGAGGCTACAAAGGAAAGCAATACAGAGATGGTTGTTGTTTCTCTTCCGCAATCTGTGCCTAAGCTACCATGTATTGATAAATTTGCTCTCGATCTAGCGTCTACTTACAAGGCTTCTTTGCTCAAGAACACTTATTTTAAGGTTGATGTGATAACAAATATTGTCCAAGATGATATTTCTCAAATTCTGGTTGAGGATCCATACAAAGTGGCTCCTACGTTTCAAGCTCGAGAAGAGGGAGAAGATGGAAGTGTCTTATTAACCAATGATGTGATAAGCCAAGATGTCCGAATGGCTCCAGTGAAAGTGAGGATTAAAGAAAAGCCACCACCAGAACCTCCACCTTATGTCAAGGGAGTTCAATATTTTCGTGGTGTCGAATTTTATCGCTGTTTTATCACAAAGTTTTCCAAAACTGCACAAGCACTCTCTCTATTGCTCATTAATGACATATTTTATTTTACTGATGCTTGTTTGGAGACTTTCTGCAGGATAAAGACAACCACTAACACTCTTGATACTTTTTGTGGTGACGAGTTTATGATCGAGAAATTGGATATTCCGTTTCCATCTGAGTATTTTTGAGGAGGTCAAGCTAATGACTCTAAAAAAAGAGCTTCTTGGGAGGCAAACCATGGATCATGCTTCTGAAAAGGGGAGTTTTTTTTCCTTCTATTTTATATATTGTAGATTTCTTTGTTTAGTTAATGAGTCATTGAGGACATTGACTCGCTTAAGTGTGGGGATGAGTTCTCAATGATAAAAAAAAATCCAAAACAATTATATATTATAAAATTCAAAAAAATTAAAAAAATTGAAAAATACCAAAAATAATTCTAGCCATGCAATTTGATTAGTTGTTGTATTTTGCTTGATACACCCATGCATGCGTAGGAATCTTTTGTTTATGGATGCTTTTGTATGAGAAGTGACGTGCTTTGTTCTTGTGCACACACTTTCACTAACAAGTTGAAACTGGTAGACTTAATTGAATGTAGTAAGTGATTAGAATGACATGAATATGTGCAAGATGACTTGGTTTCCATGATTTGAGTACAAGTAGGTGCGTTAGAGAGTCTTGTTACTTGGGATTGATTATGTCACACCAAGCGAGTTTTGAGCCTATATGCATATCTTTTGCATGATTTTTCGTTTGCTTGAGTGTCCACATGTTGTTTGCATTGCTAGCACTTACTTGAGATCTTTCTTGAAATGCATGACATTACTTGATGATGAGATGATAAAGGCACTTAGGTTTAACCTCGTATTCCCCATATTTCCACACCTTTTAAACATGATCAATTAGTTAACCAGTTGAGCTTAATCCTATTCTTTTGGTGACACACCACATTACTTGCCATTATCCTTTTTATTCTATTGGCCTTACATTGAATTTGAACCTAAATTGTCAAAGGTTAGTATCGTGCTTAAGGGAGTAATAAGGTGTTCATAAAAGGGGGGTTATTGATGATCATACCATTGGGGAATATTGATTTTGGTTGATGCTTGTTAGTCGAAATTCATAATAATATCTATGGATCATTGTGCTTATTCCTTTGTTCTCTTAAAAAAAACAGAAAAAAAGAGAAAAAAAGAGAAAAAATAAATAAATTTGAGAGCATTTTTATGTTTGTATGATCCTTCTTCATTCGACTAGTCAAGTTATTATGTAAGGGTTATTGAAAAATCCAAGTGTGGGGAAGTATTTGTTTTAATAGAAAGGGAATTGCATAATGATTATTGTTGGGTACTAGCTTTTGATATTAACTTGTTTTAGCTTTACTTGACATACCTGGTCCCTAGCCCACGTTACAACCCGAATAAAGACCTTTTGATTGTCATCAGTGATGTATGTTGTGTTGAGAGTGAGATTGATTCCGAGTGTCAAGTTGTGTTTATGATTTTGTTGGAATTGAGTGATACACTTAACCTTGTTCTTGAGTGAATATTCGTTTTTGAGTGAAAGGTGAGTTATTACTTGTTTTGGCATAGGAGATCCCAGGTTTAGATGTTAGGCCGAATACACAATTAATAATCAACTTTGTATGAGAGTTTAACAAGTAAAAACGTTTATGCACTTAAAAACTTCTTGTATTACGAACCCTCTTCGTGATGGAAAATATCACAAAGAGCTGCTAGGTTACAATAAAGATAATTCATTGTACGATACCCTTCTAGGGTTAACCTAACTGTATTTATATAACATACAGCTACGATACAATCTCTAATTGATATTCCTAATAATCAGCTATACAATGATATCAATTACAGATTGTCACACGTCTCCTAAGTCAACTCGATCTCTTTGATAGCTATCCAATCTTCAAAGATATCGCTTCCATAATAAATCTTCAATCACTGTTGATTAGTAGACGCTTCCTCCAGACAGAGTTTGACAAACTCTGTCGAGCTTCCATCTGTTAGAGTTTACACTAAACTCTGACTGCTTCCAGCTAAACTCTGATAATTCACTGTAACACTTAAACACTGATTAAAACACATCAATTATATTTAACAATCTCCCCCAACTTGTTCATTAGCAAAAATGAACAAGTTAATGACAATAATTGATGATGTCAAAACAAATAGACAAATACAGTGTTTATACAAATTCAGAGTTTAAGCTTCTAAAAACTACAGAGAATAAGAAAATCCTTACAGACCTTAATCTCTTATCACTTCAAGATCTGGCATAGCTCTGAGATAATCTATGAGCAATCTTCTTTCTGCATTTTCAAGCTCAATCTTCATAGCTCCTTTAATTTCTCTGAGCTGAGGATCACTCTCATCTGTCTGATAGATAGCAGCCCTAAGATCATAGATTTTGTTCCTTCTCATCTCATTTCCCAGTCTGATAAATCTGACTTTTTCTGACTGTGAATTAAAGTCAAGTACTGTGATTCCCAAATCAGTCTTTAACTTTACAGTACCTTTCTTCATTTCAATGAGATTTCCTTTGTAATCCCTGTACTTAGGAACATATCTGCTATTATATTTCTCTCCTCTGATTGCCAGATTCTGAAGCATTCTCTGTCTGAGCACATTAGCAACTGATTGAGTCCTTTGACTATTCACCTTGAGAAGATATAGAACATACTCTAGTTCTTCCCAACATTTCAAGCCAATATCATTCTCACCAACTTTAAATACTGTCCCATCAGCCATGAAGTACAAGAGAAAATCCTTGTTTAAACTCTTCTGATGAACTAACTGTACTGATTCCAGTCTGTCTAAACTCTCTTGAGGAACACCACGACCTGGAACAGCCAGTGAAGAAGGATCTCTAGGACCAGTATATTGCCTTTTGTCTCTGTGTGAACCTAGTCCA
The DNA here is from genome assembly GCA_036435485.1 of Saposhnikovia divaricata. Lineage (NCBI taxonomy): Eukaryota > Viridiplantae > Streptophyta > Magnoliopsida > Apiales > Apiaceae > Saposhnikovia > Saposhnikovia divaricata. Next base: position 192,628,579 of record CM071597.1, read on the forward strand.
CCCTTATTATTTCCAACTTTGCCAAACAAAGCTCTTCCATCAGAAACATTCATAGAAACTCCAGATAATACATTTGGATCTTGAATTGTTCCTTTCCCAAAAACCGATTTCAACTGAGAAGAGTGTAAAGGTGTAATCATTACTTGTGATGCAACAGAAGTTGTAACTTTCTTCTGTGAACTTTCTCCTTCAATACCTTTCAGCTTGAGTTTAGCTTCTGCTGCCATTGTTTCCTTTGAAAACCGAGATCTTTGACTAACATCAGCCCTTTCTTTGATCACAACACCTTTAACAACAGGTCTAGGAGCTTTTCCTCTTTGTACCTTGCCAGACTTTAAAGCTTTGAGATGTTCTTCTTGTAAACTCTTTTCTTCAGCTTCAATGTCCTCAATCGTAACTCCTTCCTCATTCTCTTCAATAAACAGCTTAGCAGCCAATTCTTCATCAGTTTGTGGATTATAAGGTAACAGCAAACTCTTGGTCTTTGAAGTACCTTGAGTATCAGTATTTCTCCCAACAGACTGTGATTTAGATGACTTGCTAGTTCTCAAAGTTTGAACCTCTTCAGCCTTGTTCTTTTCTTTACTACTTGCCCCTCCATCTCCAGCACTATCCCTTCTGACAACTCTCTCCCCCTTTTTGACATCATCAGGCATAAGAATAGATGTAATTAACTCCAAGGAGGTAGCAATAGAATCAATTTTAGCAGATAAGTCAGACTGATTCTCTTCAACTTTACTCAGCCTGGCAAAGAGATTGTCTTGAGCTGTAGAAAATTTTGTAGTCACGAGTTTTGAATCTCTTTCCATTTTCATTTCTCTAGCTACAACCTCATTCCTCAAAGCAGTGATTGCCTGTGTAGTGTCATCAAATCTTCTATCCAGAGTTTTGACTTGAACTACAGTTGCTTTTAAGCAAGAAAGAATCTCTGGATTGGAGATAGTATCAGCAGTTTGCTTAACAAAATCAGCTGCTCTTCCTCGTGGAAAAATACAATCCTCTTTGTACCACTCAGCAGCATTCTTTGCAAATTGTGCTCACTCAACTTCATGAGACGTACAAGGTTGAGTGAAAGGTGTATGTTTATTGTCTGTTTGTACTGGTGTACTCAGAGAAGAATCAGAGTTTACACTACTTTCACCTTCAGGTTCAACACTTGTGGCTTTAGCAGGTTCATCTTCAGCCACAGTTTTAGCAATTTCTTCTGTAGCCTTGTCAAGATTTTCTCCATGTTGCTCAGGCTCAGCAACAGGCATAGACTGAGAAGTAGCCTTGGTTGCTTGATCAATTTCATCTCCTCCTTCAACAGTTTGGTGAGCATCAGATAATAACTCAGTATGGGATGCTACAGTTTCAGAAAGAATAACTATAGGTTGATCAGCTACACCAGTATCAGAGATAGGATCAGAGAATGGAATAAATGAATCAAGAATATCATTTATCGGAGAAAGGCCATCTCTAGCATCCTCTTCTACAGGCATTTTGTCCTCTGCAGGCATTTCAACCTCTGCAGGTATTGCATCTTTCTCAACCTCAACAGGAGGTGTTACCTCTGGAGCATCAATATCTTCATCCACAGAATCAGAGAATACCAGTTTTCTTCGCTTTGCTAGAGGTACATTATCTGAATCCTCTTCACTAGATGGTGGAGATTGTTCTACCACTGAGAGTGATTTAGGTATGTTTGCCGTTTGTCTTATTCTTTTCACTCTTCTAGTATAAACAGCTCCAGGAGATGTCTGTTTTGATTTTCTTTGTATCTCTTTCGCCTGCTTAACCCTTGGATGTCGTTCAGTAATTGCATTCTTAACTCTTTGTGCTTTAGACTGTGATTCTGGTGGAAATTGTGATGATTCAGAGTTTGTTTGTGGAGTGTGTGAAGATTGTTTTGTAGGTGCTGAGTGAGTAGGTGATGTAGGTGATTTAGTGTTTGGTTTTTGAGTACGATCAATGTTTAGTGGTTCTGGTTGAGGTTCAGGGTGTGGTTCAGGTTGTTGTTGTGGTTGTGGTTGTGGTTGTGGTTGTGGTTCAGGTTGTTGTTGTTGTTGTTGTGGTTCAGGTTGTTGTGGTTCTTGTGGTTGATTGAGAAAATTTTGCAGAGCAAGTGGCATGACAAAAGCAGGGAGATTTGCTTTACCAACATCCTTATTGGTCATATCAGAGAATATTCTCTTGTTGACTCGAAAAGGATCAATTTCATCAGTATCAGCAATTTCTAGACCAGGTACACAAGCATTGAACAACATTTGACAAAAACGAGCATAAAAAACAGTAGTAGATTTCGACAGTTTATCACCTAAGTTCATCAGAACATATCGACCAAAATCAAAATTGCTACCATAGAGTAGAGAATACCCGATTTGGAGACTGTCTATTGGAATGGCATCCCAGTTGGTGACTTTCTTCTGGAACGTCCTTGTAATGCAATCAAAGAAAAAGTTCCATTCCTTTCTGAGATTTGGTCTCTTTATACCGCCAAGTTTGTCAAGAGATTCCATGTAACCTATCTCTTGTAGCATCTCTCTCAAATAAGTTTCATTAACCAGAGTATAAGAAGTATGTGTGTCAAACCCCATTGTATCCCTTACAGTTTGTGGATTAATCACATAATCTTGTTCTTCATAAGTGAAGATGATGTTAGGAGTCCCATTCTCTCCTCCATCCACATAAACTGAATTCTGCCAAAATGTAGCAATTTGAGATGCAGAGAGAGTATCAGGTCCAACCAGAGCTTGTCCAATCTCTGAATCTCTCAAGAAATTCTGCATTAGATGAAACGGTTCTGGAACCCGTTCATGATAGAGTGGAGCTTCATAGTTGTTAGGAACAAACCGTAAACCAAGAGCAGTGAATGCTTTAGAAGCCATTGAGTTAAGAAATTTGCAAGAATTCCCAAGAGAAATGTATGTAGGAAAGGTGTTTGCGAGAATGCCCAAGTGAAAAATGAGAGAACTGTGAGATGTAAGAATAAAACACAACTGTTTGGACACAAAAGTAATTAGAGTAATTAAAAACCCAATCTCTTATGTAACAAACACTCAATTAGTTCCTAGATTAATGTGTAGTGGGACACAATAATGGGCAAGTGGGACACATTAATGGGCAAGTGGGTCACGTGCGCTTATTTTTCAGAAGAGTATTTTGCAAATTAAAACATTAAAATATTTGATTTAAACAAAAATCAAATAATACTCTCTTAAAATATCTGGACCCAATTAAAACCAGAATATGAAGCGATTACCTGTTGCCTTTAATAACCAGAATACGAAGCGTTTAAGGACTTCGTTGCTTACCTATCTCTATTTAAGGCCTAGAAACTTGCTCAGATTAGTTCATTAATCCTTTAACCTTTCAGTCTCCCCTGTAAAATCACAAACCCTTCAAACAAAACACTCTGAAAAACAATGGCCAACCTTACCATTAAAGAAAAGAACCTCCATCTTGTAGAGAATAGGGATATCTTCAGCTATACGCGTGAAGAGTTTGAAGCGTTTGAGTGGGAAAGGCAGCTTGAGACGCTGTGGCTGCAAATGGATGCCGGTCTGGAAGAGATCGAGAGAGAGAAACCTGCAAGGGTGATCGACATCGATGCTGCTCTCCAAGCAACATTTGCATGGCTCTCCTCGAAGGCATCCTCATCCAACACCACCAACAATTGTTAATGAATATGTCAGCAAAAATAACCTTATCCCTTCAACTTCCACCCAAATAAAGTGGCAAAGATGGGATCTGGGATTTTTTGCTAACAATGGAGTGGTTTGGACTGACCTTTTATTTTCCTGTTGAATAGATTAGCAGATAGAGAGAACAAAAAGATGTAATATTTGCTTGTAATCTCTTTCTTATTATTAATGAAAAATTATGTTTCTTTAATCTTATTCATTGTGTTCTGCAATTTTTATTTAAGTTTTATGAACTTTTCTTCAAGGAAATAAATCAAAGAAGAGAATATGAAAACTAATTAAAGTAATCATATAAAGAACACATTCATCAACAATCCACTGATTAACAGTTGTCAAAATCCCTATTTACTCCAAAGTTTTCAAATTATCCAAGTGAAAATTTACCTTAGAGTACAAATCACAAATCAACAGCGTTTGTCAATTCTCCAACTTTATCACCGAAACCTTTTCATTAATTGCACAGTTGTGAAAATATGCGTGTGTGAAGCAGAGTTTACTAAATCAATTTTTAGAGCATCTAATTTTTCATAAAATCCATAAAGTAAATCAATAAACACTGGATGCACAAACTGTCATAGTAAACACTGATTGTATGATGAAAGCTAAACTCTGAAGTAATCAAACTATATACAGTAACTTTTATTTTATACCCCCTCTATATACATTTTTTTTTATTTTTTTTTATTCATTCCAGTAAATAGAGGTTGGAACCAGTCACAAAAAATTCAACAATTTTAGCCCTTATCATTTTGATAAGTTCCTGGGTCATCCTAGTATTTAACTAGTCACCAAAAATTAAGGAATTTTAGCACATATTATATACCAATAAGTTCCTGGGTCATCCTAGTATCCAACATAATCTCAAAGAAGTATAACAACTTATATACATTTTCTTTGGGGTATTTCAGTAAGTATTTTATTCTACCAGAGTATAACTAACAGAGTTTAGAGTTCATCATCATCAGTAGTTTTTCATGTTAGGTAATGCACACAGTATTTATAGATTCAGAGTTTAGGACAAAATAAACTAAGAGATGCTATAAATATGAGCCAGTATCATGCTGTGTTAACTTTCTGCACAATCTAAGATTAGATCACAATAACTCAGAAAGATTCATGATTAATTGCTGAGAATCATGCTTCATACATATTTCTTCATTGGTGTTTTCATTCAGACAAAAATCAACTCAGAGTTCGCAGAGTTTATCAAACTGATTAACAGTGAATGACATATAGGCATGCTGACAGAGTTTAACAGAGTATGCATAACAGAGTTTAATCAACAGAGTTCACTTAGCATTTAACCAAACAGGAAATATGAGTAATACACCACATAAGTAAAATTTGAATCTAACCAACATTCCTAGTCAGAACCAGAGACCATTCCTAGTTCATTGACCAGTCTTGTAAATGTAGCTTCACTCAATGGTTTAGTGAAGATATCTGCAAGCTGTTGTTCTGTAGATACAAAATGTAGTTCAATATTTCCTTCTTCCACATGTTCTCTGATGAAGTGGTACCTTATGCTGATGTGCTTGGTCATTGAATGCTGTACTGGATTACCTGTCATAGCAATAGCACTTTGATTATCACAGTAAATAGGGATTTTACTGTACCTCAATCCATAATCCAGCAATTGATTCTTCATCCATAAGATCTGTGCACAACAGCTACCAGCTGCAATATACTCTACTTCTGCTGTAGATGTGGAGATTGATTTCTGTTTCTTGCTGTACCAGGAAACAAGTCTGTCACCAAGAAATTGACAACTTCCACTAGTGCTCTTTCTGTCTATCTTGCAGCCTGCAAAGTCTGCATCAGAATACCCAATTAGCTTGAAATCTGATTCTCTGGGGTACCACAGACCTAATGATATGGTGCCCTTGAGATACTTGAAGATTCTTTTCACAACTGTCAGATGTGGCTCTCTAGGATCTGCCTGAAACCTTGCACAAAGACAAGTTGCATACATGATGTCAGGCCTACTAGCTGTCAAGTATAGAAGAGATCCTATCATGCCCCTGTAGTTGGTCATATCCACTGTAACTCCTGTGTCTTTGTCCAATTTAGTTGCTGTTGCCATGGGAGTTGATGCAGATGAACAGTCAAGCATACCAAATTTCTTGAGAAGATTTCTGGTATATTTTTCTTGATTAATGAAAATACCATCATCTGTTTGTCTCACCTGTAGGCCTAGAAAGTAACTAAGCTCTCCCATCATGCTCATTTGATACCTGGACTGCATGAGCTTGGCAAACTTCTTACAGAGTTTATCATTAGTAGACCCAAAGATAATGTCATCAACATAAATCTGAACTAAAAGGAGGTCACTTCCTTGATTGAAATAAAACAGAGTTTTGTCAATTGTTCCTCTGTTGAATCCACTTTCTAGAAGAAATTGAGCAAGTGTCTCATACCATGCTCTTGGTGCCTGCTTAAGTCCATATAGTGCCTTATCTAGCCTGTAGACATAATTTGGATATTTGGGGTCCACAAATCCTGGTGGTTGTTCAACAAACACTTCTTCTTCAAGTTTTCCATTCAGAAAAGCACTTTTCACATCCATCTGGAACACTTTGAATTTCTTGTGAGAGGCATTTGCTAGAAAAATTTTGATTGCCTCCAATCTTGCAACTAGAGCAAATGTTTCATCATAGTCTATTCCTTCCTGTTGTGAATAGCCTTTTGCTACCAGTCTAGCCTTGTTCCTTGTGATAACACCTTCACTGTCAGTCTTGTTTCTGAAAACCCATTTAGTACCAACAATAGATCTGTTCTTTGGCCTTGGTACAAGGGTCCAAACTTCATTTCTTTCAAATTCATTCAACTCTTCCTGCATTGTTGTTATCCAGTCAGTATCTTGAAGAGCTTCTTCCACTTTCTTTGGTTCATTTTTAGACAAGAATGCATGAAACAGACATTCACTTGCAGTAGCACTTCTTGTTTTCACTTTTGCATCTGGATCACCAATTATCAAATCAGGTGTATGTGATTTAGTCCATTTCCTAGCAGAAGGCAAATGACTTCTATCAGCATGTGATCCTCCCCCTTGATCCCTGCTCTCCTGATTTTGTTGTGATCTATCTTCGTTTTCTGAGACTCCCCCTGAACTTGACTGCCCAGAGTCAGAATTTGAATTTTCAGAGTTTGATGGATCAGAGTTTGATCCAGATTTTTCAGTTGACTCAGTATCAGTGTTTGAGTCTTCATCTTGATCATGCTCCCCCTCAACTAGTTCTCCCCTTTGTTGTGGCTGAGAAGTTTCTCCAGTGTTTACCAGTAGAGGTTCAGAGTTTGTCTCAACAGAGTCTGTAAGAATTGTTTCATCAGAGTTTCCTTCATCAGAGTTTAAATCTTCATTTTCAAAGTTCAGTTGATCATATTCATCTTTGTCTTCAAGTCCAGTTATCTTCTTATCATCAAAAGAAACATGTATAGATTCCATGATCACTTTAGTTCTCCAATTTGTAAACTCTGAATGCCTTTGTTGACAGTGGATAGCCAACAAAAATTCCTTCATCTGCCTTTAGCTCAAACTTGGTCAACTGTTCTGGATGAGTCTTCAAAACAAAACATTTGCACCCGAAAATATGAAAGTATTTCAGGTTAGGTTTCTTCTTCTTCACCATCTCATATGGTGTCTTTCCATGCTTATTGACCAGTGTTGCATTTTGAGTAAAACAAGCAGTTTGAACAGCTTCTGCCCAGAAATAAGTTGGAAATTTTGCTTCATCAAGCATAGTTCTGGCAGCTTCAATCAAGGTTCTATTTTTCCTTTCAACTACACCATTTTGTTGTGGTGTATTAGGTGCTGAAAATTCTTGCTTCACTCCATTGTCCTTGCAGAATTCTTCCATTGTTGCATTTTTGAACTCAGTTCCATTATCACTTCTGATGATTCTGACTTTGTTGCTTGATCCTTTGTCCAGAAGCTTCACATGCTCCATCAGAGTTAATGCAGTTTCATCCTTCTTTGCTAGAAAATACACCCAAGTGAATCTAGTGTATTCATCAACAATGACTAAAGCATATTTCTTCATTGCAATAGACATAACATTTACTGGACCAAAGAGATCAACATGCAGAAGATGATAGGGATCAGTGATAGAAAATTCTATCTTGCTCTTGAAAGATGACTTCCTTTGTTTAGCCTTCTGACATGAATCACATAGGCCATCAACATTTAACAGAGCCTTTGGGAGTCCTCTTACAAGATCCTTTCTGATCAATTCATTGATGTTGTTCAAGTTCAAATGTGAGAGTTTCTTGTGCCACTTCCAACTCTCTTCACTAGACATTCTTGTAGACAGGCAAACAACTTTTCCAACAGAGTCTATCAAAAGCTTGATTTCATAAATGTTGTTTTGCCTGTGACCAACTAGAACAACCTTTCCTGTAGATTTGCTGATAACTTCACAATATTCAGGTTGAAAATCTACATGATATCCCTTGTCACAGATTTGACTCACAGATAGCAAGTCATGCTTGAGTCCTGGGACATGAGCTACATTGTTGATGATGACATTTCCAAGATTAATATTGCTATATCCCAATGTTCTTCCTACATTGCCATCACCATAGGAAACTTTTGGGCCAGCCTTCTCCTCATAGTCTGATAGCAGGGCTTTATTTCACAAGCAATTACTGAGGATTAGTTTTATGGATCCAGACTTGATTGGATCCTTTGGCATTCTTAACTTTGTTAGCTTTTGCAGCGGAATTAACATTATCAGAGTTTGAGCTAACAGTATCAGTGTTTACACTTGCAGTATCGACTTTAACCCATTTCAGATTGGGTTTCAGTTCATAGTAATTATGATAGATAGCATGATATTCTCTACAAGTATAAATGGAATGCCAAGTGCTTCCACAGTGTGTACATAAAGTCTGTGGCTTAGTTCTAGCAAAATCCTTCTTTACCTCAGACTTTGTAGGTAAAGAATTTATATTTTTATTTTTCTTGCAGAAATTTGCAAGATGCTTAGTACTACCGCAGTTATGACATGTCTTTCTTGGAGCATAACTAGCAAGCATTGGTTTATTTCCTGAAGTGATGCCTACTTTTCCATTTCTGTTCTTGTTTGACACTTTCTGTTTCTTAACATATTTTAACTCCTTCAGTTTATGCTTGAGTTGTTTATCTGTCATTGAACTAATATTAACCTGTTTAACACTAGTTTTTACTGGTCCACTTTTAACAGCTTCTTTTTCATTTTCAGACAAAAATTTACTGGTTCCATGTACAAAATGAGTTCTGATTTTAACTTGATTTTGAAATCTAAGTTCATCTCCCTCATTATAACCTAGACCAACAGTGTCTGTTTGAAAAATCTGTTGAGTGTCCTTTCCAGAATTAGTCCAAGTCCTAATTTTATTATTTGCTTCCTCCAACTCTGACTCTAGTTGTTTATACTTCTGAAGCAAATTCTGTTCTTTGCAAACAGCATCATCTCTCTCTTTCTGAACTTGTTGCATGTTTTCAAGTTTTTCTTCAACAAGTTTATTTCTTACCTTAAGTTCAGAATTTTCAGCTTTTATCCTCTCATTTTCTAAAGTCTGATCCCTATAACTTATATGCAATGACTTAAGATAAATTCTTAATTGAGCAATGTCATCAATATTATAAGCATAGGTAGTTAGAGGTACCTGATTTTCAGAAGTTTCTGATTCAGTAGTAGCCATGAGAGCATAGTTCACTTCTTCATCAGAATCTGAAGTATCTGCCCAATCTCTGCCTTTAGTGTAGAGTACCTTTCCAGTTTTACCTTTCTTGCACTCAGGAGCATAGTGACCCATCTCCTTACACTTGTAGCATTGAATTTCAGACTTATCCTTCTTCCCTTTAGAATCTCTCTTATCAGACTTCCTGAAGCTTTTCCTGTCTTCATTTAAATCTCTAGAAAACCTTTTTCCTTTCTTGAAATTCTTGAAGCCCATTTTCTTGAAGGTTTTCACCATCAACACAACCATTTTCCTCATTTCTTCTTCATCATCCTCAGAGTCAGATGATTCAGAAGAATTTGAATCACACTCATAGTTTGATGATTCACTTTCTGAGTGTATGACCAAAGCTTTTCCCTTCATTTTCTTTCTTGATGCCTCTTTCTTCTGAGGCTTCTCTTCAACATTAAGAGCAACAGACTTTCCTTTCCTGCTTGATCTCCTATTTCTCTGCTCCATTTCCAATTCATAAGTTTTGAGCAGCCCATAGATTTCATCAATCTCTATTTCAGCAAGATCATAGTTGTCTCTAATAGTGGTTGTTTTCACATCCCACTTTTCAGGTAGAGAAAGAAGAAACTTGAGATTCGAGTCTTCTAGATCATACTCTTTGTTGACCAATGACAGATCATTGATCAGTTTACAGAATCTATCAAATGTTTCTGTCATGGTCTCTTCAGGTTTAGCCTCAAAATGCTCATACTCTTGTGTGAGTATGTTTCTCATATTCTTCTTAATAGCCGCAGTTCCTTGACACCTGACTTCAAGAGCATCCCATATCTCTTTTGCAGTGGTGCAGTTAATGACTTTGTTAGACATAACATTATCTAAAGCACTATGCAGTAAATGCCTAACTTTTGCATCCTTAGCAATTGATGATAGATCTTCAGGAGTCATGTCCTTCTTTTGCTTTGGAACCATTTTTGCTTCTTCACCAGCAACTGCAACAGATAGCTTTGTAGGATTGTGAGGGCCTTCATAAATCCTGTCAAGATATTCTGGATCTGTAGCCTCCAAAAACATAGTCATCTTGACCTTCCACATAGCATACTCTAATGGCCTGAGAATAGGAACCCTGATTGGTTCATAACGACTCACAGTAGTAGGAGCCTTTTCAGAAATAGTAGGTGTTGGTGGAGGAATTGCTGCCATGATTATTGTTGTGTTTGGATCTTAACCTGTAATAAAGTAACAGTTTGGCTCTGATACCACTTGTTAGGCCGAATACACAATTAATAATCAACTTTGTATGAGAGTTTAACAAGTAAAAACGTTTATGCACTTAAAAACTTCTTGTATTACGAACCCTCTTCGTGATGTAAAATATCACAAAGAGCTGCTAGGTTACAATAAAGATAATTCGTTGTACGATACCCTTCTAGGGTTAACCTAACTGTATTTATATAACATACAGCTACGATACAATCTCTAATTGATATTCCTAATAATCAGCTATACAATGATATCAATTACAGATTGTCACACGTCTCCTAAGTCAACTCGATCTCTTTGATAGCTATCCAATCTTCAAAGATATCGCTTCCATAATAAATCTTCAATCACTGTTGATTAGTAGACACTTCCTCCAGACAGAGTTTGACAAACTCTGTCGAGCTTCCATCTGTCAGAGTTTACACTAAACTCTGACTGCTTCCAGCTAAACTCTGATAATTCACGGTAACACTTAAACACTGATTAAAACACATCAATTATATTTAACATTAGACTTAAAGATGTATTTCTTGTGGGCTTAGCATGATTACCAACTATTTTTACACTTGACATGAATTTTTATGACCTTCTGCATGTTGGTTGAGTAAACTACGTGAATACTTGCACTTTTGACACCAAGACATCGTATGTTTGCTTTGATTCTTAAGTTGATGTGGCATGAGAGGACTTGTGTGTGTGGTGTTGTTAGCATTGATCTTTTGCATGGTTAGATGAATTTTGTGGGTACATTCACTATAAACCCTCACGAGACAACACTCGTCCTACTAGGGCTGCCTAGGGGTTTAACGGCTTGTTGCATATGCTCAATGCAATCGTGTCATCTACGAAAGTGATGTTTGTTAGGACTTAGTTTTTATTTCAATTATTTGCCCGAGGACGTGCAAATGCTTAGTGTGGGGATGTTTGATAGAATATATTTTTATATATATTTTAGATGATTTTATTCTCATATTTATTGTGTTTTGCATTGATTTGGATTTTTATTTAATAGATTTGATTGTTTTATTGTAGGGAATAAAGAATTCATGACTTGGAAGGATTTGGAGCAAAAAGAGCTATTTTGGAGATAAAATTGAAGGAATTTCGTATTATTGGGCTACACGTAACACTGTTTTGGCCATATCTTGAGTTCTAGAAGTCCGTTTGAGGCCCGTAAGCAGTCCACACGAAGATAACGAGATTCTCTATCATTTTATGGTGGTCCAGAGGTCCAATTACGTTTGGAAAGTTCCATAAAATCTGGAGAAAAGTCAGCCACGAATTTTCCTTAAAAAACAGAATCAGTTTAGGAAACGTATCTTGCAGAAATTCTATTATAATTCTGTTTTGATATTTTCTTGTTGGGTAAGACTTTTAGAGCCTATTTAAACACATCCTACCATTGTAATGAGAAGAGGTAATATGAGATCAGATAATATAGTTTAGAGTAGATTATTATTATTAGTTGGAGATGTAGAGAAACACCATGACTCTTCTTTTGGGTGACAACATTGAAGTTTGAAGGTTTTGTTCTCTTAATCTTTTCTTTGTTCTTATTAGTTTAATTATGTTTTCTTGTTTTACTAGTTGTTTTTACTTATTTAATTATTAGCGAGTAGTTATTTCTAGGGCTTAAAGGGAAGCCATGTTTGCACTAATATTGGCATGATTTTCATAGTGGTTTGATTGGTTATGGTTAATTCTGATTGATATGTTTTAATAATTAATTTGTGTAATCGGCCGATATCATGGATTAATTATATGCAAATAGGGTATGGATCGAGAGATTTACTTACTAGAGGCACACATACGATTAACAGAATTGAATTTGAGTGCGGAAGCATCATTGGATTTCTGAGAGCGTTAATGCTTGGAAGAGATTAACTTGACTTTAATTACCTGATTGATTGAATTACTAAAAGTGGTTAATTGTGTTGAATGTTTCGAGAGTGTTAATGCTTGAAAGAGATTAACATACTCTAGTTATAGGATCACATTGATTGCTTTAGCTTAAGAGCCAATTCTGTAAGCATGGTGGACCTGATTGCCCTAGGTTTTAAATAATTTGTTTATCATCTGTTAAATTAGTGTTAATCTTGTTTAATTAGTTAATTAATATTCTCCAATATTAGTCTGACCCTTGAAACAATTAACGATAACTGAAAAGGAATTAGTAGAACCTGTCTCCTTGTGGATTCGACCCGCTTGCCATCTGTACTAGCAATAGACACCGTGCGCTTGCGGTTAGGTATAATTTGACACATCATCCTCATATCAAGAAACAACCTCCATAAGTTAGTTTCCGGAAATTACATCAAGAGCACATCTAAAAAATGCCTCCAACTTTCCATTTTCTAACAATCCCCCAAAAATCCATACAGTAATGCATATCAAATTCTACTCATGACTTGATTTTCAGAGTAGGTACCCTTCCGGGTTTGAACCCTCCTAAGTACTCTACTTCGATGGCTACCGGATATAGATGGAATGTTTCACCTTGAATCTTTATCCGTTTGGTGAACCACACTCCATAGACGATAACAAGTCAAAGGCTATGGTGCTAATCTATGGCTTTGAGACGTTAATGGCCATGTCTCGATCCTATTTGTCGAATGCTTCATAGAATAACCCTTTCCTCTAATTGCGACCACACAATTACATTCGCTTAGCTGGGAATCTCTAGAGATGTACTGCTAGCATCTCGTCATATGAATTGACCCCATTCAGAGTTCAAATAACTCTTTCTATTCTGGCAGTTACAGTACCTTTTAGGTTTACAGGGGATAGACTCCAGATACGTGAGTATCAATCTATGTAGTTAAAGGTCCAACCAATTCACCCTTACAACTTGTTATTACCACATTGAATACTCTTTCGAGGGATCTCCTCTCATGTGTATTAGGTTTCCGCTGTAGATGAATCATGATGGGCTATCAGTCCCATCCCCAACCTTGACTTAAGGACCACTGCAGGTTCTAGTCCTTTAATCAAAGCATCAGCTATATTATTATGAGTTCCTATGAACTCTATCGCTATAATCGTATCAGACACTAAACCCCTTATAGACTTTAGTCTAACTTGGATGTGCCTCTTTGTTTTAGCATTATACCTTTTACTGCTAATCTTGCCAATAGTTATTAGTGTTAGGAATAATTCATAAGTTGTGATGTTTAGAATAGAATTTTGCTAATACTTCTTGTATATCCTGATCTTATAAAGGATTTAGCACTTTGTATAGGATATATATGTTAGACAGTAATCTGTAGAGTTTAGTCAGGAACGGTGCGTCAGAGACTACATGTCAGGAACAGTGTATCGAGGACTACATGTCAGGAATAGAGGAGTAGATCCTGATACAGCAAGTCAGATCCTGATCAAATACTGATGGGATAATCAGATCCTGATGCAATGGGAAATCCTGATATCAGTTGTATTACTGATGATGTCAGTCGTGTTACTGATGATGTCATTATGGATGCTACAGAAACTGGCAAGTGCTATAAAACAGGATCTTTGTTTTGAAAAACAAGCAAGAAGATATCATGAAGGAAACGAATTCTCTATTGATGGAAACTATCAACTGGACGCCAGAACATTGTCATAGATAGATTATAATTTTGTTATTAGTTGATAGGTAGCAATATAAATACTCTCTCAATATCATTGTAAAAAGTGTGTGTGAGCAAGTAAGTTTATAAGATTTGTATTCGAGAGTTCAAAATAAACAGAGAGAGAGATTTGTATTGTCAGCAGCTGCTAAAGGTATTGTACACCTTTGGTTGAGTTTGTATTTGATTATTTTAATACAAACAAAGTTTGATTCATTCGTATATTCTTGTTCATATAATCAAGCAAAAATCAGACACGATTATATAACTTGTATTCAACCCCCCCTTCTACAAGTTATTCGAGTTAACAATTGGTATCAGAGCAGGTTGATTTCGAGTAATCATAAAGATCTGCAATCATGTCTGGTTACAAGGATGGTAATACTAAGATCCCTATGCTCAAGAGAAATGAATATACTCTATGGGAAGTGAAGATGTTGCATCACTTGGAAGCAACAGATCCTGATTATCTTGACAGAATCAGAGATGGGCCTTTTATTCCAACAAGGCTTGTTCCTCAAGAAACTGTCGAAGGAAAAGTTGTTCTAGAACATACAGCAGAGAAGCCTAAATCTGAATGGACAGATAAGGAAAAGGAGAACGTTCTTAAGGATGCTAAAGTGAGAAACATACTATTCAACAGTCTTGATTCTGTTCTCACTAACTATGTTCTCTCATGTAAAACTGCTAAGAAGATATGGGACAATCTAAAGGGTCACTGTGAAGGAACAAAACCTGTCAGGAAGAATATGAGGACACTTCTCATACAACAGTATGAGTACTTTGAATCCAAGTCTGGTGAGTCACTTACTGACACCTTTGATAGGTTTACTAAACTCATCAATGAGATGGCCATGCATGGTAAATATTATGACTTGGAGGATATGAATACTAAGTTCATGAAAGCACTTCCTGATTTCTACAATGAGAAGATATCTGCAATTGAGGTAGCTAATGATCTTGATGAGATATCATTAGAAGCAGTTTATGGAAAATTGAGAGCTTATGAACTTGACAGGCAGCAGAAAAAGAGCAGGAGTGAAGGAAAGATGAAAACTGTTGCACTCACTGCTTAATCTGAATCAAAGAAGCTTCCAGAAGAAAAGTTTGAATCTACTGAAAGAGACTTGAGGAAGAAGAAGAGCAAAGAAAGTTCTGAGTCAGAGACTACAGATATAGACTCTAAAGATAATGATTCTGAATCAGAGATGCAAGAACTCTTTCCTATGTTTGCTAAAGCTTTCAAGAAAGGAAAATTCAACAGGAGAAGATTTAGCAAAGGCACTTTTTAAAAGAAAGAGGAGAAGAAGAATGACAAAGGCAAGAGTACAATTATCAAGCTTGATAAATCCAAGATCAAGTGCTTTAACTGCAGTGAGCTTGGACACTTTGCTAGTGAGTGCAAGAAGCCTAGGAATTCAGGGAAGGGCAATGCACTCATGGTCACACAGAAGGATTGGGCAGACTCCAGTGATTCTGAAGATGAATTGGATTATGACAACATTGCATTGATGGCAAGTGCTTCAGAGAAGCCTGGATCTCCAAAGAAAATTTCTTCATCTTCTGTTAAGGTATCACTTCACTCTCTTGATTCGTTTGATAGCTTAGATTCTGATGATATTAGATCTATTCATGTTGAGTTTAAGAATCTTATGACTAATTTCAAAATTCTTGCTAGTGAAAAAGAAGAACTCAATGCTAAGAATGATGAATTAGTTAGTAGAAATAATTTTCTTGAATCTGAGTTAATTCAAATGGAAGAATATAAGTTAAGTTCTGATAAAGCTAAGCATGATTATGGTGTTATTCTTGAGGCTTATGACTATGTCAGAAAAGAACTAGAGGAAGAGAGAGATGTGATTAAAACCATTAACAATTCTGGTAAAAAGACTCAAGAAATCATTGAAAATCAAATTTTGGGTAAAGTTAATGGTTTAGGTTTTGATAAGGCTAGGCAAGAAAATACTGTAGCTATTATCAATGATAATAGTAAAACTGAAGCTAGCACATCTAAGTCTGAAGGTAAGAAGATAGTTTCTGAACCTAAACATGTTAAATTTGTTGATTCTAAAGGTACCCCAGTTGTGCACAAAAGAATTAACAATAGCAATTCAGATGAAAGATTGTTGGAAAAACCTAGGAATGTCAACATAGGTTTTCTGTCTAAGTCTCAGTTGAAACAGAGACTAGAAAGTATTTCAGAGTCTAGCAAGATCAGAAGAAATAAGAATGGAAAAGAAGGTATTAACAAAGAGAATAATTACAAGAATGTACCTGATGCACCTAGGAAGAAATGCTATAAATGTGGAAATCATAATCATTTGGCCCTAGACTGCAATCAAAAACCTTCTTGGAAAACTGAGTCCAGATTCCCCAAGACTCATAGAATTCAATACCAACCACAAGAACCCTGTTATCATTGTGGTAGTTTACTTCATTCCATTTATATGTGTAAGGAATATCATGAACTGTATTATGACTATTATTCTCTGAAATCTAAAACTCCTAGTCACAAACAGTTTGTGAAATCTAAGTCTAAGGTTGACTCTGCAACAGGTAAATCAAAAGCAAAATCTTCAAAGCCTGTTGGTTCAAAAGTTAGTAAGAAAGGATCCAATCAAAGTTGGGTCCTAAAAAATTCTAACTAGCTATTTTTTGTTTGCAGGGCATTGGAAAGAAGCATTCAATTATCTTGGACAGTGGATGCTCTGGACATATGACTGGAAAGAGGTCCCTGCTTACAAAGTTTGAGAGGAAAGCTGGCCCAGTAATATCCTTTGGAGATGGCAACAAAGGAGAAACTCTGGGATATGGCTCAATTTTGGGGAATGTCATCATAGAAAATGTAGCACTGGTTGAAGGCTTGAAACACACACTTTTAAGCATAAGTGAACTGGGTGATAAGGGTTACCAATCAATTTTGATAGTAAGGGATGTAAAATCTTGAATATGAAGAATGGAGACATTGTTCTGACTGGTCAGAGACATGGTAACATATATGAAGCCAGCTTGAGTGACACATCTAAAGGAACTGTTAGATGTCTTTACAGTAAGGCATCAAATGAGGAAAGCTGGAACTAGCAGCAGTACTGAATCCACTGATTCTACCGATCAAGGGGGAGCTTTTGAAGACAAAGAAAGTTCTTCTGCAAGAAATACCACTAACTTAGGGTGAGAGTCTAGCAGGAGCAATCTACCACCTATTAGAAAATGGACAAGGGATCATACTGAAGATTTGATTATTGGTGTCCAAATAGTGGTGTTCGAACTAGAAGATCAATTCAAAATGAATGCTTGTACAGTTGTTTTCTCTCAAAGAATGAACCTAAGAAGGTTGAAGAAGCCTTACAGGATCCTGATTGGGTAATAGCAATGCAGGAAGAATTGAATGAGTTTGAGAGGAACAAAGTTTGGAAACTTGTACCAAGACCTAAAGATAGATCTATTGTTGGTGCTAAATGGGTTTTCAGAAACAAGCTAGATGAATCTGGTATGATTGTAAGAAACAAAGCAAGACTGGTAGCCAATGGTTATTCTCAGGAAGAAGGAATTGACTATGATGAAACCTTTGCACCTGTAGCAAGATTGGAAGCAATCAGAATGTTTCTTGCAGTTGCAGCTCATTCAAATTCAAGGTATACCAGATGGATGTAAAGAGTGCTTTTCTAAATGGCAAGCTTGATGAGGAAGTGTATGTGGAACAACCACCTGGTTTTGTTGATCCAAAGTTTCCAAATCATGTCTACAAACTTGACAAGGCACTCTATGGACTGAAGCAGGCACCAAGAGCATGGTATGAGACTTTGTCTAAATTTCTTCTTGAAAATGGCTTCACAAGAGGTACAATTGACGAAACTCTATTCTTTATAAAGATAAAAGGTGATTTGCTTTTAGTTCAAGTTTATGTTGATGATATTATATTTGGTTCTACTAATGAAAAGTTATGTGCTAAGTTTAGAAAGCTTATGCAGTCTAAATATCAGATGAGCATGATGAGTGAACTAAATTACTTTTTAGGCTTGCAGGTCAAACAAACTGAGACTGGTATTTTCATTAATCAGTCAAAGTATATTAAAGATCTTTTAAAAAGGTTTGACTTTCAAAATTGTGCAATTGCAAAGACACCCCTGGCAACAACCACTAAGCTAGACTCTGATCCTAAGGGAAAGAGTGTTGATAACACTAGCTATAGAGGCATGATAGGTTCACTGTTATATTTAACTGCAAGTAGACCAGATATAATGTTCTCTACCTGTTTATGTGCTAGATTCGAAAGTGATCCTAAGGAATCTCATTTAATTGATGTGAAGAGAATTTTTAGATATCTCATGGGAACTCCAAATCTTGGTTTGTGGTATCCAAGAGAATCTGATTTCTCCCTAATTGGCTATTCAGACTCTGATTATGCAGGGTGTAAAATAGACAGGAAAAGCACTACAGGTACATGTCAATTCTTGGGAAACAGATTGATTTCTTGGGCAAGCAAGAAGCAGCAATTAGTTTAAACCTCAACTGTAGAAGTTGAATACATTGTAGCAGGCAGTTGTTGTGCTCAACTCCTTTGGATAAGAAATTAGTTGATGGATTATGGTATGACACTTAGTAATATTCCTATGTTTTGTGATAATACTAGTGCTATCAAAATTGTAGAAAATCCAGTTCAACACTCAAGGACTAAGCACATTGATGTCAGGTATCATTTTATTAGAAAACATATTGAAAATGGTACTATGGAACTTCATTTTGTTCCTACTGACAAACAGCTTGCAGATATTCTAACTAAACCACTTGATGAGGCCACATTCATTAGATTGGTTAGTGAGTTAGGAATGTTAAATTTTTAAATCTTTAACATCTGCACAAGTAGCAAGGTATGTTGTTTCAGCTTATAGAACTTGATATTTTTGTCAGGATCTATACTTGATTGTTAAATGCTTAAGTTGTAACACTTTACTTTGATAAATTACAGTATGATAGACTTGTTAATAAACATCGGGATTGCTATCAGTATGCAAACGTCATCAGTATTGACATCAGGATTGTATCGTCAGTATTAGGATTGTGAAATTTGTGTGTCTTACTGTTTCAAATTCTGAAGTTCATATTATTAGGTGGTTCAATTCTGAGTTTTGTTAAGTCTATGTTAGCAAGTTTTATTACATACATACTGATAATTTATATCATTATTCATGACAGTCAACAAACAACGATAGACAAGTAGATATTAAGAAAACTTGTATTTTCATTAATCAAAAGCATTACATACATGAAAATGAAATACAATTCTTCTTTTTGTCTAACTACTACTGATAATTCTATTCTTGTCTAAAGTTGTTGCTGCTACAATCCTCAACGATCGACTTCAGGACAAGGAACATCTCAAGAATGAATTCCTTGTCTGGGCGACTTAAATAAGAGCGGCTGACTCATCTTCATGCTTATTGAAGAAGATGAATAGCATCTCTATCAAGATCAAACTCAGACTCTTCACCAAATTCTTCATCCTCAAGGAGTGAAGAGATTAGAGGAGGATTGTATCCAACTGGTAGATGTTTTAGAGGAGATTTATGGAAATCATTTGGGTTAAGATTAACCATATTTGACTTGATGAGAAAAGTCATCTCTTCTAAGAGATAGTTCACTTGCTCCTGATCATCAAGAGTAAAGAACTTCTCAGTGGTAGTGAACCAAAAGCTAGGGTTCATATGAAGTTTTGGGTTGAAAGCTATGATGGAAAGAGAAAAGAATGAAAAGGTTTTGAAGAATGGCATAAGACGTCGGTTTCTTTTATAGAAAGACGTGGGAAGCTGAACAGTCATTTGGGAGATATCAATGCATTCAGTCATAATTATGTGTGACTGTATTTCTTGTATTTTCAAGAAATATTGAATGAATTTAACCAATTGATTTTGTTATTTCTTTTTCAGGTAAAAGAAAATGCCATGTGGAAACTCTATTTAGTCTCTGGAATCAGGATGATATTGATCAGGAATACGAGTGTATTCACATCAGGATTAGTAATTCTTTTTATTCAGAAATCACATTGAATTGTGTGATTATTCTGATGAGTAGATCACATCAGGAAAATGAAACTGATCAGTATTGATTTTTTTTCTTGATTTTACCTTGACTTATTTACTTGAAATTATTTTTGGATTTTATTTTCCAAAAGTCATGGGTAACTGCATTTTTTAGGGACTGACACCTGTCAACCTACGTGTCAACGTGGGATAATGGGTTTGAAGGATTTTTGAAATATAATTATTTTGACACTCTAATCGTGTAATTGCTTTCTCTAATTTCATTCTCTAAAGCAAAAAACACTCTCGAGTTCTCAAAATCACTAATCAATTTCAAAGATTTCTTAAGTTCTTTTCAGATCAAAATGGCAACTCAAAGAAGACTACCCAAATCAGTAGCTTTCAAGTTTGGTGACTTTGATTTTATGATGAACAATCATGTTGCAGCTATCACCAACAAGGAAGGGGTGTCAACTGATTTTCACCTGATAATGGACTTTATGGCGAAAGGACCATTAAGCTATGCCTTGACAGCATCTCCACAAATTAATCAAGTAGCTGTTTCACAAGCTTGGGTGAATGCTGAGATAATTGATTCTACTCAGAGTCAATCAGGTAAGATTGTTCTACACTTAGGACAAGACTCATTTCATCTTACTGAATCTATTATTAATTCAGTACTTCGCTTACCTGTTAGTACAAATTTTGAGAATGTACCATCTGATGATGATGTGAGAACTATGTTATCTAAATTAGGTAATAATGGACCTCTAGATAACATGAGCCAGTTAAATAGATCTTTTATTAGGAAAGAATGGTCTTTCTTCTTTGATCAAATTGCTAAATGTTTTACTGGTAAATGTAGTTCTTTTCAACAAATTACAGCTGTTACATCTGTATAACAGAGTAATTAATTTTGGTCACATTATCTTAAATCAGATGTGTATTAAACTTGGGTCAAGAGATCATTACAGGAATATGGTTTATTATCACAGATTCATGCAACTATTTATTAACCATTTTATTCCTGATGTTGAAGCTAGATTTGGTAGAGAGTATTGTGTTTCTTCTTATGTACAGCAAAAGAGAATTTTCTCTGACATTATAAAGAATGACAGTGAAAAGAATCTAGATGAAATACATGCGTTACACTATCCAAATCATGTTCAGGTACTTCTAAGAACTCATCTTCCTACTATCTATAATTCTTCTTTCTTTGGTGGTGAAATGACTCAGGAATCTCAATTGGAGGAGAACCCCCTGTGTCTACCCAAGTAGCCAAAAACATTACAGTCTCTGAAACAATTCTAGAACCAAATTTTGATCCACAGCCTATTGTTTCAAAGAAGCCAACCTCTGGTGTTTCTCAAAAGACATCAGTTGTAAGGAAGAGAAGATTTGTCATTTCAAGTAGTAGTACTAGTGAAGATGATGATAATATATCTCTTGCTGAGAGAGCAGAATTGAAGGTTGCAATTCAACTTTCTAAGCTAGGACAAAGAGATGGAACACCTAGTCACAGCCAGGCTGCAGTCTCCCAAAAGGCTGTAGTTATTAAAAAGGGAAAATAGTTACTGGATACTGTCTTTCAAAAGACTGTGTCTATTGAAAAAGGATCTCATCCCAAGATCACTTCTGTGTCTACACCTCTTGAGTCTTCTCAAGACAAATTTGTTGCTCACTATACTAGGAGAACAAGGAGAAAGATTCATTTGTCACCTACACATACAGTGTCAAGTCCAACTAACATTATTCAGGTCTCTACAAATAATGTTATATCCATGTCAGTATATGGCAAGAGAGATCTGGATCTTGATTCTTCATGGGAAACTACATTGACATACAGATTGGCTACGAAACTTATTTCTCTGAAAGTGAAGCTTTCCAGGCCTGTTCTAGATTTTTTGATTGAAAGAGTTCCTAAACTTTCATTTCCTGAAAAATATGGACTGTTACATCAAAGGCTTGATTTAATGAAGACATACTTCTATGTATCAGTCAGAAAGGAGTTACACAAAAAATTTGGACTTCCTAAGCATGTTGCACTTCAATCACTTCATGCATATCCATTTGACAATGATGTCATTGTTGAAGATGCTTCAGCTCAAGGTGAACAAGAGGAGGTAGTTGATAGAGGGAAGCAGTCAACAGAAGATACTATTGCACCAGTGGTGAATAGTAGAATAGATCATATCACAGTCACTGCAACACAAGAACCATCTAGTCAGAGGTTGGATGACTCAGGAACTGTGATTGATGATGCTGAAAGGTCTTCTGTGATGACTGAAATTGCAAGTGAGAAACCCTATGATATGGGAGGAATGACTTTGATTGATTTTTCTGAAGATCAAACCAATATTGTTCTTTCAGAGTCTATCCACCTTGAGGGTGTGTCTCAGCAACCAACACTTAAAGACAGTGGCATATTAGCTATGGTGTCTAATGAAGTATTACTGAAGACATCAGAGTCTAGTGTAAAACCTGAAAGTGGTGTACTGGAGCCTGTAGTTTCTGAAAAGAAAATAGATGTTTGTAAGGGTTCAGAAACTATAGCAGCTCACTCCTTGGAGAAAACCTCAAGCCCCATGCCATATGAGGAACCCTCTCTCCATGTGAGTTCAGGTATAAAAACTTCTTCTAACCCCTATTTTTCTGTAGGTCATGAGAGCACTTATCCAAATTTGAGTGATACACTTGAAAAGATGGACATAGATCCACACACAGAGAGGCTGGCTCCTGACCAGGCAAAAGGAGAGGTAGAAAGAGTGTTGACTTTAGATAGTCAAAGTGAGAATGAGGGTATGGATGATCAACTCCATAGTGAGGGAGAGAAAATTAGGAAACCACCATTGTTTGATTTCTGGGATCAGGTTTTTCCTTAATCTTGGTCTGAAAATCTTGGTATGGATGCTGGTACTTATTCTTTTATCAAGATGTATGAGAAGCATGACTTAGCACATCACAATGCAAATCCAGAAGTTAAAGCTCAGAAACAGAAAGAAAGGCTTGCAGAGATCATTAACAAAAGAGGTGAAAGGCTAAGACAAACTTCTACTCAACCAACACCAGAAGAAATTTCTAATGATCCTAGTATTCCTTTGTTTGTACTTCCAATTTCAGCTAGATTTGAGACATCAACAATATCTGATCAATCTAAGGAGGAGTCAGGATTTGTAGATGTTAGTACACAGAATACTGGTGAAGGACAGGATGATCATACTTCAGCTCCAGATCAGAAAGATGAAATGTTTGTACTTCTACTCAAGTATTATTACTTGAATATCATTCTCAACAGGCAACTTCTTCTACAAGACTTGAAGATAATGTTCCTTCTGTATCTGAATCTGAAGATACAACAAGCACTTCCAACATTGAAGTCAGTTCTGAAATTCTTAAGGACATTCAGAAATCTCAAAGTGATATTTAATCGAGACTTCAAATTCTTGAAGATAACCAAGTCACTATCATGGACAATCAAGCAGTTCTGATGAATCTCATTTGTTCTGTTAATGAATCTCTTGGAATTCATGTTGCTGATGTCAAAAAGGGGGAGATAAAAACAATTCAGAAACAACAACAAACAACAACAACAGACTTGGGGAGATAAACAGACTGGGAACAGAAACAAGGGTGACAGAGTTGGTAAATTTCATCATGGAAGTGGTAAAGGAAAAGAAGCATCAAATAGTTGAATTCTTTCTTCTAAGTACCAGATACATGTCTACATCTGAAGAAGGAGGTACTTAACTTCATGATCTTGAATTCATAAATTATATTCTAGTTGTATTGTTATATGTTTTGACATCTACAACTCAGATTTATGCTTCAGATTCTAAAGCATAAATAGGGGGAGATTGTTAGGAATAATTCATAAGTTGTGATGTTAAGAATAAAATTTTGCTAATACTTCTTGTATATGCTGATCTTCTAAAGGATTTAGCACTTTGTATAGGATATATATGTTAGACAGTAATCTGTAGAGTTTAGTCAGGAACAGTGCGTCAGAGACTACATGTCAGGAATAGTGTATCGAGGACTACATGTCAGGAACAGAGGAGCAGATCCTGATACAGCAAGTCAGATCCTGATCAAATACTGATGGGATAATCAGATCCTGATGCAATGGGAAATCCTGATATCAGTCGTATTATTGATGATGTCAGTCGTGTTACTGATGATGTCATTATGGATGCTACAGAAACTGGCAAGTGCTATAAAACAGGATCTTTGTTTTCAAAAACAAGCAAGAAGATATCAGGAAGGAAACGAATTCTCTATTGATGGAAACTATCAACATGACGGCAGAACATTGTCATAGATTTAATTCTGTTATTAGTTGATAGGTAGCAATATAAATACTCTCTCAATATCATTGTAAAAAGTGTGTGTGAGCAAGTAAGTTCGTAAGATTTGTATTCGAGAGTTCGAAACAAACAGAGAGAGAGATTTGTATTGCCAGCAGCTACTAAAGGTATTGTACACCTTTGGTAGAGTTTGAATTTTATTATTTTAATACAAACAAAGTTTGATTCATTCGTTTATTCTTGTTCATATAATCAAGCAAAAATCAGACACGATTATATAACTTGTATTCAACCCCCCCCTTCTACAAGTTATTCGAGTTAACAATTCGACTATCACAATGAATAGCAATTGCAGGAAGCGGTCTACTTACTGTAGGTATCGCGGACATTAGTCCGTGTAACCATTCAGTCTCCGTCCCCGTGGAATCAAGCGCACACAACTCAGCCTCAAAAGTAGACCGAGTTACTATAGTCTGTTTGGTCTACTTCCAGGATATTGCTCCACCTGACAAGGTGAACACGTATCCAGTCACTCCATTGGAACCAGGCTTCTTAGCTATCCAACTTGCATTACTGTACCCCTCAAGTACCCCTGGAAATCTCCTATAGTTTAAACTAAGGTACATTGTGCCTTTCAAATATCTAAGTACTCTATCAAGAGCATCCCAATGAGTTCTGTTTGGACAGCTTGTATATATAGCCAACTTAGACACAGAGTATGAAATATCTGGTCTAGTACAGTTAGCAAGATACTACAAGCTCCATATAATCTGAGAATACCTTAACTGAGACACAGGTACTCCTGAAGTATTCTTGACAAGGGCAACTTTAGGATCATAGGGTGTACTAGCAATTCTACACTGTGAATAACCATATTTCTCAAGTATAGATTTCTCTATATAATGAGACTGTGATAAAGTTATTCCCTCAGCTGACTGAGTCAGCTTGAGACCAAGAATCACACTAGCCTCATCCATATCCTTCATTTCAAAATGCCTTTTCAAGAAAGCCTTTGTCTCGTTAATAATCTCAATATTGGTTCCAAACAGTAATATGTCATTCACATATAGGCACAAGATGACACACTCACTACCTTTAACTTTGGTGTAGACACACTTGTCACTTTCATTAATAACATAACTGAACGGCAATACAGTTTCATCAAACTTTTTATGCCAATTCCTGGGAGCTTGTTTCAAACCATAGATGGACTTGATCAACTTACATACTTTCCATTCATTCCCTGTTGCAACAAATCCCTCAGGCTGATCTATATAAATCTCTTCTTCAAGTTTACAATGAAGAAAAGCTGTCTTTACATCCATCTGATGGATGATAAGACCATGGACGGATGCCAATGCTATAAGCATTCGGATTGTTGTCATCCTAGCAATTGGAGAGTACGTATCAAAGTAATCAATGCCTTCCTTTTGCTTAAAACCTTTAGCTACCAGTCTAGCTTTGTACTTATCTATTGAGCCGTCAGGGTTCAACTTTCTTTTAAAGATCCATCTACACCCGATAGTAGAACACCCAGGAGGGAGATCAACTAATTCCCATGTTCCATTAAAAATAATAGAGTCAGTTTCACTTTTCACAGCGCCCTTCCAGTACCTAGACTCTGAAGAATCCATAGTTTGTCGAAAAGTTAAAGGTTCGTCCTCGATATTGTAAGTGATAAAATCACTTCCAAAATCCTTGACTACCTTTGCACGATTACTCCTCCGTGGTTCCTCTACTTCCTTAGGAGTAGAGCTACTACTAGCCTCTGCCCCTACATTTTTCATCTTTTCCACATGATCAGGAATAGAACTCGATGTGTGAGTAGGATCTTCATTAGAAGTATCTTGAGGCATACCAGTCTTCATAGGGTAGACATCCTCAAAGAATGTAGCATCACGAAATTCAACCATCGTGTTTTCCACTATACCGTCTATGTCAGATTTTAACACTAAAAATCTCAAAGATGTAGTGGTCTCAAGATAGCCCAGAAAGATACAATCAACAGTCTTTGGAGCTAGCTTCTTTCTCTTATGTTCAGGGACAAGTACCTTAGCAAGGCACCCACACACACGAAGATACTTAAGACTAGTCTTCTTGCCCTTCCATAACTCATAGAGTGTCTTATCCATGTGTTTCAGAGGGACTCTATTCAGAATATGGCAAGCCGTATTCAAAGCCTCTCCCCACATGTATTTAGGCAACCCAGAATTAATAAGCATAATATTAATCATATTTTTAAGTGTTATGTTCTTTCACTCAGCAATCCCATTAGACTCAGGTGTGTATGGAGGGGTACTTCATGAACTATACCATTGCTTCCATAAAATTCATTAAAAACGTTACTCGTATACTCACCACCTCTATCAGATCTCAACCGTTTAAGTACCTTACTAGTTTGTTTTTCTGTTAGAAATAATTGATGAGAACAGTGTTTAAGAGCTACAGCGATAAATCAGAGTTTAGCTGGAAGCAGTCAGAGTTTAGTTAAACACTGACAATGGAAGCTCGACAGAGTTTAGTTAAACTCTGTCTGAAGGAAGCGCGTCTCCAGTCAACAGTGATTAAAGATTAATTGAAGATAATTATGGAAGCAATATCTTTACAGATTGGATAGCTGTTAAAGAGATTGAGTTGACTTAGGAGATGTGTAGCAATCATAATTGATAATATTTGTATAGTTGATTTATAGGAGAATCAATTATCGATTGTACGTAGCTGTATATCTTTATAAATACAGTTAGGTTAACCCTAGAAGGGTATCGATCGTGTAATACAATATCTATTGATTGTAACCTAAGCAGCTCTCTGTGATATTTTACATCACTGAGAGAGGAGTTAATTCCAAACAGTTTTTAAAGTTTTTAAGAACTTATTGTTATTCTCTCATACTTATTTGATTATAATTGTGTACTCGGCCCAACAAGTGGTATCAAAGCATAATCTATTAATTTAATACAGTTTAAGATCCACACACACACAACTATAATCAATGGCAGAAATTCCTCCTCCAATAACAGGCTCTAGTGCTGAGAAGGCTCAACCTGCAACTATGAGCCGATATGAAACAATGAGGGTTCCTATTCTCAAGCCAGCAGAATACTCAACCTGGAAGGTGAAAATGGCTATGTTTCTGGAGGCTACAGATCCATAATATCTTGACAGAATTTATGAAGGCCCTCATAAGCCTACAAAATTATCTGTTGTTACTGCTGAACAGAGGAGCAGAAGATCAGGCAGAAAGTCAAAGTCTGTTGCTCTAAGAGTTGAAGAAAGACCCTCAAAGAAGGAAGCATCAAGGAAGAAGGCAAAAGGAAAAGCTTTGGTCATTCATTCTGAAAGTGAGTCATCAAACACTGATGTTGACTCAAACACAGATGGATCATCTGATTCTGAAGATGATGAGGAAATGATGCAAATGGCTGCTTTGATGGTAAAGACCTTCAAGAAGATGGGATTCAAGAACTTCAAGAAAGGGAAGAGATTCTCCAAGAGTGATTCAAAGTCTGACAGGAAGAATTTCAGCAAATCTGGGAGAAAGGATACCCAATCTGGGAAAAGAGACAAGTCTGAGATTCAATGCTACAAGTGTAAGGAGATGGGTCACTATGCTCCTGAGTGCAAGAAGGGTAAAACTGAGAAGGCACTCTTCACTAAAGGCAGAGATTGGGCAGACACCTCTGACTCAGATGAGGATGTGAACTATGCTCTCATGGCTACTAATGTTGATGAAGCTGAAGATTCTGAAAACAAGGTACCTCTAACTACCTATGCTTATAATACTGATGATATAACTGAATTAAGAATATATCTTAAGGCTTTGCATATCAGTTATAGGGATCAGACTTTATAGAATGAGAGAATCAAAACTGAGAATTCTGAACTCAAAGAGAGAAATAAGGTTGTAGAAGAGAAACTTGCTAACATGCAGCAAGTTCAAAAGGAGAGAGATGATGCTATCTATCTTGAACAAGAGTTGTTAAGTAAGTATAAACAACTAGAATCTGAATTTGAGAAGGCAAATCACATTATTAAAACTTGGACTCACTCTGGAAAAGACACTCAAGAAGTTTTTCAATCTGACACTGTAGGTCTAGGTTATTCTGAGGAAGATGAACTTAGGTTTCAGAATATAGTCAAGATTAGACCACCTCTTCTACCTAAGAAATTTGGAACATTTGTTAATGGATTAAGTGAACCTAGGTTTGAATGTGGAAAAGAAGCTGTTAAGAAAGAACCAGTAAAAACTAGTTTTAAACAGGTTAATATTGGTTTAATGACAGATAAACAACTTAAGCATAAGCTTAAGGAGTTAAAATCTGTTAAGAAACAGAAAGTGTTTAGAAAGAACAGAAATGGTAAAGTAGGCATCACTCAAGGTAATTATCCAATGCTTGCTAATTTAGCTCCAAGAAAGACATGTCATAACTGTGGTAGCCCTAATCATCTTGCTAGTTTTTGCAGGAAGAACAAAAACATTAATTCTTTACCTTCCAAGTCTGAAGTAAAGAAAGATAATGTTAGAACTAGACCACAGACTTTATGCAAACACTGTGGAAGCACTTGGCATTCTATTTATACTTGCAGAAATTATCATGCTATTTATCATAATTACTATGAACTGAAACCTAATCTGAAATGGGTTAGGGTTAATTCTGCAAGTGTAAACTCTGATAAAGTTAGCTTAAACTCTGATAGTGTAAATTTCGCTGCTAAAGCTAACAAAATTAAGAAAGCCAAAGGATCCAAGCAAGTCTGGATCCTTAAATCTAATCTTCAATAATTGTTTATGATTGCTAGGGCTGGAAAATGGTTAATACGGATATGGATACAGCTATATCCGAATCCGGATCCGTTTTTTACAATCGTATCCTTATCCGTATCCGAATTCGGGAATATCCGAAAAAACTTTATCCGGATCCGAATTCGGCAAATATTATCCGGATACGGATAATATCCGGATCCGAATCCGTTTTGCAAAAAAAGAATTTTTTTTTTTTGTGAAATTTGCATTATTATAAAAAATAGGCATATTTTGCAAAAAAAAAACAAAAAAACAGGCATATTAAAGAGATACTCGGTTCTAATTTACAAATTACAAAAATCATATACATTATCCAAATTTGCATATGCAAATTTATATCAAAATAACTTCATTACACATCATTGTCTCTAAATAACTTGCAAATTCATCAAAATTCATTACAATGGAAACTTGATAAATACTATCACTTTCTCTAAATAACTCTTACTTTCATTTTATATTAAATTCATCATATTTTATTTTTAAGAATAAATGATAAAAATTAAAAATATATTAAAAATATATTATATATAATTACTTTCGGATACGGATATTTTCGGATACGGATGTACCTATATCCATATTCGTATCCTAAACTCTCGGATACAGATACGGATAATATCCGATTAACTTCGGATACGGATAATATCCATTTTTTTTCGGATACGAATACAGATATTTCGGACGAATATCGGATTTTTCGGATTTTTTTTCCAGCTCTAATGATTGCAGGGCATAAGGGAGAGTATCCTAGTTGTGGACAGTGGATGTTCAGGACACATGACTGGAAATAAAGCCCTGCTATCAGAGTATGTGGAGAAGGCTGGCCCAAGAGTTTCCAATGGAGATGGCAACATAGGACATACTCTGGGATATGGCAATATCAATCTTGGAAGTGTCATCATCACAAATGTAGCTCTGGTTCCAGGACTCAAGCATGATCTGCTATCTGTGAGTCAAATCTGTGACAGAGGTTTTCATGTAGATTTTCAACCTGAATACTGTGAGGTTATCAGCAAAACCACAGGGAAAGTTGTTTTAGTTGGACAAAGGCGCAACAATATCTATGAAGCAAGCTTGTTGACAAACACTGATGGAAAAACTATGTGCCTGTCAACAAGAATGTCCAATGAAGAGAGTTGGAAGTGGCATAAGAAACTCTCTCATTTGAATCTGAACAACATCAATGAGCTGATAAGAAAGGATCTTGTTAGAGGACTTCCAAAGTCTTTGTTAAATATTGATGGTCTGTGTGATTAATGTCAAAAGGCCAAACAGAGGAAGACTTCTTTCAAGAGCAAGTCTGAATCTTCAATTGTTGATCCATATCGTCTTCTACATGTTGATCTCTTTGGACCAGTGAATGTCTTGTCAATTGGAAGGAAGAAATATGCTCTATTCATTGTTGATGAATATACCAGATACACTTGGGTGTATTTTCTAGCAAAGAAGGATGAAACTGCATTAACTCTGATGGAGCATGTAAAGCTACTGGACAAAGGATCAAAACACAAAGTCAAAATAATCAGAAGTGATAATGGAACTGAATTCAAAAATGCAACAATGGAAGAATTCTGCAAGAACAGAGGATTGAAGCAAGAGTTTTCTGCACCTGGTACACCAAAGCAAAATGGTGTAGTTGAGAGGAAGAATGGAACCTTGATAGAAGCTACCAGAACTATGCTTGATGAAGCAAAATTGCCAACCTATTTCTGGGCAGAAGCAGTTAAAACTGCTTGTTTTACTCAAAATGCTACACTGATCAACAAGCATGGAAAAACACCATATGAGATGGTGAGGGAAAAGAAGCCAAACCTGAAATATTTTCATATTTTTGGGTACAAATGCTTTGTGTTGAAAACTCATCCTGAACAGTTGACTAAATTTGAGTTGAAAGCAGATGAAGGAATTTTTGTTGGCTATCCAGTGTCAACCAAGGCATTCAGAGTTTATAATCTGAGAACAAAGGTGATTATGGAATCTATTCATGTGTCATTTGATGACAAGAAAATCACTGGACTTGAAGATGTTGATGAACATAATCAGTTGCATTTCGAAAATGAAGATCTAATCTCTGATGAAATAAACTCTGATGAAACCAGTCCAACAAGCTCTGTTGATGCAAACTCTGAACCTCTACTGGTACACACAGAAGAAATAGTACAGTCAGAACAAAAGAGGAGAACCAGTTGAAGGGGAGCATGATCATGGTGATGACTCAAATTCTGATAGTGAGTCAACTGAAAAATCGGGATCAAACTCAAACTCTGTTGACTCAAACTCTGAAAGTCCAAAGTCTGACAGTTCAAACTCTGAGCGATCAAATTCAGGGGGAGCCTCAGAGAATGAAGGAAGGCATCAAGATAATCAGGAGAACATTGATCAAGGGGGAGGATCAACTGTTGACAGAAGTCATTTACCTTCTGCTAGGAAATGGACAAAATCTTATACACCTGATCTAATAATTGGAGATCCAGATGCAAAAGTTAGGACAAGAAGTGCTACAACAAATGAATGTCTGTTTCATGCATTTCTGTCCAAATCTGAACCAAAGAAAGTGGAAGAAGCTCTTCAAGATGCTGACTGGATAACAGCAATGCAGGAGTTAAATGAATTTGAGAGGAATGAAGTATGGACCCTTGTACCTAGACCAAAGAATAGATCTGTTGTTGGTACTAGATGGGTTTTCAGAAACAAAACTGACAGTGATGGGGTTGTTACAAGAAACAAGGCTAGACTTGTGGCCAAAGGCTATTCACAGCAAGAAGGCATAGACTATGATGAAACTTTTGCTCCAGTTGCAAGGTTGGAGGCAATAAGAATCTTTCTAGCATATGCTTCTCACAAGAAATTCAAGGTTTTTCAGATGGATGTGAAAAGTGCTTTTCTGAATGGAAAACTTGAAGAAGAAGTGTTTGTTGAACAACCACCAGGATTTGTAGATCCCAAGTATCCAGATTATGTCTACAGGATTGACAAAGCACTCTATGGACTCAATCAGGCACCAAGAGCATGGTATGAAACTCTGGCTCAATTTCTTTTAGAAAGTGGGTTCAACAGAGGTACAATTGATAAAACCTTGTTCTACTTCAATCTTGGTAGTGATCTGTTATTAGTTCAAATATATGTAGATGACATAATCTTTGGATCTACTAATGATAAACTCTGTAAGAAGTTTTCCAAGCTCATGCAGTCCAGGTATCAAATGAGCATGATGGGAGAGCTTAGTTATTTTCTAGGGCTACAGGTGAAGCAAACAGATGATGGAATCTTTATCAATCAAGCAAAATATACCAGAAATCTTCTCAAGAAATTTGGCATGCTTGACTGTTCATCTGCAACAACTCCCATGGCAACAGCAACAAAGGTGGATAAAGACACAGGTTCACCAATGGATATGACAAGATATAGAGGGATGATTGGGTCTCTTCTTTATCTAACAGCAAGCAGACCTGACATCATGTATGCAACATGTCTTTGTGCAAGATTTCAGGCAGATCCAAGAGAACCACATCTAACAGCTGTAAAGAGAATTTTCAAATATCTTAAGAGCACCATAACTCTAGGTTTGTGGTATTTAAGAGAATCAGACTTCAAGCTACTTGGTTACCCTGATGCAGACTTTGCAGGCTGTAAGATAGACAGAAAAAGTACCAGTGGAAGTTGTCAATTTCTTGGTGATAGACTTGTTTCTTGGTACAACAAGAAACAGAAATCAATCTCTACATCTACAGCTGAAGCAGAGTATATTGCTGCTGGTAGCTGTTGTGCACAGATTCTGTGGATGAAGAATCAATTACTGGATTATGGATTGAGGTACAGTAAAATACCTATTTACTGTGATAATCAAAGTGCTATTGCTATGACAGGTAATCCAGTACAGCATTCAATGACCAAGCACATCAGCATAAGGTACCATTTTATCAGAGAACATGTAGAGGAAGGGAATATTGAGCTTCATTTTGTGTCTACAGAACAAGAGCTTGCAGATATCTTCACCAAGCCATTGAGTGAAGCTGTATTTACAAGGCTGGTAAATGAACTAGGGATGGTTTCTGGCTTTGACTAGAGATATTGGTTAGACTCAAAATTCTACTTATATACTGTGTTGCTCATATTTCCGTGGCATGTTAAACTCTGCTATGCATACTCTGCTCAATGACTGTTAAACTCTGCTATGCAAACTCTGCTCAATGACTGTTAAACTCTGTTAGCATGCTCTGTAAGTCATACACTGTTGACATGTTGGATAAACTCTAAGAAACTATGATAATGTTTTTGTCTGAATGTTATTACCAATGAAGAGATTTGTATGAAGCATGATTCCCAGTAATTAATCATGAATCCTTCTAAGTTATTTGTGATCTAATCTTAGATTGTGCAGAAAATTAACACAGCATGATACTATTTCATATTTATAGCATCTCTTAGTTTATTTATCCTAAACTCTGAGTCTGTAAATACTGTGTGCATTGCCTCTCATGAATAATTTCTGATGTTGATGAGCTCTAAACTCTGTTAGTTATACACTGTTAAATTAGATTCTGTTATTAGAATACCCCCAAAGCTTATGTATATAGACTGTTAGAACTCCTTTGAGATCATGTTTGTAATTAGAACGACCCAGGAACTTACTGGTATATAGTAAGTGCTAAAATTCTCTAATTTTTGGTGACTAGTCGAAGACTAGGAAGATCCAAGAACTTATCAAACTGATAAGGGCTAAAATTATAGGATTTTTGGTGACTAGTTCCAACCTCTGATTACTGGAGAAATTTAAAAAAAAATAGGGGGTTATAAATTAATTAAATATTACTGTATATAAATCGTTTACTACAGAGTTTAGCTCATACATTCAGTGTTTACTATGAGAGTTTGTGCATCCAGTGTTTACTGATTTATTTTATGGATTTTATGAAATACTAGATGCTCTAAATACTGATTTAGTAAACTCTGCTATACACACACTCATATTCACAACTGTGCAGTGTTTGAAAGGATAACAGTAATAAAGATGGAGAATTGATAAACACTGTTGGATTCTGTTGAGTATTCTAAGGTAATATTTTATTTCAGACAAAACATACACTTGGAGTACAAAAAGAGTTTTTGAAATTTGCATGTGATACGTGCCAACTGTTTAATGGTGTCAGACAGTTAAAGTGTATTGGTATTGGAGAGAGAATAGCAGTAATAATAGGAATTATTACTACACGTGTAAACGACTGTTCCACTCATTACGTGACACGTGTCCCACTCACACACTTAACAAGAAATTGGTTGCGTGTTTAATGTCTAAAACGATTGGGTTTTTAATTTTCAATTACAGATCTAATCACACTCGATTCATTATTCACTTTTTCACTTTTACACCCACGAACACATAACTTTACACACAATTTCTCTGTTATTTTCACTTAAGCATTTTCACAAACACTTTTCTACACATTCTCTTTTCTTACAATTTCTAAACTATTCTAATGGCATCCAAGACTTTTGTTGCTCAGGGATTATCTTTTGTTCCTAACAACTATGCAGCAATACTAAACACTTATAAAACCCCAAAACCATTTCATTTGATTCAGAACTTCCTAAAGGATTCTGAAATAGGTCAAGCTCTTGTTCAACCAACGAAACTCTCTGCCACACAGATCTCTACTTTCTGGTGAAACTCTGTTTATGATGATGGTGGAGAGAATGGGACTCCATCCTTTGTGTTTACTCATGAAGACCAAGAGTTTGTAATCACTCCGGCAACTGTTCGAGATGTTATGGATTGTGACACTCACACCTCATACGTTGTGGCTGGTGAGAATGAACTGAAGGAAATGTTACAGCAACTGCAGTTTTCTGGCCCTTTGGACAAGCTCGGTAATGTTAAAAGGCTAGGGCTCAGGAAAGAGTGGAGCTTTTTTCTTTTGCTGCATCACTAGAGCGTTTGGGAATAAAGTCACCAACTGGGATGCAATTTCTACTGATAGTCTTCAAATCGGGTATTCTCTTCTCAATGGGAGTAACTTTGATTTTGGTAGACTAGTTCTTATGAATCTAGGTGAAAAACTAGCAGAGTCTAATACAACTGTCTATTTCTCACGTTTTTGTCAAATTTTATTCTCTGCTTGTTTGCCTAATATGGACATTTCTGATGAGGATGTCATTCAACCTTTTCAAGTCCATAAGAGAATGTTCTCTGACTTGACAAACAAAGATGCCAACAAGGATCAAGTTCCAGAGTTTATTTTTACTCTTGCCCTCAGAAACTTTCTCAATCAACCACAGGAACCACAAGCACCAGCACCTGAACCTGTACTTGAACCTCCACAGCCAAATCCTCAACCTGCAAACACTGAACCTCACATAACAACAAACACTGAACCTACCTCTAAACCCACATCTACATCCACTCCATCCACTGTTGCTGATACTTTACAACCTCAACCTCCATTCCAAACACAAACTCAATCTTCATCTCAACCACAACCTCAACCTCACCCACAATCCAAAAAGCCAAGGAAACACAAGGCTATCAGACCACCAAGAAAGCACAGAGTCAACATGACTGCTGAAGCTTCTAGGCCAAAGAGAGCTAGAAAGGAAAGAGCAAACAGACCTCCATCTCCATCTACTCTAGATGATTCTATCTCAGAAGAAGAAAGAACAGAAAGGTTTCAAGTTAAAAGGAGGAGACTGATTATTGAAGAGTCTAATGAAGAAGTGAATGTTGAAGCTCCAGAGGATATCTCTAAGGAGACTCCTGCTGTTGATACAGCTATGAACTCAGAACCTACTATAGCAGAACATGAACTCAGAGTTGATGAACCAGTACTTGCTGAGTTTCCAGTTGAAGATGATGCTAGAACTGAGTTACCTGCAAGGGAAGAGTTTGATGAAAATTTCATGTCATTCTCTATTGAAATTGAAGATCCAACACCCATGGCTGCAAACTCTGCTGAAACTGGTGTTACAGATCAACCTACTGTGGTGCTAGAAGAAACAAAGGTTGCATCTCACACAGAGTTATTCTCTGATGCACATCAAATCTCAGATCATGGTGAGGAAATTGATCAGCCTGCTAAATATGTTTCATCAGATATTGTCAAGACAAACTCTGCTAATCCAGAAAAATAGATTGCTCAAGAAGAATCTATTCCTGAATTTAACGAAGAAACTACCTCAGTTGTAGATGCTGATGATTCTGAACATGATCCCTCTAAAGAAGAGAGTGCAGAAGCTGGATTTGCTCCGAATGTTGAAGTTCAAACTGATGGACTGAAAACAGGGGAGAAGACAGACTTTGCTGGACCTTCTACAAAGGAAATTGAAAATGAATACATGGCAAAACAATCTGCAGACTGGTACAAGGAAGATTGTATATTTCCTATTGGAAGAGCAGCTGATTTTCTCAGGGATAATTCTAAGAAGATTTCAAATCCAGACATCATGACTTGCTTGCAAGGCACAGTGATTCAGGTTAAGGCCTTGAATCACAGATTTAATGAAAATCAGAAGTCTATTATAGATATGAGAAATGAAGTTGTAAGTAGAGAGATAACTTTACAGAGAGACAACAACAAAATGTTTCAAACTTTCTCAAAAGCTCAAGAAACTGTACTTCAGAGATTGGGCAAAGTTGAAGAAAATCAGACTTTGATGGCTGACAAGATTGAATCCATTGCCAACTCTCTTGAGTTAATTACTTCCATCTTGATCCCTGATGATGTCAAAAAGGGGGGGAGAGTTGCTAGAGTTACTAAATCTAAATCTAACTGTAAGCAGCAGTCTTAAACTCAGCCAAAGAAAGATGATCTTGATGATGAAGGAACTAATCCAGAGAGAAGGTTAAGATCAAGTTCTGATGTTCACTTAAAAGCTTGCAAGTCTACAAAATCAAGTTTAGCAGTGGATACAAATGTACAAAGTACTTCAAGGCAAAGGGATTTGTTATTCTCTGACAATCCAAAAACTGATGAAGAGTTGGCTGCTAAGATGTTTTTTGAAGAGAATGAAAAGGGAGTTACACTTGCAGATGTTCAAGCTCAAGAGAAAATGTTTCTAGCAGAACATCAGAAAGCTTTGAAATCTGGGAAGTCTAAGAAAAATGAGAAAGCTGCTAAGAATGTTCTTGAAGGCATTGAAATCAAAGAACAAGTTGGTGCTGATCAAAGGATGCAGGTATCCAGAAAACCAACAGATGCAGATTCTAAGAAAAAGCTGAAAGGCATTGCTGAAGAAGAAAGAATTTCAAAGAAGGCAAATACAACCTCTGTTTCTACACAAGTTGTACATAAGAAAGAAAACACAACCTCTGTTGCTACACAAGTTGTGTCTAGACCTCTATCTTCTCAGTTGAAGTCAGTCTTTGGAAAAGGAACACTTCATGATCCAAATCTAGTACCTGAAGCTCCTATGGATTTTACTGATGGAAGAGCCTTGTCTGGTAAGATTGGAAACAATAAAGCTGGTCTAGGCTCACACACAGATAAAAGGCAACATACTGGTCCTAGAGATCCTTCTTCACTGGTTGTTCCAGGTCGTGGTGTTACTCAAGAGAGTTTAGACAGACTGGAATCAGTACAGTTAGTTTATCAGAAGAGTTTAAAGAAAGATTTTCTCTTATACTTTATGGCTGATGGGTCAGTATTTAAAATTAGTGAGCATGATATTGGTTTGAAATATTGGGAAGAATTAGAACATGTTCTGTATCTTTTCAAGGTGAATAATCGAAGAACTCAATCAGTTGCAAATGTGCTCAGACAGAAAATGCTTCAAAATTTGGCAATTAGAGGAATGAAGTATAACAGCAGATATGTTCCTAAGTACAGAGACTGGAATGGAAATCTCAGTGAAATGAAGAAGGGTACTGCAAAGCTGAAGACTGATCTGGGAATCACAGTTCTTGATTTCAACTCACAGTCAGAGGAAGTAAAATTTATCAGACTGGGAAATGATATGAGGAGGAACAAAATCTACAATCTAAGATCTGCTATTTATCAGACTGATGAGAGTGATCCTCAGTTGAGAGAGATCAAGGAAGCTATGAAGATTGAACTTGAAAATGCAGAGAGAAGATTGCTTATAGACTATCTCAGCACAACTGTAACACCCTCACTTATCAATATTATAATTATATACTTTTATAACTAATTAAACATTAATATAGAAGAAATTTTAGAAAATTCGGCATGATGTGTTCGCAAATAGGACTAACCACTTGTCCAAAACAACCAAACCAAACCAACTATAACCAAACCTACTCACAGGCATAATAATAGCAACATTTATAAAGAAACATAAACTCTGACTAGCCAAGACCGCTCACAGGTCACAGTATGAAACAACTACTACTTAACTATTACAACCCAAGTTCTGAATAAAAAATAATATACAACTCCATAAATTAATTAATCTGTCTAACCGATACAGAAATGATAAGAAATAAGGTCATAAGCTGTCTACCCATCCCACCACCTCAACTCTCTGACTGCCCCTATGGCTGCCCCGACCAGACGGTCCACTCCTCCTAGACATCTTCGTGCTTAGCTGAGGAAACAGAATTAGTAAGCAAGTGAGCTAAAATGCTCAGCAAGTATATATAGTTACAAGCATAAATGAACTGAATCTGCAGGTCTGTTAGGAACTAGTAATCAACAATATAAAAGCTCAACTGATAAATATGTCTTTTATCTGAATCATAAAATAGGAGTGGATTGGACTATTATACATTTTATAAATAAAAACAATCATATGGTTAGGCTGCTGATCAGTCACGCACTAACCCCGGACAAACGCACACAGCAATGTCCTTAATGGATCCACGGCACACATTGGCCTTAATAATTTCTGACCACGAATCTTGTTCGACCCTTATGGTCCATATTTAAAAAAACTAACAGTCCAATCCTAACTAAACATCAGGTGTCGGAACAATCGACCACCTCAACTGCAAAACACCCTGGACACTATCGTTCCAGGTCAACATCTCAAATCTCACAAAGTAAAATAAGGTCGGGTAATTTCTGAATTAGATATCGACAAGTTCGGTATTGATTTAAGTCAAGCCACTAAAAGGATCAACGAAAAAAATATAATCGATTTGGGGTATAACAATTGAATATTCGAAATTAATGGAAATTAACTGAACAGTTATATCAATGATAAATCAAACGAACATAAGAATCAAGTTATGATAATCATAATTCATTGGAAATATAAGTGAAGTGGTTTACTTGCCTTAACCAGGAAATCACAGAATTCGGAGAGTTCCTACGTCCTCGACTTTAGCTTTCCCTTTATCCTTGGGATCTACACACAATATAACACTATTTTAGAATTCTACTCAATATTCGCTAATCAATATCAAAATTTAACTTAATCTACCCCTGCGAATAATCTCCTAATTTACATTTATTTAGTTATATACTAACATTATATAAACCACTGATAAAATATTTAATCATAATTGGCACATTATCACATAATCAATCAGTTTTAAAAATATGAAGCCCGACTCATAATTTATGCAAGTTGTATAATTATACACACACATTTTCAAGAAATAGATTAAGATTTTTAGAAAAATTTTGACGGCATCCCCTTTATACGGGTGACTCCCAGTCGGGATACAGCCGACACAACCAACACAATCATCAATTGTAATACAACCACAATCTAGTAATCCATCTTAATAATATTTCTAAACAATTATATAAATTCAGAATTTAAAACAAGAAATTAAAATTATAACGTAATTATTAAAATTAAATTTTTGGGTCAGAAAAATCATCATCGCCAATTACCATCGACTCAATTTATTTTTAATATCATTGTCGATGGGGCAAAGTCCCGGAGGTACCCGTTTTCGGGTTTCCAATCACGAAACTCTACACAATTTTCAGTAATTAATTATTGCAATTCCATTAAATCACATAGCCACATAGCTAATCATATTCGAATTTTAACAGCAAAATCCTCAAAATGCTTTGCAACCATACCGACTATACACACAACAGTAGTACTTGTACAGCAACGCAGAAATAAGAATGCACAGGAAGAATTCAGGATTTCGGCGATGAACGAATATACACATATTCATCCGGACAAGGCGTTACACACACACACACACCTTCGCACGGTCACGCACACATACCAACACAGGCGGCACTTGCAACCACAGGACAAACAAAACACACAATCGAACAACCCACGCCCCAATCCAGTTGCTACACACGCACGTACACAGTTTTGACACACACACAATACATAGATGCCGAGCAAAACAAAGGGAAGGGTGAGAGATTTACAGCAGCGAGAGGACAGAATAGAGAGATTTTGTCGCGGGAGAGAGAGAAGAAACTCGTGAGTAATTGAGAGATTCGTGGGTGAATTTTCGAGAGACTTCAGGAGAGCAAGTCGAGAGACTGATGTTGTGTTGGTTTTGGGAATGTCCAATTAGGGATTTAAGGAACAAGATTTGGGGAAAAAATGAAAAATAGATTTCTCTAGGATTTACTTTTTAAAAAAAATATTAAAAATAAATCTTAAAATCACAATCAAATACAAAAATGGATGGAATATTAAATTTTAAAATTTTAAAATGAAAAATGTAAAATTACGATCACCCACATATTTTTAAATATTTTCAGGATCAAAAACGAATTAAATAATTATTTTACAAGATTGAATCCATAAATTGGAAAAATAATTCATAAAATCATTTTAAAATTCTCAAAACCAAAAATAATTTACCAAATATTTTTAAAAGTCATATAAACTAATAAAGTTAATGCTGCAAAAGATTTCATGATTTCTGCTAATCTCGAGGATTTTATAAAATTCACAGAAGGTAAATATTACAAAATTAAATAGGAATAAATTCCCAAAAATATAATTAAAAATCCCCAGGCTTACACATCACATATAAAACATCAACTAGGCCCACAAATATTATTCCACAGATACTTCACCTCCTCAACAAATTTTATACGTCACATAATTCACATTTAATATTAAATAAATAATTATTATTACTAAAAATTTCTAAGGCGTTATACCCTTCCCCCCTTAAAAAGGGATCTGTCCCCAGAATCTCACCTAAGTGAACAAATGAGGATAATTCTCGAGCATGTCGCTCTCAAGCTCCCAAGTTGGTTCTTCCACTCTGGGGTTCCTCCACAAAACTTTTACTATAGGTATTGTCTTATTTCGCAGGACTTTCTCTTTACGATCTAATATCTTGATGGGTTGTTCCACATAAGATAAATCAGGCTGGATCTCTATCGGCTCATATTCGATGACATGTCTAGAGTCCGGGTGGTATTTCTTAAGCATTGATACATGGAACACGTTATGAATATGCTGCATGTGAGGCGGTAAGGCTAACTCGTAGGCAACTTTTCCAACCTTCTTTAATACCTCAAAAGGCCCGATAAATCTTGGACTTAATTTTCCTTTCTTACCAAATCTTACTAACCCCTTCCACGGAGATACTTTCAACAAAACTGGTTCTCCATCTTCGAACTCCATATTCTTTCTAGCCAAATCAGCGTACTTCTTCTGTCGATTCTGAGCTGTCACTAACCGTTTCTGAATAAGTTGAATTACTTCCTTGGTTTGCTGTACTAATTCTGGTCCGAGTATCTTTCGCTCGCCAACTTCCTCCCAGTATACCGGAGATCGACACTTTCGCCCATATAATGCTTCATACGGTGGCATACCGATGCTGGCATGAAAACTATTGTTGTATGAAAATTCCACTAATGGTAAGTGTTCATCCCAACTTCCTGCGAAATCCAGTGCACAAACTCGGAGCATGTCTTCAATTGTTTGAATCATTCTTTCACTCTGACCGTCAGTCTGAGGATGATAAGCAGTACTCATTTTTAATTCAGTGCGCAAACATTCTTGAAAACTTCTCCAGAATCTCGAATTAAATCTTGGATCTCGATCTGAGACTATTGATACTGGAACTCCATGTCGCACCACAATCTCTTTTATGTATAGATGAACCAATTTGTCTAATGAAAACCTCTCATTTATCGGAAGGAAATGTGCAGATTTCGTTAATCGATCAACAATTACCCAGATAGCATCATGATTAGCTCTCGTCCTTGGCAATCCTACCACAAAATCCATCGCAATATGTTCCCATTTCCACTCGGGAATCTCTAATGGTTGTAGCATTCCACTTGGTCTCTGATGTTCAGCTTTTACTTTCTGACAGGTCAAACACTTACTCACCCATTCGACAATATCTCTCTTCATATCCGGCCACCAGAAGTTTCTTTTCAAGTCTCGATACATTTTCGTACTTCCTGGATGAATCGAATATTTTGAACTGTGGGCTTCCTGTAGAATTTCATTCTTTAACTCCGTCACATTCGGTATCCAAATGCGTGAAGAAAATCTCAATATTCCATTGTCATCTACTTGAGTGCATATTTCCTCACTTGTTAACCTGTTAACATCTCCTTTCATGACTTTCTCCTGACATCTTCGAATTTTCTCTAACAACTCTGGCTGAAACGTCATAGTGTAACCCTTGTCTGTACTGCCTGTAGGCACGTAGACTTCTATCTCTAATTTCTTAAATTCTCTATATAACTCCTCAGGTAGTGTAAACATGTTAATTTTCTCCTTTGTACTTAGAGCGTCAGCCACCACATTCGCTTTCCCGGGATGATAGTTAATTGTACAATCATAATCCTTGAGCAATTCTAACCATCTCCTCTGCCTCATGTTTAAGTCTTTTTGGGTGAAAATATACTTTAAACTCTTATCGTCTGTGTAAATTTCACACTTTTCCCCATACAAATAATGTCTCCAAATCTTCAAGGCGAAAACAATCGCGGCTAATTCTAAGTCATGAGTAGGATATTTTTGCTCGTGAGGTTTCAATTGTCTCGAAGCGTAAGCAATTACCTTACCGTGCTGCATTAGTACACATCCTAAACCTTTGTGAGATGCATCACTGTAGATCACAAAATTTCCTTTTTCGTCTGGAAGTGTCAATACAGGTGCAGTCACCAATCTCTTCTTCAATTCCTGGAAACTTTCTTCACACCTCTCATTCCACACAAACTTTTCATTCTTCCTTGTCAATTTTGTTAGTGGGGTGGATATCTTCGCAAAGTCTTGAACAAATCTTCGATAATATCCCACCAATCCTAAGAAACTTCGAACTTCTGTAGGTGTTTTAGGTCTCTCCCAATTCATCACAGCTTCAATCTTAGCAGGATCCACTTTAATCCCTTCACTGCTGATGACATGCCCTAAAAACTGCACTTCTTTCAACCAAAACTCACACTTAGAAAACTTTGCATACAATTTCTCTTTTCTCAACGTTACTAGAGCTATCCTCAAATGCCCTGCATGTTCTTCTTCGGTCCTTGAGTATATCAAAATATCATTTATAAACACAATCACAAACTTATCCAGATATTTCTTAAAAACCCTATTCATTAAATCCATGAACGCCGCCGGTGCATTGGTTAACCCAAACGCCATTACAAGAAATTCATAATGCCCATACCTAGTCCGAAACGCGGTCTTTGGAACGTCTTCCGGTCTAATCTTCAACTGGAAATACCCTGACCGTAGATCAATCTTAGAAAAACAAGTCGCTCCCTTCAACTGGTCAAACAAATCGTCAATTCTCGGTAAAGGGTACTTATTCTTAATGGTCAACTTATTTAGCTCTCGATAATCGATACA
The DNA here is from genome assembly GCA_036435485.1 of Saposhnikovia divaricata. Classification (NCBI taxonomy): domain Eukaryota; kingdom Viridiplantae; phylum Streptophyta; class Magnoliopsida; order Apiales; family Apiaceae; genus Saposhnikovia; species Saposhnikovia divaricata. The sequence goes on from CM071597.1 coordinate 192,672,640, forward strand.
CAATCTCATACTTCCATCCTTCTTCTTTACAAATAATACCGGAGCTCCCCACGGAGATACACTAGGCCTGATAATACCTTTTTCTAAGAGGTCTTGTAACTGAATAGCCAATTCTTTCATCTCTACAGGTGCCATTCGATAGGGAGCCTTTGACACGGATTCGGTTCCTGGGGCTAAGTCGATGGTAAATTCTATTTCTCTATCCGGAGGTAATCCGAGAAGTTCATCTGGAAAAACATCGAGAAACTCATTCACCACTGGTATTTCCTCTATCTTAGGTACCTCTTGCTTGGTATCCATGACATAAGCCATATAGCCCTCGCATCCCTGTCTCAACAGCCTCTTAGTTTGCATGATCGTGAAAAATCTCCTAGTCTGTTTCTGACCCCTAAAGGTAACTTCTACATTATCGGAGGGCTTAAGTATCACCTTTTGTTCTTACAGTCAATTTGTGCATTATTCTCTGTTAACCAATCCATTCCTAGGATGACATCAAATTCACCTAACTGGAAGGGTATCAAATTAGCGTAAAAGCAATGCCCTGAGATATCGATCTTACAACGAGGACATACTTGAGTAACTGGAATTCGTTCTGAATTAGCTATTTCTATAACTATAGCCTCAAGTAACATGCATATCTCACAATTTATCCTTTGAACAAATTCTTTAGATATAAAGGATTTCGTAGCCCCGGAATCAATTAATACTTTAGCTTGAACAGAATTTACAGGGAGCGTACCTGCTACCACATCAGAATTCTTAATAGCTTCATTCATAGTAATATTGAAAGTCCTAGCCACTGGTCTGACATTTGCTGTTGGGGGTGCCTCAATCGCTTGAAGCATTGGGTTAGGCAGAACCGGAGGTTTCACCACAGATACTTTACAGTCTCTCATTATATGCCCTGGTTTCCCACAACGGTGGCATATAATCCCTACCTTACACTCGCGAGCATAGTGACCTTTCTGATTACACTTGTAGCACGTTACCTCCAACTTTGCACACACTCCTGGATGCCTCTTTCCACAAGTCTTGCACTCCGCCAAGGGTGGCCTGACCAGTTTCTGCTGACTTGAATCTTGAGGTCTATTTCCTTGCCCTCCATTCCCCGATCCCGATTTCTTAGAATTCCCATTCTTTCCTGACTGAAACCCTGGCTTTTTATTGGGCACACTCTGAGAGCTGCCTTGCACTTGTCGTCCTTCCATTGATCCAGCTTTTCTTTTCTTTCCCTCTTTTTCCTTAAAGTACAATTCACTTTCTCCTTCTGCTATCATGGCCTTCTGCACCACTGCTGCATAAGTATCCAGTTCCAAAACTGCTAGCTTACTACGAATCCATGGTTTCAACCCTTGTTGAAACCTCTTTGCCTTCTTCCTCTCCGTGTCTACATAAGCCGGAGCAAACCTAGCTAATTCAGTAAACTTTGTTTCATACTCTGTCACTGACATACTTCCCTGCTTCAACTCTAAAAACTTCATCTCCATTTGATCTTTCATGTAGTCTGGGAAATACTTTTCTGAGAACAACTCTGTAAACCTTTCCCAAGGAATCACTTCCATAGCTTCCAGCATCTTTACCGAATCCCACCAATAAGTGGCTTCATTCTTCAGGAAGTAACTTACATAGTCGGTCTGTTTATTTGCTGGGACCCCCACTAGTTCAATAGCCTTTTCCATCTCTTTCAACCAAGATCTCGCCTCTACTGGGTCCGCAGTTCCTTTAAATTTGGGAGGTTTAACTGCCTGGAAGGACTTAAAGGTGACTACCGGAGGAACAGGTTGTTGCTGCTGCTGCTGTTGTTGCTGTTGTTGCTGTTGTTGCTGAGCCAACAGCTGCTGCTGTAACTGTTGCTGTTGTTGTGCTAGAGTAGAAGTTTGCTGAACAAGGGTCTGCAATATTTGAGCCGAAGCAGGGTCTATTTGACCTACAGGAGGTGGGTTGGCTTGTTCACCCTGATTGGAGGTTCGAGTATTTTGTTTCTTCTTTCTTGGAGGCATATTTCTGAAATCAACGGACAATCATTAGGTTCAAATTCAAGAGTCAATAAATCAAAAGAATCTAATTTAAACCAACAGTGAATATACTATTGAAATATAATTCAAGGTTCCCAGTCATTACTCGGGTCAGCAATTGGTTTACAAGGTGTAACAGAGTACAAGAATCAAAGCTATGCAAGGTATTCATAAATATCTGATAGATGCATTAACAGAATAATAAACATAATGATGAAATTAAATATGATACTGAAGGTAAAGGCAGTACTAGAAAAAGAAGCAGTGCTGAAAATAAATTCAATACTGAAAGGTAAATATGATGCTTAAAATAAATAACAATGTGAAAGGAATTTAACGCAGTTTTGCAGAAAGAGATCATCATATATATCTGGTACAAGCGTAAGAACAACGCTTCGATAAAGGTACAACATAACACTAAAAGAGGAAACTGCTAGCATCTAGTCACAGTGCAACAGATACCTACAACAAAACTAGTTGCACTGCAAACCCTGCTGCTACCATACTATGCATCTATGTACCATGCGTTAGGATGGAATCACTACGCTACGACATATAAAATCCCACCCACAGCTCCAGTAGCCAACTGATCCTCGTCTACTAATCTGGTCCGAGAATGTCATCTAGCTCACTCACCACCGATGCCAACGTCACATGGAGTGCAATGGCTGAAAACTCATCATCGGACGCATGCTGAGTCCGCGTCTGGATAATAGTCCTCATCACCCGTAGCCGCATCCGGATCTGTCCCAACTCCTCCATTGCTCGGGCTCGCTCCCTAGCCATCTGTGCCTATGTCCCTTGTAGAGCTCTAACCTCAGCTAGCTGTCCAAACAGAAAGTCTCGCTCTGCACCCACTCTCTGGTACTCATGGTATGGAATAGGGGGCTGAGTAAACTGATATAGTGGCCCGTTCACCGAGCTCTGCGAAACAACACGTGAGGACGCGGATCTCAATGGCTCTGGCTGTGGTATATGGTCCGCCTCAACTGGATCCTCTGACGGGTCAGAATCAGAACTAGAAACAGGTGCCTGTAGTACATAAATACCTTATAATTAGACATTCTATCTCTCGCAAAACGATCTTAACCTTTCCTATTACTCTACCTCGACTTCCCACCTAATTGTTTCAGTGACTGCGACCTGTAGCTCTGATACCAACTTATAACACCCTCACTTATCAATATTAGAATTATATACTTTTATAACTAATTAAACATTAATATAAAAGAAATTTTAGAAAATTCGGCATGATGTGTTCGCAAATAGGACTAACCACCTGTCCAAAACAACCAAACCAAACCAACTATAACCAAACCTACTCACATGCATAATAATAGCAACATTTATAAAGAAACATAAACTCTGACTAGCCAAGACCGCTCACAGGTCACAGTATGAAACAACTAATACTTAACTATTACAACCCAAGTTTTGAATAAAAAATAATATACAACTCCATAAATTAATTAATCTGTCTAACCGATACAGAAATGATAAGAAATAAGGTCATAAGCTGTCTACCCATCCCACCACCTCAACTCTCTGACTGCCCCTATGGCTGCCCCGACCTGACGGTCCACTCCTCCTAGACATCTTCATGCTTAGCTGAGGAAACAGAATTAGCAAGCAAGTGAGCTAAAATGCTCAGCAAGTATATATAGTTACAAGCATAAATGAACTGAATCTGCAGGTCTGTTAGGAACTAGTAATCAACAATATAAAAGCTCAACTGATAAATATGTCTTTTATCTGAATCATAAAATAGGAGTGGATTGGACTATTATACATTTTATAAATAAAAACAATCATATGGTTAGGCTGCTGATCAGTCACGCACTAACCCCGGACAAACGCACACAGCAATGTCCTTAATGGATCCACGGCACACATTGGGCTTAATAATTTCTGACCACGAATCTGGTCTGACCCTTATGGTCCATATTTAAAAAAACTAACAGTCCAATTCTAACTAAACATCAGGTGTCGGAACAATCGACCACCTCAACTGCCAAACACCCAGGACACTATCGTTCCAGGTCAACATTTCAAATCTCACAAAGTAAAATTAAGTCGTGTAATTTCTGAATTAGATATCGACAAGTTCGATATAGAAAAAGGGGTATTGATTTAAGTCAAGCCACTAAAAGGATCAACGAAAACAATATAATCGATTTGGGTTATAACAATTGATTATTCGAAATTAATGGAAATTAACTGAACAGTTATATCAATGATAAATCAAAAATATTAACAGTTATATTTTTAAAACTGATATAACTGAACAGTTATATCAGTTTTAAAAATATGAAGCCCGACTCATAATTTATGCAAGTTGTATAATTATACATACACATTTTCAAGAAATAGATTAAGACATTTAGAAAAAATTTGACGGCATCCCCTTTATACGGGTGACTGCCAGTCGGTATACAGCCGACACAACCAACACAATCATCAATTGTAATACAACCACAATCCAGTAATCCATCTTAATAATATTGCTCAACAATTATATAAATTCAGAATTTAAAACAAGAAAATAAAATTATAACATAATTATTAAAATTAAATTTTTGGCTCTGAAAAATCATCATCGCCAATTACCATCAACTCAATTTATTTTTAATATCATTGTCGATGGGGCAAAGTCCCGGAGGTACCCGTTTTCGGGTTTCCAATCACGAAACTCTACACAATTTTCAGTAATTAATTATTGCAATTCCATTAAATCACATAGCCACATAGCTAATCATATTCGAATTTTAACAGCAAAATCCTCAAAATGCTTTGCAACCATACCGACTATACACACAACATTAGTACTAGTATAGCAACGCAGAAATAAGAATGCACAGGAAGAATTCAGGATTTCGGCGATGAACGAATATACACATATTCATCAGGACAAGGCGTTACACACACACACACCTCCGCACGGTCATGTGCACATACCAACACAGGCGGCACTTGCAGCCACAGGACAAACAAAACACACAATCGAACAACCCACGCCCCAATCCAGTTGCTACACACGCACACACGTACACAGTTTTGACACACACACAATACACTGATGCCGAGCAAAACAAAGGGAAGGGTGAGAGATTTACAGCAGCGAGAGGACAGAATAGAGAGAGTAAAGCTCGAGAGAGATTTCTCGCGGGAGAGAGAGAAGAAACTCGTGAGTAATTGAGAGATTCGTGGGTGAATTTTCGAGAGACTTCAGGAGAGCAAGTCGAGAGACTGATGTTGTGTTGGTTTTGGGAATGTCCAATTAGGGATTTAAGGAACAAGATTTGGGGAAAAAATGAAAAATAGATTTCTCTAGGATTTACTTTAAAAAAAATTATTAAAAATAAATCTTAAAATCACAATCAAATACAAAAATGGATGGAATATTAAATTTTAAAATGAAAAATGAAAAATGTAAAATTACGATCACCCACATATTTTTAAATATTTTCAGGATCAAAAACGAATTAAATATGGATTTTACAAGATTGAATCCATAAATTGGATAAATAATTCATAAAATCAATTTAAAATTCTCAAAACCAAAAATAATTCACCAAATATTTTTAAAAGTCATATAAACTAATAAAGTTAATGCTGCAAAAGATTTCAGGATTTCTGCTAATCTCGAGGATTTTATAAAATTCACAGAAGGTAAATATTACACAATTAAATAGGAATAAATTCCAAAAAATGTAATTAAAAATCCCCAGGCTTACACATCACATATAAAACATTAACTAGGCCCACAAATATTATTCCACAGATACTCCATCTCCTGAACAAATTTCATATGTCATATAATTCACATTTAATATTAAATAAATAATTATTATTACTAAAAATTTCTAAGGCGTTATAACCACACCAAATCTTGAGGAGATTAGAGATTTGTAAGAACCCTAATTTTTGGTAATATTTCCTTTTATTTAATATCTTGTGACATTGTCATTATGGAACCTTTCTAGTCATCCCTGTTGATTAATAGAATTGATTGTCTGAGAAACTGCGTTGTTGCATTTATTATGTAAGATATAAAGGGAGATTGTGAAGGCAGGAGTCTTATTGTTAGTAATATTTATAAAACTTGGGATTTGAGGATGGTTAGAGTATTAAAGGATTTATTAAGAATTATGACGAGGAATTATGGATATTCGAGGAATTTACATAATTAAGTACTAAGGAATTATAGGGGAAATCTCTACGCGACAAAATATCATTACGAGAGAAGAAAAATTCTTCTCCCCCCTCTTCCATCACTCATAAATCACCACATAATTCCTAGGTCATCTTCATCATCTAGACAAGGTATGTTAGCAATTTCAATCCATTTCATCCACCCAATTTCAAGTTACAAATTGTTAAAGCTTGGGTGAATAGTAACCATGTTTTATTTTCTTTTAGATCTTGGATTGTAAGTGTTGTAGGAGACCATCTAAGGTGTTGTTGAGTTGTGAAAAGCTTATCCAAGGCCCCTAGGTGCTCAAGAAGGTATAAAAATCTCAAACCCTCTTGGTTATGTATTATTTATAAAGTATGGTAGTAGATCCATGTGTTTGAGAGCTAATCTTGGTTGTATATGTATTGGATAACATGGATCTTGAGTTTTGATGTTGAGATTGTGACTTTTATGACTATGGATAATATATATATCTCCATGAGTGTTATAAACCATGATCTAAGTGTATTAAGTGTTGATTGTGTTGTGGAAGTGTGAAAAATGGTTGATCTAAGTAGTTTGTGCTTGCTGAGTTTTGTCCAGGAACATTGACCTGTATTGTACCACGATTTTGAACCCCCAAATGTTGTCCCCTGATGTCCTACCATATATTGTTGGAAAGATAATTGAATTTAGTTTCTGGAAATGTAAGGTTCATGGCTAGGTGATGTATAGATTTTAAGTTATGGCCGGAGGAGTGAATTGTGTTTCTGGACTCCGGACTGCACTGAGTGACCCCCTTGTGAACCTTGTTTAAACCCCTAAAAATATATGTGGGATCATGGAAAAATTTGAGAATGTAGGGAATGCAGTGGTGAAGACCACCCAAAAGGAATTGGATTAAAATATTAATTTTTGGATTTTATAAAAATGCTAGAGTAAAATTCACGCAATGGAAAAAGTCGATTAGTGGAGCAAAATTCTAAGGTTAGTGGTTATGATTCGAAAGTGGTAACTAAATTAAGTCGATTAAGTGACGAGCGTAATCGAGTGATGACATGAACCTATAGTGGGGTTAGAGAGTCACAAGACGAAGTCGTTAAGTTAATTCCGTACCCCATTAAAACCCCGTAATTAAAGAGATATTGTTAAGGTACTAACGAACGATTATTGCTTATGTATAGATCGTTCGACTCCGCACGCTCGACCACCCCAACCAAACCAAGGCAAGTTTACTTTTCAAAACTTATCCATATACAAGGACTTTCACTGTTGTGTTTGTAGTTTTCAATTATATCAAATGTTATGTTTATCGAAGTATTGATGCAATTGAAATTGTATAAGTACATATATGTTTGTACCCCTTGAACTTAGATTGAAATGTTTTCTTCGGACAACGACTCTAGCAATAGAGGTTGTAGCGGTCCGTATATACTATTGACCGGGGAGCGGTATATTATTATATCGTATCTAGATTGCGAAAACCCGAAGGGTCATTCAGGTGGTATCGTATACTCAAATAACTATTGTTATATCTTCGTAAATACTCGAAACCCTATCTTGGATTAAAAGTTTATTTTATCGAATAATTATTTTATTATGTTAGGCCGAATACACAATTAATAATCAACTTTGTATGAGAGATTAACAAGTAAAAGCGTTTATGCACTTAAAAAAAACTTCTTGTATTTCGAACCCTCTTCGTGATGTAAAATATCACAAAGAGCTGCTAGGTTACAATGAAGATAATTCGTTATCGATACCCTTCTAGGGTTAACCTATCTGTATTTATATAACATACAGCTACGATACAATCTCTAATTGATATTCCTAATAATCAGCTATACAATGATATCAATTACAGATTGTCACACGTCTCCTATGTCAACTCGATCTCTTTGATAGCTATCCAATCTTCAAAGATATCGCTTCCATAATAAGTCTTCAATCACTGTTGAACAGTAGACGCGCTTCCTCCAGACAGAGTTTGACAAACTCTGCCGAGCTTCCTTCTGTCAGAGTTTACTCAAACTCTGACTGCTTCCAGCTAAACTCTGATAACTCCCTGTAACACTTAAACACTGATTAAAACACATCAATTATATTTAACAATCTCCCCCAACTTGTTCATTAGCAAAAATGCACAAGTTAATGACAATAATTGATGATGTCAAAACAAATAGACAAATACAGTGTTTATACAAATTCAGAGTTTAAACTTCTACTTAATAAAAACTACAGAGAATAAGAAAATTCTTACAGAACTTAATCTCTTATCATTTCAAGATCTGGCATGGTTCTGAGATAATCAATCAGCAATCTTCTTTCTGCATTTTCAAGTTCAATCTTCATAGCTTCTTTAATTTCTCTGAGCTGAAGATCACTTTCATCTGTCTGGTAAATAGCAGCCCTAAGATCATAGATCTTGTTCCTTCTCATCTCATTTCCAGTCTGATAAATCTGACTTTTTCTGCCTGTAAATTGAAGTCAAGTGCTGTGATTCCCAAATCAGTCTTTAACTTTGCAGTACCTTTCTTCATTTCAATGAGATTGCCTTTGTAATCCCTGTACTTAGGAATATATCTGCTATTGTATTTCTGTCCTCTGATTGCCAGATTCTGAATCATTTTCTGTCTGAGCACATTAGCAACTGACTGAGTCCTTCGACTATTCACCTTGAGAAGATATAGAACATACTCTAGTTCTTCCCAACATTTCAAGCCAATATCATCCTCACCAACTTTAAATACTGTCCCATCAGCCATGAAGTATAAAAGAAAATCCTTGTCTAAACTCTTCTGATGAACTAACTGTACTGATTCCAGTCTGTCCAAACTCTCTTGAGGAACACCACGACCTGGAACAGCCAGTGAAGAAGGATCTCTAGGACCAGTATATTGCCTTTTATCTCTGTGTGAACCTAGTCCACCCTTATTATTACCAACTTTGCCAGATAGAGCTTTTCCATCAGAAACATTCATTGAGACTCCAGATAATACATTTGGATCATGAATTGTTCCTTTTCCAAAAACAGATTTCAACTGTGAAGAGTGTAAAGGTGTGATCATTGCTTGTGATGCAACAGAAGTTGTGACTTTCTTCTGTGAACTTTCACCTTCAATGCCCTTTAGCTTGAGTTTAGCCTCTGCTGCAATTGCTTCCTTTGAAAATCGAGAACTTTGACTAACATCAGTCCTTTCTCTGATCACAACACCTTTAACAACAGGTCTAGGAGCTTTTCCTCTTTGTACCTTACCAGATTTTAAAGCTTTAAGATGTTCTTCTTGTAAACTCTTTTCCTCAGCTTCAATGTCCTCAATCGTAACTCCTTCCTCATTTTCTTCAATGAACAGCTTAGCAGCCAATTCTTCATCAGTTTGTGGATTAGAAGGTAACAGCAAACTCTTGGTCCTTGAAGTACCTTGAGTATCAGTATTTCTCCCAACAGACTATGATTTTGATGACTTGCTAGTTCTCAGAGTTTGAGCCTCTTCAGCCTTGTTCTTTCCTTTACTACTGCCAGCACTATCCCTTCTGACAACTCTCTCCCCCTTTTTGACATCATCAGGCATAAGGATAGAAGTAATTAGCTCCAGGGAAGTAGCAATAGAATCAATTTTAGCAGATAAGTCAGACTGGTTCTCTTCAACTTTAGTTAGCCTGGCAAAGAGATTGTCTTGAGCTTTAGAGAATTTTGTAGTCACTAGTTTTGAATCTCTTTCCATTTTCATCTCTCTAGCTACAACCTCATTTCGCAAAGCAGTGATTGCCAAATTAGTATCATCAAATCGTCTATCCAGAGTTTTAACTTGAACTATAGTCGCTTTCAAGCAAGAAAGAATCTCTGGATTGGAGATAGTATCAGCACTTTTCTTAACAAACTTAGCTGCTCTTCCTTGTGGAAAAATACAATCTTCTTTGTACCATTCAGCAGCATTCTTGGCAAATTATGCTCTCTCAACTTCATGAGAAGTACAAGGTTGAGGGAAAGGTGTATGTTTATTGTTAGTTTGTACTGGTGCACTCAGAGAAGCATCAGAGTTTGCACTACTTTCACCTTTAGTTTCAACACTTGTAGCTTTAACAGGTTCATCTTCAGCCATAGGTTTAGCAATTTCTTCTGTAGGCTTGTCAAGATTTTCTCCATATTGCTCAGGCTCATAGACTGAGAGGTGACCTTGGTTGCCTGATCAATTTCTTCACCTTCTTCAACAATTTGGTGAGCATCAGATATTAACTCAGTATGAGATGCCACAGCTTCAGAAAGAACAGCCGTAGGTTGATCAGCTACACCAATATCAGAGATAGGATCAGAGAATGGCATAAATGAGTCAGGAATATCATTTATTGGAGAAACACCATCTCTTGCATCCTCTTCTGCAGGAATTTTGTCCTCTGCAGGCACTTCATCCTCTGCAGGTATTTCAGCCTTCTCAACCTCAACAGGAGGTGTTTGCTGTGAAACGACCTCTGGAGCTTCAATATCTTCATCCACAGAATCAGAGAATATCAGTTTTCTTCGTCTTGCTAGAGGTACATTATCTGAATCCTCTTCACTAGATGGTGACTTAGGCATGTTTGCCCGAGCTTTCATTCTTTTCACCCTTCTAGTGTAAACAGCTTCAGGAGATTTCCGTTTTGATTTTCTTTGTGTATCTTCCGCCTGCTTTAGACTTGCATGTCGTGCAGTAATTGCCTTCTTAACTCTTTGTACTTTAGACTGTGATGTTGGTGGAGATTGTGACGAATCAGAGTTTGTGTATGTAGTGGGTGAAGGTTGTTTTGTAGGTGCTGACTGAGCAGGTGATTCAGTGTTTGGTTCTGGTTGAGGTTCAGGATGTGGTGCAGGTTGTTGTTGTTGTTGTTCAGGTTCATCTTGTTGTGGTTCAGGTTGTTGTGGTTCTTGTGGTTGATTGAGAAACTTTCGCAGAGCAAGAGGCATGACAAAAGCAGGGAGATTTTCTTTACCAACATCCTTGTTAGTCATATCAGAGAATATTCGCTTATTGACTCTAAAAGGATCAATTTCATCAGTATCAACAATTTCAAGACCAGGTACACAAGCATTGAACAGCATTTGACAAAAACGAGCATAATAAACAGTAGTAGATTCTGATAGTTTATCACCTAAGCTCATCAGAACATGTCGACCAAAATCAAAATTAGTACCATAGAGCAGAGAATACCCGATTTGGAGACTGTCTATTGGAATGGCATCCCAGTTGGTGACTTTCTTCTGGAACGTCCTTGTTATGTAATCAAAGAAGAAGTTCCATTCCTTTCTGAGATTTGGTCTCTTTATACCGCCAAGCTTGTCAAGAGATTCCATGTAACCTATCTCTTGTAGTATCTCTCTCAAATAAGTTTCATTAACCAGAGTATAAGAAGTATGTGTGTCAAACCCCATTGTATCTCGTACAGTCTGTGGAGTAATCACATAATCTTGGTCTTCATAAGTGAAGATAATGGTAGGAGTTCCACTCTCTCCTCCATCCTCATAAACTGAATTCTGCCAGAATGTAGCAATTTGAGACGCAGAAAGAGTAGCAGGTCCAATCAGAGCCTGTCCAATCTCTGAATCCCTCAAGAAGTTCTGCATGAGATGAAACGATTCTGGAACGCATTGATGATTGAGTGGAGCTTCATAGTTGTTAGGAACAAACCGTAAACCAAGAGCAGTGAATGCTTTAGATGCCATTGAGTTAAGAAATTTGCAAGAATTTCCAAGAGATATGTATGTAGAAAAGGTGTTTGCGTGAATGCCCAAGTGAAAAATAAGAGAACTGTGAGATGTAATAATAAAACACAATCGTTTGGACACAAAAGTGATTAAAGTAATGAAAAACTCAATCTCTTATGTAACAAACACTCAATCAGTTCCTTGATTAATGTGTAGTGGGACACGATAATAGGTAAGTGGGACACATTAAAGGGCGAGTGGGTCACGTGTGCTTATTTTTAAGAAGAGTATATTAAAAATTAAAACATTAAAATATTTGATTTAAACAAAAATCAAATAATACTCTCTTAAAATATCTGGACCGCAGTAAAACCAGAATTTGAAGCGTTTACCTGTTGCCTTTAATAACCAAAATATGAAGCGATTAAGAACTTCGTTCTTACCCATCTCTATTTAAGGCCTAGAGACTTGCTCAGATTATTTCATTAAACCTTTAACCTTTTAGTCTCCCCTGTAAAATTACAAACCCTTCAAACCAAATACTCTTGAAAAACAATGGCCAACCTTACCATCAAAGAAAAGAACCTTCATCTTGTCGAGAATAGGGACATCTTCAGCTATACGCGTGAAGAATTTGAAGCGTTTGAGTGGGAAAGGCAGCTTGAAACGCTGTGGCTGCAAATGGATGCTGGTCTGGAAGAGCTCGAGAGAGAGAAACCTGCAAGGGTGATCGACATCGATGCTGCCCTCCAAGCAACATTGGCATGGCTCTCCTCGAAGGCATCCTCATCCAACACCACCAACCATTGTTAATGAATATGTCAGCAAAAATAACCTTATCCCTTCAACTTCCACCCAAATAAAGTGGCAAAGATGGGATCTGGGAATTTTTGCTAACAATGGAGTGGTGTGGACGGACCTTTTACATTCCTGTTGAATAGATTAGCAGATAGAGAGAACAAAAAGATGTAATATTTGCTTGTAATCTCTTTGGTATTATCAATGAAAATTTTGTTTCTCTAATCATATTCATTGTGTTCTGCAACTGTTATTTATGTTTTATGAACTGTTCTTCAAGAAAATAAATCAAGAAGAGAATATGAAAACTAATTAAAGTAATCATATAAAGAACACATTCATCAACTATCCACTAATTAACAGTTGTCAAAAACCCTACTTACTCCAAGACTTTCAAATTGTCCAAGTGAAAATTTACCTTAGAGTACAAATCACGAATCAACAGCGTTTGTCAATTCTCCAACTTTATCACCGAAACCCTTTCATAAATTGCACAGTTGTGAATATTTGTGTGTGTGAAGCAGAGTTTACTAAGTCAATTTTTAGAGCATCTAATTTTTCATAAAATCCATAAAGTAAATCAATAAACACTGGATGCACAAACTGTCATAGTAAACACTGTTTGTATGATGAAAGCTAAACTCTGAAGTAATCGAACTTTATACAGTAACTTTTATTTTATACCCCCTTTATATACATTTTTTTTATTTTCATCATTTTTTTTATTTTCATTTTTTTTTATTCATTTTTTTTTCATTCCAGTAATCAGAGGTTGGAACCAGTCACCAAAAATTCAAAAATTTTAGCCCTTATCATTTTGATAAGTTCCTGGGTCATCCTAGTATTTAACTAGTCACCAAAAATCAGAGAATTTTAGCACATATTATATACCAATAGGTTCCTGGGTCATTCTAGTATCCAACATAATCTCAAAGGAGTATAACAACCTATATACATTTTCTTTGGGGTATTGCAGTAAACATTTTATTCTATCAGAGTATAACTAACAGAGTTTAGAGTTCATCAACATCAGTAGTTTTTCATGAAAGGTAATGCACACAGTATTTATAGACTCAGAGTTTAGGACAAAATAAACTAAGAGATGCTATAAATATGAGCCAGTATCATGCTGTGTTAAGTTTCTGCACAATCTAAGATTAGATCACAATAACTCAGAAAGATTCATGATTAATTGCTGAGAATCATACTTCATACATATTTCTTCATTGGTGTTTTTCACTCAGACAAAAATCAACTCAGAGTTCACAGAGTTTATCAAACTTATTAACAGTGTATGACATACAGACATGCTGACAGTGTTTAACAGAGTATGCATAACAGAGTTTAATCAACAGAGTTCACTTAGCATTTAACCAATCAGGAAATATGATTAATACATCACATAAGTAAAGTTTGAATCTAACCAACATTTCTAGTCAGAACCAGAGACCATTCCTAGTTCATTGACCAGTCTTGTAAATGTAGCTTCACTCAATGGTTTAGTGAAGATATCTGCAAGCTGTTGTTCTATAGATACAAAATGTAGTTCAATATTTCCTTCTTCCACGTGTTCTCTGATGAAGTGGTACCTTATGTTGATGTGCTTGGTCATTGAATGCTGTACTGGATTACCTGTCATAGCAATAGCACTTTGATTATCACAGTAAATAGGGATATTACTGTACCTCAATCCATAATCCAGCAATTGATTCTTCATCCATAAGATCTGTGCACAACAGCTACCATCTACAATATACTCTGCTTCTGCTGTAGATGTGGAGATTGATTTCTGTTTCTTGCTGTACCAGGAAACAAGTCTGTCACCAAGAAATTGACAACTTCCACTAGTGCTCTTTCTGTCTACCTTGCAGCCTGCAAAGTCTGCATCAGAATACCCAAGTAGCTTGAAATCTGATTCTCTGGGGTACCACAGACCTAATGATATGGTGCCCTTGAGATACTTGAAGATTCTTTTCACAGCTGTCAGATGTGGCTCTCTAGGATCTGCCTGAAACCTTGCACAAAGACAGGTTGCATACATGATGTCAGGCCTACTAGCTGTCAAGTATAGAAGAGATCCTATCATGCCCCTGTAGTTTGTCATATCCACTGAAACTCCTGTGTCTTTGTCCAATTTAGTTGCTGTTGCCATGGGAGTTGATGCAGATGAACAGTCAAGCATACCAAATTTCTTGAGAAGATTTCTGGTGTATTTTTCTTGATTAATGAAAATTCCATCTTCTGTTTGTTTCACCTGTAGGCCTAGAAAGTAACTAAGCTCTCCCATCATGCTCATTTGATATCTGGATTGCATGAGCTTGGCAAACTTCTTACAGAGTTTATCATTAGTAGACCCAAAGATAATGTCATCAACATAAATTTGAACTAAAAGAAGGTCACTTCCTTGATTGAAATAAAACAGAGTTTTGTCAATTGTTCCTCTGTTGAATCCACTTTCTAGAAGAAACTGAGCAAGTGTCTCATACCATGCTCTTGGTGCCTGCTTAAGTCCATATAGTGCCTTATCTAGCCTGTAGACATAATCTGGATATTTGGGGTCCACAAAACCTGGTGGTTGTTCAACAAACACTTCTTCTTCAAGCTTTCCATTCAGAAAAGCACTTTTCACATCCATCTAGAACACTTTGAATTTCTTGTGAGAGGCATATGCTAGAAAAATTCTGATTGCCTCCAATCTTGCAACTGGAGCAAATGTTTCATCATAGTCTATTCCTTCCTGCTGTGAATAGCCTTTTGCTACCAGTCTAGCCTTGTTCCTTGTGATAACACCTTCACTGTCAGTCTTGTTTCTGAAAACCCATTTAGTACCAACAATAGATCTGTTCTTTGGCCTTGGTACAAGTGTCCAAACTTCATTCCTTTCAAATTCCTTCAACTCTTCCTGCATTGCTGTTATCCAGTCTGCATCTTGAAGAGCTTCTTCCACTTTCTTTGGTTCATTTTTAGACAAGAATACATGAAACAGACATTCACTTGCAGTAGCACTTCTTGTCTTTACTTTTGCATCTGGATCACCAATTATCAAATCAGGTGTATGTGATTTAGTCCATTTCCTAGCAGAAGGCAAATGACTTCTATCAGCATGTGATCCTCCCCCTTGATCCATGCTCTCCTGATTTTGTTGTGATCTATCTTCGTTTTCTGAGACTCCCCCTGAACTTGACTGCCCAGAGTCCGAATTTGAATTTTCAGAGTTTGAAGCATCAGAGTTTGATCCAGATTTTTCAGTTGACTCAGTATCAGTGTTTGAGTCTTCATCTTGATCATGCTCCCCCTCAACTGGTTCTCCCCTTTGTTGTGACTGAGAAGTTTCTCCAGAATTTACCAGTAGAGGTTCAGAGTTTGTTTCAACAGAGTCTGTCAGAATTGTTTCATCAGAGTTTCCTTCATCAGAGTTTAAAACTTCATTTTCAAAGTTCAGTTGATCATATTCATCTTTGTCTTCAAGTCCAGTTATCTTCTTATCATCAAAAGAAACATGTATAGATTCCATGATCACTTTAGTTCTAAGATTGTAAACTCTAAATGCCTTTGTTGATAGTGGATAGCCAACAAAAATTCCTTCATCTGCCTTTAGCTCAAACTTGGTCAACTGTTCTGGATGAGTCTTCAAAACAAAACATTTGCACCCGAAAATATGAAAGTATTTCAGGTTAGGCTTCTTTTTCTTCACCATCTCATATGGTGTCTTTCCATGCTTATTGATCAATGTTGCATTTTGAGTAAAACAAGCAGTTTGAACAGCTTCTGCCCAGAAATAAGTTGGCAATTTTGCTTCATCAAGCACAGTTCTGGCAGCTTCAATTAAGGTTCTATTTTTTCTTTCAACTACACCATTTTGTTGTGGTGTACCAGGTGCTGAAAATTCTTGTTTCACTCCATTGTCCTTGCAGAATTCTTCCATTATTGCATTTGTGAACTCAGTTCCATTATCACTTCTGATGATTCTGACTTTGTTGCTTGATCCTTTGTCCAGAAGCTTCACATGCTCCATCAGAGTCGATGCAGTTTCATCCTTCTTTGCTAGAAAATACACCCAAGTGAATCTAGTGTATTCATCAACAATGACTAAAGCATATTTCTTCCTTGAAATAGACCTAACATTTACTGGACCAAAGAGATCAACATGCAGAAGATGATAGGGATCAGTGATAGAAAATTCTGTCTTGCTCTTGAAAGATGACTTCCTTTGTTTAGCCTTCTGACATGAGTCACATAGGCCATCAACATTTAACAGGGTCTTTGGGAGTCCTCTTACAAGATCCTTTCTGATCAATTCATTGATGTTGTTCAAGTTCAAATGTGAGAGTTTCTTGTGCCACTTCCAACTCTCTTCACTAGACATTCTTGTGGACAGGCAAACAGCTTTTCCAACAGAGTCTATCAAAAGCTTGATTTCATAAATGTTGTTTTGCCTGTGACCAACTAGAACAACCTTTCCTGTAGATTTGCTGATAACTTCACAATATTCAGGTTGAAAATCTACATGATATCCCTTGTCACAGATTTGACTCACAGATAGCAAGTCATGCTTGAGTCCTGGGACATGAGCTACATTGTTGATGATGACATTTCCAAGATTAATATTGCCATATCCCAATGTTCTTCCTATATTGCCATCACCATAGGAAACTTTTGGGCCAGCCTTCTCCTCATATTCTGATAGTAGGGCTTTATTTCCAGTCATGTGTCCTGAACATCCACTATCCACGACTAGGGTTGCCTCCCTGTTACCCTGCAATCACAAACAATTACTGAGGATTAGTTTTAAGGATCCAGACTTGCTTGGATCCTTTGGCATTCTTAACTTTGTTAGCTTTTGCAGCGGAATTAACATTATCAGAGTTTGAGCTAACAGTATCAGTGTTTACACTTGCAGTATCAACTTTAACCCATTTCAGATTGGGTTTCAGTTCATAGTAATTATGATAGATAGCATGATATTCTCTGCAAGTATAGATGGAATGTCAAGTGCTTCCACAGTGTGTGCATAGAGTCTGTGGCTTAGTTCTAGCAAAATCCTTCTTTACCTCAGACTTTTTAGGTAAAGAATTTATATTTTTATTTTTCTTGCAGAAATTTGCAAGATGCTTAGTACTACCACAGTTATGACATGTCTTTCTTGGAGCATAACTAGCAAGCATTGGTTTATTTCCTGAAGTGATGCCTACTTTTCCATTTCTGTTCTTGTTTGACACTTTCTTTTTCTCAACAGATTTTAACTCCTTCAGTTTATGTTTGAGTTGTTTATCTGTCATTGAACCAATATTAACCTGTTTAACACTAGTTTTTACTGGTTTTCTTTTGACAGCTTCCTTTTCATTTTCAGACAAAAATTTACTGGTTCCATGAACAAATTTAGTTCTGACTTTAACTTGATTTTGAAATCTAAGTTCATCTCCCTCATTATAACCTAGACCAACAGTGTCTGTTTGAAAAATCTGTTGAGTGTCCTTTCCAGAATTAGTCCAAGTCCTAATTTTATTATTTGCTTCCTCCAACTCTGACTCTAGTTGTTTATACTTCTGAAGCAAGTTCTGTTCTTTGCAAACAGCATCATCTCTCTCTTTCTGAACTTGTTGCATGTTTTCAAGTTTCTCTTCAACAAGTTTATTTCTTATCTTCAGTTCAGAATTTTCAGCTTTTATCCTCTCATTTTCTAAAGTCTGATCCCTATAACTTATATGCAATGACTTAAGATAAATTCTTAATTGAGCAATGTCATCAATATTATAAGCATAGGTAGTTAGAGGTACCTGATTTTCAGAGGATTCTGATTCAGTAGTAGCCATGAGAGCATAGTTCACTTCTTCATCAGAATCTGAAGTATCTGCCCAATCTCTGCCTTTAGTGTAGAGTACCTTTCCAGTTTTACCCTTCTTGCACTCAGGAGCATAGTGACCCATCTCCTTACACTTGTAGCATTGAATTTCAGACTTATCCTTCTTCCCTTTAGAATCTCTCTTATCAGACTTCCTGTAGCTTTTCCTGTCTTCATTTGAATCCCTAGAAAACCTTTTTCCTTTCTTGAAATTCTTGAAGCCCATTTTCTTGAAAGTCTTCACCATCAACACAGCCATTTTCCTCATTTCTTCTTCATCATCCTCAGAGTCAGATGATTCAGAAGAGTTTGAATCATAATCAGAGTTTGGTGATTCACTTTCTGAATGTATGACCAAAGCTTTTCCCTTCATTTTCCTTCTTGTTGCCTCCTTCTTCTGAGGCTTCTCTTCAACATTAAGAGCAACAGACTTTCCTTTCCTGCTTGATCTCCTGTTTCTCTGCTCCATTTCCAATTCATGAGTTTTGAGCAGTCCATAGATTTCATCAATCTCTGTTTCAGCAAGATCATAGTTGTCTCTAATAGTGGTTGTTTTCACATCCCACTTTTCAGGTAGAGAAAGAAGAAACTTGAGATTCGAGTCTTCTAGATCATACTCTTTGTTGACCAATGACAGATCATTAATCAGTTTACAGAATCTATCAAATGTTTCTGTCATGGTCTCTTCAGGTTTAGCCTCAAAATGCTCATACTCTTGTGTGAGTATGTTTCTCCTATTCTTCTTAATCGCCGCAGTTCCTTGACACCTGACTTCAAGAGCATCCCATATCTCTTTTGCAGTGGTGCAGTTAATGACTTTGTTAGACATAACATTGTCTAAAGCACTATGCAGTAAATGCCTAACTTTTGCATCCTTAGCAATTGATGATAGATCTTCAGGAGTCATGTCCTTCTTTTCCTTTGGAACCATTTTTGCTGCTTCACCAGCAACTGCAACAGATAGCTTTGTAGGATTGTGAGGGCCTTCATAAATCCTGTCAAGATATTCTGGATCTGTTGCCTCCAGAAACATAGTCATCTTGACCTTCCACATAGCATACTCTAATGGCCTCAGAATAGGAACCCTGATTGGTTCATAACGACTCACAGTAGTAGGAGCCTTTTCAGAAACAGTAGGTGTTGGTGGAGGAATTGCTGACATGATTATTGTTGTGTTTGGATCTTAACCTGTAATAAGGTAACAGATTGGCTCTGATACCACTTGTTAGGCCGAATACACAATTAATAATCAACTTTGTATGAGAGATTAACAAGTAAAAGCGTTTATGCACTTAAAAAAAACTTCTTGTATTTCGAACCCTCTTCGTGATGTAAAATATCACAAAGAGCTGCTAGGTTACAATAAAGATAATTCGTTATCGATAGCCTTCTAGGGTTAACCTATCTGTATTTATATAACATACAGCTACGATACAATCTCTAATTGATATTCCTAATAATCAGCTATACAATGATATCAATTACAGATTGTCACACGTCTCCTATGTCAACTCGATCTCTTTGATAGCTATCCAATCTTCAAAGATATCGCTTCCATAATAAGTCTTCAATCACTGTTGAACAGTAGACGCGCTTCCTCCAGACAGAGTTTGACAAACTCTGCCGAGCTTCCTTCTGTCAGAGTTTACTCAAACTCTGACTGCTTCCAGCTAAACTCTGATAACTCCCTGTAACACTTAAACACTGATTAAAACACATCAATTATATTTAACATATTAATTATTAATATTAAATCTTAAAATATTATTTATTAATCATTGTTCATTATTTAAAGACAAAGTTAATCCAAGATACTTTTTAATACTTTCAAACTCGAACTCTTTCGAACTCAAAACATTCTCGAAAACCTCCGGTCAGATTCTGCTTCTTGTATGATTTCAAGAATCATCGGTCGACTGATGTCGAACCTCAATTACTCTGTTTTCAATCAAAATCAAGTTTTAAAAGAAAAAGAAAAAGGGACTCTGGCAGGTGTGGGAACCGTTGACGAACGATTCCCGGGATGTGTAAGCGGCCGTGAGCCAGGCGGTCCATCAATTATTATTCCGGCCCAGGTGTTGCCGAAGGATGATTACGGATGTAGTTTTCATCGAGGGTGATTACGGATGTAGTTTTCACCCGAGGGATAGTTGCGGATGTAGTTTCTATCCTTCTACCGGTAGAGAAGACCCGCGGATTATTGGACTTGGATGTGGCGACTGATCATCGTCAATCCTTGTCAGGTTTTGTGTTTTCTTTAAGTCCCATTCCTGCATTTTGGAAAAATGCTTTGACACTGCTTCTTAGGCTTTTGTGCCAAGTTGCTGATAGTGTTCTATTTTGATGAGAAAGATGTTGACTCAATGCAGTATCTAGAACTGCAAGTTTATTTTGAAAACAAGGGCACATATTGTTGCACCTTCGAGATTTATCAACTATGACAAGTGATTTTATATCTGATTGATACAAACAAGTTTATTAACTGCCAATCATATGAAATGTTATATTGCTTACCTTATACATATATTTCTTGCTGAGCTATAGATGCTCACTCTTGCTTTTTTTCAACTTTACAAACACAACAGCTAAGCGAAATGGCAAGACCCAGACAGACTGCTCGAAAGCAGGTGACTAGACCCGAGCCAGCACTTGAGATTCCACCGGTAGGCCCCATTAGCCGGATTGGTTGGCAGCTTTTGTTAGTTCGTTTTATTTATCAGTATGACCTGTGCAAGGCAGTGGATCGTAACAAACTTTCAAGCCGCCAACTTCGCTTCATATCGAAGTGTTGCTGGTAGCATAAATACTATTTAATTCGGTCTGTAATAACTCTGATAATTTTATTACTGCTTAATCAATGTGTGACGTTTCTGAGGCTCTAACCTCTGTGTGTGTGTGCGGTGTGAGTTATTGTGGGGTCGATGGCTGTTTTATTTATATTATGTGCAAGAACAGGTATGTTATTAATGGAAAATGGACCGTGACCGCCTAGATCTCCGACCCCGGATCTGGGGGCGTCACAGAAATGGTATCAGAGCCAGGTTACAGTTCTCAGAAACGATAGTAATTTAAGCAAGCAACCCTAATAATAATAACAATAACGATAACCCTAATAACAACATTAATAATACTTAGAACTCTTATCGAGTTTGTAGTCGGGTTATCGGATATAGCCCTGACTTTAAGGCCCGTGAGGGAACTACTCCTAAACCTTTCTTTTATGGTTAGTGATCCACCTTATTTCCCTTGTGTAGATGGAGGAGATACCAGACCCTGAGGCTTTCGAGAGAGAGCATGATGAGGCACTGATGCGAGATACCGAGGATCCTGAGGAGGATATGGGTGCTGACTCCGAGCTTGGCCCCTGGATTACACTGATAGAGGATACTGATGATGAGGATCCCGTTGAGGAGCCCTTTGAGCCTGAGCCTGAGCCAGAGCCTGTTACCCCATCTCTTGTAGCTACTGATGAGGAGAGTGTGAGGTCCAGTGAGGGTTGTGTTGTGTCACCCCCACCTTCTCCACAGACATCTAGCCCTGTTTCATCGGACGGTGACTCCGAGGATGATACTTCTGGCGAGGAGGAGCTTGACCCTACCCCTGCTACTGCTCCTACTGCTGCTGCTGCACCTACTCCTGTTCCTGTCATACCACCTCCACCGATGGACCTACCCCCAATGTCGGGTACTGAGCACGCTTACGTGGTATAGTTCCTGACCCGAGACTTTCTATCTGCAGAGGCCCGACTTAACGAGGCGAGGCGGGCACTAGTGGAGGAGCACGAGGCGCGCTTGAGGATCCAGGCTGAGATGAGGACCGATGTTGCTAGGAGGACTAGGGCTCGACTCCATAGGATTGAGAGGAGGAGTCGCGATAGGATTCTTGGTTTAGGGATCCGCGGGGGCGGAGTGATCCAGGCTAGGGATGCTAGGCGTGTTGTGCATCGTGCATTTGCCCGAGTGAGGACCTTGCTCCGCCGCGGTGCGGCCCCGTGATGCGTTACTGATAGCTCAGTCCCCTAGGTTCAGATGACATTAGTGTTTCGATTTTGTGGGATAGTTGACTTGTGCAGTGGTATCCTTTCTGACCAGTGGATGAGTAGACTGACCTACAGATATGTAGATGTGACTTCGGGTAGTATGTACGGATGTAGCCCTACTTTTGTGTAGCCTCACTATTCGGATGATGTATTTGTATTCGTTCCACTTTTGCTAGACTTTGACATCGGAACTATGTATTTGGCTCTAACATCCAAACTTTGTGATAACCCTTGTACCGTACTTATTTAGTTTCAGTTTCATTAATATTGCCTCAACTCCTTTACTTTCCGATGCCATGCTTTACTGTCTTGATATACAACTGTGATTATACAATTGCTACAAGCCACAAATACAACCATGCTGTTTCAAATTTACGATATGCAATTTCAAATTGTTTTCTACAATTTCCAAAAATGTTCCTACAATTTAAAAAAAAATAATAAAATAAATTTTTTCCAAAAAAAAAATTGTTTTGAAATTTTGAAAAAATATTTTTGAGGTTTCGAAGTTTTGAAAACTCTTGTAAATGTTTTCGCATCCCAAAGGGATTTTTCCCCAAAAATGTTGACATTTTATCTCCGACATCGGATTATTAAAACTTTTTCAACTTCCACCCTTATGAGGAGGAACGATACGCTCCTGACTCGTGCAAACGCTGTCAGGTAATTGAAAAACCCTAACCCCCTTCTTGTTTTATTATCAGAATCATGCCACCAAGAAGAAGGAACACTCGAGCTCACCCGATCAGCTCTGAGGGCCAGGGTAGCCACCATGGAACCGGAGGCCACCAGAACCATGAAGGGGAGAATGCCAACCTGAGTGAGAATGAGGGCAACGATCATAACTTGTTTGATGACTCTGAGTATGAAGAAGAGGAAGCTGGTGATGATTCCCGAGAGGTAGAACATCCTAGGGGAGGCCCTATGGAACAGTTCATGGAGTTACTTAGGCAGAACTTGGACCGTCCCCCAGTTCAGCAACCACCCCAGAATGCTAATGCTAATGCTTTCCGGAACTTCAAATCCCTGAAACCTCCAGAATTTAAAGGAACTGCCGACCCGGTCGAGGCAAGGGCCTGGCTAAAGGAAATGGAAAAATCTTTCGAGATACTAGGTGTCGCTGAAGAGCAGAAGACTGTTTTCGCCACTTACCTTCTGAAGGGTGAGGCGAACTATTGGTGGGAAGCTAAGAAGAATTTGGAAGGAAGAGGTGTGGTGACCTGGGAGAGATTTAGCGAGCTGTTCTTGGAGATGTACTTTCCTAGGTTCATGGAGACACAAATGAAGCTGAAGTTTTTGGAGCTGAAGCAAGGAAATATGACGGTGGCCGAGTATGAGGCCAAATTTACTGAGTTGTCGAGATTTGTACCGGAATATGTGAACTCTGAGGCAAAGAGGTCCCGAAGGTTTCAATTAGGGCTAAAACAATGGATTCAGAATCGTGTGGCGGTTCCTGAGCTGACAGACTATGCCACCCTGGTATAGAAAGCATCAATTGTTGAGGTGGGAGTGAACAGATGCAGAAGGAGAGAGAATGAAAGAAGAGGAAGTTTGATAGTCGAAAGGGAAACTCTGCGGGTGGGAGCTTTTCGAGCAAATTTAAGCGAGGAACGATGTCCCAACCCAGTGGAAACTTTGGAACCAATAGAGCTGAAAGTTGGAGTGTGGGCCAGAGCGGCCGACCACAGGGATCGTCTTACTCTACCCCATCCCGAGCCCAACCCCCAGAATGTAATAAATGTGGAAGGAAACATGCGGGCGTGTGTAACCTGCAAGATGTGAAGTGCTTCAAGTGTGGGCTGACAGGGCATTATGCTAACGCCTGTCGCGGAACTAGTAACAACCCGAGTGCCGGAGGTAATTGCTTCAAGTGTGGGAAACCAGGGCACCAAATGAGGGAATGTATGTCCTCTGGGCCAGCTGCATCGAGAGTGAGTGGAACTGCTTCTAACAAGGCCCCTACTGCAAGAACTTTTAACATGACGGTGCAGGATGCCGTGAGAAACACGGATGTGATTGCAGGTACTCTACTACTCAACTCAGTTAAGGCAAATGTTTTATTTGATTCGGGAGCTACCAAGTCCTTCATATCTCTAGATTTTGTATGTCAGTTAGGCCTTAAGACTGAACCATTGAAAGACAGATTGCAAATAGAGATAGCTAATCATGAAATTATTCCCGTTAGCCAAGTATGTCCAGGTTGCGACCTAGAAATAGAAGGGCGACACTTTCGAGTAGACTTAATACCTTTTAAACTAGGGGAGTTTGACGTAATAGTAGGTATGGACTGGTTAACAACCCACGGAGCCCAGATTGATTGCGTAAAGAAGAAAATAAGTTTGAGACTGCTAGGGGACGAGGAAGTAGTGTTTAGTGAGAAACGGCAAAACCAAAAGTTCCTGACTATGATTCAAGCTAAGAAGCTGTTACGTAAAGGATGCGAAGCCTATTTAGCCTATGTGAAGGATACCAAGAAGGAGGCACCAAACCTATAGGAAATCCCTATCGTTAATGAGTTCGCGGACGTGTTTCTGGATGATCTTCCCGGACTACCACCTGATAGAGATATCGAGTTCGCTATAGACTTAGTTCCGGGTACGGCCCCAATTTCGAAAGCCCCATATCGGCTAGCCCCAGTGGAGATGAAAGAGCTAGCCACTCAGTTACAAGAGTTGTTGGATAAAGGGATGATAAGACCTAGTGTGTCACCGTGGGGAGCCCCGGTGTTATTCGTGAAAAAGAAGGATGGTAATATGAGATTATGTATAGACTACAGGGAGTTGAACAAGGTGACTATAAAGAATAAGTATCCCTTGCCCAGGATAGATGACCTGTTTGATCAATTGAAAGATGCAGTTTACTTCTCTAAAATTGATTTGAGGACCGGGTATCACCAATTAAAGATTAAACCAGAAGATATACCAAAGACGGCCTTTCGCACCCGGTATGGACACTATGAGTTCCTAGTGATGTCATTTGGGTTAACAAATGCCCCTGCAGCTTTCATGGACTTAATGAATCGAGTCTTCAAGAAATACTTGGACAAGTGTGTTATAGTCTTCATCGATGATATCTTGATTTATTCCAAGACGAAGGAGGAACATGCAGAGCACTTGAGGATTGTATTGGGAGAATTGAGAGAAGAAAAGCTGTACGCTAAGTTCTCGAAGTGCGAATTTTGGTTGAAGGAAGTTCAGTTTTTAGGGCATGTGATTAGCGAACAAGGCATTCTAGTAGACCCAGCCAAAATAGAGGCTGTATCAAATTGGGAGAGACCAACCACTCCGACCGAGGTGAGAAGTTTCATAGGACTGGCTGGCTACTATAGGAGATTTGTCCAAGACTTTGCCAAGATAGCAGCCCCTTTGACCCGACTAACTCGCAAGACCGAGAAGTTTGTGTGGACTGAAAAATGCGAAGAGAGCTTCCAAGAGTTGAAAAAGAGGTTGGTGACAGCACCAGTACTAGCCCTACCTGATGATAAGGGAGATTTTGTGATCTATAGCGACGCATCCCATAAAGGTTTAGGGTGTGTGCTTATGCAGCATGGTAAAGTGATTGCTTATGCATCCAGACAACTTAAGGAGTATGAGATAAGATACCCCACCCATGATTTGGAATTAGCAGCGATAGTTTTTGCTTTTAATATCTGGAGACATTATCTTTACGGAGAAAAGTGTGAAATCTACACGGATCACAAGAGCTTAAAGTACATATTCACTCAGAAAGAGTTAAACATGAGGCAGAGAAGATGGTTAGAGCTAATCAAAGATTATGATTGTGAGATTCATTATCACCCAGGGAAGGCCAACGTAGTGGCCGATGCGCTTAGCCGAAAGGAGAAGCTTAAGATGATAACGTCAGTGGACGAATTGATCAAGGACCTTGAGAAATTGGAGATTGAAGTGAGGTTACCAGGAATTGGACAAGAGAGTCTAATGGAAATAAAAGTCCAACCACCGCTATTGGAAAAGATTAAGTTATGCCAGGAAAAGAAGATAGAAGAAGAAAAGAATTCGATGGAGAAAGTTTTGACTGGCGAGGAAATTAAGTGTGAGAAGGACGGGAATGGAATTATGAGGTACGCATCTAGGATATGGATCCCGAACGTTCAAGAATTAAAGGACGAGATTTTGCAAGAGGCTCATAGTTCAAGGTACTCAATTCACCCTGGAGGCACTAAGATGTATAGAGATTTAAGAGAATACTATTGGTGGCCAAATATGAAGAAGGACGTAGCAGAGTGGGTAAGTAAATGCTTGACATGTCAAAGAGTGAAGGCCGAACACCAGAGGCCCAGTGGATTGTTGCAACCCTTAGAGATACCCGAGTGGAAGTGGGAGCAAATTGCGATGGACTTTGTGGTCGGATTACCAAGGACCAAGACTAATCATGATGCCATTTGGGTAATTATCGATAGATTGACCAAGTCAGCACATTTTCTTCCAATCAACGAGAGATACACTGTCGACAAGCTGGCAGATATTTACTTAAAGGAGATTGTGGTTAGACATGGGGTTCCTGTGAGCATTGTATCAGATAGAGACCCAAGATTCAACTCCAGGTTCTGGAGAAGTTTTCAGGATTGTGTGGGGACCAAGTTAAACATGAGTACTGCATACCATCCCCAAACAGACGGACAGAGTGAGAGAACCATCCAGACCATCGAGGACATGTTGAGGGTATGTGCCATTGATTTTAAGGGAAGTTGGGATGACCACTTGCCGTTGATCGCATTTTCCTACAACAACAGTTACCATGCGAGTATAGGCATGCCCCCATATGAAGCTTTATACGGACGAAGATGTCGGTCTCCCTTGTGTTGGGAAGAAGTTGGAGAGCGGAAGATTTTAGGGCCTGAACTGGTCCAACAGACAAGAGAAACTATCGAACTCATAAGAGGACGGCTGGTAGCGGCCCAAGATAGACAGAAGAAGTATGCGGACCAGACCCGCAAGGACAAAGAATACGAGGTAGGAGAGTTTGTGATGTTGAAGGTATCGCCGTGGAAAGGATTGATGAGATTTGGTAAGAAGGGAAAACTAAGCCCGAGATTTATTGGACCTTTTGAGATCTTGAAACGAGTTGGGAAGTTAGCCTATGAATTGGCTTTACCCCCGAGCTTACAGCAAGTACATAATGTGTTCCATGTGTCCATGCTACGACCATACCATACCGACTTCCGACATGTGATAGAACATGATCAAGTGGATCTGCAACCAGACTTAACATATGTCGAGCAACCCGTAGAAATCATGGATAGAAAAGAACAGGTGCTGAAGAACAAGGTTGTCAAATTAGTGAGAGTTTTGTGGAGGAATCAGAATGTCGAAGAATCAACATGGGAACTAGAGAGCGCGATGCGTGAAAAGCACCCCCAACTGTTTTCAACCTGATTCTGGGACGGAATCCTTTTAAGGAGGGGAGGCTGTAAGAATCCTAATTTTTGGTAATATTTCCTTTTATTTAATATCTTGTGACATTGTCATTATGGAACCTTTCTAGTCATCCCTGTTGATTAATAGAATTGATTGTCTGAGAAACTGCGTTGTTGCATTTATTATGTAAGATATAAAGGGAGATTGTGAAGGCAGGAGTCTTATTATTATTAATATTTATAAAACTTGGGATTTGAGGATGGTTAGAGTATTAAAGGATTTATTAAGAATTATGACGAGGAATTATGGATATTCGAGGAATTTACATAATTAAGTACTAAGGAATTATAGGGGAAATCTCTACGCGACAAAATATTATTACGAGAGATTAATTAAGATACGATACGAATTAAAGATTGAATAACAAGCATTGGTGGAAGAATAATAATACAAGGAGTAGTATTGCATGCAAGTCCCATGCAACCAAGTGGTTAGAAATCAAGCAAACTAGTTAGCCATTGGAAGATGAATAGTACGTAGTTACTTGCTTTTTCAAGAAAGGGGACAAGTAGTACATGAGGCCATGCTTGCTAGTACTTACCTATACTTACATGATATGTATCACCCAACATCACTTTACATCAATTATTCACCAACAACCAAACATAAAAACACAAAACACAAGCTCTTCTCCCCCC
Source organism: Saposhnikovia divaricata (assembly GCA_036435485.1). Lineage (NCBI taxonomy): Eukaryota > Viridiplantae > Streptophyta > Magnoliopsida > Apiales > Apiaceae > Saposhnikovia > Saposhnikovia divaricata. Next base: position 192,701,264 of record CM071597.1, read on the forward strand.
CTTGTGTTGCTCTCAGCCAAGAAAGAAAGGAGAGAAGAAAAATTCTTCTCCCCCCTCTTCCATCACTCATAAATCACCACATAATTCCTAGGTCATCTTCATCATCTAGACAAGGTATGTTAGAAATTTCAATCCATTTCATCCACCCAATTTCAAGTTACAAATTGTTAAAGCTTGGGTGAATAGTAACCATGTTTTATTTTCTTTTAGATCTTGGATTGTAAGTGTTGTAGGAGACCATCTAAGGTGTTGTTGAGTTGTGAAAAGCTTATCCAAGGCCCCTAGGTGCTCAAGAAGGTATAAAAATCTCAAACCCTCTTGGTTATGTATTAGGCTTAATGGCCTTTTAGCCCTCAAAGTTTTCACTGATATACCCATCAGCCCTCAATATTTCAAAACGTTCCTTTTAACCCTCGAAGTATCCATAAAGGTCCTAATAACCCTTAAACCGGTATAAAAAATAAAAAATAAAAAAACGGTATAACTCGGATGGGCAAAACAGACATTTCACAAACCGATACCGAGGGTTAAAAGGTATACTTTAGATACTTTGGGGGTTAAAAGGTATACTTTAGATACTTTGGGGGTTAAAAGGTATAACTCGTACAAATGAAGTTATTCTAGAAAAATGTCATCAAAAATTTAATATTTATACTTAGTAGTAGTAGTATTTTCACCGTTTAATATTTATACTTGGTAGAAGTACTCTATTTATTTTTTAAAAATTTATTTCTCAATAATTTAATTTTGTCATGATATGATTTTCCTTTAAAATAATAACTTTTTTTCATGGCGACTATCGAATAATGTTATAGTACATAAGAATATTAACTTATATTGAGTGAATAATTATCAAAATTGCAATAATAATATTTTTACTAGACCTTATTGGATGACATTTCAATTAAAACTCAATGAATTAAATAAAATATATACAAATCTTATATATACTCAATGATTATTTAATAAAACATTTTCACTAAGAAATGTTTCAATGGCACTTGAAAGTGCAGCTTGTCCTCGACTATGAAGTCCTATGCCTGCAGGGAAAGAAATCACCTAAATTCAAAAATATCATGCACACATGTAATCCAAATTAAATTTTGATCGGTTGCAACTACGAAGGACTTTTAGTATATTTGGTAATTTAAGCACAAACTAGGTTAACAATTCCAAATGCCAAGTGTAGCAATTCAATTGGTTATAATAATATGAATTAGTGATCGTGAAATTTACTTTATTCACGAAAAATTCTATTACTATCTTTTCGAAACATTTAGCAAAAATACAATATCTTTTCGAACCTAATTAGGAACATTTGATTCAATGCTACAAACGACCATCCATTAATTTTTTGTATAAAAAGCGTTACACATTTGCCATGAGACATCCACCAATTATCATATTTCATTATACTCTACAAGTAAATTCGATATCGATCATTCTTCAATTCAGAATCATGAGAAACCTCTCCACCGTTGTCCTTGTGTAAGTACTTCTCTTCACAATCACGGGTGAGTCCCTCGTCTCTCTAAACAAAATGCTTATTTTTCGAGTAGAATTTGGATGAGTGGCTAAAATCTCAGATTGACCTCTTATTAAAATTGATAAAATTCTTTTATATTCGTTCATTTTTCAAAAGAAAAGTTTTTTTTTAATCTCCGACATTTTGATCCTGGATTTTTACGGTCGTACATAATTTTGCAATATTTTGATTACAGGAGATAGTCCGAAGAGAGCAAATGGAGCAAGAGTATGCGGAGTTCAGATAAATCTACCAGGACCAGGTTGTGATGAAAACAAATGTAACAATGTATGTGTCATCCAACATGGAGGAAAATTTAAAAGATCTGCTCATGGATATTGTAATCCCTCCGCGCAGTGTGTTTGTTTCTACGCTTGTGATGGAACCAACAAGTGCTGTGTTAACAATTATTGAATGGAATTAAATTTTTAAACCACCCATTTTTGAAGATCATTCACTTATATTCCACACTAACAGATAGAGACACTAGCAAGAACTCAAATGGCTAGACTATTTCAAAATCTTGCATCCCATTTGATCCACCTTCTTTGTCCTAATGTCAGTCATCACAATGCCAGCCATGGCAAAAACACGAAACTTCGAAATATCGCTTGATCGAAAAACTCTCGAAATTGGTAAAGAAAAAATAAGCCATTTTCGGGTTTATTGGCATGACATTGTTAGTGGTTGTTCCCCAACGTCCGTGCCAATTGTGAAAGCTTTCGATAATAATTCAACTACTGCATTTGGTTTAATACGGATGATCGATAATCCGTTAACCGAAGGACAGGATGTGAAGTCGAAATCAATTGGAAGAGCGCAAGGATTTTACGGATCAGCTGCACAAGAAAATATTAGTTTGTTAATGAGTATGAATTTTGCTTTATTCGAGGGAAAATATAATGGAAGTACTATAACTGTTTTGGGAAGGAATGAGGTTTTTAGCAAGGTGACGGAAATGCCGGTGATTGGAGGCTGTCTTGATCTCAAAACTGGTGATGTTGTTGTTATGTATAATGTATATGTGCATGATATCTTTGAATTTAGATGATTTCTTTCCCTGCAGGCATAGGACTTCATAGTCGAGGAAAAGCTGCACTTCCAAGTGCCATTGAAACATTTCTTAGTGAAAATGTTTTATTAAATAATCATTGAGTATATATAAGATTTGTATATATTTTATTTAATTCATTGAGTTTTAATTGAAATGTCATCCAATAAGGTGTAGTAAAAATATTATTATTGCAATTTTGATAATTATTCACTCAATATAAGTTAATATTCTTATGTACTATAACATTATTCGATAGTCGCCATGAAAAAAAGTTATTATTTTAAAGGAAAATCATATCATGAATAAATTAAATTATTGAGAAATAAATTTTTAAAAAATAAATAGAGTACTTCTACCAAGTATAAATATTAAACGGTGAAAATACTACTACTACTACTACTAAGTATAAATATTAAATTTTTGATGACATTTTTCTAGAATAACTTCATTTGTACGAGTTATATCTTTTAACCCCCAAAGTATCTAAAGTATACCTTTTAACCCCCAAAGTATCTAAAGTATACCTTTTAACCCTCGGTATCGGTTTGTGAAATGTCTTTTTTGCCCATCCGAGTTATATCGTTTTTTTATTTTTTATTTTTTGTACCGATTTAAGGGTTATTAGGACCTTTATGGATACTTCGAGGGTTAAAAGGAACGTTTTGAAATATTGAGGGCTGATGGGTATATCAATGGAAACTTTGAGGGTTAAAAGGTCATTAAGCCTATGTATTATTTATAAAGTATGGTAGTAGATCCATGTGTTTGAGAGCTAATCTTGGTTCTATATGTATTGGATAACATGGATCTTGAGTTTTGATGTTGAGATTGTGACTTTTATGACTATGGATAATATATATATCTCCATGAGTGTTATGAACCATGATCTAAGTGTATTAAGTGTTGATTGTGTTGTGGAAGTGTGAAAAATGGTTGATCTAAGTAGTTTGTGCTTGCTGAGTTTTGTCCAGGAACATTGACCTGTATTGTACCACGATTTTGTACCCCCAAATGTTGTCCCCTTATGTCCTACCATATATTGTTGGAAAGATAATTGAATGTAGTTTCTGGAAATGTAAGGTTCATGGCTATGTGATGTATAGATTTTAAGTTATGGCCGGAGGAGTGAATTATGTTTCTGGACTCCGGACTGCACTAAGTGACCGCCTTTTGAACCTTGTTTAAACCCCTAAAAATATATGTGGGATCATGGAAAACTTTGAGAATGTAGGGAATGCAGTGGTGAAGACCACCCAAAAGGAATTGGATTAAAATATGAATTTTTGGATTTTATAAAAATGCTAGAGTAAAATTCGCGCAATGGAAAAAGTCGATTAGTGGAGCAAAATTCTAGGGTTAGTGGTTATGATTCGAAAGTGGTAACTAAATTAAGTCGATTAAGTGACGAGCGTAATCGAGTGATGACATGAACCTATAGTGGGGTTAGAGAGTCACAAGACGAAGTCGTTAAGTTAATTTCGTATCCCATTAAAACCCCGTAATTAAAGAGATATTGTTAAGGTACTAACGAACGATTATTGCTTATGTATAGATCGTTCGACTCCGCACGCTCGACCACCCCAACCAAAACAAGGCAAGTTTACTTTTCAAAACTTATCCATATACAAGGACTTTCACTGTTGTGTTTGTAGTTTTCAATTATATCAAATGTTATGTTTATCGAAGTATTGATGCAATTGAAATTGTATAAGTACATATATGTTTGTACCCCTTGAACTTAGATTGAAATGTTTTCTTCGGACAACGACTCTAGCAATAGAGGTCGTAGCGGTCCGTATATACTATTGACCGGGGAGTGGTATATTATTATATCGTATCTAGATTGCGAAAACCCGAAGGGTCATTCGGGTGGTATCGTATACTCAAATAACTATTGTTATATCTTCGTAAATACTCGAAACCCTATCTTGGATTAAAAGTTTATTTTATCGAATAATTATTTTATTAATTATTAATATTAAATCTTAAAATATTATTTATTAATCATTGTTCATTATTTAAAGACAAAGTTAATCCAAGATACTTTTTAATACTTTCAAACTCGAACTCTTTCGAACTCAAAACATTCTCGAAAACCCCCGGTCAGATTCTGCTTCTTGTATGATTTCAAGAATCATCGGTCGACTGATGTCGAACCTCAATTACTCTGTTTTCAATCAAAATCAAGTTTTAAAAGAAAAAGAAAAAGGGACTCTGGTAGGTGTGGGAACCGTTGACGAACGATTCCCGGGATGTGTAAGCGGCCGTGAGCCAGGCGGTCCATCAATTATTATTCCGGCCCAGGTGTTGCCGAAGGATGATTACGGATGTAGTTTTCATCGAGGGTGATTACGGATGTACTTTTCACCCGAGGGATAGTTACGGATGTAGTTTCTATCCTTCTACCGGTAGAGAAGTCCCGCGGATTATTGGACTTGGATGTGGCGACTGATCATCGTCAATCCTTGTCAGGTTTTGTGTTTTCTTTAAGTCCCATTCCTCCATTTTGGAAAAATGCTTTGACACTGCTTCTTAGGCTTTTGTGCCAAGTTGCTGATACTGTTCTATTTTGATGAGAAAGATGTTGACTCAATGCAGTATCTAGAACTGCAAGTTTATTTTGAAAACAAGGGCACATATTGTTGCACCTTCGAGATTTATCAACTATGACAAGTGATTTTATATCTGATTGATACAAACAAGTTTATTAACTGCCAATCATATGAAATGTTATATTGCTTACCTTATACATATATTTCTTGTTGAGCTATAGATGCTCACTCTTGCTTGTTTTCAACTTTACAAACACAACAGCTAAGCGAAATGGCAAGACCCAGACAGACTGCTCGAAAGCAGGTGACTAGACCCGAGCCAGCACTTGAGATTCCACCGGTAGGCCCCATTAGCCGGATTGGTTGGCAGCTTTTGTTAGTTCGTTTTATTTATCAGTATGACCTGTGCAAGGCAGTGTATCGTAACAAACTTTCAAGCCGCCAACTTTGCTTCATATCGAAGTGTTGCTGGTAGCATAAATACTATTTAATTCGGTCTGTAATAACTCTGATAATTTTATTACTGTTTAATCAATGTATGACGTTTCTGAGGCTCTAACCTGTGTGTGTGTGTGTTTGCGGTGTGAGTTATTGTGGGGTCGATGGCTGTTTTATTTATATTATGTGCAAGAACAGGTATGTTATTAATGGAAAATGGACCGTGAGCGCCTAGATCTCCGACCCCGGATCTGGGGGCGTCACAAGATTGAAGTCTGTAAGAATTTTCTTGTTTTCTGTAGATTTTTGTTAAGTAAAAGTTTAAACTCTGTTTGTATATTTAACACTGTGTTTGTGTATTTGTTTTGACATCATAAATTACTGTAAACTTGTACATTTTTGCTAATGAACAAGTTGGGGGAGATTGTTAGAAATAATTGATGAGAACAGTGTTTAAGAGCTACAGCGACAAATTAGAGTTTAGCTGGAAGCAGTCAGAGTTTAGTTAAACACTGACAATGGAAGCTCGACAGAGTTTAGTTAAACTCTGTCTGGAGGAAGCGCGTCTCCAGTCAACTGTGATTAAAGATTAATTGAAGATAATTATGGAAGCAATATCTTTACAGATTGGATAGCTGTTAAAGAGAATGAGTTGACTTAGGAGATGTGTAGCAATCATAATTGATAATATTTGTATAGCTGATTTATAGGAGAATCAATTATCGATTGTACGTAGCTGTATATCTTTGTAAATACATTTAGGTTAACCCTAGAAGGGTATCGATCGTGTAATACAATATCTATTCATTGTAACCTAAGCAGCTCTCTGTGATATTTTACATCACTGAGAGAGGAGTTAATTCCAAACAGTTTTTAAAGTTTTTTAAGAACTTATTGTTATTCTCTCATACTTATTTGATTATAATTGTGTACTCGGCCTAACATTTTCTACTTCAGTTTTATATATAATGAATTTACTAAGTGCTTCATCCTTATGTCTAAGTAAATAAACATAACAGTATCTGCTACAATCATCTATAAAGGTAATGAAGTATCTAAACTGGTCCTTAGTCAACACACAGCCAAATTCACAAATATCAGTGTGTACTAAATCTAACAAGCCTGAATCCCTAACAATACTATGAAAAGGTTTCCTTATTTGTTTAGTAGACACACATACTTGACATTTAGAATTCTTTTCTATAGTTTGTTTTGCAATCAACTCTAAGTTCATCATATTTTTAAGAGCACCAAAATTTAAGTGACCAAGTCTAGCATGCCATAAATTTGAAGATTCAACATAATTAACAAAAGGAGCAACATTATCATTAATAAAACTTTCCAAAACAGGTTCGCCATTTATCAAAAATAATCCATCAGACAAGTAACCTTTGCCAAAAAAATAAACCAGTCTGTGTAATAACTACTTTATTACACTTCAAAAAAAAGTTCAAATCCGTTCTTAACTAAACAACTTCCACTTATTATATTTCTACGAATATCAGGAACATGATGCACTCTAGTGAGGGATAGAACACACCCAGAAGAAAACTTCAGGTCCACGTTTCCTATTCCGAGCACTTTTGTTGCACTAGCATTCCCCATCGTCACTGTCACTCCATTAGTCTGTTGATAAGATACAAACAGAGTTTTATCAGCACACATGTGCACATTAGCTCCAGTATCAATCAACCATTCATGAGACAAATAAGTGGATAGTATAACATGCTTATAGGTAACATACCCGTCATTGGTTACAGAAGCAGATGCTTCACCAATAACCATGTTAGCCATAGGCCCATTAATGGTTCCAGCTCCAAGCACAGTGTTTGCTTGAGCAACCACATCAGCTTTCTTCGTTTTCTTTACAGGACAGTCCTTGCTCCAGTGACCAACCTGTCCACAAGACCAACATGGTTTGTTTGCCTTTGGTTTCTTAGCCTTGTTCTTGTCTTTATTAGACTTAGTGTTTTCCTTCTTAGTAAATTCTTTTCTTTTCTTACCAACAGTCATAACATTCACCTTCAAACTACTATCATGTTCAGCAGGCATCACATGTCCCTGTTTGGACTTATGCTGCTCCTGCACTGAGATGTCCAACATTAGATTAGTCCACATGATCTCTCCTTTCTGTCTTTTCAGGGAGAGAACAAACTCTTCGCAAGACTTCGGGAGCTTTTCAATCACTGCCATAACCTGAAACTTCTCAGGAAGGACCATACCGGACTCCTTCAAAGCATGTACCAACATCTCAAACTCGTGCACCTGCTCAGTCATGGATTTAGTATCCACCAGTTTCAAATCCCACCCACAGCTCCAGTAGCCAACTGATCCTCGTCTACTAATCTGGTCCGAGAATGTCATCTAGCTCACTCACCACCGATGCCAACGTCACATGGAGTGCAATGGCTGAAAACTCATCATTGGACGCATGTTGAGTCCGCGTCTGGATAATAGTCCTCATCACCCGTAGCCGCATCCGGATCTGTCCCAACTCCTCCATTGCTCGGGCTCGCTCCCTAGCCATCTGTGCCTATGTCTCCTGTAGAGCTCTAACCTCAGCTAGCTGTCCAAACAGAAAGTCTCGCTCTGCACCCACTCTCTGGTACTCATGGTATGGAATAGGGGGCTGAGTAAACTGATATAGTGGCCCGTTCACCGAGCTCTGTGAAACAACACGTGAGGACGCGGATCTCAATGGCGCTAGCTGTGGTATATGGTCCGCCTCAACTGGATCCTCTGACGGGTCAGAATCAGAACTAGAAATAGGTGCCTGTAGTACATAAATACCTTATAATTAGACATTCTATCTCTCGCAAAACGATCCTAACCTATCCTATTACTCTACCCCGACTTCCCACCTAATTGTTTCAGTGACTGCGACCTGTAGCTCTGATACCAACTTATAACACCCTCACTTATCAATATTAGAATTATATACTTTTATAACTAATTAAACATTAATATAGAAGAAATTTTAGAAAATTCGGCATGATGTGTTCGCAAATAGGACTAACCACCTGTCCAAAACAACCAAACCAAACCAACTATAACCAAACCTACTCACAGGCATAATAATAGAAACATTTATAAAGAAACATAAACTCTGACTAGCCAAGACCGCTCACAGGTCACAGTATGAAACAACTACTACTTAACTATTACAACCCAAGTTCTGAATAAAAAATAATATACAACTCCATAAATTAATTAATCTGTTTAACCGATACAGAAATGATAAGAAATAAGGTCATAAGCTATCTACCCATCCCACCACCTCAACTCTCTGACTGCCCCTATGGCTGCCCCGACCTGACGGTCCACTCCTCCTAGACATCTTCGTGCTTAGCTGAGGAAACAGAATTAGCAAGCAAGTGAGCTAAAATGCTCAGCAAGTATATATAGTTACAAGCATAAATGAACTGAATCTGCAGGTCTGTTAGGAACTAGTAATCAACAATATAAAAGCTCAACTGATAAATATGTCTTTTATCTGAATCATAAAATAGGAGTGGATTGGACTATTATACATTTTATAAATAAAAACAATCATATGGTTAGGCTGCTGATCAGTCACGCACTAACCCCGGACAAACGCACACAGCAATGTCCTTAATGGATCCACGGCACACATTGGCCTTAATAATTTCTGACCACGAATCTGGTCCGACCCTTATGGTCCACATTTAAAAAAACTAACAGTCCAATCCTAACTAAACATCAGGTGTCGGAACAATCGACCACCTCAACTGCCAAACTCCCTGGACACTATCGTTCCAGGTCAACATTTCAAATCTCACAAAGTAAAATAAGGTCGGGTAATTTCTGAATTAGATATCGACAAGTTCGATATAGAAAAAGGGGTATTGATTTAAGTCAAGCCACTAAAAGGATCAACGAAAACAATATAATCAATTTGGGGTATAACAATTGAATATTCGAAATTAATGGAAATTAACTGAACAGTTATATCAATGATAAATCAAAAATATGAACAGTTATATTTTTAAAACTGATATAACTGAACAGTTATATCAGTTTTAAAAATATGAAGCCCGACTCATAATTTATGCAAGTTGTATAATTATACATACACATTTTCATGAAATAGATTAAGACTTTTAGAAAAATTTTGACGGCATCCCCTTTATACGGGTGACTGCCAGTCGGTATACAGCCGACACAACCAACACAATCATCAATTGTAATACAACCACAATCCAGTAATCCATCTTAATAATATTGCTAAACAATTATATAAATTCAGAATTTAAAACAAGAAATTAAAATTATAACGTAATTATTAAATTTAAATTTTTGGCTTAGAAAAATCATCATCGCCAATTACCATCAACTCAATTTATTTTTAATATCATTGTCGATGGGGCAAAGAGGTACCCGTTTTCGGGTTTCCAATCACGAAACTCTACACAATTTTCAGTAATTAATTATTACAATTCCATTAAATCACATAGCCACATAGCTAATCATATTCGAATTTTAACAGCAAAATCCTCAAAATGCTTTGCAACCATACCGACTATACACACCACAGTAGTACTAGTATAGCAACGAAGAAATAAGAATGCACAGGAAGAATTCAGGATTTCGGCGATGAACGAATATACACATATTCATCAGGACAAGGCGTTACACACACACACACACCTCCGCACGGTCACACGCACATACCAACACAGGCGGCACTTGCAGCCACAGGACAAACAAAACACACAATCGAACAACCCACGCCCCAATCCAGTTGCTACACACGCACACACGTACACAGTTTTGACACACACACAATACACTGATGCCGACCGAAACAAAGGGAAGGGTGAGAGATTTACAGCAGCGAGAGGACAGAATAGAGAGAGTAAAGCTCGAGAGAGATTTCTCGCGGGAGAGAGAGAAGAAACTCGTGAGTAATTGAGAGATTCGTCGGTGAATTTTCGAGAGACTTCAGGAGAGCAAGTCGAGAGACTGATGTTGTGTTGGTTTTGGGAATGTCCAATTAGGGATTTAAGGAACAAGATTTGGGGAAAAAATGAAAAATAGATTTCTCTAGGATTTACTTTAAAAAAAAATTATTAAAAATAAATCTTAAAATCACAATCAAATACAAAAATGGATGGAATATTAAATTTAAAAATTTTAAAATGAAAAATGTAAAATTACGATCACCCACATATTTTTAAATATTTTCAGGATCAAAAACGAATTAAATATGGATTTTACAAGATTGAATCCATAAATTGGATAAATAATTCATAAAATCAATTTAAAATTCTCAAAACCAAAAATAATTCACAAAATATTTTTAAAAGTCATATAAAATAATAAAGTTAATGTTGCAAAAGATTTCAGGATTTCTGCTAATCTCGAGGATTTTATAAAATTCACAGAAGGTAAATATTACACAATTAAATAGGAATAAATTCCAAAAAATATAATTAAAAATCCCCAGGCTTACACATCACATATAAAACATCAACTAGGCCCACAAATATTATTCCACAGATACTCCATCTCCTCAACAAATTTTATACGTCACCTAATTCACATTTAATATTAAATAAATAATTATTATTACTAAAAATTTCTAAGGCGTTATAACAACACCAAATCTTGAGGAGATTAGAGATTGAAGTCTGTAAGAATTTTCTTGTTTTCTGTAGATTTTTGTTAAGTAAAAGCTTAAACTCTGTTTGTATATTTAACACTGTGTTTGTGTATTTGTTTTGACATCATAAATTACTGTAAACTTGTACATTTTTTCTAATGAACAAGTTGGGGGAGATTGTTAGAAATAATTGATGAGAACAGTGTTTACGAGCTACAGCGACAAATTAGAGTTTAGCTGGAAGCAGTCAGAGTTTAGTTAAACACTGACAATGGAAGCTCGACAGAGTTTAGTTAAACTTTGTCTGGAGGAAGCGCGTCTCCAGTCAACAGTGATTAAAGATTAATTGAAGATAATTATGGAAGCAATATCTTTACAGATTGGATAGCTGTTAAAGAGATTGAGTTGACTTAGGAGATGTGTAGCAATCATAATTGATAATATTTGTATAGATGATTTATAGGAGAATCAATTATCGATTGTACGTAGCTGTATATCTTTGTAAATACAGTTAGGTTAACCCTAGAAGGGTATCGATCGTGTAATACAATATCTATTCATTGTAACCTAAGCAGCTCTCTGTGATATTTTACATCACTGAGAGAGGAGTTAATTCCAAACAGTTTTTAAAGTTTTTTAAGAACTTATTGTTATTCTCTCATACTTATTTGATTATAATTGTGTACTCGGCCTAACATTTTCTACTTCAGTTTTATATATAATGAATTTAGTAAGTGCTTCATCCTTATGTCTAAGTAAATAAACATAACAGTATCTGCTACAATCATCTAGAAAGGTAATGAAGTATCTAAACTGGTCCTTAGTCAACACACAGCCAAATTCACAAATATCAGTGTGTACTAAATCTAACAAGCCTGAATCCCTAACAATACTATGAAAAGGTTTCCTTATTTGTTTAGCAGACACACATACTTGACATTTAGAATTCTTTTCTATAGTGTGTTTTGGAATCAACTCTAAGTTCATCATATTTTTAAGAGCACCAAAATTTAAGTGACCAAGTCTAGCATGCCATAAATTTGAAGATTCAACATAATTAACAGAAGGAGCAACATTATCATTAATAAAACTTTCCAAAACAGGTTCGCCATTTATCAAAAATAATCCATCAGACAAGTAACCTTTGCCAAAAAAATAAACCAGTCTGTGTAATAACTACTTTATTACACTTCAAAAAAAGTTCAAATCTGTTCTTAACTAAACAACTTCCACTTATTATATTTCTACGAATATCAGGAACATGATGCACTCTAGTGAGGGATAGAACACGCCCAGAAGAAAACTTCAGGTCCACGTTTCCTATTCCGAGCACTTTTGTTGCACTAGCATTCCCCATCGTCACTGTCACTCCATGAGTCTGTTGATAAGATACAAACAGAGTTTTATCAGCAAAAATGTGCACATTAGCTCCAGTATCAATCAACCATTCATGAGACAAATAAGTGGATAGTATAACATGCTTATAGGTAACATACCCGTCATTGGTTACAGAAGCAGATGCTTCACCAATAACCATGTTAGCCATAGGCCCATTAATGGTTCCAGCTCCAAGCACAGTGTTTGCTTGAGCAACCACATCAGCTTTCTTCGCTTTCTTTACAGGACAGTCCTTGCTCCAGTGACCAACCTGTCCACAAGACCAACATGGTTTGTTTGCCTTTGGTTTCTTAGCCTTGTTCTTGTCTTTATTAGACTTAGTGTTTTCCTTCTTAGTAAATTCTTTTCTTTTCTTACCAATAGTCATAACATTCACCTTCAAACTACTATCATGTTCAGCAGGCATCACATGTCCCTGTTTGGACTTATGCTGCTCCTGCACTGAGATGTCCAACATTAGATTAGTCCACATGATCTCTCCTTTCTGTCTCTTCAGGGAGAGAACAAACTCTTCGCAAGACTTCGGGAGCTTTTCAATCACTGCCATAACCTGAAACTTCTCAGGAAGGACCATACCGGACTCCTTCAAAGCATGTACCAACATCTCAAACTCGTGCACCTGCTCAGTCATGGATTTAGTATCCACTAGTTTAAAATCAAGGAACCGAGCCACAGAATACTTTTCCAACCCTTGCAAGTCAGTATTATGTGTCTAATCCAGATTTTTCCATAAGAGCTTAGCTGTGTAGGAATCCGATGAATAAACATCAAACAGAATGTTCGCTAAAGCTGCTAGAATTGCAGCCCTAGTCACCCCATCCTTTTCCTCCCACATAGCATAAGCCTTAACAGTTTCAGCCTTTTCCTTAATCACAACTGGTTTCTCATACTGCACCGCCGGCCATAGACCCTTTACCGGAAGCCACGGTTTCATCTTTTTCTGCCAACGAGAAAAACCAACACCCCCACCGAATTTATCGGGCATATCCGACAAATCGATAGGTTGTGGGAAACGGTACGTGGTCCAATCAATGGTGGGTGCAGTAACACCAGACCCAGAGTCAATCTCAACAACAAGAGTTTCAGTTTCATTAACCATCTTGCTAATTAACAAAATATAACAAATAATCTCTTCAAGATTGTTGGGTATATTTAACTAAACTACGCAACAATGGGACAGATATATTACAATTAACAAGAACAGGCAATTAACCAAATAACGAAACAAACATGATGGAAAAATAAAATATATAATTAAAGACTGTAAAACAAAAGAAAATGAAAGAACACTTAGCTCTAACGGAAGCTTTAAAACTCTGAAAGAACAGAACAGTTGAGTCGCCAAGACTTAGAGAAGTCTTGATTGTTCTTGAAGAGATTATTGCCCCACTTACGCTGTGATGGGTTGCAACAATATCGCTTCCAGGATAAAACAGCTCAGATCAATCCGGTCACAGACACAGCAAAGATCAACAGCGACTAGCACCTCAATTCGCCAAAAAAAACCTATGCAACTTATAAATGAATGCAAGGTAGGCACTTGAGATTACTACCTAAAAACTCAAGTAGACCCTTCTATATATAGGCAAATCAAGTTGTAAGTTCAAATTCTTTTCAATGTAGGATTTAAGAAAAAAACCCATTTCAAACTCATTTCAAACTAGCAACTTTGCCTATATATACTTATGGATTCCACTAAGAAAATGTCTTAGATCCAAACATGAAAGTTGAAGTCCTCATATCAAGAAACAACCTCCATGAGTTAGTTTCGGGAAATTACATCAAGAGCACATCTAAAAAATGCCTCAAACTTTCCATTTTCTAACATCTTCCAACTACAAATCAGCTTGCAAATGTGTTCACGAAAATACTTCCTACACAGCAGTTTAACACACTTTTAAACAAGTTGGGCATGATTTTCACCCCTCCCTAACTTGAGGGGATATTGAGAATAATATGTCAAGTACCACCAATGCTATACATACTACTCACCATGATGCACTGGAAGACTTAAGTGACATCACCTCGTACTACTAGTTAGTTAAAACCAAACCAAACCAAACATACCCAGTATATCCCGCTCAGAGCAGGGTCTGGGGAGGGTAGGTTGTACGCAGACCATACCCCCACTTTTAGAGCGGGGAGGCTGTTTCCGTGAAGACCCTCGGCTGAGTGCATGACATACAGAGAGTGTGGAAAATATAACGAGAATGAAACGGAAATGGACAATGACATACCTGAGGCCCATGGCGTTCTCCACATGGGGCATACATACCTGCGATGATTTATGATACTCTTAGTTTGATGCGCTCCAACCACACGGAAAATCCCGCACAGAGATAACACCGAGCCAAGCTCCCTGCAACTGCAAAACCAGAAAACAGAAGACACTAAAAACTAAATGTGAGAACGCTAAAGGCGGACTTCTAAAAAATCGCTAACCGAGACAAGGCAACTCTGAGGCTCTCGACAACAGAGCCACAACCTAAAAGGGAATCCACCACTTTGATACGCCGCCTCCAAGCACACCTATCCGCGAGCATGGTCTCATTTAAGTCTAGGGCCTTCAAATCCAACCTGAGCTGCTCTTCCCACGACCTCCTCGGCCTGCCTCTCCTCCTCGCCCCAACAACCGCTAGACTCTCGACCCTCCTAACTGGGGCTTCAGCCAGCCTCCTTCGAACGTGGCCGAACCATCTCAACCTTCCTTCCCTAACTTTCGCAGAAAAAGGCGCCACTTCAAGCTTGCTCCTAAACACCGAGAGCTTATATCTATACATGTATAGATATAAAATAAGTTATATGATATAACTTATTTTGTATATAGTTTTTCTGTTAGAGCTTACTCTCAATGTATATAAATAGCAATGTACACATACTTTACAGGTTAATGAAATCAGTTTATCCTTTCTTCTTCACCAATGTTTGAGTTGAGAGAAAATTAAGACATGTACAATATTTATTGTAATTTTGAGATTCAGTTTATAACTACGCACACAGTGAGGCTATATATTGAGAATTTAACAATAGTAAAAAGAGGTTCCCAAAAATAAAATGGATGCTTACCAAGAAGTGTACTACGTTGTATGGCAGAAGAATACAAAATATTTCATGATGGCAGGACATGTTTTGACGACCGATTCTTTGTAATTAAATTGTAGCCAAATTTCTAATGGGTATTAATAATGGGTATTATTATTAATTTCTATAATAATAATTATAGTCGTATGGATATTTATCGTTATTTAGTATGAATGTATGCAGCCCATTTTTACAAGTAGTACTCATTTCTTTTTTTTTATTATTATTATTATTTTTAGTAATTGGGCTGAAATTAGAAAAACCTATATTCGACCTCTGTACTTTCGACTGAAAAATACTGACGACATGTCAATATTGATTTGCTGGCCAAAGCTTTCTCGAAAATATTCTCAACATATAATCAAGAATATGGTCTGGCTACTCTATTTGCTTGCAGTAAACACATGTTTTTTACTTTAATTAGGATCTCATTTATGGATTTAAAAATGGATATATTTTTCAAACAATGTTCATTTTCAGTGTTCAAATTAATATGACAGGAATTTAGTTGGATTATTAATTAAATATAACTGAATATTTATATTCTAATATATCATGTTTAAACTTTTTACATTTTTATATGATAAATAGCTCATTACTTATATGATTAGTTTCTTAAACATGTAAAGACAAAGATAATTAAGTAGCTTAATTATCACATGATTTTTTGCAGTAGTGTCGACTCGTTGTTAATTGCAAAGACTCAGCATGCAAGTGAACACGGTATCAGCTTGTATGACTAATGACAGCATGCATGCGGTTACATGATATTTGAAAATGTGTGTTTTCCCGAGTTTGTATATAAAATGTAATCTTATCTGCACTGTTTGCACCATCTTATTTTGAAGATTTATTAGTTAAATGTGTAATTCTGTTTGTGCAGTTTATACTACTGTGTCACATGGAATAAATAAATAAACTCAGTAGGAGGATTCTCGATCGATATTCAATTAAGAAACTTTAATTAATTTTTTTATTTGAAAAAATTAACAAAATTAATTGTACCGTTTTTCTTTTTCTTCTTTTTCATTTTAACAAAGACTCTTTATAATAACTTAATTTATTTTAATTAATCAATTGAAGTTAAAATTTTAATTAACTTCAATTGACTGTTTTTTTTTTTGAAAAACAAAAGTGTTAATTCAATAATAAAAAGTCATACGACATCTACAGCAATGATCGAATCGATCAAACAGGAAATTGCAATCGCCTGTTCTCATGAAGAGACAGTTAAACGATATTTTAATGTATATAAAAATACAAGTACCCACTTCAAGCATCCTCGTTGGATTTCTGGTACCCTTTTTATCCTGCCCCAATGGAGCTATCGTTTGAGCTATCAACCAAAAACTGCTTTCCCGTACAAACTTTCTTCACTGAATCGCGACCGCGCTTACAATCAAGAAGCGAAAAACCAAGCTCTCACAAAGGAGAGAAAAACCAAACCTCTCACGAAGGAGAGAAATACAAACTTAGAATCCTTAGATCCGACAATACAAACTACTACTAAACCTTCAAACAAAAAACACACCAATCTTACCTAATAAAGGAAGAAAATTTAAGGAAATCAAAGCTTTAAAGAACAAGATTTGTTGAAAAGAAGAAAAATACAAGAAAATGAAAGGTTTTGGGGCTTTCCACCGGTGGAATCCGGTGGAAGCCCCGGCGACTGTGTACTAAGAGAAGGAGAAGAAGAGGAGTGAAGACAGAGAGAAAAAAGGGTATCCCAGGCGTTACCAGACAAAATGGTGTATATGCCAATTGACTGTTATTGTGGGAGAGGAAGCCGTCTTGCTGTTATTTTAACTTCATGCGGTCTTTTAGTGAAACGATGATACGGAGCATTAACATATGTGCAAGTTGAATATTACTGTACTAAAACAAAAAAATTGGCCTTTTTATTCTAAACCAAATTTTTGTTAAAGGAAATTTGAAATCATTCAAAGTCATTACTCTTTCGTAAAACATCAGAGACTTAACAAATTAAGTTGTTGAGCTCTACCAGTGAAACTTTAATACTTTATCAAACAAATTGCAAACCTCAAAAAATGTCAATTTTTGGATTAACATAGTAGATGGTAACTTTATGATCATAGAAGATATTTTCTTCCCCAATGTGAAAACAGGGCATAGCTTCTGTCTGTTTTCTATCACACTGTCCCTGTTTCAAATCCAAACCACCAGTATACCAGAACCAAGCAACTTATATCTATATCCATCAACTCCAAGCAACTCATATCTACTCCAAAACCAACAAATCCATAAATTCAAACCACTAACAGTATGTGAGGGGAGGGGGGGATGAAAACCAACAATAATTCAAAACACAAAACGATATGTAAGGGGAGGGGGATGAAAAACGGGGACGCGGTCGATAAACAACCAATATACAAAAAAAAAAAAAAAAAAAAAAAAAAAAAACTCGTACTTCATTAAACTTGTCTCCAATATACAAGATTCATACTACAAATTCAAGATAAAATGAAATTACAACTAAAAACTAATAAAATGCTAAGTTTATGCATTCTCTAGTCTCTGGAGCATAAAAAACCCGGGTATATGCCTCGCCTTCCGCTTTTGTAGCTCAAGTGCTATCCTATAGCGGAAGGTCTCAATATCTTCTGGCAACCAAGTAAAGTCACCAATTGTGAAGCCCTGAAGTATATAGTCCATAAACTTCATCACATATATCCCACAATCAGAACTATTACTTTGTGTAGGCCTTCTCTTCAGGACATGAAAACTGGCGTCTTCACTTGGATAGCTAAACTGGTTCCTACCACAATATCTCAACATAGCGGGTACTAATCCAACCTAAGGAAATTCAAAACAACCATCAAACAAGATGTCGAGATAGTGGTTTGGTAGAAATAAAATAATATGAAAACACACCATCACTTCTTCCTCCTCCGGATAATGTGGATCGTCGTTCTGTGAATCCAGTAGAATTACTGCCCACTCTTTGACCGCAAACACAAATAAGATCCAGTGATTTTCATTCACACAGGCTGGGACAAAGATGTGATCCACTGTATTGATGGAGGGCCCGACACTACTAGTGGCCCAGTCACAATAGAAACAATGAAGAGTCTCAAATGAAGAGGGTTTCTTGTAATTCTTCCTCTTAGCAAGTTGCATGAACATAGGATCCAAGAAATAGTAAGACGGCTTCCTCTCCCACAATTTTTCATCTTCAATCCCCTGCTCACGATCTCGTAACAATGACTGTACATGTGGAAATAAAGCAAATCAAAACATGCATGAACTGAAATGAAGGCTTCAAACTGGATTGTAAATCAAATTCATACCATGTAACCATATATAATGCGATCATCAATCCATGTGTTGGGTACCAAACTCAACATCGAGCCCTCTGACAGTTGATACAAACGGTGTGAGATGCCCCCCGCTATTTTCACCATTCTGTCCAATCCCCAACCCCAATCATCATATATCTTCGTCCTCTTCTCGAAGCTCAAAGGTTTGTTGATTTTCCACTTGCCTACAATTCGGGAAAAAGAAACCTCACTTCGGTTTGTAATCCACACCAGATATTAACACCAAGGAGAAAATTACTATAAAAAAAAAAACTTTTGAAAGGGTGTGTTCTATTAAAATAAAGATGCTATTTATTTTTCTTGTATGTCATCATCGTGAGAGGTGCTTGAAATTTATAGTCAGAATTCTTATTAAAATATAATATAATTATGTTATTACTAATATACAGTGTGTTGTGTTGATTTTCCATCAAAGATGTTTTTCCCATTATGCTAGATTTCAAAATGTTTAACAAAGATAAACATAAACATATAAGAAAAAAGACAACGGTGGGAACACGTAAAAACATCTAACCTCCATTTATCAAGTTGTTGAAAAAAGAGGGAGAATCAGGGGTGAAAGGTGTTTTTTGTATGACATGGGCCGCACACATTACCACCTGCACTCCTTCGTCAGAAGGAAATTTATTTTCTCCAACGGAACCATATAACTGCCTTTCGAACGAAATCTCAATTCTATCTCCACTTGTTATTGAGATTTGATCTCTACTTAGGCATTTTGCCACAGAATATACTGTAGCCCCACGGACAGGAATTAGAGGGATCCAATAGCACTCTGTTATACCATTTGTTTTATTAGTAACAACAACTTTTAGGTATTTACGTTCTTCAATTTCGGTAATAAAAAGAACCCAGATCGCAAGTCCTAAAAATTTATCTCCCAGGAATGGTGGGATATCACAGCAAAGTGTTTGCCCTTTGCTTTTGTAGCTGAACCATTCTGCAAACTTAGGTACATAAAAAAAAACGTTGTTAGATTTATAAAAGTGTGATTGTATAGCATTGAAAACGAGAGAGAGATCAAACAGCAACAAACCTCAAGGTAAATGCAAGTGGCACAAAAACTACTTAATTCCTGATTGCACCTGCCAAGACTAAATTCTACCAATTCCTTCAACGTTGACATATCTGATGGAACTTGTAGGCTTGTGCAATAATAAACCGTAAGTGATTGAAGACTAGGAGGAAGTGGAGGAAGTGATTCAAGCCTTTGGTAAGTGATAATATCCAACCTCTTCAACTGTTTGAAGCCAGATAAACCTGGTAGATGTACCAATGTTCCATGATCACATATGCTCAAGTATGTTAAATTAGGTGGAAGTTCCGGAAACAATGACCCAAAACGTGTACAGCTATACAATTCGAGAACATGTAGGTTGTAAAGTTCAGAAAGACTAATTGGTTCGGCTGAAGACAAACTCTCACCGTCATCCTCATCACGAAGATATAATTCTTCCAAAGAAGAAAAACTTTGAAGCATAGGGAACCATGATCTTATATCACAACTCAGACCTAAAATAGCCAGCTTTGTATTTTTCACCGTATTGGGCAAATTAATTCTACAACCAATGCCTGATTGGATAATATATAAGCTTGTAAGTGATGCAAGATTCCATACGCTATCTGGAACATGCATAAGCTTGTCACAACTAGTCACATCCAACTTTCGCAACCTACTCAGTTGTTGAATAGAATCTGGTATTTGTTGAATCGATGTAAAAGCTGCATAAAGAGTTTCTAAGCATTGCATATTCCCCAATTCATCGGGCAATCCCTCCAGCTTTGAACAGTGGTTGAGATATAGAACTTGGAGCAGCTCGAGCTTCCATATGCTATTTGGAAGATTTCTAAGGTTTTTGCAACCAGTCAAATCCAGCTCAACCAATTTAATGAGGCCTGCAAATGAATCTGGCAATTGTCCAATTGCACTGTAACATGCATTAAACACCATCAAGCCTTCCATGTTCCCAATATGTTCAGGAAGCTTTCTTAGCTTGTTGCAATGGGACAGTACTAATCGAAGCAATCCCTTCAAATGAGTAATAGAATCAGGGAGTTGCTCAATTGCAGTGTGACTTGCATCAATCAACTCTAACCCTTTCATATCACCCAATTGCTTGGGCAATCGTTCTAGATTGCTACAATGACTCAACCCCAAAAACACCATATTAGCCCACTGTTTTATAGGCTCTGGAGATCGTTTCAAATGCCCCAATTCTTTCATATCACCCAAAAAGCCCTTTCTAGCCCAATGTTTTATAGGCTCAGGCGATCGCCTCAATTCATTTATTGGTTCGCCCAATTCTTTCAACTGAGTGCATCCCCGTATATCCAAATGATGCAAATCAGTCAAATCTGTAATCGATGGATGGACTTCTACCAGGCTTTCACAACCAAAAAAACTTAATCGCTTCACCCATTTTGAATTTCCAAAATCCGGAGTCGTTTCTAATTCCAGAGAATAGGTGAGGTTTATACTCTTAAGATCCTCAAAAGCCTGTTTAAATGAGGAAACACAGGTTAGAACATTTTTCCTTTTACTTTTAAATAAATAAATATTTATTATTCCCATTTTATGTGTTATTTTTAAAAAAATAATACATACTAAAAAATGTTTATGGGCATATTTTTTTAATGCAAGTATGATTAACTTGTATAAAAAAAAATTAAAATAAAGAATTTTTAGGTCAAAAGATATATAGTTTTAAAAGAGAGAGAATTATCAAAATAGACTTGGCCCTCCCACACCCCATGGATACGGCACTTCGTCTGCCGTATTTTTTTTTTCAAAAAAAATGCCTAATATGTAGTTTCGTATGCCGCATCAGGGGGTGTTTCTAAAGATGGTACGCCTATCTAATGCTCCACACGAAGTGTCGCATCAGAGGCCTGATACGTTACATGAAGCTACGCATCACATGTTGCGGAGCACAAAACAACATATTCATGGAATATTTTGGGCCGAATTTTTGAAATGGGGTAGGCAGGGTCATGAAAATTGGAAATGGTCCATTTTGGGCCTTCACCTTTTAAAAAATCATATAAGACGTCTCCACCATTCTCGTATTCTACTTCCAATAAAACAATTTATTTTTATTATATGTATTCTTTATATATTCAAACATCTTTTCGACCTCCAATTTTTTTTTAATTATATGTATTTTCTATAAATTCCAACTATTGTTATTTATAAATTAGAACTCCTATTTTACTTACAATTAAACTCTTAATTATATGTCTTGCAAACACCTATTCTACTTCCAATAAAACTTTTAATTTTATGTCTTTCATATAAATTCAATTCCTTTTTTTTTCTCTATAAATTTGAACACCTATTATGCTCCAAAAATGTTAAAAGATAGTTTTTAAGTTATTAATACTTAAAATCCTTTATATATATATATATTGATGAATATTTTAATATAAGATATGCACAAGTATTTTGGGAATTATTTTTATTAAAACAGATATATAAATTGTGGCGGAGGGAGTAGTTTTTTATACATATCTAAAAGTGATTGGATAGTTTTATTTACTATAATTTTTAAAAAAGGGAATAAAATATACTCCGTAACTAATATTTTAATTCATAAAAAAAATTATAATTATGCTTTTAAAACACTTGAAAATATGTGCAGAGAAGTCGAACTTAAAATACTAAAGAATTGAAAAAGTAATATATATATATATATATATATGTTACGTTTTTTTTATTTTTAAATAAAATATTTAATTATATGCTTTAATGAATAATAATATGCATATATAAGATTTTCATATGTATATTGTATTCTAATTCATACCGGGTATTGTTCCAAAGCCTCTTGAAATTACTATACGGCATGGAAAGACAGATCAACTTTTGTGGCAGAAAACTTGAAGGTAACTGCGTCCAGCTACAATAACTCCAATAAATACACCTTAAGTCATGAAATGAGTTCGCGAAATCTCCCTCGATGCTATGAGCACAAACTATCTCAAGTAATCTCAATTCAGGTAACATTTTAAATATCTCGGAACTAATCAACTTCTCGAGACAGTTAGGTCTAAGATGAGAACTTCAATTTTCTCCATGCCCTGTATATTACAATACATGAATCTGATATTAGAATATTTTAATTTGAAATGAATATTCAAGTAAATACAACGAGATTTTATAATATATTTTTATTTTAAATATTATTCTATGAGAAAAAGGACATGAGATATATCTCAGATAATTTTTCCTGAGATACAATACAAATAACCTTTAAATTTTATTGGGCCCGCAGGGTTAATTAAAAAATTCTGAATTTACTAAAATGCTCATCCCATTTTTACATATAAAATATAGGTATTTCATGGTGAGATATAACTCAGGCTCCCTAATCACTTATTCCATAACTAAATTATATAGGAACATTTATTGCATGAAAATTTCATAAGTGTCAATTTTTTATGCTTAATTCATAATTTACTAATTTAGTATATTTTTAGGGGCTGTTTGGATCGTGAGATTTCAACCTAAATAACATGAATGAGAATGGGGTTAAAATCCCATGTTCCGAACGACACTTATAGTTTAGCTTGTTCGAATGATAGTGCATTATCCTTATTACATATCTTAACAATTTTGTTCAACTTACTATAAAATTTTATTAGGGCATTAAAGTATAATGAAGTCATTTGTTTGCAGTTATTTGAATTAGTCAATGACATAGTACAAGACATCAAGCACATAAAGGTGTTTTTATTACCTTTTGCTTTTGCAATTCACTCAATGCATTTCCTCGCCAGATCAGGCGTGTGCTCTTTCCAAGTTCCCTACCCATTTCTTGAAGAAGATCGTGCATATGAAACTTACCCTTCTCATCAATTTCTAGTAGACATCTTTCAACTAGAATTGTTATTTCAACTTCTGGATAGGAAGTACAAGATTTGAATATCTCAACGGCATCAACTTTGTGCTTTCCAACAAAGAAGCACGCAATATCAAGAAAAAATGTCTTTTCTCTATCACTGCTTAAATCATGGTAGCTCAATACAAGGATTTCCAGAATCTTCTCCGGTGGAATTTCTTTAACTTCTTCAAGTTTCTTTAACCAGAATGACACATGACTTCTAGCACGCATAGATGAACCCAAGACTTTGAGAGCTAATGGAAGACCTCCGGCATAAGATACCAAGCTTTTTGAGTGCTCTTCTAAATTTGCAGGTGGCGTATGTGTTCCAAAGGCATGATAACAAAAGAGCTTCAGTGAATCAACGTTTCCCAATTTCTTCGCCATGTATATATCTACTTCTGTTATATCAATTTTTAATTGATTTAACAGGTTTCTATCTCTTGTCGTTACAATTATTCTACTTCCAGCTGAAAATGAGTCGCAAAGATCTTTCAGGAATTCTGTATAGCTAGCTTGGTCCAAATCATCCAGAACAATAAGAGCTTTCTTAATACGGAGAATATGTTTCAATTGTGTTAAACCACTTTCAACATCTGTGACCTTATAATCCTTCTTCCTGAGAAGCTTAGCCAGGACTTGGTTAAGTAAAGGAAGTAGAGGACTATCTCTTTGCAAATATTGTTTAACTTTATCGATAAAGCAGCTAACATCAAATGTTAGAATATTTGTTGTAGAAAGCTTTGGCGGTTGTTGTTTTCTCAATTCCGCCCATCCCACAAATCCCGAAAGCACGAACATGATTTGATTCCATTGTTAGTTTTTCATAAATTTCTGCAACAGCACTATCTAATCCAACTAGATATTTTTCAAGGTGCACGTTTGTGGATACTTGTCCTGCCACGAACTCTACAATATTTTGAATTGTTTGAGCTTCATTCCTGTTTATAATCAAAGATGCAGAATTGTAATTCTAAGGTTTTTATATATCGTGTATTCATAATTGTCATATCAATCACATTACCAAGAAACTAAAGAAAATCATTTGCATGACGAAGATACAATTATTCCAACATGCAGAGAGTTTCAAAGTTTTAATAATGCCTTTAGTAGTTTTAGTATGAAAGATGAGTTCAATTTAACAATACAAAGACAGGAAATAAAGGAGACATACTCATTTGCATATCTTTTAAGATGGTGTCCGGATAGCGCAGCGATTTGAGCAAGAGCGGATTTCCACGTCTGAATCATATCATCAGAGTATCGCTTCTTTTCAACATGAACTTGAAGAGCTTTTCCAAAGCTTCGTTTCTGGTGCCTAACATCTGCTGGATCAACATAGTAAAATATGGGAACAATCTGGTTTCCTGTTTTGTTGCAACTAAGGATCTCTACAAGCTCGGCAAGGCACCACGGGGATCGAGCGTAGTTCTGTGAGATAACAACCACAAACATCTTTGAAGCTCTGATTGCATCGATTAGCCCAGATGAAATTTCTTGGCCCTTTTCAAGAGCATGATCATCTATGAAAGTTCGAAATACTTGATTCAAAGCATCATAAAGATGTGAAATGAAGCCTGCGCGAGTGTCCTTGCCATAGAAGCTCAAGAACACATCCCAACTAGACGGAGAAGAAGAAGAAAAGAAGAAGAAGAAGAAGAAGAAGGGGCGGTTAATTGAAGATTACTGGTGCTGGCCATGGA
Source organism: Saposhnikovia divaricata (assembly GCA_036435485.1). Lineage (NCBI taxonomy): Eukaryota > Viridiplantae > Streptophyta > Magnoliopsida > Apiales > Apiaceae > Saposhnikovia > Saposhnikovia divaricata. The sequence continues at coordinate 192,726,856 of CM071597.1, forward strand.
ATTACAACTTTAAGGAATGGTGGTGATAGCTTTGCTGTGGTTTTGAAGTTGTGCGGAAATGAAGTCGGTCAACGTTTGGAAACTCATCTTCAATTTCACCCCAAATGCTAGCAAGTTAGTAGTAGGACTGTAGTAGAGTTCAGCTGGCCCATTTGTTTTTGAATTTAGTATAGTGTGAAAGTGAGAAAAGATTGGTGAGTATGGGCCCGTTTGAGTAATTAAGTGTCCCTTGAGCATCTCCAATGGGACACTAAAACACCAAGATAGTTTTGTCAAAAAAAAAAAAAAAAAAACACCAAGATAGTGTTGGTTCAGTACTATTTTTAATGAAGGATACTACATGCCAATTTCTGCCAAATGGATTAACCAGCTCAACATCAATCATATATTTCTTTTATTACCTACTATTTGTCATTTACTGTATTTGTAGTACTTTAATAAAGTACTAGTGGCTAAGAATAAATGGTCAGGAAAGGTTGTTATTGGTTCTTGTCAATTAGTAGTGATTGAGGGACTAATCTTGTAGGAGTATAAAGAAAGACCAAGGGCAATGTAAGAAATGATACATTCTATAAGGGATGAAAGAAGATGAAAAAAGAGTTGTGAAAGGTTCTAGATATCAAGGCCGCGGCAGAGTCTTGTTCGAATGTTTCTATAAACATCCAGGTAAATACTTACTAGAATATGTTGAACATTTTTCATTTGATATATTTACAAATTTAAAACTAGATTTATACTTTGACAATATTAGTTATGAGTAATTCGTTAGAAAAAGGATATAGCAATATGTTCGAACACTAAAATTTATTATGACTAACGAATTTGATTTAATATATTTAGATCAGATGACAGATGATTCTTCATTCTGTTTAGAACCAAAACCAATTCTGCAGATGCATAGTAATTTTACAATCCATGACAAACAAAAGTTTTCTAATATTTGAAATGATTTCCTTATTAAGTTTAATAGAATGCCATCAGAATTCAAATAATCAAGCCATGTTAAACAAAACAATACTTCAGCAATATTTTGCAACACAAGGTGCCACCAGGCACCAGCTACAAGTCAATGAAACATATTTTTCTAAAGCTGTTTTGGGTGATTAAAAATACATCTATCACCAACTCTTCTATGTTCTACGTCAACAGTTTATGGTTCGCTAAACAATTGGACTTCGAAATTTGGAATGTATTTGATGAATACCATACAAATGGTTATGTTCTCTTCATCAGGTAGCCCACAAGTATACTGATGGCCACAAACTTAACAGATACGCCACCTTGACTTCTGTTTCCAGGACCGCGCATAAGTTGCTCCTACACCAATGCAAGTACGAAGGGTTAAATTTGATATATCAATGTAACAACATCAGTATATGTCCAATGTTGCATTAAACCATCTTCAAGGAGTGATCAATGTATCAATTCGATTTAGACCCCTCACAAGACTGTTAACTTTTATATGCAAGGCTTACCCTAATGGATACGGTCAGGATTCGAACCCACCCCACTAAGGACACGTCGGGGTAGGATGCGTGTGTATTTAAATTTCTGCCTCAAAAAAATTGCAGTCGCTAAAAGTCCCTATATGTTTAATCTTAAGATGCTTTACCAGAGAGATGTTTGGCCCATTAGCCATCTCCAGTTATAAGGGCTGTTAAATAGGTGTCGTGTTGTTTGTTACTTTATTTCATCTTAGCCTCTGGACTAACATGAATCAAGGGTTTTCGTCACAAATCTACATAGTAAGACTCTATTCAGGAATAAATATCTTGTTCATTATAAAAAATTAACGGTGGGAGAAACTTCAGGGAGAACAAAATTTATGCTGTAGAGCAATCAAAAGTAAACAACGCTGGCATGCAATTATGAACAGGAGATACAGATCATAAAAACAATTAGAGGATCATTACTCTTACCAGCTCCTGACGAAGCTTGTTACCCTGTTGAATTGCAGCCGAATTTTCCTCATTCAACTTCACCATAAGAGCTCCTACCTAAAATTTACAGTAAAGGTAATTATAATTAATTTATTTTCCTCGTTAATCACAGTTAACATTTAACTCCACGACATTGCAACATATAGAGAGAACTGATTTGCTAGAAAATTAGCCGCATCTTGGATTTCGACTTACATGATGCAGGACAAGTAATTGAAGCAAAGATTTATGGAATAAAAAATAAAGAGTAGTGCTACAGTTATCAAATTGGGTATCAAAATTTATTATCAAATGACACGACACTAATTACTTGGCATTTTGGGATGTTTTAATTGGATGATCCTGACGGGTCCATTACAATTATAATCAATCAAAACAATGTCACATCATTTGGTAACAATTTTTGGTACCAATATGGTACGCATTTTTCAAAAATAAAAGGGATAGATGTGGAGTATAAAGAAAGACCAAGGGCAATATATTGAAGCAAGATGAAAATTAATGAACAATGAAAACTGTCTTTCTCCTCCAATGATTTCTTTAACATTCTTCCTCACATAAATTTCACAAATAAATTAATTGTCATTACTGTAGTTGTCAAAATGATCATTTTTCCACTAATATCCTTATTTATTGGTGATTTTCAATATTAACTTTTCCACTATACTAATAAACATAATAAATTAATTATGGGTATGGATGGAAAATAATTATAACATTTCAAGTTTATTAATTGCTAGGTTCAATATGTTTGTAGAAGGGGGGTTGAACACAAACGGTACTGTTTAATCGAAATTTGTCCGGATAAATTTAATTTATATTTTGACAAATTTGAGCGGAATTAAATGAAACAAAATTCAAGTTGAATATAAAATTATATTAACTTGAGGGGTTTGTTACAAATACAGTACAGAAATTATATCTAGTTAATAAAAACAAATTAGAAAATTCGACATGAATTTTTCTAGATTTGTTAATAAAAATCGAGATATAGATTAGGAGTAAAAACTCGCTAATATTACAAGAGTATCAAGTAAACAAGTTCTATCGGATCAGATATTAAAAATAAGATGAACTTGAATTTATACAAATTTATTTCTCTTGCTGTGTTGTTCTTCAATGAGAGAGAATGGCTGTTCTTGTTTCTTGAAGATATTATATTCTGTGTGTTCTTTTCATTTGGCCGCCTGTCTTGATTTTATTTAGTCTTCTGCAACTTTTCTTTTTCATTTGTACTGCCAAGACAATCGGCAAGACAATCTGTTCTTCCAAGACAATCAGTTTTGTACTTCCAAGACAATCGGCAAGACAATCCAAATTCTCCAAGACAATCAATTTGTACTGCCAAGACAATAGGCAATACAATGGACAAGACAATCAAGGCTTACCAATACAATCGGCAAGACAATTGAGATTGTCTTGTTTAATTATAAAACTCGGCTGAATGATTGAGTTGAATTGTTTTGTTAACAATTCATTTGAACTGCCAGTTGAAGAACCACTCTCGAGAGAGGAAGTGAGAGACACGCGCACACTATTTTTTTTCCTTTTCCAGGCGCGTGGCCTACACGCGCTGTAGAGGCGCGTGAAAGCTCAGCCGACAGAATCATGCACACCCTGCATGTTTGTATTTTACTTTGTAAACTTTAGTCAGCATCTTCTTTGTTGGCCACGTGATTGCAGGATCTAAGCAATTCATTTGAATTGTTTCAACAAATCAGTCGACTCTCTCTGTTATTTGAGTGTATAAATTTCTTCCCTTTTTTATTTTTCTTTTGTCTGTTTTTCTTTGATTTTGATTTAATTAAATAATTTAATCAATTAATCATTTAACAAATAATGACTAATTAATTAATTAATTAATTAATTAAATCAATTCAGATTAATACATTAATTCAAAATTAATTAACATGATAATTAATTTAATAAATAAATTAATTCGGAATGAATTAATTTATTAAATTAAATCAATTACATAATTATATTAATTAAAAGAGAATTAATATAAATCTTTTGACAGCTCAAATATTTTTCTTGAACCACTGAAAGTAATAAAGAATTACCACCGAATTTTCGTTGACGCTCGATGCACGGTCTGGTTCATGAGCGACTAACTCCAACTGCTTTTCTTTATTTTTGACTCTATGGCTGTGGTTAATGTCTTCTCTTAATATACCCGTCTTGATAGCTTGAACCACTGAAGTTAATGATAAACAACCACTGTTTAATGTTGACACTCGATGTACTATCTGGTTCATGAGTGACTAACCGCAATGACTGTTCTTCATATATTGACTTTAAAATCTGGTTCCTTTTCTTTTCTCTTTCTTCTCTCTCTCTATTAATTCTTCTGTACTATCTCTGTCACTGTTGAAATCTCTGTCACTTTAAATGAATCCACTTCTTTAATGAATACTTCACTGAGGCTTGATCAGATGTCTGAACTTCTTTCAATGTAGTGATTCTTCAAGTCTGTAGATTGACGTTGATCTTTTTCTTCTGACAGATAATATAAACTGAGATTCCTTATGACAGTCTATATACTATTTACTATTACAATCTTGTTCAAGTTGAGTTGTATCCTCGAAATACAAATAGGCTACATCAAATTCCTTTCAATCTCCCCTATTTGTTTGTTAGACGATAACAAGCAAATACCTAGAGGATAACTCAACTAACTCAATTAAACAAGAAAAAGATAAAACTTTTAAGAATTAAGTAAATAATACAAAAAAAATTTCTCTGGTTTAGATTTAACAATTCCAGAATCTTCAGTTGATGAAATAATAGATGATTGTTCCTCTAGCACTGAACTGATCTTCAATAGATAACTCATCTTCATTTCTGATTCTTCATATCTCTGCCTGATAATCCTTCACATCTTACATTGGTGATTATCAGCAGTTCTTGATTTACAATCACTTCCCATTTCTGACACAGCTTTTCTCACTAAAGAAAAATAGTTGTTCCTACTATATAGACAATGGTGAATCAATACCATTTCTATAACTTCTGGTGAATTTACTACTCTTCCACTTAGCCTTTATACATAGTACATTGAAAGACTAATAGAATAGTATTGTGATGTAATTCTCCTTATATCTCCACTTTCATAACAAATGAAAGTTCTTTTTCTTCTTCATCTAAATCTCCCCCTTAGTAACTTGACTTGCTTCTGATCCTAAGCACAGTCTTTACTGCTCCCCCTTTCTAACTCACTCTTCTTTTACTTGTACCCCATACTTCTCCCCCTTAGTTGAGTATATCCTACTAATGTAAGCTCTAAGCTTGAATATATCTTTTTCAATATATCTCTCCCCCTTAGTTGAGGAATCCTCCATTCAACTAATTGACAAAGTAGTTGATACCAAATTGTTACCAATTTATATCAATCGTTAGAGTTCATTGAAATCAATTGATAAAGCTTTGTTAGAAAGGAAGTTTTATTTTCTTCCTCACTGTGAGTGTGTGATGGTGTTTAGTGTACCTCACAAGTGTTTCACTCTTCTCTCCACTCATTTGTGTTGAGTGTCTCACTTCTTTTTGTGTTTACACTCTTGCTCACTAGTGTTTCACTCATATCACTCAAAGCTCCAACATCCGTTAGTGTACCTGCAAAGAAAAATCACCCTAGCCCCTTCAAGAGAGGTCAGTGGTGGTGCAATGGGAGTTCGCAAATCCCAAATCCTCGTTGGACTCGTCAGACGAATCTGAGTCATAATCTACAAGTTGCTAATTTCCCTTTTTAGGGTTTTTAGATTTGAATTCTGAGAAGGTAAACAATGATCTATAAATTTATCATTGAGATCAAGATTCCCTTCTAATGTCTGTGAAGACATCACCTTGTTAAACTTATCAGGTAAAATCTGAATCATAGTTCACAAGTTGCCGATCCGCACCTATGTCGGATCCGTTACCCGCAGGATCCAGAGATGTTCCCTCTGGGGAGTTAGATAATGATCTTGTTGAATTTTGCATTTGAGATCAATATCTTCTCTCGAGGTCTGTGAAGACTCTTGATTCATTAAAGAACCTTTAACTTATAATCATAACCGTAAAATGGTTGGATTACAGGTTTCCGTCAATTCATCCTTGGTGTGTGCAATCTCACTTGTGCATATGAAATATTTTGGTTAGTGTATAAGGTAGTGACTCTCCAACTGAATATCCCACACATCCTTATTTGCTGCATCATTTACTCCCTGGTGACCTCTAGTCTGATAGGTTACTTCCTTTTAGGGGGTAAAATAGAATGTGTTTGAGTTTGACTGTAGTCTTGGATAAAAGTTGTTGGGTTTACATCCGTATGACTAAACATGTGAGAATACAAAATTCCATGTAGATGAACCTGTATCACAGAATATGAGCAACATAGAGATAGAATGCATTTTAACATTGAAAAGTTTTCTGAGAAAATATTGCATTTATCTTAAGTGAAATGATGTACAGTTGTGATTTCAAAAGATTTACAATGTAAGCAATCACAGTTGTAGAAAGAGATTTTGAATTTAGGAAGATATAGATCTTGAGCTGGTTTTACAAAACAAGAACATAGGCAAAAATCCAATTAATAAATATTAATCGAATCAATGTATGTTAATGTTTAAACCAATACAAACAAAACTATTTTATCATGTTTTAGGTCCTGCATGATAGATATCAACTATTAGAAATTGTTAGCACTTGATAGGTCTTGTCTTCCAATTGTTAGATCCTGAAAATCAAACATTAGTTCCTAACCAATTGTATAGACACATACCAATTTGATACCAACATTGGTCAATTGTTAAGTCCTTAACACGAAGATATGTTAACAGCAATCACAAAACAAAGATTTATACTTAAATTGCAGGTTTTGTGTGTGTTAAGAAGAAGAACAACAACAAAAGAACCAAATACAGTGACCTACTTGTAAGTTTTGAAAGTATAGTGACTAAACTCTAAAAACTATACAAACTATCTATATACACATGATAATTATATAAAATAAAAGCTAAACAGAAAAAAAAATCGAATAAAATAAAAAAAATAAATAAATAAAACTATACATAAGTAATAATTTACATAGCTTAAACTATAAACGAACATACGACTAAAATAAAAAGACAAACACTACAAAACATGTTAAATAAGATTAACATTTAAAAAATTACAATACATGTACAAAAACATTAAGTATATACAAGAGTATTTATAGTAGGTTAGCAAATCCATATATTTTCTGACAAAACAACTTTCTACTAGAAAATTATTTAGAGAGAAAATATGATTTAATAAACTATCATAAATATGGCAGCTATTTTAAAATAATAAAATTTTTAACAAAAATAGCTTCCTCAAAAATTCTAACTAGAGAACTAGAGAAAAATATTTTTAGAGAAAATTATTATTCTAAAATAAAGAAACATGGATTAAAACATTAGAATGATTATGACAATTCTTTTTAGAAAGATGACAAGATAGAATTCGAAAAGAATGTCATACCAGTTACTTAGCGCTAAAACCTTGGCACCAACTTCCACGTTTCTTGTTGTTCCAGATTCACAATTGCTTTATCAGATTCCTTAGATTCTATACCTTGATTCTTAGAAGCCCTTTTAGTTCTTATTACAACATCTGGATCACCAATGATCAGCTCCATTCCAAACACACTGTCTGAGAAAGTTGGATCTTGATGAATCACCTTGTTCTTCATTGTGATGTTGTGTTTGACTAGTGAATCCTTTGTTTACTTCCCTCGAGTTATTGCGAGAATGACTTGATGATTATTTTCCAGTGACATTGGTATCACCAATAACAAAATTGTTTCCACCACTATCACTTGGATAATTATCATCATTAACATTTTAATCTTATGACTTCAAGGCAACTCCTCGATAACAACAATTGTTAGCTCCTAACAACTGTTTGTTGGTAGACAATCTTGGTTCTTAAAAATAAAACTTGATTACCAAGACTGTCTTGTCTGCAATCTTAGAAATAATATTCTAAGTCCAAAACACCTTGATCCATAGTATAAAACATTTATTATCAAAGTGATTTGAAGCTTGCAAATAAGCATAAAAATTATTCAAAGTATTTGAACAATGGTAACTTTAGATATTTCAATATCCATAGTTCTACTTAGAGAATTTTTATACCATGTATAATAATATGAGTGAATTGTAAAAGATATAAAAATCATTACTTAGAGGAGTTATAAGTAATTTCACACATACCAATACATCTCACAATTAGTTAGTAAATAGAATTCTAACTAAATATCATTAACTGATATAAGTCAAAATTTCAATACAACCAATTGTTAGAACCATGATATTAATTATAGCGAATTTCCGAAAATGGAATATTGATAAAATTCACTAGAATTAACATCTGAAAACTAAACTGAAAACCAACAAAATTGTTAGGTTCAATTCAGTTTGTTGTATATTTATTTTGATGAATATGAGGTACAGAGCAAATACTTAAATTGAATTGCTTCAAGTTCCATAACTCAAATTAATCAAAGTAAATAATTAAATAGATAAATACTAAATCTCTATTAGTTAGATTTTAGCATTTAAATATTTAAGTTATCCTTAAATAATCACTACTAAAATATATTGCAATTATACACATGGCAATCATTCAACAGATAATTCTCAGCGTGAGGTCTGGATGTAAATAAGTTCACAAGTCCTTTCAATATAGACAATTGAGAACTTGTGAGCTTACTTAAGAATTACTTAACAGATGGGATTTACAATCATATAGCATTAATAAAATCCCTAAGTTTACAAACCAATCTTGAAAAATTAATTTCATCAAGTGATTCAGCAAATGTGTCTGCAAGTTATTCTTAACTAAAGACATGTTCTCAAAAGAATTGATACCTTATGCAAGTTGCTTAGTCCTTGAGTGTTTCACAGAGTTGTTGGAGATGAAATTTATTCCTTGTGTTCTCCTGCTTTCGTACAACTCATTTGATCTGTCTCTATGTAGCAAAACATGTCAGAACTGATGTCTCTAGGGTACCATCTCCGTAGATTTGGGTCCAACTTAAGACATCTGAAAATCAAGTGTAATAACTACAAGAATAGATTCTCAAGAATCCACTTGGGACCATGCACATTTGCATATTGAGAATAGAATATGTGTGTAAGTGATCTATTAGCAATTGAATAAGATAATGAGCTGATGATTCCTCTATAGCCTGATTAGGTCCTTATTAGTAGATCCTGAACTTGTTGGGTCAAATATCTCTAGAATACCATTTCCTCATATCCGGGTCCATCTTTAGATTTTTGATAACTAACTTGTTAGATCCAAACTAACAGGTCAAAAGCCAGCTATAGTGAGGTGTTGGCATGTAGTCTTGATAGGTCTAGAATCTTCTGAATAGAAACAAAAGATCCTTGACTTATTTTTATTGTCATCATTCTTTTGGCTTACTGAAGTAAATCAAAAGAATTGCAACTTTACCAACATCAAAACAGCAAATATCTTGATACCAATTATTAGCTAGTAGACCAACATATAATATAATCAAGATATCATTGCACATATATCATTTATGTTTGTGCCTAAAGATGTAGAGAGTTCTATAAATATGACACTAATTGTTAAAAGATACCAACTGTTAAAGATTGATACCAAATATTAAATTATAGTTAGGGTGTCATACCATGTCTTCCATGCTTGCTTGAGTGATGATACCAGTTTATACTAACCTGTAGAGATCTTCAATTATCTCACCAACCAGGAGTGCACTTGTTCACATTCCTCTAGCATCCAGATTCAGTAGGTCTAGATGTCCATTATAATCTTGAATGTGCAGTAGGTGCCTGATATCCTCAAGTCTTGTCACTGGTGCTTCTTGTCAAATATACTGTTTGATCAAATTGTAACCTAGCATCCAGTTTGGCTTTGTCCCTCATAACAATGCCTTGACATCATCCAGTTAAACTTCTGGTTATCCTTAAACCAAATACAGCCTTGTTGTTTGGTCTGGATACCAGCTTTCCTTCAATCTGCCTTTTGTAGTGATTGAGATCATCTTGCATTGCAATCACTCAACCTGGATCTTTCAGAGCTTTTGTAGCTTTCTTAGTTTCTTCTAAAAGAAGACTAAAAAAAAAATAATCATTAGTACTTGAAGCTCTGTTAGTCTTTTACTTCCACCATTAGAAACACTAAGAACTAGAACAAAGAGTTAATTGAGTCAACACTCTTTGTCTTGGCAGACATGTTCTCATAGTGTCCTTTGACTTTCAGTGTGGTGTTGAGTTGACTAGATGATCCTTCTTTTGCTCCCCCTAAGCTGTTGCTGGGTTTACATGAAGATTCTCAATGTTGACATTGCTTGGATCTGAATCATCATTACCATTGACAGCTGGGAGCTAGAAGTCGATGAACATCACTAAGACTTTCAATCACCTTCTGTTGATTAATAACAATCACCCTGTAGGCTATTGACTCCACTGAGTAACCAAGGAAATTAACCTCTTGAGCATTAGCTGATTACTAGGATGCTCACTTTCATTTATCATTGCAAAAAAAAAAAAATTCCTTCATACTTGTGGGGTCTTCCTATATTTCTTACTGATCAGGGTTTAATAATGTCAGCAGCAAACTATCGACTGCTTCAGCATTAATACTCTTGAAGGTGCAGAAATCATCCAGAACACTAATTGATAGGTCCTGTAATCTGGTCTCCAAGTTGTCATAGTCAATTTTGCTTCCTGACACTCTTCTAGATGTGATCAATCACCATCAGTGGTGTCTTGTCTTCAGATTGTTTGAACAACAACTTATTTGTTGAGAGAAGTCATCAGTCATCACCACTAAAGTATACTTTATATTGGTAGTACTTCTGTGTGATGTTTCTTTGACTTCCCTTTATGACATGCCTCATAATTTTATTTTACTTTAATTCCAGATGAGGTAGTCTCCTTTACTGATTCGATTTCCAGGAAAGAATCTCTTGATATGACATTCAGGTGAGAGAGCTCCTTATGTTATAGCTGAACTCCTGTCTGATGAAGCTTTAGATTTGACCTTGTTGACTTCACCTTTGACTGAGATTCCATGTCAGCTACAGATGAGTTCTCTCTTTCCTTAATCCTCGAACAGTAGGCTTTTCATCTTGTAAAAGATGCTTTATTACTGACAACATTCCTTAGCTATTGAATAGCCTTGACCCTAGGTCATACCCTTGCTGTTGTCTCCAAGGGATGAACCACATGGCCAGATACCGTCACCACTCTTGATAGCAGAGCTCTATCTTCGGTCATATGCCTTGAACATCCACTGTCCAGAATCCACATAACACGATGTACCTGTTACACACCCTGCAATTCCAAAACAGTTAAACCCTTTTTGGGACCCAAATTTGATTGGGTCCGGAATATTTGAAGTATTGGCCTTTGTCAGGCAAAACAACATTCTTAATCTTCATAACAACATTTTTCAAGGGGACTGGACATTTAACCCTATAAACAGCTTTGACAATCTTTGATTTCATCTTGGGTATCCATGTTTTTTTAGCAGCAATAACATTTGTTTCACTGACTGGACATTTGACCTTGTAAACAGCCTTAGTAAAACTTTGTTTAGGCTTTGGTACAAATGTCTCTCTCCTAACATAAGGAGGACTAGCAGTCTTTGATCTAACATTATTCCTGTTCATATGTTGTCGAGGAGCAGTCTTATTATCACATGCATGATTACCATTAAAGTAAGCAGACATCACATTAAAAGCACAAGACATACAGTTGACAACACCACATGCTTTATGATTAGAATCAATGATAGGCATGTTACTCATGTTAGACATGTTATTGTTCTGCTTCAACTTATTACCTCCTAATCCAGTCTTAGAAGAACTAGTTGTTTCAATAACCTTGACTGGCACTTTAGGTACATTTTTCTTGGATGAAACATTTTCTGGATTAGTGTCCTCAACAGATTTAGCCTTAACAAAGACTGTGACATCTTTCTTGGATGAAACATTCTTTGGATTAGCGTTCTTAACAGATTTATCCTTAACAACGACTGTGCCATTTGCACTGTCCTCATTTCTCATTTCTTCGTGGATAACCATAGAAAGAATATCTGGTGGTCCAGCATCAGATTTTTTAAATAGAGGTTCTTTAACATTCTTGAGTACTTGTGGTATACCCCTTTCTTTAGCACTAACAGGGTTAGGGGAATTTATGCCCAATGATCCAACAGCTTCATTGTAGCCATACCCTAAACCTGTTGTTCGTTCTACAGATTGTTTGTTAAAAAACTCTTTGGAAACTTTAACAGAATTATAACAAGCCCTGACATGTGTTTCAAGTTCAGTAATTCTAGCCATTTGTTTGCCTACAACTTCTAGAATCAATTTCTCCTTTTTATGAAGCATTGTTATTTCATCTCTTTGTTGATCTTGATTAATGTGCACCTTTTTCAATTCTGACACTTCATTTCCAAGTTCAGTGCTTAGCAGATCTAGTCTTCTATATTCAGTTTGTGCATTTCCTAATGAATTATGAAGACTACGAATCAACTCAGTGTCAGTAAGAGTTACCGGTGTGGTGTAATAAGTTGATGATTCAGCATTTGCCACCAGTGCAAAGTTTCCAACTTCTTCATCTTCACTGTCTGTGTCATCCCAGCTTTTGCCTTGTACCACATAAGCCGTGTCTGTGTTCTTCTTACCAGATGCATACTCTCTCCTTGCATCTTGTTCAGGTCGATGACACTCAGTTGCAAAATGTCCCATTTCATTACAGTTGAAGCACTTGATCTTGCTTCTGTCTACCATTCTAGTCTCGTGGCCAACCCTTGTGCTACTTGAGGATGAACCTCCTTGCTGGAATCTGTTCTCAGTAGACCTGAGTCTGAAATTAGGATTTCTTCTAAATCTGAAATGATTAAACTATCTTACAACCAGTGCCATTGATTGATCCTCCAACTGCTCCAGCTCCTCTGATGAATAAAATTCTCTACAGCCCTGACTTGTAGCTGTCTTCCCATACTCTGCTACAATCACTTCCTCTTCAGAGCTGTAAGGTTGAACAATCATAGCTTCCAATCTATTTCATCTGACTTTCTTAGTTCCTTCGTTTATTGTTATAATGGTGTCCCAGATATGCTTGGCATCTTTACAGTTAACAACATGATTGCACATGATAGCATCTAGGGATTCCACCAAAATTAATTGTACATTAAGATCAAGGGCAATATCCACTTTGTCATCATTTGTATAAACACTAATATCCTTTGGATATGTCCTTGCGGGAACTACAACAACTCCTTCCACGACTATTTCCTCTTCAGTAATCATAGGAACTATTGGCCCGGTTTTCAATATTCCTAAATATTTAGGATTGGCCACTTGTAGAAAAAGGATCATTTTCTTTTTCCATAGTTCATAATTCTCCTTGTCAAATATGGGTATCTTAACAGTTCCAATTTTTGAAGTCATGATGAATTTTTAAGTGAGTTAAAAATTCGAAATGGATTTTTGACTGAATAAAAATAGGATCTTGATTTGTGTATTAATCAATAGGCTCTTATACCAATTGTCAGGTCCAATATGTTTGTAGAAGGGGGGGTTGAATACAAACGGTACTGTTTAATCGAAATTTGTCCGGATAAATTTAATTTATATTTTGACAAATTTGAGCGGAATTAAATGAAACAAAATTCAAGTTGAATATAAAATTATATTAACTTGAGGGGTTTGTTACAAATACAGTACATAAATTATATCTAGTTAATAAAAACAAATTAGAAAATTCGATATGAATTTTTCTAGATTTGTTAATAAAAATCGAGATATAGATTAGGAGTAAAAACTCGCTAATATTACAAGAGTATCAAGTAAACAAGTTCTATCGGATCAGATATTAAAAATAAGATGAACTTGAATTTATACAAATTTATTTCTCTTGCTGTGTTGTTCTTCAATGAGAGAGAATGGTTGTTCTTGTTTCTTGAAGATATTATGTTTTGTGTGTTCTTTTCATTTGGCCGCCTGTCTTGATTTTATGTAGTCTTCTGCAACTTTTCTTTTTCATTTGTACTGCCAAGACAATCGGCAAGACAATCTGTTCTTCCAAGACAATCAGTTTTGTACTTCCAAGACAATCGGCAAGACAATCCAAAATCTCCAAGACAATCAATTTGTACTGCCAAGACAATAGGCAATACAATGGACAAGACAATCAAGGCTTACCAATACAATCGGCAAGACAATTGAGATTGTCTTGTTTAATTATAAAACTCGGCTGAATGATTGAGTTGAATTGTTTTGTTAACAATTCATTTGAACTGCCAGTTGAAGAACCACTCTCGAGACAGGAAGTGAGAGACACGCGCACAATATTTTTTTTCCCTTTTCCAGGCGCGTGGCCTACACGCGCTGTAGAGGCGCGTGAAAGCTCAGCCGACAGAATCATGCACACCCTGCATGTTTGTATTTTACTTTGTAAACTTTAGTCAGCATCTTCTTTGTTGGCCACGTGATTGCAGGATCTAAGCAATTCATTTGAATTGTTTCAACAAATCAGTCGACTCTCTCTGTTTATTTGAGTGTATAAATTTCTTCCCTTTTTTTATTTTTCTTTTGTCTCTTTTTCTTTGATTTTGATTTAATTAAATAATTTAATCAATTAATCATTTAACAAATAATGACTAATTAATTAATTAATTAAATCAATTTAGATTCATACATTAATTCAAAATTAATTAACATGATAATTAATTTAATAAATAAATTAATTCGGAATGAATTAATTTATTAAATTAAATCAATTACATAATTATATTAATTAAAAGAGAATTAATATAAATCTTTTGACAGCTCAAATATTTTTCTTGAACCACTGAAAGTAATAAAGAATTACCACCGAATTTTCGTTGACGCTCGATGCACGGTCTGGTTCATGAGCGACTAACTCCAACTGCTTTTCTTTATTTTTGACTCTATGGCTGTGGTTAATGTCTTCTCTTAATATACCCGTCTTGATAGCTTGAACCACTGAAGTTAATGATAAACAACCACTGTTTAATGTTGACACTCGATGTACTGTCTGGTTCATGAGTGACTAACCGCAATGACTGTTCTTCATATATTGACTTTAAAATCTGGTTCCTTTTCTTTTCTCTTTCTTCTCTCTCTCTATTAATTCTTCTGTACTGTCTCTGTCACTGTTGAAATCTCTGTCACTTTAAATGAATCCACTTCTTTAATGAATACTTCACTGAGGCTTGATCAGATGTCTGAACTTCTTTCAATGTAGTAATTCTTCAAGTCTGTAGATTGACATTGATCTTTTTCTTCTAACAGATAATATAAACTGAGATTCCTTGTGACAGTCTATATATTATTTACTATTACAATCTTGTTCAAGTTGAGTTGTATCCTCGAAATACAAATATGCTACATCAAATTCCTTTCATTAATACTAGCTTATAGCCCGTGCAAAGCACGGGTTATTTTATTTTTTTTAAATTTGTTTATAGTTTAGTATATATAATATTATAAACATTTTTTTTAGTTTAGTATTAAATCTAAATTAATATGCTGTTGGTGGGAATCGAACCTTCAACCTTTCTATATAATATAATCTAGTATTAATTTTATATTAAAATGTTGTTGGCGGGATTCGAACCTTAGACCTTCAACTTTTAGTATTGTTGTATCTAACGGTCATGATCTATTTGAATTGAAGATCTAACGGTTGTGAATGAGGATAACCAAAAATAAGGGGATAACCAAAAATAAGGGGGTAACCAACTACAAATTATACCCCCTTTCGCTTATTATAATATAGTACGTGCAAAGCACGAGATATTTTTATTTTTTTTTAAATTTGTTTATAGTTTAGTATATATAATATTTTAAACATTATTTTTAGTTTAGTATTAAATCTAAATTAATATGCTGTTGGTGGGAATCGAACCTTCAACCTTTCTATATAACATATTCTAGTATTAATTTTATATTAAAATGTTGTTGGCGGGATTCGAACCTTAGACCTTCAACTTTTAGTATTGTTGTATCTAACGGTCATGATCTATTTGAATTAAAGATCTAACGGTTGTGAATGAGGATAACCAAAAATAAGGGGATAACCAAAAATAAGGGGGTAACAAACTACAAATTATACCCCTTTCGCTTATTATAATATAGTATAGATGCGTACAATTCTCAAGAAAGACAACTAATTAGGGACGAAGGGAGTACTGTATGACGTATGTTTGTAGTAATATTTATGTTTTTTAATTTATTTACATAAAGAATATTTGGAGAAATTACGTAAAATACTATTTTTTTTAAAAAATACTACTATTTTAGAAATAATTCTAAAAATACTATTTTTAAAATTTCATTTTCAAAAATATGATATGGAAACTTTACAATCTAAAATGTAATTTTATCTTTTGAAATTTTTTATTTTAAAGTGATTTGTATTGCAACATCAATTTGTAATTCTGAATACAACTCAAATTAATTTTTTTTAAAAGTTGTAATTTAGTTTGCTCAAATTGCAGATCGTATTTTTTAAAAAAATTATATGTTTTAAATATTTTAAAAAGTTCATATTTTTATAAAAATTTATATAAAAAAGATAATTTTAAAATGATGATGATATGTGCACATTGTAAAGTTATTGTTGCACACCCTATAATATGTTTTACCTAAATTACCCTCAATATTAATGCATCCTCTCTCTTTTAATCTAACATTATATTTTTATGTATTCTCATTTTACCATATTAGGACCATTACATCATATTATTAATTTGTGTAATTTATAAACTTTACAAAATTTTGGATTTATATTAGTATAAATTTTAATTTTAACAATTTTTTAAGACTTCATTATAAAATATTTTGCATACATATCATTTGTATGATTAGATTTGGTCATGCCGATATTTTATAAAGAATTTCAGTATAAAACACATTTTGAATCTATTTTCATTTTTAATTGGGTTAAAATTATATGGCTTAATGACCTTTTAGCCCTCGAAGTTTTATACGAAATACCTATCAGCCCTCAATGTTTCAAAACGTTCCTTTTAGCCCCTGAAGTATCCGTAAAGGTCCAATTAACCCTTGTACCGGTACGAAAAATTGTAACGGTACGTATCGGATGGGTAAAATAGACATTACATGTGTCCGTTACAATTTTTTTTTTAATTTGTACCGGTATAATGGTTAATAGGACCTTTCTGGATACTTAAGGGGCTAAAAGGTACAACGTATTAAACTTGAGGGTTTGATTGGTACAAAAGGTCATTACTATATCTTCTAGTTTAATTCAGCCACCACTATGTCCATATCCCTCGAGTAAGACTTACATACACTCTTCTCTCTTTGTTTACCACTAGCAAATCTTAAAATGAAAAAAAATTTCTTTTTTTGTAATAGAAGATCAAATTCTATTTCATGACAAAACGAATAAATTAAGAATATTAAATTCAGTAACGTAGCTGTTTAACTACGAAATCACCATATGAACTTAATTGACTACTTTTGTACAACGATATTTTTGTAATCAAATAAATCCATATCTATCAATATATAATAAATTAGTGGATAATCCTTATCTCAGTTTCGGGATCCATATTTATGTTTGGAAATTATTTTTCATATTAGATTCGTATATGGTTCGCATAAGATCCATATTAATATTTGATTCTTTTTTTTATAATAGAAAATTTTTATACAAACTTTAAAATTAACTAAATTATAACCCGTGCTACATCTATAAATATAATTTCAATAAATACTATAAATTACATTAATGATATTTTAAGTGTTGCAATTAAGTGTTGCAATTATTTGATTTTAAATATAATATCATTTTCCTTATTATAAGTAATTATAACTATTACTATTATTATTATTATCATTAAATAATTTTTTAAAAATGTTGTGTAACACGAATTATAATCTAGTATTCTCTTCAAATTTACACTAAAAATCTTAGAATCTCTAAAATATCACACCTAATAAATTAAAAGAAAATCCGAGATTACGTTGTCTACAAGACAATAAAAGAAATAATTATTTTACAAAATTAAAGGCTCGACTTAAAAGCAAGGGTACAGTTACATATGACTTTAGAGGGAAAAAGAATGCTTTTAATGAAAAAAAAGAGTTTTAATTTTATTTTAATGGATTCTTTTCTTTTTTTGGACAAAAAACATCAAACAAAATGTTTTACAATAAAATTGAGCAAAAAAAATAAGGAAACAAAATGATTTTTGATAAGAATCAGGTGCGTGTGAACATTGTTTCCCAAAACTAAATTGTCCGTGCTACGCAGGGTAAAATATATTGAATATATTTAATTATTTACAGGTTTATATTTGTATTAAATTTTGTAAATTAGATTTTTTATTTGTAACATTGTCCATATACATATACGATGATGAGTAATATTTTAAAAAATGAGATTTTTTATTCGAGAGTTCTCATAATAATACTTAAAAAATGGGATGATTTGAAGGGTTCTTCGGAGAGATTGTTATGTGAGTGTAAAAATTAAAAATATAAAAATAAAATTATTTTTGTATCATAAACAGGGTATCCTCAAAAGAATTTGGATGAAGAAATATTATAATTAGGATTATTATTAATTTTTTGTGAAAAATGTTATATTTCCGGAAAAACAAAGCACGTATAGAAAACTAGTGGTGGCTGAATTAAACTAGAAGAAATAGTAATGACCTTTTGTACCCATCAAACCCTCAAGTTTAATATGTTGTACCTTTTAGCCCCTGAAGTATCCGGAAAGGTCCTATTAACCCTTATACCGGTACAAATTAAAAAAAATTGTAACGGACACATGTAATGTCTATTTTGCCCATCCGATACGTACCGTTACAATTTTTCGTACCGGTACAAGGGTTAATTGGACCTTTACGGATACTTCAGGGGCTAAAAGGAACGTTTTGAAACATTGAGGGCTGATAGGTATTTCGTATAAAACTTCGAGGGCTAAAAGGTCATTAAGCCAAATTATACTCCAAAAAAAAATACTATTATTTACTTTACTTAGATTACTATGAATATAATTTAAATATATTACGAAAACAAACATGTAAATTATATATTTTTATTAATATATTATGAAATTACTAATATATATGTTACTTTAATTAGTAGGAAAGAAACATGAAATACAAAAATAAATGTATATTAATTTTCATTTCGAATAATCATATTGCAATTTAGGATAGTAAATAGTGATTCTCAAAAATTTGCAAATGAAGTCTTGATCGTGGTAATGTACATGTGTGAGGATAATTTTGAGAAAACATATTACAGGATGTACAACAATAACTTAGGATGTGTATATATCACCATCCTTTTAAAAGACCCCAAATATTTTCAAAGGGTCACGGGTTCGAACCTCACCCGCCCCCTGCATGTAGGTGTAGTCGTGTTGGAGAGACAGTGGAAACTTTGACCAAGACAGGGTGTTGTGTATCTTGCGTATTGCAGGGAAACCAGCCACTGGGTCTTACCACACGGTTAGCATAATTTACATGTCGGTATTGACCATGGGGCTGGTCAATCGATCCTGATAGCGTATCCTGAAATACACGTTTTTTTATATATTGACCAAGACCCCAAATATTTATTGGGAACAGGTAATCTTAAACTTCTCCCCTGAATATTAACTACGTCGTTTAGTCTTTATCTTCAGGCATGGTGATGCTATTTTCTGTCCTATACTTTGTACCCCAAATAATTCTACATATTATTTTATAATTTTTTTAAAATAAGAATTTAAATATTCATATAACGTAGTATTTTTGTAAAAATTATTTGTAGAAACACTGGAACAGAGAACCTTAGACTTCTTCCCTGAGATTTAAATTGCTGATGTTGTCTCTCCTTTTTTTTTTGACATGTCCTTTCTTGTCATTCACAGATTTACAACTTTAGTAAACAAGGCTAGCCATAGGTCGGTTACATTTTTTTTTTGATAAGCAAAGGAAATATCATTAATACTCCTCCTATCCCATCAATAAAATGTATAAAAAATAGGTAAAGTTAAATGAAAAGTTGGTAAAATTGTGGGACTTATCAATATTTAATAATAGATTTGAGATAGTGGGTGTAATAGTGTTTTATATTATAAATTTAAGATAGTAGAGAAAAGTTAATGGATATAATAGTATTTTTTTTTTGTCAAGAGGAATATATTCCATAGATGGATTCAACGAATACAATATTCGTAAGGTATTCTTTCATTCAAGAAAGTTTATCATTTAACCAGAAGACACGCATGTTGTCACTGGACGCTTAGACAATAGAACTTTAATATCTGAGAAGAGACCACCCAATTGGTAAAAACTGTACACATAAAAACGAACAATTAGAAGGAAAAGGAAAAATAAAAATTACAAGTCCAACACTCCAAAAAATTATCTTGGTCGATCTTCAAAAGTCTTAAAATCCAAGTCACCACAGTCCCAACTTTTCCATAATTTGTCACCAGCCCACTATGAAAACCTGCATTTCTGCTCTTCAACCCAATCAATAGGGACACAACGGGAACAAAAAGGGCCTCGTTAAAAACCCACAAGAGCAAAACCCTTTATGAAAAAAACTCAAGTGGGAAAAGAGTGCCCTCCATGAAACCCAAGATCATCGAAACACAAACTCAAACCGTCATTTGATTACAGCTATTCTTCTAAGAAACTGGTTTTCTGTCCAATCTCCACCTGGCTAAAGCAAACTCTTTCCTGAAATTTAAAAATAAACAATTTTCAATATCCGTTCGACACAAACTTTAATAAGAGCTCCGAAAGTAACTCAACACTATACTATCGTCCCAACCAAAGGGAATACCTTTGGTTAGACAAAACACCTACAAAGTTAGACATCTCAAATAATAATCGATAGTTTATTAATAATATGAAAATTATTATTTAATACAATATATATATATATATATATATATATATATATATATATATATACATATACACATAAGTATTTATAATTTAGCTAATAAATTTTAAATTTATAAAATTACCAAATTAACACATATTTATTAATAGTAACATAACTGAATAATTAAATTCTAAAAATTAATTACAGAATAGACAAACCATATAAATGGCACAACGAAGCCTCTTAAAAGGCCCAAAATATAAGCCATCAATCATGGCCACCCAAAATGGTACAAAATTTAATTAACTCCTAAAAGTCTGTTAACTAAAATCATCAATTAAAATCGTTAAAATAGACCACATTAAAAACACAAATTGACCACTAATTGATCACTATCAATTAACAATCAAATAATTTTAACTGAAAATTCACTATGACAATCAATCATCATCAATAGCAAATTAAAATAATAAACTTGACAAAATTAAAGAATGAACCTGGACAGAAATTATGAACATGGTCATCGGACAATTTTCCGGCCAACTCCCTACCATCCCAAAACACTCCATGTTAAATCCCTATTGAACCTATATCCCCACAAATAACTACCAACACAACTACAGTCAAGAACCATTCATATAATAATCAAAATAGAGACAAGAAATTACGCAGCCCATTCGGTTTATTCGTACAAACAACAGAGACAAGAATTCACCACATTTGCAAATTAATTAATTTCGATATACAGTAATTAACTAGCGAGGCCACAACCTTACCACGTTGTTATATCAAGACACCACATTTGCCCAGGGACATGAACATAACAGAATCACGAGTGATTTGAAAACACACCATAGCCATGTGGTTGTGCTCACACATAGTACTTACCATTCGTTAAGTACTATTTTCGAAATGTATACAAATGATGAGACATCCCCAAAATAGTAAGTGAACAAATGAACCGAACATGCCGTAGATAAAATGGCTACCGAGATTATATAAAATAATATATAATCATAAAAATCATAAAAAGTTAAGCTTTTTCAGCTTAAAGTCTATACTATCGGCATGTTTGGCTTAACTTAATTTAAGTCTTTACGGACTTATTTCTGGGTAAAAATTTCATATTTTGATAAAAAAAAATTTATACAAATATTCAACGTATGTTTGAGATTCTATAAGTTGTAAAAAAAAGTTAACTTTTTTCAGAAAAAAGTTAGAAATCTCTAACTTTGTCTTAAAATAAATTGATTTATTCTGGAAAAAAATCCTCCAAACATTCCCTATATATTGCCCACAAGCCACAAGGCCACAAAAGACTTACTCCCTCCGTTTCATAATAAGTTTCCTCTTTTTAAAAACACGTTTGCCAACGCACACTTTTGATCGTTAATATCTTGAATTTCGTATTAGTATTAAATATAAAAACTTCACTGTATTAAAGTACTCATAAATACGAATCCAACAAGATCACTCATGGCTATATTTTGTCTTATAAATTATGCGTAAATTAGTAGTCAATCGCTTATAATGAATGTAACAAAAGTCAAAATGGGAAACTTAATAAGGTACGGAGGGAGTAACTCTTTTTCAGGTTAAAGTCTATGTTAGCCTTACCAACATGGCCACAACAGGCGACCAATTCATAAAAAGATTGATCCTTCGTTAAGCGAAATCATCATAATAAATTTCTTTTTATTAATTTAGACAAGGTCACTTAACATGCATCTAGCTAACACATTCAATATATAGTTATCGGGCAAGTAGCACTTACATGATCAAGGTTTTTTCTACAGTAATTAGCTTAATTGGATGGATATGAGTATCATTAAGCAATTAAGTATATATATATATATATATATATATAAAAGTAAGTGCTCAAATGAGAATCACTCTTAAAATGAGAATTTAATCCCCAAAGCATATCACCAAAATCCAGTAGAATCACCAAATTGTTAAAATTAATAATAAAAAAAAGTCAGTGCTTATGTCAGCATGACGACGTCACTGCTGACATCAGCATACTAACATGGCAGAAATTTTCCTGCCAAAATATTTTTCCCAAAAAAAAAAAAAATTTCCTACCAAAAAACAAAAAAAAAAAATTCCTACCAAAATATTTTTCCCAAAAAAAAAAATTTCCTACCAAAAAAATGGTGATTTGGCAGGTTTTTCCGTCAAAAAATGGTGATCCATAAATCACTTAGATTAGCGTTTTCCCTAAACACAACAGTTAACCTTTAGGGTTCTACAGTTCCATTTTAGGTTTTAGAAATATTCAGAATGACGAATAAACCGTATACGGACTTAGGGTTTAGGGTTGTTTACAACCCTAGACCCTAACCCTAACTTATCCTGATTTTTAAAAAGGGGCTGACCCCCGATTTTTTACAAATCAGGCCGCCGGAATTAGTAAAAAAACAAAATTTGAATTTTAAAATTTCCCGCAAAAAATGGTGATTTAGCAAAATATCCCGCAAAAAAATGGTGATTTGAAAAAATTTCCTGCCAAAAAAATTTGTGATTTTGGAAAATTTTCATGCAAAAAAATTGGTGATTTGGAAAATTTTATCACCAAATTTTTTTTCCTCCGCCAAAATATTTTTTTGTGGCCCCACTATCATGTGATCATGCTGATGTCAGCAGTGATGTCATGCTGACGCCAACAATGACGTGGCGCTAGAAAATAATATTTTTTGTGATTTGGTGATTCTGCTTGATTTTGGTGATTTGCTTTAGGGACTAAGTTCTCATTCTAAGAGCAAGTCCAATGCAATGCTATCCTTGGTGCTATTGCTATATTATAGCATCAAGTGCTAAAAAACTCATCTCCAAAGGGGTGCTATAGTTGGATGCATCCTTGGTGCTATTGCTATATTATGCATCCTTGGTGCTAAATTTGAAACCAAGGATGCATTTATGCATCCATGCCACATCATTATATATATATATATATATATATATATATACACTTAATTAAAAGGAAAACTAAATTAAAATTTATTTAAATTACGTCGAAATATAGCACATATGGTATGTAAACTGATCGTTGGGAGATGGAGTAAAATGTGGTGAAATTAGATTTATAAAAAATATCACCGATCGACGAGAAAAATCAAATTAAAAACTGAGGGGATTAGGTGGTATTGTGTATGTGAAAATGTACTTGATTAGTGTGTGAATGGGGCCTTTAATTATAATACATTCAATGATTAGAATTAGTACCTTAATTTTCTTAAAAAAAAAATTGGTCTCTTTTCAACAACATCCATCATATATATTCCATAAAAGTTTAACAATATGCTTATATGATCTAATACAATACTAATAGCTTTAGATACTTCATCTCATGATTAAAGTTATTCTTGTTTGCTAAAGTACAAACATAACCGCGTAACTACGTAAGCCCAAGAGCTTCACTACAAATTAAGTCCAAACAAATGATAATACATTAATAAACACATGAATTTTGCTGAATAAGTTGACAATTAATCTAGGTATATACTTTGAGGTATATTCTTGTCCGTAATACATAAGTCTACATTTAATATTTTTCGAATCATAGGATCCAACCAGGTCAATGAAAACGAGAATATAATCTTTAGCTAAACAATGTCGAAATTTGAGTCGAAATCGTATAAATCAAACGGCATATATATATTAGAGAAAAAAAAAGTACCTAGTATTTGTGCACGTATATATATATATATAGGTTTTTGCTCAGATGAGAACCCATATTATTGGTGAGAACTGAGATCTAATCTTAGCCCCAAAATTTTTAACTAATTTTAAATCTCAGCCACACACTAAACACACACCCACCACACACACAAATCCACACAACATACGCATACACACACCACACACTGCATACACACACAAAACATACGCATACACACACCAACCCAATCTCTCAGATTTCAACAAAGTCCAACAAAACCTATACATACACACAGTTTATACTTTCTTAATTCTAACACCACCGTGTGACCACCACCCCCGTCCGGCCATCGAAATCCGATTCGCAAGGTGGAACAATGCCAATGCCGAGATATTCAACCTCCCTAAACGCACTCAAAAACAAATCGAAGACGACCTCCATTTCACGAGATGTTTTAATTCCGCCCAAAACTCACCTCCGACACTCAAAACGACACCATTTCCAACATAAACCCAAACCAAAACTTCAAATCCACCGGCACAACTTCAATTCCGACTGTTTCTTCCATCGTAACGTCGCCGACTGATTCTCCGTCGTCATCTCCAACCGTGCTGAATTTTTGCAGTTCACACTTTTGTTATTGAGATATTTAGGATTTAATTTTCTAAATTTATTTTTTCCTTTGATTTATTTGGATGTTGATCAGTATATTACAGTTTAACTTTTTTGTTTTGGATGACTTTTTTTAATTTTAATGGCGATAATGTGGTGGTGATTAAACGGTGATTTTAATGGCGATAATGTTGTGATTTTATACTGATTGGTAATGAATTTTTGATTATTTTTTTGGTTGGAGGTGGTGATTTTTGTGGTCAGGCTGTGGTGATTGGAGGTGGTCGGAGGTGATTTGTGTTTTATAGCAGTGATTTTCTACGATTCTTGTTATTTTTGGTCGATTTGGTTGATTTTTGTGGATGCTGTTGTGGATTTTACGATGATTTTTGGGCTTCCGATGGTGATTTTTGGTGGTGGCAGGAGGTGGTGGCGGAGATGGGGTGGTTTGTAATGGTTTTGGTTGTGGTGATTTTCGTTATTTGGTGGTAATTTTTGTTGGTAGTGGCGGCACTGCGGTTGTCGGAGGTGGCAGAGTGCGGTGATTATCTGTTTAAAGGTGGTGATTTTTGTTGGTGGTGGCGGCGGGTGGTGGTCGGAGGTGGCGGCAGTGTGGTGATTTTCTGTTTACTGGTGGTGATTTTCTAAGTTGGCCGGAATTGGTCGCCGGAGATGGTGACCGGAGTTGGTGATCGGAATAGGGAAGAAGATGATGGTGGATTAAATGAAGGATAAAAAAATAAAATTTAAATTATTAATTATGGGGCTAGGATTTAATTTAGATGCAAAAAATATGTGGCTAGGATTAGATCTCATATCTCACCATAAGTGGGGTTCTCACCCGAGCAAGACCCTATATATATATATATATATATATATATATATATATATATATATATATATATATATATATATATATATATATATGGTCTTGTTCTAATAGAAACTAACTTAGAATAGAAACTAGAAACTAAATCTAAATTAAATATTTCAAGCTAATCTAATGACCAAATTAGGGGTACCCCAATACAAAAAACGTTTAAAATTCTTGGCTCTATTCAACAAAAATATAAAAAAAAATTAAAAAAATTAAAAAAAAGTTACTGGTCATATGATGACGTGGCACGTGAACAGTAACTTTTTTTTTTTATTTTTCTAATTTTTTTTTATATTTTTGTTGAATAGAGCCAAGAATTTTATAAGTTTTTTGTGAAGGTGCCCCAAGCGGGGCCATTAAAATAAATGAAATATAATTTATTTAGTGTAGGTTTCTAGTTTCTATTCTAAGGGTGGTTTCTATTTGAACGCTAGCCTATATATATATATATATATATATATATATATATATATAACAAACTAGCATAAATACCCGTGCTTTGCACGGGCATCATTTTAATTCATATAATTCGATTTTATATTTTTCAAATATATGACTCGTAGTTTTGAAACACTATATATTGACGATGTGATTTATTTACGAAAAAATATATTTTTATGAAAAGTGATATTAGCTTAAACTTCTTATTTAAATTTCATCTATGATCATGACATTATAATCACACCTAATAATTTATAAAATGACTTTAAAAGAGTGAAATATTAGACAATCTGTAATATATACAAACAGTATAATATTTGTGCATGTGTGAGTAACAATTATGTGTATAATTAAAACAGACAAAAGAGGAGACAAGGAACGAAAAACCCGAGTCCAGTGCGTGACTGTCTCCTTAAAGCGTATTAGCCCCCACCGTATCTGTGAGCGAATCGCCTCCCAGGATAAAACGGATTGCAGCGAAGCAATAAAAGCGTCACTCTCAGCGAGCTTGAAACGAGCAAGAATATCACCGAAGAAGAGAAGAGGCTGTGTTTGAGAAGAGGATGTGTTTTTCGAATGAATAATCCTAAGGCTCTACACGAGTATATATAGGATAGGAAAACTTGTGCGCTACACAATTGCCTTAATTAATTAGCCGTTCTAATTAATTAAATCGGTGGCAATTTCCTTAACACAATTGCATTAATTAATTAGCCGAGCTAATCAATTAAATCGGTGACAATTTCCTTAATTAATTAACCATGTTAATTAATTATGTTTAGGAGGTGGCAAAAAATCCGTAGTAAAAATGGAATTGATTTTACCGAATCATTGAATTCAAATTATAATCGAATCCATATTCCAACAATTCCCCACATGGATGAGATTGATATCGTAGTAGTACACACCAGACAGACAGACACGGAATTTGATGTGGTGATAATTCTTCGATCAGATATAGCATACGATAGGTAGAGGTTTGCTCCTTGAACCTGCGCTTGAGTAAGCATACCGACCTTACTGGTAGACAGTGGAGGTTTGCTCTTTAAACTGTTCGACCGTTTGTGTAAGCGATGATATACTTATCACTATATCCTTTCTGACTCATTCAGCTCTCATGATTATGTCCATTTTGGCCATGGAACATCGTCCTGGTTCTGCAGGAGTTTCTAAACAGTTGTGCCTCGCAATTCTCCTTTGAAGCGGCCCCACTTCTCTCCCACATAGGTGATCTTTATACTTACAGAGTAACCCGAGTTTGCTCAACTGAATTCCATGCGTTCAAATCTTGAACTCCATGTATTCACCGAAAGATCATTAAAAACTTAATAGCTTACCCTCGTACCTTACGGGTCTCACTGTTTCCTCATCATAAGAATAGGCCAGGGTTACCCCCACAGTGATTTGGTCATCATGATTTAGTTGGCCCATTGAACCAAGTTCTTGGGATCTCCAGTCAGCAATGGTTGGGTGTCCACCACACTACTGGAAAAACCCCCTACAACATCGGTTTTTGGTCGATGTTAAAAGTGTTTCAGAACCGATGTCTTTGTCGGTGTAGATAAAGGGGGGGTCTTTCACATCGGTTCCTGACCGATGTCAAAGATGTCTATAGACATCGGTTCCCATAAAGAAACTGATGTCTTTCCTACTGTTTAACATCGGTTTCTATAGGAGAACTGATGTTTAATACTAGCTTATACATCAGTTAATTAAATAACTGATGTTTAATACAACCTTTAACACCAATTTTGTAACATAAATGATGTTTATTATTTCCTTTAACATCTGTTGTTGTTACAAAACAGATGTATAATACTAGCTTAGACACAACCTTTAGCAACGGTTTATGCTCAATGCTCGATAAATAATATACCAAAAACCAGATAAATAAAATACCAAAATCAAAAAAGCTGATATACCAAAACCGAATATGCTTTCAATCGGTTAGCTACATTATTCAATTCATCCAATATCGAAACTAATTACATAATCCGAACCATCCACTCGGACATCGGACATGTTCTCTTAAAAATGCTTGAATAAAAAGATGGACAACATGTTGTCGGATTTAAGACTAAAACATAGGAGCATTGCGAGTCCTTCATCTCTGCGCTGATTCTTTTCTGTGCTTCCATTTTTGCAATCCTTTGAGCTGCTTCAGTGGCTTCAATAGCTGCCTTGCACTTTGCTTTCTCTTGCTCTGCAATAGCCAATGTTGTTTCCTCAGCTAATCTTGTTTCTACTAATCGTGCCTC
Source organism: Saposhnikovia divaricata (assembly GCA_036435485.1). Classification (NCBI taxonomy): domain Eukaryota; kingdom Viridiplantae; phylum Streptophyta; class Magnoliopsida; order Apiales; family Apiaceae; genus Saposhnikovia; species Saposhnikovia divaricata. The sequence continues at coordinate 192,755,540 of CM071597.1, forward strand.
TTCTTCCATTTTCCAACGATGAAGTTCCATTGCCTGCAATACATGTGCATATAGATATAAACATTCGTGTCATTAATTTGATGTTAAAGATGTCAACCTTAAATATGTAAGCTTATTCATGTCTAATTAATGACTTCTAACCTTAAATTTGTTTAAACTAACAAAGTTGCCTTTAATCGGATGACAACTTCATGACAAAATAAAGGCATAGAAGATCTTTGCAACAAGAAATTCAAACAGAAGCAGGATCATAGTGTTATGCAAGATTTCAAGACTTACCACCAGTTGCATCCTATTTTTGCCAATCAGATAGTTATACTGCTTAGGATTTCTCATTGCATACGAAGTTAACCACATTATGAACCCAGAAATAAGGTCCAAAAGGGAATCCAAAGTCGAGGCAATAACTGCCAAAGATCTGCTCTCTAAAGATGCAAAAACTTTTGCCACAAATGGAATCTGCGCAATCTGCTATGTAATCAATAGGATTCAAAAAAAGTGAAGGCTAACCTTGACACTCCTCAAACTTCACCAGCAATAGAATCATTCAAACCAGACCCATTGATAATACTGTGAGATCCACTTACTCATGTGCAGAAAATTGAAACGCGCTTACTAGATCAACTAACAAAATTTAGAAAAGGGGCTAACCCACTTACTTATCGATGCCCACTGATAGCTTACAACAAACAGGTACTCCTGTACAGAAAATGAGAAGAAACAAGTAACAAAAATTAGAAAACGGGCTAACCCACTTTCTAAATCGTAACTAAATCAGAAGAAACAAAAAATCGATCTAATTTGAAACTAAATTGAAACATTATATACAATTAAAGCTTGCCCACATACTAAATTGAGATTTCGAGCAAACAACATTGGAGCGGGTGAAGAAAAGGGTTCTTGAGCGAGTTGTGAAGAAGGGGGTACTCTTGAGATGATAAATCAATTTACATCGGAGAAAGGGGGTTAGATTCTAGTTGAAGAAATCGATTGAAGAAATTGAGTTAGAAAGGGTGCTAATTGAAGTTAGGGTTCTTGAGGGTTCTGGAAAAGGGGGGAGGCGGGGGAGAGTTTGTGAGAGTGGTTGTGAGCGAGCTGTGTTTTTGTTTTATGTTTTGGTTTTGTTTTTTATGTTTTCATTTTTAATGTTTTGATTTACAGCTTATGAATGTTTTGTATAAGGCGGGGAGTGAAAATTTGTAAGGGAGAAATTTTATTTAGCGGGGGAAGGGTTGAGGTCGCGATTTTTTTTTAAAGGTATCTATTATATCAGTTGGAAACAAAACAGATGTCTATATAACTGAAAGACATCGGTTTTAGTATAACCCATGTTAAAAATACTTTTAACATCAGTGACATTTCTAATTGATGTTAAAGGTATGATGTTATATCTGCCTTTTCTAGTAGTGCCATGACGTCGTTAAGCAATAGGCTTAAGGCCCATCCCTCTCGATGATTTTACAACTATCTCTCAGTATAACCAGATGCTCTTGGTTTAACCAGATTATCTAAGTTTAACCATCTGGTTAGTGGATCCACAACATTATCATTTGACTTTACTCTACCGAGTCAATCTTGATAATTCTCGTTGAGAGTAATTGTTTTAATGGTATTATGTCCTCGTCATAGAGGCGAGGCATACCATTTCATATACAATTACGTGATCTTCCAATTTGCAAATTATTTATCCAATAAATGCACATTGAAGATACATTTTCTTATCATTTAGGAATATCCTTTGCAAAGTGACTACCAATTCACCCTCTTACACATACATATATTATGCAATAGACTCGTATTCCATCATGAATCGAGCTATGTTTAATCGTCTATTTAGGATTTCCATAACATGGCTGCTTACGTTAATGTGAGCTAAATTCACTAATGACTTTTAAGTTCTTAAAGTCAAACATCCATAATTTATCCACATAGTACAATTAGATATCGTTTGTAATGCAGCCCAAACTCACGAGTATATCTCAAACACCTTAGTCTCATTGTAATCACTTTCAAGAGACCAATTTCGATTTGACTCGTGCAACTACTCAGTCTACCAACTGTGTAGCCTATGCCTGATTTTGTACTATTTTAAAATGTACAACAGACTTCCAATCATTCTTGAGAGATCCTTGTTAATCTACACTTGGATAGATACGAATTCATTCCAGCTATACTAGATTAATTTATGTTGATCTCTTCAAGATTCACATCACCAACGTGTGACATGTATCCTCTAAGACTTTTAAAGTTATTAAGATTTTAATTATCAAAATCAAAACTTCAAGTCTCATCAAAATTGCTAGAGATGATCCTCTCTTCATTGCTTTTAGTAATGATCAGATCATTCGCATGCAATTACATATGACCACCATTTCATTCGTAAATAATGCAAACCGACATGCCAATCCATTGATTGTCTATTAATTTAGCATCTCAACATTGGCATATTTCACATTTTGGTAATCACTTTACCAATTATTAGTTGAGGCTTCAATTCGTTACATTGACATTACCAATTTTTAGCATCCCAAAAATTAGAAATTTCGATTCACCTTATTACCAAGTTTAAGCGTCCCTAAACTAGAAATACGCATTATACAGTTTTCACGTTTGAGCATCCTCAAAATGGGAAACTGAGTCATTAATTTTGAAGCCATTGCTTATCATAGCAATATCAAATTTTATATGCCACTGTTTTGATTCACAAAATGTTTCACCTGGTCATAGTCTTTCTACACTTGCCTTAGCAACAAACCCTCAGGTTATCTCACGTAGATTTCTTTTAAATCTCTATTTAGAAAGACTATCTCAACGTTCATTTGATATACTTATCAATTTCGCAACACGATAACTTCAAACATGAACCTCATTCTAGTAAATCAAGAAATACTATCTCAAAATATATCAGGTCTTCACTTTGACTGTAATTTCTAATTATCAGTCTGACCTTATAATTTTTCCTTTACCCATGTATCTATTTTTCAATTTGAAAAATCCGTTTGGGTCCTAATGGTATCTATCTCGCAAGAAGATCCATATAATTTCAAACATGATTCTACTTAATAGAACCACTCTCTTTATTCCTCGCAAGAAGATCCATATAATTTCAAACATGATTCTACTTAATAGAACCACTCTCTCTATTCCTTAACATCCTTACCCCCCACAAGGGATATAGAGAGTTCATATAACGCTATAATCCATTTTCTAGCACACATGTTAGAAAATCTTGACTCATTGACTTCTTAACTTTGGCCAAATTCCCTCTTAATATCTTCTTTCATCAAAGAATTATTAGAAGAACGCGTAGCTTTTTCAAGCTTTGAGGTTCACCACTAAGCAAATCGTTAAGACATTCGGGACTATCGAATTTCTTATCCTATGTCTTTTGCTCTGTTTAGGTTCATTCTCACATTAATCCAATAACTTAGGAGTTCATTTGGATCACTTACGGATTTATGTGGAACAACTTAGCTTAATAAATAAGCATTCCCAGATTCCGTAGTTGAATACAAATTAGAATCTCATTATTTAGATTCTTGTATAGGATATCATTAGACACAATCGTTGTCTATATCCATCCAAAATACCTAGATTATTTTAGATCACTTTTAACCTTTATAGGTATTAGTATCAAGATATCTCCAAGATAACCCCACAATTCAATTATTTCTAGAAATGTTTCGTTACATTCTAGAGTTCATTCATAGAAAATTCTCTTATTTTCTCTTCAAGATACCCCCACATTTTTAATATTTCTAAGAATGTTTCACTACATTCCTGTAATATGAGGAAATTCAGTTATTTCCTTTCATGGTATCTTGTCTTGTTTAAAAAACAATTAGTCTTTACACGACTAACATCCTCATATTCAGTGATAGTCTAAATTGATAAACATCGCTTATTCATCTCCATTAGAGAGCAATTCAACATGCACCTACTCCATTAAATTAATGCAAGTAATGTGCAGTGACCTTGTTAGAAATAATTGATGTGAATATTAATCAGTGTTTAAGTGTTACAGTGATAAATCAGAGTTTAGCTGGAAGCAGTCAGAGTTTAGTTAAACGCTGACAGTTGGAAGCTCGACAGAGTTTATTAAACTCTATCTGGAGGCATCGTCTACTGGTAAACAGTGTTTGAAGAATTATTGAAGATTATTTAATGAAGAAATATCTTTGAAGATTGGATAGCTCTCAAAGAGATTGAGTTGACTAAGGAGACGTGTAGCAATCGTAATTGATAACAATTGTATAGCTAATTTATAGGAGTATCAATTATCTATTGTATAGCAACTGTATATCTTATAAATACAGTTAGGTTAACCCTAGAAGGGTATCGATTATTGTGAGACATTATTCATTGTAACCTAAGCAGCTCTCTGTGATATTTTACATCACTGAGAGAGGAGTTATTAATTCCAAACAATTTTTAATTATTTAAACGCGTATTCTATTGTTAATCTCTCATACGATCTTGATTATAATTGTGTATTCGGCCTAACAATTGGTATCAGAGCCACTCTGTTACTTTATACAGTTTAAGATCCACACACACAGCTATAATCAATGGCAGAGATACCTCCTCCAACAGGTTCAAGTTCTGAGAAGGCTCAACCTACGACTGTGAGTCGTTATGAGACAATCAGGGTTCCTATTCTCAGGCCAGCAGAGTATTCAATCTGGAAGGTGAAGATGACCATGTTTCTGGAGGCTACAGATCCAGAATATCTTGACAGAATTTATGAAGGTCCTCATAAACCTACAAAGCTATCTGTTGCTACTGCTGGTCAAGAAGCTAAAACAGTTCCAAAGGAAAAGAAAGATCTGGCTCCTGAAGATCTTTCATCTATTGCTAAGGATGCAAAAGTTAGGCATCTACTTCATAGTGCTTTAGACAATGTTATGTCTAATAAAGTGATTAACTGCACTACAGCCAAAGAAATTTGGGATGCCCTTGAGGTTAGGTGTCAAGGAACTGCTGCTATAAAGAAGAATAGAAGGAACATACTCACACAGGAATATGAGCACTTTGAGGCTATATCTGAAGAAACCATGACAGAAACATTTGACAGATTCTGTAAAATCCTCAATGATTTGTCATTGGTTAATAAAGAGTATGATCTGGAAGACTCAAATCTCAAATTTCTTCTTGCTTTACCTGAAAAGTGGGAAGTGAAGACAACTACCATAAGAGATAACTATGATCTTGCTGATACTGAGATTGATGAAATCTATGGGCTGCTCAAAACTCATGAATTGAAATTGGAGCAGAGAAACAGGAGATCAGGCAAGAAGACAAAGTCTGTTGCTCTTAAGGTTGAAGAAAAACCCTTGAAGAAGGAAGCATCAAGGAAGAAAGCTAAGGGAAAGGCTTTAGTCATACATTCTGAAAGTGAGTCATCAAACTATGATGTTGATTCAAACACTGATGAATCATCTGACTCTGAGGATGATGAAGAAGAAATGTTGCAAATGGCTGTTTTGATGGTAAAGACCTTCAAGAAGATGGGTTTCAAGAACTTCAAGAAGGGCAAAAGGTTTTCTAAGAAAGATTCAAATTCTGACAGAAAAAGTTTCAGGAAGTCTGAGAGAAAGGATACCAAGTCTGGGAAGAAGGACAAGTCTGAGATTCAATGCTACAAGTGTAAGGAGATGGGTCACTATGCTCCTGAGTGCAAGAAGGGTAAAACTGAAAAAGCACTCTTCACAAAAGGTAGAGACTGGGCAGACACTTCAGACTCAGATGAGGATGTTAACTATGCTCTCATGGCTTCTATTGAGAATGAATCTGAAGATTTTGAAAACAAGGTACCTCTAACTACCTATGCTTATAATACTGATGATATAACTGAATTAAGAATTTATCTTAAAGCTTTTCATATCAGTTATAGGGATCAGACTTTAGAGAATGAGAGAATCAAATCTGAAAATTCTGAACTTAAAGTGAGAAATAAAATTGTTGAAGAAAAACTTGAAAACATGCAACAAGTTCAGAAAGAAAGAGATGACGCTGTTCATCTAGAACAGGATTTGCTAGGAAAATATAAGCAACTTGAATCTGAATTGGAGAAGGCAAATCACATAATTAAAACTTGGACTCATTCTGGAAAAATCACTCAAGAGGTTTTTCAGTCAGACACAGTTGGTTTAGGTTACTGTGAGGGAGATGAACTTAGGTTTCAAAACAAAGTCAAAATTAGAACACATCTTCCATCTACAAAATTTGTTCATGGAATAAATGAACCTAAGTCTGAAGCTGAAAAAGAAGCTGTTAAGAAAGAACCAGTAAAAACTAGTGTTAAATAGGTTAATATTGGTTCAATGACAGATAAACAACTCAAGCATAAGCTTAAGGAGTTAAAATCTGTCAAGAAACAGAAAGTGTCTAGGAAGAATAGAAATGGTAAAGTAGGTATTACTCAAGGTAATTATCCAATGCTTGCTACTTTTGCTCCAAGAAAGACATGTCATAACTGTGGTAGCACTAACCATCTTGCTAGTTTCTGTAGGAAGAACAAAAACATTAATTCTTTACCTTCCAAGTCTGAAGTAAAGAAAGATAATGTTAGAACTAGACCACAGACTTTATGCAAACATTGTGGAAGTACTTGGCATTCTATTTATACTTGCAGGGATTATCATGCTATTTATCATAACTACTATGAACTTAAGCCCAATTTGAAATGGGTTAAGGTTAATTCTGCAAGTGTAAACTTTGATAAAGTTAGCTTAAACTCTGATAATGTAAATTCCGCTGCTAAAGCTAACAAAATAAAGAAAGCCAAAGGATCCAAGCAAGTCTGGATCCTTAAATCTAATCTTCAGTAATTGTTTGTGATTGCAGGGCGTCAGGGAGAGTATCCTAGTCGTGGAAAGTGGATGTTCATGATACATGACTGGAAATAAAGCACTGCTATCAGAGTATGTGGAGAAGGCTGGCCCAAAAGTTTCCTATGGAGATGGCAACATAGGACGTACTCTGGGATATGGCAATATCAATCTTGGAAGTGTCATCATCACAAATGTAGCTCTGGTTCCAGGACTCAAGCATGATCTGCTATCTGTCAGTCAAATCTGTGACAGAGGATATCATGTAGATTTTCATCCTGAATACTGTGAAATCATCAGTAAATCTACAGGGAAAGTTGTTCTAGTTGGACACAGGCACAATAATATCTATGAAGCAAAGTTATTGGCAAACTCTGATGGAAAAGCTGCGTGCCTATCCACAAGAATGTCTAGTGAAGAGAGTTGGAAGTGGCATAAGAAACTCTCTCATCTTAATCTGAACAACATTAATGAGTTGATAAGAAAGGATCTTGTAAGAGGACATCCAAAGTCCTTATTAAATGTTGATGGCCTGTGTGATTCCTGTCAAAAGGCCAAACAAAGGAAGTCATCTTTCAAGAGCAAGTCTGAATCTTCAATTGTTGATCCTTATCATCTTCTACATGTTGATCTCTTTGGACTAGTGAATGTCTTGTCAATTGGAAGAAAGAACTATGCTCTAGTCATTGTTGATGAACACACCGGATATACATGGGTGTATTTTCTAGCAAAGAAAGATGAAACTGCATTAACTCTAATGGAGCATGTAAAGCTGCTGGACAAAGGATCAAAACACAAAGTCAAAATAATCATGAGTGATAATGGAACTGAATTCAGGAATGCAACAATGGAAGAATTCTGCAAGAACAGAGGATTGAATCAAGAGTTTTCTGCACCTGGTACACCACAACAAAATGGTGTAGTTGAGAGGAAGAACAGAACCTTGATAGAAGCTGCCAGAACTATGCTTGATGAACAAAATTGCCAACCTATTTCTGGGCAGAAGCAGTTCAAACAGCCTGTTTTACTTAAAATGCCACACTGATCAACAAGTATGGAAAAACACCATATGAGATGGTGAGGGAAAAGAAGCCAAACCTGAAATATTTTCATATTTTTGGGTGCAAATGCTTTGTGTTGAAAACTCACCCTGAACAGTTGACTAAATTTGAGTTAAAAGCTGATGAAGGAATTTTTGTTGGCTATCCACTGTCAACTAAGGCATTCAGAGTTTATAATCTGAGAACTAAAGTGATCATGGAGTCAATTCATATGTCATTTGATGACAAGAAAATAACTGGACTTGAAGATGTAGATGAACATGATCAACTGCACTTTGAAAATGAAGACTTAATCTCTGATGAAGTAAACTCTGATGAAACTGATCTGACAAACTCTGTTGAAGCATACTCTGAACCACTACTGGTAAACATTGAAGAAACTTCTCAGCCAGAACAAAGGGGAGAACCAGTTGAGGGGGAGCATGATCAAAGTGATGACTCAAATACTGATAGAGAGTCAACTGAAAAATCTGGATCAAACTCTTAAAGTGCAAAATCTGACAGTTCAAACTCTGAGCAGTCAAATTCAGGGGGAGCCTCAGAAAATGAAGAAAGACAACAAGAAAATCAGGAGAACATAGATCAAGGGGGAGCATCAAATACTGATAGAAGCCATTTACCTTCTGCTAGGAAATGGACAAAATCTCATACACCTGATTTAATTATTGGAGATCCAGATGCAACAGTAAGAACAAGGAGTGCTACAACAAATGAATGTTTGTTTCATGCATTCTTGTCTAAGAATGAACCAAAGAAGGTAGAAGAAGCTCTTCACGATGCTGATTGGATAACAGCAATGCAGGAGGAGTTAAATGAATTTGAGAGGAATGAAGTATGGACACTTGTACCTAGACCAAAGAATAGATCTGTTGTTGGTACTAGATGGGTTTTCAGAAACAAAACTGATAGTGAGGGAGTTGTTACAAGGAACAAGGCTAGACTTGTGGCAAAAGGCTATTCACACCTGTGCAGTTTTTGAAAGGATTATGGTAATGTAGTTGGAGAATTGAAAAACGCTGACGAATTTTGTCTAATACTCTAAGGTAATTTATTTCAGACAATTTACATACTTGAGGCAAAAAGAGTTTTTGGAAAATGAAATAAATTATTGCCAACTGTTAATGAGTGTTGGAGTGGTAAAGTGTGTTGGTAATGGGAAAGAAATTAGCAGTAATTATTGCTATAGTTACTGAACGTGCATAGTTGTTCCATTATATATGTGCCACGTGTCCCACTCACCCACTAATGTGTCCCACTTGCACATTAATTGAGTAATTGGTTGAGTGTATTAATGTTAAAACGATTGGGTTTTACTTTTGCATTACAACACTAATCATTTTTACTTACACGGTTATTCTCTCTGCCCACAACTCACTCACAGTTTCTTGCTATCTCGTTTACACATTTTCATAAACACCTCTGCTACATATCTTTTTCACTCATATTTTCTTCTCAAATCAATTCTAATGGCCACTAAAGCTTTTACTACCCAAGGATTGTTGTTTGTTCCCAACAATTATGCAGCCCCTTTGAACAATGAAAAAGTTCCAGAAGTGTTTCACTTGATTCAAAACTTTTTGAGAGATTCAGAGATTGGAACAGCTCTAGTCGAACCACAAACGCTTTCTGCCACGCAGATTGCTACCTTCTGGAATAACTCTGTGTATGATGATGGAGGAGAGAATGGAAATCCATCAATTGTTTTCACTTATGAGGAGACAGAGTATGTGATTACTTCTGCAACTGTTAGAGATACTATGGGTTTTGACACTCACACTTCATACACTGTTGCTAGTGAGAATCAATTGAAGGAGATGTTGTAGCAGCTGAGGTTTTCTGGTTCTTTAGACAAGCTTGGTAATATAAAAAGGCCAGGGCTCAGAAAGGAATGGAGTTTCTTTTTTGATTGCATCACAAGAGCCTTTGGCAAGAAAGTCACCAACTGGGATGCCATTCCTACTGACAGTCTTCAAATCGGGTATTCTCTTCTCTATGGAAGTAATTTCGATTTTGGTAGACTTGTCTTAATGAATTTAGGTGATAGGTTGTCAGAGTCTAGTACTGTTTATTTTGCTAGATCTTATCAATTATTATTCACTGCTTGTGTTTCTGGTGTTGAAACTTCTGACGATGACACCATTTTAGCCTTTAAGATTAATAAGAGGATATTCTCTGATCTAACCAACAAAGATGCTAACAAGGAGCAATTACCTGATTTGGTGTTGCCACTTGCAATTCAAAATTTTCTACACCAACCTCAAGAACCTCTACAGCCTCCACAACCTCAAGAACCTCCACAGTCTAACCCTGAACCTACAAACTCTGAGCCTCACCAAAATCTAAACACTGAACTCATACAACCAACTCCAAACATTGAACCTCAAACTCAAACCACTGAACCACCGCTTACTCAATCTAAACCTGAACAACAATCACCGGTTAACCAACCCAAATCAAAACATGGAGGTAGAAGAAAACACACAGCAGCAATTACACAGCATCGATTAGCTAAAGCAAAAAGAGATTCTGCTAAAGTTCAAAAGGAGTCTGCCAGACCTAAAAGGGCTAGAAAGGAAAGGGCAAACAGACCTCCATCACCTTCTGTCTTAGATGATTCTACTGAAGAAGAGACAGTTGAAGTGCCTCAGGCTAAAAGAAGAAGATTGATTCTTGATGATTCTGATGAAGAAATGAACTTTGAAGCTCCAGAGGTGATTTCAAAGGAAATACCTACTGTTGAGACAACTACTGCAGAAGAAGCTGCCAATGTACAAATGGATGAGGACAACAGAGAAGATTTTACTGCTATGGATGATTTTGATGAAACATTCATACCATTCTCTGATAACATTAATGTTCCTCTCGCACCTGTTATTGCAAACTCTGAAGAAACCGGTGCAGCTGATAAGCCAACTGTAGTACTTGATGAAACAGTGGCATCACACACTGAGCTATTCTCTGATGCTCACCAGGTTCCTGAACAAGCTGAAGAGGTTGAACAAGTTGAAATTCCAAAGTTTGTTGAGGCTAGAGACACAACTGCAGAGATTGTTTCTGAAATAGCAGTAAATGTTACTGAAACTGCAGAGATTGTTGCAGAGAATGTTGCAGTACATACTGATCAAGTTGAAGATGCAGCTGTTGATGTTGAAGATGAAGGCAGTGCATAATCAAACTCTTCTCAGAGTATACCAGTTCAAGCTGATGCTAAGCACGCACCTTTTTCTAATCCTTCAGATCAACATGACATTGAAGCTGAGCACTTTGCCAAAAATTCAAGGGATTGGTATAAGTCAGACTGTATTTTTCCTATTGAAAGAGCAGCTAAATTTGTTCATCAATCTGCTACAAAGATTTCAAATCCTAATATTATCTCAAGTCTGCAAGCAACCATTGTTCAAGTCAAGACTCTGAATGAAAGATTTGATGAGTCTCAAAAATCAATTAATGAACTAAGAGCTGATGTTGTTGCTAGAGATATGACTATGCAGAGGGATAATCAAATAAAGTTCAAGACCATTTCCAAATCTCAAGAAACTCTGTTTCAGAGACTGGGTCAAGTTGAACAGAATCAGACTATCTTATCTGGAAAAATTGACTCCATTGCTAACTCCTTGGAACTGATCACTTCTATCTTGATTCCTGATGATGTCAAAAAGGGGGAGAGAGTTGCTAAGTCTAAGTGCAGGCAATCTCAAACTCTGACTAAAGAGGATGAAGATACTGAAGATGGAGGAGCAGGAGGAAAGGACAAAGGGAAGAAAATATTAAGAGCTGATCAAAGTCTGAAACTTAGCAAGTCTTCCAAGTCAAAGTCTGTTGGAATATACACTGATACTCAGGGTACTTCAAACACTAAGAGTTTATTGTTCACTGAAAATCCACTGACTGATGAGGAATTGGCTGCTAATTTATTTCTTGAAGAAAATGAAGAGGGAGTTACTATTGAAGATATTAAAGCTGAAGAAAAGAACTTACAAGAACAACATCAGAAAGCTCTAAAGTCTGGAAAGTTTAAAAAGAAAGAAAAAGCTCCTAGGCCTGTTCTTAAAGGCATTGTGATTAAAGAAAATGTTGGTGCTGATCAAAGATCACAATTATCTAAGAAACCAACAGAAGCTGAAGCCAGAATGAAGCTAAAAGGCATTGCTAATGAAGGAGAAGACTCAAAGAAGAAGAATACAACCTCTGTTTCTACACAAGTTGTACAGAGACCTTTATCTACTCAGATGCAAATGGTTTTTGGAAAACCAACTCTTCATGATCCATCTCTGATGACTAGAGGTACTAATACTGATTTTCTGCATGGTAGAGCTTTAACAGGAAAACAAGGTTGAGAGAAATCTGGATTGGGTTCTCATAAAGAAGTTAGAATGAACACTGGTCCTAGAGATCCTTCATCACTGGCTGTTCCAGGTCTTGGTGTTACTCAGGAGAGTTTGGACAGACTGGAGTCAGTTCAGTTGATTCATCAAAGAAGTTTGGATAAAGACTTTCTATTGTATTTCATGGAAGATGGTACTGTATACAAAATTGGTGAGTATGATCTTGATTTAAAGTTATGGGAGGAATTAGAATATGTTCTATATCTTTTCAAGGTGAAAAATCGAAGGACTCAACAAGCTTCAAATGTGCTAAGAAATAAAATGTTACATAATTTGGCAGTCAGAGGGATGAAATACAAAAGTCAATATGTCCCAAAATACAAAGATTATAATGGGAATATTGTTGAAATGAAGAAGGGTAGTGCTAAATTGAAGACAGACCTGGGGAACAGTTATTGATTTTAACTCAGAGTCAGCTAAAGCACAGTTCATCAGACTGGGGAATGAGATGAGGAGAAACAAAATCTATGATCTAAGGTCTGCTATTTATCAAACTGGTGAAGATGATCCTAAGCTAAAGGAGATCAAGGAGGTTATGCAGACAGAGCTTGAGAATGCTGAAAGAAGATTACTTATTGACTACTTAAGAACAACACCAGATGTTGAGGAGATTAAGGATTAAAACTCTGTAAGAATTTTCTTGTTTTCAGTAGATTTTGTTAAGTAGAAGTTAAACTTTGTTTGTATATTAAACAATGTATTTATTTATTTGTTTTGACATCATCAATTATTGTTAAACTTGTGCATTTTTGCTAATGAACAAGTTGGGGGAGATTGTTAGAAATAATTGACGTGAATATTAATCAGTGTTTAAGTGTTACAGTGATAAATCAGAGTTTAGCTGGAAGCAGTCAGAGTTTAGTTAAACGCTGACAGTTGGAAGCTCGAAAGAGTTTGTTAAACTCTGTCTGGAGGTAGCGTCTACTAGTTAACAGTGTTTGAAGAATTATTGAAGATTATTTAAGGAAGCAATATCTTTGAAGATTGGATAGCTGTCAAAGAGATTGAGTTGACTAAGGAGACGTGTAGCAATCGTAATTGATAACAATTGTATAGCTAATTTATAGGAGTATCAATTATCTATTGTATAGTAGCTGTATATCTTATAAATACAGTTAGGTTAACCCTAGAAGGGTATCGATTATTGTGAGACATTATTCATTGTAACCTAAGCAGCTCTCTGTGATATTTTACATCACTGAGAGAGGAGTTATTAATTTCAAACAGTTTTTAATTATTTAAACGCATATTCTATTGTTAATCTCTCATACGGTCTTGATTATAATTGTGTATTTGGCCTAACAGACCTCATGAATATATCCACATTGTGAACAAAATCAACCAGTGGCTATTCAGTATTAAAGTCAATCATTACCATTTTAACTTTCGTATAAAGTTGGTTTTCTATCTCGAGCTTATAGAGCGTAAATATCTCTATCTAGCTTCATTTTTACTCTTTAACGAGTACACATAATCAATGTATTACTATAAAGTAATTACACAACTTGTTACCACCTTTCACTAGAGCATGTTTCACGTTGTTCATGAAAACCTCTCAAGTTTTAATATCATGTTCAAAGGACTTTCTTGTTCTTGTCATTGAAAATTTCAACTATTGAATTTCTCTCAAATTTCAATTTGGTTCAAGAGAACCTAATTTTCTGGCTTATCACTGGTACAATCAGAAGAGGCCCGAGGAAGAACATAAACTTCCAATAAATCCACATTCAATGATCCTTGATCAACTGATGCGTTAGGGTTAACTGCATTATGGATTTCTCCAAATGTCAGCATACAGAGCTGACCGCAATGCCATATTAGGTATCACATGGATCACCATTATAGGCTCGTGTATCACTGCCGCAGCAGACCGACACCAACACAAGAGTTAATAATTTAACTGGAAAAATGAATCCAACCAGAAAATTATAAATCTCGTGCAGACCCTCATCCTGTACTTAATAAGTAACAGGCCTGTTAGGTTTTTTTCAACATCTCGAAACATCCGACCAAGATTGATATTTCCAAAGAAATTTCCTCGCAAACAAACAACAAAAACTAGTTAATCAATAATTAAGCAAATAATTTTTTCACTTAAAATTATAACTTAATTAACAGAGATAAACTGATCATTTAAATAATTAATAATTATAATTATTTAAATATATACCTCTTGGTACACCACCAAACAAGCACATAATTCGTCAATATCCAAATATGTGCACAAGAGTGAATTTAAACATTCATGAATCTGTAACGCCCCCAAATTCGGGGTCAGTAGATTTGGGCGTCACGCTAACAAACTCAATAATTCTAACAAAAATTGGCCATGATGTATTCGTAAATACAACATAAACATGCTGAATACTAAACTAAAAATCTGAAATCAAAGTAAAACTGAAATAAAAATAAAAACTCAATCAAAAGCTCTTTGACCCCAACTCCCAACTAAGGAGCTTAGGTTACAGTTCTAGAAACAAGAAAACCCAAAACCAACTTAAATACAACTCTATATACAAAACTATACAGACTTAATACACTGGTATAACTTCGAATGGAAGTATATCAGGCCTACTAATCAAATACATACTATAACTACTAAACTATATTTACATATAACAAATCAAACTTTAAATCTAAATACCCTGATCCACGTCAGCTTCATAACAGCCTCCTGCTTCTTCTTTCCACTTTCTGAACTGCGCAGGCTAAGCCTCGCCAACTAGCTTACTGAAAAGTTAGATTTTAAAAACAACAAATGTGAGCCAAAGAATGCTCAGCAAGTTATATATAGAACTGAACTGGATGAAATAATAATGCAATAATTGCAATTCAAGAAATAGGAACAATAAATATGACCGAAGGAATACTCACCAATTTATAATCAATACTATAATTGAAATCTGGATTCTTAACTTTAATAGAAGATTAATATCATTTATAACATTTATAACTCGAAATCAGAATTTAATAACTGAGAAGGTTCGTAATACTAGATTCAATACTTTTAATACTTGCAAAATACTTTAACTATCGCTTTAACAAAATCTCCAAGAAATTCTCAGTTACTCAAATTTCATTCATGTCACTAAGCGTTTGCACACCTAGCTGCCTAACCGGCCTGACAATCATGAGTTTGAATAAATAAGAAGATCTCAATTCATTCTCGGTCCTTACTATCACTGCGCAACAAATGCCACAGCGACCATAATAACGGTGAATTAGTTTTCACCGTTCAAAACACTAGTATAATAACTTTCCGTTTTTATACTAACATTATTTATTAACTCAAATCATAACTTTTAACTCAAATCATAACTTTATATCCAACATACTTGGAAATGAAAATGTACTTTAACTTAAACATTCTATCATAAGAATATATTTGTATAAAAACAACATTTAATAGAATTGGAGTTTTCATCATACTCTGGACATTACGGGTGATCAGCCACGTAAAGTCCAGCTAAAAACAATACTCTGGGATCCCTCACTAGGCACTTATTGACATTGGCCTTTACTACTCTGACCACGAAGCTGGTCCACATTTTTATAAAATTCTTCCAATTCCATTAAACTACTTTACTATCAATTAATCTCAGGGAAACCATATACATTAAGAACATTATACTAAAACAAGGAATAAGAATGCAATACCAGCAAAAACTTTAACAGAATATTACTGACAATACTTAAGAAAGAATAATACTGGCAATAAAACTGAAATTCTACTTTCCACATGATATATGAATAAAATACATCCCTATCAATAATTTGAAGGAGAGGATACTAGCAATAAGGATTTGAAGGGAATACTTATATTGAATAGAAACATATTTATCTCGCTTGAACGATAAGCGAGGGTTAGTACACTTGCCTCGATTCCAATGCGTCGATTCGCTACTTACTATTCTTCGGTCTGTACTCGATCACGCATTCATTTCCTTCAATCGTCTCGCCAACACGCTCGTCGGGTCCATATTGAATCCCTAATTATACTCGAAATAATAGTAAAGTACTATTTAGTACATAAATAACGCAATTAATAACTAATTACTTACAACTCGCAAAGCAATACATACATAAATATATATACCCACACCTACTTAATCATCACATATGTACTTAAACACTCATACACATACATGCCTTTAAATCTTTAAATCAAATAATTTAAATAACTTTAAATACAGGGGATTTTTAGAAAATTTCGGCATGAAGTATTCGTTTATCGGACTATGGGCACAGCCCCTCAAATACAATTCAACCCTGTTTTTCAATTCAACAATCCCAAGGAAATATCAAGCTGCTTCTATGGCAGCAACCTAAAGTAAACACATAAGAAAGTATCCGCCCTGACATGCGGCACATAGCACACAATAATTTACATTACACTACTACTTACGCTACACCAATGATCGTATTTCTCACGCATTTTAATGATACACGTGACAATCAATCATTGATGTTCGTAAGCCCCAGGGAACAACCCCTAGCACTAACTATTACTTACGTTATATCGATGATCACACCACTCAAGTATATTAATTATACTCGTGATAACAAATCATGGATATTCGTAAGCTCGAGGAACTAGTTGAAGAGAATTTCACAAGTCCTTAAATATTGACATTTAGGACTTGCGATCTCATTGCAACTCCTCGCAAATAAACACATAATCAAATAAACCTAACAATAAATAATTAACCACTAACGACCACAAGCCCGACATATTATCAAATCCACAATTAAACTCAATAATTATAACTAGCAACTAACAATAATAATCAACCACACTCTCCGAATTAAATTCGAAAACTCAACAATATTCATACTTTACAATATCAATTTAATTACGACAATTAACAACATTAAATTATCGGGAGCTTCGACATCTAAAATTTTTAATACTTTAAACTAATATATTTAAACTAATTACCAAAACCAATCACATAAATCATACTCAGCTGTGAATCACATGTCAATACACTAATTAACATATAACAATCATCTACCATCCTTAATTTACATCTAACAATCATATAATTCATAATTAACTCTACAAAATTTCAAATTAATTCATAACAATACAAAAACCATACTTGCAATCAATTAGGCTACCAGTTAACACATATTTAAGCTATAATTAACGACAAGAACATCAACCATACCTGCTGTCCTCGGAAAACAGCCCCATACGGGGTCTGTTCTTCCTCCACAGCCCTCTCCCCACTACTTCTGACCTCCCACGGATATTTAACATCACAAAAACACACATACCTCACACACTGATTCGCACACACAAGTACACCAGATATATATATATATATATATATATATATATATATATATATATATATAGATACGCGCGAGTAGAGAGGTGGGGGAGAGATAGAGAGAAAGTTGTAAGGGAAAGAGATTAGAGAGATGGGGAGAAAGAGAGATTAAACGAGAGAATTGAAGAGAGACCGAGAGAGATTTTCGAGAGAGATTCCCGAGAGTTCTCCAAGAAGCTCGACTAAAAAAAAGAAATTGGGGGAAGTTGAATATCTGGTAATTAGAGATTAAAAGGAAATGGGGAAATTTTAGAATTTACTAATAGATTTTCAAATTAAAACAATTAAAAAAAATACCTCGTAAAATGAAAAAAAAATTAGGTAATATTTGAGAAAAATCTCAATATCATTTTTAAAATGTAGAAAATAAATTTATCTACCTCCCGATATTTTTAAAATATTTTTAGGATCAAAAACGGATTAAATATGGATTTTCAAAGTTTTGATCCTTTAAATACAATAAAACTCAAAATCATTTTAAAATACTCAACCACCCAAATTAATCCACCCAACAATTTAAAAAACTCAATAAATATATAAAGATAATTTTACAAAAGATTTCATGATTTTTTAAGCCCTCCGATAATTAAAAAAAGATTTTTGAAGATCAATAAGACTTGATTTAAATATTTTTAAATCACTAAAAATACCAATAAAATACTGGGGCACACATAACTCAATATATACTCATATAAACTCAATACTAAATATCGTTGAATTCCACAACGATATCCTCAAATCCAATTCTATTCTTTAAATACTAATTAGCATAATAACTAATAAAATAATAATAATAAATTCTAAAATAATCTGGTATCTTACAGAATCAAATCAATAGGAAATCTCACATATCATTTCAATTAACTTTAATAAGTTATTAATTAAACAAATGGAACCAATTAAATATTCTATTTAATCTCGGTTGTCAGATTCGTCTGATTGTCATGCCATCTAATTATATGAAACATGTTTCTCATTAACCATCACACCATATATCTATATATGTATGAAAGACATCACAAAAAATAATTATGCGATAATAATTACCTTGAATTTGAACCACACAATGCACCAAATATGCATAAAATAAAATACACATTTGTAAATCCCAGGATCTCAAACCATGTTTGTATCGACAAACACAAACCCACTTGGTCCCTAATTAGATATATATTAATTCTCTTTAACTAATCACGCATTTAGATAATTAAAATATATCTAATTGTTGCAGAATCCCATTAATCACAAGCATAATGAAAAATAAGTTCACAAGGCACCATTGCCATTTGAACTCTCCTGGTAAAACATATAATATCCAAACACAAATCACGTTTATTAAATCCATCCTCATGCCATGCTAAATTTAACATATGCATATTATATGTACATATACAAAAAAAAATTGTTAGAATTTAATGATAAAACATTCTGCTTCATGCATCAAAACCAAGCACATGTCATATCATATGTTAATTAAAATATTAACATGAATCAATACAAGTGTTAATAGCAGGATAATTATGACATGATTGTTTAATATGTAAACAATAGAATTCATACAGGAGAGTCATTCGAACTAGATCGAAGCTATTAACCAATTAAATCACGTCCGGTGAAACAAGTAATTCAGATTATGAATCAATTCCGGCTAATACAGGTTATAACGAATTATTGAATAATAAACTGCTTTAAAATTGTTGTTCATAGTTTGATTCTCCATTAAATCTGTCACTCAAACAAACAAATAATTATGTAGGTACAGATCACAGATATAATTTTAATACGCTTTAAGATTGTTAGACAATCTATGATATATACAAACAGTATAATATTTGTGCATGTGTGAGTAACAGTTATGTGTATAATTAAAACAGACAAAAGAGGAGACAAGAAAAGAAAAACCCGAGTCCAGTGCGTGACTGTCTCCTTAAAGCGTATTAGCCCCCACCGTATGTGTGAGCGAATCGCCTCCCAAGATAAAACGGATTGCAGCGAAGCTATAAAAGTGTCACTCTTAGCGAGCTTGAAACGAGCAAGAATATCACCGAAGAAGAGAAGAGGATGTGTTTTTCGAATGAATAATCCTAAGGCTCTACACGAGTATATATAGGATAGGAAAACTTTTGCGCTATACAATTGCATTAATTAATTAGCTGCGCTAATCAATTAAATCAGTGGCAATTTCCTTAACACAATTGCTTTAATTAATTAGCCGAGCTAATCAATTAAATCGATGACAATTTCCTTAATTAATTAACCGTGTTAATTAATTATGTTAAGGCGGTGGCAAAAAATCCGTAGTAAAAACGGAATTGATTTTATCGAATCAATGAATTCAAATTATAATCGAATCCATATTCCAACATGAAACACTGAACAATTCGCAGTTTTTAAAATCTAACCATGAGTTAGTAAATTCACATGTGTTATACATTTAGGCAAGTGTTAAAATAAGAAACTATAGTGAAATGAGAATTGAAAACTAATTTGAGGCTTTTATATTTTATATCTATATTTAATCTCAACGACACGTTCAAACATAATTTACTTGTCCACCTCCACCCTAATGCCCCCTCCAATTTTGGCAACCTATTACACCATCACTTGTAATACCTAACCATTATCATCATCTTTTTCTCTGTTTATGTATTCCATTTATCATCGGCATTCATGATCACACACACAAACATATATATATATATATATATATATATATATATATATATATATATATATATATATATATATATATATATATATATATATAGGCCTTTGCTCCATACAGAACACTCTTATATAACAAACAATAAAGAACACCTTAGATCTATTAGATCCATCGGCCCCGCCAGGGGCACCCAATACAAAAAGTTGTTATTTTTTTACCCTCTATCAAGCCAGCAAAAAAATTGAAAAATTACTGTTCATTGATGACGTCACTGATGACGTCATCATGATGTCATCAGTGAACAGTAAATTTTCAATTTTTTTTTGCTGGCTTGATAGAGGGTAAAAAAATAACAACTTTTTGTATTGGGTGCTATGACGGAACTCTTAAATTAGATTAGATATGAGGTGTTCTTTATTGTTTGTTATATAAGGTGTTTGTTATGGAGTGCAACTCTCTCTCTCTCTCTCTCTCTCTCTCTCTCTATATATATATATATATATATATATATATACATCATCCTTTTTCTCTGTTTATGATTCCATTTATCATCGGCATTCATGATCACACACACACACACACACACACACACACACACACACACACACACACACACACCCATAGAAACCAAAATAGAAACCAAAATTAAAGTAGAAACCAAAACTAATTTAAGCCCTTAGATCAATCTAATCTAATGGCCCCCTAGAAGCACCACACACAATTAAAATACACCCTCCCATACATAATCCCACATAATCCTTTTTTATTTTAAAAATGGTGTTATTTGCATGATATTAATATTATAGTAGAATTTATAAAAAATATTATTGAACATATTTTGAAATCCAACTTCAATGTAATTTTCTTATTTCCCAACGATCAGTTTGCATACCATATGTGCTATATTCCGATGCGATTAAGAAATTTATTTATTTATTTTCTGGTTTCTAGTCTAAGAGTGGTTTCTATTAGAGTAAAACCCCGCATACAGTATATAATATGTGTGTTTGTGAAAAAGAAGGATATGAAGTGTGTGTATAAACCATCATCATTCTGTAATTTCTCCTTGTCATCAAATTGACTTACGAATATGTTTATCATCGAATTCCAGCCACATTCTTAATCACGCCTCCTCTAACTCAATCATCTCTTACTTTGTCATCTCTCAATAGATATGAGTTTGTAGCGCCCATCTAGTCGTTTTCACCCACTGTCATCGTCAACACAATTACCAATACCTTCGAACTTGAACAAATTTTCAAATCTGAAATATTATAGTAATTTGTGTTCAAAATTTTTAATGATTTGGATTCAAATTTGGGTAACATGAGTTGAATTTTTATTCATTTTGTTTTGGTTTTGGTGATTCTAGTGGTGTTGATGTGGTTGCAATCAATATTTTGGTAACTTTGGTTGTGGTGCGTGATCGTGATGGTATGCTAGTGGTGATATGTTAGTGGTGATAATGATGGTGGTGTTAGCGATGTGTTGTTGGTGGCAATGCTGATAGTGATAATGATATTTTTTTACTACAAAATGATGGATTTATATACCATGCAAGATCCTATATTTTATTTCTTGGAAAAAAGCTCTACATGCAATCCAACAACTATATATATATATATGTGTGTATATGAATATTACCTGTAGTTTTATTTAAAACTCACTTATATTAATCTAAATTATATCTACAATGTAATGTTATTTCTACAATCTATCTTATTAAATCCAACTATTTTTACATTCCCTAAATTCAACTAATCTATTATTATAACTTTTGCATTATATATATTGTAATTTTATTTTTATTAAATATATGTCTTTCATCAACATAGTTATACATTTTAATCTTATAATTGTTTGTATTGCATCTATAATCTCATTTACCATGTTGTACTCTAACCAAACTATATATCTTTTCAATTATATAATTGAATCAATACGATATCTACATCTCATTTATAAATTATTTCATTTTTTCTTATGCTAAATATAGATTATTCTAGAACAATCATAATAACCGATTTTAATGTAAGTGTACTTAATGCAATATTAAAATTCGCTAAAATTTTGGCATGCAATTTTATAAAATATGATTTATTTATCTAGTAAGTTTCATATTTCAATAATATAGCTAGAAAATTTAAATTTCTAATTTTTTTATATAGTCTATAATCTATTTTATAATATTTTCAGCATAACTATTATCTAAATATCTATCAGTTAACCTATATGAAGTTCATATCTCATGAGATTTTGATTTTTCCTAAAATTATATATTTTTTAAATTAAAATATTTTACCCAAAAAAAATGAGAGTCAGGATGTAATCAAGTCGAGTCGAGTCAAATAATGTAAGATCGAGTTTGACCTCTGATGTGCTACAAATGAACATTTATATCGTAAGCGCACGATCATCGTTTTAATATTTTAAGATTCGTTCCACAGAAACTAAAATTATTTTCGCGATTCTTCTTAATTTCTAATTTAGGCGGGCTAGAGCAAGAAATTTGGAAGAAGTTACAACTAATTAATGTTGAAAATGATGATTAAGTAATTATGACAATAATCAAGTTATTAAAGCTCACGGATAAGGATAACACAAACAAAATGGAGACTTCAATTATTACGGGCCAGCAACTATTTTGCGGCAAAAGTTTATAAACCAATGGACCAGATAAATGAAAGCATGGCAACACATAAGAAAACATGAAATGGGTCAGGCCGAAAAACTTAAATACGACAACCTAAACTAGTTGATGGACCAAAAACATTAAGATACAAGACTACTCATAGAAATGTAAATGGGCCAGGCAAACCAAATGGGCTAGAAGGTGGTTCAAATGATGAAACAACCAAGCAACTATACTATTATTTATTTAATAAAGAAAGCTAACTGACTTGTTTGAACAATAAGAGGACAAAATAATTATAAAAATATAAACAAAATTAACCACTAAATTCAATGTAGGCTACGACAATTAAAAAAAATTAAAATATGTTGAACCAGGAATTAAACTAACTAGTTAACTTGAAAATGGGTTTTAAAATAGTAAAGAAACATAATGAAATATAGAGCAGCGGGAGAGTAATTGACTATAACATATGCTGGCAACTAACAGTGACAAACTGACAATACTGCAAGAACAAATGGGGGTTAATTGGATATTTCATAATTGAACTCGTGCTCAACTTGCAGTTGGGTAATCGTACTTAAAAACTTTGCAGTCAATTCATCAAAGCAATTAAAACTTGCAATTGGCCAACCGCCGTCAACTCCAGTTAACGCCCGTTATGAAATGCTGATGTGGCATGCTGATGTATAAAAATTATACACGTTGTCCGCTGAGGTGGTTTGGTTAGTTAAAAAAAAGAATTTTACTTAAATAAGAAACATTTTTGGAATAAATATAAATAGTTTTTTTTATTTCTTTTTCACTCTCTTTCCACACAATCTCTATTCTCTCTTCCCGATAAAATGTCTGTTCGTTCTTAATCTCCACCGACGGCAACCACCTCCACCGCCCTCCACCTTCTCTCTCTCTCTCTCTCTCTCTCTCTCTCTCTCTCTCTCTCTCTCTCTCTCTCTCTCTCTCTCTCTCGATCCCTCCACCCTCGTCTCTCTCTCTCTCTCTCTCACCCCATCACCATCTCCACTTTCTTCTCCGGCGAGTTCCCGATCGGAGAAGTTTCCGGTGAGCTTCATCTCCTCCAAATCTCTCCCTCTCTGTCCTCTCTCTCCCAATCCCTCCCCCCCCCCTCTCTCTCTCTCTCTCTCTCTCTCTCTCTCTCTCTCTCTCTTCCTCTTTCCCTCTTGTTTCCGTCGCTCAACCAACTACGAGGGGGTACAATTATCAAAAAGTAGCGGAAGCCACACGATTCAAAAACCAGCGGGCCAACTACTATGACTGTAACGCCCCCAAATCAGATTTACTCCAATTTGGACCGTTACGTCATCCCATAGATACACCTGTCTCATAATACAATAATAAGAAAAAAAAATTCTCTATAACATTTCAATCTTGATCATTATAATACTACTTCTGAAACTGCCAAAGTATCTCGAGCTCCACATCAAACTTCAACACTCTGGCTACACCACTCACGGACTTTCTCTTTTCCTTTCCCAGTTGGAACAGAAAGATCTAAGTTCTCGTCTTTAACTGTATAATGAAAAAGAAGTAATAACATGAGCGACAAAATGCTCAGCAAGGCTACTAGCAGAGTAGCAATATATATATATATATAAAAGAAAAATCTCAACGCTCAAATGTAACACCATAAAATAAGAACATGAATTTAATTAAATGAGGAGGCCTGAATTTATAGATTTACCACATGCTCAAAATATCACAAGACTTTTAAAATTCAATATAATCTCACAACAATAAAAATTCAACTTTGATAATTAAATAATCACATTTTTAAGACTTACTGGTCTTGGTCTCCGTTTCCCCATAGTCGGTGATCAGCCGATCTATGGCACCTAGTTTACTGCTAGCAGATGGATGCACAAGTCACCCAAGGCCACACATGAGCCAAATGTCACCTTTGTTCAAGTATTTAAAATTCTTGAACAAAATAATTACCAGGATTATTTTTCTCTAATAATCCCGTTGACCAGTATCGGATGAAAAATACACCTTTGATAGGTTAAAATCACAAGTTCATTTGAAAAAAAATAAAAGTCTCAAAATATGCTCATGATTAGCTAACTCGAACAATTGAGGTTAGCTTATGTCTCCGAACATTTGTTTGAAGTCCCGAACAATTGAGACCACAGTGTAATAACTAACACTCTCAAGATTCATCATAAGATGTTGAAGTCACATTCATCATCCACTTGGTTCGATTCAATGAACCCGCTCAATAGAAATAAATGGAATTGTACTAATCTGAATCAATAGATTAGTGTGTTGCTTCTCATACAAGTTGTAATACAAGATAGCTCTCAAATAGAATCACCCTTAGCTAACTCGAACAAATGATGTTAGCTCGTTATGGTTGACTGAGGTGCTATCTTGAATGAATAAGATCAGCAAAATACACCAGGAATCTTCAATATTTGAATAAACTATTGTTAGCACAAAATTACGCAAGCGCACGTAGTCACAAGTAATATAATTAAGATTCGTTCCGCAGAGATTTGGTTAAGTTCAATCAGTAAATATGCCTATGCAACAATGTTTAGTTTTAATCCACTGCTAAGACAATTAACAAGAATGAGGTTTTAATTTTCTAAATTAACTCGGAAGCAAATTATTAAACTAAGAATAATTAACTAATGAGAATTTAATATGAATTACTTATATGAGATAAAACATGGAATCCTAATTTCATTATCTACTTCACTTAGAGTCGCAGCCTTTAATCAATACATGTGATGGGGATGATATCTGATCGGATAACACGAAACAAGTAAAAGCTACCTCTCGGTATACTAATACCAAACTACGCATGCATCCACAAAAGAGATAGAAGATGGGTAGACACCAATTATGTTTAGACCCTATATCTCTATAGAATTTGAAAACATAAAGGTTTAAGCACAAGTTATCCACTTAGATCACATAGGGTAGCATAATATCTCTATTTACGCCACAAATCATGATGTTAAAACATCAACCTATCCTATGCTAGCATGGCAAGTTCTAAATCTCAAGATCCACTCTCGTTTAGCAAGAGATTAACAAATTAGATGTTCGCGACGCATCTAAATACATGAAACACAACCATACAAGGATATCACGAATTCACCACACATAAATCTTTAAAGCATATAAACTACTAAGCTACATAGATAAATCCATTAGGATCCCATGACAACGATTAGTTCATCATTGAACCGTTCGTCACCATGGGATTAATTGAAAACATGATATTAAACAAGATATAAAATAAATAAGTAATAATATTAATAAAAACAAGAGTTGAGAAAACAAATCTATTATCCAAAGTATACAAAAGTTGAAGTAGATCTAGATCTTGCTTGTCACCGAGCTTGAATCCTTCTCCACTCTTCTCTCTTGCAATTCTACGTTACAATAATAATAATCTGATACAAATTACAAGGTATGATGTGTTTATATAGGCACTACAAGTCTTGCCCAGCAAGAAAATACAAAACAGAATTATAATAGAATTTCTGCAAGATACGTTTCCTAATTTGATTATGTTTTGTAAGGAAAATTCGAAGTTGACTTTTCTTCAGATTTTCTGGAACGTTTCCCACGTAATTGGACCTCTGGACTATCTTAGAATGATAGGAAATCTCGTTATCTTCGCGTGGACTGCTTACGGGCCTAAAACGGACTTCTAGAACTCAAGATATGGCCAAAACAATGTAAATTGCGCAACCCTTCTCGAAAATCCGAATTTTAATCAATTAATTCCCAAAAAATTATAAAAGCATCCACTTTAGTCAACATTCTCGTAATCCTGCACAACTAAGCAAAACACATCAAATCTACAACAACTTGAGCCCAAGACAATCAATTTAAGCCGAAATTAAGCGATCCAAGTGGATATAAAATCCACTTATCACACCCCCAAACTTAAACCGATGCTTGTCCTCAAGCATAAACAATTACAACTAACTAACTAGCTAGTACCACTTCCGTAGGTGATCACGGTTGCATTTGGCATATGCAACAAGCCCTTTAAACCCCTAGGCAGCCCTAGTGGACGAGTAAGGTCTCGTGAGGGCCTATAGCGAATGTACCCACAAAATCCATTTAACCTAATGCAATGCAATGCATGAATGCAACTAGAATGAAAAATGCAACGATCCCCTTCAAACTAACCAAAACCAACGAGCAAGCAAATATCTCAAAGAATGCAACTAAATCCAAATAGAGTTCGACCAAGTTCCCGTATACTAACAATACATGAACAGAAACGTGCGTGTGTGCAATGCTCATCAGAAATACTCCCAAAACTAGGTCAAAAATCATACATGCTCTTCGTCAAGACAATCACAGGTTTATAAATAGAATAGACCGTAGACACTTCATAACCTAAGAACACCTCCATCCTTATCCAAGGTAGACAGAAATTCATGCTTTTATTACTAAACAACTACAACACACAATATACAAACATGCTTATTTAACCGTGCAATGGATGAGACCCCGAAAGGCTTATACAATAATACCCATGTAGCGAGCGTTGGGTTAGTGGATCCCAGACTATAAAAGCCTTAGGTCACTAGGCACAAAGTCCCCGCGAACTTAATTGCTCGAGTATTAAAGAGCTCACCCTGGTTAATTTTGCATATAAACAATCGACATCATTTTTTTCTCTTTTTTTTTTTTTCTCTTTCTGTTTTTTTTTTTTTTTTTTTTTTTCTATGCAATCTGGAATGAGAATTCTCAATTCCAACCCTAGACTACTCATATAAATATGAGCCGGCTACTAGCCATTTGACGCCTAGCCATTATTGACAATTATTTATAATTTAAGCATGAAATCCCTGTTTCCCCCAAACTTAGACTTAATTGTTCTAGACCATCAAGGGAATAATGAAAATTCTAAATATAATCAAGTGATTAAATCTCAAAACATCCAAACAAGCATGATCTCAACCTAGCTCAAAAGCACCCAATGAAACTGTGAAAAGATTTTGTTTCTGAAGCATGCAAGTCAATTTCATAGAAACTATAAATCAACCCTCTACTCATCATTATCACACTCAATTAGACACCTACCTACCAATCAGAATTAGCTCGTTCTAAGGGATCATGAAACATGCATGTCATGACAATGCAACTAATATGAACTCACATGGTATACATAAATAAAAACAGAATGTCCTACATGAAACAAACGTAGATAATACGAACATAACATGAATGAATTACTACTAAGCATGCAAAACATGATATCCTACATGAACACATATATACAACAACAACTACTAATCCCTCAAACCACCCCCAAACTTAAAATATTCAATGTCCGCATTGAATGGAAGTAAATACGAGGGATAGCAGAAACATACCTACTCGTCCTCATCCTCGGATGAATCAGTATCTGGCGGTGGATAAGGTGTACGAGCTCCATATACAGGCCACCGGGCCTGAATACCTGCATCTCTCAAAGCTGTAGCCATATCCTCAGCATACGCTCGGTTACTAGCATGAATAGCATCCATCCGCCTGTACAAACGTCTAAAGTGAGCATCTAAAACTCTTGGAACTCTCTTAGCACGTGGCGGAGCGCCCGCTCCCTGACCACTAGTACCACCACCACGAACATCATACCCTAGCCCCCTAGGATGCGGGATTCCGCCTTGCCATTCCGGCATTCGATCAATAGACACATCAACAATGGACGGCAAAGGTGACTGCAACTCCTCATCCGCATCCCAGATAACGCCACTAACCATACACAACCCAACTATGATAGAAGCATGGGGCATCGATGACAGTGCACTAGACTTTAAACACCTGCGAATATTCTGCTGAACAATATGGGCGACATCAATGTATTTTCCCTTTAGAATGCCCCAAAGAATAATCGCTCTATCAGCTGTGACCTCACCCGTATGAGAAGTAGGCATAATATTGGCACAAAGAAATAGATACCATGCTCGTGCAAACTTATTCATAGCAGAAGACAGAAAAGAAAGAGGCTCATTAGTTCCCAATTTATACTTCCAACTTGTACCGGGAACACAAAGTTCACGAACAATCGCCTCCATATCCACATCATCACTAGTCTTCAGCGCCCAATTTTCATCCCCCACAAGGTTAGGTGGTTGTCCCAAAATTGGACGAATAGAATCTGATCTGTAATCCACCCGTTGACCACGAACCATACACACACCATTCTGCTCATCTTTAGCATTAGCATAGAACTCCCTAACCAAATTCACCGGAATCGGAGTAGGTGCCTTACAAATCTCTCCCCAACGTAATTCACTAATCACCTCCACCAACCCATAATGACGAGATGGCAAAAACCCCCTTTCCTTCGCCACCGGCTTTGACAACAACCGATTATACTCTACCTCCACCTCCGGAGAAGAAAATCTCTCCGCCCTACTAGAACTACCCCTCATTCGTTTAGGAGCCATACTAACCAAAACCCCACTCAACAATAGCACCACCAACAACCACCAAGAAATATCCCACCAAAAACCACCAAAAACTATCCCACCAAAAACCACCAAGAAAAATCACACCACAAATACCCACGTAACAAGAATAATACAAAAACCCCAATTGACAAGAACACAAATTCGTAACAAAATAAAATAGAGAAGAGAAATCCCACTACGAATCAAAGAGGTGAACTTGTACTAATTTTCCCCCAAACTTGAATTTTTAAGAGATGTAGAGGAAGAAGATAATGAATTGGGTGTGTATGTATGGGTATATATAGGCATGGAGTGATAGGATGAATATAAGAATTTGAATGTGAAAAGGAAAAATTTTTGGTAGAATTTGGAATTTGATGTAGGATAGAAATAGGATTTAAAAATTTAGGAAAAAGAATTTGAATTGGGATAGGAAAAGAATTGGGTTTAGAATTTTAGGAGAAATTTTGGAGGTTTTGGAATTGAAATTGGTTTAGGATTGATTAAGAGATGATGTTATAAAAAGGGAGGAAGGAGAAAGATTTTTGGGGAGAGAAAATATTTTTTTTTTTTTTTTTATAAGTACAACAGCCAACAGGGAATTACAAAAAAAAAAAAAAAAATCGAAGAAAGCTGTTCTGATTCAGCAATCTGCGCGCGTGCAGGGCAGACTGCGCCCAATGCAGTAACGCAGGCGCAGCCTGCGTCACGCAGGCGCAGTCTGCGTGTCTTGCAGAAACGCAGGCGCAGCCTGCGTTACGCAGGTGCAGCCTGCGTTACACCTTATTTTTTTTTTTATTTTTTTTTATTTTTTTTTTTTTTTCACACAACAACACTCATTTTTTTTTTCTTTTCTTTTCTTTTTTTTCTTTTTTTTTTTTTTCACACAACAACTAATTCTTCACTTGGGTTGCCTCCCAAGAAGCGCTCGTTTAATGTCATTAGCTTGACATTCTTCCGAAAAATCACGAACAAGATAAAACTGCGGCAACCTTCTCGCGGTTGACCATTCCTCCATAATACGGTTTAAGTCTCTGTCCATTTACCTTGAAAACATCATCAATAGAACCCCTAAATATCTCCACTGCCCCATGTGGAAACACGGTTTTGACTGTAAACGGACCCGACCACTTTGATTTGAGCTTACCCGGAAAAAGTTTAAGGCGAGAATTATAAAGCAAAACCTGTTGGCCTGGCACAAACGACTTATGCACCAACTTCCTATCATGCCACCTCTTCACTTTCTCCTTGTACATCTTAGCATTCTCATAAGCATGCTCACGAAATTCCTCGAGCTCATTTAACTGAAGTAGACGTTTCTCACCCGCAGCTGAAATATCTAAGTTTAACTTCTTCAACGCCCAATAGGCCTTGTGCTCTAACTCTACCGGCAAATGACAAGCCTTCCCATAAACTAACTGAAACGGAGACATACCTAGGGGTGTCTTGTAAGCAGTTCTATACGCCCAAACCGCTTCGTCTAACTTCAAAGACCAATCCTTCCTTGATGGATTTACCACTTTCTCGAGAATTCTCTTGATCTCGCGATTCGAAACCTCCGCTTGACCATTAGTTTGAGGATGATAAGCTGTGGCAACACGATGAGTCACATTATACCTTGCCATCATAGCAGTAAATTGACGATTACAGAAGTGTGTCCCCTCATCACTGATTATAGCTCTTGGAGTTCCAAAACGAGTGAAAATCTGCTTGTGAAGAAAATTCAGCACCACCTTAGCATCATTGGTCGGTAAAGCCTTCACCTCGACCCATTTAGACACGTAATCCACTGCTAAAAGAATGTACTGATTATTGCAAGACGAAACAAACGGACCCATGAAATCAATTCCCCACACATCAAAAATCTCAACTTCAAGGATCGTACTAAGAGGCATCTCGTTCCTCCTGGAAATATTACCAACCCTTTGACATCGATCACAACTCATCACGAACCTATGAGAATCTTTAAACAGAGTTGGCCAATAGAATCCCGCTTGAAGTACTTTCTGAGCTGTTTTATCACCACCGTAATGGCCTCCATATGTGGTAGAATGACAATCATGCAAAATACCTTCCGTTTCACTATACGGAATGCACCTCCTCAAAATCTGATCCACACCAAGCTTAAACAAGAATGGCTCGTCCCAGCGGTACCACTTCACATCATGCAGAAACTTCTTCTTTTGAGCATAAGAAAATTCCGGAGGAATAACGTTGCTCACCAAATAGTTCACATAATCTGCAAACCATGGCTCTTCACCTTGCACTCCAAAAAGCTGCTCATCTGGAAAAGATTCATTAATAAGAGCTTTGTTATGCGAATCCTTACCGTGGTCCTCTAAGCGTGAGAGATGATCCGCTACTTGATTTTCCGTGCCTTTTCTATCCTTGATTTCCACATCGAATTCTTGCAAAAGAAGCACCCAACGAATCAATCTAGGCTTTGAATCCTTCTTCGACATGAGATATCGAATCGCAGCATGATCCGTATACACAATCACCTTCGTACCAAGCAAATAAGACCTGAATTTCTCGAAACCATAGACAACTGCTAGCAACTCCTTCTCCGTAGTAGTGTAGTTCAGCTGTGCATCATTGAGGGTTTTACTAGCATAGTAAACCACATGAAAAATTCTCTCCTTCCTTTGACCAAGCACAGCTCCAACAGCATAGTCACTAGCATCACACATCAGTTCGAACGGTTCTTCCCAATTAGGTGCGGTAATGACTGGTGTAGTAGTCAACTTCTTCTTCAAGAGCTCAAAAGCTGTAAGACACTCATCATCAAACTTGAAAGGAACATCCTTCTCCAAGAGATTACACAAGGGTTTAGAAATTTTCGAGAAGTCTTTGATGAATCGCCGATAGAAACCCGCATGACCAAGAAAACTGCGAATTCCTTTAACAGAGATAGGTGGAGGAAGATTTTCGATTGTTTCCACCTTAGCCCTATCCACCTCAAGTCCTCTACCAGATACCTTGTGCCCAAGAATAATTCCCTCTCGCACCATGAAGTGACACTTCTCCCAATTAAGCACCAGGTTAGTCTCCACACAACGTTTCAAAACCAAGCCAAGATTATGCAAGCACTCGTCATATGAAGTACCAAAAACTGAGAAGTCATCCATAAAAACCTCCACATTCGAGCCAATCATGTCTGAGAAAATAGCCATCATGCACCTTTGAAAAGTGGCTGGAGCACCACAAAGTCCGAAAGAAACCCGTCGGAAAGCAAAGGTACCAAAAGGACATGTGAATGTGGTCTTCTCTTGATCTTCCGGAGCAATGCAAATCTGATTGTATCCTGAATATCCATCAAGGAGGCAATAGTACTCATGTCCCGCCAACCTGTCTAGCATCTGATCAATGAATGGCAAAGGAAAGTGATCTTTTCTCGTGGCTTTGTTTAGCTTCCTATAGTCCATGCAAACTCTCCACCCCGTGACTGTTCGAGTAGGGATGAGCTCATTCTTTTCATTAGCAACAACTGTCATGCCTCCTTTCTTTGGCACACATTGAACCGGGCTCACCCAAGAACTGTCTGAGATAGGATATATAATACCCGCATCAAGCCACTTTAGAATTTCCTTCTTCACCACCTCTTTCATAATCGGATTAAGTCTCCGCTGATGCTCAACAGTAGGCTTAGCTCCCTCCTCTAGCAGAATTTTGTGCATGCAATAAGAAGGGCTGATTCCCTTGATATCTGCTATAGTCCAACCAATTGCTGACTTGAACTCCCTCAAAATTCGTAAAAGCTTTTCTTCCGCACTGGCTGACAAGTTAGAGGCAATAATAACAGGTAATGTAGATGCATCCCCAAGAAAAACATACCTCAAATGTTCCGGAAGTGGTTTGAGTTCAAGTGTAGGAGCTTCCTCAATAGATGGTTTCAGGCGCCCCTCCGAATTTTTAAGTTCTCCTAACCCAAGAGATTCAAAAGGCATATCAAATCTTCTCTTCCAAGGGGCTGAATTTAGCTGCTGCAATTGCTCGGCTATTTCCTCGTCTTCAAAATCAGAGTCACCAACTAAAACTTTTTCCAAAGAATCTGACTTAAGTAACTGCTCCATTTCCATGGTAACTGCAGAATCAACCCAATCCACCTTCAAACATTCTTCTTCATCTGAGGGAAGTTTCATTGCATTAAAAACATTGAAAGTGACATTCTGGTCTTGCACCCTCATGGTGAGCTCCCCTTTCTGCACATCAATCAAAGTCTTTCCCGTAGCCAAGAATGGTCTTCCCAAGATTATGGGAATCTTCTTATCTTCCTCGAAATCCAAGATAACAAAATCAGCAGGAAATATGAGTTTGTCAACTTTCACCAACACATCCTCCACTATGCCTCTAGGATATGTAACTGAACGATCAGCCAACTGCAAAGAGATGTTGGTAGGCTTTGGTTCCGGTAGACCAAGTTGCATATAGACTGACAAGGGCATGAGATTGATGCTAGCTCCCAAGTCACACAAGCACTTCGCAAAAGACAAATTACCAATAGTGCATGGAATAGTAAAGCTACCAGGATCCTTTAGTTTTGGAGGCAATTTCTGTTGCAGCACAGCACTGCATTCTTCCGTTAGAGCAACGGTATCTAATTCCTCCAGCTTCAACTTACGAGAAAGAATCCCCTTCATGAACTTGGCATAGCTCGGCATCTGTTCAAGAGCTTCGGCAAAGGGAATGTTAATCTGCAACTTCTTGAACACCTCTAAGAACTTAGCAAACTTCTTGTCCAACTGCTGCTTCTGGAGTCTTCTAGGATAAGGAGGAGGAGGATAGATCTGAGTGTTCTTTGGAGACTGCTCCACAGAATTTTTAACAGGTTCCTTGCTCTTCTCTACTTCATCACCTTGCTGATCAGCCATCAAATCAGGTTGAGTAATTTCGGGCACTACAGATTTTTCACCCTGCTGATTCTGAATGTCTTCATCTTCTTCTACTGCTAATTTAGGGCCTGCTATAACTTTTCCTGATCTCAAAGTCACAGCCTTCACCTGTTCCTTGCTATCTCTCCTACCTGGATTTGCTTCCGTATCACTAGGGAGGGTTCCTTGAGGCCTACTAAATAAGGTACTTGCAATCTGTCCTATCTGAGTTTCCAAGAGTTTCTGACCAGCTTGTAGGTTCTTTAACGCTAACCACACCTCATCTGATTTTTCATTAGAAGATTGCCCCGCATGAGCCTGGGGCTGTTGCTGCTGAAATCCAGGAGGCTGATATGATTGCTTCGGAGCATACTGCTGCTGGTAACCTTGATTGAATGGCCTTGCTTGCTGACCCTGAAACTGCTGATAGGGCTGAGGTTGTTGAGCACCTTGGTTGTTACTCCAGCTGAAGTTAGGATGATTCCTGTTGTTTGGATGATAGGTGGCTGGTACTGGTGCAGCAGGTCTCTGAAAATTACTTACGAACTGTGCTGATTCAGAAGAGATAGCACACTGATTCGTTTCATGTGCGCCCGCACATAGCTCACAAACACTAGCAACCTGCTGAACTCCATAATTAGCAAGAGAATCCACCTTCATCGAAAGAGCCTTCAACTGAGCTGCAATAGCTGAAGCTGTGTCAACTTCAAGAATACCTGCTACCTTACCTTGAGAAAGCCTCTGTGTTGGATTCTGATATTCGTTAGCAGCCATCATCTCAATAAGATCATAAGCTTCCTCATAGCTCTTCGCCCACAGAGCTCCACCAGATGCTGCATCTAGCAAAGGCCTAGACTGTGCTCCCAACCCATTGTAGAAACCATTAATGACCATCCAATCAGGCATGCCATGATGAGGGCACCTTCGTAGCATCTCCTTATAACGTTCCCAAGCCTCACACAAAGATTCGCCAGATTGCTGTTGAAATTGAGTTAACTGGTTCCTTATTGCTGCAGTTTTCGCCATAGGGAAGAATTTAGTAAGAAACTTCTGAGCAAGATCATCCCATGTAGTAATGGAACCAGCTGGTAGAGAATGTAACCAGCCCTTAGCCTTATCCCTTAAGGAGAATGGGAAAAGCCTCAACTTGATAGCATCATCCGACACACCATTAAATTTGAAAGTGTCGCAGATCTCGATAAAGTCCCTGATGTGCATATTAGGATCCTCTGTCGACGCACCCCCAAACTGAACCGAATTCTGCACCATCTGAATTGTGCTCGGCTTGATCTCAAAGTTATTCGCTGCAATAGCTGGCCTGACAATACTAGATTGTATGTCAGTAATCTTCGGCTGCGAATAGTCCTTCAAAGCCTTAACTGCTGCTGGTAAATCTGCCATCTCTACAGTAGTTTCAAGTTCCTCTTTCTGATTATCTACTACAAAACCGTCTTCTGCCAGTTTTTCCTTACGAGCCTGCAAACGTGTTCGCATACACGTTCAAGTACCTGAAAACACCACGAAACAAACAACTAAGTAAGAAATCCGAGTCAGTGAACGCTAACGACCACTGATGACAAGCACATAAACTAAACAAAACACCGATGATCCCCGGCAGCGGCGCCAAAAACTTGTTAGCACAAAATTACGCAAGCGCACGTAGTCACAAGTAATATAATTAAGATTCGTTCCGCAGAGATTTGGTTAAGTTCAATCAGTAAATATGCCTATGCAACAATGTTTAGTTTTAATCCACTGCTAAGACAATTAACAAGAATGAGGTTTTAATTTTCTAAATTAACTCGGAAGCAAATTATTAAACTAAGAATAATTAACTAATGAGAATTTAATATGAATTACTTATATGAGATAAAACATGGAATCCTAATTTCATTATCTACTTCACTTAGAGTCGCAGCCTTTAATCAATACATGTGATGGGGATGATATCTGATCGGATAACACGAAACAAGTAAAAGCTACCTCTCGGTATACTAATACCAAACTACGCATGCATCCACAAAAGAGATAGAAGATGGGTAGACACCAATTATGTTTAGACCCTATATCTCTATAGAATTTGAAAACATAAAGGTTTAAGCACAAGTTATCCACTTAGATCACATAGGGTAGCATAATATCTCTATTTACGCCACAAATCATGATGTTAAAACATCAACCTATCCTATGCTAGCATGGCAAGTTCTAAATCTCAAGATCCACTCTCGTTTAGCAAGAGATTAACAAATTAGATGTTCGCGACGCATCTAAATACATGAAACACAACCATACAAGGATATCACGAATTCACCACACATAAATCTTTAAAGCATATAAACTACTAAGCTACATAGATAAATCCATTAGGATCCCATGACAACGATTAGTTCATCATTGAACCGTTCGTCACCATGGGATTAATTGAAAACATGATATTAAACAAGATATAAAATAAATAAGTAATAATATTAATAAAAACAAGAGTTGAGAAAACAAATCTATTATCCAAAGTATACAAAAGTTGAAGTAGATCTAGATCTTGCTTGTCACCGAGCTTGAATCCTTCTCCACTCTTCTCTCTTGCAATTCTACGTTACAATAATAATAATCTGATACAAATTACAAGGTATGATGTGTTTATATAGGCACTACAAGTCTTGCCCAGCAAGAAAATACAAAACAGAATTATAATAGAATTTCTGCAAGATACGTTTCCTAATTTGATTATGTTTTGTAAGGAAAATTCGAAGTTGACTTTTCTTCAGATTTTCTGGAACGTTTCCCACGTAATTGGACCTCTGGACTATCTTAGAATGATAGGAAATCTCGTTATCTTCGCGTGGACTGCTTACGGGCCTAAAACGGACTTCTAGAACTCAAGATATGGCCAAAACAATGTAAATTGCGCAACCCTTCTCGAAAATCCGAATTTTAATCAATTAATTCCCAAAAAATTATAAAAGCATCCACTTTAGTCAACATTCTCGTAATCCTGCACAACTAAGCAAAACACATCAAATCTACAACAACTTGAGCCCAAGACAATCAATTTAAGCCGAAATTAAGCGATCCAAGTGGATATAAAATCCACTTATCAACTATCCTTCTTGGAAAATACTCACACATAAGAGGAATTTGATCATCGCAAGGGAGGGTTGGATAATAACTAATTAGCTCAAAGATGTTTAATCCACAAATTAACAACAAATAAAATGAACATTCTCTAAATGAGAGGAAGATAGTAGACTTGCCTGGAGTCCTTAGCTTGTTAAACTAAAAGAAAGCAACAAAGTATAGGTCTCATTTCTCTTTATACAACGTCACAATACTCCGATTAGTTTATGTTCTAGAAAAACAACACAAAATAAGCTCTCGTTAGTCACATGTTTAATCTCAACTCAATAGCACCAGAAAAGTTCTTAATTGAACTATCACTGTGGCTAACTTAATTGATCACCTTATCTCTAAACCTTTCTTATCTAT
Organism: Saposhnikovia divaricata; assembly: GCA_036435485.1. Lineage (NCBI taxonomy): Eukaryota > Viridiplantae > Streptophyta > Magnoliopsida > Apiales > Apiaceae > Saposhnikovia > Saposhnikovia divaricata. The sequence goes on from CM071597.1 coordinate 192,793,249, forward strand.
TCTCATCATTATTTATTATTTAAATGCTTATTTCTAACGAAATTTCGGCATGACCCATTCGTAATATGGACGTTTCCCGGTGTAAAAATACCTCAAATACATTCTCAAATTAATCCAAGACATTTCCCAACAATCCACAACACCAAACAAGACTTATCACCATCTCCAATCACAATTCATATATTATTTTCAACTATAACTCCATTAAAACCCTATATCAAAACATCAACCATTGATATTAATGCATACCATACTTGGTAGTCAACTAAACAAGATCAAAACTAACAACTTTCATCTTTTGACCAACATCAAATAAGGACTTTAACTCATTCAAAATGATTTCCCAAAACATGACATGCATAAAACAATTCAAAAACATAAAATGCTACCGCGCATACTTTACTCCAACATTTTTAATAAATCCAAAAATTATTCATAAATCACCAAATTTTATAGGCTTCTTTCTGAATATCAAATAAAGATCTCATAAAAGTTTCCAGTTGAATATAATCTTCTAACTAGGTGGGTCATCAATTCAAACTTAGTGCAGAAATGATTTGTCGATTCTGTGCAGTTTGTCTTCTAACAATTTTCATAAATTGAAAAATACATATTTGCCAACAAAATCTCTGCCATTTCACAATTGAACATAGTAGCTTTACATCACAAAAATTTTGGTTTGAAAAACTCAGTTTATCTAAGACAATTACTCTCCCAAAGTTGGCTCAAGGACAGGGCAGTCTTTTTCATAACAATCACACTCTAATATTTTTAATAAATCTAAAAATTCATATTTCTTTGCAAATCTTCTTCTAAAATCTTTATCATTCCTTCCTTTATCCTCAATAAAAGTTTCAATCCAATTTATAGAGTTTAACTAGGTGAAACATAGTTCCAAAGTTGGAATCCCGAGAGCTGACTCTATTCTGCGCAGGTTTTAGTAAAACATCATTTTCTCCTAGATCGTTAACTCAATCCATGCACCGTTTTCTCCTACGCAAAATAGACTCCAAAATGAACAACTTTCATCAAAAGACTACTACCCAGAACGGATTATTAATGTCTTGAATTAACAGAACAAAACAGGGGCAGAAGCTGAAACTTTTCAGGACAAGCTAATTACATCAATACTACTAAGCAATAATCAATTTATTTGCAATAATTTCAAGGTATTGAACCATACCTTAGCTTGCCTTCAATGACCCAAAGTTTGAGCTACTAATCATTATTTATGAGTAAGAAAATGAGGAGTTTGATGGAGCTTTCTTCTTCCTCTTTCTTTCCCTTCTCCTTCTCTTCTCTTCTCTCTCTCTTCATTTCTCTAGATGCTTCTCCATCTCTCTCTCCATTTTTCTATATTTCCTTCATTACCTCCACCAATCCTTACACTTCTAGAATTCTCCGCAATTCTCTATTTTTCAAACTTATTTCTATTTTTAAAACTAATAAAATCTAATAATATTAAATCCATGAATAAATCCCAAAACTCCAAAATAAATTACTAGAATTTAACGTAGTTAAACTCTAGTTCTCTCAAGTCTAAAATAATATTCTCATGCTCTAAAACTCATTCTTATAATTAAATCTCTAATTAAACTCATTTTTCTCAAAAATTGGAATAATTGGAAACAATTCTCAAATTTATTCTCAAATTTGTATCTAAATTCTAAAATACACTAATCCATCAAGATCTCATAGCCCTATATGCTCTCCATAATTTATAACCATTTCCCAGGTACTCAAAATAATTAATACTAGCACTAATCGAACGAATTTCCTATATATTGGTTCGGATTTTCTCAAGATAAAAATCCAATTCCAAATTGATGTTTTCAAGTCTCGATGTTTAATTCCTCAATCTAATGGTCTCAAGAATTTCTCCAAATAAATCTCCAAATATTAATACCAGTTATATTATAAAAGAAAACTTACAGAATATATTCTGAAAATCTCGGTTATTACAATGACGAATCAACGGGGCGGAGTTTGACGAAGAAGGTGAAGGGGACGAGGAGGAACCATATGATCACTTCAAGCCATTCATAACAGATGAGGTGGGTTTGTTGAAAAGTAAATGAGAGGTGGGTTTGTTGAAGATGCAAATGAGGTGTTTGATGAGATGTCTGTTAGAGATGTTGTGCTTTGGAATGCGATGATTAATGGGTTTTCGCCGATTGGGCAATTTGATAAGGTTTTCGAGGTTTTTGGGAGGATGAAAGAATAAGGGATTGTTCCGAGTAGATTTTCCATAACAGGGATTTTACCCGTTGTTGGTATGATAGAGGGGATTGATAATGGGAGGGCATTACATGGGTTTGTAGTGAAGATGGGTTATGATTCTTGTGTTGCAGTTTCTGCGCTGATTGATTTTTATGGGAAATGCAGGTGTGTGAATGATGCTATAGGTGAGTGGAGACTATTATGGTGAATTGCAGGGGTGGATGCGCGAGTTGTAGGAGTGAATTGCAGGAGATGGTGTGGTAGTGTGGTAGAAGGGGCGGGGTGAACGGCGGAGTAAGGGCGGGAGTGTTGTGGAGATGGAGGGAGATGGGACGGTGGATGAATGAAAATGGTCGGCGAAGGGATGAATCCGGGGGGAAGATTGGTGTGAGGCTGGGTGGGTGGAGTTGGAGGAGTGCAGGTGGTGTTGGAAATATGGAATTTGGAAAAAATCTGCTTTTTAAAAAAATTGTGAGGAAATATTGAAATATGGAAAAAATTTGTGAGGAAATATGAAAAGAATCTGTTGATTTTTTAATGAATATGTATTCTTTATTGTGTTTTAATTTGTTTGCATTTTTATTTAGTTTTTTTGATGGGAAGATAGAATATGTATTGTTTTTTTTTTTGACTAATTCGGGTTACAAGTTATGAGGCAGCTCATTTGTCAAATGTGAAGAGAGAGAAAGATCTGTGTGGCAGCTACTTGTACAAAATTAACGGACCTCCGCTAAAAGTCAACAAAATTTAACGGTCGTGCAAGTTTTTAATAGTAATTATGAGATTGCAAGGTTTAATTAGTTTAATGATGGTAATTTAAGTTTTTGGATTTCGATTACCCAACTGCAAGTTGAGTACGAATTCAGTTATGAATTTGCCAATTAACCCGAACAAATGGTAAAGTAAAGGTAATTAAGCTAAATTCAAACTGCAAAAACGAGAGATATAGAACGTCTATTCAACACAAAGTTAACAACATTATTTAAATAGGGACACACAAACATTGAAGCTAGAAAACAATTAAAGAAGAACAGTAAATAGGCATTGATATTCGAAAATTAATAAAAGAGGTCAAGCAAAACCTCACAAAACTAGTTTGTGGAGAAGTGTACTCTCGCCGGAAAAAAGGGGAAACTAGAATGCCGAAAAATTAGAAAACACGAACAAGCACCAACCATAAATCTAAGAATTTTAAAAAAAATATTAATGTAACGTGGTGGAAGTAGAGAGCATGGGTGTCAGAGAAGCACTCTCCTGGGTAAAGAACAGAGGTGATGAAAAAGTGGTGATCGAAATGGACTCTCTGTTAACAGTACATGCAATATATGGCCAGTCTGAAAATCTTTTGGAACTGGGGCATGTGGTGGAGCAATGTAGGAGTTTGCTGAAGGATCTCCCGGGTGTTTCTGTTAACCATATTCGAAAGCAAGTGAACGAGGTGGCTCACCGCCTAGCTAAAATACCTTGTTTGATAAATTTCTTTAATGTATTTACGTCTCCTCCTACATATTTGTTGGAGACTATTTTATTTGATATTGCAAATTAATGAAAGCAGTTTCATTTCAAAAAAAAATATTAATGTAACTCATCCCAAAAGTAAATCTAAGACATTAAATCTAATAATAAAATTAAATTTTAATGCCTCCTTTCAACCCACAAGTGGTTAGCATATTTTCTACTTTTTTTTTTTGACCAACAATGAATTGTATTAACTTGCATCAACCAAAATTACAGACTTCCGATCTGGAAGAGACATGGAAAAACATAAATCACAGCCAGAACAAACTCATGAACTGACACTACAACCTGAATGGAAACAAATAAACGAGATAAACAAATAGCCGCTTATGTTTTCAGACTGTTTTACATCATGAATTTTAAAATTCTTCGAATTAAAAAAGATTAGAGTGGCTTCCCAATCAATCAAACCTGCACCAATCCTGGAACCAGTAATATCACAAATGACCTTCACAAACACCGAACCTGTAGTCCAATGTTCAGAAACACCCCAGCTATCTACATGTCGAAAACCAGCTATAGACATGTCGAAAGTCCAATATTCAGAAACACCCCAGCTATCTACATGCCGAAAACCAACTATAGACATGCCGAAAGTGAAAGACTCATAAGATGAACAAATTTTAGTTGTGAAAAGTAAGCTCTTGCAATATCCGACACCACATTAATCCAATGCACGAATTATAGATCTCCCACAAAATCACATAAATCATTTTCAACGTATCCAGGAGCAAAACCCATACCAACAACAACAAAACATACATTAACATCCCAATAAAAGGGTAACAAGCCAGAAACACGCCAAAAGGCGAGACTAACGCCAAAAGGAGAGACTAAAAACCACAATTCGAAAAATCAAAGATCTCGGAATAACACCAAATTTTGATATGATGTTAAATAGAAGATTTTGACCCTAAGAATGAATTTTAATTGAAACTTCGAGCTCTAAACCAGAGTAGATTTGAGAAAAAGGAGAAGAAACTCGAACGAATTTTCAACTAAAACTCGATTATTGAAAGAAAAAAATGGAATTGGGTGAATAGCAGAAAGAATGGAAGATGGAAGAGGGTTTATGAGGGGGAAGAAGGTTGAAATGGAGAAGAAGGAAGGGGGAAAAGAGGAGATCTGAGTTTTATCGGCCGACTCTCATTTGTGGCTGCAAGAGAGAGAGATTGAATTTAGAAGTGCATATTTGCTACCTTATCCACTTGCAAAATTGAAATGGGTCATAACCAAAGTATAAAATGAAGAGAGCAAGATGTAAAGAACAAGAGAAATGAAAACTTGCATCAATATGAAAGAAATTGTTTACAAGATTTGAAAGTTACTACAAAATAAAGATAGAGGCTACTACTAAAATTAGGGTAAACTAAACTAAAACTAAGGTGTAGACTAAGTTGGGGGCTAAGGGTGAGAATAAGATGCTTAAATAGGCACAAGATAGGGTTTTAGGGGTAAAGGGTAATCTTCATTTTCTTTTCTTTTTGCTTTTTCTTCTTCCTTCTTTCTCTTTTGCTTCCTCTTTTACCCCTTTTTGCTCCTTTTAATCATCTTTTCTCCTCCTTTCTTTATTTCTTTACAATTTCCTGAAATAAGACAATTAACAAATTAAAAATGCGAAGACAAGCAATAAAATATGGATAAAAATATGCAAAATTATGCAACTATCAGCCTCTCCAAGTCAATAAAAGGAATCTCTCCTGACCTTGGAGGGGGTCGATTTTGATTTTGCCTTTGCTGTTCTCTTGTTATGTCCTCCTTCAACCTCTGAATCTCTTCTTCATGGGATTTGATTCTTTCCATGGCCGTCATCGGTGGTCCATCATGGATTCTTCGAGTTCGCTCTCTAGGTTCGGCGCCTCCTCGGGGCTTCATCACGGTCATAATCCTCAAATGAAGAATCATCAATTTAAGGACCAAAGTAATCATAATATCCTTAATTAGGGCCCAGGACGGCCTCTAATGTAAGGAGGGTGATACGGCTCATGTATCTGCAAGGCATGGCCGCTTGGTCCAACACCTCGAGTATTTGGGGGGAGTTAGGCAACCCGTATGTCGGATTGGTGCTTGTAGGGAGAACGGTGGTGGAGATTTGTGCTCAGGAGGAAAAGAACGATCAGCTAAAGGAGAGACCACCATCTGAATAGGGTTAGTCTTTTGATTCAGATGGGTTACCACGGGTAGAGTTCTTTCAATCTGGGAAGTCATCTCTAAAGGTTGAGAAACTTGACAGTAATCAAGGTAAAACCAATGAAATATAGTCCACAAGATCGAGAAGAATTTGGCAAACAAATTCAGGAGCTATTGGATATGAATATTATCATACCCAACAAATCACCTCACATGTCTCCAGCATTTCTAGTAGAAAATGAAGCAGAAAGAAGAAGAGGCAAAAAGAGAATGGTAGTCAATGACAAGGCAGTTAATGAAGCCACCATAGGAGACAGCCATAATTTACTAAATAAGGATGAATTACTTACCCTTATCAAAGGTAAGAAAATGTTTAGTTCATTAGACTGTAAATTTGGTTTTTGGCAGGTATTGCTAGATGAAGAATCACAGATATTGACAGCATTTACATGTCCTCAAGGACATTATCAGTGGAAGGTGCTACCTTTTGGATTTAAACAAGCGCCCTCTATATTCCAAAGACATATGCAAAACGCATTTCGATCTTTTGAAAAATTCTATTGTGTATATGTTGATGATATTCTTATTTTCAGTGATAATGAACAGGATCATCTCAGACACTTAGCAACAGTATTAAAGAAATGCCAACAACTTGGTATAATTTTGTCAAAGAAGAAAGCTCAACTCTTCAAGAGAAAGATTAATTTCTTAGGATTTGAAATTGATCAAGGAACTCATTGTCCTCAGAACCATATCCTAGAACACATTCACAAATTCCAGGATAAAATTAAAGACAAAAAATAGTTGCAAAGGTTTTTAGGTATATTAACTTATGCTTCTGATTATATTCCCAAACTTGCAGCTATACGTACTCCTTTGCAGGCAAAGCTCAAAAGAATTTTCCATGGGAATGGAAAGATTCTGACATTAGCTACATCAGCAAGATAAAAAAGAATCTAAAGAGTTTTCCAAAACTCTATCATCCAGAACCAGATGATAAGCTTATCATTGAGACAGACGCCTCAGGAGAATATTGGGGAAGAGTACTCAAAGCCGTTAATTCTAATAAAGAATTAATATGCAGATATGCTTCAGGAAGCTTTAAAGACGCCGAAAAGAATTATCATTCAAATGAAAAAGAATATTTGGCAGTCATTAGAGTAATTAATAAATTTTCTATTTGTATAACTCCAGTTAAATTTCTGGTTAGAATTGATAATAGAAACTTCTCTTATTTTTTTCGTATCAAGTTATAGGGAGATAATAAGCAAGGAAGACTAGTCAGATGGCAACAATGGCTATCTCGCTACAGCTTTGAAGTACAGCACATTGACGGAGTTAAAAATTGCTTGGCAGATTTTTTAAAAAAAGAATTCCAACAAAGACAGACATAAAGTATTATGACATAACATTTTACAGTTTATTTTGCTTTTGTAGGAATCCAAAGCCCAATTTTTGGCTATAAATACGAGAGGATATGGAGTGCAGAAATCACACCAAACACTAAACACCTCTCTATACAAAAGATCTCTCAACAAATCGAAGAGCTTTGTTTGCTTTATAATAATCTCTTTCTTTGAGACACCATATTTGCATAATATGGATAAGCTTGCTATGCAGGAAACAATTGTTCTTAAGAAAATTGAGAACCTCCAGCAGGAACTCTTTATAATAAGAACAGAAATGGAGTTCATCAGAAAATATTCATATGACACTCAACAAAAGGTTATTTGTACACCTTCCTTAGCAATAAGTGAAGTACAGACTAATCCTGAGCAAACAGCTCTAGGTAAAGATTCAACAAATCCGTTAAGGCCGTGAATTTGCCAAAAATTCAGACTGAGATTCAGACCTCAACAGCGTTAGTGAAATCCTCAGATTTAAATCTCAGGCCTAACGGGGGAATTCAAATCCCTATAAAGACTGAAGGTCAAACTTCAGCAGTCCTTTCGGGATATAAGGCACCTAAAGCCTACTATGTTGTGTTTAATGGACCTCATCCAGGAATATATACAACATGGAACGTCGCAAAACAAGCTGTAAAAGGCTTTCCAGGCGTGAAGCATAAAAAGTATAATTCATTTGATGAAGCCAATATGGCAGCAAGAATTTATACTAATGCAGAGTTTAAAGCACCTATGGAGCTCATAAGTTCGGCTGAAGCAATTTGACCCACTTACTCTAAGGCGTTAACAAGTGGAACAAAGTCTAAAATCATTTTAGGCACAATTCCAAAACAGCAGCAAAAAGAACCGCTTGAAGATACAGATGAAGACGTCCTGGATATATGTTATTCAAGGTTTAGTTATCTGTATATTTTAGGCAGACATGCTACAGAAAAGGAGTTTGCAGAAGAACATTACTTTACCACCGACGAAAAGAATGTTAGCTACTACAACTTCTACCCAAATGCTTCTCCCAAAATGGTTCATAAAACATATCAATATGGATTGTTATATCAGGTATATCTTTCTAGCAATCTATTAGAAATATCTAAGTTCTCCAAGGAATTTAGAAAGGTAGTTAAGAATTACAGGAAAAATTGCCTAAAGGATTCTGACAAGGAAATCTATCTCAAGTTCGCTAGTACTAATATTTTTTGGGAAGATGAAGAAGATAGTCCAACAGTTCAATCATTACACTATGTTCAGATGGGAACTGTCAAAGAAAGAATCTACTCACCCAATATAGCCATGAAAGCTACACTTGAAAAGAGAGATCTTCCAGAGCTAGGAGTTAATGCTCTATTTTTTTGAAGTGACACAAATCATGCTTTGAAAATTACATTTTCACTGTACTATTTTCTAGTTTTTATCGTTATATATATATATATATATATATATATATATATATATATATATAGTATTGTCCACAAAGTACAATTTCACAAACTTTTTTGGGGTATTTGTTTTTAAATAAAAAATTTGCATACTTTTACATGTTCATATAATAACCTGACTAGCTTATAACCCGTGCAATGCACGGTTCCTTTTAAAATATTTATAATTATATTGATTTTTATGTCAATAATTCAGATCATATATAATTATGTATTCTACATTAAATAGGATAGGATTATCAATGTTAGTCTTCTACACTCAATAGAACTAACGTAAAAATTCGTAATTATTAAGATAATTTTATGAGTTTCGCGTGTATTGTAAAATCATCCAAATCTAATTTTTAGATATCGAGATATAGTTTAACTAGTAAATATGAACATTTTTTAATAGTAAAAAAATAAATAAAATTCAATTATAATACAACATTTTTTTAGTTATATCCTTTTCAAATTATAATTTTCTTTTTAAAATTCAATTCTAATACAAACTTTTCAAATTGTATCCTTTTTAAAATATAATTTTCTTTTTAATATAATATAATCTTGATCGTCTATTTTTAAAAAGAATAGATTTGACAGTTGAGATTATTTTGGCAATAGAGGAATCAAAATTATGGATTAGATTTCTTTTACGTTTAATACATATAAAGGATATTATTGTTATATAATCGATAAGAATCGATCTCTTGATTTTTGGTAAGACACTCTTATTATTCCTTTTACTCTTTATTATATAATAGGATATAATAGGATATAATGTATCTCGAAATATTCGCCAATTCCATGCAACTAGGAGTCTAAGAGCAACTACAATGAAGGCCACTTGCTTCATTGAACCTTTCAAAGTGGGCAAATGGTTAACAATATAGCATTGGATGATAAATTAAAAACTGGGCATGGCCGAGAAAGTGGGCATGACCATTTTCTTACTTTACATTTTTTTAATCCTGGTGAACAAGCATGTGAGTGGGCCAGCAGCTTGTCTCCTCAAGTTGTAAATCAAAGAAACGGTAATATTAACGTTAATATTATCAGCAACGTTCGTATTTTTTTTCTATATATATCCAATTTTCATATCAATATTATTCATACTCCTTACTTCTTCAATATTTAATTTTTTTTCTTTCAAAAGATGAATCCAAATAATACTCCTCCTTCAAATTCTCAAAATTCAAACCCTCAATTTCCATATCCATATCCAAATTCCTATTTTCCAAACCCACAAAACTATAATTTTTATTCTCAAAATCCAAATTCTCCGTACCAATTTCCATTTACTCCATTTTCAAATCCGCAATTTGAAACCCAACTATTACTGCAAAGGTAAAATATAAGAAGTATTGTGAAAGAAAAGGTAAAATAAAGTTAAATGGGACCCATTTATAAATGGAAATGGATTGTAACATTGGAGTGCAGTGACCACTTTTTTTAGGAAGGCCACTTGGTGCTTATGTGGCAAAAAAGTAACCCACATGTAAGTGGGTTGGCCTTGGCCATTGTGGATGGTCTAAGATCAACTTGCAAAGGTAATTGTGGCCGGCTATTTAATGGCTAAATAAGGCTAAAGCCTATACTCTTAAACAACCACTAATTTAAGTAAGGTGTCCGGTCTATAGTAATCGGTTGCTTTGGCAAATGGTTCATCCAATATCGCAAATTTTTTTTGCGGTACGTGGATAGTATATTGTTGATGTGAAAATAGGAGATATTTTGGTAATTTAATTGTATCACAAAAATTTTCTATAATACAATGCGAATATTTTTTAAATCACAATGGTTAGATGGTTAATCCAACAGTATACAAATCGTATGTTGCCAAACAATTATTTAGCAAACCGTTTCCAAATACCATCCACCTTCAAGCAAGGTTGTAAAAATCGGAAATCGGACCAACTCGGTTTTGGTCCAGAAAAATGAGTAATCGGAAACTCGGCGAGTACTCGGAATGAGTACTCGGACTACTAATCGGATATTGTTTTTTAACTTTTTTTTTCTCATAATTTATATGTATTTATTCTAATTTTAGTGTACATGTCTTAAACTTAAAACTTAACAATAATATTAATATTACTAATAATATTATTACAACCCTGCTAAAAAGTAATAATATTAATATTACTAATAATATTTAGAGCTTTTTTTAGAAATATACTAGATTTTTGAAATTTTTGCATATTCTGATTCCAGTGTACATGTGTCCAAGTAATAATATTAAAACGTGATATAAGTGTATGTATAGAATCTTTGAGAGAGAGGACTTTTAATTGGGCCGAATCTAGATTATAACTATAGTCTATAAGTTGAGCAATAAAAATTATATTTTAATACTTAGCAAAAAAAAAAAAAATTAGTCAAACCCGAGTTTGACCCCGATTACTCGGAGTCAACCCGAGTCTTGACCGAGTTATAGCAAAAACCGGTTTTTGGTCCGATTACTCACTACTCGGATCGGTTTAGGGGTCCAAAACGAGTACTCGGCCAAGTACTCGGACCGAGTTACCGATTTTTAGAACCCTGCCTTCAAGTAATACGGTTTACACTGAGGAGTTCCATGATGAATGTCATATCAAATAGCCATAACATCTTATCACACTATACTTTAATCAAATAAATCAATGGATGATTAGTTGATTTGCACAAAGGTATAGGTTCCACCATCTCTCTATATAAATTGATTTACACTCATGAACCATGGTTGGTTGACTAAAGCGTGCATCTCCATCAATCAACCTTCAACCCCACCTTCGCTTAGATCTTGAATTAGGACTAATCAATCAATGTTTGCTTATCCCTAATCTAAAACCTACAATGTAGTAACTATTTAGCTTGAGCACCCAACAAATATTTGTCTTGAAAGACCCCTTCCGTGCATATTAAAGTAGGTAGCTAGTTTATTAAAGTTGAACAAACAAGTAATGTATCGCAATCTTATTTTAATATGTATCTTAATCCACTAAACCGCCTTTCCATGGCTTTAACGACCCATTATTCGAAATTTCCCATCACATCTATAGCCATATAGGGTACTTTAAAATATGATTCGTGCAATTTTGGAGGCGTAGCTAGAATATACAAATGTGATATTGAACCTATATTTAATTTGCGTTGTATGCATGCCACTCACTCTATAATAACTTGCAAATATATCACATAAAAAATCCTAACCAATTTTATGAAGTGTAACTAAAGTGCTAGTTTTGCAACCCTATGGGTCCAATATCATAATTATGGGTCCAATATCATATAGGTAAGACGATCCAGAATATACAATTGTTAGTTTGTTACATTATATTATACTAGCATAATAACTGATGCGAGGCACGGGTTATTTTTTAGCACGGTCTAAAAATGTGTCACGTTAGTGAAGGAATTTATGACCGTAGCGAAAGCGTAAATCACATTTACTTGCATAAAAACCTAATTAATTATGTATATAGATTTAAAAATTGTATGAATACAAGAAAAATACCTTGATAGATTTCCTGGGATTGTTATGAATGTGTCTTTGATTTCCAGCAATCACCCCTCAAGTGTGGAGTGCTTTAATGGTATCCACCAAGATCAAATATCATATAGTAGATTAAGAACAATTGAGAAAATTAATTAAATGGTTTGGAATGATTTTGATGAACTTCAAAAGCTCTCCATGATCTTCTAAACCCCCTGGGATGTTTTGTGTTGTGTGTTTGTGATGTCCTCCAACTCTTGGAAATGTTTGATATTTAAAGAAATAAAGTCTTTACTTTATCTAATTAAATAATCATTTAATAATTAAAACCCTTTTAATTATTAATCCCATTCTGAAAATAATTCTCTCATAAAATTTAATTTCTCAAACTAAATTTTGTAATTAATAATTATTAAGAACTTTTCTTAATTTATTTATAATCTATTAAATCTCATTTAATAAATTATAAATAATTGCTAATTAATTATTTATTCAATAAATAAATAATTCATAGCCATTATTAATTATTCTCATCATCTATAAATATTTAACCTTTTTATGGTGTGACCCTTTAGGTTCAATATTAAGCCGGTAGTAGAAATAAATAATAATAAACTATTTATTATTACTTATACGAATTACTAATTAATTCGTTAAATATAATTACATAAGTAATTAATATTTATTCTAAATCGTGAGTGATACTTTTCAATATATCGCGACTATCCGGATAATATGAATTCATTGCTTAGAATATATAAAACCTATTCAGCAAATGGTTACCGTACAATCAATTCATTTTACCCGACAATATCCCGATTAAATACAAGGCATGGATCGCGTGTCAAGCCTATTTAATTTAATCATATAATTTCTTATACATTATGTCTAATTCATTTGAATTAGAAACTCTTTCTAACTTCAATTACTCTGGCCAGAGATTCCAGAACTAACATAGTAAGAACATCATAGGATATTCACTTTCTTTTACTGAAAGGGGTAGATTCTTTATCGATCGTTAACTATCTTCATATACAAATTCCTATACCCGGAATAGAACTAATGATTCTCCCTTGAGGACTTAGAACTAAACCAAAACATAATTCATTGTATATAAGATTACTTTAACGGTCTCAAGTCTAAGGACACTTGTACCACCATCAACTTATGAACAACTATTAACACGTGAGTAAACTCCATTAGTCGTTCATTTGATCAAGTCACGTTCAGTGAACTTATTCTCCAATAAGCACCTACATACTAGCTATAGTGTCATCACACGAATGTCTATGAGAACAGACATCCTTCCGAGGAAGCAAGCATAGTATGTACCGATCTTTACGGATTGACTAACTCCCAATTAGTTATCCTACGATCGGGAACTATTTAAGTTTAATGTTATCATCTTCTAGATCTCATTATTATAATCTCATTATAATTCTAGAAGCTTTACTCTAAACTATGGAACTTCTTATTTAAACACTTTAAATAGATAAAGCCCGTAATAAAAACAATAAGTCTTTTATTAATATAAATAAAATCAAATAAGATTACATGAAAGTATTTCCTAACCCATCACACATGATTGGGTTTAGGACAAAATACTATCAAACTCCCACTTGTACTAAAGCCAATCACTCTGGTATCTTATACCCATCTTATCTCTATGTCGATCAAAGTGAGCCTGAGACAATGCCTTAGTAAATGGGTCCGCTATGTTGTTATGTGTGTCAATTCTTACGATGTTGACATCCCCTCTTTCTATGATCTCTCGAATCAGATGAAAGCGCCGCAACACGTGTTTGGAATTCTTATGGGATCTTGGTTCCTTAGCTTGAGCTATCGCAGCGTTGTTATCACAATACAACACTATAGGATCCTCAATTCTAGGAACTACTCCCAAATCAGAAACAAATTTCCTCATCCAGACAGCTTCCTTTGCAGCTTCACATGCAGCTATATATTCCGCTTCCGCTGTGGAGTCAGCCGTTGTAGGCTGTTTGGAACTCTTCCAACTAATCGCTCCCCCATTTAGAGTAAATACATACCCTGACTGGGATCTGCTACCATCGCCTTCTGATTGAAAACTAGAGTTAGTATAACCCTCAATTTTCAATTCAGATCCACCAAAAACAAGAAAAACATCTTTAGTCCTTCTCAAGTACTTCAATATGTTCTTCACTGCTTTCCAGTGTTCTTCACCTGGGTTAGACTGATATCTGCTCGTCACACTAAGTGAATGAGCAACATCAGCTCTAGTACATAACATCGCATACATGTTGGATCCTATTGCGAGGCATAAGGAATCCTACTCATGCGCACCCTTTCCTCATATGTCTTTGGAGACATCTTCTCGGAAAGAGTAATCCCATGACTAATAGGAATGAGACCTCTTTTCGAGTTCTCCATGCTAAACCGTTTTAGCACTTTATCGATGTATGTACCTTGGGATAGGCCAATCGTTCGATTAGATCTATCTCTATAGATCTTCATCCCTAAAATATAGGATGCCTCTCCCAAGTCCTTCATAGTGAAGTTCTTTGATAGCCAGACCTTGACTGATTGTAACATCGGTATATCATTTCCTATTATAAGTATGTCATACACATACAATATAAGAAATGTTACCGCGCTCCCACTAACCTTCTTGTAAACACATGGCTCATCTAAGTTTTTGATAAAATCAAACTCTTTGATTGTCTCATCAAAACGGATGTTCCATCTTCGAGAAGCTTGCTTCAAACCATATATGGTTCGCAGCAGTCTACATATTAGATTTTCGTTTCCTCTGGAAACAAAACCCTCTGGCTGTGTCATATACACTTCCTCTTCAAGTTTCCCATTGAGGAAGGCCGTCTTTACGTCCATTTGCCAGATCTCGTAATCATAGTAGGCTGCAATCGCAAGCAAAATCCTAATGGATTTGAGCAAGGCTACAGGCGAAAAGGTTTCATCAAAGTCAATCCCTTGTCTTTGTTTGAATCCTTTTGCCACAAGCCTGGCCTTATAGGTCTCCACCTGGCCATCTGCTCCTAACTTTCATTTGTATATCCATTTGCACCCAATGGGTTTAACTCCTTCAGGTGCCTCAACCAAAGTCCACACTTGGTTTATATACATCGAGTCCATTTCGGATTTCATGGCATCCTGCCATTTCTCTGAGTCATTACAACTCACAGCCTTTTCATAAGTCATAGGGTCCTCATCATCAACAAATGACAAATCATCATCATTTTCAATGACAAGCCCGTAATATCTTTCGATTGGGCGGGACACTCTCTCTGACTTACGTAAAGGTTGTTCTACAGAAGGTTGTTCTTTCTGAACAGGTACTTCTTCTCTAATCGTTGCATTTTGTGGTTCTTGAACTTCATCAAGTTCAATATTTTTCCCACTGTTTCTATCAAGGAGGAACTGTTCCTCTAAAAAGTGTGCGTGTCTAGAAACAAATATCCTTTGATCAGAAGGATCATAGAAATAATATCCATGACCTTCTTTAGGATATCCCACAAAACTGCATTTCACGGATCTAGGTTCCAACTTATCATGTTCAACTTTCTTGACATAAGCTGGACACCCCCAAACCTTAACATGTTTAAGACCTGGTTTCTTCCTACTCCACATCTCATGTGGGGTCGTGAGAACCGATTTAGAAGGCACCTTGTTCAGTAAATACGCTGACGTCTCTAAAGCATAACCCCATAGTGATACTGGAAGATCAGTAAAGCTCATCATGGACCTCACCATATCTAATAGAGTACGATTCCTTCTCTCAGATACTCCATTTAACTGTGGAGTATAGGGAGGGCTCCATTGAGAAACTATACCATTTACTTTAAGATAACCTAAAAACTCTCCGCTTAAGTACTCACCTCCTCGATCTGATCGAAGAACTTTTATACTACGTGCGGTTTGTTTTTCTACTTCATTTCTATATTCCTTGAACTTTTCAAAAGCTTCGGATTTGTATTTCATAAGATATACATATCCTAACCTGGATCGATCATCCGTAAAAGTAATGAAGTATGAAAATCCTCCTCTAGCACTTGTTGACATTGGTCCACATACATCTGTGTGTACCAAGTCTAACAACCCCGCAGCTCTCTCTCCATGTCCAGTAAATGGAGATTTAGTCATTTTACCCATGAGACAAGACTCGCATGTAGGATATGATTCAAAATCAAAATGTTCTAGTAACTTATCCTTATGTAATGTGCGAAGTCTGTTCTCACTAATATGACCTAGTCTGCAGTGCCATAAATAAGTTGGATTTTTATTATCTCTTTTTCTTTTATTATTAGGTTGTTCAATTTGAAACAAATTATGTTCTAAGTCACATATATACAAACCATTATGTAATGTACCGTATCCATAAGTAATATTATTTCTCTTAATTAAACATTTATTATTCTCAACAATAAATGTAAAACCATTCGAATCAAGTACAGGAATAGAAACAATATTTCTTACAATAGATGGTACATAATAACATTTATTCAACACAATAGTTTTGCCCGTAGGCATATGCAAAGGAAATGATCCTACAGCTGCAGCAGCAACTCTTGCTCCATTGCCCATCAATAGAATCACTTCATCTTCCCCCAGAGGTCTACTTTGCTTTAGTCCCTGCAACGAATTGCAAATGTGAGACCCACAAGCAGTATCCAATACCCAAATAGAAATCTGACTTAAAGACATATTTAGTTCAATCATGAACATACCTGGATCAGAAGCGGTAATCTCATTGCCCTTCTTATTCTTTAACTCTGCAAGGTAAACCTTGCAGTTCCTCTTCCAGTGTCCCACCTTGTTACAGTGGAAGCAAACTGCTTTGCTTTTCGGGTCAGCCTTTGGTGGAACAGGCTTATTCTCACCCTTTTTCTTATTCTTCGGCTTCCAGTTCCTCTTCCTCTTAGTAGAGGTACTGGCACCGATCAGAAGAACAGAACCCCTTTTGGAGGGAAAATTCACCTCAGCAGTTTTCAGCATGTTGTGGAGCTCAGCTAAGCTGACATCCAGCTTGTTCATGTGAAAGTTCATAACGAACTGCGAGAACGAATCCGGGAGTGACTTCAAGACTAAATCTTGGCATAACTCCCCATCCATGACAAAACCTAACTGCCCTAGATGCTCAATCAGATTGATCATCTTAAGCACATGGTCATTCACAGACGACCCTTCAGCCATTCTACATTGGAATAGCTCTTTCGATATATCATATCGAGCGGTTCTCCATTGTACATCATAAAGCTCCTGTAGATGTATCAGAATGGTTGGAGCATCCATTTTCTCATGTTGCTTCTGTAACTCAGGTGTCATGGATGCTAGCATGACACATTGAGCAACATTAGCAACATCTAACCATTCATTATACACTTCTCGTTCATGGAAAAGTGCATCATCAGAAGGAGGTACAGGTAAAGGCGAGTCAAGCACATAATCCTTCTTCTCAGCCCTGAGAACGATTCTCAGGTTTCGAAGCCAATCAGCATAATTGGGACCAGTCAATTTGTTCGCATCAAGTATGCTACGGAGTGATAGAGTAGAAGACATGATCTATAAATCTGAAATTTGTGAACACATAACAACATTAGTAGATATCCAATTTTATTATAACACCTTATGAATCGGGTCTTTATTCATAGGTGGCTCCCACAGTTTTATTAAAATTATACAACCCTCAAATGTATAACTTAAGCATTCTCAATGCATGTGAAAATAGGGATCCTACTTTCCATTATATAACCTCGGCTGTAGCACGAAACGCTATGTAATGTTCCATAGGCAGATAACTCTTTATCAATTACATCTCATGTTATTCCCTAATTCCATTTAGCCTCTTGAATCATTGAATCACAGCTGTAGCACATCTAAATTCAATATTCTAAGTCAAGTGAGACCCAACATCTCGTTAAATTAATAAGATCTCAATAGCCCACGGCTGTAGCACGTAACGACAATTGGATTCTAATTAATTATACGCATCTCATGTAATAGACAAGTAATTCCTATTTTTGAAAACGAAGCCCTCGGCTGTAGCACGAAACGACAAAGCTCAAAACTAAGAATTACTTTCTACCATGTTGGAAGGCTATGACCGACACAAGCCCGTTGTGACATTGGCCATTTTATTACTTGATATTAAATAACGAGGGATTTTATATTATTTAGGTTACGAAACGTTTTCGTTAAAACCTAAAGTCAAACATGCATTTTATATACGATATATAAAACTATATATATTATCTCATGGAATTTCTATGCTCACATATATATAGGCAAACATGTTATATCATGTTAAACATTGTTAAACATATATATGAAACAATATTAGTATTTTAAAGCATTTTAACACAATTAAAACGGGCTTTAAAACACTTCCGGAAGCAATAACCATTTTAAAATTAATTTTTAAAATTTATTTGACCACTCCATTAGATCCGTCTCGGAAAAACGAATCCAACGATATATTATACGCCTCAAACGGAGTTACGGATCAACGGGAAAAATCAAAATACGAATCAGGGTCATTTCTGTCACATACAGACCCTGTAACGCATTACCCGAATGCGTTACAGGCCAAAAATATTATTTTTACACTGTCACGCATTCAACAGATGCGTTACGGAGTGATGACTTCATGCTGACGTCATGCTGACGTCAGCATCCCGACCCGACCCGAGATCCGACCCGACCAACCTCGTCTGACCCGACCCGGCGCGTGAGCTGCACGCGCGGCGCGTGAGCCGCCAGCGCGTGACGCCCACGCGCGGTTCACAGTCGCGCGCAGTGAAATCTTTTTCAGTCGACAGGAAATTTTAATATATATATATATATATATATATATATATATATATATATATATATATATATATATCAGTCGGCCATTTTTTCTTCTCAGCCCACCAGCCCAACTTTAAAACTCTTTTGGGGCCCCCAACTATAATTATCCATCTAAATATTTTATAAATAATATATATATTTATAAAACAGATTATTATTTATTAATTTCTAAACTCTTTAAAAATCAATAATAAATAATCTATACATGGGAAAATTATGAAACTTTTTCTGGGACTTCTACAACACTTGTAGAAAATATATCAGTGATCAAAATTATTTTAAAAAAAAATTTATTAATTAATTCGTAATTAATTTGATTATAGCCTCCAAGAACTTCAAAAATTCATAACTAATTCATACAAGCTTGAAAAATTCCGAAATTTTTTTCTGGGATCTATATACATGCAACCTATGCTCTGATACCGTCGAAGGAATTTATGACCGTAGCGGAAGCGTAAATCACATTTACTTGCATAAAAACCTAATTAATCATGTATATAGATTTAAAAATTGTATGAACACAAGAAAAATACCTTGATAGATTTCCTGGGATTGTTATGAATGTGTCTTTGATTTCCAGCAATCACCCCTCTAGTGTGGAGTGCTCTAATGGTATCCACCAAGATCAAATATCATATAGTAGATTAAGAACAATTGAGAAAATTAATTAAATGGTTTGGAATGATTTTGATGAACTTCAAAAGCTCTCCATGATCTTCTAAACCCCCTGGGATGTTTTGTGTTGTGTGTTTGTGATGTCCTCCAACTCTTGAAAATGTTTGATATTTAAAGAAATAAAGTCTTTACTTTATCTAATTAAATAATCATTTAATAATTAAAACCCTTTTAATTATTAATCCCATTCTGAAAATAATTCTCTCATAAAATTTAATTTCTCAAACTAAATTTTGTAATTAATAATTATTAAGAACTTTTCTTAATTTATTTATAATCTATTAAATCTCATTTAATAAATTATAAATAATTGCTAATTAATTATTTATTCAATAAATAAATAATTCATAGCCATTATTAATTATTCTCATCATCTTTAAATATTTAACCTTTTTATGGTGTGACCCTTTAGGTTCAATATTAAGCCGGTAGTAGAAATAAATAATAATAAACTATTTATTATTACTTATACGAATTACTAATTAATTCGTTAAATATAATTACATAAGTAATTAATATTTATTCTACATCGTGAGTGATACTTTTCAATATATCGCGACTATTCGGATAATATGAATTCATTGCTTAGAATATATAAAACTTATTCAGCAAATGGTTACCGTACAATCAATTCATTTTACCCGACAATATCCCGATTAAATACAAGGCATGGATCGCGTGTCAAGCCTATTTAATTTAATCATATAATTTCTTATACATTATGTCTAGTTCATTTGAATTAGAAACTCTTTCTAACTTCAATTACTCTGGCCAGAGATTCCAGAACTAACATAGTAAGAACATCATAGGATATTCACTTTCTTTTACTGAAAGGGGTAGATTCTTTATCGATCGTTAACTATCTTCATATACAAATTCCTATACCCGGAATAGAACTAATGATTGTCCCTTGAGGACTTAGAACTAAACCAAAACATAGTTCATTGTATATAAGATTACTTTAACGGTCTCAAGTCTAAGGACACTTGTACCACCATCAACTTATGAACAACTATTAACACGTGAGTAAACTCCATTAGTCGTTCATTTGATCAAGTCACGTTCAGTGAACTTATTCTCCAATAAGCACCTACATACTAGCTATAGTGTCATCACACGAATGTCTATGAGAACAGACATCCTTCCGAGGAAGCAAGCATAGTATGTACCGATCTTTACGGATTGACTAACTCCCAATTAGTTATCCTACGATCGGGAACTATTTAAGTTTAGTGTTATCATCTTCTAGATCTCATTATTATAATCTCATTATAATTCTAGAAGCTTTACTCTAAACTATGGAACTTCTTATTTAAACACTTTAAATAGATAAAGCCCGTAATAAAAACAACAAGTCTTTTATTAATATAAATAAAATCAAATAAGATTACATGAAAGTATTTCCTAACCCATCACACATGATTGGGTTTAGGACAAAATACTATCAGTTAGCGTATAATAAATGCGCATGTCACTATGGTTCTCAAGGACCAATAGCAATTGATCAGGATGTATATCCAATTCGAATGAAATGAGATTCCGAAAACTGTAATGCAGTACACTTGTCAACATAGTTTAAAATTGAATAAAACGCTAATAACACCATGTGGACAGATTGTACAAAATTTAAGTCTACACAAGATAACAAATATTATAACCCCTTTTTATTAGAAAGCTGTTATAGATAATAAAAATTGAAACCATACAAAGTACAAATTCATTTTCTAAATTTGACCAACACGAAAACAATTGAACGTACGAAATAGGTATTGGATAATTCAATCAGGACAGAGCTAAGGATAGAGGCTAAACTAAGTAAAAATTAAAATCTTACAAGAAAACAAACAGTGAACTCGTCACTAAACAACTTAACATAGATTGAAATTTACACATTAAAGGTAGGTTTACATATTAAAAGCTGCGGAAGAATGACATATCGAGCAATAGTAACCACCAATTGGTACGAAAAAAGAGAGTTATAAGTTGCTTTGATTCCAGAGTTTGAAATCTTGTACGTATGTGGTTTTGATGTAGGCTATGAATAAAGGATATTTATAGACACATAAAAGTGAACAATCGATTAGTATTTGATAGGTATTAAAGTATTGTACTGGACTTTTTCAAAGGGGAATATGATTCTAATTAAACCAAGTTTTACATTTAAATTTTGGAGGAAATTGTAGCAGATGATCTTTATGCAAGTTCCTTATGATAGTACACATAAAAATCCATTAACGTACCACATGAATAATATAACATAAATTAAATGACATTACTTAGATAAACTATTTAAATGACATTACTTAGATAAACTATTATTTTATGACTATTATTAACGTACCACATGAATAATATAACATAAATTAAATGTAGGAACATAATAGTTCCTTATGAATTTAGCCATTAAATGTACGGTGTACCACATGTTTTGCAATAAATAACATAAATAATTATTTAGAGTAAGATCAAATTCAAGATACACACATTACCACATTATATCTTATTAGCATGATAATTACAGTTTCATTTCAACTTCATCCATAAATACCAATAACAAAATTACACTAAGAGGAATAACGAAACACAGTAGACACAGTCACGCCAACACTTGAAACATACATTACTCAAGTATATACAACTATTCACCCCCGATACGTGACAATGCCTCCCACGCAATGTATACCACGACCTAATTAAGATAATGTGAAAACAAATATACCAGCCTATTCAAATAGTTACGTATGCTGATCTTTGACAAACATAAATTACTTTCATAATCCAAATCAAAGTGTAAAAGATAATGAACTAAAAAAAAAAAAAATTACTCCCTAAAAAGCTTCCAAAGTTATCTGTATTGTTACCATACTGTTACACGTTTCTCGTGTCCTACATTAGACACACTCATAATATTTGACATGTGCTTTCTAGGGATGTAATAAGCGGAAAAGAATCTTTGATATCTTGCCTCCATACTTGCCCCATCTACCAACAATTATACCAGTTTGTAGCATGTTCTGTAATTTTTACATTTTAACTACAAAGAGACTTTATACATGAAAATAGACAGATTAACACAAACCAACCAAATGAAGCAACGTATGTTCTGGACAACATGCAATGAAATGATAATATAAGAGCATCTCCAATAGACTCCTAAATCATTCTTAAATATATTATAAAATATTGAATCTTAGGAATTTAATGTAGATTCATCTCCAACAATGCTTCTTACATTCACTCTTTATTGATTATTTTATTATTAAATGTATCTTGAATTCACATGAGACAAAAGATAGTGGAGGGAGAAAGAGATTGTCTTGATGAATATATATATAATATAATAATACTTAAGAGTGAGATTGGAGTATTAAAAGTGAGGAGAGAGAAGACACTCTTAATGATTTTAAGAGCCGCTAAGAATCTCTTGGAGCAAAAAATTTCACCTCCCTCCTCAAATCTCAAGTTAAGAGCTCATTTAAGAGTCTCTTGGAGATGCTCTAAGGTGGCAGGATAAAAGGTGGGATTAAAAATGACTATTCACGCACAACAGCAGAAGCCTTAATTCACTACAAGAAATTTGGCCAATTATGACGACCAACTTATGACGTATGCAATTTTCCCGCCTAACTTATGACGGAATCTCAAATCTGTCGTAACTTTCGTGCCAAATTTACGAAGAAAATCAAATTCGTCGTAAGTTAATTATTTTATTAATAAAATTTTGTTGACTAGGTCAAATCGGAAAAAGAGTGACGTTTTTACGACGGACATTCCGTCGTAAATTGGTTTTGCCGTGAACTTCCGACGGAAATTCCGTCGTAAATTTAGTTAAAATGAATTACTTTTTCCAAGGGAGGAAACAACGTAGTTTAGCAAATAACTTATGACGGATTTCCCGTCGTAAGTTTGGTTATTGGAAATAAATTTAATGGTAAAATGAAAAAGAAATTTGCTGCAAGGAGTGAGGTGGTTTAAAAATTAACTTACGACGGAATATCCGTCATAAAGTCATCCGTCTATTAATTTACGACGGAAATTCCGTCGTAAGTTTTTTTGTTGGAATAAATTTTATTGTAAAATGAATTAGTTTTATTGATGGAGAAGATGGCGTCGGTTAGAAATGAACTTATGACGGAATTTCCGTCGTAAATTAGCTCATTTAAATATATGTTATTTATTTATTAGTTCATTACATGTTCAACATATATATGTGTGCACTTGTGTAATTGATTTGCATATTATTTTTATATTTGTAGATGTCTTACTATACTAGTTGGATCTCTAAACGAACTAATCCCGGTAACAAAACGACGTTGTTTAGTAATGAACTTACGACGAAAATTCCGTCATAAATTATTTATTGTAATTAAATTTAATTATAAAATGAAATACTTTTTCTGATGTAAAGTTACGACGAAAACATCTGTCGTAATTCTGGGTTACTTATGACGGATTAAGAAGATCGTCGTAATTCTGGGTAACTTATGACGAAATATCCGTCATAAGTTACCCAGAATTACGACGATCTTCTTAATCCATCGTAAAGTTCTGCAATATTTTTTCTTATTATGTATACATCAATCACATAGATTAATTTTTTATTTTTTTTAAAACTTTGGGAATATCATTTAATTAGATATGTCTTGACATCCGTACGATTGGATCGGCGAGAAATATTTTTTTGAAAAAAATGAAAACAATAATATGGGACAAAATACTAGTTAGTAGTACTAGTTAAAATAGTAGTGATCTAATAAGAACTCCAACCAATTTTTTTTTTTGGAAACTTTGGGAATATGATTTAATTAGATATGTCTTGACATCCGTATAGTTGGATCGGAGAGAAATATTTTTTAAAAAATAGAAACAATAACCTGGGACGAAGCACTAGTTACTAGTACTAGTCGGGATAGTAGTGATTTACTAAGATGTCCAACGAAATTAATTTTTTATTTTTTGAAACTTTGGGAATATCATTTAATTAGATATGTCTTGACATCTATATGGTTGGATTGTCGAGAAATATTTTTTAAAAAATAGAAACAACAATCTGGGACGAAGTACCTAGCTAGTGGTACTAGTCAAATAAATAGTTGACTACTAATTTCACTATCAAAATATATAATTTATTTTCTAAAAATTTAGGAATATTAATTATTTAGATATATATTGACATTCGTACGGTTGGATCGCCGAAAAAATAGAAACAATAATCTAGGACAAAGTACTAGTTAACTGGTCAAGTCAATAATTGACTACTAATTTTACTATCCAAATCAATTTTTTATTTTTTAAAATGTTGAGAATATCACTTATTTAGATATATATTGACATTCGTATGGTCGGATCGCCGATAAATATTTTTCAAAAAATAGAAACAACAATATAGGACAAAGTACTAGTTATATTATACTATATTATTATAAATTTTTAAACTTATATTATAAATTTATAATAGTGGTCTACTATATTATAATAAATTTATATTATAATTTTTTTTAAATATTATTTTTGAATGTTTCAATTATTATTTTTTATTTTAAATACGTGTTTTTTATAAAATATTAGAATGCCACTATTAAACAATTATTATTTGTTTCAATTTTTATTGTTATTAATTTGTATTAGATTGAATATATATTATAAATTTATTTAAATATCTATTTAATACTTTAAGCATTTTATTTTTAATTTACAAGAGAAAGATATATGATAAACAATACACATATTTGTATATTTTTACTGATTTGTAGTTAGCGGATACTTGGCGTCCTACAATTTGATGAAAAGAGATGGTTTGGATTGATGACATGTAAAACTTAGACAATCTGAATCGTTCATAAAATTAGGGATTAAATCCTAACCGTTAAAATATTTACAACTCTTTTTCTACCTACCCCTTAACCCTTATCACAGCCGCCCCCACCCTATATCCCTCATCTCTCTCATCTAGCTGCTCTCTCTCATTACACATACTACATAAACATATAATCTTCTAAATTTATATCTCTTACTCTATCCATCCAAAATTAGTGATTTATATATATGAATGTGTTTTATAAATCGATCTCTATCTATATGTATATAAATCAATCAATTTTGAGATAAAATTTTCTAGGTAAGATTCGGCATTGTTTGGTTTTTGGAGATATATGATCCATTTTGAAATTTCTGGGTTGATGGGGTTGTATGTTGGGGGCTGTAGAGGCTGGATCTAAATTTTCGGAGAGTTTGGTGTTGGCCGGATGTAAGAACCCTAATTTTTGGTAATATTTCCTTTTATTTAATATCTTGTGACATTGTCATTATAGAACCTTTCTAATCATCCCTGTTGATTAATAGAATTGATTGTCTGAGAAACTGCGTTGTTGCATTTATTATGTTAGATAAAAAGGAAGATTGTGAAGGCAGGAGTCTTATTGTTAGTAAGATTTATAAAACTTGGGATTTGAGAATGGTTAGAGTATTAAAGGATTTATTAAGAATTATGACGAGGAATTATGGACATTCGAGGAATTTACACAATTAAGTACTTAAGGAATTATATGGGAAATCTCTACGCGACAAAATATTATTACGAGGAATTAATTATGATACGATAGGAAATAAGGATTAAGTGACAACCATTGGTGGAGAAATAATAATACAAGGAAGGATATTGCATGCAAGTGTCATGTAACAAGCTAGTTAGGAAATGAACTAGCAAGCAAAAAGCATAAAGCATAAAGTAGAAGTGAATAGTGACATGGGTGATGGGTATTGTAACCTAGGGGACAATAGGGCATGGGGAGACAACCTAGACCCTAGCTTGGCAACATGTGAACCAAACCTAATCCCCACAATAATACATATCATACATATCATTTTTACCTTGCAAAACAAAACACAAAGAAAACACTCTCCCCCCCCCTTTTAGAAGCTCTCGGCCGAACCATCAAGGGAAGGAGGAGAGAGATTTTCTCTCCATCTTTTCCTCACCTACAACCTCAAGCAAAAATCCTAGGGCTTCCTTGCATTATAATAGAGGTATGGTATCAATTTCATAGCATTTCATCCATTGATTCTTGAGATAAAAATTGTTGAAGGTTTAGAGGAGTGTTAACCAAAGTTGTTATCTTTTAGATCTTGAAGGATTAAGGTTTGTGAGGGCTCATCCAAGTGTTCTTAGTTGTTGTAAAGCTCACCCAAGGTCTTTAGCTCCTCAAGAAGGTATACAAATCATAAACTCTTTTGGTTATGTATTGTTTATAAGATATGGTAGTAGATCCATGAGTTTTAGAATTAATCTTGGATGTATATGTATTGGATAGCATGGATCTTGAGTTTTGATGTTGAGATTGTGACTTTTATGACCATGGTTAATATATATATATATCTCCATGAGTGTTATGAACCATGATCTAAGTGTATTAAGTGTTGATTATGTTATGGAAATATGAAAAATGATGGATCTAAGTAGTTTGAGCTTGCTGAGTTTTGTCCAGGAACTTTGATCTGTATTGTAGCACGATTTTTAACCCCCAAATGATGTCCCCTGATGTCCTACCATATATTGTTGGAAAGATAAGTGAATGAACTTTCTGGAAATGTAAGGTTCATAGCTAGGTGATGTGTAGATTTTTAGTTATGGCCGGAGGAGTGAATTTTGTTTCTGGACTATGGACTGCATTAAGTGACCCCCTTGTGAACCTTGTTTAAATACCTTAAAATATATGTGGGATCATGGAAAAATTTGAGAATGTAGGGAATGCAGTGGTGAAGACCACCCAAAAGGAATTGGATTAAAATATGAATTTTTGGATTTTATAAAAATGCTAGAGTAAGATTCGCGCAATGGAAAAAGTCGATTAGTGGAACATGATTCTAGGGTTAGTGGTTATGATTCGAACGTGGTAACTAAATTAAGTCGAGTAAGTGACGAGCGTAATCGAGTGATGACATGGACCTATAGTGGGGCTAGGGAGTCATAAGACGAAGTCGTTAAGTTAATTTCGTACCCCCCTAAAACCCGTAATTAAAGAGATATTGTTAAGGTACTAACGAGCGGTTATTGCTTATGTATAGATCGTTCGAATCTGCACGCTCGACCACCCCAACCGCACCAAGGCAAGTTTACTTTTCAATACTTATCCCTATACAAGGATTTTCACTGTTGTGTTTGTAGTTTTCAAATTATATCAAATGCTATGTTTATCGAAGTATTGATGCAATTGAGATTGAACAAGTACATGTATGCTTTTACCCCCTTGAACTTAGATTGAAATGTTTTCTTCGGACAACGACTCTAGCAATAAAGGTCGTAGCGGTCCGTATATACTATTGACCGGGGAGCGGTATATCATTATATCGTATCTAGATTGTGAAAACCCGAAGGGTAATTCGGGTGGTATCGTATACTCAAATAATTATTGTTATATCTTCATAAATACTCGAAACCCTATCTTGGATTAAAAGTTTATTTTATCGAATAATTATTTTATTAGTTATTAATATTAAATCTTAAAATATTATTTATTAATTACTGTTCATTATTTAAAGACAAAGTTAATCCAAGATACACTTTAATATTTTCAAACTCGAACTCATTTGAACTCAAAACATTTTCGAAAACCCCCGGTCAGATTCTGCTTCTTGTATGATTTCAAGAATCATCGGTCGACTGATGTCGAACCTCTATTACTCTGTTTTCAATCAAAATCAAGTTTTTAAAAGAAAAAGAAAAAGGTACTCTGGCAGGTGTGGGAACCGTTGACGAACGATTCCCGGGATGTGTAACCGGCCGTGAGCCAGGCGGTCCATCAATTATTATTCCGGCCCAGGTGTTGTCGAAGGATGATTACGGATGTAGTATTCATCGAGGGTGATTACGGATGTAGTTTTCACCCGAGGGATAGTTACGGATGTAGTTTCTATCCTTCTACCGGTAGAAAAGACCCGCGGATTATTGGGCTTGGATGTGGCGACTGATCATCGTCAATCCTTGTCAGGTTTTTATGTTTTCTTTAAGTCCCATCCTCCACTTTGGAAAAATACTCAAACACTGCTTCTTGGGCCTAAGTGCCAAGTTGCTGATAGTGTTGTTTTTGATGAGAAAATATTGACATCGTGCAGTATCTAGAACGGCAAGATTTTCTATAAAGATTGGCACGTGTTAGTGCACTCTTGCAAATGTTTCAAAGAATGAAATGTTTTTGTATGAGAAACCTTCTAAGCTAATGGAAGGAAAGAGGTTTGCAATGATGTATTCCTTGTACAGTGTGTTAATCGTAGAGTGTTTTGACGAAAATGATATACTCATATGTGTATATTTTCAAACTTGAGATATATTGAAATGGGAACCTTATAAAGGGTTCATATGTTATTCTTAAAGCTCCTTAGTGAGTATAGATGTTTTATTCAAACTCGGACATATACATTGTCCAATTATGTTTTGAAATCTGAGATATATACCCATATAGTTGGGAATGTTTTCGAAATAAACCCAATTATTATTTTACAAAATGGTGAACTTGCTGAGCATTATGTAGCTCATTCTTGCTTTATAAAAACTTTTCAGAAAGAGAAGAATTTGGTCGGTTAACTCCGCGACAGCAGAAGAGGAGTAGAAGATTTACCCCGGAGATGATTTAGTTCCTGATAGATACTACAGAGTAGGTCTGATAGGTTTCCAACTGTAATAGTGAGACTTGTCTTCAAGTGTAGTTGTATAAGTGGAATTGTGTAAGACTCTGATTTGTACAAATGAATTGTAATATTTAGTGGCACTTTTGATTATCGTTTCTGAGGCTCTAACTTGTTTGTGCTTAAGATTGAGGTCTGAATGGATGTATTGTTGAGTTGTACAGTTAATACAGGTATGATATGGTTGGATGGTGATGTGACGACCTGAATCTTTGACCTCAGATTCGGGGGCGTTACAGAAATGGTATCAGAGCGATAAGTTACAGTACTCAGAAACGAGAGTGTTGAGAGTTAAGTCTAAGTAGGAGAATGACATAAGAGTTCGTAGTAAACTTATGATTGGACTACCGGAAGAGGTACCGGTGAGTAGAATGGACTGGACTGTTACTGGAGGTATTATACTAGGGTCGATAGAATCCTTAGAGACCTTCAGAATGATGAATAGAGGTTTGAGAGTCGTACATGACTCATCATAGGTAATGACATAGGAAGCAGAGCGAAATCTCGAGAGCAGCTGAGGTAGAGGCGATATTGCCAATATGATCGGATGACTAGGTTGGCATAAATTCTGTGGCCCATAGTCCTCCAGAGTTTAGGAGGCGGCATTTCAAGAATCAAGAAGTTGGACTTCCCTACATAATTAAGGGTACTTAGTACTTGGAGTAATGAAAGTCTTTTACTTTGGTTATAAGACCCGATTTTCTATAAGTAACGGGTTTACCTGAAGGTTGGTCACTATGTCATTGCGGATTCCATTACCCTTGATGGCGAATTTTACATGTGTTATACGAGAATGTTATCACAAGACGAGCGTGCTAGATAATTCCACGCATGATTCGAACGCTGGAACCTGGTAGTTCAACTTGGAGAACAAACAAGTGGGATTAACAAAGGGACTCAAGAGAAGTTGAATATGGTTGCAACGAGCGATACAGTGATCTCAGAGTCCACCAAAAGAAAAGACCAGCGGGTCTAGAACGGGATCCTTTGATAGAGATGTTAGCAGGGGCTACGTATATACGTATTGTAAACCTCAATATTTTTGGTATATGTTCACATACACACACCCGCCACCGAACCTATGGACTACATTGAGATCCCTGAGAGATCTCTTTGATCTGTTCCCAGGGGGAACTGACCACTTGTGATTCATGTCGGAAAGCATGAAGTAGGACCCTATAGACTTAGTAGGTGTCCCCGGAATGATGTGAAGCTTGGTCTTCAAGATAAAGCACGGAAATGACAGATATATTGGTGAAACCCTAACTCGATAAATGACATTAAGATGATGATTGAGAGACGCACTAGTTGGTGTCTTGTATTACGAAGATGAAGAGATGGAGTTACCCTCATAGTGGTGATAATGAGATGCACGAATGATTATTAACTTATTTTGATAACTACCGGCTGGTGCACTACTTCATTTTAAACTGTTCACTAACCATGTTACCTCGATTAGCTTATATCAGGTAACCCTCCTAGCTTTCTACTTCAAACTTGTGGAATAACAACCAGTGATATACTTTCTCTAAACTGGGACTCATCCAAAGTATCTTAATTGAGCCCGAGCATTCTATTTGAAGTTTATAATTATTTCTGCTCAGGACTATTTACACTCTCTTTCAATTATCCAAGGAATGTTTCACAATTATTTCCTTAATTAATCGATGAATACTACTTAGCGAATATCGATATTTGATTGCTTCTTTCATACTTGCACTCTTCAGTTGAGCTCATAAATATTCAACAAATTACTTCGGACATGGATGATCTAATGTCCAGACATCCCTCATGAATTCTTTTCTTCTATTCAAGATGAGATTGTACACCGTACATTGAAATCATAGTAAGGATATCATCTTGATATTGGTATTCCGAATTTAATTCTATTGTCGGATCTGATAAAGCAGGTGTGCGGAGGCACCCTTGGGTGGACCGTTTCACTGATAAGTAATATTTGATGAGAGGTTATCGATTGTTCCGATACCTAGAACATTCTCTTCAGATTTTATAGTTTTCTTTTTTTAAACTTAATAACTTCTTATTTTCATTCGTTGCCCGAGAAGCCTAAAGTTTCTTCAGTGGCTACGATGTTGAAATTCCGTTCTATCCAATTGAAACTGGCTAGTCGTTATGTCAATATGAATGACTAGTTGATCGTTCCAACTGCTCAAAATTTTAATGTTGTGAAGAACACCTAGCTAATTGTCCTAGCTGGTGGTGATGTCTCAAACAGGGGAACTAGCAAATTTTGTCTAGCTAGTCGCTAGTGTTTCTTGAAAAGACTAGTTGTTGTTTCATTGGTCCAACTCCCAATTTAATTCATTCCGCAATGCATTTTGCATGTGGTCAAGTATGATGATGAAAGTTTGGACGAATAACTTGATTGAGACCTAGTGAGGTCGCCCACTCGACTTGAACTCTTACCCATCTTCGTATCAGACTTTATATCACTTGAATATTTTATTCTTTCATTTCATACAATGAGAATTCAATTGAAACCATTGATTACTTGAGTGACAAACTACTTCATTCTTTAATTGTCATGGAGTAGAATTGCTTTCTATTGGCTGACCTTCATCAATGCGACTTTAGATTTCCTCTCATTATTCAGGAGGAAAAGTATCCACCCGATGTAAGAATTGTATAAAGACTGTCTTTATGACTTTTGTACCCAGCAATCATTGCCCTTGTGCAACATTCTCTATGGTGTCATATTACAGAATTATCAGGACGGGAAGGAATAAACCTTGTTGTATTCTTTCTGTCCATCCTTACATCTCCAAAAAAATCGAGACTCCTAGTATTTGGAACCATCAACATTCTTGGAACATCCAATGTGGAATTCTTATTGAGATTATCTATTAGACCTTGTTATTTTGAAACAATTCCTTTCAAAGTGATTACTCTAAGGTGAACGGGAGGTACAATTGTGAACCGTTACACCAATATGAGATCAAAAAAAAAAAAACCAAATGTTGTAATTGTGCAGCCAGAGCGTTATGCCGAGTAATTATTGAAGTAAAGATAACATGTCAGGGCATACCACAAGACCTTTAATATTGGTGTGGGGAAAGTTATAAGAAATGATGAGGTGGTTGGGAGCACGCTCCTACCAACCGTTGTCAGGATGTTATATTAATGAATTCTGGAGCTACCAAGCCTTTTCCTGATCCAGGAAATGCAAATCGATTGCGATGTAAAACATATCCCTGGAGGAAACTGACATGGAAGGGAGACGGACGAGAAAGGAAGAAATATCGTGGCAAGAATGTGAAGCTTTATTTAGCTAAAAGGGATTGATGCAACATAGAGAGACATAAAGTTTAACAGGCCCCTAATAGCAAATGGATGCATGGATATATGACAATGATCCTTCGAGATTACCACCTAATCAAGTTTATTGGGAATCGCAGTAGCATGCAGACCTCAGGCTGTTTGGCGCCAGTTGTGAAGGAGGACGAGCATATGACATCTTACATATACCATCGAGAACTGATACCCTTATCGGAAATGGAGGAATTGTTGACTAGTTAAAATGAGTAGTTGTTTTTCAAAGATAAGGTTGAAGAGAAGGTTTTACCAACTCAAGATCGACCTCTGTACTGTGCCAAAGTTGGCATTTCACATTAATATAAACGTTATAAAATTGTGGTAGTATCGTTTGAATGGACTAATGAGTCAGAAGCCTTTATGGATTAATGAATAAAGTTTTAAGAATGATATGAGAGATTAGTAACAACCTCGTTGTTAGCTATACTTTATAATGAGAAGAGGACTTTGAGAGTCATGATGATGCGTCTTTCAAGAGTTTAAGAGGTATGCCGATGCAGTAGAAAGGGGATGATAGCCTATACTTCTAAACAACATAAAGGTTACGGGATAGGATATACTAACCGTGAGTCTGGGATTAGTCATGATGGCGTTCACGCATAAAACTGAGACGTTAACTTTATGAGAAAAGTGTGAAAGTTTTCCACAAGTGCCATAAGTATATCTTCATATTAGGACTAAACATAAGAAAGAGAAGGTGACGAAAGGGAGCAGGGAGTATAATGGAGAAATTTGTTATTTCCCAGGAAAGGCCAGTGTGGTGGCCGATACCTATAGAAGGGATTTTTCGAAATTGGAATTCAGTCAGTATTGACCAAGAAAATAGAGTATATACAATAAAGAATAATGTTAGAGGAAAATGACTATATTATGGGGAAGGAAAAAGATGTATAGAGAATTAAGAGAATGTTTGGCAAACGGATATGGAGAATGGTATTGGCAAACTATCAAGTACAAACGCGACATGCCAAAAGCAGAATGATAGAGATCTAGTTGATTAATTCCGCCTGTAGAAAATATTGAACGTGGACAGAATTATAGTGAATGTCATAAGTGGGTCGCCAAAGACCTAGCCAAGAGATGGCCCTAGTTGAGTTATAATTGTTGGACCAAGTGATTTACCTACGAGAGACTTTTCATTGAGAAGATTATCGAGTATTATATGGAAGAGATGGTGGTGCATATAAAACTTCTGCAACGATTACGTCAGATAAAGACTTAAGGTTAAACTTCGAATATTGAAGGTGCTTTCAGGTATATTTAACAAAGAGATTGAGCGTATGTGTTAATTTGATCCGTGGTTGGCGGACAGGGAAGAAGAATTGTCCAGATGATCGAATTATATTTAGCGTCGTGCCTTAGGCTTCACGGGGCAGTCGAGAATAAAAACTTATCCATGAATGAATGTTGTTATCATGATCATCACCATGCGAACGTAAGGACGTCTCTTGTAAAGCGTACCGCGAAAGAAGAAGCTTCGCTTTTCTTGCATTACGAAGAAGTCAATGAACGGGGGATATAGTAGCTGAACTGGTTCGACGTATGCCGAAGACAATACAATATCCACAGCAAGTGGTAACGACTGACGGGAGGCAACGCATGCCTGCTAATCAAGCGAAGGAATATGAGGAATACCGTGCGTATTGACGTTGTCTCAGATTACAAAACACGACCACAAAGCATTCATGGGCCAACGATACAAGGACTCAACACGGATACTATGAACAAGGTAGAAGAGGAACATGTGAGTAGTGGGATAGAAATTTTTAATCATAGAACAACCGATAAGGAATACAGGTCGAGGAGGGTATGCGTTGAGGAACAACATTAAGGCGTTGGTGAGACGAAGGGAGAGAACAATAGGGTTGAAGTGTCAACCTGAGAGTTGGAAAAAGGTAAGGTTGGAATTGTATCCACAACTATTATCCTTAGGTCGTTAAGATAGAACCCTTTTAAGGAGAGGAGACTGCATTAACCCTAACTTTCGGGAATATTCGAAACCTGGACGAATAGTAATTTTATGGGTGGATGAGAAATTTTTGCAATCACGATATGTACGAATTATTAAATGAAGATTTCTAATTGATATTACGTCTTTACGGTACAGACGAGTGTATGTAAAAGTCATTAGCTTTTTTACGAAACCCAATATTTCAAATGGTCAAATTTTATGAGATACCTGAGGAGATCTTGGTAAGGCATGGGGTTCCTGTGAGCATTGCATCTGGGAGAGACCCAAGGTTCAACTCCAGGTTCTGGAGGAGTTTTCAGGATTGTGTGGGGACCAAGTTAAACATGAGTACTGCATACCACCCCAATCAGACGGACAGAGAGAGAGAACCATCCAGACCATAGAGGACATGTTGAGAGTATGTGCCATCGATTTTAAGAGAAGTTGGGATGACCACTTGCCGTTGATCGAATTTTCCTACAACAACAGTTACCATGCGAGTATAGGCATGCCCCCATATGAAGCTTTATACGGACGATGATGTCGGTCTCCCTTGTGTTGGGAAGAGGTTGGAGAGCGGAAGATTTTAGGACCTGAACTGGTCCAACAGACAAGAGAAACTATCGAACTCATAAGAGGACGGCTGGTAGCGGCCCAAGACAGACAGAAGAAGTATGCGGACCAGACCCGCAAGGACAAAGAATATGAGGTAGGAGAGTTTGTGATGTTAAAAGTATCACCGTGGAAGGGATTGATGAGATTTGGTAAGAAAGGAAAACTAAGCCCGAGATTTATTGGACCTTTTGAGATCTTGAAACGAGTTGGGAAGTTAGCCTATGAATTGGCTTTACCCCCGAGCTTGCAGCAAGTACATAATGTGTTCCATGTGTCCATGCTACGACCCTACCATACCGACTTCCGACATGTGATAGAACATGATCAAGTGGATCTGCAACCAGACTTAACATATGTAGAGCAACCTGTAGAAATCATGGATAGAAAAGAACAGGTGCTGAGGAACAAGATTGTCAAATTAGTGAGAGTTTTGTGGAGGAATCAGAATGTCGAAGAATCAACATGGGAACTAGAGAGCGCGATGCGTGTAAAGCACCCCCAACTGTTTTCAACCTGATTCCGGGACGGAATCCTTTTAAGGAGGGGAGGCTGTAAGAACCCTAATTTTTGGTAATATTTCCTTTTATTTAATATCTTGTGACATTGTCATTATGGAACCTTTCTAATCATCCCTGTTGATTAATAGAATTGATTGTCTGAGAAATAAGGATAATAGAATTAATTATGATACGATAGGAAATAAGGATTAAGTGACAACCATTGGTGGAGAAATAATAATACAAGGAAGGATATTGCATGCAAGTGTCATATAACAAGCTAGTTAGGAAATGAACTAGCAAGCAAAAAGCATAAAGCATAAAGTAGAAGTGAATAGTGACATGTGTGATGGGTATTGTAACCTAGGGGACAATAGGGCATGGGGAGACAACCTAGACCCTAGCTTGGCAACATGTGAACCACACCTAATCCCCACAATAATACATATCATACATATCATTTTTACCTTGCAAAACAAAACACAAAGAAAACACTCCCCCCCCTTTAGAAGCTCTCGGCCGAACCATCAAGGGAAGGAGGAGAGAGATTTTCTCTCCATCTTTTCCTCACCTACAACCTCAAGAAAAAATCCTAGGGCTTCCTTGCATTATAATAGAGGTATGGTATCAATTTCATAGCATTTCATCCATTGATTCTTGAGATAAAAATTGTTGAAGGTTTAGAGGAGTGTTAACCAAAGTTGTTATCTTTTAGATCTTGAAGGATTAAGGTTTGTGAGGGCTCATCCAAGTGTTTTTAGTTGTTGTAAAGCTCACCCAAGGTCTTTAGCTCCTCAAGAAGGTATACAAATCATAAACTCTTTTGGTTATGTATTGTTTATAAGATATGGTAGTAGATCCATGAGTTTTAGAATTAATCTTGGATGTATATGTATTGGATAGCATGGATCTTGAGTTTTGATGTTGAGATTGTGACTTTTATGACCATGGTTAATATATATATCTCCATGAGTGTTATGAACCATGATCTAAGTGTATTAAGTGTTGATTATGTTATGGAAATATGAAAAATGATGGATCTAAGTAGTTTGAGCTTGCTGAGTTTTGTCCAGGAACTTTGATCTGTATTGTAGCACGATTTTGAACCCCCAAATGATGTCCCCTGATGTCCTACCATATATTGTTGGAAAGATAATTGAATGAAGTTTCTGGAAATGTAAGGTTCATAGCTAGGTGATGTGTAGATTTTTAGTTATGGCCGGAGGAGTGAATTTTGTTTCTGGACTATGGACTGCATTAAGTGACCCCCTTGTGAACCTTGTTTAAATACCTTAAAATATATGTGGGATCATGGAAAAATTTGAGAATGTAGGGAATGCAGTGGTGAAGACCACCCAAAAGGAATTGGATTAAAATATGAATTTTTGGATTTTATAAAAATGCTAGAGTAAGATTCGCGCAATGGAAAAAGTCGATTAGTGGAACATGATTCTAGGGTTAGTGGTTATGATTCGAACGTGGTAACTAAATTAAGTCGAGTAAGTGACGAGCGTAATCGAGTGATGACATGGACCTATAGTGGGGCTAGGGAGTCATAAGACAAAGTCGTTAAGTTAATTTCGTACCCCCCTAAAACCCGTAATTAAAGAGATATTGTTAAGGTACTAACGAGCGGTTATTGCTTATGTATAGATCGTTCGAATCCGCACGCTCGACCACCCCAACCGCACCAAGGCAAGTTTACTTTTCAAAACTTATCCCTATACAAGGATTTTCACTGTTGTGTTTGTAGTTTTCAAATTATATCAAATGCTATGTTTATCAAAGTATTGATGCAATTGAGATTGAACAAGTACATGTATGCTTTTACCCCCTTGAACTTAGATTGAAATGTTTTCTTCGGACAACGACTCTAGCAAAAGAGGTCGTAGCGGTCCGTATATACTATTGACCGGGGAGCGGTATATCATTATATCGTATCTAGATTGCGAAAACCCGAAGGGTCATTCGGGTGGTATCGTATACTCAAATAATTATTGTTATATCTTCATAAATACTCGAAATCCTATCTTGGATTAAAAGTTTATTTTATCGAATAATTATTTTATTAATTATTAATATTAAATCTTAAAATATTATTTATTAATTACTGTTCATTATTTAAAGACAAAGTTAATCCAAGATACACTTTAATATTTTCAAACTCGAACTCATTTGAACTCAAAACATTTTCGAAAACCCCCGGTCAGATTCTGCTTCTTGTATGATTTCAAGAATCATCGGTCGACTGATGTCGAACCTCAATTACTCTGTTTTCAATCAAAATCAAGTTTTTAAAAGAAAAAGAAAAAGGGACTCTGGCAGGTGTGGGAACCGTTGACGATCGATTCCCGGGATGTGTAAGCGGCCGTGAGCCAGGCGGTCCATCAATTATTATTCCGGCCCAGGTGTTGTCGAAGGATGATTACGGATGTAGTTTTCATTGAGGGTGATTACGGATGTAGTTTTCACCCGAGGGATAGTTACGGATGTAGTTTCTATCCTTCTACCCGTAGAAAAGACCCGTGGATTATTGGGCTTGGATGTGGCGACTGATCATCGTCAATCCTTGTCAGGTTTTTATGTTTTCTTTAAGTCCCATCCTCCACTTTGGAAAAATACTCAAACACTGCTTCTTGGGCCTAAGTGCCAAGTTGCTGATAGTGTTGTTTTTGATGAGAAAATATTGACATCGTGCAGTATCTAGAACTGCTAGATTTTCTATAAAGATTGGCACGTGTTAGTGCACTCTTGCAAATGTTTCAAAGAATGAAATGTTTTTGTATGAGAAACCTTCTAAGCTAATGGAAGGAAAGAGGTTTGCAATGATGTATTCCTTGTACAGTGTGTTAATCGTAGAGTGTTTTGCCGAATATGATATACTCATATGTATATATTTTCAAACTTGAGATATATTGAAATGGGAACCTTATAAAGGGTTCATATGTTATTCTTAAAGCTCCTTAGTGAGTATAGATGTTTTATTCAAACTCGGACATATACATTGTCCAATTATGTTTTGAAATCTGAGATATATACCAATATAGTTGGGAATGTTTTCGAAATAAACCCCATTATTATTTTACAAAATGGTGAACTTGCTGAGCATTATGTAGCTCATTCTTGCTTTATAAAAACTTTTCAGAAAGAGAAGAATTTGGTCGGTTAACTCCGCGACAGCAGAAGAGGAGTAGAAGATTTACCCCGGAGATGATTTAGTTCCTGATAGATACTACAGAGTAAGTCTGATAGGTTTCCAACTGTAATAGTAAGACTTGTCTTCAAGTGTAGTTGTATAAGTGGAATTGTGTAAGACTCTGATTTGTACAAATGAATTGTAATATTTAGTGGCACTTTTGATTATCGTTTCTGAGGCTCTAACTTGTTTGTGCTTAAGATTGAGGTCTGAATGGATGTATTGTTGAGTTGTACAGTTAATACAGGTATGATATGGTTGGATGGTGATGTGACGACCTGAATCTTTGACCTCAGATTCGGGGGCGTTACACCGGAGTTGCGACTGGGTTGCAGGCGGAGGATGAAGGTGGCTGTAGATGAGTTGGGGTTAAGGGATTTTGGTGGTGAAGTAGATGGTTGCGAGGCTGGGCGGCGAAAATGAAGAAGGAGAAGGGAAGAGGAGGTCGAAGGTGATGGGGTTCGACGAAGGACTGTTGGTGAAGGTTGAAATGGTGAGATGATGGTAAACGGAGGTGGGTTGAGGCCTTGTGGGGATGGTGGTGTTGGTGGCTGCGCGAATTGAAGGGGAGAAGCCCAATCCATTTTCTTGATTGTGTATTAGTTTTGGAGGCGGGAGTGAACAAAGAGATGAAAGCCTAGGCTAGCTCAAGTGTTAAACGCCCCAAGAACAAAAGGGTATAAACCGACACTCCTATTGTTGAGCCTTAATACCTTAAACGGGGAGATAGTTTTTTACTCTTCTAATTGTTGCCGTTACCCTCTTGCTTGGTGTGGTGAATGGTTGTTGATGTATGTCATCAACATCATCTACAACTGTTTTAGTCAAGATGCGTTGCCACTTGATTTTTTTATCTTGCCTTTTTATTTTTCTCTTTTTACTTTTCAACTCAAATACTGAAATACTGTACACTTAGCATTACCATAGAAAAAGACCAAAAAATTTAAAAAATCAAATATTGTTGTTATTCAATCTAGAAAATTATATTTTTATCCATCCCCTAAAAATTATTAATCGAACTAGTTGATAGGAAAGGTTTTTGTGTAAAAAAAAAGATTAATAAAAGTATTAAATAAGCTTAATTGAAAAATTAAATTAGAAGTTTATCAAACTTAATAAATTAAACAATAACTGAATTTTTTAAATCTATCAAATTGAATTTTTGAACAAATTTTTAGATAATTTATCTATTAAATTATTTAATCAGATAGGAAATAATGTTTGAAATTAAATTACAATATAAATAGATAGTTTATCTAGTCAAATATATAATTTACGATGATTTTCTGGGTTATGACGATTCTTAGGTAACTTACGATCATCTTTTTATATTCTTTTTTATTTTTTTTTAAAATTTAATTGTGGTAGCAGGTGGATCCTAAAAGTAAAGTTATGACAGAAAAAATCGTCCTAAATTATGAACATATGACGGATATTTTCGTCATAAAATACAAGTTTATGATAGTTTATTCCGTTGTAAATCCGTTTATTATTTTATTATAAAAATGGGTCCCGCATTGAAACTTATGACGAAAATATATACTTGTGACGAAAATTTTACTTGTGACGAAAATCCGAACTTAAGACTCGAGCAAAAATGACGAAATTTTTCCATCGTAATTAGGACCAATTACGACGATTTCAGTGTAAAATTTTCGTAACAAATTGCCATTTTTCTTGTAGTGAGTATCATAACATTACTTCACAAACATAACTTCTTCGATTTAAGACAATACCCTTTTTAGAAAGAAAACTAGTTGATAAAGCCGCGCTTCGCGACGGCATTACAATTTTTATTTTTAAAAAAATTCAATACATTTACGTTATATTATAATATTAATATTAAATTTTAATAATTAAATAATCTTCTCTAATGAACCAATTTCTTGTTAAATACGATTCTGTCGATTGAGCCGCTCTCTCGTTAAAACCGAAATCCCAACTTTTTAACATATATTATAAAGACTTATATAATATTTTTTTATCCATAAAATCGAACCGTAAAAATAAAAAAAATTTTGACTACAGTATCAAATTCTAAAAGCTAATACAATCTTTTCTAGCGAGCCCTCTTCCCGTTAAATACGTTTGGAGCCGCTCTTATTTGAAACCTAAATTCTAACTTCACTATATAAAGAGAGTAAATTCCAATTTTTATATTCTTTAAACTTTCTAATATTTATAGAGTTTTAAAAGATGAAAATACATCTTATATTTTCTGTATATTATAGATAAACTTGTATAAAAAAGTTAAAATAAAGGATTTTTAGGAAAAAAGATGTATAGTTTTAAAAAAATCGTATATAACGTCTCCACCGTCCTCGTATTCTACTTCCAATAAAACATTTTATTTTATGTATTATATATTTAAACACTTTTTATACGGTCTTATTTAATGAACCGCTTTCTTGTTAAACACGGTTATTACTATTGATTCGCTCTCTCGTTAAGACCAAAAACCTAACTTTTACATATATTACTTGTATGATAATGTTTATCCATAAAAATCAAATCCTAAAAATAAAATAAAATTTATAACATCAATATTGTATTTTAATAGCTAGTACAATATTTTATAGTGAGCCGTCTTCCCGTTAAACATGTTTCGAGCCGCTCTCGTTTGGGATCGAAATTCCAACTTCATTACATATTATTGATGATACTTATCTTACACAACAATTTTTTTTCTTAAAATCAAAACCTAAAAAATAGAGTGAATTCCAATTTATACTTTCTCTAGACTTTCTAAAATTTTTGGAGTTTTAGAAAATAAAAACACATCTTATTTTCTCTTTATATTATAGATACTCCTGTATTTATTTAGGATTCTTGCATGAGATTGTTCTTTTATTATGTTAACACATTAATTCTTTTCTTTTTAAATACGGTGAATTATGTTAACACATCAATTCTTTTTTTTAAAATACGGTGACTTTTTTTATGACAATAGTATTGGATTTATGAATAAATTTATGAATAATTCTTTATAAATTCGAACTCCTATTCTACTTCCAATAGAACTTTTAATCGTATGCCTTATAAATACTTATTATACTTACAATAGAACTTCTAATCATATGTCTTCCCTATAAATTCGAACTCTTCTCCTTTATAAATTCGAACACCTATTCTACTTCTAATATGTTAATTGATATTTTTGTATTTATTAATGTTTAAAATTCTAAAATTCTAGAAAATTAGAAAAATAGATTGAGACGATCTTAGAGCGCCACCTAAACTCCCGCTATCCTCCTTTATAGGGTCTTGTTCTAATAGAAACTAACTTAGAATAGAAACTAGAAACTAAACCTAAATTAAATATTTCAAGCTAATCTAATGACCAAATTAGGGGTACTCCAATACAAAAAACGTTTAAAATTATTGTCTATATTCAACAAAAATATAAAAAAATAAAAAAAATTAAAAAAAATTACCGTTCATGTGATGACGTGGCACGTGAACAGTAACTTTTTTTAAAATTTTTTTAATTTTTTTTTTATATTTTTGTTGAATAGAGCCAAGAATTTTAAACGTTTTTTGTGAAGGTGCCCCTAGCGGGGCCATTAAAATAAATGAAATATAATTTATTTAGTGTAGGTTTCTAGTTTCTATTCTAAGGTTGGTTTCTATTTGAACGCTAGCCTATATATATATTGATATTGATAGATAATAGATAGATAGATAGATAGATATAAAAGAATATATATATATATATATATATATATATATATATATATATATATATATAATGATTGGAAAAATGTGATATCGTACATCTAATTATGATAACAGAATAATGCAAAATTTATATTGAGAGGAAGGCAAGGCTATTTGCAGAACTGCGACCATCTATGATTTTAATGGAGCTCTGGATAAAACCTAAAATTTAAATAAAATTGATGTTAAAAATATTTTTAATTAAACGCGATTATAAATAAGTCTGAATAGATAACAAAATTGTCGTTATGTAAGAAATTTAAAATATTTATTCATAAATGAATATTCAAAAGTACTACGTACAAACATCTTTACAAATAGTGCAAAACGTCCATTACTTAGAAATTCGAATGGTGTATAATGGAAAAATCAACGATTAACTTATTCGTCAATTTACCTCTGCTTCTAATATAATTTGCACATTGCCTTTGAAGATAATGTTTGCGGATGAAAATTATTTACCTGCAAAAAAATTTAATAACACTGCAATAAAAAAATAAATTTAAATAAGTACGTTAATGTTTAAAATTCATATATTTCGTTAACGAAATAAAAAAATCGAAAAAGAAGATTAACGCAATCCATAGATTTTGTTAATGAAATAAAAAAATTGAAAAAGAGATTAACGCAAGGGATAAAAATGTAACAGAGAACTCGAAATAATAAGAATGAAATAATAAGAATGTTTCGCCCATCTGGAAAAGATGTTAATCAATTTTTATATGTTCATAAGAATCTACAATTATATTAGATTACTAAGTAGGTGTTATATTTGAATACAACAATATGACAATTTGTCTCTGGCTTGCTTTCCGGTATGCATAGAAAATTAATATAAAACTCTCAGAAATAAGACTGTTTAAATTCGAACTCACATTCTCTTTAAATTCGAACTCATATTATACTTCCAATAAAACCTTTAAACATATATCTTATAAATACTTATTTTATTTCCAATAGAACTTTTAATTAAATGTCTTCTCTATAAATTCAAACTCTTCTTTTCTATAAATCCGAACACATGTTCTACTTCTAATATGTTTAATGATTATATTTATTAATGTTTAAAATTTAAAAATTCTAGAAAATTAGAAAAATAGATTAATACGATCTTAGAGCGCCACTTAAACTCCCGTTATCCTCCTTTTTATATATATATTGAAAGGAGTACTCTCTACTACCGAAGTTATCCTCATATATTGATGATTGATTGATTGATTCTAATATGCTAATTGATATTTTCATATTTATTAGTGTTTAAAATTCTAGAAAATTAGGAAAATCGATTGAGACGATATTAGAGCGCCACCTAAACTCCAGCTATCCTCCTTTATATAGGCTAGCGTTCAAATAGAAACCAACCTTAGAATAGAAACTAGAAACCTACACTAAATAAATTATATTTCATTTATTTTAATGGCCCCGCTAGGGGCACATTCACAAAAAACGTTTAAAATTCTTGGCTCTATTCAACAAAAATATAAAAAAAAGAAAAAAATTTTAAAAAAAAGTTACTGTTCACGTGCCACGTCATCACATGAACAGTAACTTTTTTTTTAATTTTTTATATTTTTGTTGAATAGAGACAATAATTTTAAACGTTTTTTGTATTGGAGTACCCCTAATTTGGTCATTAGATTAGTTTGAAATATTTAATTTAGATTTAGTTTCTAGTTTCTATTCTAAGTTAGTTTCTATTAGAACAAGACCCTATATATATATATTGATTGAAAGGAGTACTCTCTACTACCGAAGTTATTCAATTTTTCATCATAACCATGTCAGATATGAATCGAAGTCCATGGTCAAATTC
This sequence comes from Saposhnikovia divaricata, assembly GCA_036435485.1. NCBI lineage: Eukaryota > Viridiplantae > Streptophyta > Magnoliopsida > Apiales > Apiaceae > Saposhnikovia > Saposhnikovia divaricata. Next base: position 192,837,728 of record CM071597.1, read on the forward strand.
TTTTTTGAGAGCTGGAGTCGTACATGATGTATATATCTTCTACTAGCATAATAACCCGTGCCAGGCACGGGTCTTCTTCTAGCCATTAACATAAATTTATACATTTTTACGATTAAATTTATTTTAAGTATAATTGTACATATTATGTTCACATATATTATAATATCATTACTTTAATTTATGAATCATTTTATTTATGCATAAATCATATGAGCACTAAAAAAAGGATGTTTTGTAGCATATAAATATATTGTATATGCTATAACATAATTTTTTTAGAGTAATGATAAAAGGACATAAAACAATATAAGTCATCATTAACATATTTACTGAAAAGTTAAATTAATAGCAAAAAACGAAAAAAGGAGAGACCGGGTTTAACTAATACATTTTTTAGTTCAAACTCAAAAACTTGTGTAGTTCAATGGTTATAAGGATGAGTTTCTTTGAGGAGGACATGAGTTTGATTCCCCATAAGAACATAATTTAAAAATATCTCCATGTTCTGCTATTATATATATAGAAGATGATTGTTTTTTGTGTACTAATTAAATACTCATATGTGTATGTGCGCGCGCGCAATATACTTATCAGTGATAGATATATTGTTTAAAAATAAATAAAAAAAATGAAATTTTAAGTGCCACATTTGCATGTCTCTGCAATTAATGTCCAATATTACATCTATATTTCAAGTTAAGAATATAACACATTGATCTGCAATCGTGCAGGACTCTCCGAGGCGAGGACTGAAAACCACAAAAGGAACGGATCTCAATATCAACTATTATGCACTTGTAATATTCTTTAGATACAAGCAGGATTCGGGCACAACCGAAGAATCTACAAAATACCTTTTAATCTTGAAGCATCTACAAAATTGAAACATCAAATTAAAAAAAACAGAAGAAAACCGAAAATAAAAACTCACGAACACAGCAAAACTAATACAAAATCTAAACAAAACGCAGACAACAGCTCCGCAATTTACAGTAACAATGAATTAAGCAACGTCAACTCAGCATCTAGCAAAGAACAGCTACATATATTCGATTAGGCTCGGTTTTAGGATAAAACCAAAATGGAACCATATATATTCGGTTTCTAAAGGTAAAAATATTAATATGAAAATTAGAAAACAAAACAAATATAACTAGAGAATGGAATACAAGGCTCGACGAGAGAAACAAATTATTGCTGTGCATTTGCAAGTTTGCAGTACTGGTGCTTGCCTGGAGTACAGATGCAGACAAATAAGTTTCACATTTACAGGATGAGCAATGCTAGATTGCTAGTCACTAGTTCTGGCGAATGAAATGTAAAATACCTTAAACTTTAATGCAAAGGGGTTCCATTTTGGTTTTATCCTAAAACTTTAATGTAACAGGCACTAATATAATTATAAGGCAATCATGCTTTGGTTCTATCTGGTTTTTACAGTATTGAGAATCAAAACCGAAACAAACCGTTTTGATTCTCAGTCCTAGTTGGTTGGTATACAGCCCATTAGTACACAAAGGGAAAAATGGAAGAAAAATGCTACACTTTTCTGCTGGGTTATGGCAACAAGAAGTGAGAATGTGGAATTCTCAAGCAAGTATAAAAGAGATGTGCAAGGACATAAAGATGGAACTGAATAATTTTAGAAAAGGTACTGAATCAATCCGATTTTCTGAGTTCAGTTGAAGAAAACCATATAAAGAGTGAGTTCCTGAAATCAGACAACAGCTCCGCAATTTACAGTAACAATGAATTAAGCAACGTCAACTCAGCATCTAGCAAAGAACTTCGAAAAATCAGAAACTCACTCTTTCGAACGAAAACTCAACACATTTCAGTAATGAACGAAACAGTAACACAGCAACAAATCAAGCAGCAAAGTCAGCAAAATTCTCAGGCCATACATAGTATCAAAACTAAAACTCAGCTTTCAAACAAGGAAACGAAACTAGGCACAGAAACGAAGCAGGCAAAACGCGGAAAACTGAACAAAAATGAAACTGAACATACTCAGCAACAAAATACAATGAAACACAACTTGAACACGCAGCGCATTCAACAATCAACAACCAAATTCGACAAAACCCAAAATCAAATAATCAAACAAAACGAAACTCAGCAAAACAGCAGAACACAACTACTCTAAACTCAAACATAGTTACTCTAAAATGAACTTCAAACAGAAAAACGAAACCACTCAAAATAATAGAACAACAAATCACTAATTACTTTTAAATCCCTAATTGCTTAGAAAGGAAAATGTGTTCTGGGTTTGGGGTTTGAGTGTGTGTCGTGGGATTCGTGGGTATTGAAATCGAGGGAGAAAAATAAATCACTCAATTGAGAATAACATAGTATGTAATTGAACAGATTGAACATCGTAGTTGAAAATCGTAGTAAACCCAGTACCCACTCAATTAAACCCAAGTAAACCCAGTGAATCGTAGTTGAAAATCCAGAGAAGATTAAACCCAGTACCGATTGAATTGCGAGAGTGCGAGTGAGAGTGCGATTGAACTGTGAGAGTGCGAGTGCGAGTGAATCGTAGTTGAAAGTCGAAGTGGCTGCCTGGGAGATTGAACTTTTAGGTTTTTTTACTAACTGATGATGTATACGTATACAGTGTTATAATTAACAAATAATTAAAAAATGCTAAAAATATGTTGTTAACTTCAAGAGCCCTTCTCAAAACTCTATAGTAGAGGTTAATAACGGATAAAAAATAAATAAAAAGTACTTGAAAAATGGTAGCTTCAATAGCGCTTATAGAAACGCTATGTACATTTAAACTAGTATAGCGTTTACTGGAAAACGCTATATAAGAATTTTTATTTTTATTTCCATTTATTTTTATTCACTTACATAATTCCTTGAATAGCGTTTTTGATGAAAGCGCTATCTAAGAGGTCCACTTACACAGCACTTCTGAAAAAGCGCTATGCAAGCAGTAACTCCTAAGTTTAAATTTGTAGTAGTGGCAGCATCTAACCAATTTAGGACCAAAGTTTAGTTTCTCTTGGTATTGATTTTCAAATTAAATCAACATTTACTAATCCTTTAATTTTAGATAATAGACAACTAAAGCCCTTAGAGCATCTCCAATGGTATTGGCTAAGCTCATTGGTTAAATTTCAAAAAAATAATAGTTGGCTAAAATTTACTGAACCTGTAGAGTGTTTTACTCCAATGGGGATCAGCTATAATGATTGGTTATATTTTAAAAAAGGTATGATTATTATTATTATTAATTTTTTTGGTCAATTATGGGAAGAAAATTGGTAGGAAATGACATGGCATTTGCTACAGATCTCTAGTGCTTCAACAAATATGGCCAATATTAAAAAAATATAAAGGATTGGCTAAATTTTTAAACAAGAGGAATGCCCCATTGGAGTGATGAACTTTTAACATGTTATGTATAATTTTCAATTTTGGTAAGTTATTTAAAATTTTAGCCAAGGGTTTCATTGCATTGGAGATGCTCTTAGAGTTGATATTACTCATATCAAAAGTTGCCTCTATCCTACAAGACAATTGACTAATTCCTATAAATTGGCTACAAGTAAGAGCCATTCTATAATAGGCTAGCGGGGATAACTTCAACATGATAAATTTTTTTATGATGCCCTAATACTATGTAATACCTAAAGCATCCCCCCAAATACAAACACTAAATAAAGGGGATGCATATAGATAGGTACAAAAAAGAGCAAGTCCATTAATATGCTAGTGGTCATAGCTTCAACAAAATACAACAGCCGAATTCATACCATCTCAACATCCAAACCTTGTTGTTATACGACAATAGCCTAACAAGATTTGCTGCAACTTTTAGAGCTACAGAGGCTGCCCGAGCTGGATCCTGCAGGGTGAAAACATATAAACCCCATATATGTGAAACATAAGCTAATATATTACAACTTGACAGTGCTATAGCCAACATGCATTAAGAAGAAACCCAAGTGGCAGTAATATTGCGCTTGATGCACCAACAAACATGCAGAGTAAAAATTAGTAAGATACATGCAACTTCCTGTAGTCAAACACTACTACACCCAATGCATAAAGGATTTTATTACCTAGGCACATACACTATTCTTCACTTCTAAAACTACTGCCATCCCATGGTGGTGGGAAAGATAACAGGTACCCACATTCTCACTGTCATCCGTATAGAGTAGAAACCGCTATGAACAAAAGTGATCAAATGGTAAACTAATCAAAAGATGAAAAGAAAAGCTTTATCAAGCTAGCTTCAAATTAGTTCCGTGGTCATAAAGAAAGCCATTTTGAAAAATGACTTGTCAAATCTTGTTTCTCATATTTTTTTGACGTTTCTTGTGACTGGCAGCTTGCGTTTTGAATTTATATTTGTTATTCTGAAATCAAAAGTGAGCATAAACGATAAGATAATTATAATGTAAAAAATTAAAATTAGTAAACTTAATATATTATTTAAGAGGACAATCTCAAGCGACCAACTAAATGGATGTGACACAATAACTAATGCGAAAAAAACCTTTTCAGTTGGTTTTCACATGAATCTGAGTCGAGACAACTTGGAGATTATTCTTGTTGGTCCGAAATACATTGCAGAAGGGGGTTTAATGCAATATAGATAATTCCAAATCTTTACCTCAATAACAATGATAAAGATTGTAAACTATCTATACAAGAAATGCAAACACAAGTAGTAACTCAAGATACTCTCACAAAATAAATGTTTTATTTATTTTGTAAAGTGTTGCTACAACCTCGAGAAAAAGTATTTTCTCAAGTTTCGACTTCTTGAATCGATTACAGAAAGAATGAGAGATGTTTCTCTATAAAGACTAATGTTCTCTAACATCTCTGTCACATGGGTTGTGGAGCCGCTATCATTTTCAAGTGGCAGCTCCTTACAAATTGCCCACCCATGTGACTTTCCCAAAATGCTATACAAACAGATAATCATTAAGCATAAAGCAATCTGGGTTCTTTCTAAAACTAGCTAATACAATTCTAGTAGATGCAGACTTGTCATACTCTTGAATTGTCGAGCTTCGTCTTGTGATCTCTCAAGCTTCTGTCGTAGTCTTGCAAGTCTGCTACAATCTTTGACAAGATGTAGCAAATCTGTTTCCTGAACATCTAAACTGTCACGGGTTTGACTGAGATAAATCCCCAATTCAAATATTCCATTGAGACAGTAACCTTTGACGCCAAGTCTGCTGTCATAAGAATGTTCCTTGGATGCCAGTATGAGTCCCCTCCAATGATGCTGTCAGAACTTTCAAACTTGTTGTCAAAGTGTGAGAATGTTGCTGTCTTCATGCTTCCGCCAATGTTGTTGTCAGATTGAGTCTGTTGTCGTGACTTGCAACATGCTATCTTCTTGTAACCGTACTGTCAATGCCATGACAGTAACATTTATTCTTCCTATCGAACTGATGTAATCTTGAGGCTTGAACAATTGAATGAACTTCTTCTAAGATACATACTTATTAAATTACAGCAACTATATTGGTCACAAGAACACACTCTGGCTGTGACAATATGTTCTACTTAGTGAAAAACTAAGTACAGGAAAATCTAACTAAGTTGTCTCTATGCTATCACCCATAAATCCTAACAATCTCCCCCAATTTGTTTTTATGGACAATAACAACAAATTTACAATTAAAGCATGCTGACAACTTAACTAACATAGATCAGAATAGTTAAGATACCATGTCTGATGAATGTTAAAGAATCCAGAATACAAGATTGATGTTCTAACTGCAAATCAATTACTTTTTTATGTTGAGAAAATAAGAAATTTTACTTAGCTTGATTTGAGCAGTCCTCCGCTGTCTAGATTCTTCCCTCTCTTTTGAGAGCTTCTTGTTTTGCCTTCTTGAGGTCTTCTACTAAAGCCTTTTCTTCAGGAGTTTTAGCATCATCTTCAATGTCATCAATGTACCCTTGAATTACTCGAGAAGGAAACACTTTAGCATCTTTCAGGTCAAACCAAGTTTCGAAGTCATAGGTATATGTTCTGAACTTTAAGATGCCTTCGATGACCTTGAATCTCCTTCCAGGGAAAGCATTAAGAGATACTCTCCTTTTTCTGCCTAGTTTTGGATCTTCATCTCTCCTTTGGTCAAAGATAACTTCAAGTTCCCAAGCACATAGCATTTCAAGCTTGTGAGATGATCCAACAACTTTCTAGTAGAGATTCTTCAAGATACTGGTCCTCAGATTGTGAAAACTATCTACATAGATTTCTTCTTTTCCATCTATAATTCTGAAAGGATCTTCCAGTACACAGGGCTGATAATCTGCTTTCTTACTATTCATTTTGTTGACCTTCTTGCAACTTTCTTTCAGTTGAGCTTCTAGATTTTCAGCAGTTTGTTTGGCAGTCTTAGCTTTTCTCTTAGCAGCTTTAGATGCTAATTCTGCTTCATAAGCAGCCATTGATTCAGGTGTATAAGTAGGCGCTTTTTCTGCCCAGTCATACTTACATGCAAATTCTCCCTCATCTGAATTTATCTCCACATTTGCATCATCAATATTTCACCAGTCACCATACTTCTCATAGAGTTCAACATATCTTTCAGCATAGTACTTCTGGATGTGTTCCATGGCTTTCTTAGAAACATTTTTTATACGTTTCCCTAAGCTCCACCATTCTTTCCAGCATAAATAAATCAACTCTGCGCCTCACTTCTTGTGATGTTTGTTTGAGACTGAATCTGTCTACTATTGTTGACATCTTCACCATAGTGAAGTCCCTTTCAACAAACATGATTTTTGCTTTATTTTACCAAAGAATGTATCTGGTTGCATTTTCCTTAGAATCATCCAGCTCCAGTTCCACTGATGTGATATCTCTTGTGGCAAATTCCTTTTGGCATGCAAAGCTGTTTGCATCTCTTTTCCCAAGGGGCCTATTATGAATCACTGCTCCATGTACCTTTTCCCAAGGGGCATCTCCTTGATGTTGGAGTTTTCGAGAGTAGAGATCTCTGTAGCCTTCCTCTTGCTCATTCTCTAGCAACTCTTAAGTGTGTAATGAGAAAATAGGGGTTTGGCCTCGGGTTCATTTTATAGCACGCTAGGAGACACTACAGTTTCCCACACGCTTCCTTTTAATAAAGTATTTAACTTTAAAATAAAAGGACTGACAATTAACCCTGTCATTTCAAATGACAAGACTAATCATCCCTGGAACGCGTGTAATTTAAGTTAAGGTCATGTGACTACTCATTACATAAGTTAAAATACGCATGTAATTTCAATTTAGCATAGTCACGTAACAAGTAGCACATAAGACAGTAACTTCTCATGACAGCAACATTGAAGGCTACTGTCACGAGCTGTAATTTAACACATTGAAAATGTAAAAACTAGTAAGTTAACATACCAGATTTAGCATTCCTAATTCACTTACCAACCTGTTGAAGGTTGCTTCATCCAATGGTTTTGTCAAAATGTCTGCAAGTTGCTTTCCCGTAGGAATGTAGAACAGCTTCACAGTTCCCTTTTCAACATATTCCCTTATGAAATGATGCCTTATATCAATGTGCTTTGTCCTGGAATGTTGAACTTGATTGTCTGAGATGGCTATGGCACTAGTGTTATCACAGTAGATAGGGATGTTTGATAACTCTAAACCATAAAGTGCCTTGAACAGCTTGTAGACAAAGTCATAAAACTCAGAATCTTCAAATCCATGTGCTGTTCAACATACACTTCCTCCTCTAGCTCTCCATTAAGAAAGGCACTTTTGACATCAATTTGAAATACCTTGAAATTGCAGTGTGCAACATAGGCTAGAAATATTCTGATAGCTTCAAGTCTGGCAACAGGTGCAAATGTCTCATCATAATCTATTCCCTCCTGTTGACAGTATCCTTTGGCCACTAGCCTTGCTTTGTTTCTTGTCACATTTCCACTTTCATCCAACTTGTTTCTGAAGACCAATTTTGTGTCAACAACTGATTTCCCTTTAGGTCTTGGTACTAGTTTCCACACATTATTTCTTTCAAATTGGTTGAGCTCCTCTTGCATAGCTATCACCCAATCAGAATCCAACTGTTAGGTCCCAAAGTATCGTAGAAGGGGGGTTGAATACGATACTATCAAAAAAAATATTCCGAGAATATATCTTTATTGATAATAAACTCGAAGGGGTGTTACAACTTCTAATCCAATGGATTAGCTTCAAAACCTGAACACTCCTAAAGATAGGTTAGGCACGAGGACCTTCTACCCGACACTTCCTGAAAGCGGGCTAAGCCGACTTTCCTACTAGATGGACTGTCTAGCAGCTTACACAGAGAAGATATAAGAGAGAGAAGAGAGAGTTGTGTGTTGAGGTGTATTTTGAAATGAAATACAGCAGGCCTATTTATAGATTATAGAAAGTTACTATGCTGCACTATTCTATACTATTCCAACAACCCCTTGGGCCCCACCAGCCGTAACCGCCAATTGCACAGTAACCGCCATTTGCACGGTAACCGTCATTTGCACAGTAACCGCCATTTGCACAGTAACCACTATTTGCACAGTATCACTATTTGCACAGTACCTGCATAATAACCGTGCATAGTAATCCTGCATAGTAACTACGCATAGTAACCACGCATAGTAACTTTGCATAGTATTACTATTTTTGGCTGTTACTTTTGGGTTTCTCTCTTCTTTTTCAATTATTCTGCTGAATTAATTCATCTCAGAAAATAGTTCAAGTACCAGATTAATTTAATTATTTATTATAAATAATTAATTAATCTGTTACTTAGTTAATTTTCAGAGTAAATTAATTTTTAACAATACCTTGAGATATTATTTTTGTTCTTGATCGTCAATAGGCTTTGGCAATTCTTTCTATGAATTAATTTGTTGATCCTTCTCATATGTGCTGACACTTAGTGCAATGGTCTGGTTCACAAGTGACTAGCACTGGTCTTGATCTTCACACCTTCGTTACATTCCAATTGATTAGCCTGCAGCAGTATCTTCAAATAATATAAATACATGGAATCTTTTTGTCCCTGAATCATCTGTACATCTTATTCTGTCACTAAGGTTTGATCATGTTAATGAACTTCTTTCAGCGACTTGATCCTTGTTGATGCCTGTTCTTCAAATTTCACGATCCCCGTATAGAGTTAATATTATTTATCTTTTATCCTAGTTGAGTTATATATGTCCTCTATTACATATTACATTACATTATGCCTTACAATCTCCCCCTATTTGATTATTAGGGTTTGACAAGCAAATTTCTAGAGGATAACTCAACTGATACAACAAAAAATGAAATACAAAGATAAATAATATTAAAGCACATTCTGGACCATATATACATTTTGTAGATTTCTAAAATTTGAACAAGTGCAAATTGTTCCTCTAGACTGAACATATCTTCAAGTTTGCCTTTGCTTTCTTTCCACGTAGCACTAATACTCCCATTAGCTTTTCCTTTCCCAAAATAAAGTTAATTCCATGTCAACAACCTTTTCCTTGCCCTTACGCCTAGTAGATTTTTCTTGGTCATCCAACTTCTCCCCCTCAGTTGGGTTATCCTCCAGAGTAGTAGGATGTTGAGTTGGTAAATTAGACGAAGATGGCTTTACCAAGGAGTTGATTGCATCATTTAACTGGGTTGCCATGGTATTCAATTGAACCTGGAATACATCATGTTGAATAAGTTGCAAATTTTTGATTTCTGCAATGGACTTACAGATATTTGGCAACTCTTTCTCCATTGTTTGGACCCGTGTAAGGAGTCTGCTGTATTCCTTTCTGGTTACAGGTGCATGTGGTTGAGTAGGTTGCTCACTCGTACGTTCTGTAGGTGTTTCACTCAACACTCTATATTCACTCGATTTAGTGGTTTGGGTTACACTTACATGTTCAGTTCGTGTTTCCCTCAACTCTCCTCCAGAGCTTCCACCGATATGTGTACCTCGCAAATGAAATCATCCTAGCCCCTTTTTCAGAGATCACGGATGGTGCAATGAAAGTTCATGAGCTTCCGTCCTCGCGTGAAGCGAGTTGCCGACCACTGGTAAAGAGTGGTAAATCTTGAAAGAGATCCAGAGATTTTCCCTCTAGGAGGTTAAACTTGAATCGATTAAATGGTACAAAACCCAAGTTTCCCTCGACTGTCTGTGAATATACTTGGTTCATAAAAGAACCACCCACCGATGGATTTTTCCGTAAAATGGAAGATTCACCAGCAGTTATTGAGGTAGGTAATTCCACCTCGGATGCCTGTGAAGGCATTTGATCTTTAGAAAGATCATCAACCACTCTTATGTTCCGTGAAATGGAACTCAAGATAGTTGCTCCCGTCAATTTAACCTTATTTACATTTTCACTCATTGGATAAGAAAGAATTGTTTCACTAACAGTTGCAGTTACCTCAGGTTCATTTGGTTTACTTCTTTTAGAATGAGGTAGAGCTGCTGATGTAACTAACTCCTTATGTGGTGCTGCTGAGGCACTATCTCCCTCAAAAGTGTGAATGACTGGTCGTTTAAGTGACAATTGAGGTGTAGGAGTTTGTTGTGTTTGTGTTTGCATTTTTAGAATGGGCTCTTCGACCTGTGTTAGAGTCGGTGGGATTTCCTGCTCTTGGTCGAGTAAGATGGCCAATGGGGGCTGCGGAAACTGTATTTCCTGTGACACAATAGGTAATACAGAGGTTGGAATAGTAGGGATTGAAATATTACCTTGTCGTATACCTTCTCTCACTGGTCTTGGTAACAACGGAAGTGGAACAGTCTTTAGATATTCAGTTAGGACTGTAGGCACATCCGTATAGTTCTTTTTGCTTATGTAATTAATTACATTCGTCTTCATGTAAGAACATTCCACATTTCGACCATTTTCCAAGTGCACCCTGTCTTCATCATTTAAAAAATCATTTAATATTAGCTGTAGAAACCTTAGATATAGACATTTGACATTTTGAGTCCGAACATCTCTTCTTCCCAAGTGTTTCATCTTCAAAATGATTTGACCAAGCAATATTTTTCCAAAGTAATCCTCAAATTATTGGCGACCGCATACCCTATTTTTTGAATAAATTCAGGTATTCGACCTTGATTTGTTCTATCTGAGGAAAAAACATGGTTAAGAGTGTGAAAGAAGAAATTCCAGTACTGGGTTAGAAAAGTTCTAGAAAGATTACCAGTATTGAAATTGCCATCTTGGTACCTTATAAAACGAAAGAACATTTCAATCTGTTCAGGTGTAGGATCAGAAACAAGATTTTCCATAGGAAAATGAAGAATTCGATTAACATCTCGTTCAGTGACCCTAATCGACCTACCAAATAGTCGATATGTGATTGCACACCCGTCCTGTCCAGAAGTGTTAACTGCACTGCAATATAGTTCACGCAATGCATCATGGTTAAGCTGCATTGGTGTAATTAAAGCATATCGAATTAATGAATGTTCATTCAGAAATTGTGTCAAAGCCCGAAATTGCTCATCCAGAATGGTTTCGATTTGCTGAATGGAAATAGGATTAACTTTAGCAATTAAAAAGCTTCCCTGCCCATTTTCAAAACTTTAAGGAAATTCAAAAATAAGGGTTAGTTTTTATAAAGGATGATGTATAAAGCAAGAATATGAAATCCGATCTAAAAACCACCAGCTAGATTGAGAGATCTTTCCGATCAAAGCTCGAAATATTCAGCAATTGTGTGTATATGCTCTGTATATCTGAAAAATGATGATGTTAAACACAAACAAAAACTCATCATTTATAAGGTTTCAAGGACTAGTGGGTTAGGTGTGATAGTGATAGGTTATGTTTAAAGTCTAACACCGCTCAATAATTTCTCACCTAACAACCTAATTAGCCGAAAAACATCTTATCACCGAAACCTGTCAGCCGAAAAACATCTTATCACCGAAACCTATCACCCTATACACATATACACATATTTAATACTTCTAATTATTATGGATTTAAAAATAATCATGCAGTAAATCAAGAATTAATCCACAATAATCAGATAAACTCACAATTAAATAGACATAAAATTAACAAAATATCATTAATTGATATATGTCAATAAAATATTTATTTAATTACGCTACAATGATATCTCCAGAATAATCATGCAGATAAGCAAATAAAACAAACAAAATCCAGAGAATGAAATTCACTGGCTGCAACTAATTGAACAGACATTTTTAAAGATCATGTGAAATTTAACATACCAAGCTCATTTACCAACCTTGAAATGGTTGCTTCATCCAAAGCTTTAGTAAGAATGTAGGCCAACTATTTTCACTAGGAACAAAATGTAGTTCCACAGTGCCTTCCATCACATGCTCCCTGATGAAATGGTATCTGATGTCAAAGTGCTTGGTTCTAGAATGCTGCACTGGATTCTGTGATATTGCAATTGCACCAGTGTTGTCACAGAAAATTGGGATCTTTTTAACTTTAACTCCATAGTCAAGTAGTTGATTTCTCATCCATAGAATCTGTGCACAACAACTCCCAGCTGCTATGTATTCAGCCTCTACAGTTGAGGTAGATACTGAGTTCTGCTTCTTACTGAACCATGAGACCAGCTTGTTTCCCAAGAATTGACAGGTTCCTGTGGTACTTTTTCTATCCATTTTGCAACCTGCATAATCTGCATCTGAGTAACCAATTAGATCAAAAACCAGAATCTCTAGGGTACCAAATGCCAAGGTTTGGTGTTCCCTTGAGATATCTGAAAATCCTTTTAATAGCTACTAAGTGAGATTCCCTAGGATTAGCTTGAAATCTAGCACATAAACATGTATCAAACATAATATCAGGTCTACTAGCTGTTAAGTATAAAAGAGATCCAAGCATGCCCCTATAGCTTGTCATGTCCACCATCTTTTCCTTAGTATTCAGTTCAAGCTTAGTGACAGTGGCCATGGGTGTTTTTACAGAAGAGCAATCTACTAAATCAAACCTTTTTAAAAGATCATAAATGTATTTTGTTTGACTTATAAAAATTCCCTCATTCACTTGTTTAACTTGTAAACCAAGAAAATAAGTTAATTCACCCATCATACTCATTTCATATCTACTTTGCATGAGTTTGGCAAACCTCTTGCAAAGTTTCTCATCTGTAGACCCAAATATTATATCATCTACATAAATTTGGACAAGTATCATAGAGTCATTGACATTTCTATAAAAGAGAGTTTTATCAATAATACCTCGAATGAAGTGATTCTCTATAAGGAACTATGAGAGTGTGTCATACCAGGCTCTCGGTGCTTGCTTCAGGCCATAGAGTGCTTTGAGTAGAAAGAACACATATTCTGGAAAGTCTAGATCTTCAAAACCAGGCTGTTGACTAACATACACCTCCTCCTCCAGAATACCATTCAGAAATGCACACTTGACATCCATTTGATAGACTTTGAAATTGGCATGCGCTGCATCGGCTAGGAAGATCCTTATTGCTTCTAACCTTGCCACTGATGCAAAGGTTTCTTCAAAGTCAATTCCTTCCTCTTGACAGTAGCCTTTAGCCACTAATCTAGCTTTATTCCTTATGACTATGCCATTCTCATCCATCTTGTTCATGAATACCCACTTAGTGCCAACCACTGATTTGTCTTTAGGTTTGGGTACAGGTTTCCATACTTCATTTCTTTCAAACTGGTTTAGCTCTTCTTGCATTGCTAAAACCCAGTCTGGATTCAGAAGAGCATCTTCAACTATCTTAGGTTCCTCTTTGGATAGAAAACTGCTATCCAAGCATTCTTCTTGAGTTGCTCTTCTGGTTTGGACCTTTGCATTAGGATCTCCAATGATAAGCTCAAATGGATGATCCCTGGTCCATTTTCTTTGTGGTGGTAAGTTTGATCTTGATGAAGTGGCTTCATTTTCTATGTGTTGATCATTGTGGCTTCTTGTTGAGTTTTGATTGTGAGAAACTCCCCCTGAGTGTATGGCCCTCGAGATTGATGGAGTTCTTGCAGATTCATCAACAGATGCTTCTCTTTGATTTCCAACTGATGGTGTAAGTTGTTCTTCAACAGGTGTTTCATTCTGCACTTCAACTGATGATCCTTGTCTGTTTCTCATACCATTTGATCTCCATTCTTCATCATCATCTTCACTTTCTTCACCACTTCTCTCATTCTCAAATGAGAGAGACTCATAAAAACCTTCATCTACTAGACCAGATATTTTCTTGTCATCAAAGACAACATGTATGGACTCCATTACAATGTTTAGTCTTAGGTTGTAGACTCTGTAGGATTTTTCAGCTGAGTATCCAACAAAGATAGCTTCGTCTGCCTTTGAATCAAATTTTCCAAGATGCTCACCATGATTTTTCAGTACAAAGCATTTGCATCCAAAGACATGCAGAAAGTTGATTGTTGGTTTCTTGCCTTTGAAAAGTTGATAAGGTGTCATGCCTTTGGCTTGATTGACCAAAGAAATATTCTGAGTGTTGCATGTAGTATTTATAGCTTCTGCCCAGAAGTATGTTGGTAGCTTAGACTCTTCAAGCATTGTTCTTGCAGCTTCAATTAGAATTCTGTTATTTCTTTCCACTACACCATTTTGTTGAGGAGTTCTTGGTGCAGAGAATTCTTGGATAATTCCTTCTTCTTTACAAAAATCTCTTATTACAGAATTCTTGAACTCAGTTCCGTTGTCACTTCTAATTTTCCTTACTTTGAGTAGAGGATTGTTGTTGACTATCTTGATGTGATTTATAATGACTTCACCCGCCTCATCCTTAGAGTGGAGAAAGAATGTCCAAAAGAATTTTGAGAAATTATCAATAATCACAAGACAGTATTTCTTCTTTGAGATTGACAACACATTGACTGGTCCAAAGAGATCCATGTGAAGTAGTTGCAAGGGTTGATCAATTGATGACATTGACTTTGATTTGAAAGAGGCCTTCTTCTGCTTCCCTTTCTGGCATGCATCACACAATCCATCCTTGGAGTAATCCAATTTTGGAATACCTTTAACCAAATCCTTCTTTACCAACTCATTCATTGCTTTAAAACTCAAGTGTGACAGTCTTTTATGCCAAATCCAACCTTCATCTACACTTGCCTTGCTGGGAAGACATGTAGGCATGTTTGTATTTGTTGAATTGAAGTCAGCAATGTACACATTTCCTCTTCTATCTCCTGTCAACACTACCTTGTTGTCACTTTTCTTGAAAATGACACAAGCTTCAGATGTGAACCAGACATTTTGTCCTTTATCACACAGTTGACTGACACTTAGCAAGTTATGCTTAAGTCCATCAACCAGTGCTACTTCTTCAACGACAACATTCCATTATGAAATCAAACCATATCCTCTAGTATATCCTTTGCTGTTGTCTCCAAAGGTAATGTTAAGGCCAGCTCTCTCCTCAAACTTA
The DNA here is from genome assembly GCA_036435485.1 of Saposhnikovia divaricata. Taxonomy (NCBI): domain Eukaryota; kingdom Viridiplantae; phylum Streptophyta; class Magnoliopsida; order Apiales; family Apiaceae; genus Saposhnikovia; species Saposhnikovia divaricata. Next base: position 192,853,113 of record CM071597.1, read on the forward strand.
GTGAGCAGGGTAGAATCTCCAGTCATGTGCCTAGAACAACCACTATCCAGGTACCAAAGATTCTTTCTGTGTCCCTGCACACATCAAAATCAAATCAAGTTGATTTTGGTACCCAAGTTTTCTTGGGTCCTGCCTTGTTAGCCTTTTTCTTATTTTTCAAGCCCTTACTACCCAGGGGTTCTGATTGAGTTAAATCAACCTTAACTCTTGGTGTAGGTTTCTGAAAAATAGGTTGTTTCACTTGCTCACATGCATTAAAACTAGATGTATAATTTGGCATAGTCTGTGCAAACATGTTATTCATCATCCATGGCAACTAAGGCATATTAAAAGCATTGTAATATGGATTATACATGAATGGCATGTTAGCATAATGACTAGATGCATGAGCAGGCTGGACAAACATGTTTGGTATAACATTCATAGCAGGCATAGGTACTGACTTAGGCATACTAGGCACAGAAGCATTCTTAACAGATTTACAGTTGACAAATAAATGATTAACACTACCACAGTTCACACATTCCTTTCGAGGAGCATATTTATCAGGTGTGCAATTACTATGTTTGTTAATTCCTACCTTGCCATTTCTATTCTTCTTATTAGCCTTAGCCTTAGGTTCAGTCTTTTCTAACTTATCCTTCAATTTCTTGATTGATAAGTTGCCTATGTTTCCTTGTTCAACTAACTTGGTTTTGCTACACTCTCCATTAACAAAGTTCTTATTGACAGGCCTGTACTTTTTATTTGATTTAGTTAAAGTTGCTTTGCTAACAGGCTTAAGTCTCAAAGAACATTCTTTTTCGACTAAATCACTGTCTGAAGCAACTTCCCTATCAACATCTAACTTAACTTCTGCTAATTTGTGAAAAGAATCAACTCCTTGTATACTATAAATTTCTTCAATTTTAGCCTTTGATCCTTTCCACTTAGCAATTAAGTCTTGTTCCTCTTTTAACTGTTTTATTAAACACTCTTCTCTTTTCAGAGCCTCAAGTAACTCATTCTTAGCATCCTGGGAATCTCTTTTCATTGCTTCAAAATCAATTAGTTGAGTTTCTAACAGAGTATTCTTATCACCTATCTTAGCACTAAGATCTTTAATCTTTTTGTTCTCCTTGTTAAGCGATTTTAATGTGACATGCATGTTATACAATTCATTAGACATTTCATTAACAACATTATCACATTCATCTTTGGAAAGTTCAGTTAAGGTTTGTAGAGTATACCTGGTTGCTTACTGAACTAGCCTCTTCATCAGTTTCGTTTGCCATGAGTGCAAGATTGACAAACTCCTCTTCTGCATCTGAGTCTCCTCCAGCTACCCAATCATTATCTCTAGATACAAATGCTCTTTCCTTTTGCTTGAGAAGATCAAAGTATTTCTTTTTGTAATCAACAGTCTCGAACTGTTTCTTCTCTTTCTCAGCTTTGGATTTTCTGCACATTGGCAAAGTGATAAGCAATTCCACAGCTATAGCATTTGATCTTCGATCTTTCAACCACATCCTTGTTCGGTTGACAGCTTTTCTGGAATTGCCCGGATCCTGCTGGATTCTTCTTGAATCTTAGCTTCGAAAATCTCTTTGATAGAAATGCCAAATACTCATCTAGATCTTCAGCTTCATCCTCACTTAATGCATCAGGTTCTTCAATCATCTTGCTTTTACCTTTGCTAGTTGCAGCTCCACCTTCACAAGTTCTTTGACTTGGTATGGCTTCCACATTCTTCATCTTCTCTCCATCTTGGTTTGTTGGAATATTGGCCACCAAAGCTACACTTCCACTTTTCTTCTGGCTCTTCTCAACTTCTTCATCTTGTTGCAACTCGAGCATATAGGTCTTTAAAATTCCATACAGTCTCTCAAGTGTGAAATCTTTGTAATCTTGAGAATTTCTCAATGAGACTGCCACTGGCTTCCATTCTTTAGGTAAAGACCTCAGAAATTTTAGGTTGGAATCTTTGGTTTCATATACTCTCCCATACAGCTTTAGCCCATTTAACAGTTTCTGAAATCTTCTAAATATATCAATTAAACTTTCACCTGAATTAAAGTGAAAATGTTCATACTGCTGTATGAGGAGTTGCATCTTATTCTCTCTAACTTGCTCAGTCCCTTCACAGAGTGTTTGTATAGTGTCCCACACTTGCTTGGCAGTGGTGTAGTTTATGACATTATCGAACATGTCTTGATCAATTCCATTGACAGTATGTTCATGGTTTTCTTGTCTGCCTCTATGAATTCTACTGGCGGTTTGGGAATAGGCCTTCCAGCAGCTGCAGTTCCAGCTGTTGCTCCAACTGCAATATTAGCCTTCATAGGAATATGAGGGCCTTTCTCGATGCAGTTTACATAACCTTCATCAATGAATAAGAGATGTAAATGCATCTTTACTTTCCAGTGAAAGTAATTATCTTTGTCAAGAACTGGTATTTTCACGCCTATATCCTTCATTCCCATTGTGGTGATCTTTAAACTTCTTGTATGTTAGAAGCTTGCTCTGATACCAATTGTTAGGTCCCAAATTATCATAGAAGGGGGGTTGAATACGATACAACCAAAAAAAAATATTTCCGAGAATATATCTTTATTGATAATAAACTCGAAGGGGTGTTATAACTTCTAATCCAATGGATTAGCTTCAAAACCTGAACACTCCTAAGGAAAGTTTAGGCACGAGGACCTTCTACCTGACACTTCCTGAAAGCGGGCTAAGCCGACATTCCTACTAGATGGACTATCTAGCAGCTTACACAGAGAAGATATAAGACAAAGAAGAGAGAGTTGTGTGTTGAGGTATATTTTGAAATGAAATACAGCAGGCCTATTTATAGATTATAGAAAGTTACTATGCTGTACTATTCCAACAACCCCTTGGGCCCCACCAGCCGTAACCGCCAATTGCACAATAACCGCCATTTGCACAGTAACCGCCATTTGCACAGTAACCACTATTTGCACAGTACCTGTATAGTAACCGTGCATAGTAACCATGCATAGTAACTACGCATAGTAATCGTGCATAGTAACTTTGCATAGTATTACTATTTTTTGCTGTTTCTTTTGGGTTTCTCTCTTCTTTTTCAAATATTCTACTGAATTAATTCATTTCAGAAAATAGTTCAAGTATCAGATTAATTTAATTATTTATTATAAGTAATCAATTAATCTGTTACATAGTTAATTTTCAGAGTAAATTAATTTTTGACAATACCTTGAGATATTATGTTTGTCCTTGATCGTCAATAGGCTTTGGCAATTCTTTCTATGAATTAATGTGTTTATCCTTCTCGTATGTGCTGACACTTAGTGCACTGGTTTGGTTCACAAGTGACTAGCACTGATCTTGATCTTCACACCTTCGTTACATTCCAATTGATTAGCCTGCAGCAGTATCTTCAAATAATATAAATACATGGAATCTTTTTTGCCCTTCAACTGAATCATCTGTACATCTTATTCTGTCACTAAGGCTTGATCATGTTAATGAACTTCTTTTAGGGACTTGATCCTTGTTGATGCCTGTTCTTCAAATTTCATGATCCCGGTATAGAGTTAATATTATTTATCTTTTATCCTAGTTGAGTTATATATGTCCTCTATTACATATTACATTACATTATGCCTTACACCAACAATGCTTCATCAATTGTCTTTGGCTCAATTTGTGATAGAAAACAGGAGAGCATGCTGTTAGGAGAGACATTTCTTCTAGTCCTTACTCCAGTGGAAGGATTGCCAATGATTAAATCAGAGGTGTGATCCTTGTTCCATTTAGTTGATTTGGCAAAGCTTCTATCTTTTTCTGCTTGATCAGTTCCTTCTTGAGGAATTGATTCTTCCACATTGTTGTCTTCTCCATATTCTTCAAGATCTCCAGAGTCACCATCAGCTTCATGATTAGATATAATTGTTTGTGACTGAGCTGGAGCTTGATTAACATCATTTGTGTTGACAGCATCTCCTCCAAACCCAAGAGTTTGAGTACAAGATGGTTCTTCAGTAACAATTTCTTCTTCTTCCAAGTATCCTTGATTCTCAAATCTCAGAGGCTGCAGCTGACCATCTTTTTGCAGTCCTGGAAACTTGGTTTCATCAAATGTGACATTCACACTATCTTCAATGACTTTGTGTTCTATGACATAGGCTCTATAGGCAGTCCTTTCTAATCCATATCCCATGAAAATGCCTTCATGTGCTTTAGCATCAAACTTTCCTTTTCTTTCATGGTTGTTTATCATCATGAAACACTTGCTTCCAAATACATGAAAGTATTTGATAGTAGGTTTCTTTCCAGTCATTAGATAGTAAGGAATGTTTCCACAAGTCTTGTTGATTAAGGTTCTATTCTGTGTGTAACAAGCTGTGTTGATAGCTTCTGCCCAGAAATATGTTGGTAATTTTTCATCATTCAACATAGTTCTTGCAGCTTCAATGAGAGTCCTGTTCTTTCTTTCTATTACACCATTTTGTTGTGGTGTCCTGGCAGTAGAGAATTGTTGAACAATTCCTTCATCTTTGCAAAAGTTTCCAAGAGTAGCATTTCTGAACTCAGTTCCATTGTCACTCCTTAGAATTTGAACTTTTGCATTAGGAGTTCTATCAAGAACCCTGATGTGATCAATGAGCTCCTGAGCAGCTTCATCCTTTGATTCTAGGAACTTTACCCAGGTGTACCTAGAATAGTCATCCACCATGACTAGGGCATATCTCTTTCTTGCTAATGATTGCACATTAACTGGTCCAAAGAGATCCATATGAATCAGTTTGAGTGATTCAGTGTTGGTGTTTAGTTGCTTTGACTTGTGCACAGATCTTCTCAGTTTTCCCATTTGACAGTCCTCACACAATCCTTCTTGACAGAATTCTTGTTGAGGTAGTCCTCTCACCAGCTCCTTCTTCATTAGTATATTCATGGTCTTGAAATTGAGGTGGGAGAGCTTCTTGTGCCAAAGCATGCTGTCACCAACTGTTGCCTTACTATAGAAACAGTTGACCTTGTCTTTCTTAGCAGAGTTTAAGTCTGCCACAAACAAGCTTCCTTTTCTGACTCCTTTCAGAGAAAGGCTTCCAACCTTCTTGTGATAGATATTACAGACCATCATATCAAAATCAACTTTAAATCCTTTGTCACTGAATTGGCTGACACTGAGCAAGTTGTGCTTCAATCCATCCACAAGAGCAATATCTTCAATGACAACATTTCCAATTTCTAAATAACCATATCCCACAGTGTAACCTTTGCTGTTGTCTCCAAAAGTTATGATTGGGCCAGCTTTCTCAACATAATGTGATAGCAGGGCTTTATCACCTGTCATGTTTCTAGAGCATCCACTATCGATGAACCACATGACTTGTTTCTTTTTCTTGCCCTGCAAAACAGATGATATTTAATTTACATCTGGTACCCAATCCTTGTTGGGTCCTGCAGTTACAGCATCACATTTTATATCATCGTTAATCACATTTGAATCAATACTTGAATCATCCTGTTTGACTTTTTTTGCTACCCACTCAGTTTTAGAATAAGACTTGGTCTTTTTCTCAGTGGAAGCTGCCTTTTTACCAACAATGGCAGGCTCAGAAGTCTTAATAATTTGCATATAGGAACATGTTTCAATAGATAGAATGGGCAGATTAAAACATGTACTCATGGCAGTGATTTTGCATGGCATGCAGTCTATGTTACTAGAAACATTCATTGTTCTTTGCATAATGGGAGTTCTGTGTAAGTTACCTTTAACCTTGGTTGCATTAACCTTGTTCTCATTCGGTTTCTTACAAACATGTGTTAAGTGTTGGGAGGATCCATAATTATTGCAAAGCTTCCTTGGGGCATTCTTGACATAAGCATAGCCATTTTTCTTATCAATTCCTAACTTGCCATTCATATTCTTACGCTTGTAAACATCTTTGTTGATAGTATGTCCTAAAGTTACTGTCGAGTTACCCTTGAAAGTACCTTTCATACCTGCTGTCTTGACAGTAGATTTGGAAGTTGCTGTCCTAGGTACTCTCTTGATAGTATCTTTGAAAGTTTCTGTATTATCCTTGTTGACAGCTTCTTTAGAACAATCTGTCTGATTGCTTAGTAAAGTTTCTGTTACGGGGATTTTTACAGTATCTATCTTTTCAGTAGATGTGTTGTCAATACACTTATCTTCATCACGAAGCTCTTGTTTGATGAGCAAATAATTCTCATCAAAATCAGCTTGAACAGTTTTGAAAATGGGTTTACAAACTCTCTTGAGAATATGAGGTTTGACAGCATCACCATCTGAACAATCATCAATCACAATTGCCTTACCAGGCCTCCTACCATAGACGAAACCTATTCCAACCTTTTGGTTCTCAGTATGATTCTCATGATATTCCTGAACTAACTTAGAAGAATTTCTGAAGGCCTTAAGCTTAAATTCATTTTCAGCAATTTGATTTCTTAGGAATTCTTCTATCTCCTTAGCACATACAACAACATTTTTTAGTCTTTCATTTTCTTGAGCAAGTGAATCTAATGTACTGGTTTTAAGCAAGAGCATTTCATTCTCAGATTTGAGTGTTTCATTCTGTTTAGTTAACTTAACAATTTCTTCATTAGCAGCAGATAAACTAACATGAATGTTAAACATCTCAGCACTTAATTCTTCCATAGTTTGCTTATACTCAATTTTAGACATATCAAATAAAATGAGAGATGGTACCTGATTTGAGGAGCTTGATGCTTCATCATCAGATCTAGCCATGAGAGCTGGATTTACAAACTCTTCTTGTTCCTCATCATCAGAGTCATCCTAGCATTTTCCTTCAGCCACATAGGCTCTTCCTTGATTTCTTTTAAACTGACTTCCATATCCTTTCTCCATTCTTTGATTCTGTTTTAGCCTTCTGCACTCTGTGGCAAAATGACCTAGCTCATTGCAGTTATAACATCTGAACTTTGACCTATCCACCATTCCTGTCATGTATCCTCCTCTTGTGGCACCACCGGCAGCTTTTGAAGAGTTTCCCTTGTTGAACTTAGATGTCTGACCCTGTGGCTTATATGGCTTATCTCTTCTGAACTTTATATTTTTAAATCTTTTAGCCATATATGCCATGGTTGGATTATCCATGCTTTCAATCTCTTCTAATGAGTAGAAGTCTTCATCTTCAACATCTTTGAGCTGTAGAACCACTTTCTCCTCATCATCCAACACCTCCTCAATCTTCAGAGATGGTACTTGTGTTGGTTGTGAACTTTGTGAGGGTTCAGTTGGCAGCGAAACAAGTTGCTCTTGAGCTACAAGGGCACCAGACATGTTTGCCATCTTTCCTTTGGCTCCAGTTTGAATAGCTCTCTTTTGAAAGAGTTCAAGTTCATATGACTTAAGTACACCATAAAGAGTCTCAAGAGAAACATCATTCAAATTTCTCCCTTCTCTTATGACAGTGATTTTGTGCTCAAGGTGCTCAAGAAGAGTGAGAAGAAACTTGACATTAATCTCCTTTTTGTCATAGAACTTTCCATGAATTTGTAACTCACCTATTAGCTTACTGAATCTTTCAAACATGTGAGTGAGCTCTTTACCAAGCTTGGTCATAAAAGCTTTATATTGTGATACAAGAATTTATCTTTGGTTTTCTCTGACCTCTTCACTTCCTTCACACAGCAACTCTATCTTGTTCCACATCTCTTTAGCAAATGAGCATCCCATAACATTTCCACACATGGCTTTGTCCAGTGTGAGAGAGTCAAGCAAGATGAGTTGCAAGTAGTCATCCAAGGCTACATTTTCTTTCTCAGACTCTGTGTATTCTGAGGGTCTCTTAGCAACCCAGTGAGCTGGAATTACTTCACCATTCACAGTGGCAGCAACTACTTCTTTCTTAGGAATGAAGGGGCCATTCTCAAGAATTCCCAAGTATAGTGGATGTGCAGCTTTGATAAATAAAAAGATTTTTCTTTTCCAAAAATTGTAGTTCTCTTTATCAAATACTGGAATCTTGATACCACTTGATTTCTGTATACTCGTCATGATCTTAGATTAGTATATCAATCTGTTTGGTCTGATACCTGTTGTTGGTCCTGGAGTATATTGCAGAAGGGGGGGTTGAATGTAATATAGATAATCCCAAATCTTTACCTCAACAACAATGATAAAGATTGTAAACTATCTATACAAGAAATGCAAACACAAGTAGTAACTCAAGATATTCTCACAAAATAAATGTTTTATTTATTTTGCAAAGTGTTGCTACAACCTCGAGAAAAAGTATTTTCTCAAGCTTTGACTTCTTGAATCGATTACAGAAAGAATGAGAGATGTTTCTCTGTAAAGACTAATGTTCTCTAACATCTCTGTCACATGGGTTCTGGAGCCGCTATCATTTTCAAGTGGCAGCTCCTTACAAATTGCCCACCCATGTGACTTTCCCAAAATGCTATACAAACAGATTATCATTAAGCATAAAGCAATCTGAGTTCTTTCTAAAACTAGCTAATACAATTCTAGTAGATGCAGACTTGTCATACTCTTGAATTGTCGAGCTTCGTTTTGTGATCTCTCAAGCTTCTTTCATGTCTTGCAGGTCTGCTACAATCTTTGACAAGATGCATCAAATCTGTTTCTTGAACATCTAAACGGTCACGGGTTTGATTGAGATAAATCCCAATTCAAATATTCCATTGAGACAATAACCTTTGATGCCAAGTCTACTGTCATGAGAATGTTCCTTGGATGACAGTATGAGTCCTTGCCAATGATGCTGTCAGGACTTTCAAACTTGCTGTCAAAGTGTGAGAATGTTGCTGTCTTCATGCTTCCGCCAATGTAGCTGTCAGATTGAGTCCGTTGTCGTGACTTGCAACATGCTGTCTTCTTGTAACCTTACTGTCACTGCTATGACAGTAACATTTATTCTTCCTGTCGAACTGATGTAATCTTGAGACTTGAACAATTGAATGAACTTCTTCCAAGATACATACTTATTAAATTACAGCAACTATATTGGTCACAAGAACACACTCTGGCTGTGACAGTATGTTCTACTTAGTGAAAAACTAAGTATAGGAAAATCTAGTTAAGTTGTCTCTATGCTATCACCCATAAATCATAACAATTCTCCTGTTGAATCTTGATAGAATTCAGTGGCTGCAATGTAAATAGAGCCGTCAAAAACTTGTCACTGCAATTAAAGATAATTTCAGATGTAAAGGACTGAATTAGGTGAACACGGAGAAGGACTAAGATTCTATGGAAGTGAGACTACTTTTTATTCTATTAAACACAGCACCCGAGATATGCATAGGAAGGAGCAGCTATGTTATAAATCCATACAGTTGTGATATCAAGATTGTAAATACAACTGTGTTCTTTTGGATGGAAAGAAAGAATACAATGATCTGACAAATTTTAAAATTTTTATATGTTATGTCTTTTGAAGGGTCATTTAGTGTAATAACCCAAATTTCTGTACTTTATAAAAATATTTATTTAAGGGATGAATAGTGATTTGCATGGATGAATGGTGAAATTATGGATGAATAATGATTTTTGAGGATTAAGAAATTTTTCATGTTACCCTATGTACGGGATAGGAAATGGATATTTCGAAGTTATATTAGTAATCTACGAGGTAAATAAGTGTATGTAAACGTGATCGAAATTTAGAAATTCCAAACTTTATTTTCATGGAATATTTGACCGAGCAGTGAAGAGCATATCAATTCGACCAAAATAAGTGGTATATTTAAATTGAGGATTCGAGGATTTTATATTTTATTATTTTATTTAAGGTGATTTGAAGATTTAGAACGAAAACCCCTAAGTTAGTATAACGAACATTCTAGGAATCGCTAGAACTTTGCAACGAGATTAAGCGATTAATAGAATGAATTATGGATTAAATACGTAACGAGATTAGAAACCATGCATGATCATCTAAGGTTTATTATTATTAGGATTGGTGGAAAAAGAAAATAAAGAAAAGAAAAGAAAAAGGAAGAAATGAGGTGGATGGACAAGAGCAAGACAACAATGATACACATCACCATTTCTCTCATGCACCAAAACCACTTGACACTTGTAATTAGAGGTGTATTAGCAGCCCTTGCAAACCAAAATATCACACAAATTCAATCACCAACTAGTCAAGGTAGATCAAAAGAAAAAGAAAGCCAAGAACACCATTTCCTTAACAAAAATTCTGCGCCTTTTAGCAAAATCATCGGGCCAATTCCAGACACTCAAATTTGATGAACTATAGCTCAAAAGAAAGACATTGAAGAGTAGAAGGTGTGGTAAAAATTTGAGAACCAAACTCCTATTTTTCAATTTTATATGAATTTTACAAGATGATGATGAATAGTGGTGAATAGTAACTTAACATTGTTTTCTTGTTTTGATCTTAAGGTTTAAGCTTTATAAAGGCATGTTAAGTGTTTATAAACACTTATTAGTGTTGCTAGAGCTCCCAAGAAGGTAAAAACCCTAACCCACCTTTGAGTTCATATGAGTTTTTGATGTGGTTTTGATGTTATATAAAGATAGTTCATATTAAGTAGTTTTATGATTATTTGGCTTTATAAAAATGTGTAAAATGATGGGTGATGGATGTGAGCCTCACCACTGACCTTAGAGGAGTATGATAGATGTTGGGGATGTATGTTCGGTTTATAGCCGTCGTAATTGTGAAATTTTGTAAACCCTTGAAAATAGTGAGCCCCGAGACCATAAAATTATTTTTAAAATCACCACTGAATATGGTTATGTAGGTATGGATGTCTAGTTTATTTTTTCGCAAGAATCGCATTAAAAGAGTTTACGTTTGAAGAGTTATGCCAGTTTTAGTGAAAGTGGTTCAAGAGATTTCTTTGTAGAAATAACCACTTTGAGACTATGATTGAGACCCTTAGAAGTCGATTTATAATGTGAAATTTTGAGGATAAATATTAAGGTTAGTTATCAAGGTTTGAGTGAAGTTTTGAGTTAAAAAGATTATTTTCTGATTTTATAAAAATGCATAACCCGAGGTTGCGCAAGTGGAAAAGCCCTTTAAGGAGATGACATTATTCATTGCTAAACCCCTGCCCTGTTTTGTAAATTACGAAAAATACCTCTTCTGACCAGAGCCATGTCTTCATTTGGTTACCTTCTAGACATTATCTAGATCGTGCACGCGAAAACGGTGCGTCATTTGAGTTAACGGTTAGCGAGTTATGAAGGTTTTAGTAAAAGTGGTGCAAATAGTAAGAATCCGCAGTTAACCCAACTTCGAAAATACATTTCACCTATCCAGACCCGTGTCTTAGAATCAAGATTTTTATGATAAATATTAAAAATACAAAAGATAATTTTAGAGGTGGTTTCGTATTTGAATACATTTCCAGTGATTTATGAAAAGTGTTGGAGTACGAGTCAAGGAATAGTAATTTTCAGGAAAGTCAACTCTAAAGGTATTACTTTGACCATCCGTTTTGGCTAAGTTAAAAGAGGAATTTCGAGTCGACTAAAACACGAGACTTGTTAAGAATTTTCAAGGCAACATATTGGTGTAAAGAACGAGGTTATAAATGGTTAAGTATAACTTGTATTTGAGGAACGCTTTCGGATTAAACTTGTGACTTAAGTGTTTGAGGATTAACATGGACTTAGAATAAGTCAAGTATGAACCACTAGAGCCAGTGTCATATTTTGTATAGGTGCATAGGAGTTGAGTTGTAAGTGTATTGCGTAGAAGATTGATCTTGTATTCTGTTTGTTATAGATCACCGGACCCCGACACACGTACGAATATTCGCAGCAGGAGTACCAGGCAAGTACACTAACTCTTACTCTATCGTTCGGAGTAGAGATATTTTGTAATGAAAGTTGTTCTAATAGTAGTTAAATGCGAGTAAACATAATGAGGAGATAATGGAAGTATAGTTAGAAGTAACCTACGTTCCAAGTAGATGATGTAACATAAGGAGTAGGCGATGAGTACGAAGTGTTGAGGAGAATTGAATTTTTGAAAACCAGGACAAAGCTTTTTAAAAAAGAATTTCGCAATAATTAACCTAAAGGCAACATCACTAATAAATCTTATTCGTCTAATTAAATTTATTTAATTAGATGAATATCATTTTCAAAACGTTTTCTTAAAATCGCTTTGTTCCGGAGAAATAACCCAGATGATTTAATGAAATTATTTTATCTAGTTGATTACTTATCGGAGATGTTTTCTTCTTGCAATTTAATGCATATACCTTGTTGTAACACCCCCAGATCCGGGGTCAGGGATCGGGTCGTTACGGTCTCATTTTCCATAGATAACACTTTACTTGAGTCCACAATAAATATATAGCATGCTGTGACCCCACAATATATCAACTCACATACACACAGTTATAGTCCCAGAGATGAAATTGAAATAATTCTTTGCTACTAGAATCCATGATTAAAAGTTATTACAACTCAAAACGAATAAAGCATATGTTTAGTAGTTTTGCCGTTGATTAAAGTTATTGATACATATAATTAGACTGGTAAACCAAAAGCTGACTATCTATGCTACCTCAGCAATGGCAGCGATGATGTCAGCGGGGAGCCCTGTGGGTGGGGTAACCTGCTTGCGCCGAGTGCGCCTTACGCTAGCCATGTGTCCTAGCTGTTGTTGTGACATAATAAATAAGCAAGGGTGAGCAATAGCCCACCAACAATATATAATAGAACAGTGATGATATATGTCTATCGCAGTTCAAATATCTTTGAAACCATATGCCATGCATTAGTGAACATGATGCCAGTATAAAATATACGATGAAGTTACAAGGTAACTCAACATATGCAATCTGTGGAAATATTTGTTATGAAAAAGATAGGCAAGATAATCTCATATTTCGTAAAAGGGAAATTACAGGAAAAATATGCAGTTCCAGTTTCGAACACTTCTTCACCCTGCCAACAGTGGTGATGTTGCAGAAAATTTCCACTTTGGAAGATGAACTCATTACGCGCTAGGAGACACAACATTTATGATGATCAGTCGCTTCTTATGCTCCCCACTTTTTGTTCTCTACATGTAGAAGGAAGTACCGACGGATTTACTTGTCAACCGCCCTCTGGAACCCCCCGGCCAACGGTTGGGCCATTGCTGGACCGGCGCCACTCGGCCACTTACGCGGCTCCTAGTTCAAATAACTTCCACGACTCTGAATCATAAAGTTCGTTCCCCTTTCCCCAAGTATACTACTTGTTGATAAGACTCCACAAAGTAGCCGTATCTAGTTGGAAAGGAAAATTCACCGATATATTCCAAGCTATTGCTTGTTAACAGATATCACTTGTTCCAATGACCTTACCCCTTGAACAATGAGGAGGTAACACAAAGATTCAATTGATAGACAATCAATCAAGTTGCGTGTGAAAAGAATAGTTTCGAAGAATTTATGACCGGGAAGTCGACAAGATAAATAACATTTCTCAAGTAAGGTTCCCTTATTAATTGAAGGATAGATCTGAGTGAAAAGAATAGGATCTTTGAGAACCTTTCTTGATAGTATAATATTAATAATAAGATTCCAGAATATTTTATATAATATTCGGGGATTTAAAATAATATTTGAATGAAGTGAGCCGTTCTTAAACGAGTTAGAAGGATTAAATAAATATTCAAAGAATATTTATTAAGTAAAAAATATTGAAGAAATAAATTTAATAATAATCAGAGTGATCTTCGAATAAAAATTCATAAATAATATTCATTAAGCAATTACTGAGTATTTAACTTAATAATATTTATCGAATAAATAGAACTCGAATGAATATTCGAAATAATATTTAGGTAATGAACAGATGAATATTTGAAGTAATATTCAATAAATAAATAATGAATATATTTCAAGGGAATATTCGAAACGATATTCGACAAAGAGTAGACTCCAAATGAATATTGGAAATAATATTCATTGAATGAATAATGAATATTTTAAATTAATAATATTTATCGAAGAAATAATTATCAAATGAATATTCGTCATAATATTCGATAATCGGATCGGCTTAAAATGAATATTGAACAATAATATTCATTGTATAAATATAGTTCAAATGATTATTTGTATCGATGCTCTTTAATTAAATAATCGTAGACGAATATTCAAAATAATAATCGTCAACCAAATAAGGAAAGAAAATATTTACTTAAATATTTTCCTCCGAAATAATCATAATATATCAAGAAATACCGACTCCCGGTCTATATGCAACGAATAAGATTCATATGCCCTTCACTAAGGGCTTTAGCAATAATCGACTTATAACTGATATGTTCTCTATCTAGCATATAAGTCAGCACTCATTAGGGAACAAGCATTTCAAAATAATTCGAGAATAGGCATGCATGCTATGGCATATGTATACTGAAAACATACATACATATATATATATATATATATATATATATATATATATATAGGCTTTTGCTCAAATACAAACAAATCCTTAAATACAAACTACAAACTAACACTAGATTAATTATATTTCATTTATTCTAAGGTTCCCGCCAAGGGTACCTTCACAAAAAATGCTTAAATTAATTGGCTCTATCCAACAAAAAAAAAAAAAAAAAAAACTTGCCTTGGAAATGCTAAGCATTTAAGACAGTAAACGGATGAGTTAGGTAGTCATGAGGGCCGCAGGCCCTCGACACACCCGTCAATCGTCTATTGCCTTTACCATTGATTGCCATTCCTTACAACTTTAGAATGATAAAGGCGCGAAGCGCCGTACAAGAAGGTGCGAAGCACCGTTAACCAGTGAAATCCACTGCCACGTCATCACGTGAACAGTGAATTTTTTATTTTTTATTTTTATTTTTTTGCTGAATGGAGCCAATTATTTTAAACACTTTTTGTATTGGGGTACCCCTAGTTTGATCATTAGATTTGCATGAAATATTGAATTAGTGTTTAATTTGTAGTTTGTAGTTAATTTTAGTTTGTAGTAGAGTAGGACTCTATATATATATATATATATATATATATATATATATATATATATATATATATATATATATATATATATATATATATATATATATATATTCACAACAACAGCCTTCAAAAAGAAAGGTTCGAAAACTTGCCTGGTGGTAGAGTAGGGGTAGCGTGTCCGGGGTCTGCTCGGCGATCTATAAATAATCAAAGTATCCGAGATTAACCACTTACACATTTTAAAAAGCTAAGTATATACTTAACTTAAATCGAAACACGATTTCAAGTTATCTCGTTATACCCCTTTTATTGTAACTCTTTTTATCACCGATACGATTCGATATTTGTTCGCTACTACGACATGTCATTATGCTTACACTTGGTGTATACTTAAGTCGTATAAGTTCTAAGGTCGAAGAATCATGCTTCGAGTATTTTCTAAGTGGTTTTCTTAAAGTTATAATCGAGTGTCCGTTTTAGGAGTTCGTTCGTACTTAACCTCGATTCGAACATTTTTATAAAATCGGAAAACGATCCATTTGACATGAGGTTTCTTCTCACACCTTCCTTTTTATCCCTAGTATTTAATTACCTCGATTCGCAACTGAATTAAGTACGTTAAGGGAATCCAATTTTAATTACGAACTTTCGATTACGGTTTCGAACCACTTTTAGTAATTCGGTCATAACTCCTAAACCGTAAGTCAGAATGTTTCGATTCTTTTTCCAAAATGATCTATGGCTCGAGATCTATAAGGTTGGGTTAATTATTGAGTAAAGTGCACTTTGTGTACGTGCAGTTAGGCTGTCAGACCATTCTGGATACTGGACTTTAGAAAGTACCACGGGTTATACTGTACTTTACTTTTCGTTACATAATGTGTATCGCCGTCAAATCTGTTTAGCTCCGTTAGAAAATACAGGGGTAAAATCGTCAATTTATTATCATCTTCTTCATCAACACCCTTTTCACCATTTGATCAAGTTCCAGATGGATATACCTTCCATGGGAGAGAAACAGATGACTAGAATCACAAGTGCAGTGGATGATGATTACAGAGACTTGAACAGTTTCAATATTACTTATGGTCCTATTAATGATCTAAGGCATAGAAGAACATCCTCCCTTAATGATTCACTTCACAGATATGCTCACTTGTTTGATTATAGCTTCAGCATGACAAACAAATTTGATTTATCTGAGAGCAGTTTATTGACAAAGGAATATGACACCTCAGTAACTAAGAGTGCTCCAATGTCCATCAAAAGAAATTACTCTTTGCCTCATGGTGAATCTCCATATGAATCTAGTATGAGTACCCTGGTTGGCACAACAGCTATCGATGGTAATTGTTTGAGTGAATCAAAGCCGTTGGTACATTCTGTAACTGAGAACTCAGAGAAGTGCTTACTGATGGACAAAAATAAAGAAAATTTGCATTGTGAAACAATTGTAGAAAAATTCAATTGTAGTCAGGAGGGGAAACATTTGGAGAGCTCGACATTGGTCATTGATGTCTGTGGTACTACTTCTTTAGTGAATGGACATTGGGAGGACATTGGTCAATTATTATTCAAGTTCTAAAAAAATTTTTAATGGTGGAAAGGGTGTTGATGAAGAAGATGATGATAAATTGACGATTTTACCCCTTCATTTTCTAACGGAGCTAAATAGATTGGACGGCGATACACATTATGTAACGAAAAGTAAAGTCCAGTATAACCCGTGGTACTTTCTAAAGTCCAGTATCCAAAGTGGTCTGACAGCCTAACTGCACGTACACAAAGTGCACTTTACTCTTAATTATTCATCAAGATCAGAGGTTCAATCTTACTGTCAAAAACGGATTTTAAGTGTTAACGAAATTTCGTCATTATAACGGCTATATATCGAACGTTCCGAAAATCATGTCGTCAATACCAAGCCACATCGGGCATCAATACAAGTTATACACATATTATACATCTCCTACTGTCCAAGAACATCATCTTGACCAACATATCACAATCATGTTTAGATCCACTAACAAACTTCATAATCATGCTTATAATCATACTACTACATCACTTACACTAAATCCATCAAGAACTTAACAAATCTCAAAGTAAGACCTAGGGTTTCAAGTGATGATTACCTTCCTTGGAGTGTCCTAGAGCCTCACTAAGCATTGATCTATCCTTGTGTGGCCTTAGAGTTGCTAGATCCTCCATAAGAATTCAAGAAATCAAGATTAGTTCATAAAAGTTACTATTCATCAGCACTTTGATGATTTATTTGAAAATGGAAAAAGATGAATTTGAAGCTGAAATTTCTAGGAGATCATTACCATGATATGTAGTACTTACCATAAAAATTTGAAGAACAAGTGATGGTTGGAAGTTGGACTTCCAATTAGCTAAGAATGAGCAGAATTTTATGGAAGAAATGGAGAGAAAATGTTGTTTTGCTTTGTTGTTTTGATAAGAATGCATAAAGTGAAATATGGCCAGCTATATCTCTCCCTTGGTTACTTTATTAAAGTGGTGATGTCATGGATGATGTATTTTGCATGCCAAGTGTTGTCCATTGGTTGATTTAAGGCTAACCATGTAGTTAGTTTGCTAATTGCTTGGTTGGATTGCTAAGTATCCTAGTTACCTTTAATAAAGGTGATGATGTCATATTCCACTCACTTGAATGGTGTGTCATGCAAGCTTGGATGCATCCTTTTGTTCGTTTATTGCTCAATTCATTAATCGTTCGTAGGAATGTCTCAAGGATTTCTAGTTAGGGTTTTACCGGAAACTTTCATAATAATTATAACTAATATATTTAATCGTCCTTTATAATTCTTGCACTTAAATTCCTTAAATCCTCTTAATAAATCCTTAGGTCATTCAGTGTCCAGGGAATTCTCGGAGAAAATAAAAATGCTATTTTTCAGAATCCGACATCGTTTACATACACTCTTTTTACCCCTGGATCATGAATATGAACTCCGAAATTCGCTCTGAATACACCTGTATAGCGTCGTCTAATAATATTCTCATTTTCACCAAAAACACTATTCATCCTTTATTCCATTTTTATTCCTTATAATTATTAAAAATGTCCCTGTCCTCTTTCGAGCGTTCCTTAACCCTTTTACGGATTCACTGGACTAATAACGGATATTGATTTGGATGACATAAGAATATCTCTCCTATTTGGAATTACAAATTCTTATTTCCTAGGAGATAGATTATTCTTATCTATGCTGTCAACCAATAGCATTCTTCATGGCATATAAACATTTGAATCCAATTCCGTTCTATTTGCATTTATCTGAACACTGTTACATTGTAGCCGTAACCAATATTCATTCTTACATCATTACATAATAAAAGTTTTAATTCTATCAAAAATCTGGGTTCTTACAGTCTCCCCTCCTTAAAAGGATTCCGTCCCGGAATCAGTCTGAAAACAAATGGGGATACTTTTCTTGCATTGCACTTTCTAGCTCCCAGGTTGATTCTTCTAAATTGCGGTTCTGCCATAAGACTCTGACAAGTTTGACGACCTTGTTCCGGAGCACTTGTTCTTTCCGGTCTATAATTTCCACAGGCTGCTCAACATAGGTCAGGTCTGGTTGCATGTCCACGTGTTCATATTCCACTATGTGTTTGGTATCCGGATTATACTTCCTCAGCATTGAGACATGGAACACATTATGCACTTGCTGTAGATTCGGGGGTAATGCCAGTTCATAAGCTAGTTCTCCGATACGTCTCAAGATTTCAAAGGGTCCAATGTATCTAGGACTTAGCTTTCCCTTCTTTCCAAATCGCATCAAACCTTTCCAAGGAGATACCTTCAAGAACACCAGATCTCCTACTTCATATTCCTTTCCTTTCCGAGCTAAGTCGGCATATTTCTTTTGTCGATCTTGGGCTGCTACCAGCCGTCCTCTGATTAGATCCACTGCATCTTTAGTTCTTTGGACTATTTCAGGCCCGAGCATCTTTCGCTCTCCAACTTCATCCCAATATAAGGGTGATCGGCATTTCCTTCCATAAAGGGCCTCATAATGCGGCATTCCTATGCTTGAATGAAAGCTGTTGTTATAAGAGAACTCAATTAGGGGCAAATGGTCATCCCAACTTCCTTTGAAGTCTATAGCACAGACTCTCAACATGTCTTCTAGGGTTTGGATAGTCCTCTCACTTTGCCCATCTGTCTGAGGGTGATAGGCCGTGCTCATATTCCGCCGGGTTCTTACACATTCCTGAAAGCTCCTCCAAAATCCGGAGTTGAATCTGGGGTCTCGATCAGATACTATGGCGACTGGGACTCCATGTCGCGCCACTATCTCTTTCAAGTAGATATCTACTAGCATGTCGACCGTATATCTTTCATTAATCAGAAGAAAGTGAGCTGACTTCGTTAGCCGGTCTACAATTACCCATATAGCGTCATGCGTCATGGTTAGCTTTGGTCCTTGGTAACCCTACTACGAAATCCATGGCTAAGTGCTCCGATTTCCATTCAGGGATCTCCAAAGGGTGTAGGAGTCAACTAGGTCTCTGGTGCTCGGCTTTTACTCGCTGGCAGGTCAAGCATCTGCCTACCCACTCTGTCACATCCTTCTTCATGTTGGGCCACCAATAATACTCCTTCAAATCTCTATACATTTTGGTACTACCTGGGTGCACTGAGTATCTTGAGTTGTGTGCCTCATGTAAAATTTCATCCTTTAATACCTGCACATTTGGGACCCATATCCTCCATGCATACCTCATGATTCCTTCTTTATCTTTTTCACACTTGATTTCCTCCCCAGTCATTATCTCCTCTGTCGAGTTCTCCTCTTCTTTCATCATTTGTTCCTGGCACAGCCTGATCTTTTCCAACAACGGGGGCTGGATTCGAATTTCCATTAATTTCTCTTGACCCTCACTTGGTATTGTGACTTCGATTTCCAGCTTCTCGAAGTCTTTTATCAACTCCTCTTCTGAAGTAATCATCTTAAGCTTCTCTTTCCTACTAAGGGCGTCAGCCACCACATTGGCTTTACCCGGGTGATATCGAATTTCGCAATCATAATCCTTAATTAACTGCAGCCATCTTCTCTGGCGCATATTCAGCTCCTTTTGGGTAAAAATGTACTTGAGGCTCTTATGATCAGTAAAAATCTCGCACTTCTCCCCATACAAGTAATGCCTCCAAATCTTTAGAGCAAAAACTATGGCTGCTATTTCCAGATCATGGGTGGGGTATCGAATCTCATATTCCTTTAACTGCCTTGACGCATATGCAATTACTTTACCGTGCTGCATGAGCACGCACCCTAACCCTTTATGTGAAGCATCACTGTAGATCACGAAATCCCCTTTTCCATCTGGCAATGCCAACACTGGGGCCGTTACCAATCTTCTCTTCAGTTCTTGAAAACTCTTCTCGCATTTCTCAGTCCATTCAAATTTCTCAGTTTTACGGGTGAGTCGAGTTAACGGAGCAGCTATCTTGGCAAAATCTTGAACGAATCGTCTGTAATATCCGGCCAACCCAATGAAACTTCTTACTTCCGTTGGGGTGGTTGGTCGTTCCCAGTTTGACACTGCCACTATTTTGGAGGGGTCAACCAACACTCCTTCCCTATTTATCACATGCCCTAAGAATTGCACCTCGTTTTTCCAAAATTTACATTTCGAAAATTTGGCATACAGTCGCTCTTTCCTGAGTATTTCCAAGGCTATCCTTAAGTGTTCAGCGTGTTCTACCTCTGTCTTTGAGTAGATCAAGATATCGTCAATGAAAACTATAACAAACTGGTCCAAATATTCCTTGAATACTCTATTCATCAGATCCATAAAAGCTGCAGGAGCATTGGTCAATCCAAAGGACATCACCAAGAACTCGTAATGTCCATATCTGGTACGGAATGCAGTCTTCGGGATATCTTCGGTTTTGATCTTCAATTGGTGATATCCGGTTCTCAGGCCAATCTTGGAGAAATATTCAGCACCTCTTAGCTGGTCAAACAAGTCATCTATCCTGGGTAATGGGTACTTGTTCTTTATGGTGAGCTTGTTCAACTCTCGGTAGTCTATGCATAGCCTCATACTCCCGTCTTCTTTTTGACAAACAGCACTGGTGCGCCCCAAGGCGACACGCTGGGCCTTATCATGCCCTTATCCAACAATTCCTGCAATTGTTTAGCTAGCTCTTTCATCTTTACTGGGGCTAATCGGTACGGGGCCTTTGAAACTGGCGCCGTTCCAGGGGCTAAATCAATAGCAAACTCGATAACCCTATCAGGTGGTAATCCTGGAAGGTCTGATGGAAACACATCTTCAAATTCATTCACTACTGGGATATTTTGTAAACTAGGTGCTTCCTTCTGGGTGTCTATTGTTGGTGTATACTGAAAATATTTATTTGAAGTATATACATTTATTTCTGGCCTATTTTATTGAGAATCATTTAAATGTTTACATGTTGTCTAAATATTATATATTGTGAATAATCTAGTATCAAATGGGATACAGAATATTAGATTATTAAATACGGTTTATATAATATAATAAGGTTCACAGCACAGGTGGAGTTAGACAATCCACTGGAATGGCTGTAGTATTATTTAGATTAGTTTATATTGACTAATAAATAATACTAGTATACTTTGTGTATATTGAACAGGATCAAATTTAGAATTGTTCCCTAATACTGATTAAGAAGGTGAACTAAGATTCTATGTTATTATTAATGCTTAGGTTCTTAATCCGGAAATAATAATTGACACGTATATATTATTTACATGCTTTGATTTATATATGAAATAATTCTTGTGAATTATATCATTATATTTTGGGTGATGAAATAATATATATGGTGGGATATTATTTATTGAAGGAATCCATGTCCTGATAATATTCGGGTTAATGATGTCCCCTTGAAATCTCAAAAAGATTTAATTATGTGAAACCCTGCAGGTGGATTTATTCCGGAATAATTAAATAAAGGTTGAGTGGATAATCAAGGATAAAAGATATTAATTAAATGAATTATCAGTAATTTATTTAATTAATGGACATGCGATATTTTAAACATGGGGAATTTAATAAGCAAATAATATTGGAACCGAATTAATTAATTAAATTACGGTATTAGGAAAGGTAGTGCAAATATTAATTCTTTAGTGGATTGAATTAATATTTAATTACATTGGGCTAGGCTCAAGATGTAATTAGAAGGCCCAACCTAATTATCCATGATCCCTATTGTAGCCTATATATATTCCTATTCTCTTCTTGCCGGGGGCTGGTCGAAAAAATTTTGTAGCCACTCAGGAGCAAGAAGAGAGGATAACTTGAGAAGACGAAGGCCACACTCCGCTCAAGGGAATTTGGGAATACAATAGAAGAGCGAGGAATCAACCGTTAACAAGGTGATTTTTTTATTCGTACTCGTTAATTTAGTGTATCAAAATTCGCAGTGCCAAGATTTGATTGTCCTAACAATTGGTATCAAGAGCCTGGTTCATTGGTTCTGCGAATTTTGATACGATGTCCATGTCGTAATTATATATGCATGTGTATAGTGGTGTGCTTGGATAATAATCTTTTGCAGGTTGTTTAGTATCCACTATTATGGCCATGTAATTTTAATTATGTGTTTGGATCCCACGTGGTTTAATCGTGGTTATTTTGTTTGGTTTCCACGTGGTTTATCGTGGTTGTAAAACACGAGGGTTGATCGTGTTAGAATAGATTTACAAAATTAGTTTTGTATTAGATCTATTTTTTTGTAATTGTTTGTTGGATTTTATTAAGATCCGAGAATTTTGTAACAATTATTTGCGATCGGAAATCAAATCGGAGAAACAAATTTATCCGCTGCGAAGCTGGTTGATGGCTGTGTTGATTAACTAAGTCGAACAAGAAACAGATCTGGTGACAACAGAAGCAGAGAAGCAACGCGCGCAGAGAAATTCTGGTCTGAAGCCTGTAACGCATGTGCAGACTGCGTTACAGGTCTGTAACAGGCAGTAACGCATGACGCACATGCGTGACAGGTCTGTAACAGGCAGTAACGCATGACGCACATGCGTGACAGGTCTGTAACAGGCAGTAACGCATGACGCACATGCGTGACAGGTCTGTAACAGGCAGTAACGCATGACGCACATGCGTGACAGCTGTTCCAGGGCTGTAACGCAGGCAGGAGTTGCGCAACAGCATTTTTTTGGCAGAAAATTGTTTTTTCAGCAGAATAAAGGGCTGGAAATTTTTTTCAAGGGGCCATAATAGTGGAAAATTTTATTTTAATTCTTTCCACTGATTTTTGATTATTGATTTAATTAATTATGTTATGTGTGTTGTTAATTATGTGTGTAATTATTTTTTTAATTGCATGTTTAACATAATTAGGACGACATGGACATAGTATTTATTTATTATGCTTTAATCATGAATAGCATGCTGTTATGTTATGTGTTTTGTGTATTTTGATACATGTGGACTTCGATTAAATAACATAAGGCGATGCATGCTAGATAAAATTCCTCAATTTTAGATAAAAATTCTAAGTGGGTGAGGGAATTAATTAGGAATTAAATCCCACGGTCTCCATTATTGTTTGTATGTAATTTAACACTAAGACGAATATAAATTGTATATAGTTCACCCTAACGTGGCATATGATTTATGGTGTCAGATAGTGTTATGGATATTACTAGGATAAACTTCTTAAATTAATTACGAATATTGAAAGGTATATATGCCACCCAACGTGGCGTACCAAGTTTCATAGAATTCGATTAATTAGAAGGGTGCCAATGATTGAATATAGATTTTCAATATAGAGAGAAAGGATGATTCTGTCTAGAAAGGGGTCTTAAGTGATGCCTCTTGACAATGCTCCCCCCGATCTGGGAATTATCCTATTATCGATTATTGATTTATATTTAATGGTGGTATCCAGTCTTTTTATTAATTTAAGATTTAATAATGGTATACACTTAGCTATGAAAAATAATATATAGTCCACCCTAACGTGGCATATTATTTAGTAATAGGACCGAAGTAATATTTAAACAAATTTAAGTGGTATATATGTCATCCATCGTGGCGTACCAGATACTTATGGTGTTTAAATATTAGTGCATTAATTTTAATTAATTGTTAGAGGAAACCAATAGGATTTAAGATTTATGCAACTATCTGATTATGTGTTACATGTATGATTCTCAGGATTAGATCATTATGGGCTTTAATCCACTATTCACCATACTTAAGGATAACAAACTTACTGGACCGAACTATATTGAATGGAAACGTAATTTGGACATAGTGTTGACTGCTGAGGAGTACAAATTTTGTACTTATGAACCCAAGCCAGATCAGCCTGCTGAAGATGCTCCTGAAAGTGAGAAGGAGTATTATAAGCGGTGGGTTAAGGCTGATGAGATATCGCGATGTTACATTCTGGCAGCAATGTCGGGTGTTTTGCAGCATCAGCATCAGGCTATGGCCACTGCTTCAGATATGCTCTTTAATCTCAAGGAACTTTTTGGAGAACAGAATAGGGCTGCTAGGCAAGTAGCAATGAAGGCTTTAATGAACACTCAGATGGCTGAAGGAACACCTGTAAGGGATCATGTTCTCAGGATGATGTCTCATCTGAATGAGATGGAGATCCTTGGTGCTGATATTGATGGGGAAACCCAGATCGATATCATCCTTATGAGTCTGCCCAAAAGTTTTGAGCAGTTCCGCTTGAATTACACCATGAACAAAAGGATGTATAGTCTCGCAGAACTTCTGACAGAACTTCAGGCAGCTGAAGGACTCTTTAAGCAGAATGTTCAAGTGAATGTGGCTGAGAAAGCTTCTTCCTCTAAGCCGAAGGGCAAGAAGAAGAAAAAGGTTCAGACACAGAAAGCTGGAAAGATTGCTAATGCAGTGGGAGTTCAAGGTGCTGTGAAAAAGCCTAAGGGCAAGTGCTTCAGGTGCAAGCAGTCAGGTCACTGGAAATAGGATTGTCCTCTTCCTAAGAAGACAAACAATACTGGTATGTCTCTTTCTCTAGTTACAGAAACATATATAGCGGCTATATCTACGAGCACTTGGTGTGTAGATACAGGAGCCACTGACCATGTTTGTAACTCTATGCAGGGGTTCCAGCAATCCAGAATGCTTAGAGATGGCGAGATATATGTGTTCATGGGAGATGCTACGAAAGTAGCAGTAGTTGCAGTTGGAATAATTACATTATCTTTTGGCGATGATAGGATTTTGGTTTTGAACAATTGTCTTTATGTACCTTCGTTTAGAAGGAATTTAATTTCGGTTTCTAAACTTGTTGTTTGTTTGGATCGTAATGTTTCTATTATGATGAATAAACAAGTTATATGTTCTGGTACATTGCAAGACAATTTATATATTATTAATCCTATCCAACCAATGCTGCAACATAAGGAAACTAATAACATTCTTTCTAGCTCAAATAAAAGAAAGAAACCTTCTGAATTGAACCAAACATATCTTTGGCACTTAAGATTAGGTCATATTAACTTGAGGAGGATTCAAAGACTGGTAGTAGATGGGCCATTAGGCTCGTTGGCAGTGGAGCCATTTCCAGTTTGGGAATCCTGCTTGGAAGGTAAGATGACTAATAGGCTTTTTAAAGCAAAGGGGAATAGAGCTAAAGAAGTGTTAGAATTGGTTCATACTGATTTATGTGGACCTATGAGTATCCAAGCAAGAGGAGGTTATGAGTATTTTGTCACTTTCATTGACGATTATTCTAGATATGGGTACATTTATTTGTTGCGCCGTAAGTCTGAGTGCTTTGAAAAATTCAAAGAGTACAAAGCAAGTGCGGAGAAGCGACATCTTGGAAAATGTATCAGGTCACTACGATCAGATCGTGGTGGCGAATACTTGCTTGGAGAATTTAGGGAATATTTATCAGAAAATGGGATTGCATCCTAATTGTCTGCACCTGGCACACCTCAGCAGAATGGTGTAGCAGAAAGAAGGAATCGGACTCTTTTAGAGAGTGTTAGATCGATGATGAGTTATTAAGATTTACCCAAGTCGTTCTGGGGATATGCTATAGAAACAGCGGCTTACCTTCTGAACTTGGTACCTTCTAAGTCGGTTCCCAAGACTCCAATAGAATTGTGGACTGGTAGCAAACCAAGTCTAAGACATATTCGGATTTGGGGTTGTCCAGCACATGTGCTGAACAAGAACGCGACCAAGTTAGAATCTCGTACAGAAGTAAGGCTGTTTGTAGGCTATCCCATGGGAACGAAAGGTTATTCATTTTATAGTCCTAGGGATCGAGATATCATTGTTAGCACCAATGCTAGATTATTAGAAGAAGACTATATAATGAACCATAAACCCATAAGTAGTATCGTTTTAGAGGAACTAGTGGGAGGGACAGATAATCCCCAAGTGCCAATAGTACAAGTAGATCAACCACAAGAAAATGCACAACCTGTCACTAATACCACACCGGTGCTTCGTTGTAGTGGGAGGGTTGTTCAACAACCTGATAGATTCATGTTTTTGGGAGAGTCCTCGGACTTGGTCTCTGGTGAACATGATGAGGATCCCAGGACATACGAACAAGCAATTCTAGATAAAGATGCAGATCTTTGACAAAAAGCAATGGAATCTGAGATGGAATCTATGTATTCTAATCAAGTTTGGGAGCTCGTGGAACCACCCAAAGGTGTAAAACCCATTGGATGTATGTGGATCTACAAGAAGAAAAGAGGATCTGACAAAAAGGTGAAAGCCTGGAAAGCACGACTTGTTGCGAAAGGGTATACTCAGAAAGAAGGGATCGATTATGAGGAAACCTTTTCGCCAGTTGTTATGCTTAAGTCGATCCGGATTCTTTTATCTATAGCAGCTCATCTCGATTATGAGATTTGGCAAATGGATGTCAAGACAGCTTTCCTTAATGGAAGTCTTGAGGAAACCATCTATATGCAACAACCAAAAGGATTCATTAAGGAAGGCCAAGAGCATCTTGTTTGTAAGCTTAAGAGGTCTATTTATGGACTAAAACAAGCTTCTAGGGACTGGAATATTCGTTTTGATCAGGCAGTCCAGTCATATGGATTTGATCAAAGTCCAAGCGAATCATGTGTGTATAAGAGAAGTGAGGGTAATGCAGTGGTTTTTCTAGTACTGTATGTAGATGACATTTTACTCATTGGAAACAATGTTAAGATGTTGTCATCAATAAAGGCATGGTTGTTCAAACAATTTGAAATAAAGGACTTAGGTGAAGCGGCATACATCCTTGGGATCAAAGTAATAAGGGATCGCAAGAAAAGTATGTTGGCTTTATCTCAAGAGCCCTACATTGATGAAGTATTAGCTCGTTTTAACATGCAGAACTCTAAGAAAGGTTTTCTACCTTTTAAGCATGGGGTGGCTCTATCCAAGGAGAAGTGTCCTTCGACACCTAAGGATATAGAGAGCATGAAAGCAGTTCCTTATGCTTCGGCATGTGGAAGCTTAATGTATGCTATGTTATGTACGAGGCCTGACATCTGCTTTGCTGTAGGCATGGTTAGTAGATATCAGTCGAACCCAGGTCAGGAACATTGGAGTGCAGTAAAAACTATACTCAAGTACCTGAGAAGGACTAAGGAGTATATGTTAATTTACAAGGCCTCAGATCTATTTCCTTTGGGATATACTGATTCAGATTTCCAATCAGATAGGGATAAGAGGAAATCGACCTCGGGATATGTTTTTACTTTGGGAGGTGGAGCCGTTATATGGAGGAGTGTAAAGCAGAAATGCATTGCAGACTCTACCATGGAAGCCGAGTACGTGGCGGCCTCTGAGGCTGCAAAGGAGGCTGTATGGTTCAGGAATTTCCTTTTGGACTTGGATGTGGTACCTAATTTGCCTAGGAGCTTGACAGTGTATTGTGATAACACTGGTACTGTGGCAAATTCGAAGGAACCGCGAGATCACAAAGCAGCTAAACATATTGAACGTAAGTATCATCTCATACGAGGAATCGTAAAGCGAGGAGATATAGTTGTGGCTCACATATCATTAGAAGACAACCGGGCAGATCCTTTCACAAAGAGCCTGCCAGCCAAAGTTTTTGACAGGCATGTGGAAGCGATAGGAGTCAGATGGATGGACACATAGTTTTTTGTAATAGTGGATTAAATAAACACTGATATACTCATAGAATATTTTGAGTATAAGTGGGAGATTGTTGGTGTATACTGAAAATATTTATTTGAAGTATATACATTTATTTCTGGCCTATTTTATTGAGAATCATTTAAATGTTTACATGTTGTCTAAATATTATATATTGTGAATAATCTAGTATCAAATGGGATACAGAATATTAGATTATTAAATACGGTTTATATAATATAATAAGGTTCACAGCACAGGTGGAGTTAGACAATCCACTGGAATGGCTGTAGTATTATTTAGATTAGTTTATATTGACTAATAAATAATACTAGTATACTTTGTGTATATTGAACAGGATCAAATTTAGAATTGTTCCCTAATACTGATTAAGAAGGTGAACTAAGATTCTATGTTATTATTAATGCTTAGGTTCTTAATCCGGAAATAATAATTGACACGTATATATTATTTACATGCTTTGATTTATATATGAAATAATTCTTGTGAATTATATCATTATATTTTGGGTGATGAAATAATATATATGGTGGGATATTATTTATTGAAGGAATCCATGTCCTGATAATATTCGGGTTAATGATGTCCCCTTGAAAGCTCAAAAAGATTTAATTATGTGAAACCCTGCAGGTGGATTTATTCCGGCATAATTAAATAAAGGTTGAGTGGATAATCAAGGATAAAAGATATTAATTAAATGAATTATCAGTAATTTATTTAATTAATGGACATGCGATATTTTAAACATGGGGAATTTAATAAGCAAATAATATTGGAACCGAATTAATTAATTAAATTACGGTATTAGGAAAGGTAGTGCAAATATTAATTCTTTAGTGGATTGAATTAATATTTAATTACATTGGGCTAGGCTCAAGATGTAATTAGAAGGCCCAACCTAATTATCCATGATCTCTATTGTAGCCTATATATATTCCTATTCTCTTCTTGCTGGGGGCTGGTCGAAAAAATTTTGTAGCCACTCAGGAGCAAGAAGAGAGGATAACTTGAGAAGACGAAGGCCACACTTCGCTCAAGGGAATTTGGGAATACAATAGAAGAGCGTGGAATCAACCGTTAACAAGGTGATTTTTTTATTCGTACTCGTTAATTTAGTGTATCAAAATTCGCAGTGCCAAGATCTGATTGTCCTAACAGTCTATAACGTAATCTAAATAAGCCTCGTTCCCTTTTCGTAGCAATCTTTTGGCTTGTGCCATGGTCAGAATATGTTGGGTCTGTCGTATCCCTTTAAATACTAATTCCTTCTTTCCTGGGGTTTTCAACCTAACCTTCTTTCCTTTACAGTCTATCTATGCGTTATGGCGAGATAACCAGTCCATTCCTAAAATGACATCGAACTCCCCTAACTTAAAGGGAATCAAATCAACATGGAAGATTGTCCACTTATTTCTACTTTGCAGTCAGGGTGAATCTGATTAACTGGAACTACTTCTTGATTAGCTATCTCTACTTGCAAGGAATTCTTTAGTGGTTGCGTCTTAAGTTGCAGTTTATGCGCTAAATCTATAGATATAAAAGACTTAGTTGCTCCAAAATCAAATAAGACATTTGCACTAACTGAGTTGAGAGAAAAGGTACCTGCTATCACATCCGCGTCTTTCACAGCATCTTGAATAGTCATATTAAAAGTCCTAGCAGTTGGTGGCCTATTTGAAGCAGCTTTGCTTGCCCCTGAGGCTGCTGGCTTATTCATCGGGCAATCCTTCCTCATGTGCCCTTGCCGTCCGCATTGGAAACAAGTTGCGCCTCTGCTGGCAACAAGGGTAACCGTGGGGAAATTGTGGGAATAGTGACCCACTCGTCCACATTTGAAGCAAGTTTCCATTCTCTGGGTGCACACTCCAGAATGCCTCCTCCCACAGGTTGCACATAATGGTAATGAAGGTCTGGAGAGGTTGGAACGGGGAACTCCTGCTGGCTGGCCGCCCTGGCTCACACTTGCACTCACAGATGGTTTAAACCCTATGTTCCTCCCAGGTAGGGAAACTGTTCCTCGGTTAAACTTACTCGGGGGTTTTCCTCCTACGGAACCTCCGCCCATGCTGACATGCTTTCTCTTTATTCCCCCTTTCTCTCTTTCCCTCTGCATCTGATCACTTCCAGCTTCCACAATGGTTGCCTTCTGTACCAAGGTTGCATAATCAGTAATCTCTAAAACTGCCACTCTGTTCTGAATCCACTGTTTCAACCCTTGTTGAAACCTGTTAGCCTTCTTTTCCTCTGTGTCCACAAACTCCGGTACAAATCTTGACAGTTCAGTGAATTTGGCTTCATAGTCAGCCACCAGCAAGTTATTCTGCTTTAGCTCTAGAAACTTAAGCTCCATCTGGGTCTTCATGTACCTTGGGAAGTACTTTTCTAAGAACAATTGCTTGAACCTCTCCCAGGTTACAATAGCATCAGCTTCCATTTTCTTTTTGGCTTCCCACCAGTAATTAGCCTCTCCCTTCAGAAGGTAGGTGGCAAAGACAGTCTTTTGTGCCTCTTCGATGCTCAGAATTTCGAAGGACTTTTCCATTTCTTTAATCCAGGCTCTGGCCTCTACCGGGTCAGTCGATCCGTGGAACTCTGGGGGCTTAAGGGACTTGAAGGCCTTGAAAGAATTGGCCACAGTAGTGTTGTTTCCTTGGGGTGGTTGGGGATGTTGGTTCAGATTCTGCCTAAGCAGATCCATAAATTGTCCCATGGGGTTTCCGCCCTGATTTTCCCCTTCCTGTTCTACCTCATCTTCCCCTTCTTCTACTTCTTCTTCGAAGTCCTCAGAATACATTGGTTCATCCTCTGCTCCGTACTGGGAGTCTTCTTACTCATTATAATCCTCGTCTTGTTCTTCGTCATACTCAGGGTTTTCTTCGTGTTGATTGTGGCTCTCTTGGTCGATAGACTCACGGGGATTAGCCCTAGTTCCCATTCTTCTTGGAGGCATTTTACTGAAAATGGGGAAAATTATTCGTTAGGCTTGTTTACCTGTTTTAACGGATTCCTCCTTGCAAAATTTGTTACATATTTGGATGTAAGATCCCACAGTTCTATATCTCATGGCATTTTATTCGAAAGTAGTACGTGTAGATATAATATAACAACGAATGATCGTGTCATAATGAAACTGAAATGACTGAAAGGGAAATAAATATATACAAGGTACCAAAAGGTACAACATCCGGTTACAACAACTGATAAGTAAAGTACAACCATCCTAGAAACAACAAGTCAAAAGTGAGATCTGTTGTCTATCTGTCTAGTCTGCATCAGGGAAAACTACATACACTGAGACCGTCCCTACCAAAAATCGGCACTACTATGTCCGTACAAGACTAGACAACTAGACTACTATATCACTAACCCCAATCTCAGCCACGATGGTGAAACATCATCTGAACCCTCCTCATAGCAACACGGAAAATCTCCTCTGCGTCCGCCCTGGATATCATATCATGTCCATCACTGGGTAGCTGTCGCACCCTCACTCTAGCCCTCAGCTCTATGCGGGTCACCTCCCTAATCATCGTTCTGGCCCTGGTACGCCTCCTACCCTGGTGCCTCAGCCGGGCCTCTCTCTCCGCTGCTAGCTCTCTACGGGACTCTGCCAATCAGGCCTCAGCTACGGCCACCTTTGTAGAAAGTCTGCCCACAACATAATGGTGTAAACATGCTGGGATCCCCTCAGTTGGGGCATGGGGTGGAGGGGCTGGCTCTGCTGGGGGAATGATCTCTGTTTGCTGCGGCTCTGGTGTCAGCTCCTCAAACCCATCTAGATATGGACTCAAAGGTAGGGGTAGTGGTGAAGGGGCCCTCTCAGTGGGGAGTGGGGGTAAGTGAAGTCCCGAACTCCCAATAGGGTCAGCAGCTGGCTCATCAACATCTCCCTCTGTACCCTCATCTACAGTCTGTCCAACAACAGCTGCCATGACCTGCTCAGTGGTCATATCAGTGTCCTCCTCCATAGTCCTAATCTCAGATACAACCCAATAATAATCCTCAGCCTGGCTCTCCTCAAGATCCTCCTCAACAACATCCTCAGCAACTATCTCAGTACTCTCACCTGCCTGGACCTCCTCCGGGTCCTCCTCCTCCTCAGACTCAATAACATCTGTATCTGCATCAGCCGGGACCTCCTCAGGGTCCTCCTCCTCAGAATCCATAACATCAGTATCCTCCTCAGCCTGGACCTCCTCCTCAGGGTCCTCCTTCTCAGACTCTCTAACCTCAGCATCCTCATCCGGCAAGTGCTCACAATCTGGGTCTCTAGTCCGGAACATGCCCTCATCACCCTGTCTCTTAGATGCCTCCTGGGCAGCCATGTCGCTCTCCTACACAAGACGAACTATATTACTATATGATACTGAAAAAGTTCCCGTAAGGGTTTTAGTGAACTTGGCAAGAGTTCTTATTATCTTAGTGAATTTATTATTATAACGTCGTATCATCTCTTGGGATTTATAACTCTCGCTCTGATACCATTTCTGTAACACCCCCAGATCCGGGGTCAGGGATCGGGTCGTTACGGTCTCATTTTCCATAGATAACACTTGACTTGAGTCCACAATAAATATATAGCATGCTGTGACCCCACAATAAATCAACTCACATACACACAGTTATAGTCCCAGAGATGAAATTGAAATAAGTCTTTGCTACTAGAATCCATGATTAAAAGTTATTACAACTCAAAACGAATAAAGCATAAGTTTAGTAGTTTTGTCGTTGATTAAAGTTATTGATACATATAATTAGACTGGTAAACCAAAAGCTGACTATCTATGCTACCTCAACAATGGCAGCGATGATGTCAGCGGGGAGCCCTGTGGGTGGGGTAACCTGCTTGCGCCGAGTGCGCCTTACGCGAGCCATGTGTCCTAGCTGTTGTTGTGACATAATAAATAAGTAAGGGTGAGCAATAGCCCACCAACAATATATAATAGAACAGTGATGATATATGTGTATCGCAGTTCAAATATCTTTGAAACCATATGCCATGCATTAGTGAACATGATGCCAGTATAAAATATACGATGAAGTTACAAGGTAACTCAACATATGCAATCTGTGGAAATATTTGTTATGACAAAGATAGGCAAGATAATCTCATATTTCGCAAAAGGGAAATTGCAGGAAAAATATGCAATTCCAGTTTCGAACACTTCTTCACCCTGCAAACTGTGGTGATGTTGCAGAAAATTTCCACTTTGGAAGATGAACTCATTACGGGAGCATTGACGCGCCAGGAGACACAACATTTACGATGATCAGTCGCTTGTTATGCTCCCCACTTTTTGTTCTCTACATGTAGAAGGAAGTACCGACGGATTTACTTGTCAACCGCCCTCTGGAACCCCCCGGCCAACGGTTGGGCCATTGCTGGACCGGCACCACTCGGCCACTTACGCGGCTCCTAGTTCAAATAACTTCCACGACTCTGAATCATAAAGTTCGTTCCCCTTTCCCCAAGTATACTACTTGTTGATAAGACTCCACAAAGTAGCCGTATCTAGTTGGAAAGGAAAATTCACCGATATATTCCACGCTATTGCTTGTTAACAGATATCACTTGTTCCAATGACCTTACCCCTTGAACAATGAGGAGGTAACACAAAGATTCAATTGATAGACAATCAATCAAGTTGTGTGTGAAAAGAATAGTTTCGAAGAATTTATGACCGGGAAGTCGACAAGATAAATAACATTTCTCAAGTAAGGTTCCCTTATTAATTGAAGGATAGATCTGAGTGAAAAGAATAGGATCTTTGAGAACCTTTCTTGATAGTATAATATTAATAATAAGACTCCAGAATATTTTATATAATATTCGGGGATTTAAAATAATATTTGAATGAAGTGAGCCGTTCTTAAACGAGTTAGAAGGATTAAATAAATATTCAAAGAATATTTATTAAGTAAAAAATATTGAAGAAATAAATTTAATAATAATCAGAGTAACCTTCGAATAAAAATTCATAAATAATATTCATTAAGCAATTACTGAGTATTTAACTTAATAATATTTATCGAATAAATAGAACTCGAATGAATATTCGAAATAATATTTAGGTAATGAACAGATGAATATTTGAAGTAATATTCAATAAATAAATAATGAATATATTTCAAGAGAATATTCGAAACGATATTCGACAAAGAGTAGACTCCAAATGAATATTGAAAATAATATTCATTGAATGAATAATGAATATTTTAAATTAATAATATTTATCGAAGAAATAATTATCAAATGAATATTCGTCATAATATTCGATAATCGGATCGGCTTAAAATGAATATTGAACAATAATATTCATTGTATAAATATAGTTCAAATGATTATTTGTATCGATGCTCTTTAATTAAATAATCGTAGACGAATATTCAAAATAATAATCGTCAACCAAATAAGGAAAGAAAATATTTACTTAAATATTTTCCTCCGAAATAATCATAATATATCAAGAAATACCGACTCCCGGTCTATATGCAACGAATAAGATTCATATGCCCTTCACTAAGGGCTTTAGCAATAATCGACTTATAACTGATATGTTCTCTATCTAGCATATAAGTCAGCACTCATTAGGGAACAAGCATTTCAAAATAATTCGAGAATAGGCATGTATGCTATGGCATATGTATACTGAAAACATATATATATATATATATATATATTCACAACAACAGCCTTTAAAAAGAAAGGTTCGAAAACTTGCCTGGTGGTAGAGTAGGGGTAGCGTGTCCGGGGTCTGCTCGGCGATCTATAAATAATCAAAGTATCCGAGATTAACCACTTACACATTTTAAAAAGCTAAGTATATACTTAACTTAAATCGAAACACGATTTCAAGTTATCTCGTTATACCCCTTTTATTGTAACTCTTTTTATCACCGATACGATTCGATATTTGTTCGCTACTACGACATGTCATTATGCTTACACTTGGTGTATACTTAAGTCGTATAAGTTCTACGGTCGAAGAATCATGCTTCGAGTATTTTCTAAGTGGTTTTCTTAAAGTTATAATCGAGTGTCCGTTTTAGGAGTTCGTTCGTACTTAACCTCGATTCGAACATTTTTATAAAATCGAAAAACGATCCATTTGACATGAGGTTTCTTCTCACACCTTCCTTTTTATCCCTAGTATTTAATAACCTCGATTCGCAACTGAATTAAGTACGTTAAGGGAATCCAATTTTAATTACGAACTTTCGATTACGGTTTCGAACCACTTTTAGTAATTCGATCATAACTCCTAAACCGTAAGTCAGAATGTTTCGATTCTTTTTCCAAAATGATCTATGGCTCGAGATCTATAAGGTTGCGTTAATTATTCATCAAGATCATAGGTTCAATCTTACTGTCAAAAACGGATTTTAAGTGTTAATGAAATTTTGTCATTATAACGGCTATATATCGAACGTTCCGAAAATCATGTCGTCAATACCAAGCCACATCGGGCATCAATACAAGTTATACACATATTATACATCTCCTACTGTCCAAGAACATCATCTTGACCAACATATCACAATCATGTTTAGATCCACTAACAACCTTCATAATCATGCTTATAATCATACTACTACATCACTTACACTAAATCCATCAAGAACTTAACAAATCTCAAAGTAAGACCTAGGGTTTCAAGTGATGATTACCTTCCTTGGAGTGTCCTAGAGCCTCACTAAGCCTTGATCTATCCTTGTGTGGCCTTAGAGTTGGTAGATCCACCATAAGAATTCAAGAAATCAAGATTAGTTCATAAAAGTTACTATTCATCAGCACTTTGATGATTTATTTGAAAATGGAAAAAGATGAATTTGAAGCTGAAATTTCTAGGAGATCATCACCATGATATGTAGTACTTACCATAAAAAATTGAAGAACAAGTAATGGTTGGAAGTTGGACTTCCAATTAGCTAAGAATTGGCAGAATTTTATGGAAGAAATGGAGAGAAAATGTTGTTTTGCTTTGTTGTTTTGATAAGAATGCATAAAGTGAAATATGGCCAGCTATATCTCTCCCTTGGTTACTTTATTAAAGTGATGATGTCATGGATGATGTATTTTGCATGCCAAGTGTTGTCCATTGGTTGATTTAAGGCTA
Source organism: Saposhnikovia divaricata (assembly GCA_036435485.1). Lineage (NCBI taxonomy): Eukaryota > Viridiplantae > Streptophyta > Magnoliopsida > Apiales > Apiaceae > Saposhnikovia > Saposhnikovia divaricata. The sequence continues at coordinate 192,889,355 of CM071597.1, forward strand.
ACCATGTAGTTAGTTTGCTAATTGCTTGGTTGGATTGCTAAGTATCCTAGTTACCTTTAATAAAGGTGATGATGTCATATTCCACTCACTTGAATTGTGTGTCATGCAAGCTTGGATGCATCCTTTTGTTCGTTTATTGCTCAATTCATTAATCGTTCGTAGGAATGTCTCAAGGATTTCTAGTTAGGGTTTTACCGGAAACTTTCTTAATAATTATAACTAATATATTTAATCCTCCTTTATAATTCTTGTACTTAAATTCCTTAAATCCTATTAATAAATCCTTAGGTCATTCAGTGTCCAGGGAATTCTCGGAGAAAATAAAAGTGCTATTTTTCAGAATCCGACATCATTTACATACACTCTTTTTACCCCTGGATCACGAATATGAACTCCGAAATTCGCTCTGAATACACTTGTATAGCGTCGTCTAATAATATTCTCATTTTCACCAAAAACACTATTCATCCTTTATTCCATTTTTATTCCTTATAATTATTAAAAATTTCCTTGTCCTCTTTTGAGCGTTCCTTAACCCTTTTACGGATTCACTGGACTAATAACGGATATTGATTTGGATGACATAAGAATATCTCTCCTATTTGGAATTACAAATTCTTATTTCCTAGGAGATAGATTATTCTTATCTATGCTGTCAACCAATAGCATTCTTCATGGCATATAAACATTTGAATCCAATTCCGTTCTATTTGTATTTATCTGAACATTGTTACATTGTAGCCGTAACCAATATTCATTCTTACATCATTACATAATAAAAGTTTTAATTCTATCAAAAATCTGGGTTCTTACACTTGTTGTTGATTGCTGTTACCCGGATAGTATAAGAAGATAGTAGTAGATACAAAGTTGGTTCATATCTTGTTGGGACGAATGACGAGGTGCATTTTTCGCACTCGAAGAAGGAAGAAGATATTATCTTATGAGGCGTATTAGTTGTTTATGTGATTAAATGTTTAACGTGAAGCATTGGTCTGGATGATGGAAAGTCCATGATCATAAATAATTGTTTATGTGATTACATATTATTAGGTACGAAATATTTTTTAGGATTATATTCTACTAGTAAAAGTATTATCTAAAGTAGTAAGTTGAGGTGCACGTGGTGTCACATGTGGCATCTAAGATGAGTAGTATTGAAGGTTGTCTATTATTTTTGATATCTTGTATTTTGGACTGGAGAGGCATAAGAGACCGGAGTAATGCCCGGCCCAGCAAATATGTAGCCAAGGATGGCTAAGGATGATGGTCCGGACAAGTCGGCTCATCCTTAGGGAGATGGTCCGGACAAGTCGGCTCCCCCTTCTATGGTAGTAACTATAGGGTGATGGTCTGGACAAGTCGGCTAACTCTTCTACCATTAGTAAAACCAAATTGGTTATAACAGACTGATCACCTGTTATAGCACAGTGGCGTGTAGATGCTCCTATATATAAAGTCCAACAGTAGTAGCCATAATGCCGAGAACCTATGTGTTCATTTTCAGTAGGTGGCATAATGCTGAGAACCTATGTGTTCATTTCGTGGAGTAGTGAAAATGGTGATACTTGGAGTTAAAAGCATCTTTTGAAAACCCTTATTTTTTTTAAAAGAGTTCAAGATACTTAAATAAATACATTTTCCGTGATATAACCTTGCTGAGCATTTTTTGGCTCATTCTTGCTATATGTTTTCTATGTCGTTAATCTAATAAAGCAGCAAGGAGAGGAGACAGTGCGAGTGAATCGTACCAACCATTTCGAGACAAGGGGAAAGGTCCTCCAACTGATGTAGCATAGTAGAAGGAAGGCTCCGGTTTCTAGGTTAAGCTGGCAGAATTGTTAAATAATGTCAAGGAAACTCATTGTAGAAATGATTATGTATTATATTAAGGTGTTTTTTATCAACCTTAAGTAGACGTTAGGATGAGATTCTGGAAGATACTCTGATGTTGTAATGATTTTGGTAATGTATGTGAAAGTTTTAAGGCTATAACCCGTGTAGTAGATGTGTGGAGAATACTCTTATTGTAGTAATAGAATATATTGTGAACAGGTATTGCTATCTGAGAATGGATGGAGATGTAACGACTCGAATTCCTTGTACGGGATTTGGGGGCGTTACAAAGATGGTATAAGAGCAATAGGTTACAAAACCTTAGAACTAGAGTAGAAGGAGTTATGAAGGGAGAAGAAAGTGACATAAGAGCTCATATAGAGTTCGTAAGTAGAATATTGGATGTAGTACTAAGGATGAGTATATAGGACTTTTAGGGATTGAGGAGCATAGAACTGATAAGAGTAGTGAGGAGGCATTTAGAGTATACTACGAGATGAATAACCTTAGCTGTTACCTACGTTGATTCCGAGGACGGAATCCTTTTTAGGTGGGAAGACTGTAATAACCCAAATTTCTGTACTTGATAAAAAATTTCATTTAAGGGATGAATAGTGATTTGCATGGATGAATAGTGAAATTATGAATGAATAGTGATTTTTGAGGATTTAGAAATTTTTCATGTTACCATATGTACGGGATAGGAAATGGATATTTCGAAGTTATGTTAGTAATCTACGAGGTAAATAAGTGTATGTAAACGCGATCGGAATTCAGAAATTCCAAACTTTATTTTCATGGAATATTTGACCGAGCAGTGAAGTGCATATCAATGCGATCAAGGTAAGTGGTATATTTAAATTGAGGATTCGAGGATTTTATATTTTATTATTTTATTTAAGGTGATTTGAGGATTTAGAACGAAAACCCCTGAGTTAGTATAACGAACATTCTAGGAATCGCTAGAACTTTGCAACGAGATTAAGCGATTAAGCGAACGAATTATGGATTAAATACGTAACGAGATTAGAAACCATGCATGATCATCTATGGTTTATTATTATTAGGATTAGTGGAAAAAGAACACAAAGAAAAGAAAAGAAAAAGGAAGAAATGAGGTGGATGGACAAGAGCAAGACAACAATGCTACACATCACCATTTCTCTCATGCACCAAACCAAAACCACTTGACACTTGTAATTAGAGGTGTATTAGCAGCCCTTGCAAACCAAAATATCACACAAATTCAATCACCAACTAGTCAAAGTAGATCAAAAGCAAAAGAAAGCCAAGAACACCACTTCCTTAACAAAAATTCGGCTCCTTTTAGCAAAAGCATCGGGCCACTTCCAGCCACTCAAATTTGATGAACTATAGCTCAAAAGAAAGCCATTGAAGAGTAGAAGGTGTGGTAAAAATTTTAGAACCAAACTTCTATTGTTCGATTTTATATGAATTTTACAAGATGGTGATGAATAGTGGTGAATAGTAACTTAACATTGTTTTCTTGTTTTGATCTTAAGGTTTAAGCTTTATAAAGGATATCTAAAGATTGTTAAGTGTTTATAAACACTTGTTAGTGTTGCTAAAGCTCCCAAGAAGGTAAAAACCCTAACCCACCTTTGAGTTCATATGAGTTTTTGATGTGGTTTTGATGTTATATAAAGATAGTTCATATTAAGTAGTTTTATGATTATTTGGCTTTATAATAATGTGTAAAATGATGAGTGTTAGGAATAATTCATAAGTTGTGATGTTGAGAATAGAATTTTGTTAATACTTCTTGTATATCCTGATCTTATAAAGGATTTAGCACTTTGTATAGGATATATGTGTTAGACAGTAATCTGTGGAGGTTAGTCAGGAACAGTGCGTCAGAGACTACATTTCAGGAACTAAGAGCAGATCCTGATACAGCAAGTAAGATCCTGATCAAATACTGATGGATGATCAGATCCTGATGCAATGGGAAATCCTGATATCAGTCGTGGTACTGATGATGTCATTATGGATGCTACAGAAACTGGCAAGTGCTATAAAACAAGATCTTTGTTTCGGAGAACAAGCAAGAAGATATCGTGAAGGAAACGAATTCTCTATTGATGAAAACTATCAACTGGATGACAGAACATTGTCATACATAGATTATAATTCTGTTATTAGTTGATAGGTAGCATTATAAATACTCTCTCCATATTATTGTAAAAAAAGAGGGAATTGTGAATTATAGAGTGCATATCGTGTGAAGCTCTGTATAAGGTTTGTATTCGAGAGTTCGAAACAAACAGAGAGAGAGATTTGTATTGTCAGTAGCTACTAAAGGTATTGTACACCTTTGGTAGAGTTTGTATTTGATTTATTTAATACAAACAAAGTTTGATTCATTCGTTTGTTCTTGCTTATCCAATCAAGCAAAAATCAGACACGATTATATAACTTGTATTCAACCCCCCCTTCTACAAGTTATTCGAGTTAACAATTGGTATCAGAACAGGTTGATTTCGAATAATCATAAAGATCTGCAATCATGTCTGGTTACAAGGATGGTAATACTAAGATCCCTATGCTCAAGAGAAACGAATATACTCTATGGGAAGTGAAGATGTTGCATCACTTGGAAGCAACAGATCCTGATTATCTTGACAGAATCAGAGATGGACCTTTTGTTCCAACAAGGCTTGTTCCTCAAGCAACTGTCGAAGGAAAAGTTGTTCCAGAACATACAGCAGAGAAGCCTAAATCTGAATGGACAAATAAGGAAAAGGAGAACGTTCTTAAGGATGCTAAAGTGAGAAACATACTATTCAACAGTCTTGATTCTGTTCTCACTAACTATGTTCTCTCTTGTAAAACTGCTAAGGAGATATGGGACAATCTAAAGGTTCACTGTGAAGGAACAAAACCTATCAGGAAGAAAATGAGGATACTTCTCATACAACAGCATGAGTACTTTGAATCCAAGTCTGGTGAGTCACTTACTGACACCTTTGATAGGTTTACTAAACTCATCAATGAGATGGCCATGCATGGTAAATATTATGACTTGGAGGATATGAATACTAAGTTCATGAAAGCTCTTCCTGACTTCTACAATGAGAAGATATCTGCAATTGAGGAAGCTAATGATCTGGATGAAATATCATTAGAAGCAGTTTATGGAAAATTGAGAGCTTATGAACTTGACAGGCAGCAAAAAAAGAGCAGGAGTGAAGGAAAGATGAAAACTGTTGCACTCACTGCTCAATCTGAATCAAAGAAGCTTCCAGAAGAAAAGTCTGAATCTACTGAAAGAGACTTGAGGAAGAAGAAGAGCAAAGAAAGTTCTGAGTTAGAGACTACAGATATAGACTCTGAAGATAATGATTCTGAATCAGAGATGCAAGAACTTTTTGCTATGTTTGCTAAAGCTTTCAAGAAAGGAAGATTCAACAGGAGAAGATTTAGCAAAGGCTCTTTTCAGAAGAAAGAGGAGAAGAAGAGTGACAAAGGCAAGAGTACAATTATCAAGCTTGATAAAGTCAAGATCAAGTGCTTTAATTGCAGTGAGCTTGGACACTTTGCTAGTGAGTGCAAGAAGCCTAGGAATTCAGGGAAGGGTAATGCACTCATGGTTACACAGAAGGATTGGGCAGACTCCAGTGATTCTGAAGATGAATTGGATTATGACAACATTGCATTGATGGCAAGTGCTTCAGACAAGCCTGGATCTCCAACGAAAACTTCTTCATCTTCTGTTAAGGTACCCCAGTTGTGCACACAAGAATTAACAATAGCAAGATCAAAAGAAAGAGGAATGGAAAAGAAGGTATTAACAAAGAGAATAATTACAAGAATGTACCTGATGCACCTAGAAAGAAATGCTATAAATGTGGAAATCATAATCATTTGGCCCTAGACTGCAATCAAAAACCTTCTTGGAAAACTGAGTCCAGATTCCCCAAGACTCAGAGAATTCAATACCAGCCACAAGAACCCTGTTATCATTATGGTAGTTTACTTCATTCCATTTATATGTGTAAGGAATATCATGAACTGTATTATGACTATTATTCTCTGAAATCTGAAACTCCTAGTCACAAACAGTTTATGAAATCAAAGTCTAAGGTTGACTCTGCAACAGGTAAATTAAAAGCAAAATCTTCAAAGCCTGTTGGTTCAAAAGTTAGAAAGAAAGGATCCAATCAAAGTTGGGTCCTAAAAAAATTCTAACTAGCTACTTTTTGTTTGCATGGCACTGGAAAGAAGCATTCAATTATCTTGGACAGTGGATGCTCTGGACATATGACTGGAAAGAAGTCCCTACTTACAAAGTTTGAGAGGAAAGCTGGCCCAGTAATATCCTTTGGAGATGGCAATAAAGGAGAAACTCTGGGATATGGCTTAATTATTTTGGGGAATGTCATCATAGAAAACGTAGCACTGGTTGAAGGCTTGAAACACACACTTTTAAGCATAAGTCAACTGGGTGATAAGGGTTACCAATCAATCTTTGACAGTAAAGGATGCAAAATCTTGAATATAAAGAATGGAGACATTATTTTGACTGGTCAGATACATGGTAACATATATGAAGCCAGCTTGAGTGACACATCTAAAGGAACTGTTAGATGTCTTTACAGCAAGGCATCAAATGATGAAAGCTGGAACTGGCACAAGAAGCTCTCACATCTCAATTTCAAGAAGCTTAATCAACTTGTTAAGCATCATCTGGTGAGAGGCCTACCTCAGGCAAATTATGTGCAAGATGGACTTTGTGATGCTTGTCAGCTTGGAAAACAAAGAAGAACCACTTTCAAGAGCAAGACAGAAAATTCAATTACTGAACCATTTCATATGCTGCATTTGATTTATTTGGTCCAGTAAACATTATGTCTATCAACAAGAAAAGATATGCTCTAGTTATAGTGGATGATTACACAAGGTTCACATGGGTATTCTTTATACACAACAAGGATGAAGCTCCTCAGCAAATCATTGAACTTGTCGAGAATATTCAAAATAGTTCTGAGTACAAGGTCAAAGTGCTCAGAAGTGACAATGGTACAAAATTTAAGAATTCTACAATGGAGGAGTATTGTGCAGACAAAGGAATTACTCAACAGTTTTCTGCACCTGGAACACCTCAGCAGAATGGTGTAGTAGAAAGAAAGAACAGAACTCTTGTTAGGTCCCAAAGTATCGTAGAAGGAGGGGTTGAATACGATACTATAAAAATTAAATATAATTCCGAGAATATATCTTTATTGATAATAAACTCGAAGGGGTGTTACAACTTCTAATCCAATGGATTAGCTTCAAAATTAGAACACTTCTAAGGATAGTTTAGGCACGAGGACCTTCTACCCGACACTGCCTGAAAGTGGGCTAAGCCGACTTTCCTACTAGACGGACTATCTAGCAGCTTACACAGAAAATATATGAGAGAGAAGAGAGAGTTGTGTGTTGAGGTGTATTTTGAAATGAAATACAACAGGCCTATTTATAGATTTTTAGAAAGTTATTGTGCAGCTAATATACGTAACTGATTACGTATATTTCTGCTGACTGCTGCCTGCCTAACACGCCTTTTCAACAAACCTGCTGAATTCAATTCTTCTGCATCTTTTTCAATTTCAAAGTTTGATTTTTAATTCATGTGGGCCACACATGTTTCTTACTTTATGAATAGTAATTTTGGGTACTATTAACATGAATAGTAACTTCGGTTACTATTCACCCGGTGTGAATAGTGATTCCGGTGAATAGTAATTCCGGTGTGAATAGTGATTCCAGTTACTATTCATGTGAATAGTGATTTCGGTTACTATTCATTTTTCCTCTTATTTTTGACATCCTTAAATATTCAGCTTCTGAAATGGAGGATATCAACACTGCTATCAATCATACCTCTTTAACAGTTTTTCTGAGTTAGATACTTCGATTCCTTTGTGAAAATGTTGACGCCTAGTGCAACTGGTCTGGTTCACAGACGACTAACATTCACTCGTTTTCTTCGTATCATGTCTTTAAGAATACTGCCAAGAATTGTGCAACCATAAAAACTTTATCACTGGAATCTTTTGGCCCTTCAACTGAATCATCTGTACATCTTATTTTGTCACTGAGGCTTGATCATTTTAATGAACTTCTTTCAGCGACTTGATCCTTGTTGGTGCCTGTTCTTCAAATTTCACGATCCCTGTATAGAGTTTATTATTTATCTTTTATCCTAGTTGAGTTATATATGTCCTCTATTACATATTACATTTTTATGCTTTACAATCTCCCCCTATTTGATTGTCAGGGTTTGACAAACAAATTCCTAGAGGATAACTCAACTGATACAACAAAAAATAAAATACAAAGATAAATAATATAAACGTACATTCTGGATCATATATATATTTTCTAGATTTCCAAGTGCAAGACAATTGTTCCTCTAGACTGAACATATCTTCAAGTTTTGCCTTGCTTTCTTTTCACATAGCACGAATACTTCCATTTAGCTTTTCCTTTCCCAAGATAAAGTTAATTCCGTGTCAACAACCTTTTCCTTGCCTTTATTACGCCTAGTAGCTTCTTGGTCATCCACCTTCTCCCCCTCAGTTGGGTTATCCTCCAAGATAGTAGGATGTGGAGTTGGTAATTTAGACGAAGCTGTCTTCACCAAGGAATTAATTGCTTGACTAAACTGGGCTGCCATGGAACTTAATTGAACCTGGAATGCATCATGTTGAATAAGTTGCAAATTTTTGATTTCTTCAATGGACTTACAGATATTTGGCAACTCTTTCTCCAATTTTTGGACCCGTGTAAGGAGTCTGCTGTATTCCTTTCTGGTTACAGGTGCATGTGGTTGAGTAGGTTGCTCACTCGTATGTTCTGCAGGTGTTTCACTCAACACTCTAAATTCACTCGGTTTAGTGGTTTGGGTGACACTTACATGTTCTGTTCGTGTTTCCCTCAACTCTCCTCCAGAGCTTCCACCGATATGTGTACCTGCAAATGAAATCATCCTAGCCCCTTTTTCAGAGGTCACGGATGGTGCAATGAAAGTTCGTGAGCTTCCATCCTCGCGTGAAGCGAGTTGCCGACCACTGGTAAATAGTGGTAAATCTCGAAAGAGATCCAGAGATTTTTCCTCTGGGAGGTTAAACTTGAATCGATTAAATGGCACAAAACCCAAGTTTCCCTCGTATATCTGTGAAGACACTTGGTTCATAAAAGAACCACCTACCGATGGATCTTTCCGTAAAATGGAAGATTCACCAGCAGTTATTGAGGTAGGTAATTCCACCTCGGATGCCTGTGAAGGCATTTGATCTTTAGAAAGATCATCAACCACTCTTATGTTCCGTGAAATGGAACTCAAGATAGTTGCTCCCGTCAATTCATCCTCATTTACATTTTCACTCATTTGACAAGGAAGAATTGTTTCCCTAACAGTTACAGTTACCTCAGGTTCATTTGGTTTACTTCTTTTAGAATGAGGTAGAGCTGCTGATGTAACTAACTCCTTATGTGGTGCTGCTGAGGCACTATCTCCCTCAAAAGTGTTGATGGCTGGTCGTTTAAGTGACAATTGAGGTGTAGGAGTTTGTTGTGTTTGTGTTTGCATTTTTAGAATGGGCTCTTTGACCTGTGTTAGAGTCGGTGGGATTTCCTTCTCTTGGTCGGGTAAGATGGCCACTGGGGGCTGTAGAAACTTTGGATATAGACATTTGACGTTTTGAGTCTGAACATCTCTTGTTCCCAAGTGTTTCATCTATAAAATGATTTGACCAAGCACTATTTTTCCAAAATTAATCCTCAAATTATTGGCAACCGCATACCCTATTTTTTGAATAAATTCAGGTATCCGATCTAGATTTGTTCTATCTGAGGAAAAAACATGGCCAAGAATGTGAAAGAAGAAATTCCAGTACTGGGTTAGAAATGTTCTAGAGATATTACCAGTATTGAAATTGTCATTTTGGTAACTTATAAAATGAAAGAACATTTCAATCTGTTCAGGTGTAGGATCAGAAACGAGATTTTCCATAGGAAAATGAAGAATTCGATTAGCATCTCGTTCGATTAACATTTCAGTCGATATGGGAATGCACACCCGTCCTGTCCAGAAGTGTTAACCGCACTGCAATATAGTTCACGTAATGCATCATGGTTAAGCTGCACTGGTGTAACTAAAGCATAGCGAATTAATGAATGTTCATTCAGAAATTGTGCCCAAGCCCGAAATTGCTCATCATAGATGGTTTCGATTTGCTGAATGGAAGTAGGATTAGCTTTAGCAATAACAAAACTTCCCTGCAATGCCATTTTCAAAACAGCTAGATTGACAGATCTTTCCGATCAAAGCTCGAAATATTCAGCAATTGTGTGTATATGCTCTGTATATCTGAAAAATGATGATGTTAAACACAAACAAAAACTCATCATTTATAAGGTTTCAAGGTTCAGTGGGTTAGGTGAAATAGTGACAGGTTTTGTATAAAGAATTCAAACTCCCTACAACAAGTGGTAAATTGTCAACCATGTTAGGTAGCCACCTTTCATGATTTCAACAATGGAGGCTAACATCTTATCACCGAAACCTGTCAGCCGACCTATCAGCCTATACACATATACACATATTTAATACTTCTAATTATTATGGATTTAAATATAATCACGTAGTAAATTAAGAATTAATCCACAATAATAAACCTACAATTAAATAGACATAAAATTAACAAAATATTATTAATTGATATATGTCAATAAAATATTTATTTAATTATGCTACAGTGATATCTCCAGAATAATCCTGCAGATAATAAAATAAAACAAACAAAATCCAGAGAATGAAATTCACTGGCTGCAACAAATTGAACAGACATTTTAAAAGATCATGTGAAATTTAACATACCAAGCTCACTTACCAACCTTGAAAAGGTTGCTTCATCCAAAGCTTTAGTAAAAATGTCTGCCAAATGTTTTTCACTAGGAACAAAATGCAGTTCCACAGTGCCTTCCATCACATGCTCCCTGATGAAATGGTATCTGATGTCTATGTGTTTGGTTCTAGAATGCTGCACTGGATTCTGTGATATTGCAATTACACTCGTGTTGTCACAGAAAATTGGGATCTTTTTAACTTTAACTCCATAGTCAAGTAGTTGATTTCTCATCCATAGAATCTGTGAACAACAACTCCCAGCTGCTATGTATTCAGCCTCTGTAGTTGAGGTAGATACTGAGTTCTGCTTCTTACTGAACCATGAGACCAGCTTGTTTCCCAAGAATTGACAGGTTCCTGTGGTACTTTTTCTATCCATTTTGCAACCTGCATAATCTGCATCTGAGTAACCAATTAGATCAAAACCAGAAACTCTAGGGTACCAAATGCCAAGGTTTGGTGTTCCCTTGAGATATCTGAAAATCCTCTTAATAGCTACCAAGTGAGATTCCCTAGGATCAGCTTGAAATCTAGCACATAAACATGTAGTAAACATAATATCAGGTCTACTAGCTGTTAAGTATAAAAAAGATCCAACCATGCCCCTATAGCTTGTCATGTCCACCTTCTTTTCCTTAGTATTCAGTTCAAGCTTAGTAGCAGTGGCCATGGGTGTTTTTGCAGAAGAACAATCTGCCAAATCAAACCTTTTTAAAAGATCATAAATGTATTTTGTTTGACTTATAAAAATTCCCTCATTCACTTGTTTAACTTGTAAACCAAGAAAATAAGTTAATTCACCCATCATACTCATTTCATATCTACTTTGCATGAGTTTGGCAAACCTCTTGCAAAGTTTCTCATCTGTAGACCCAAATATTATATCATCTACATAAATTTGGACAAGTATCATAGGGCCATTGACATTTCTATAAAAGAGAGTTTTATCAATAGTACCTCGAATGAAGTGATTCTCTATAAGGAACTGTGAGAGTGTATCATACCAGGCTCTAGGTGCTTGCTTCAGGCCATAGAGTGCTTTCAGTAGAAAGAACACATATTCTGGAAAGTCTGGATCTTCAAAACCAGGCGGTTGACTAACATACACCTCCTCCTCCAGAATACCATTCAAAAATGCACTCTTGACATCCATTTGATAGACTTTGAAATTGGCATACGCTGCATAGGCCAGGAAGATCCTTATTGCTTCTAACCTTGCTACTGGTGCAAAGGTTTCTTCAAAATCAATTCCTTCCTCTTGACAGTAGCCTTTAGCAACTAATCTAGCTTTATTCCTTGTGACTATGCCATTCTCATCCATCTTGTTCTTGAATACCCACTTAGTGCCAATCACTGATTTGTCTTTAGGTTTGGGTACAAGTTTCCATACTTCATTTCTCTCAAACTGGTTTAACTCTTCTTGCATTGCTAAAACCCAGTCTGGATCCAGAAGAGCTTGTTCAACTCTCTTAGGTTCTTCTTTGGATAGAAAACTACTGTATAAGCATTCTTCTTGACTTGCTCTTCTGGTTTGGACCTTTGCATTAGGATCTCCAACGATAAGCTCAAATGGATGATCCCTGGTCCATTTTCTCTGTGGTGGTAAGTTTGACCTTAATGAAGGGGCTTCATTTTCTCTGTGTTGATCATTGTGACTTATTGTTGAGTTTTGACTGTGAGAAACTCCCCCTGAGTGTATGGCCCTCGAGATTGATGGATTTCTTGCAGATTTATCAATAGATGCTTCTCTTTGATTTTCTACAGATGCTTCAATTTGATTTCCAACTGATGATGTAATTTGCTCTTCAACAGGTGGTTCATTCTGCACTTCAACTGATAATCCTTGTCTGTTTCTCACACCATTTGATCTCCATTCTTCATCATCATCTTCGCTTTCTTCACCACTTCTCTCATTCTCGAATGAGAGAGACTCATGAAAACCTTCATCTACTAGACCAGATATTTTCTTGTCATCAAAGACAACATGTATGGACTTCATTACAATGTTTAGTCTTAGGTTGTAGACTCTGTAGGATTTTCCAGCTGAGTATCCAACAAAGATAGCTTCATCTGCCTTTGAATCAAATTTTCCAAGATGCTCACCATGATTTTTCAGTACAAAGCATTTGCATCCAAATACATGCAAAAAGTTGATTGTTGGTTTCTTGCCTTTGAAAAGTTGATAAAGTGTCATGCCTTTTGCTTGATTGACCAAAGAAATATTCTGAGTGTAGCATGCAGTGTTTATAGCTTCTGCCCAGAAGTATGTTGGTAGCTTAGACTCTTCAAGCATTGTTCTTGCAGCTTCAATTAGAGTTCTATTCTTCTTTCCACTACACCATTTTGTTGAGGAGTTCTTGGTGCAGAGAATTCTTGGATAATTCCTTCTTCTTCATAAAACTCTCTTATTACAGAATTCTTGAACTCGGTTCCATTGTCACTTCTAATTCTCCTTACTTTGAGTAGAGGATTGTTGTTGACTATCCTGATGTGATTTAAAATGACTTCACATGCTTCATCCTTAGAGTGCAGAAAGGATGTCCAAGAAAATTTTGAGAAATCATCAATAATCACAAGACAGTATTTCTTATTTGAAATTGACAACACATTGACTGGTCGAAAGAGATCCATGTGGAGTAGTTGCAAGGGTTGATCAACTGATGACATTGACTTTGATTTGAAAGAGGCCTTCTTCTGCTTCCCTTTCTGGCATGCATCACACAATCCATCCTTGGAGTAATCCAATTTTGGAATACCTCTAACCAAATCCTTCTTTACCAACTCATTCATTGCTTTAAAACTCAAGTGTGACAGTCTTTTGTGCCAAAGCCAACCTTCATCTACACTTGCCTTGCTGAGAAGACATGTAGTCATATTTGCATTTGTTGAATTGAAGTCAGCAATGTACACATTTCCTCTTCTATCTCCTGTCAACACTACTTTGTTGTCACTTTTCTTGAAAATGACACAAGCTTCAGATGTGAACCAGACGTTCTGGCCTTTATCACACAATTGACTGACACTTAGCAAGTTATGCTTAAGTCCATCAACCAGTGCTACTTCTTCAATGACAACATTCCCTTGTGAAATCAAGCCATATCCTCTAGTATATCCTTTGCTGTTGTCTCCAAAGGTAATGCTAGGGCCAGATCTCTCCTCAAACTTAGTGAGCAGGGTAGAATCTCCAGTCATATGCCTAGAGCAGCCACTGTCCAGATACCAAAGATTCTTTCTGTTTCCCTGCACACATCAACACAAAATCAAGTTGATTTTGGTACCCAAGCTTTCTTGGGTCCTGTCTTGTTAGCCAATTTCTTATCCTTCAAATCCCTTTTAACCGAAGGTTTAGATTGAGTTAAATCAATTTTGACTTTTGGTTTGGGCCTTTGAGAGACAGAATTTAATACTTGCTCATATGTTTTATAGTTAATAGCATTATTAGGCATAGTCTGTGCAAACATGTTATTCATCATCCATGGCATCTGTGGCATATTGTAGTATGGATTATACATGAATGGCATGTTAGCATATTGACTAGATGCATGAGCAGAGGGAGCATACATATTTGGCATAACATTCACAGCAGGCATAGGCATATAAGGCACAGAAGCATTCTTAACAGATTTACAGTTGGTAGATAAATGATTAACACTTCCACACTTTACACATTTTTTCCTAGGAGCATTTTTATCAGGTGTGTAATTGTTGTGTTTGTTAATCCCTACCTTACCATTTCTATTCTTTTTCTTGTCCTTAACACCTGTATTAACATTTTCTAGCTTGTCCTTCAATTGCTTGTGGGACAAGTTGCCTATGTTTATTTGTTCAACAGATTTGGTTTTGCTGCACTCTCCAACTATAAAGTTTTTGTTGACAGGTCCATATTGGTTATTTAATTTAGTTAAAGTTGCTTTGCTAACAGGCTTAGGTCTCAAAGAACATTCTTTTTCGACTAAATCACTATCTGAAGCAACTTCCCTATCAACATCTAACTTAGCTTCTGCTAATTTGTGAAAAGAATCAATTCCTTGTTTACTATACATTTCTTCAGTTTTAGCCTTTGATGTGACGCCCCTAAATCTGAGGTCAGAGATTCAGGTCGTCACGTCACCATCCAACCATAACATACCTGTATTAACTTTACAACTCAACAATACATCCATTCAGACCTCAATCTTACACACAAGCAAGTTAGAGTCTTAGAAACGATAATCAAAAGTGCCGCTAAATATTACAATTCATTTATACAGATCAGAGTCTTACGCAATTCAACTTATACAACTATACTTGAAGACAAGTCTTACTATTACAGTTGAAAACCTATCAGACTTACTCTGTAGTATTTATCAGAAACTAAATCATCTCCGGGGTAAATCTTCTACTCCTCTTCTGCTGTTGCGGAGTTAACCGACCAAATTCTTCTCTTTCTGAAAAGTTTTTATAAAGCAAGAATGAGCTACATAATGCTCAGCAAGTTCACCATTTTGTAAAATAATAATGGGGTTTATTTCGAAAACATTCCCAACTATATGGGTATATATCTCAGATTTCAAAACATAATTGGACGCTGTATATGTCCGAGTTTGAATAAGCATCTATATCACTAAGGAGCTTTAAGAATAACATATGAACCCTTTATAAGGTTCCCATTTCAACATATCTCAAGTTTGAAAATATATACATATGAGTATATCATTTTCGGCAAAACACTCTACGATTAACATACTGTACTGGGAATACTTCATTGCAAACCTCTTTCCTTCCATTAGCTTAGAAGGTTTCTCGTACAAAACATTTCATTCTTTGAAACAATTGCAAGAGTGCACTAACACGTGCCAATCTTTATAGAAAATCTTGCAGTTCTAGATACTGCACGATGTCAATATTTTCTCATCAAAATAGAACACTATCAGCAACTTGGCACAAAAGCCTAAGAAGCAGTGTTTGACTATTTTTCCAAAGTGGAGGATGGGACTGGAAGAAAACATAAAAACCTGACAAGGATTGACGATGATCAGTCGCCACATCCAAGTCCAATAATCCGCGGGTCTTCTCTACCGGTAGAAGGATAGAAACTACATCCGTAACTATCCCCGGGTGAAAACTACATCCGTAATCACCCTTGATGAAAACTACATCCGTAATCATCCTTCGGCAACACCTGGGCCGGAATAATAATTGATGGACCGCCTGGCTCACGGCCGCTTACACATCCCGGGAATCGTTCATCAACGGTTCCCACACCTGCCAGGGTCCCTTTTTCTTTTTCTTTTGAAAATTTAATTTTTGATTGAAAACAGAGTAATTGAGGTCCGACATCAGTCGACCGATGATTCTTGAAATCATACAAGAAGCAGAACCTGATCGGGGGTTTTCTAAAATGTTTTGAGTTCGAGTTTGAAAGTATTAAAGGTATCTTGGATTAGCTTTGTCTTTAAATAATGAACAATAATTAATAAATAATATTTTAAGATTTAATATTTATAAATAATAAAATAATAATTCGATAAAATAAACTTTTAATCCAAGATAGGGTTTCGAGTATTTACGAAGATATGAAAATAATTACTTGAGTATACGATACTCCCCGAATGACCCTTCGGGTTTTCGCAATCTAGTTACGATATAATAACATACCGCTCCCCGATCAATAGTATATACGGACCGCTACGACCTCTATTGCTAGAGTCGTTGTCCGAGGAAAACATTTCAATCTAAGTTCAAGGGGTACAAACATATATGTACTTATACAATCTCAATTGCATCAATACTTCGATAAACATAGAATTTGATATGGTTGAAAACTACAAACACAACAGTGAAAGTCCTTGTATATGTATAAGTTTTGAAAAGTAAACTTGCCTTGGTTTGGTTGGGGTGGTCGAACGTGCGGAGTGGAACGATCTATACATAAGCAATAACCGTTCGTTAGTACCTTAACAATATCTCTTTAATTACGGGGTTTTAGGGGGTACGAAATTGACTTAATGACTTCGTCTTAGGACACTCTAGCCCCACTATAGGTTCATGTCATCACTCAATTACGCTCGTCACTTATTCGACTTAATTTAGTTACCATATCCGAGTCATAATCATTACCCCTAGAATTATACTCCACTTAACGACTTTTTCCCTTGCGCGAAATTTACTCTAGCATTTTTATAAAATTCAAAAATTCATATTTTAATACAATTCTTTTTGGGTAGTCTTCACCTCTGCATTCCTAGCTTCTCAAATTTTTCCATGATCCCACCTATATTTTAGGGGTTTAAACAAGGTTCACAAGGGGGTCACTTAGTGCAGTCCGGAATCCCGAAACACAATTTACTTCGCCGGCCATAACTTCAAATCTATACATCACCTAGTCATGAACCTTACATTTCCAGAACCTACATTCAAATACCTTTCAAGCAATATAAGGTAGGACCTCAGGGGACAATATTTGGGGGTTCAAAACCATGTTACAAGACAGGTCAAGTTTCTGGGAAAAATTCAGCAAGCATGTTTCACTTAGATCAACCAATATTCTTAATTCCAGAACACAACCAACACCTAATTCACTTAGTTCATGCTTTATAACATTCATGGAGATACATACACTATCCAAAAGCATCAAAATCACAACCACAACACTATACCTCAAGATCTATATCATCCATCACTTATACATCCAAGATTAACACAAATACACATGGATCCATCATCAAACATCATAAATAATTCATGGCTAAGAGGGGTTTGGAGTTTTATACCTTCTTGAGTAGCTAAAGACCTTGGGTGAGCTTTACAACCACTAAGAACACTTGGATGAGCCTTTAAAGGCTTTAATCCTTCAAGATCTAAAAGATAAACATACATGGTTACTATTCACTCAATCTTCAACAATTAATAACTCAAGATTGGATGGTTAGAATGGCTTGAAATTCATAGCATACCTTCTATATGGAGTGTAGAGGACCTAGGAATTTTTCCTTGAATTAAGAGTGATGAAAAGTGGAAGAAAAGAATTCTTCTTCCCCTTTTTAGAGCATGGGCCGAGAGCAACAAGAGCTTGGGGGGGGAAGAGTTTTTGTTTTGTTTTTGTGTTGGTTTATGTAACACCCCTAGATCCGGGGTCAGGGATCTGGTCGTTACCGTCTCAATTCCCATCCACAGTTCAACATAAATATTAAATTACAACCTTGTAACCCAAAACAATAACATAAAACACACCCGTTATAGTCCCAGAGATGAAATCAGAGTAACAACCAAATTTTATTAAACACATTATGAGTTCTTACAACCCAAAAGAATTTTAATATAAATACATACTCTTTGCCATCCATTTACATGAGTCATACTGGACCATATACTTGGTACTGAAAGAATAAATCTATCCTACCAATAGCTTTCTCTTCGGCTCTGGTAGTCTCATCGTCCTCGCCAGCATCGAGTGCGCCTTGTGCGAGTCATCTGGTCTAGCTGTTGTTGTGATATAATAATAAAGCAAGGGTGAGCAATAGCCCACCAACAATAATATTTAACTGAACGATAATATATAACAGTTCAAAAGTATCTTTCAAACCATATGCCATGCATTTACGGAAATGATGCCAGTATAATATGAACGATGAAGTTACAAGGTAACTCAAAATGTAAATATATGAGGGAATATCTGCTATGTCGAAAATAAGCAAGATATTATAAAGAGGAACTTGCAAGGAAAATATTGCAATTCCAGTTACGAACACTTTTCCAGCTCTGCCAACAGTAATCATATTGCAGGAAATAAATAAGTTTGGATGATGAACCAATGATGGAGTATTCACCGCGCCCGCTGTTCCAATCTTGATGATCAGTCAAGATCGTACAGCTCAAATTAGATTTACTACCGGTAGAAGGAAGAACTGACGGCTTTACTTGTCTACCGCCTTACTAGCTCTCCCAGGCCAACGGTTGGGCCAAAGGGGATGGACCGGCGCTACTCGGCCTCTTACACGACTCCTAGTTCCAATAGAATTCATGATTCTGAATGTAACGTTCGTCCCCCTTTCCCCAAGTATAATACTTGTTGATAAGACTCTACAAAGTAGTCGTATCTATTTGGAAAGGAAAATTCACCAATAACTTCCAAGCTATTGCTTGGTAACGAACATCAACTTGTTCCAACAATCTTACCCCTCGAAAGATGAGAAGGTAAACACAGACTTAATGAGTCCATAGCAACCAAGTTGCGAGTGAAGAGGATAAATTATGACCGGGAAGTCAACAAGATAAATAACATTGCTCAAGTAAGTTCCCCTATAATATGGAAGTTTGAGCGAGCATTTAAATCCTTTTAAGATAGATTTAAATGAAAATGAAAGAGTTGGGAACCTTTCCTTGATAAAATAGTCGTAAAAAGACTCCGAAATATTTTACATAATATCTGGAGGTGAAAGGTAATCTCCGAATAATATAAATTATTTTAAAAAGAATTTTAAAAGAATTAAATAAATATTCCAAGAATATTTATTTACTCAATAATAATTATGGAATATTATTAATTCATAATATTGCTCGTAAGTAATCCTCGAATGAATATATGGAATTATTTAATAAATAAATCCCTCCTTAAATGAATATTCGAAATAATATTCATTAAATAATTAAACTCCAATAAATATTTAAAATAGTATTCAATAAAAAATTCAAACCTTAAATGAATATTTGAAAATAATGTTCATTTAATATTTACTCTTTTAAATGAATATCCAAATAGCATTCATTTAATAAATAATCTTCTAAATGAATATCCAAATAATATTCATTTAGTAATCAAAACTTTAAAGGAATAATCGAAATAATATTCCTTAAGTAAATAGAACTTCCAATGAATATTTTAAAATAATATTCATTAAGTACATAAAACCTTAAATGAATATTCGAAAGTAATATTCATTTAATAAATAACATTCTAAAGAATATCAAAATAATATTCATTAAATATCAACTCTAAATGAATATTCAAAATTAACATTCATTTATTATCTCTCGACTAAGATAATACTCGAATAACATTCCTCGAAATATTTCCAAGTAATTGATACTTTATGGAATATAATAACGTTTAACAATAACCTTCCTCAGATAAATAATAATCTGTCGTTGGAATCCCTCCGGGTTTCCACGACTATCTATAACTCAAAATACCGACTCCCGGTCTATATTTAGAATGAATATCATATGCCCTTCGCTAAGGGTCTTACCAAAACAATCCGGCTTATTACTGATAAATCGTATCTAGTCTATAAGCCAATATCAATTCAGGGAACAAGTATCACAAAAAAAAAAACCAGAGTCACAATATAATTGGAAACAGGCATGCATGCGATGGCATATGTAAAACAGAAATCATATACATATATTATCACAACAACAGGTTCAAAGGTTTGAACACTTGCCTGGTAATTGAGCACGGGTGGGGGTAGTGGTAGGGTGTCCCGAGTCAGCTCGGCGATCTATAATAGTCAAGAAATTCGAGATTAATCAATCACTTAACATTTTTCAAAAGGTTAAGTATTAACTTAAGTCGAAACATGTTTTCGAATTATCTCGTTATACCCCTTTTTAATGTAACTCTTTTTATTACCGATACGATTTGACATTTGTTCGTCATTAAGACATGTCATCGTATTCACACTTAGTGTATACTTAAGTCGTATAAGTTCTAAATTTGATCGATTACGAACCAAGATTATATCTCGAGTTTTATCGCTCGTTTTCTACGTTATAACAAAAGTTATACTTTTAAGGGGTTCGTTCGCGTTTAACCTATATTCGAACATTTTTATAAAATCGAAAAATGATCCGATTCACATGAGGTTTTCTCTCACACCTCCCTTTTTACCTCTAGTATTTAATTACCAAGATTCGCCACTGACTTACGTATTTTACGAGGGTTCATTTTTAATTACGAATTCTCGGTTACGGTTTCGAACTACTTTTAGTAAACCGACCGTGACTCCTAAACCGTAAGTCCGTTTCACACGATCTTTATATCAAAACGAAGCTTATAACATGATCTATCCTATCATGGCAGAAAACGAAGCCAAACAGGGAGTTACATGTTCTGTCAAAATCGTTTTCTTAAGCTTAACGAAATTTTTGCATTACGACGGCTATAAATCGAACATTCCAAAAATCATAACAACAATACCAAGCCACACCGGGCACAAATCCAACTTATACACATGATCTTCATCTCAACAAGTCCAGAAGCTACTGATCTTATCATCAAAATCATCATGCTTCTTAAATTAACTAAACCACTTAACTAATCATGCTAATAACATCACTTATACTAAATCCATCCAAAGCATGCAAAATCTCAAAGTAAGACCTAGGGTTTCAAGTGATGATTACCTTCCTTGGAGTGTTATAAAGCCCTACTAAGCCTTGATCTACCCTTGTGTGGCCTTAGAGTAGCTAGATCAACCATAAGAATCAAAGAAAACAAAGTTAAATCTTGAAGAACACTATTCATTCTCATCTTTGTTGATTTATTTGAAAATGCTAACAAAGGAATTTGAAGCTAAGATTTCATGGAGATTAGTTTTATGAAATATAGGACTCACCATAAAATTTGGAAGATCAAATAAGGGGTGGAAGCTTGATTTTGATCCTTGAATTTATGCAAAATTCGAATGCCCTGTTTTTGAGAGGAAAAACAGGGTGATCTTCTTGAATTTATTTACCCATTCAAACGACCTTCAAAAATTATAAAATTTTGTACGAATGTTATACATGGAGTGGAGAAGCTATGGTCAAATTTTGGTGATTTTATCATGGTTGGAAATGGAGTTATGATTTTTTCTTTGATGGTTGCTCTAGCTGATCAGTTTGAGAGGAAAGAGAAAATGGAGAGTTTCTTTGCCTTGGTTGGTTTTGTGGTGTATTTTACCTTGCTACTTTTCATCCACTAATTCAAGTGTGTAGTGGAAGATATTGTGTAAAGCTACTTTATTAAAGTAGTGATGTAATGGATGATGAAAATGGAGGGACATGTGTTAAGATTTTGATGGTTTACATGCAACTAGTAGTTTGATTTGCTAAGTATTAGTTAATCTCTAACCATACTAGTTACTAGATATTTATCATTTGTACATGCATGTATCTTGCTTCCTCTGCTTGATTCTGTGTCTGGTTATTACTCGTTTTGATTGATCGTTCGTAGGAATATTTCACGGATTTCTAATTAGGGTTTACCGGGAATCCTCTTAATATTAATACTATCATTCTCCATCTTTCATTCTAACTTTCCAATTTATAATCCTTAAATCCATTCGTTAAATACTTAAGGCTATCAGTGTCCAGGGAACTCTCGGAGAAAATAAAAGTGCGGTTTTTCAGAATCCGACAGCTTTTACATACACTTATTTTCCCCCTGGATCACTAATACGAACTCGGAAATTCGTTCCGAATACTTCTATATAGCGTCGTCTAATAATATTCTCAATTACACCAAAATCACTATTCATCCTTATTCTTTACTTATTCATCTAGGGTTGTACAATTGTCCGTATTCTCTTTCGATCGTTCCTTAACCTTTTTACGGAACCACTGGATTAATCGCTATCTATCTGGATGACATGAGAATATTCTCCTGCTTGGAATTGCCATATCTTATTCCCTTAGGAGATAGATTATTCTTACCTATGTTGTCACCCTTTAGCATTCTTCATGACATATAAGTATTTGAATCCATATCCATTCCATTCATTCATTAGAGCTGGTGACCTTGTTGTCGGAATCATTGTTCCTCATTTTATCAGTACTTAATAAAGAGTTTTAATTATATCCAAAATTTGGGGTTCTTACAGTTTAAATAAAGTGGTATGTACTTGTGATATGTATTGGTCATATGTACTATTGCATCACATGTTGACACCCTAGGTAGTAGACTAGGCATGCCCATACTCCTTTGTCTCCTAGAATAATGCACCAACTAATTACTATTCATTGGTTGCTTTTGCATTTTCTAGTTTGCTTTCCTAGCTACTTAGTTGCATGGGACTTGCATGCAATATCATTCCTTGTATCATTATTCTTCCACCAATGCTTGTCAGTTAATCTTTAATTCGTATCGTATCTTAATTAATTCCTCGTAATAATATTTTGTCGCGTAGGGATTTCCCTTGTAATTCCTTAAGTACTTAATTGTGTAAATTCCTCGAATATCCATAACTCCTCGTCATAATTCCTAATAAATCTTTTAATACTCCAATAATTCTCAAATCCCAAGTTTTATAAATCTTTCCAACAATAAGACTCTTGCCTTCAACAACCTTCCCTTTATCTCACATAGTGAATGTAACAACATAGTTTCTCGGATAATCAATTCCATTAAACAATAGGGATGGCTAGAAAGGTTCCAAATTGACAATGCCACATGATATTATATAAAAGAAAATATTGCAAAAATTAGGGTTCTTACATTTGATCCCTTCCACTTAGCAATTAAGTCTTGTTCCTCTTTTAACTGTTTTATTAAACACTCTTCTCTTTTCAGAGCCTCAAGTAACTCATTCTTAGCATCCTGACAATCTCTTTTCATTGTTTCAAAATCAATTAGTTGAGTTTCTAACAGAGTATTCCTATCACCTATCTTAGCATTAAGATCTTTAATCTTTTTGTTCTCTTTGTTAAGTGATTTTAATGTGACATGCATGTTGTACAATTCATTAGACATTTCATCAACAATATTGGCACATTCATCTTTGGAAAGCTCAGTTAGATTTGTAGAGTATACCTGGTTGCTTGCTGAACTAGCCTCTTCATCAGTTTCGTTTGCCATGAGTGCAAGATTGGCAAACTCTTCTTCTGCATCTGAGTCACCTCCAGCTGCCCAATCATCATCTCTTGATACGAATGCTCTCTCCTTTTGCTTGAGAAGGTCAAAGTATTTCTTTTTGTAATCGACAGTCTCAAACTGTTTCTTTTCATTCTCAGATTTAGATTTTCTGCATTCATTGGCAAAGTGGCCAGCAATTCCACAGTTATAGCATTTGAACTTTGATCTTTCAACCACATCCTTGTTCGGTTGATAGTTTTTCTTGAATTGCCCGGCTCCTGCTGAATTCTTCTTGAATCTTAGCTTCGAAAATCTTTTTGATAGAAATGCCAAATATTCATCTAGATCTTCAGCTTCATCCTCACTTAATGCATCAGGTTCTTCAATCATCTTGTTTTTACCTTGGCTAGTTGCAGCTCCACCTTCCCAAGTTCTTTGACTTGGTGTGGCTTCTCTATTCTTCATCTTCTCTCCATCTTGTTTTGTTGGAATATTGGCCACCAAAGCTATATTTCCACCTTTCTTCTGGCTTTTCTCAATTTCTTCATCTTGTTGCAACTCGAGCTCATAGGTCTTTAAAATTCCATACAGTCTCTCAAGTGTAAAATCTTTGTAGTCTTGAGAGTTTCTCAACGAGACTGTAACTGGCTTCCATTCCTTAGGAAGAGATCTCAGAAATTTTAAGTTGGAGTCTTTGACTTCATATGTTCTCCCGTACAACATCAGGCCATTCAGTAGTTTCTGAAATCTACTATATATATCTGTTAAATTTTCTCCAGAATTATGATGGAACTGTTCATACTGTTGTATGAGAAGTTGCATCTTGTTCTCTCTAACTTGTTAAGTTCCTTCACAGAGTGTTCGAATAGTGTCCCACACTTGCTTGGCAGTGGTGAAGTTGATGACATTGTCGAACATGTCTTGATCAATACCATTGAACAGTATATTCATGGTCTTTTTATCCTTCTGGACTTCCTCTTTGTCTCCATCTGTGAATTCTGCGGATAATTTGGGAATAGGTCTTCCAGCAACTCCAGTTCCTGCTGCTTCTCCAACTGCAGTGTTGTCCTTTATAGGAATATGAGGCCCTTTCTCTAAACAGTTTACATAACCTTCATCAATAGATAAGAGATGTAAATGCATCTTTACTTTCTAGTGAAAGTAATTATCGTTGTCATGAACTGGTATTCTCACGCCTGAATCCTTCATTCCCATGGTGGTGATCTTTAGACTTCTTGTATGCTAGAAGCTTGCTCTGATACCAATTGTTAGGTCCCAAAGTATCGTAGAAGGGGGGGTT
The DNA here is from genome assembly GCA_036435485.1 of Saposhnikovia divaricata. Lineage (NCBI taxonomy): Eukaryota > Viridiplantae > Streptophyta > Magnoliopsida > Apiales > Apiaceae > Saposhnikovia > Saposhnikovia divaricata. Next base: position 192,914,219 of record CM071597.1, read on the forward strand.
GAATACGATACTATAAAAATTAAAAATAATTCCAAGAATATATCTTTATTGATAATAAACTCGAAGGGGTGTTACAACTTCTAATCCAATGGATTAGCTTCAAAATTAGAACACTCCTAAGGATAGTTTAGGCACGAGGACCTTCTACCCGACACTGCCTGAAAGTGGGCTAAGCCGACTTTCCTACTAGACGGACTATCTAGCAGCTTACACAGAAAATATATGAGAGAGAAGAGAGAGTTGTGTGTTGAGGTGTATTTTGAAATGAAATACAGCAGGCCTATTTATAGATTTTTAGAAAGTTACTATGCAGCTAATATACGTAACTGATTACGTATATTTCTGCTGACTGCTGCCTGCCTAACACGCCTTTTCAACAAACCTGCTGAATTCAATTCTTCTGCTTCTTTTTCAATTTCAAAGTTTGATTTTTAATTCATGTGGGCCCCACATGTTTCTTACTTTATGAATAGTACTTTTTGGTACTATTCACATGAATAGTAACTTCCGTTACTATTCACCCGGTGTGAATAGTGATTCCGGTGAATAGTAATTCCGGTATGAATAGTGATTCCAGTTACTATTCATGTGAATAGTGATTTCGGTTACTATTCATTTTTCCTCTTAATTTTGACATCCTTAAATATTCAGCTTCTGAAATGGAGGATATCAACACTGCTCTCAATCATACCTCTTTAACAGTTTTTCTGAGTTAGATACTTCGATTCATTTGTGAAAATGTTGACGCCTAGTGCAACTGGTCAGGTTCACAGACGACTAACATTCACTCGTGGTCTTCGTATCATGTCTTTAAGAATACTGCCAAGAATTGTGCAACCATAAAAACTTTATCACTGGAATCTTTTGGCCCTTCAACTGAATCATCTGTACATCTTATTTTGTCACTGAGGCTTGATCATTTTAATGAACTTCTTTCAGCGACTTGATCCTTGTTGGTGCCTGTTCTTCAAATTTCACGATCCCTGTATAGAGTTTATTATTTATCTTTTATCCTAGTTGAGTTATATATGTCCTCTATTACATATTACATTTTTATGCTTTACAATCTCCCCCTATTTGATTGTCAGGGTTTGACAAACAAATTTCTAGAGGATAACTCAACTGATACAACAAAAAATAAAATACAAAGATAAATAATATAAACGTACATTCTGGATCATATATATATTTTCTAGATTTCCAAGTGCAAGACAATTGTTCCTCTAGACTGAACATATCTTCAAGTTTTGCCTTGCTTTCTTTTCACATAGCACGAATACTTCCATTTAGCTTTTCCTTTCCCAAGATAAAGTTAATTCCGTGTCAACAACCTTTTCCTTGCCTTTATTACGCCTAGTAGCTTCTTGGTCATCCACCTTCTCCCCCTCAGTTGGGTTATCCTCCAAGATAGTAGGATGTGGAGTTGGTAATTTAGACGAAGCTGTCTTCACCAAGGAATTAATTGCTTGACTAAACTGGGCTGCCATGGAACTTAATTGAACCTGGAATGCATCATGTTGAATAAGTTGCAAATTTTTGATTTCTGCAATGGACTTACAGATATTTGGCAACTCTTTCTCCAATTTTTGGACCTGTGTAGGGAGTCTGCTGTATTCCTTTCTGGTTACAGGTGCATTTGGTTGAGTAGGTTGCTCACTCGTATGTTCTGCAGGTGTTTCACTCAACACTCTATATTCACTCGGTTTAGTGGTTTGGGTGACACTTACATGTTTTGTTCGTGTTTTCCTCAACTCTCCTCCAGAGCTTCCACCGATATGTGTACCTGCAAATGAAATCATCCTAGCCCCTTTTTCAGAGGTCACGGATGGTGCAATGAAAGTTCGTGAGCTTCCATCCTCGTGTGAAGCGAGTTGCCGACCACTGGTAAATAGTGGTAAATCTCGAAAGAGATCCAGAGATTTTTCCTCTGGGAGGTTAAACTTGAATCGATTAAATGGCACAAAACCCAAGTTTCCCTCGTATGTCTGTGAAGACACTTGGTTCATAAAAGAACCACCTACCGATGGATCTTTCCGTAAAATGGAAGATTCACCAGCATAAAAGAAACCAAGTGTGAAATACTTTCACATCTTTGGATGCAAATGCTACGTCCTGAAAGTTCATCCAGAACAACTTGGAAAATTTGAAGCCAAATCGGATGAAGCAATATTTCTAGGATATTCAGCATCAAAGGCCTTCAAAGTATACAATCTCAGAACTCACATTGTTATGGAATCAATTCATGTTGCATTTGATGATAAGAAGTTTGGAATTTTGCAAACTGATGAAAGCCATGACAATCTGGAATTTGAAAATCTTAAGTATTCTGAGATTCTCTCCAGCGATGATGAAGGTTCTCCAGAGGAAATCTCTATTGCTTCTCAAAGGAATGCTACTGTTGAGGGGGAGCAATTCAATCAAGGAGAACACAGTACTGGTCAGGATCAGACTAGTCTTTCAGAGTCTACTTCATCAGGAACTGATCCTTCAGAGTCTAATGAAGGAAGATCAGAAACTAGCAGCAGTATTGAATCCACTGATTCTACTGATCAAGGGGGAGCTTTTGAAGGAAATGAACATTCTTCTACAAGAAATACCACTAACTTAGGGGGAGAGTCTAGCAGGAGCAATCTACCACCTGTTAGAAAATGGACAAGGGATCATACTGAGGATTTGGTAATTGGTGATCCAAATAGTGGTGTACGAACTAGAAGATCAATTCAAAATGAATGCTTGTACAGTTGTTTTCTTTCAAAGAATGAACCTAAGAAGGTTGAAGAAGCCTTACAGGATCCTGATTGGGTAATAGCAATGCAGAAAGAATTGAATGAGTGTAAGAGGAACAAAGTTTGGAAACTGATACCAAGACCTAAAGATAGATCTATTGTTGGTGCTAAATGGCTTTTTAGAAACAAGCTGGATGAATCTGGTATGATTGTAAGAAATAAAGCAAGACTGGTGGCCAAGGGTTATTCTCAGGAAGAAGGAATTGACTATGGTGAAACCTTTGCACCTGTAGCAAGATTGGAAGCAATCAGAATGTTTCTTGCATTTGCAGCTCATTCAAAATTCAAGGTATACAAGATGGATGTAAAGAGTGCTTTTCTAAATGGCAAACTTGATGAGGAAGTGTATGTGGAACAACCACCAGGTTTTGTTGATCCAAAGTTTCCAAGTCATGTCTACAAACTTGACAAGGCACTCTATGGACTAAAGCAGGCACCAAGAGCATGGTATGAGACTTTGTCTAAATTTCTTCTTGAAAATGGCTTCACAGGAGGTACAATTGACAAAACTCTATTCTTTAGAAAGATAAAAGGTGATTTGCTTTTAGTTCAAGTTTATGTTGATGATATTATATTTGGTTCTACTAATGAAAAGTTATGTGCTAAGTTTAGCAAGCTTATGCAGTCTAAGTATCAGATGAGCATGATGGGTGAACTAAATTATTTTTTAGGCTTGCAGGTCAAACAGACTGAGACTGGTATTTTCATTAATCAGTCAAAGTATATCAAAGATCTTTTAAAAAGGTTTGACTTTTAAAATTGTGCAATTGCAAACACACCCATGGCAACAGCCACTAAGCTAGACTATGATCCTAAGGGAAAGAGTGTTGATAACACTAGCTATAGAGGCATGATAGGTTCAATGTTATATTTAACTGCAAGTAGACCATATATAATGTTCTCTACCTATTTAAGTGCTAGATTCAAAGTGATCCTAAGGAATCTCATTTAATTGCTGTGAAGAGAATTTTTAGATATCTCAAGGGAACTCCAAATCTTGGTTTGTGGTATCCAAAAGAATCTGATTTCTCCCTAATTGGTTATTCAGACTCTGATTATGCAGGGTGTAAAATAGACAGGAAAAGCACTACAGATACATGTCAATTCTTGGGAAACAGATTGATTTCTTGGGCAAGCAAGAAGCAGCAATCAGTTTCAACTTCAATTGCAGAAGCTGAATACATTGCAGCAGGCAGTTGTTGTGCTCAACTCCTTTGGATTAGAAATCAGTTGATGGATTATGGTATGACACTTAGTAATATTCCTGTGTTTTGTGATAATACTAGTGCTATCAAAATTGCAAAAAATCCAGTTCAACACTCAAGGACTAAGCACATTAATGTTAGGTATCATTTTATTAGAGAACATATTGAAAATGGTACTGTGGAACTTCATTTTGTTCCTACTGACAAACAGCTTGCAGATATTCTAACTAAACAACTTGATGAGGCTACATTCATTAGATTGGTTAGTGAGTTAGGAATGTTATTTTTTTAGATCTTTAATATCTGCAAAAGTAGCAAGGTATGTTGTTTCAGCTTATAGACTTGATATTTGTCAGGATCTATACTTTATTGTTAAATGCTTAAGCTGTAACACTTTACTTTGATAAATTACAGTATGATAGACTTGTTAATAAACATCAGGATTGCTATCAGTATGCTGACGTCATCAGTATTGACATCAGGATTGTATCGTCAGTATCAGGATTGTGAAATTTGTGTGTCTTACTGTTTCAAATTCTGAAGTTCATGTTATTTAGTGGTTCAATTCTGAGTTTTGTTAAAGTCTATGTTAGCAAGTTTTATTACATGCATATTGATAATTTATATCATTATTCATGTCAGTCAATAAACAACGATAGACAAGTGGATATTAAGAAAACTTGTATTTTCATTAATCAAAAGCATTACATACATGGAAATGAAATACAATTCTTCTTTTTACTAACTACTACTGATAATTCTATTCTTGTCTAAAGTTGTTGCTGCTTCAATCCTCAACGATCGACTTCAGGACAAGGAGCATCTCAAGATTGGATTCCTTTTCTGGGCGACTTGAATGAGAGCAGCTGACACATCTTCATGCTTATTGAAGAAGATGAATAGCATCTCCATCAAGATCAACCTCAGACTCTTCACCAAATTCTTCATCCTCAAGGTGTGAAGAGATTAGAGGAGGATTGTATCCAACTGGTAGATGTTTTAGAGGAGATTTGTGGAAATTACTGGGTTAAGACCAACCATATCTGACTCAATGAGAAAAGTCATCTTTTCTAAGAGATACTTCACTTGCTCCTGATCATCAAGAGTAAAGAACTTCTCAGTGGTAATGAACCAAAAGCTAGGGTTCATATGATGATTTGGGTTGGAAGCTATGATGGAAAGAGAAAATAATGAAAAGGTTTTGGAGAATGGCATAAGACGTCGGTTTCTTTTATAGAAAGACGTGGGAAGCTGAACAGTCATTTTGGAGATATCAATGCAGTCAGTCATAATTATGTGTGACTGTATTTCTTGTATTTTCAAGAAATATTGAACGAATTTAACCAATTGATTTTGTTCAGATTTTATTTATTTCTTTTACAGGTAAAAGAAAATGCCATGTGGAAACTTCATGTAGTCTCTGGAATCAGGATGATATTGATCAGGAATACAAGTGTGTTCACATCAGGATTAGTAATTCTTTTTATTCAGAAATCACATTGAATTGTGTGATTATCCTGATGAGAAGATCACGTCAGGAAAAGGAAGCTGATCAGTATTGATTTTTATATTGATTTTACCTTGACTTATTTACTTAAAATTATTTTTGGATTTTATTTTCCAAAAGTCGTAGGTAACTGCATTTTTCAGGGACTGACACCTGTCAACCTACGTGTCAACGTGGGATAATGGGTCTGAAGGATGTTTGAAATATAATTATTTTGACACTCTAATCGTGTAATTGATTTCTCTAATTTCATTCTCTAAAGCAAAAACACTCTCGAGTTCTCAAAATCACTAATCAATTTCAAAGATTTCTTAAGTTCTTTTCAGATCAAAATGGCAACTCAAAGAAGACTACCCAAATCAGTAGCTTTCAAGTTTGGTGACTTTGATTTTATGATGAACAATCATGTTGCAGCTATCACCAACACGGAAGGGGTGTCAACTGATTTTCACCCGATAATGAACTTTATGGCGAAAGGACCATTAAGTTATGCCTTGACAGCATCTCCAGAAATTAATCAAGTAGCTGTTTCACAAGCTTGAGAGAATGCTGAGGTAATTGATTCTACTCAGAGTCAATCAGGTAAGATTGTTCTACACTTAGGACAAGACTCATTTGATCTTACTGAATCTGTTGTTAATTCAGTACTTCGCTTACCTGTTAGTACGAATTTTGAGAATGTACCATCTAATGATGATGTGAGAACTATGTTATCTAAATTAGGTTATGATGGACCTCTAGATAACATGAGCCAGTTAAGTAGATCTTTTCTTAGGAAAGAATGGTCTTTCTTCTTTGATCAAATTGCTAAATGTTTTACTGGTAAATGTAGTTCTTTTCAACAAATTACTGCTGTTACATCACATATTGCATATGCTTTGCTTTATAACAGAGTAATTAATTTTGGTCACATTATCTTAAGTCATATGTGTATTAAACTTGGGTCAAGAGATCATGAGAGGAATATGGTTTATTATCACAGATTCATGCAACTGTTTATTAACCATTTCATTCCTGATGTTGAAGCTAGATTTGGTAGAGAATATTGTGTTTCTTCTTATGTACAGCAAAAGAGAATTTTCTCTGACATTACAAAGAAGGACAATAAAAAGAATCTAGATGAAATACCTGCATTACACTATCCAAATCATGTTCAGGTACTTCTAAGAACTCATCTTCCTACTATCTATAATTCTTCTTTCTTTGGTGGTGAAATGACTCAGGAATCTCAATTGGAGGAGAACCCCCCTGTGTCTACCCAAGTAGCCAAAAACATTACAGTCTCTGAAACAATTCTAGAACCAAATTTTGATCCACAGCCTATTGTTTCAAAGAAGCCAACCTCTGGTGTTTCTTAAAAGACATTAGTTGTAAGGAAGAGAAGATTTGTCATTTCAAGCAGTATTTCTAGTGAAGATGATGATAATATATCTCTTGCTGAGAGAGCAGAATTGAAGGTTGCAATTCAACTTTCTAAGCTAGGACAAAGAGATGGAACAACTAGTCACAGCCAGGCTGCAGTCTCCCAAAAGGCTGTAGTTCTTAAAAAGGGAAAATAGTTACTGGATACTGTCTCTCAAAAGACTGTGTCTATTGAAAAAGGATCTCATCCCAAGATCACTTCTGTGTCTACACCTCTTGAGTCTTCTCAAGATAAATCTGTTGCTCACTATACTAGGAGAACAAGGAGAAAGATTCATTTGTCACCTACACACACAGTGTCAAGTCCAACTAACATTATGCAGGTCTCTACAAATAAGGCTATATCCACGTCAGTATCTGACAAGAGAGATCTGAATCTTGATTCTTCATGGGAAACTACATTGACATACAGACTGGCTATGGAACTTATTTCTCTAAAAATGAAGCTTTCCAGGCCTGTTCTAGATTTTCTGATTGAAAGAGTTCCCAAACTTTCATTTCCTGGAGAATATGGACTGTTACATCAAAGGCTTGGTTTAATGAAGACATACTTCTATGTATCAGTCAGAAAGGAATTGCACAAGCAATTTGGACTCCTAAGCATGTTGCACTTCAATCACTTCATGCATATTTATTTGACAAGGATGTCATTATTGAAGATGCTTCAGCTCAAGGTGAACAAGAGGAGGTAGTTGATAGAGGGAAGCAGTCAACAGAAGATACTATTGCACCAGTGGTGAATAGTGGAATAGATCAGATCACAGTCAATGCAACACAAGAACCATCTAGTCAGATGTTGGATGACTCAGGAACTATGATGGCTGATGCTGAAAGGTCTTCTGTGATGACTGAAATTGTAAGTGAGAAACCCTATGATATGGGAGGAATGACTTTGATTGATTTTTCTGAAGATCAAACCAATATTGTTCTTTTAGAGTCTATCCACCTTGAGGGTGTGTCTCAGTAACCAACACTTAAAGATGGTGACATACTAGCTATGATGTCTAATGAAGTATTACTGAAGACATCAGAGTCTAGTGTAAAACCTGAAAGTGGTATACTGGAGCCTGGAGCCTGTAGTTTCAGGAAAGAAAGTAGATGTTTGTAAGGGTTCAGAGACTATAGCAGCTCACTCCTTGGAGAAAACCTCAAGCTCCATGCCATATGAAGAACCCTCTCTCCATGTGAGTTCAGGTATAAAAACTTCTTCTAACCCTTATTTTTCTGTAGGTCATGAGAGCACTTATCCAAATTTGAGTGATACACTTGAAAAGATGGACATAGATCCACACACAGAGAGGCTGGCTCCTGACCAGGCAAAAGGAGAGGTAGAAAGAGTGTTGACTTTAGATAGTCAAAGTGAGAATGAGGGTATGGATGATCAACTCCATAGTGAGGGAGAGAAAATTAGGAAACCACCATCGTTTGATTTCTGGGATCAGGTTTTTCCTGAATCTTGGTATGAAAATCTTGGTATGGATGCTGGTACTTATTCTTTTATCAAGATGTATGAGAAGCATGACTTAGCACATCATAATGCAAAGCCAGAAGTTAAAGCTCAGAAACAGAAAGAAAGGCTTGCAGGAATCATTAACAGAAGAGGTGAAAGGCTAAGAAAAACTTCTACTCAAATAGTACCAGAAGATATTCCTAATGATCCTAGTATTCCTTTGTATGTACTTCCAATTTTAGCTATAATTGAGACATCAACAGTATCTGATTAATCTAACGAGGAGTCAGGATTTGTAGATGTTAGTACACAAAATACTGGTGAAGGACAGGATGATCATACTTCAGCTCCAGATCAGAGAGATGAAGATGTCTGTACTTCTACTCAAGTATTATTACTTGAATATCATTCTAAACAGGAAACTTCTTCTACAAGGCTTGAAGATAAAGTTCTTTCTGTATCTGAATCTGAAGATACAACAAGCACTTCCAACATTGAAGTCAACTCTGAAATTCTTCGAAACATTCAGAAATCTCAAAGTGATATTCAATCGAGACTTCAAATTCTTGAAAATAACCAAGTCACTATCATGGAAAATCAAGCAGTTCTGATGAATCTCATTTGTTCTATTAATGAATCTCTTGCTATTAATGTTGCTGATGTCAAAAAGGGGGAGATAAAGACAATTCAGAAACAACAAAAACAATAGACTGGGGGAGATAAACAGGCTGGGAGTAGAACTAAGGGCGACAGAGTTGGTAAATTTAATTATGGAAGTGGTAAAGGAAAAGAAGCATCAAATAGTTGAATTCTTTCTTCTAAGTACTAGATACATATCTACATCTGAAGAAGGAGGTACTTAACTTCATGATGTTAAATTCAAAAATTCTATTCTGGTTGTATTGTTATATGTTTTGACATCTACAACTTAGATTTATGCTTCAGATTCTAAAGCATAAATAGGAGGAGATTGTTAGGAATAATTCATAAGTTGTGATGTTGAGAATAGAATTTTGCTAATACTTCTTGTATATCCTGATCTTATAAAGGATTTAGCACTTTGTATAGGATATATGTGTTAGACAGTAATCTGTGGAGGTTAGTCGGGAACAGTGCGTCAGAGACTACATTTCCGGAACTAAGAGCAGATCCTGATACAGCAAGTCAGATCCTGATCAAATACTGATGGATGATCAGATCCTAATGCAATGGGAAATCCTGATATCAGTCGTGGTACTGATGATGTCATTATGGATGCTATAGAAACTGGCAAGTGCTATAAAACAAGATCTTTGTTTTGGAGAACAAGCAAGAAGATATCGTGAAGGAAACGAATTCTCTATTGATGGAAACTATCAACTGGACGGCAGAACATTGTCATAGATAGATTATAATTCTGTTATTAGTTGATAGGTAGCATTATAAATACTCTTTCTATATTATTGTAAAAAAAAAAGAGCGAATTGTGAATTATAGAATGCATATCGTGTGAAGCTCTGTATAAGGTTTGTATTCGAGAGTTCGAAACAAACACACAGAGAGAGAGAGAGATTTGTATTGTCAGCAGCTGCTAAAGGTATTGTACACCTTTGGTAGAGTTTGTATTTGATTTATTTAATACAAACAAAGTTTGATTCATTCATTTGTTCTTGTTTATCCAATCAAGCAAAAATCAGACACGATTATATAACTTGTATTCAACCCTCCCTTCTACAAGTTATTCGAGTTAACAATGGGTGATGGATGTGAGCCTCACCACTGACCTTAGAGGAGTATGATATATGTTGGTTGATGTTGGGGATGTATGGTATGCTTTGGTGATTGATTTGGAGTGGGTGTAAAATGGAAATGTTCGGTTTATAGCCGTCGTAATGACGAAATTTTGTAAACCCATGAAAACAGTGAGCCCCGAGACCATAAAATTATTTTTAAAATCACCATTGAATATGGTTATGTAGGTATGGATGTCTAGTTTATTTTGCCGCAAGAATCGCATTAAAAGAGTTTATGGTTTAAGAGTTATGTCAGTTTTAATGAAAGTGGTTCAAGAGATTTCTTTACAGAAATAACCACTTTGAGACTATGATTGAGACCCTTAGGAGTCGATTTATAATGTGAAATTTTGAGGATAAATATTAAGGTCAGTTATCAAGGTTTGAGTGAAGTTTTGAGTTAAAAAGATTATTTTCAGATTTATAAAAATGTATAATCCGAGGTTGCGCAAGTGGAAAAGCCCTTTAAGGAGATGACACTATTCATTTCTAAACCCCTGCCCTGTTTTGTAAATTACGAAAGATACCTCTTCTGACCAGAGCCATGTCTTGAGTTGATTACCTTCTAGACATTCTCTAGATCGTGCACGCGAAAATGGTGCGTCATTTGAGTTAACGGTTAGCGAGTTATGAAGGTTTTAGTAAAAGTGGTGCAAATAGTAAAAATCCGCAGTTAACCCAACTTCGAAAATACATTTCACCTATCTAGACCCATGTTTTCGAATCAAAATTTTTATGATAAATATTACAAATACCAAAGATGATTTTAGAGGTGGTTTCGTATTTGAATACGTTTCCAGTGATTTATTAAAAGTGTTGGAGTATGAGTCAAGGAATAATAATTTTCAGGAAAGTCAACTCTAAAGGTATTACTTTGACCATCCATTTTGGCTAAGTTAAAAGAGGAATTTCGAGTCGACTAAAACACGAGACTTGTTAAGAACTTTCAAAGCAACATATTGGTGTAAAGAACGAGGTTATAAATGGTTAAGTATAACTTGTATTTGAGGAACGCTTTCGGACTAAACTTGTGACTTACGTGTTTGAGGGTTAACATGGACTTAGAATAAGTCAAGTATGAACCACTAGAGCCAGTGTCATATTTTGTATAGGTGCATAGGAGTTGAGTTGTAAGTGTATTGCATAGAAGAATGATCTTGTATTCTGTTTGTTATAGATCACCGGACCCCGACACACGCACGAATATTCACAGCAGGAGTACCAGGCAAGTGCACTAACTCTTACTCTATCGTTCGGAGTAGAGATATTTTATAATGAAAGTTGTTCGTAATAGTAGTTAAGTGCGAGTAAACATAATGAGGAGATAATGGAAGTATGGTTAGAAGTAACCTACGTTCCAAGTAGATGATGTAACATAAAGAGTAGGCGATGAGCACAAAGTGCTGAGGAGAATTGAATTTTCGAAAACCCGGACAAAGCTTTTTAAAAAAGAATTTCGCAATAATTAACCTAAAGGCAACATCACTAATAAACCTTATTCGTCTAATTAAATTTATTTAATTAGATTAATATCATTTTCAAAACATTTTCTTAAAACCGCTTTGTCCCGGAGAAATAACCAAGATGATTTAATGAAATTATTCTATCTAGTTGATTACTTATCGGAGATGTTTTTTCTTGCAATTTAATGCATATACCTTGTTGTTGATTTCTATTACCCGGATAGTATAAGAAGATAGTAGTAGATACGAAGTTGGTCCATATCTTGTTGGGACGAATGATGAGGTGCATTTTCCGCACTCGAAGAAGGAAGAAGATATTATCTTATGAGACGTATTAGTTGTTTATCTGATTAAATGTTTAACGTGAAACATTGCTCTGGATGAAGGAAAGTCCATGATCATAAATAATTGTTTATGTGATTAAATATTATTAGGTACGAAATATCTTTGAGGATTATATTCTAATAGTAAAAGTATTATCTGAAGTATTAAGTTGAGGTGCACGTGGTGTTACACGTGACATCTAAGATTAGTAGTATTGAACGTTGTCTATTATTTTTGATATCTTGTATTTTGGACTGGAGTGGCATAAGAGACTGGAGTAACGCCCGACCCAGCAAATATGTAGCCAAGGATGGCTAAGGATGATGGTCCGGACAAGTCGACTCATCCTTGAAACAGGGTCCGAGTGGCGCCGATCCCGTCTAAGCCCAAAGATGGCTAGGGAGATCCAGCGTATGGTGGTGTTCATATGTTCTTCCTTCTACATGTAGAGAAACAAATCTTGAGATGCACGACCTACGACTGATCGTCGTAAGGTGGTGTCGTCTGGCGCGACAATACTCCATTATTAATTCATCATCCAATTTGGGTATTTCCTGCAACACGTATCGAAGAGACTTCGTTCAGGTTGACGGGTAGTGTTAAATATAATTGATGTGTTTTAATCAGTGTTTAAGTGTTACAGTGAATTATCAGAGTTTAACTGGAAGCGGTCAGAGTTTAGTGTAAACTCTGACAGATTGAAGCTCGACAGAGTTTGTCAAACTCTGTCTGGAGGCAGCGTCTACTGGTCAACAGTGATTGAAGATTTATTATGGAAGCGATATCTTTGAAGATTGGATAGCTATCAAAGAGATCGAGTTGACTTAGGAGACGTGTGACAATCTGTAATTGATATTATTGTATAGCTGATTATTAGGAATATCAATTAGAGATTGTATCGAAGCTGTATGTTTTATAAATACAGTTAGGTTAACCCTAGAAGGGTATCGTGCATCGAATTATCTTTATTGTAACCAAACAGCTCTTTGTGATAGTTTACATCACGAAGAGGGTTCTTAATACCAGAAGTTTTAAAGTGCATAATCATCTTACTTGTTAAACTCTCATACGAATTTGATTATTAATTGTGTATTCGGCCTAACAAGTGGTATCAGAGCCAATCTGTTTCTTTATTACAGGTTAAGATCCAAACACAACAATAATCATGTCAGCAATTCCTCCACCAACACCTACTAGTTCTGAAAAGGCTCCTACTACTGTGAATCGTTATGAACCAATCAGGGTTCCTATTCTCAGGCCAACAGAGTATGCCATGTGGAAGGTCAAGATGACTATGTTTCTGGAGGCTACAGATCCAGAATATCTTGACAGGATTTATGAAGGCCCTCATAATCCTACAAAGCTATCTGCTGCAGTTGCTGGTGAAGAAGCTAAAATAGTTCCAAAGGAAAAGAAGGACATGACTCCTGAAGATCTATCATCAATTGCTAAGGATGCAAAGGTTAGGCATTTACTACATAGTGCTTTAGACAATGTTATGTCTAACAAAGTGATTAACTGCACCACTGCAAAAGAGATATGGGATGCTCTTGAAGTCAGATGTCAAGGAACTGCTGCTATTAAGAAGAATAGGAGAAACATACTCACACAAGAGTATGAGCATTTTGAGGTTAAACCTGAAGAGACCATGACAGAAACATTTGATAGATTTTGTAAATTGCTTAATGATCTGTCATTGGTCAACAAAGAGTATGATCTAGAAGACTCAAATCTCAAGTTTCTTCTTTCTCTACCTGAAAAGTGGGATGTGAAAACAACCACTATTAGAGACAACTATGATCTTGCTGAAACAGAGATTGATGAAATCAATGGGCTGCTCAAAACTCATGAATTGGAAATGGAGCAGAGAAACAGGAGATCAAGCAGGAAGGCAAAGTCTGTTGCTCTTAATGTTGAAGAGAAGCCTCAGAAGAAAGAGGCATCAAGAAGGAAAATGAAGGGAAAAGCTTTGGTCATACACTCAGAAAGTGAATCATCAAACTCTGATTGTGATTCAAACTCTTCAGAATCATCTGACTCTGAGGATGATGAAGAAGAAATGAGGAAAATGGCTGTGTTGATGGTGAAGACCTTCAAGAAAATGGGTTTCAAGAATTTCAAGAAAGGGAAAAGGTTTTCTAGAGATTCAAATGAAGACAGAAAAAGCTTCAGGAAGTCTGATAAGAGAGATTCAAGGGGGAAGAAGGATAAGTCTGAAATTCAATGCTACAAGTGTAAGGAGATGGGTCACTATGCTCTTGAGTGCAAGAAGGGTAAAACTGGAAAGGTACTCTACACTAAAGGCAGAGATTGGGCAGACACTTCAGATTCTGATGAAGAAGTGAACTATGCTCTCATGGCTACTACTGAATCAGAAACTTCTGAAAATCAGGTACCTCTAACTACCTATGCTTATAATATTGATGACATTGCTCAATTAAGAATTTATCTTAAGTCATTGCATATAAGTTATAGGGATCAGACTTTAGAGAATGAGAGGATAAAATCTGAAAATTCTGAACTTAAGGTTAGAAATAAACTTGTTGAAGAAAAACTTGAAAACATGCAACAAGTTCAGAAAGAGAGAGATGATGCTGTTTCTATAGAACATGATTTGCTTCAGAAATATAAACAACTAGAATCTGAGTTGGAGGAAGCAAATAAGAAAATTAGGACTGTGACTAATTCTGGAAAGGACACTCAACAGATCTTTCAAGCAGACACTGTTGGTCTAGGTTATAATGAGGGAGATGAACTAAGATTTCAAAATCAAGTTAAAATCAGACCTCATTTTGTACATGGAACCAGTAAATTTTTGTCTGAAAATGAAAAAGATGCTGTTAAAAGTGAACCAGTAAAAACTAGTGTTAAACAGGTTAATATTGGTTCAATGACAGATAAACAACTCAAACATAAACTGAAGGAGTTAAAATATGTTAAGAAACAGGGAGTGTCAAATAATAACAGAAATGGAAAAGTAGGCATCACTTCAGGAAATAAACCAATGCTTGCTAGTTATGCTCCAAGAAAGACATGTCATAACTGTGGTAGTACTAAGCATCTTGCAAATTTCTGCAAGAAAAAGAAAAATATAAATTTTTTACCTTCCAAGTCTGAGGTAAAGAAGGATTTTGCTAGAACTAAGCCACAACTTTATGCACACACTGTGGAAGCACTTGGCATTCCATTTATACTTGCAGAGAGTATCATACTATCTATCATAATTACTATGAACTGAAACCCAATCTGAAATGGTTTAAAGTTAACACTGCAAGTGTAAACTCTGATACTGTTAGCTCAAACTCTGATAATGTTAATTCCGCTGCTAAAGCTAACAAAGTTAAGAATGTCAAAGGATCCAAGCAAGTCTGGATCCTTAAATCTAATCCTCTGTAATTGCTTGTGATTGCAGGGCAACGGGGAGGCAACCCTAGTTGTGGACAGTGGATGTTCAGGACACATGACTGGAAATAAAGCCCTGCTATCAGACTATGAGGAGAAGGCTGGCCCAAAAGTTTCCTATGGTGATGGCAATGTAGGAAGAACATTGGGATATGGCAATATTAATCTTGGAAATGTCATCATCAACAATGTAGCTCATGTCCCAGGACTCAAGCATGACTTGTTATCTGTGAGTCAAATCTGTGACAAGGGATATCATGTAGATTTTCAACCTGAATATTGTAAAGTTATTAGCAAATCTACAGGAAAGGTTGTTCTAGTTGGTCATAGGCAAAACAACATTTATGAAATCAAGCTCTTAATAGACTCTGTTGGAAAAGCTGTTTGCCTGTCTACAAGAATGTCTAGTGAAGAGAGTTGGAAGTGGCACAAGAAACTCTCACATTTGAACTTGAACAACATCAATGAATTGATCAGAAAGGATCTTGTAAGAGGACTCCCAAAGGCTCTGTTAAATGTTGATGGCCTATGTGATTCATGTCAAAAGGCCAAGCAAAGGAAGTCATCTTTCAAGAGCAAGATAGAATTTTCAATCACTGATCCTTATCATCTTCTGCATGTTGATCTCTTTGGTCCAGTAAATGTTATGTATATAGCAAGAAAGAAATATGCTTTAGTCATTGTTGATGAATACACTAGATTCACTTGGGTGTATTTTCTAGCAAAGAAGGATGAAACTACATTAACTCTGATGGAGCATGTGAAACTTCTGGACAAAGGATCAAGTAACAAAGTCAGAATCATCATAAGTGATAATGGAACTGAGTTCAGAAATGCAACAATGGAAGAATTCTGCCAGGACAATGGAGTGAAGCAAGAATTTTCAGCACCTGGTACACCACAACAAAATGGTGTAGTTGAAAGGAAAAATAGAACCTTGATTGAAGCTGCCAGAACTATGCTTGATGAAGCAAAATTGCCAACTTATTTCTGGGCAGAAGCTATTCAAACTGTTTGTTTTACTCAAAATGCTACACTGATCAATAAGCATGGAAAGACACCATATGAGATGGTGAATAAAAAGAAACCTAACCTGAAATACTTTCATATTTTTGGGTGCAAATGTTTTGTTTTGAAGACTCATCCTGGACAGTTGACCAAGTTTGAGCTAAAGGCAGATGAAGGAATTTTTGTTGGCTATCCACTGTCAACAAAGGCATTCAGAGTTTACAATCTGAGAGCTAAAGTGATCATGGAATCTATACATGCGTCTTTTGATGACAAGAAGATAACTGGACTTGAAGACAAAGATGAATATGATCAACTGAACTTTGAAAATGAAGATTTAAACTCTGTTGAAGTGAACTCTGATCAAACAATTCTGACAGACTCTGTTGAAACAAACTCTGAACCTCTCCTGGTAAACACTGGAGAAACTTCTCAGACACAACAAAGGGAAGAACCAGTTGAGGGGGAGCATGATCAAGATGAAGACTCAAACACTGATACTGAGTCAACTGAAAAATCTGGATCAAACTCTGATGATTCAAACTCTGAAAATTCAAATTCTGACTCTGGGAAGTCAAGTTCAGGGGGAGTCTCAGAAAACGAAGATAGACCACAACAAAATCAGGAGAGCATGGATCAAGGGGGAGGATCACATGCTGACAGAAGTCATTTGCCTTCTTCTAGGAAATGGACCAAATCACATACACCTGATTTGATAATTGGTGATCCAGATGCAAAAGTGAAAACAAGAAGTGCCACTGCAAGTGAATGTTTGTTTCATGCATTCTTGTCTAAAAATGAACCAAAGAAAGTGGAAGAAGCTCTTCAAGATGCTGACTGGATAACAGCAATGCAGGAAGAGTTGAATGAATTTGAAAGGAATGAAGTTTGGACCCTAGTACCAAGGCCAAAGAACAGATCTATTGTTGGTACTAAATGGGTTTTCAGAAACAAGACTGACAGTGAAGGTGTTATCACAAGGAACAAGGCTAGACTGGTAGCAAAAGGCTATTCACAGCAGGAAGGAATAGACTATGATGAAACATTTGCTCCAGTTGCAAGATTGGAGGTAATCAGAATTTTTCTAGCATATGCCTCTCACAAGAAATTCAAAGTGTTCCAGATGGATGTGAAAAGTGCTTTTCTGAATGGGAAGCTTGAAGAAGAAGTGTTTGTTGAACAACCACCAGGATTTGTGGTCCCAAAATATCCAGACCATGTCTACAGGCTAGATAAGGCACTATATGGACTTAAGCATGCACCAAGAGCATGGTATGAGACACTTGCTCAATTTCTTCTAGAGAGTGGATTCAACAGAGGTACAATTGACAAAACTCTGTTTTATTTCAATCAAGGAAGTGACCTCCTTTTAGTTCAGATATATGTTGATGACATTATCTTTGGGTCTACTAATGATAAACTCTGTAAGAAGTTTGCCAAGCTCATGCAGTCCAGGTATCAAATGAGCAGGATGGGAGAGCTTAGTTATTTTCTAGGCCTACAGGTGAGACAAACAGATGATGGTATCTTCATTAATCAAGCAAAATATAACAGAAATCTTCTCAAGAAATTTGGTATGCTTGACTGTTCATTTGCATCAACTCCCATGGCAACAGCAACTAAATTGGACAAAGACACAGGAGTTTCAGTGGATATGACAAACTACAGGGGCATGATAGGATCTCTTCTTTACTTGACAGCTAGTAGGCCTGACATCATGTATGCATCCTGTCTTTGTGCAAGGTTTCAGGCAGATCCTAGAGAGCCACATCTGACAGCTGTGAAAAGAATCTTCAAGTATCTCAAGGGCACCATATCATTAGGTCTGTGGTACCCCAGAGAATCAGATTTCAAGCTACTTGGGTATTCTGATGTAGACTTTGCAGGCTGCAAGATAGACAGAAAGAGCACTAGTGGAAGTTGTCAATTTCTTGGTGACAGACTTGTCTCTTGGTACAGCAAGAAACAGAAATCAATTTCTACATCTACAGCTGAAGCAGAGTATATTGCAGCTGGTAGCTGTTGTGCACAGATCTTGTGGATGAAGAATCAATTGCTGGATTATGGATTGAGGTATAGTAAGATTCCTATTTACTGTGATAATCAAAGTGCTATTGCTATGACAGGTAATCCAGTACAGCATTCAATGACCAAGCACATCAGCACAAGGTACCACTTCATCAGAGAACATGTGGAAGAAGGGAATATTGAACTACATTTTGTGTCTACAGAACAACAGCTTGCAGATATTTTCACCAAACCATTGAGTGAAGCTACATTTACAAGACTGGTCAATGAACTAGGAATGGTCTCTGGTTCTGACTAGGAATGTTGGTCAGATTCAAATTTTACTTATGCAATGTGTTGCTCATATTTCCTTGATTTGTTAAGTGCTAAGTGAACTCTGTTGATTAAACTCTGTTATGCATACTCTGTTAACATGTTTTTCTATCAAACTCTGTTAAACTCTGTCAACATGCCTGTATGTCATACACTGTTAAAAAGTTTGATAAACTCTGTGAACTCTGAGTTGATTTTTGTCTTAGTGAAAACACCAATGAAGAAATATGTATGCAGCATGATTCTCAGCAATTAATCCTGAATCTTTCTGAGTTATTGTGATCTAATCTTAGATTGTACAGAAAATTAACACAGCATGATACTGTTCATATTTATAGCATCTCTTAGTTTATTTTGTCCTAAACTCTGAGTCTATAAATATTGTGTACATTGCCTTTCATGAATAACTACTGATGTTGATGAACTCTAAACTCTGTTTGTTATACTCTGGTAGATTAAAATGCTTACTGCAATACCCCAAAGAAAATGTATATCGGTTGCTATACTCCTTTGAGATTATGTTGGAGACTAGGATGACCCAGGAACTTATTGGTATATAATATGTGCTAAAATTCTCTGATTTTTGGTGACTAGTCAAATACTAGGATGACCCAGGAACTTATCAAAATGATGAGGGCTAAAATTTTTGAATTTTTGGTGACTGGCTCCAACCTCTAATTACTGGAATGAATAGAATAAAAAAAAAGATTTTTAGCAATAGAGGGGGTATAAAATAAATTAAATGTTACTGTATATAGATTGATTACTACAGAGTTTAGCTTTCATCATACAGTCAGTGCTTACTAGGATGACCCAGGAACTTATCAAAATGATGAGGGCTAAAATTTTTGAATTTTTGGTGACTGGCTCCAACCTCTAATTACTGGAATGAATAGAATAAAAAAAAAGATTTTTAGCAATAGAGGGGGTATAAAATAAATTAAATGTTACTGTATATAGATTGATTACTACAGAGTTTAGCTTTCATCATACAGTCAGTGCTTACTATGACAGTTTGTGCATCCAGTGTTTATTGATTTATTTTATGGACTTTATGAAAAATTAGATGCTCTAAAAATTGATTTAGTAAACTCTGCTTCACACACACATATTTTCACAACTGTGCAATTTTTGAAAGGGTTTCGGTGATAAAGTTGGAGAATTGACAAACGCTGTTGATTTGTGGTTCGTACTCTGAGGTAAATTTTCATTTGGATAATTTGAAAATTTTGGAGTAAATAGGGCTTTTGACAACTGTTAATAAGTGTATTATTGATGAATTTGTTTCTTATATAATTACTTTAATTAGTTTTCATTTTCTTTGATTTAATTCTTTGAAGAACAATTCATAAACATAAAATTTGCAGAACACAATGAATAAGATTAGAGAAACAGGATTTTTCATTGATAATAAGAAAGAGATTACAAGCAAGTATTACATCTTTTTGTTCTCTCTATCTGCTAATCTATTCAACAGGAAAATAAAAAGTGAAGTCCAAACCACTCCATTGTTAGCAGCCATCCCAGATCCCATCTTTGCCACTTTGTTTGGGTGGAAGTTGAAGGGATAAGGTTATTTTTGCTGACATATTCATTAACAATGGTTGGTGGTGTTAGATGAGGATGCCTTAAAGGAAAGCCATGTTAATGTTGCTTGAAGAGCAGCATCGATGTCGATCACTCTTGCAGGCCTTTCTCTCTCGATTTCTTGAAGACTGGCATCCATCTGCAGCCATAGAGTATCAAGCTGCCTTTCCCAGTCAAAGGCATCGAACTCTTCACGAGTATAACTGAAGATATCTCTGTTCTCTACGAGATGGAGATTCTTTTCCTTGATGGTAAGTTTTGACATTGTTTAACGGTGTGTTGTATGAAGGGTTTTTGATTTTCAGGAGAGAATGAAAGGTTAAAGGGATAGTGAACAAGTCTGAACAAGTCTCTAGGCCTTAAATAGAGATGGGTAAGTAACGAAGTACTAAAATGCTTCGTATTCGGGTTTTTAATGGTTACAGGTAAACGCTTCGTATTCTGGTTCCAGGTATTTTAAGAGAGTGTTATTTGATTTTTTTTAAAAATCAAATTTTTTTTATATATTCACAAATACACTTCTTAAAATTACGAACGCGTGTGTACCACTCACCCATTACTGTGTCCCACTCACCCATTACTGTGTCCCACTCACCCATTATTGTGTCCCACACACACATTAATCTAGGAACTGTTGAGTGTTTGATTACATAAACGATTGAGTTTTTAATTAATCTAATTACTTTTGTGTCCAAACGATTGTGTTTTACTTTTTACATCTCACAGTTCTCTCACTTTTCACTTGGGCATTTTCGCAAACACCTTTCCTACATACACTTTTCTTTGGGATTTCTTGCAAATTTCTTGATTCAATGGCTTCTAAACCATTCACTGTTCTTGGTCTACGTTTAGTCCCTAACAACTATGAAGCTCCACTCTATCATGAACGTGTTCCAGAAGCGTTTCATCTTATGCAGAATTTCTTGAGAGACTCAGAGATTGGACAAGCTCTGGTTGAACCTGGTACTCTCTCTGCATCTCAAATTGCCACTTTTTGGCAAAACTCAGTCTATGTGGATGGAGGAGAGAATGGCACTCCGAACATCATCTTCACTCATGAAGAACAAGAGTTTGTGATTACTCCACAAACTGTCAGAGATACAATGGGGTTTGATACACACACCTCTTATACTTACGTTGCTGAACCTCAATTGAGACAGATGCTACAGGAGATAGGCTACATGGAATCTCTTGACAAGCTTGGCAGTGTAAAGAGACCTAATCTCAGGAAGGAATGGAATTTTTTCTTCGATTGCATTACAAGGACATTCCAAAAGAAGGTCACTAACTGGGATGCTATTCCAATGGACAGTCTACAAATCGGGTATTCTCCACTTTATGGCAGTAATTTTGATTTTGGTAGATATGTTCTGATGAATCTAGGTGATAAACTGTCAGAGTCTACTACAGTTTATTTTGCTCGATTTTGTCAAATGCTGTTCAATGCTTGTGTATCTGGTTTAGAGATTGCTGAAACTGATGAAATTCAGCCGTTTAGAGTCAACAAGAGAATATTCTCTGATATGACTAATAAGGATGTTGGTAAAGAAAACCTACCTGCCTTTGTTCTGCCACTTGCTTTGCAGAACTTTCTCAACCAACCTCAAGACCAACCTCAAGACCAACCACAACCAGAACCACAACCTGAACCACAACCTGAACCACTAAACACAGATCATTCTCATACCTTAAACACTGAACCACCTACATCACCTACCCACACTACACCTACTCAAAAACCTTCATCACCAATCACAAACACTGCTCCAACCCAAAACCCTCAATCTCCAATTACAAAACAACCTTCACACACTCCACAAATAAACTCTGAACCATCACAATCTCAACCACAACCACAGCCTAAAGAAAAAAGAGGCAGAGTAAAGTCAGCAGCAATCACTGAAAGACATGCAAGAGTTAAGAAGACAATAGAGACACAAATCAAAGCAAAACAGACATCTCATGGAGCTGTTTATACTAGAAGAATGATACAAAGAGCAAAAAGACCTAAGTCACCCTCAGTGGTGGCAGAATCTAGTAAAGAGGATTCAGATAAAGTGCCTCTAGCTAAGAGAAGAAAACTGGTAATCTTTGATTCTGTTGATGAAAATGTTGAAGCTCCAGAGGTAGTTTCACAGCAAACAGCTACTGTTCAGGCTGAAAAAGATACAATGCCTGCAGAGGAAAAAATGCCTGCAGAGGACAAAATGCCTGCAGAAGAGGATACTAGAGATGGCTTTTCTCCAATGAATGATATTCTTGATTCATTCATGCCATTCTCTGATCCTATCTCATCAATATTTGCTCAATCTGAAGCAACTGGTGCAGCTGATCAACCTACAGTTGCCCTTTCTGAAACTGTAGCATCACATACAGAATTACTCTCAGATGCTCACCAGACTGTTGAAGGAGGAGATGAGATTGATCAACAACCTAAGGAGATAAACTCTGAGACTATTGTGCAATCTGCAGAGGATGTTGTACAGCCTATTGTTGACTCTACTACTAAACCTGTTGCAGAGGATGTTGTTGACACTGTTGATGCATCTATTCCAATTCCTCCATCCACTCATCATGTTGAAGCTGAGGTTGGAGATGAAACTGAAGGGAATACTGAGTCAAGCTCTTCTCAGAGTTTACCAGTCCAGACTGATGCCAAGGTTAAGGATTTTGCTGGTCCTTCAAATCAAGCAGATGTTGAAGAAGAACACCTTGAACAATTTTCAAATGACTGGTGCAAGGACACTTGTATCTTTCCTGCTGCAAGAGCAGCTGAATATGTCAAGAGAACCTCCAGAACAATTACAAATCCAGAGATTCTATCTTGTCTCAAGGCTACCGTTGTACAAGTGAAGACTCTCAACTATAGGTTTGATCTTTGTAAAAAGGCAATCTCTGATGTTCGAGGTGATGTTGTTAGAGGAGCTGATATGATTAAACTTGACAACAAGAATAAATTTCACTATCTTACTCAGAATCAAGAAACTTTGTCTCACAGGCTGAGCAAAGTTGAACAAAATCAGAATGATATGTCCTTAAAGATTGATTCTATTGCTACCTCCTTGGAGCTAATCACATCTATTCTTATGCCTGATGATGTCAAAAAGGGGGAGAGAGTTGCTAAAGACAAATTCAAGCAATCTCAAACTCTGATCAGA
This sequence comes from Saposhnikovia divaricata, assembly GCA_036435485.1. Lineage (NCBI taxonomy): Eukaryota > Viridiplantae > Streptophyta > Magnoliopsida > Apiales > Apiaceae > Saposhnikovia > Saposhnikovia divaricata. The sequence continues at coordinate 192,937,643 of CM071597.1, forward strand.
AAGGATAATGCTGGATATGGAGGAGGAAGTAGTAAAGGAAAGGGCAAAACTGAAGAATTTCAAACTCTGAAAACTAGCAAGTCCTCTAAATCACAGTTTGTTGGGATAAACACTGATCCTCAAGGTACTTCAAAGACCAAGAGTTTGCTATTATCTTCTAATCCACAGACTGATGAAGAATTGGCTGCTAAGTTGTTTATTGAAGAGAATGAGGAAGGAGTTACAATTGAGGACATTAAAGCTGAAGAAAAGAGTTTACAAGAAGAACATCTCAAGGCTTTAAAGTCTGGTAAGTTAAAGAAAGGAAAAGCTCCTAGGCCTGTTCGGAAAGGCATTGTGATCAAGGAAAGTGCTGATGTTAGTCAAAAATCTCAGTTATCAAAGGAAACAATGGCAGCAGAAGCTCAACTCAAGCTGAAAGGCATTGAAGGAGAAAGTTCACAGAAGAAAGTTACAACCTCTGTTTCTACACAAGTTGTACAGAAGAAAGAAAACACAACCTCTGTTGCTTCACAAGTTGTGTCTAGACCTTTATCTTCTCAGTTGCAATCAGTTTTTGGGAAAGGAACACTTCATGATCCAAATCTATTATCTGGAGTTTCTATGAATTTTTCTGATGGAAGAGCCTCGTCTGGTAAGGTTGGAAACAATAAGGGTGGACTAGGTTCACACAAGGACAAAAGGCAATATACTGGTCCTAGAGATCCTTCTTCACTGGCTGTTCCAGGTCGTGGTGTCACTCAAGAAAGTTTGGACAGACTGGAATTAGTACAGTTAGTTTATCATAAGAGATTAAAGAAGGACTTTCTCTTATACTTCATTGCTGATGGGACAGTATTTAGAATTGGTGAGAATGATATTGGCTTGAAATATTGGGAAGAATTAGAATATGTTCTATATCTTTTCAAGGTGAATAGTCAAAGGACTCAATCAGTTGCAAATGTGCTTAGAAAGAAAATGCTCCAGAATTTGGCAATCAGAGGAGTGAAGTATAATAGCAGATATGTTCCTAAGTACAGGGATTGGAATGGAAATCTTATTGAAATGAAGAAGGGTACTGCGAAATTAAAGACTGATTTGGGAATCACAGTACTTGACTTCAATTCACAGTAAGAAGAAGTCAAATTTATCAGACTGGGAAATGAGATGAGAAGAAACAAAATCTATGATCTTAGATCTGCTATCTATCAGACAGATGAGAGTGATCCTCAGCTAAAAGAGATTAAAGAAGCTATGGAGATTGAGCTTGAAAATGCAGAAAGAAGATTACTCATAGATTATCTCAGAGCTACATCAGATCTTGAAGAGATTAGAGATTAAAGTCTGTAAGGATTTTCTTATTCTCTGTAGATTTTGTTAAGTAGAAGCTTAAACTCTGAATTTGTATAAACACTGTATTTGTCTATTTGTTTTGACATCATCAATTATTATTATTAACTTGTGCATTTTTGCTAATGAACAAGTTGGGGGAGATTGTTAAATATAATTGATGTGTTTTAATCAGTGTTTAAGTGTTACAGTGAATTATCAGAGTTTAGCTGGAAGCGGTCAGAGTTTAGTGTAAACTCTGACAGATGGAAGCTCGACAGAGTTTGTCAAACTCTGTCTGGAGGCAGCGTCTACTGGTCAACAGTGATTGAAGATTTATTATGGAAGCGATATCTTTGAAGATTGGATAGCTATCAAAGAGATCGAGTTGACTTAGGAGATGTGTGACAATCTGTAATTGATATTATTATATAGCTGATTATTAGGAATATCAATTAGAGATTGTATCGAAGCTGTATGTTTTATAAATACAGTTAGGTTAACCCTAGAAGGGTATCGTGCATCGAATTATCTTTATTGTAACCTAGCAACTCTTTGTGATAGTTTACATCACGAAGAGGGTTCCTAATACCAGAAGTTTTAAAGTGCATAATCATCTTACTTGTTAAACTCTCATACGAATTTGATTATTAATTGTGTATTCGGCCTAACAGGTAGCTCCCGCAACACGTATCGAATAGACTTCTTTCAGGTTGGCAGGGGTTTAAAAAGTGATCAAAACTAAAGTTGCAATATATTACCTTGCAACTTCCTCTTTTGAGATATATGTTGATATTCTGCTTATATTGCATATAACAGATATTTTACGGAAAGGTTATATTGAATTACCTTATAACTTCATCTTTTATATTGTACTAGAACTTTGTTCATAATATGAATAACAAAAGTTTGCAGAGATATTATGAAAATGATATTTGAAGTACTACAATGGTACTTTTTTTAATATATTCTGATAAGGAAATACTTTCAGTAAAAAGATATTTTGACAATTATTGTCTTATACCCGCTTTATTTTGGGTTTAAGTTAAAGGTAGAATTATGCCTTATTTTCATTACCTTGTTGAGCTATTGCTCACTCTTGATATTGTTTTTTTATATATTATATAGCAGCGAAGTAGGATGCCAATGGGACGGCACATACCCCACAAGGCGTTTCCATAAACAGTTTCTAGTTGTGATCTCGAGAGTAATACGAACCAGTCGAATCAGGCGGCAGCTTTTGGTATTCATCTTACGTATAGATATGAATGGTATAAGAGGATTGTGAGCATCAGAAGGCTAAGTTGGTAAAGTAACATTACATAGAAGTTGTATCAGTGACAGATTCAAAAGGCATTTGGGTATTGTAATAATAATCATTTATTCCGCAATTGTTATGTTGTGTCGTTTCTGAGACTCTAACCTGTGTGTGTGTGTGAGATATATATTGTGGGGTCACAAGCAGTCGAATTGTGTACATTGCAAGTAATACAGGTATGGAAAGGAGTAAATGGATCGTGACTACTCTAAATCCTTGACCCCGGATTTGGGGCTGTTACAGAAATGGTATAAGAGCGTCGGGTTACACTCCTCAGAAATGATAGGAGATCGAGTCTTACAATACCCTTAAGAATGATGACAATAACTAGAGTTCAAATCAAGATCGTAGTCGGGTTAGAGGACAAGACCCTGACTGGTTGAGATGAAGCCCGAGAGGGGACTTCTTCTGGGAAACCATACTTAGGACTTCATGGTTAGTAACCTCGATTCGTATGAGTTATAGATGGACGGGATTCTGAGATACCAGACCCTGAGGCCTTCGAGTAGGCATTTGATGATGTGCTCCTTGAGATGAAAGGAGACCCGATAAAGGAGGATCCATAGGAGGATCTAGAGGAGGACCCCATGGTGGGTCAAGGGAAGAATCTTGTAGAGAACGTGCCGATTGATAGGTGTGTTACTTGAGGTCTTATAATAGGACCGGACGAATCTTCAGAGGACAAATAAGTGAAGAGACGAGAGTTTAGGATCGTCTATGATTCATCAAGAGATATGACAAAGAAAATGGAGTAGAGTCTCCAAAGCAGAAGAGGTAGAGGCAGTATAGCCAATGTCGGTGGATTGATTCGACCTGAACGAGACCTGTTACTTGTAATCTGTTGCAGTGCTTAGGGAGGCAGCATACATAAGAACTGAGACGTTCGAACTTCGTGTATGATTAAGGGTACTTAGTTACCTTAACTAATAGAGGCATTACCTTATCTATGGGTTTGAATCCCCACGATCAGCGATTCCACCAAGGACGGTGTTACTACGATACTGAGGAATTTTACTACCTCGAGCAAGACTTTACATGTACGTACTACGTAAAGTGTTATTGTAGCACGAGTGCGCTAAGAAGAGATATAATTAAAGAACCAAGACGGACTAAGAAAGTCGGTGGAAAGACTTAAGTAAGAAGGCTGTTAGGCCACAAGTGTTAAGCTTATGTAGCACACGGGATTGATACGATAAAAGGAATTTTTGGTATGAAGACGGTTAAAATAGTAATTGGGTTTAAGCATGTAGTTTCTAACGATCTTCCAGAGTACCGCCTATTCGACATGGGGGATTCGTCATTGCTACGGGCGATAACAGCTTCGAAGTCTTCTTATAGATTAAAATGCTTGCTTGAGATGATTGTGCTTAGTCGAATAGAATTCCCTGCGATTGCAATGTCGATGGGTGAATCCGTAGCTGTAATAACCCTAACTTTAGAAATGCTACAGTGCTTAAATGAATAGTAATTTTGAGGATTTAGGGAAATGGTATGTAGGTACCGTATAAGTGAAACAGAAAAAGAATAATCAGAAACCATATTAGCGTCGTACTAGGAAAATGAGTGACTCGAAACGATGATAGATTTCAGAAATTCCCGAGTGTGAATTTTAAGGATTTTCGATTTCAATTGAGACTCTATGGAATGTGATATTAAGGAGTATGGAAATATTAAAGGGTTTATATCTTGAGGAAATAGTGTTTCCATGGAATTTGGAATATTATTAGATGACACTACAGAGAAGTATTCAGAAGGGATTTCTGAGTTCGTATTGATGATCAGTGAACAAAATGAGTATATGTAAAGGATATCAGATTCAGAAATTAACACTTTTATTTTCTCTGAGATTTCCTTAGATACTGAAGGTCTTGAGGATTTAATAAAAATATTGAGAAATTTAAATTCAAGGATTATAAAGGAGGATTAAAGATGTTAGTAAAAATACTAAGAAAGTTTCCGGTAAAACCCAAACAACAAATATTTGAGATATCCTTTCGAATGATCAATGAAATTGAGTAAAAACCGGACAAGGAAAAGAGCCAACTTGCATGCATGTGCAAGTGGATGGAGTAAGTAACCAAGTTAGTTATAAAACAAACTAGTGACATTAGGAAGCTAACCATTTAGTTAGCTTAAACATGGATTAAACCAACATAAACATGCCATTTGTCCATCAAATTACGTCATGAAAGACATACTTACTTTATTAAAGCTACTTTTGCTAAGATATTATCTAAATACAATACAATAATGCAAGATTAGCCTAGAGAAGCTAAGCAACTCCACCACTCTCTCCATTTTAGCAACTTTCGGCCAAACTGTAATAGTCAACTTAAAACTGCGATTTCTCCTTCGTTTCTCGCTCAAATTTTGCGTTCTATAGCTTTTTAGAAAGCTCTTGAGATAATCTACAACTCTTATTTCACAAGGTTTGTCCAGAAAATCACGGTAAGGGCCTCCTTTTTACAGTTCTTTAAATCGGACTAATAATAATTTCAAGATCTAAATACTTGTTCTTGATTTCTTTGAAAGATCTAAGCTATACTAAGGTGATACAAGGACCATACAAGGTTTACTAAGGCTTTTACAAGAACAAGGAAGGTATAAACATTCTTACTCTTTTGAGTTTATGATGGATTATGGTTGGTTTTTAGATTAAACTTTTATACTGCATGAAATCATGGTTGTATAAGTGTTTATAAGTGTTTGATGGATTATGGAAGTGTTATGTGTTGAAATCCATGGTTGGTATGATGACCACATGGTGTATGGATTGATATATGTGTTGGATGATGAGGTTGGAGGTGTGAAAACTCTGGGAAGTATGAAAGTATAGCCGTTATAATGCCCGATTTTCGTTAAACCAAAACATGCCCTATTTTTGACAACCATAATCGTACGGTTAGGTTTCTGTCCAGGGTACTAACTGACCATGAGAGGATAGAGCTTAGTTCATAGATCGTTTTGATATAAAGTACGTCAAAATCCAATGAACGGTTTAGGAGAAAAGTGAGTTTTAGTGAAAGTCGTTCGGAAACCAAGAAAATGTAATTGTGTCAACTTTGAGGTTATAATCACCATTCTTAACCAACTTTAAAAGTTATGAAATTTTGAGACAATATAGTAGAGTTAATAGAGAGTCAAACCCCACTGACCTTGTGTCAAAATTCGAAATTGATAATTTATGAGAAAGTTTACAGTCATGAGTGGTTAATAAGGAAATGATGAAAAACACTGAAACTTTTATGGAACCTAATAATAGATAAGTTCTTGGAACTTTTGGTCTATAAATAGTATGTTAAACTTATATTATGTGTCAAGGGTGTTACTATATATATATATATATATATATATATATATATATATATATATATATATATATATATATATTTAAGGGTTAAGTGGTTAAGTGAAATATATTCTGACGGTGATCCTTTTCGTTTCTATAGATACTCGAGACGAACACCGGATCATTCCTTTTGGGATTAGAGATCGAGGCAAGATTTCTTTTATCCTTTTTTTGATAAACTGTTTATGTTTAAAGAAAAGTGGTTTTACTAGATAATATATGAATCTTATATCATTATATGGTTAGGGATATTCCCAGTTTGTTGAGATTAGTTAATGTGAAAATGGATATGGATTATGGATATGGATTAGAGATATGGATATGAATATGGATAGAGCTAATATATCTTATGGTTTAAAGAGATATGAAAAAGAATGGTATCAGTTGTTATCTAGGGTTATATGGTTTATAACATTCTGTTAATTATAATCTTTAAACATTTGTGATTTAATAAATATTATTTGATTATCATTTAATACTTTAAAAATAGATGGAATAGCTATGTATTTAAAAGCATATTTGACTTCATTAAATACGGAGGATATTCTAAACTTATTTCAAAGTATTTTGAATATTTTTGTCTTTTGAGTTAATGATCTCAGGTTTTTTTAGAGGGAGTTATATTTAAAGTATAATGATATATGTATGGATAAGGGTGGAAATGGAAATGAAATTCTTAAATGGAATAATGATGTTACAAAAAGGGGGATTACAACATATTTACGTAAGTGGCTGTGTTTAGCACAGTCCAGCATCCATCATTTTATGAGGAAGTAGTGGAGAACCTTCCTCATTATTTTATTACGGCCCAACGAATGCCGAAGGAGGATGTAGTGGAGAACCTTCCTCCAAGGATGATTGCCATTCCTTCTACTAGTTGTAAACAAGGAGCAGGTACGATTAGGCGACTGATCATCGTCCTAACGTATCAGGCGATAGTGGATACCCCCAAAACTTTTAAAGGAAACATTGATAATGATTATAGACTGATATACCGAAAGGTGAAAGAAAAATTTGGTATGAAATGATGGACTAATATTATATGATTTAAAGAGAAACTGATATTATATGATTTGAAGAGAAACTGATATTATATGATTTGAAGAGAAACTGATATTATATGATTTGAAGAGAAACTGATCCTATATGATTTAAAGAGAAACTGATATTATATTGTTTTATATATTTTTTTTATAAAGGAAACATGAATGGTGTTTTGAATAAGTAATGATTAACTCTTTTCTTAATTATCATAGTGGACTTTCCGTTTATATATATATGTTTTAACTTTGATTCTGGTTTACAATATTATCTTGCTGAGCTATTATAGCTCACTCTTGCTATTAAATTATATAACAATTAGGGCAGATGTAAGAACCCAGATTTGGGTGGAATAAAAACTTTTATGTATTTAATGATGTAAGAACGAATAGTGGTTATGGCTACAATGTAATAATTGATATTTGGAAAGAATGAATGGAATTCAGCTTTATTATTTCTATGTCTTGAAGAATGCTAAAGGGTGACAATATAGGTAATAATAATCTATCTTATAAGGGAATAAGATATGGCAATTTCAAGCAGGAGAATATTCTCATGTCATCCAGATCGATAACGATTAATCCAGTAGTTCCGTAAAAAGGTTAAGGAACGATCGAAAGAGAATACGGACAATTGCACAACCCTAAGAGAATAAGTAAAGAATACAGAATGAATAGTGTTTTGGTGGGAGTATATAATAATATGAGACGACACTATATAGAAGCATTCGGAACGGATTTCCGAGTTCGTATTAGTGATCCAGGGGGAAAATAAGTGTATGTAAAAGCTGTCGGATTCTGAAAAACCGCACTTTTATTTTCTCCGAGAGTTCCCTGGACACTGATACCCTTAAGTATTTAACGAATGGATTTAAGGGATATAAATTGGAAAGTTAGAAAGAAAGATGAAGAATGATAGTATTAATATTAGAAAGATTCCCGGTAAACCCTAAATAGAAATCCGCGAAATATTCCTACGAACGATCAATCGAAACGGGTAATAACCGGACACAGAATCAAGCAGAGAAAGCAAGATACATGTATGTGCAAGTGGATGGAGTAATAGAAACCAAAGTATGTCACATGTAAGTCAACTACAAGCTAAGTGGTATAAGTGCATTTTTGCAAAAAGGATGTGCTTAATAAGGAACCTACACTTGTCATAAGATGAAGCACCAAGATTAGGCTAGTGGAGTATGATGTAATCACTTTAGAATAGATATTATCTTAAGGCAACACCTAATAATTCATTTCCACCAAGACAAGAAAGAAACCAAAGCAAAACTCTCCATTTCTTCCTTGAAACACAACTCTCGGCCAAGGAGCAAGAAGAGGAGGTTCCCACCATTGTTTTTTCTTCTAATTTTTAGGGTAAGTACTACATATCATAGCTTAGATCCCCTAGAAATTTCAGCCTCAAATTCACTTCCTTTCATTTTCAAATAAATCATCAAAGGTGATGATGAATAGTGTTTCCAAGAACTAATCTTTGTTTTTCTTGTTTTTATGGTTGATCCTAGCTAAGTTAAGGCTATCCAAGGGCAATACCAAGCTTTGTGAGGCTATTACATACTACAAGGAAGGTATAAGACTTGAAAACCCTTGCTCTACTTTGAGTTTTAAACATGTTCTTGATGGATCTAGCTTAGTTATGATTATGTTCATGTTATAAGCATGTTTAGTTAGTGATTTAGTGATTTGATTAACATGATGAGTTTGATACTAAGCTCAGTGGCTTCTCGACTTGTTGAGGTGCTTATTACGTGTATAAGTTGATTAGATGCCCGGTGTGTCTTGGTTGTTGCGTAATGAATTTTTAGAACGCTCGATTCGTAGCCGTCGTAATGCCCGATTTTCATTAACACTAAGAAACCGAACTGGTCAGTAGCCATAACTCTCTGTTCTTGACAAGTTAATGAACCCTACTGATAGATTTTTGAACAGAGATCACTTTGGCGAAAGAATCGAAGCATTTTGATTTACGGTTTAGGAATTATGACCAAATTACTAAAAGTAGTTCGAATCCGTAAACGAAAGTTCGTAACTGAAATTGAACCCTCGTAAACTATGTAACGTCATGGCGAATCTTGGTAAATAAATACTAGAGGTAAAAAGGAAGGTGTGAAAGAAAACCGTATGTCAAAAGGATCATTTTTCGATTTATTAAAAATGTTCGAGTCGAGGTTAAACGCGAACAAACCCCTAAAAGACGACTCTTTTATAACTTCGGTAAAACACTTAGAAAACGGGCGATAAAACTCGGAGAATAATATTGGTTCGTAACGATCGACCTTAGAACTCATATGACTTAAGTATGTTCCAAGTATAAGTACAGTGACATGTCGTATTAACGAACGAATGTCGGGTCGGATTAGTGATAAAAAGGAATCCACTAAAAGGGGCATAACGAGATAACTCGAGAACGTGTTTCGAATTAAGTATAACTTAACTTTTAATATGTTAAGTGATTAATCCCGAATGCCTTGGCTATTTATAGATCACCAAGCTGAACCGGGACCCGCTACCACTACCCCTTACCGTACTCGACTACCAGGCAAGTTTCAATTCCCTTCTTTTAGGCTGTTGTTGTGATTGAATAAATATATAAATATGTTTTCTGTTATACATATGCCATAGCATGCATGCCTACTTTCAAGTTATATCATTATGCTTGTTCCCTGATTGTTATTGGCTTATAAATTAGATAGCTATCGTATCAACTATAAGCCGGTTATTGTAAGACCCTCATAGAAGGGCGTATACATCTTATTCGACGAAAAATATTTATTTTAATATTCATTCAGAGTCGAATTATTTATCGATTATTATTTCGAATATTCTTCTAAAGATGAGACTACTAAATGAATATTATTTGGATATTCATTTAGAATATTATTTTATTAAATAAATATTACTTTTGAATATTCATTTAGGATATTAATTACTTGATGAATATTAGTTTAATATTCATCTGAAGCTTGATTTATTTATCGAATATTATCTCGAATATTCCTTTAAAGCTTGGATTACTAAATAAATATTACTTGATATTCATTTAGAATATTATTCATTAAATGAATATTACTTTTTGAATATTCATTTAAATTCCTAATTAATTATGAATATTGTCTTAAATATTCCTTTCAGGTCCTATTAATTAATGAATATTATTTTGAATATTCATTTCAATATTTATTTATTCAATAAATATTCTCCTGATATATCTTCAGGGATTATTTTGGAAAATAATCTGATTAAAGATATTCTTTCATATTCCTAATATTCTTTAAATATTTTTAACTCAATAAATATTCTCTGAATATTTATTCCATACTTAGAAAAATCTCAATAAGGTTCATCTTCTTCGATTATTACGAAAAATATTTCGGAGTCATATTATTATTAATCTTATATCAAGAAAGGTTCTCAGACATCATTCTTCTTTGAGTCTATCTCCCTAATAATAAGGGAACCTTACTTGGAAAATGTTATTTACCTTGTCGACTTCCCGGTCATAAAGTATTCTCTTCACTCGCAACTCGGGTGCTGTTGACTTATTAAGTCGTTGTTTACCTTCTCATCTTTCGAGGGGTAATATTACTAGAACAAGTTGATATTCGTTACCAAGCAATAGCTTGGAAGTTATTGGTGAATTTTCCTTTTCAACTAGATACGACTACTTTGTAGAGTCTTATCAACAAGTATTATACTTGGGGAAAGGGGGACGAACATTACATTCAGAATCATGAATTCTATTTGAACTAGGAGTCGTGTAAGAGGCCGAGTAGCGCTGGTCCATCCCCTTTGGCCCAACCGTTGGCCGGGGAGAGCTAGTAAGGCGGTAGACAAGTAAAGCCGTCAGTTCTTCCTTCTACCGGTAGTAAATCTAAATTGAGCTGTACGATCTCGACTGATCATCAAGATTTGAACAGCGGGCGCGGTGAATACTCCATCATTGGTTCATCATCCAAACTTATTTATCTCCTGCAACATGATTACTGTTGGCAGAGCTGGAAAAGTGTTCATAACTGGAATTGCAACCTTTTCATGCAAGTTCCTCTTCTTAATAGCAATGAGAATATCTCGCTTACTTTTAATGTAGCAGATATTTCTACAAACAAATACTTTAAGTTACCTTGTAACTTCATCGTTCATATTATACTGGCATCATTTCCGTAAATGCATGGCATATGGTTTGAAAGATAATTTTGAACTGTTTTATATTATCGTTCAGTTATATATATTATTGTTGGTGGGCTTTCGCTCACCCTTGCCTTGTTCACATTATGTCACAACAACAGCTAGGACAGATGGCTCGCGTCAGGCGCAGTCGGCGCAAGCAGGTTACCCGACCCACCGGACTACCCGCTGAGATGCTAGCCGCCATTGCTGAGGTAGCTTAGTTAGACAGCTTTTGTTCCTGTTTAACTATATGTATAACTAATGTAATTAACGGCAAAACTTTTAAACCTATGATGTTATACTTTTGGGATTGTAATAACTTTTATTCGTAACCCTTTAATGTAAGACTTATTTCAATTTCATCTCTGGGACTATAACTGTTGTGTGTGTGAGTGGTAATTATTGTGGGGTCACAGCATGTGATTTATTTATTGTGGACTCAAGTCAAGTATTATGAATGGATGTAAGACCGTAACCACCAGATCCCTGACCCCGGATCTGGGGGTGTTACAGAGATGGTATCAGAGCGAGAGTTATATATCCCAAGAGATGATACGACGTTATATAATAATAAATTCAATAATATAATAAGAACCCTTGCCAGGTTCACCTAAAACCCTTACGGGAACTTTTTAAGTATCATGATAGTAACATAGTTCGTCTTGTGTAGGCGAGCGACTTGTCGGCCCAGGAGGCAACTGCCAGACAGCATGATGAGGACATGTTCCGGACTAGGGACCCATACTATGAGCACTTGCCTGAGGAGGATACTGAGCCTGAGGAGGAGGACGCTGAGGAGGTCCAGGTTGATGCTGATACTGATGTGATCGAGTCTGAGGAGGAGGACCCTGAGGAGGTCCAGGATGATGCTGACACAGATGTTGTTGAGACTGAGGGGGAGGAGGACCCGGAGGGGATCCAGACAGGACAGGATGCTGAGTTAGTTGTTGAGGATGATGATTATTGGGTTGTATCTGAGATTAGGACCATGGAGGAGGATACTGATATGACCACTAACCAGGTCATGGCTGCTGTTGTTGGACAGGCTGTGGATGAGGTTGAGCCAGTGGAGGAGGCAGTAGGGAGTTCCAGACTACGAGTGCCACCCCTCCCTGTTGAGAGAGCCCCTACCCCACCACCACTACATGTGAGCCCATACCTGGATGAGTTTGAGGAGCTTACCCCAGAGCCCCAGCAGACAGAGACTGCCGCTCCAGCTGAGCCATCCACCCCACCTCATGCCCCGATAGGAGGAGTCCTAGTATGTGTTCACAACTTGATTGTGAACGGGCTTTATAGAGAGTTGTCTGTGGCAGATGCCAGGTTGGCAGAGTCTAGGAGGGAGTTAGCAGCAGAGAGAGCCGCCCGGATGAGGTTGCAGGGCAGGAGGACTATCAGTGATAGGGTTGGGTATAGGGCTGTGACCCGCATTGAGCTGAGGGCTCGGGTGAGGGTGCGACAGTTGCCTACTGATGGGCATGGTAGGGTAGACAGAGCAGAGGCTGAGGAGATTTTCCACATCGCCATGGGGAGGGTTCGGAGGATGTTTCGTCGTGGCGGCTGATTTCAGATGTAGTGATGCAGTGGTCTAGTTGTCTAGTCATGTACGGACATAGTAGTGCCGGCTTTTGTAGGGATGGTTTTCTTGTACTTGTTTTCCCTTTTTGCAGACTAGACAGATAGACAGCGTATTTCACTTTTGACTTGTTGTTGTTGTTAGGATGGCTGTACTTTAAACTATCGTTGTAACTCGGATGTTGTACCTTTTCGGTACCTGGTATATATTTGTTTCCCTTTCAGTCATTACAATTTTGTTGGGATGTGATCACGAGTTTATTAGCATATGTATTACTTTTCGATTAAGTTGCCATGAGATATAAAACTGTGGGATTTTAAACCCAATCATGTAAAGAATTATGCAAGGAAAAAAAAATCCTTTAAAACAGGTAAGTGAACCTAATGTATAATTTTCCAAATTTTCAGTAAAATGCCTCCAAGACGAATGGGCACTAGGGCTAACCCCCGAGAATCTACTGACCAAGAGAGTCACAACCAACATGAGGAAAACCATGAAAGTAGTGAAGAACAAGATCAGGATTATAATGAGCAAGAAGATTCCCAGTATGGAGCAGAGGATGAACCCCTGTACTCTGAAGAATTTGAGGGGGAAATCGAGGGTGGAGAAACTGAAGTAGAACAGGAAGGGGAGAACCAGGGCGGAAACCCCATGGGCCAGTTTATGGATCTACTTAGGCAGAATTTGAACCAATACCCCCAACCACCACCAGGCAACAACACTTCAGTGGCAAATTCCTTTAGGGCCTTTAAGTCCCTTAAGCCCCCAGAGTTCCACGGATCGGCTGATCCCGTTGAGGCGAGGGCCTGGATCAAGGAAATGGAAAAATCTTTTGAGATTCTGAGTATCAATGAGGCTTAGAAGACTGTTTTTGCTACTTACCTACTAAAGGGAGAGGCCAATTATTGGTGGGAAGCCAAGAAGAACATGGAGACTGATGCTGTCATAGCCTGGGAAAGGTTCAAACAATTATTCCTGGAGAAGTACTTCCCAAAGTTCATGAAAACCCAGATGGAACTTAAGTTTTTGGAACTGAAACAGAACAATATGTCAGTGGCTGACTATGAGGCCAAATTTACTGAGCTGTCGAGATTTGTGCCAGAGTTTGTAGACACAGAAGAGAAGAAAGCTAACAGGTTTCAACAAGGGCTGAAGTAGTGGATCCAGAATAGGGTGGCGGTTTTAGAGATTACAGATTATGCCACCTTGGTGCAGAAGGCAACCATTGTGGAGGCTGGTAGTGATCAGATGCAGAGAGAGAGAGAAAGGGGGGATAAAGAGAAAGCATGCTAGTATGGGCGGAAGATCCGCTGGAGGAAAACCCCCAACCAAGTTTAATCGAGGAGCGGTTTCCCTACCAGGGAGGAATGTAGGGTTTAAACCATCTGCGAGTGTAAGTGTGAGCCAGGGCGGCCATCAATCAGGAATGTCCCGTTCCAACCCTTCTCGACCTCCATTGCCATTGTGTGCTACTTGTGGGAAGAGGCATTCCGGGGTGTGCAACCTGAAGCAGATAAACTGTTATAAGTGTGGGCGAGCTGGGCACTATGCTACCTCTTGCACCACGGTCATCCCTAACAGCACAACCTGTTTCCAGTGTGGACAGCGAGGGCACATGAGGAAGGATTGCCCAAGGAGCAAACCGGCAGCATCAGGAGCAAGCAAGGTTGCCTCAAATAGGCCACCAACTGCTAGGACTTTTAATATGTCAGTACAAGATGCTGTGAGGGACACAGATGTGATAGCAGGTACATTTCCTCTCAATTCAGTCAGTGCAAATGTCTTATTTGATTCAGGAGCAACTAAGTCTTTTACATCTAGAGATTTTGCGCATAAGTTGAAACTTAAAACCCAGTAACTAAGAGATTCCTTACTAGTAGAAATAGCTAATCAGGAAATCGTACCGGTTAATCAAATTCACCCCGATTGTAAGCTAGAAATAGGAGGACGATCCTTCTATGTCGATTTAATTCCTTTTAAGCTAGGGGAATTCGATGTCATTTTTGGTATGGATTGGTTGTCTCGCAATGATGCGCGGATAGATTGTAAAGGGAAAAAGGTTAAGTTGAAAATCCCAGGGAAGAAAGAAATAGTGTTTAAGGGGATGCGACAGACCCAGAAAATTCTGACCATGGCGCAAACCAAGAGATTGTTACGAAAAGGGAACGAGGCTTATTTAGCCTACGTTATAGACACTCAGAAGGAAGTGCCAAGATTGCAAGACATTCTGGTAGTTAATGAGTTCGAGGACGTTTTCCCACAAGATCTTCCCGGACTACCACCTGATAGGGTAATTGAGTTTGCCATCGAGTTAGCCCCGGGGACGGCGCCAGTTTCGAAGGCCCCGTACCGATTAGCCCTAGTAGAAATGAAGGAGCTAGCTAAACAATTACAGGAATTGTTGGATAAGGGCATGATAAGGCCCAGTATGTCGCCTTGGGGCGCACCAGTGTTGTTTGTTAAGAAAAAGGATGGAAGTATGAGGTTATGCATCGACTACAGAGAATTGAACAAGCTAACCATAAAGAATAAGTATCCATTGCCCAGGATAGACGATTTGTTTGACCAGCTAAGAGGCGCTGAATACTTCTCTAAGATTGATTTGAGAACGGGATATCACCAACTGAAGATCAAACCTGAAGATATCCCGAAGACTGCATTCCGTACCAGATATGGACATTACGAGTTCTTAGTTATGTCATTTGGATTGACCAACGCCCCAGCAGCCTTCATGGACCTAATGAATAGAGTGTTCAAGGAATATTTGGACAAATTCGTGATAGTTTTTATTGATGATATTCTCATCTACTCAAAGATAGAGGCAGAACACGCTGAACATTTAAGGATAACCTTAGAAATACTCAGGAAGGAGCAGTTATATGCCAAGTTCTCCAAGTGTGAGTTTTGGAAAAATGAGGTACAATTCTTAGGGCACGTGATTAATAGAGAAGGAGTGTTGGTTGACCACTCCAAGATAGAAGCAGTTTCAAACTGGGAACGGCCAACTACTCCAACCGAGGTGAGGAGTTTCATTGGACTGGCTGGATATTACAGGAGATTTGTCCAAGACTTTGCGAAAATCGCAGCTCCATTAACTCGACTTACCCGTAAAACCGAGAAATTTGAATGGACTGAGAAATGCGAGAAGAGTTTCCAAGAATTAAAGAAGAGGCTGGTGACAGCCCCAGTGCTGGCATTACCTGATGGAAAAGGAGATTTCGTGATTTACAGTGATGCTTCGCATAAAGGACTGGGATGCGTGCTTATGCAGCACGGCAAGGTAATAGCATATGCGTCTAGGCAATTGAAGGATTATGAGGTTAGATATCCCACGCATGATCTAGAACTAGCAGCCATAGTCTTCGCTTTAAAGATTTGGAGACACTACCTGTATGGGGAAAAATGCGAGATTTACACTGACCATAAGAGCCTCAAGTACATTTTCACTCAGAAAGAGCTTAACATGCGCCAGAGGAGATGGTTAGAGTTAATCAAGGATTACGACTGTGAAATTCGCTATCACCCGGGCAAAGCCAATGTGGTGGCTGACGCCCTTAGTAGGAAAGAAAAGCTCAAAATGATAACTTCAGAGGAAGAACTAGTGAAAGATTTTGAGAAGTTAGAAATCGAGGTTAAGTTACCTGGAGAGGGCCAAGAAAAGTTGATGGAAATTAGAATCCAACCTCCATTGCTAGAAAAGATTAGACTGTGCCAGGAACGGATGATGGAGGAAGAAAAGAACTCCACAGAAGAGCTAATGACCGGGGAGGAAATTAAGTGCGAAAGAGACAAGGAAGGGATCATGAGGTACACATACAGGATATGGATCCCAAATGTTCAGGAACTCAAGAATGAGATTTTAAATGAGGCACACAACTCAAGATACTCAGTGCACCCCGGTAGCACCAAAATGTATAGGGATTTGAAGGAGTATTACTGGTGGCCCAATATGAAAAAGGACGTAGCAGAGTGGGTAAGCAGATGCTTGACCTGCCAACGAGTGAAAGCAGAGCACCAGAAACCCAGCGGACTTCTACATCCCTTAGAGATTCCAGAATGGAAATGGGAACACATAGCCATGGATTTCGTAGTAGGTTTACCAAGGACCAAGGCTAATCATGACGCTATATGGGTAATTGTAGATCGACTGACGAAGTCAGCTCACTTTCTCCCGATCAACGAAAGGTACACGGTCGACAGACTAGTGGACATCTACTTAAAAGAGATAGTGGCGCGACATGGAGTCCCAGTCGCAATAGTATCCGATCGAGATCCTAGATTTAACTCCAGGTTTTGGAGAAGTTTTCAAGAATGTGTAGGGACCCGGCTAAACATGAGCACAGCCTACCACCCCCAGACAGATGGGCAAAGTGAAAGGACCATCCAAACGCTAGAGGATATGTTGAGAGTCTGCGCGATAGACTTCAAGGGAAATTGGGATGATCACTTGCCATTGATTGAGTTCTCCTACAATAACAATTATCATTCAAGCATTGGGATGCCACCTTATGAGGCCCTTTATGGAAGAAAATGTCGATCTCCCTTGTATTGGGATGAAGTTGGAGAGCGAAAGATGCTCGGGCCCGAAGTGGTCCAACGAACTAAAGATGCAGTAGATCTAATCAGAGGACGGTTGGTAGCAGCCCAGGATCGACAAAAGAAATATGCCGACTTAGCTCGGAAAGGCAAGGAATACGAAGTAGGGGACTAGTGTTCTTGAAAGTGTCACCTTGGAAAGGTTTAATGAGATTTGGGAAGAAAGGAAAGCTGAGTCCCAGATACATTGGACCATTTGAGATCTTGAGGCGGATTGGGGAACTAGCTTATGAGCTCGCATTGACCCCGAATCTACAGCAGGTGCACAATGTGTTCCATGTTTCGATGCTGAGGAAGTATAATCCGGATGCTAAGCATATTGTAGAGTATGAGCAAGTGGACATGCAACCAGACTTGACCTATGTGGAGCAACCTGTGGAAATCATAGACCGGAAAGAACAAGTGCTCCGAAACAAGGTCATTCAGCTAGTCAGAGTTTTGTGGCAGAACCACAATGTAGAAGAATCCACCTGGGAACTTGAAAGCGCAATGCAAGAGAAGTACCCCCACTTGTTTTAAAACTGATTCCGGGACGGAATCCTTTTAAGGAGGGGAGACTGTAAGAACCCATATTTTGGGTGGAATTAAAACTTTTATGTATTTAATGATGTAAGAACGAATAGTGGTTATGGCTACAATGTAATAATTGATATTTGGAAAGAATGAATGGAATTCAGCTTTATTATTTCTATGTCTTGAAGAATGCTAAAGGGTGACAATATAGGTAAGAATAATCTATCTTCTAAGGGAATAAGATATGGCAATTTCAAGCAGGAGAATATTCTCATGTCATCCAGATCGATAACGATTAATCCAGTAGTTCCGTAAAAAGGTTAAGGAACGATCGAAAGAGAATACGGACAATTGCACAACCCTAAGAGAATAAGTAAAGAATACAGAATGAATAGTGTTTTGGTGGGAGTATATAATAATATGAGACGACACTATATAGAAGCATTCGGAACGGATTTCCGAGTTCGTATTAGTGATCCAGGGGGAAAATAAGTGTATGTAAAAGCTGTCGGATTCTGAAAAACCGCACTTTTATTTTCTCCGAGAGTTCCCTGGACACTGATAGCCTTAAGTATTTAACGAATGGATTTAAGGGATATAAATTGGAAAGTTAGAAAGAAAGATGAAGAATGATAGTATTAATATTAGAAAGATTCCCGGTAAACCCTAAATAGAAATCCGCGAAATATTCCTACGAACGATCAATCGAAACGGGTAATAACCGTACACAGAATCAAGCAGAGAAAGCAAGATACATGTATGTGCAAGTGGATGGAGTAATAGAAACCAAAGTATGTCACATGTAAGTCAACTACAAGCTAAGTGGTATAAGTGCATTTTTGCAAAAAAGATGTGCTTAATAAGGAACCTACACTTGTCATAAGATGAAGCACAAAGATTAGGCTAGTGGAGTATGATGTAATCACTTTAGAATAGATATTATCTTAAGGCAACACCTAATAATTCATTTCCATCAAGACAAGAAAGAAACCAAAGCAAAACTCTCCATTTCTTCCTTGAAACACAACTCTCGGCCAAGGAGCTAGAAGAGGAGGTTCCCACCATTGTTTGTTCTTCTAATTTTTAGGGTAAGTACTATATATCATAGCTTAGATCCCCTAGAAATTTCAGCCTCAAATTCACTTCCTTTCATTTTCAAATAAATCATCAAAGGTTATGATGAATAGTGTTTCCAAGAACTAATCTTTGTTTTTCTTGTTTTCATGGTTGATCCAAGCTAAGTTAAGGCTATCCAAGGGCAATACCAAGCTTTGTGAGGCTATTACATACTACAAAGAAGGTATAAGACTTGAAAACCCTTGCTCTACTTTGAGTTTTAAACATGTTCTTGATGGATCTAGCTTAGTTATGATTATGTTCATGTTATAAGCATGTTTAGTTAATGATTTAGTGATTTGATTAACATGATGAGTTTGATACTAAGCTCAGTGGCTTCTGGACTTGTTGAGGTGCTTATTACGTGTATAAGTTGATTAGATGCCCGGTGTGGCTTGGTTGTTGCGTAATGAATTTTTAGAACGCACGATTCGTAGCCGTCGTAATGCCCGATTTTCATTAACACTAAGAAACCGAACTGGTCAGTAGTCATAACTCTCTGTTCTTGGAAAGTTAATGAACCCTACTGATAGAGTTTTGAACATAGATCACTTTGGCGAAAGAATCGAAGCATTTGATTTACGGTTTAGGAATTATGACCAAATTACTAAAAGTAGTTCGAATCCGTAAATGAAAGTTCGTAACTGAAATTGAACCCGCGTAAACTATGTAACGTGAAAGAAAACCGTATGTCAAAAGGATCATTTTTCGATTTACTAAAAATGTTCGAGTCGAGGTTAAACGCGAACAAACCCCTAAAAGACGACTCTTTTATAACTTCGGTAAAACACTTAGAAAACGGGCGATAAAACTCGGAGAATAATATTGGTTCGTAACGATCGACCTTAGAACTCATATGACTTAAGTATGTTCCAAGTATAAGTACAGTGACATGTCGTATTAACGAACGAATGTCGGGTCGGATCAGTGATAAAAAGGAATCCACTAAAAGGGGCATAACGAGATAACTCGAGAACGTGTTTCGAATTAAGTATAACTTAACTTTTAATATGTTAAGTGATTAATCCCGAATGCCTTGGCTATTTATAGATCACCAAGCTGAACCGGGACCCGCTACCACTACCCCTTACCGTACTCGACTACCAGGCAAGTTTCAATTCCCTTCTTTTAGGCTGTTGTTGTGATTGAATAAATATATAAATATGTTTTCTGTTATACATATGCCATAGCATGCATGCCTACTTTCAAGTTATATCATTATGCTTGTTCCCTGATTGTTATTGGCTTATAAATTAGATAGCTATCGTATCAACTATAAGCCGGTTATTGTAAGACCCTCATAGAAGGGCGTATACATCTTATTCATCAAATATAGACCGGGAGTCAATATTTCTTGATATATCGAGATTACCTCAGAGGAAAATAATTAAGTAAATATTTTCCATTATTCGGGCGACGAATATTATTTGAATATTCGTTCGAGATTATTTATTTTAACGATCCTTACTTCAAATAATTATTTGAACGTAACTACTCGACGAATAATATTTATTTTAATATTCATTCAGAGTCGAATTATTTATCGATTATTATTTCGAATATTCTTCTAAAGATGAGACTACTAAATGAATATTATTTGGATATTCATTTAGAATATTATTTTATTAAATAAATATTACTTTTGAATATTCATTTAGGATATTAATTACTTGATGAATATTAGTTTAATATTCATCTGAAGCTTGATTTATTTATCGAATATTATCTCGAATATTCCTTTAAAGCTTGGATTACTAAATAAATATTACTTGATATTCATTTAGAATATTATTCATTAAATGAATATTACTTTTTGAACATTCATTTAAATTCCTAATTAATTATGAATATTGTCTTAAATATTCCTTTCAGGTCCTATTAATTAATGAATATTATTTTGAATATTCATTTAAATATTTATTTATTCAATAAATATTCTCCTGATATTTCTTCAGGGATTATTTTGGAAAATAATCTTACTAAAGATATTGTTTCATATTCCTAATATTCTTTAAATATTTTTAACTCAATAAATATTCTCTGAATATTTATTCCATACTTAGAATAATCTAAATAAGGTTCATCTTCTTCGATTATTACGAAAAATATTTCGGAGTCATATTATTATTAATCTTATATCAAGAAAGGTTCTCAGACATCATTCTTCTTTGAGTCTATCTCCCTAATAATAAGGGAACCTTACTTGGAAAATGTTATTTACCTTGTCGACTTCCCGGTCATAAAGTATTCTCTTCACTCGCAACTCGGGTGCTGTTGACTTATTAAGTCGTTGTTTACCTTCTCATCTTTCGAGGGGTAAGATTACTGGAACAAGTTGATATTCGTTACCAAGCAATAGCTTGGACGTTATTGGTGAATTTTCCTTTCCAACTAGATACGACTACTTTGTAGAGTCTTATCAACAAGTATTATACTTGGGGAAAGGGGGACGAACATTACATTCAGAATCATGAATTCTATTTGAACTAGGAGTCGTGTAAGAGGCCGAGTAGCGCCGGTCCATCCCCTTTGGCCCAACCGTTGGCCGGGGAGAGCTAGTAAGGCGGTAGACAAGTAAAGCCGTCAGTTCTGCCTTCTACCGGTAGTAAATCTAAATTGAGCTGTACGATCTCGACTGATCATCAAGATTGGAACAGCGGGCGCGGTGAATACTCCATCATTGGTTCATCATCCAAACTTATTTATCTCCTGCAACATGATTACTGTTGGCAGAGCTGGAAAAGTGTTCATAACTGGAATTGCAACCTTTTCATGCAAGTTCATCTTCTTAATAGCAATGAGAATATCTCGCTTACTTTTAATGTAGCAGATATTTCTACAAACAAATACTTTAAGTTACCTTGTAACTTCATCGTTCATATTATACAGCTTTTGTTCCTGTTCAACTATATGTATAACTAATGTAATTAACGGCAAAACTTTTAAACCTATGATGTTATCCTTTTGGGATTGTAATAACTTTTATTCGTAACCCTTTAATGTAAGACTTATTTCAATTTCATCTCTGGGACTATAACTGTTGTGTGTGTGAGTGGTAATTATTGTGGGGTCACAGCATGTGATTTATTTATTGTGGACTCAAGTCAAGTATTATGAATGGATGTAAGACCGTAACCACCAGATCCCTGACCCCGGATCTGGGGTGTTACAGCAGATGCCGATACTTCGCACTACACCCCGGAAGAGGGTAAGGACTTTTGAGAGAGTGCTGGCGCCTATCCCTGAGGTAGCTCTTGTAGGACGGATGGGTATTAGTAGACATATGTAAATTAAGTGTGTAAGCATGTGTAATAACTTTTGGTTATTGAAATGCTTCTTCTAAAAGTAATATTCAGCAACACTACTTAAGTAAGATTCTGGGTTGTAATAACTCTTTTAACTTTAAACTGTTATTATTATGGATGTTTTTCTCTGAGCATATGACTGGTGTGTAATGTTATAGTGTGGGCTCTATTGTGTGAGTATTAACAAGTATTTATATTTCAACTGTCAAGAATATAATGTTATTAAAAATGGAAATTGGATCATGATGACCTGGATTCCTGACCCCGGATCTAGGGGCGTCACAGATGGTATCAGAGCTAAGAGTCATAATGCTCAGGAACAATAGTTATAATAATAAATATATCAGTTATAATATAAATTGTGAACTCACATAGAGTTCAAGGGTGGTTTATCGAAGGTAGCATTTATTCTAAGTAGTGTTTATAATTTTATAGATTACTACTAATAAAAGTTTATGTAGTTTGCCTAAGTTTTATCGTATTTTGATAATAAATGTTGGGATTCGAAAATATTGATGTATATAAGGTGATTGACTTAAATGAAAAGGTTATCGTGTTAAAGGTAGTAAGCTTATATGTTTCGTATAAATGGTATTATAACTTGATATTAATTGCTTGAATTTGAGAATATGGTTATATATAAATGAGTAAATAGTGATATAATTATTGTATATGGGAATGATGAATATTGTACCCTAAATTTGGGTAATTAATGGAGAATATTGTTATTGACAGAAAAATGGCTAGACGTAATAACAGAGCGAATGAAAGGGAAAATGAGAGAGAGGAAGAAAGTCAAAATAGACAGAATGAAAATGCTCGGAACGAACCAAATCATGAAGAAGAAGACGAATCAACTGGCCAACAAGGAAACCAGGGAGGTGATCCCTTAAACCAATTTATGGACCTACTAAGGCAGACTTTAGCTAATCCACAGAATCTCCAACAACCACCTGTTCCCTCGAACCAGGTAGCTAATTCCTTTAGTGCCTTTAAGTCATTAAAACCCCCAGAGTTTGAGGGAACTGCTAACCCAGTAGTAGCCAGAGCATGGCTAAAAGAGATGGAGAAAGCTTTTAAAATCTTGAGGGTAGATGAGGAACAAAAGACCATTTTCGTCGCTTATCTCCTGAAGGGAGAGGCAAACTATTGGTGGGAGGCTAAGAAGAATCTTGAAGGAGCGGGAATGATAACCTGGGAGCACTTCACTAGAGTGGTTTTAGATAAGTATTCCCCTAGGTTTATGGAAAATCAGATGGAGATTATGTTCTTGGAGTTAAAACAAAATAATTTGACCGTGGCAAAATATGAAGCCAAATTTACTGAGTTGTCTAGATTCGTGCCGGAGTTTGTAGATACTGAAGAGAAACGGGCCAAAAGGATTCAACTAGGATTGAAACAATGGATACGAACTAGAGTGCACCATTTGAGCTAATGGATTATGCAGCATTGGTTCAGAAAGCATCTATCATAGAGATAGAGAGTGAACAATCGCAACTAGAGAATAAGAAAAGGAAATTTGATTTAAGCAGGTATTTCTTTCGATTTAAGCTTTGGAATATAAATGTTTGGTTAGAGATTAACTAAGTCAACGAATGGTCTGAATAGACTAATAATATAGATAAGAATAATCTATCTGTGAGAAAGTAAGCTATAGTGATATAAGAAAATGAGTTATTCTCATGTCATCCAAATCAGTATCTGCTTGTATAAGTATGAACAGGAAATATATATTATAGATAATATTTTCTTACAATTGTTTCAAGGAATATTAGTAGAAATTATTTTTTGGAAAATTTTACAGAAATATATATATATATATATATATATATATATATATATATATATATATATAAAATTGGAATATTAATATTTTATGTTATGATAGAGATCAAAATATAGTTAAACAATAGTGAGATACACTACCATTCAGGGAAGGCTAATGTGGTGGCCGATACCCTTAGTGAAAAGAGAAAGGAGAGATGAGATAATATAGAATGACGGAATGCAGGAGAAGGTTGGTAAGGAAAAGATAGTGAAAGTACTGCAACTGATAAGTTAAATGGCATGTTGATGAATGACAAGCAAGTGTATGTTGGTGTATTTCTGTACAAACAAGATAGAGAAGTTTAAGGAGAAACTAAAGGATGGAGGAAGTAATATGAGAAAGGAATTCATTAATATCTTCAACGTGATTCCGGGACGGAATCCTTTTAAGGGGGGAAGACTGTAATAACCCAAATTTTAGAAATGCTACAGTGCTTAAATGAATAGTAATTTTGAGGATTTAGGGAAATGGTATGTAGGTACCCTATAAGTGAAACAGAAAATGAATAATCAGGAACCATATTAGCGTCGTACTAGGAAAATGAGTGACTCGAAACGATGACGGATTTCAGAAATTCCTTAGTGTGAATTTTAACGATTTTTCGATTTCAATTGAGACTCTATGGAATGTGATATTAAGGAGTATGGAAATATTAAAGGGTTTATAGCTTGAGGAAATAGTGTTTCGATAGAATTTGGAATATTATTAGATGACACTACAGAGAAGTATTCAGAAGGGATTTCTGAGTTCGTATTGATGATTAGTGAACAAAATGAGTATATGTAATGGATATTAGATTAAGAAATTAACACTTTTATTTTCTCTGAGATTTCCTTAGATACTGAAGGACATAAGGATTTAATAAAAATATTGAGAAATTTAAATTCAAGGATTATAAAGGAGGATTAAAGATGTTAGTAAAAATACTAAGAAAGTTTCCGGAAAAACCCTAACAACAAATATTTGAGATATCCTTTCGAATGATCAATGAAATTGAGTAACAACCAGACAAGGAAAATAGCCAACTTGCATGCATGTGCAAGTGGATGGAGTAAGTAACCAAGTTAGTTATAAAACAAACTAATGACATTAGGAAGCTAACCATTTAGTTAGATTAAACTTGGATTAAACCAACATAAACATGCCATTTGTCCATCAAATTACATCATTCATGACATATGTTGAGTATTGAATACAATAAAAGAATACAGAGGGGGGTGAATGGATTCTTGAACTTTTTTACATTCTTGAATCTTTGCAACAAGATATGTGTTGAGTGTGTGAGATATGTAAGTGCGGATAACAAAGACAGACATAACACAATATTACTTTAATCTAATATTTTATTAGATAAAGATTTTTCTACAATCTGTGAATACGAATGATAGTATTCTCAGCTTCGTTTTTCTCAGAGAGATATTTCTTGTGATGTATCTTGAAAAACTTATCTCTTCTCAGCTAAGGAAGTGAGGCTGTATCCTTATAGACATGGATATACCTACTTACTACAAATAAGGTAGGTAAACAAAATACTTTCCAGTCTATCTATCTCATTTGAGTAAGAGTCCAAACGGCTACAGATTTGACTTTGCAAAGCCTGTTCAGATGCACTTCTTTAGCTCCTTGTCCCTTTGTCTTATCTCTCCAAGCTTCTTTGTAGGCTTTCCAATGTGCTTTATAGTACATAGTCAAATAAAGCGTCTTGGCTTGTTGCATGTTTCTGACTTGTACAATTCTTCAGTATTTTGTCTCCAAGAATGTATTCGAGAAGTGGCTAAGTGAATGATTCGAGAACTAGAATTGACTTAATCGATAACTCTGAGTTCTCGAATAGTGTTATATTGACATATCGAATCACTTCTCGAATAGCTCTTTTCTCTGGGAGTCCTTGAGATATCGAATAGAACATTTTGACATATCGAATCCCTGAGATGTCGAATAGCATCTTGAGTCTTTTAGATATCGAATAGAGCATTGACTTGTTGAACCTTTTGAGAACTCGAATATCACCTTTGACCTGTTAACTCCTTGAGTTCTCGAACAGAGTAATAGACATATCGAATCTCTGAGATATCGAATAGTGTATTCAGAGATATCGAATAGTGTCTTCTGAGATATCGAATCCCTGACTTCTCGAATGCTAGACTTCTCGAATAGATAAATGTACTTCTCGAATTGGTACTTAGGCAAATTCTTCATTTCTTCAAATCCCAACTGTGATTATTTTGTAGCCTTTATCTCCTTGCTTGAGGCATGAACCTTGGAACTTCTTTCAAGCATTATTCTTGACTTAATAGGTACATTTACACAGCTAGAATTTGATGCCTATTACAAGTACAGAACAAATAGAAACTCTACAACTAGAGGTTCCCTCAGTTAGGAGGTCATGTAGGTAATGCATAGCATTACACATAATTAGGCTTGTTATTAGATGTATTCAGGCATGCCTCTGTGACTAACAATCTCCCCCAAATTGTGAGTAAGACCCTTAGTCACAATTTCATGTCTGATAACAAGCCTATCATACATAAAGATAAAACTTGACAGTACATGTATGAATTTTGATTAGCAATGTGGATAGAACTACAGGGTGAGTAATCTTACAGCCTATGATGAAGTACTAGCCATTGTCATTTGTTTCCTTTTCCATAGCTTTGGCTTGCAAGTCATCATATGCTTTCTGTCTTCTTTCTTTCTCCTTCCTTGTATTCTCATCCAAAGCTTTTATTATTTCTGCCATCGCATCCAATTCTTCAACTAAAATTGAGTCTTTGAAATCTTCAAGTACTGGTTTCAGAATGTTTGCAGGATAGTGGTTGAGTAGGTTCATTTTGATGTGGACCTGATCCCCATTTCTCCTCATATACTTCACCACATAGGGATTAAACTGAACTCTACACAATCCCTTTGCCCTTAGCTTTTCTGCTTCAATCTCCAGTCTCTCAATTTCTTTCTCCCTTGCTAGCCATTTCTCAAGACACTCTTTTCTGATTCTTTCCTCATGATCTCTCTTCATCTTCACAAAATCAATTAGCTCCAGCTTCCATACTCTTTCCACTTTATCTTCTGAGCTCAACAATGCAATGATTCTTTCTATGTCATGTAGCTTGCCCCAGTGTTGACATCCTCCTTGTTTGAATTTCTCCTCCCTTCCATCAGTATATTTGATCTCAAGGCAGTTATCAACAATGGCAACATGGTAGATTCTTTGAGCTTGTAAGAATTGCAGTTGGTCTTCATCAAAATCTTCATCTAGTGGTTGGAGTTTTAAGCCTGGATAGATTGTCAGAGTCCTTGATTTGGATAGCTTTGGTTTCCTTGCAGCTTGTTTGAATTTGATCCTTTGTACATGGTTGCCTGGCAGTAGCATGTGACCTTTGTTTGTAGACCATTGTAGTATTCCATTAGCAGTTTGCTTTTTGAAATATACAAATGGTTTCTTGCATTGAATCTTCTTCTCTTCTTGAGGTGGCAAGACAGTTGCAGAAGCCATAGATGTAGATTTTGGTAGGTCACTACTAACAGTATTCACCCTAGACTTAGAGTCTTGTGTTATGGTGAGGTTACTGTTAGCAATGCCTAAGGTTTGCTGTCTTCCACTTTTCCTCTCAGAGACTTTACCATTGTCATCATCATTCTTCTTCTCCTTATCATCCTTCTTCTTCTTTTTATCTTCATCACCCTTATCACTCCTGTGATGTCTTCTCCTTCCATCACTTCTGTCTTCATCCTTGTCTTGATCACCATCCTGGCTTGGGTTGAACTTAGCAGATTCAGGTACAATGCCAGTTACAATGTATGACCTGAGATAAGATATAGCTTCCAATTCTTCTGCTGTTCTTAAACCCTTCTTCTTGTTCAGCTGCTCAATGATGGCAATAATGATAGATTTGTTCTGAGGAGTTAGATGGTTAGGAATCACTAGCTGCTTGATATCATCAATTCTTGTTGCAGCTTGATAGATGATGGTTCTTGGATTTATGAATACTTTAGGTAGCCTTGTTGGTTGACCATTCCTTAACTCATCAAGGAGACTCTTGCAGTTTCAATCCTTCTTTTCAATCAGTCCAAGGAACACATCCACTTCTGAGTGCTTTAGACCCTGTAGAGTGTTGATGGTTAAGTGCCATATCTTATTCTTTCCTACCATCATTATCTCTTTGAGCCATAGGCCATCAACTCTCCTTGGTACTACAGTGAGAAAGTCAATCTGGCTCTTCAAACTCCTATGATATGATAAAGCATCACCAGCCTGTTCTCTTGAGACTTTCAGAAACTCCAAGAATGCATCATCATAATAGACATTTGAGTTTGCAATTTCTTGTAGCTTGGCCTCAGTGACCACCTTCACTTCTACTGGCTTGGCACTCTTAGATATGAAGAATGGAGGTTTTGTCAGATGGCATACTCCCTGCAACCACTGTGGTTGTGATAGATTGCTTTTGACCACTAGGATTAGTGATGTGCACAGTTGGTAGAGTGACAACTGGCAGAGAAGTAGGCTCACCAACTTTGGCTTTTCCTTTGCCAGGCACATGAGTTAAAGATTTAGAAGCCCTTTGATGACCACCTTCATTGAATTTGATGCCCTTTACTGGTGGTTTCTCCCCCTTTGTACTTGAGTCCCTTGAAATCCTCTTCTCCCCCTTAGGCTTGTTGTCAGGCACAGAGGCTGTAGGAGTGACCTTTGGGGTTGAAGATTCTTCAGGTAGAGGGAGACCCATGTGCTTCATCATTGCAGACAACATTGATTGTTGATGCAGAAGAACATCAGCTGTGGTGGTGGCTTTAGTGTTCAGCTGCTCAGTCAGAGTGGTTACAGTGTCTGTAAGATGAGCATTAGACTGTTGGAGAGAAGCTACCTCCTTTTCAAGAGTATCCACTTTAGTGAAGAGCGCATTGGCCTTAAAACCAGAAAGGGATTGTTCTTTAAGTCTCTGCACTTCAAACCTTGACATCTCATGCACAGGGACCTCAGTGACCAGCTTGTCTCCATATTGATTTGCAAAGAGGGTCCTGAGCATGGCATTGGCCTCAGTTGTCTGATCAGTGAGATTTTGGAATTTGTGCCCCAGTCCTGTGATAGCATCTTTGAGAATGGCTAAACCATTGTCCATCTTGGTGCAGGTAGACTTACAGGCTAGAATATCCTTGACTACAGTCTCAAATTTAGGGAATTTGGAATCAAAAGTCCTCTTTATCTCATGCACCTCCTTGGTTGTGGCTGAACACACTTCATTAACTTCTGTCTTTAGACCTTTTCCAAGGTAGTGTGCAGCATTGAGAATGCCCTTGTAGCTGTCATTCATTGCTTCATACACATCAGTAGGGGTGAGAGATTTGGCATTGGACCCTAGTGAAGTGATGTACTCCTCTCTGAGATACTGGAGACCTTCTGAGAGAGGGATGTCATTTGTTCCTTGTAGCCAAGCATCTATATTTCCATCTCTCTCAGTTTCATCTATGATCTTTGCCTTCTGTTGTTCTACATCATCTCTGTGGCATAAGAGGATAGCTTCATAGTCTGGATTGGGCATGTCTGCAGTGAGAAGGTGCTGAGCAATCTTTGTGAACTCAGGGATCTGATCCACAATTAAGCTTTGGAGTGCTTCAACCGTCAATTGTGGTGGAACAGACCCTGATCCTGAAGCACTGTCATGTTGCACAGGCTTCAGCCATTGAGACATATAGTTAGAGGTAGAGTTAGGCAAGCTAGACTCCTCAGTTACAGATGCAACTTCTGTAACCGGATGGAAAGACTCTACTGTTATTCCCAGATTACACACTTGAATAATTGTAGAAGGGGGGGTTGAATACAATTCTTGATATTTATAAATCTCTGAAAAGAACTCCAGAAATCTATACTTAGATAATTGCTGTAGAAAGATTAATGCACAAACAAATAAAAATTAGGTGGTTAAATGCACCACCTGAAGCTTTTATTCGAAGAAAACTCTGTGATAGAAAAGTACACAGCTTCTGTTTTACAACTCTTTGCTTTCTAAAGATATTCAACAAAAACCCTAAGCAAATGAATCTGTTTTCTTAGCTTCTAAAAGAGTTGCTACACTTGGTTATAAATCCCAAGTTTACAAGCACTACTGGAATAAGATAATATTAATCTAATTCTAGTTGACTTGCTACTACACTCCAAATACACATGTAGCCGAAAGGTTGTCCTTGTGAACAGACATGTCTCCTGCACCTTTCTTGTATTCATAGTGTAAACGGAATGCTTCT
Source organism: Saposhnikovia divaricata (assembly GCA_036435485.1). Classification (NCBI taxonomy): domain Eukaryota; kingdom Viridiplantae; phylum Streptophyta; class Magnoliopsida; order Apiales; family Apiaceae; genus Saposhnikovia; species Saposhnikovia divaricata. The sequence continues at coordinate 192,968,014 of CM071597.1, forward strand.
TTCTTCTGTGTTTCCAAAGTATGGCTGCCATACTGCTTTTTGTATCTACTATCAACCCATGTGATCTGTCAGTCAAACCTGTCCTTATCAACTGCTAATCCCCAGCTTAGCATAGAAGTATGTGTCAATGATTATACGTTGATATTGTACACTGACATCCGTTGATGATATATTGAGCTGTATCCGTTGATATTGAGACTTGAGATGTATCCGTTGATAGAGTGGATTTGAGTTGTATCCGTTGATAGAGTTTTGTCTTCATCCGTTGATACACTTTCACTTAGACAGAATTACATAGCATAGCTTATTTACAATTGGCTACCCTATTCTGCCTATCCATTGATGGTCAACATGACTGTGGATAAAAACACTATCAACTGATATCATAGAGATACTGCAGTATGCTACAAAACCTCATCCGTTGATGAGCTACCTGTCAACGGATAGAGTTATAAATCCTCATCCGTTGACAGCTACAAAACCTTATACAATTTGATTGATTGTGAAGTTATCATCAAGTACAACATATTCCTAACAATCTCCCCCAATTTATACTTGATGGCAATAAAGCATAAATTCAGGACCTTGATGATAACAAAACATTCCTAAAGATATATATATAGAACAAATCAAAAATTGTATTAAGCTACAAAAATTAAAAACTGAAAGTTTGAGAAATTTACAGAGAAGTGCTCCTCTAGACTGAGCAGATTAAGACTATTTTTTTTCTCTTGTTGGCATCAGCCTTGATTTTCCTTCTTTGGCAGAGTTGGACTCAATCTGCATTTGGAGTTGCCTATAGAAGGCATCTTCTTCATCAACCTTTGGATTTAGCTTTTGTTGTAACCATCTCAGGTATTGAGAACTAGCCTTTGATAGTTGGTCTTCTAACCTGAAGAATCTCCTGTTACCATCTTCATCCCTGAACTCCATCATCCAGAAGGGTTGAAGGTGGATTTTCTGTCCATTGTATGGGATCTTCATCTTCCTTGGTAGACTTGATGGTGAGTTCCATTCTCTCCTTATCTGTTCTATTCTGTCCAGTATCTCCCCTTTTGCTATCTTGGAGAACCCTATGTATCTCTTGATTGCAAAGAACACTTTAGTTAAAGTCAGATAATTTTCTCCAAGAACCCTCTGTAGTGGCCATGTCCTTTCCTTTCCTCCCTTGTATACATAGACCAATCTCTCAGGCAAATGTTTATATTTGTCAATTCCTCTTACTTCTGACAATTCATCCAGATACATATTCATGCCAGAGTATTCTTCAATATCTGCCTGATAGATAAAATCATCCTTGTTTTCCAAGATTGGCTGCTTGACAATAGCAGGTACCCTAGCAACTTGAATTGGTTCCTTTGAAGGTTGCTTCCCTGGTATCCTTTTCTTCTGTATAGGCTTCTGTTGAGGCTTCAGCAAGAATGAAGGAACCTCAATGGAGTCAAGATTCATTGGTTCCTCTTTAGGTACTATAGGATCACCATGGAAATTCACAGCTGGGTTGAATACTTTTACAGAAATAGGTTGTGATGAGCCAACTGTTTCCTTGCTTTCAATTTCTGGAGAGACAGGCCTCCTTGCCTTTGATTTCACTCTCTTAGATTTGGATTTGGGGACTGATTTCACTTTCCTTTTGGATTTGGGGACTTCCTCAGGTTCCCTCATTTCATCCTCTACCTCATCCATTAACTCCTGAGCCAGCCTGGCTTGCTTCTCATCTGAGTTTTCATATTGATTTTCTTCACTTGGATGAGCTTCCCTGAGAAGTCTGGAGGTCTCCTCTCTTTTTGCTTCAACAAATCTAGGATGGCTATTGGATATATTTAAGACTTTTCCAATCCTTATAATTACAGCCATCCATTCTCTTACACTCCTATTGGCATTTTCCTTGAACTCCTTAATTTGCTTTCCCATTAGCTTCCCTTCATCATCCTTGGGAAATGGAAAGTCCAATTGTAACTTGTTCTTCCCATTTGCCTTTGGTGGAGAGTAGGCTCTGGTTTTTATGTATGGTTCAAATTCTTTGACATAAGATGGTTCAGCATCATAGAATGTAGGAGCTACAGTCTCTGGAGTGAGCACCTTCAGAATTGTAGTTGATATTGTTGGAGCTGAGGACTGATTAGGGAACAGAGTTGATACCATTGATTCATTGATCATCCTTTCTGTTCTCATCATTCTTTCATTTGCCTCCTTGTTGATCTTCTCTAATTCTTTAATTCTGGCTTGCCTCTCATCTTCTGAGATTTTTGACAAGTCAGGAACTGGAGGCACAGCCTTTTGTTTTTTCACAGGGGAAGCCTCTATAGTAAACTCTTTTCGATTGACCACTATCATTGGCTGTTGCTCCCCCTCAATTTGTGCTATCTTGCTACTGGAAGCTGGAATTTGACTAGAAGTAGCTGCCTCTTCTACCTTTTTCTCCCCCTTTTTGTTAGCATCAAGGGCTGGAGGTGAGGCTGCAAGCAGCCTTTCCAGTAGCTCAGTCTGTTTAGCTTGATTGGCAATGAGTGTCTGCATTTGAGATTCCATACTATCCACTCTGGAGGAGAGATGCTGAACAGATTTGGCCAGGCTATCTTCCTTCAAAAGTTTGCTAGTCAACACCTTCTGAGTGGTAGTAGGGGCTAGTGCCTCAATCCTGGCATCTAGTTCCACTTTCATTTCTCTAATTGCAGTTTGGACCTCCTCCTGTTGTGTTCTTTGAATGACCATGTGCATTTTGTGAAGTTTCAGGGAGTCCATTATTTGCTGAAGAACAGCCTTTCTCTGTAGATCTGCATTTTGGTGCTCAGCCCTAGCAGATTGATATTGCTTCATAATCTCCACATTGAAGTCACCAGCCACAGTGGCAGTAGAGAATAGCCATTCTAGAGTATCTGCCACATTGACTTCTTCATCATTTGCTGTGCTGTCACTGTCATCATTGCCAAACTCTTCATTGTCAGCATCTGAAGGCAGAGTTGTCAAAGCTTCCTTTGCTCTTTGTAGAGATTGTGAGGTGTGCACTAGGTGCATTGCCTCCTCTGCCTCCACATTGCCCTGTTGTGCCATGACTTGATAGGCAGAAACAGGATGAGTAAAGGTTTTAGGATCCAAAGAGATGGAATCAATGATTGACTGATATTCTTGTCGAAATTCCATCTCTTTAGAAGCTTCATTAACCTCCATTAACTCACTTGCAATGGCTGGATCTTCCTGCCTTATTTCTCCTGTAGTCCCTTCTCTCCACTCATCTCTCTTTTCTTGCATCAGGGGCTCCCCCTGGCTCACACCTCTCACACCCTCACCTTCACCTACTAAGGTGGAACTCTCTTGCTCTCCTTTTGCCTGACCTGAAGAAATGGTCAGCCTCTCATTATTTGCCTCTCCTTATGCCTGCTCACAAGGCAGCCTCTCACTCCCTTCCCTCAATCCTAAAAGTGTTTCAACTACTGAGAACTCCTCCACACTTGACACAGGAATGTCAGATATAGAAGTGGTAGAGTGAGTTATCAACGGATAAGGGATATCCGTTGATGGAGTAGTTATAGCTGTCAACGGATGGCTAGACATAGGCGCATCCGTTGATGGAGAAACACTTGTCAACGGATGAAGGATATCCGTTGATGAAGGAATGATAATATCCGTTGAAGTGAAAACAAACACTGAATCTGTGGAGATTGATTTTAAAGATGAGGCCACAGATGTTGTTGTGAATTCAGGAATGGAAGGTTGATGGCCCAACAAATCATCTAAAAGATGATGACCACCAATTGCAGAGTGGGGCTTCTCCAAGAATCTTAAAATGGAGAATCAGGAATTGATGTAGATATCATATCCACATCCAGAGATGGAGTTGGTGATGGTGGATTGTAATGTGTATCGATTTGAAGGTTAAGATCGAGGGGTTGTGACTCAACATTTATTGAAGTCACATCAAACTGAATTTGAGAGGGTACAGTTTGCTGTACTGTGTGTGCACCCTATGCTTCCCCTATGGTTTTAGATTTTACTCTTCTTTCATAGGTTTTTGAGTGAGGGCTACTGTCCCTTACCCTTTTGTGCAGAGTTGCTGTAGAACTAGTAGTCACACCCTGTTGAGAGGATGTAACTTGGGCTTGGCTATTTGGTGCACTTTCCTCACCTACCTTATTCTTAGGGCTTGCACCCTGTCCCTCACCACTCACTACCTCCTTCACACTCCCCTCAAGAGTTATGGTAGTTTTTGCAACAAGTGCTTTTTGAGAAACACCTGAGGTTTGTCTCTTAGATTTTGGTTTGGAAACTTTTGTTTTAGTCACTTGGGTAGGAGCCTGTTTGGTCACTACTACAGACTCCATTGTGACTGAGGAAGGCAAAGAAATTTGGGGGTTAGAGATAGGAGTTTCAAGGTTAGAAAGAGTTACCTGAACAATTGGTAGATATACCAATTGTACTTCTGCATTGGAGTTCATTCGAATTAAATCACTTAAGACTCTCTTCTCCTGAACAAAACATGTGAACTTGCTATCCGGGTTAGCAATGGATAGCTTATTCTCAGATACATGCAGTGCTAAGAGCATTAAAAATCTAGCAAAATAGATATTCTTGCCCCTAGTTTCCTTTTTACCTAATTTTGCTGCTATCTCATACATGACTAGTGTGCCAAAGTTATAGAATTTATCAGTCAGAAGCATACACAACATAACTAGCATGGAATGGGTAACAGCATCAAAGTTACTAATTTTGCCTGAAAAAGTTTTAATGAAGGCATCACAAAAATAACTCCATTCTTTAACCATCCCTTTCCTAACAATTTTCCCTAAATTATCAATACTAAGGGCATAATTTATGGAATTAAGCATGGCAACTATTTCAGCATCACTGGGTACTTTCAGACAGTTATTCTCAGGCAATTTTAAACAAGCAGTTATCACATCAGAGTTAACTACATAGTTTTTACCCTTTAGAGAAAAAGCAATTGTACCGTCTGTGCCATTGAACTCAGCAGATGCCCACACCTCTTCGATTACCTCGTGGATTAGAGGAGTGGTGGAAGTCATAGCATACGAAAGTTTACAGTTCTTCACAAAATTCATCATGGTGTGATAAGCTTCTGGGGCATTCACTATATCGACATAGGCCGCGAAATTGTTCTTCTCATAGGTGAACCCAGTGGAAGACATCATCTTAACAATAGGCGCCATTGAAGAGTTTGAACTTTTGTTGCAGAGAATTTTTGCAAAGAAGATGCAGTTTACTTAAGAAAATCTTGAAAGTCGATAAAAGTGAGATGTGAGAGCACAAGACAGCCTTTTATACTTTTCAAGAATTGAAAATGAAATAATTAAAAGTAATTACCCATTGGTCAAAAGTAACTGTCAGATAATAAAAGAAAATAAATATAACCAGTCCTATATAGATACACGTTTACCAACGGTTATATTTAAAAGAAAATATGTATATCAACGGATATGGAATGAACGGTTGAGAAACAGTTTATATGTTGATGACGTGGATAAGCTGTTATCCGTTGATATACAAAAATCTAGGAATGTGTTTATGCTATCAACAGGTAAAAGGATATCCGTTGATAAGATAATTTTGCCTTGGACAAAATTTCTGAAGAAAATTTTTCTGAGAGTTTTTAATTCTCAAGTAAATCAAAACACATTCCTAGCTGCAATGTAGTAAAATCAAATATCACTAGGAATTATGACAAGTTAAGCATACCTAGCTCACCTACCAATCTTGTGAATGTGGATTCATCAAGAGGCTTGGTGAAGATATCTGCAAGCTGCATTTCACATGGCACAAAGTGCATTTCTACTGTACCATTCATCACATGTTCTCTAATGAAGTGGTATTTGATGTCAATGTGCTTGGTTCTCGAATGTTGCACTGGATTCCCTGTGATGGCAATAACACTTGTGTTGTAACAGAAAATTGGAATCTTCTCAACTTTTAGACCATAGTCAACGAGTTGATTTCTCATCCATAGAATCTGTGCACAACAGCTTCCAGCAGCAATGTACGCAGCTTCAGCTATAGAAGTGGAGACTGAGTTATGTTTCTTACTGAACCATGAAACAAGCATGTTTCTTAGAAATTGACAGGAACCTGTAGTACTTTTCCTATCAACTCTGCAACCTGCATAATCTGCATCTGAATAGCCAGTTAGATCAAAACCAGATTCTCTTGGGTACCAAATGCCAAGGTTTGGTGTTCCCTTGAGATACCTGAAAATTCTTTTAATAGATATTAAGTGAGACTCTCTAGGGTCAGCTTGAAATCTAGCACAAAGACAAGTAGAAAACATTATATCAGGTCTACTAGCTGTTAGGCATATAAGTGAACCTACCATGCCTCTATAGCTTGAGATGTCCACAGACTTTTCCTTAGTATTCAACTCAAGCTTAGTTGCAGTGGCCATAGGTGTTTTTGTAGAGGTACAATCCATTAAGTCAAATTTCTTTAAGAGATCATAAATATATTTTGTTTGACTTATGAAAATGCCCTCATTAACTTGCTTTACTTGTAGGCCAAGAAAGTAAGTTAATTCACCCATCATGCTCATTTCATACCTACTTTGCATAATTTGGCAAACCTTTTGCAAAGCTTCTCATCTGTAGACCCAAAAATAATATCATCTACATAGATTTGAACAAGCCATTGATATTCCTATGAAATAAGGTTTTACCTACTGTACCTCTAGTGAAGTGGTTCTCCAAAAGAAATTGAGATAAAGTGTCATACCAGGCTCTTGGTGCTTGTTTCAAACCATAAAGTGCTTTCATGAGAAGATATACATATTCTGGAAATTCTGGATCCTCAAAGCCAGGAGGTTGATGGACATAGACCTCTTCTTCCAGTTCCCCATTTAGAAAGGCACTTTTGACATCCATCTGATAGACTTTGAAATTGGCATGTGCTGCATAGGCTAGAAAGATTCTTATTACCTCAAGTCTTGCCACATGAGCAAAAGTTTCATCAAAATCTATTCCTTCTTCTTGAGAATAGCCTTTTGCCACTAATCTAGCTTTATTCCTCACAATTACGCCATTTTCATCTGTCTTATTCTTGAGAACCCATTTAGTACCTATGACACTTCTATCATCAGGTTTGGGCACAAGTTTCCATACTTTATTTCTTTCAAATTGGTTTAGCTCTTCTTGCATTGCTAAGACCCAATCTAGATCTAGAAGGGTATCTTCCACTCTCTTAGGTTCCTTTTGAGACAGGAAGCAACTGTATAGACATTCTGCTTGAGTGGCCCTTCTAGTTTGGACTCTTGAATTTGATTCACCAATGATTAACTCAAATGGATGATCTCTAGTCCATTTTCTTGCAGGTGGAAGGTTTGATCTTGATGAGGTTGCTTCATTTCCATGAGCATGATCATGTTGATTTAGCATTGAATTTTGACCTTGAGAAACTCCCCCTGAGTTTGTTGTCCTTGCTGAATTATGAAGTTGACTGTCAATGGATGAATCATTTTGCCTGTCGACGGATGCATGAGAATCTCTGTCAACTGATGCATCTCTAATAATGTTAACGGATGCTCCAGAATGACTGTCAACGGATGCTTCATTTCCAGTGTAAGCATCACTTCTAGTTGGTACAACAACTCTAGGTGGATCTCTGTGGTCATGATCTTCATCTTCCTCATCATCATCATTGTACATTCTTCCTTCACCTTCATTCTCAAATTCCAACTTTTCATGGGAGCCTTCATCATTTAGACCTAGAATCTTTTGATCATCAAACACAACATGTACAGATTCCATAATAATGTTGGTTCTTAGATTGTAGACTTTGTAGGCTTTCCCTGCTGCATATCCAACGAAAATAGCTTCATCTGCCTTTGCTTCAAATTTGCCCAAGTTATCTCCATGATTCCTTAGCACAAAACACTTACATCCAAAGACATGAAGGAAAGCTAAAGTTGGTTTCTTGTTGGTTAACAACTGATAAGGAGTCATTCCTCTAGCTTGATTGACCAAGGAAATATTCTGAGTAAAGCATGCAGTGTTGACAGCTTCAGCCCAGAAATATGTTGGTAACCTTGATTCACTTAACATTGTTCTAGCTGCTTCAATGAGAGTTATGTTTTTCCTTTCAACAACCCCATTTTGTTGAGGTGTTCTGGCAGCAGAAAACTCATGGACAATTCCATTCTCTTCACAGAAAATCTTCATTGTGAAATTCTTGAATTCAGTACCATTGTCACTCCTGATTCTTTGTACTCTGTCTTCAGAACCATTGTTTAGTATTCTGAGGTGATTGATGATGATTTCACTTGCACAATCCTTGGAGTGCAGAAAGAAGGTCCATGTGAACTTAGAAAAATCATCTACAATCACCATACAGTATTTCTTCTTTGAAATAGACATGACATTTACTGGACCAAATAAGTCCATATGCAGCAATTGAAGAGGCTTAACAATGGATGACTCTGTCTTGCTTTTGAAGGATGATTTCTTTTGTTTCCCTAATTGGCAGGCAGCACACAGTCCATCTCTGATAAATTCCAATTGAGGGATTCCTCTAGCAAGATCCTTTCTTACCAAATCATTAATAACTTTAAAATTCAAATGTACCAGCTTCTTATGCCATAGCCAACTCTCATCCTTACTTGCTTTGCTGAAGAGACAAGTAATGGATTCTGAGCATGCTGAATTGAAGTCAGCTATGTAAACATTTCCTTTTCTAAAGCCTGTCAATACCACATTGTTGTCTTCCTTGGCAGAAACAACACAGGCTTCTTTTGTGAACTTTACTTCATAGTCTTTGTCACAAATCTGACTGACACTCAGCAAATTGTGCTTCAAACCTTCAACTAAAGCCACTTCTTCAATGATGACATTGTCTTTTGAAATCAGGCCATATCCCTTAGTATATCCTTTGCTGTCATCTCCAAAGGTAATTCTAGGGCCAGCTCCTTCCTTGAACTCTGTGAGCAGGGTTGAATCTCCTGTCATGTGCCTAGAGCATCCACTGTCTAGGTACCATAGATTCCTTCTGTTTCCCTGCACACATTCCAAAAACAAATCAAGTTGATTTTGGTACCCAAGCTTCCTTGGGTCCTTTCTTGTTAGCCTTTGACTTTGCACTCTTAGCATTCTTCAACTTAGATGTAGATGCTTGAGTGATGGGGTTTGACAAATGCTCATTTGCATGAATATTTGATGCATGCATTTGTGGAAAATTGGCATACATATTATTCATGCTAGGAATGCTCCATGACATTTGTGGCATATTCACAGATTGAAAATATGGATTAGACACATATGGCATGTTCACATATGGATTTGAAAAACTTGCATTTTGATACAAACCAGGCATTGCAGGCATACATGGTATTGTTTGAGGTACATGAACAGGAGCCTTGTTGACAATCTTGCAATTAGAAGATAGGTGGTTAACACTATTACAATTACTACAAGTTTTCCTAGGAGCAAACTTGTCAGGAGAATAATTGTTTTTCTTGTTGATGCCTATCTTACCATTTCTGTTCTTTTTCTTTTTAACCTCAAATTCTACCTTTTCATTATCTGATTTACCAACAGCCTTTTTGTTATGTAAATCACCTGCCTTAGCCTTCCCACTAGATTTGGTTTTGCTACTCTCACCACTAACAAAGTTCTTGTTGACTGGACCATACTTGATATCCAGTTTCCTGAGTTCCTTCTTACTAACAAACTTTTTGTTAGTCGACGGATACCTCTCATCCGTTGATGGTTCATCTGTCAACGGATGATCACTATCCGTTGATTCACAAATAGTCTCTAGATCCTCAAGGCCAGGTTCTAGCTCCTTTTTCTTTTGTGTCCAGGTATCCTTCACAAACGATTCTATTCCCTGGACTTCTATTATGTTTTGAGAAATATTCCTACAACTTTGAAATTTAGCAATTATCCCTTGTTCTTTTTCAAGCTGGTCTTTTAAAATCAGTTCTCTTTTTAGCACAGCTTCAAGTTCACTTTTAGCATTATTACAATCAACTCTCATTTTCTCAAATTCTAGAAATTGAGCTTCTAGAGCAGTATTTCTATCACTTAAAAACATATTAGACTCTTTAATCCTATTGTTCTCTTTAGTAAGTGATTTAAGGGTAACACTTAAGTGATATAGTTCAGTAGACATTTCATCTATAACACTATTGCATTCCTCTTTGGTGAGCTCAGAGAGATTAGTAGAAAATACCTGATTGCTAGCTGAACTTACTTCCTGCTCTCCAGAATCAGCCATCAATGCAAGGTTGACAAACTCAGCATCATCATCAGAATGATTGTCATCAATAGCCCAGTCATACTCTTGGGTCAAGAATGCCTTTCCTTTCTGCCTGAGAAGATCAAAATATTTCTTCTTGTAGTCAACAGTCTCAGTTGACTTTCCCTTGTTCTCAGATCTAGGTTTCCTGCATTCACTTATCATGTGACCAGCAATTCCACAATTGTAGCATTTAATTTTGGATTTATCCACATAGTTGCTTGTGGAAAATCCTTGTTAAATGGCTAGGCCACCCCAGAGTTTCTCTTGAATTTCAGCTTAGAGAATCTCCTAGATAGAAAAGCTAAGTGCTCATCTATTTCATCCAATTCATCCTGCTGAAGGACATTCAATTCCTCAGTCACCTTTTCCTTGCTCTTGCTTGATTCTGCTCTACCTTTACAAACCTCCCAGTTTGGTGTAGAACTAGCAGCTTCTGTCCTTTCCTCCTTCTGCTCCAAGTTGGCAACAAGTGCAACTGACCCACTTTTCTTTTGAGACTTCTCAATCTCTTCATCCTACTCCATTTCCAGCTCATATGTCTTTAAAGTTCCATAGAGCCTTTCAAGAGTAAATGTCTTGTACTCTTGAGTGTTTCTTAGAGAAACAGTCATTGGCTTCCATTCCTTGGGCAGTGATCTCAGAAATTTGAGATTAGAATCTTTAACTTGATAGATTCTTCCATACAGTTTCAACCCATTTAGTAGCTTTTGAAATCTACTAAATGTATCATTCAATGTTTCTCCACTATTAAAGTGGAAATGTTCATACTGTTGGATTAGTAGTTGCATCTTGTTTTCCCTCACCTGTTCTGTTCCTTCACAAAGGGTTTGAACAGTGTCCCATACTTCCTTAGAGGTAGTACGGTTAATAACATTGTCAACCATGTCTGTTTCTAGACCATTGAATAGCATATTCATGGTCTTTTTGTCTTTGTGGACTTCTGCAATATCTTCAAGACTCCACTCAGAAACAGGTTTGGGAATGAGAGTGTCAGGCACACCTTCAGCCAGGCCAACTCTTGTTGCAGTCTTCATTGGAACGTGAGGACCCTTGTCATTGCAATCCATAAAACCCTCATCAATAGACGAGAGATGTAGACGCATTTTTACTTTCCAGTGAAAGTAATTCTCTCTATCAAGAACTGGAATCTTTACTCCATAATCCTTCTTAGACATGTTGGAAGTGTGTTGATCTTTAAACTTCAAATATGTTAGAAGCTTGCTCTGATACCAATTGTTATTCCCAGATTACACACTTGTATAATTGTACAAGGGGGGGGTTGAATACAATTCTTGATATTTATAAATCTCTGAAAAGAACTCCAGAAATCTATAATTAGATAATTGCTGTAGAAAGATTAATGCACAAACACATAAAAATCAGGTGGTTAAATGCACCACCTGAAGCTTTTATTCGAAGAAAACTCTGTGATACAAAAGTACACAGCTTCTGTTTTACAACTCTTTGCTTTCTAAGGATATTCAACAAAAACCCTAAGCAAATGAATCTGTTTTCTTAACTTCTAAAAGAGTTGCTACACTTGGTTATAAATCCCAAGTTTACAAGTACTACAGGAATAAGATAATATTAATCTAATTCTAGTTGACTTGCTACTACACTCCAAATACACATGTAACCGAAAGGTTGTCCTTGTGAACAGACATGTCTCCTGCACCTTTCTTGTATTCATAGTGTAAACGGAATGCTTCTTTCTTCTGTGTTTCCAAAGTATGGCTGCCATACTGCTTTTTGTATCTACTATCAACCCATGTGATCTGTCAGTCAAACCTGTCCTTATCAACTGCTAATCCCCAGCTTAGCATAGAAGTAAGTGTCAATGATTATCCGTTGATATTGTACACTGACATCCGTTGATGATATATTGAGCTGTATCCGTTGATATTGAGACTTGAGCTGTATCCGTTGATAGAGTGGATTTGAGTTGTATCCGTTGATAGAGTTTTGTCTTCATCCGTTGATACACTTTCACTTAGACAGAATTATATAGCATAGCTTATTTACAGTTGGCTACCCTATTCTGCCTATCCATTGATGGTCAACATGACTATGGATAAAAACACTATCAACTAATATCATAGAGATACTGCAGTATGCTACAAAACCTCATCCGTTGATGAACTACCTGTCAACGGATAGAGTTATAAATCCTCATCCGTTGACAGCTACAAAACCTTATACAATTTGATTGATTGTGAAGTTATCATCAAGTACAACATATTCCTAACATCTACTACTGTTGTCTCCACAGGAGTGGGATGAGTTACAACAGTAGGTGACACAGGCACAGAGTCTCTAATGAAAACTAGTGAATCCTCTGTGTTTGTGATGGTGTCATTAGGATATGCCCCAGCATGCATTCCCTGACCATCTAAAGGTGGTACCTGGGTGGTGAGCAAGGTGTCATGCACCAAGTCACTTGAATCCATTGGCTCATCAAGAGAAAAGAATTCTTGATGATCAATGTCTTGCTCCTCAATTTCTTGAGTTGCAGGCTCCAAAGAAATATGAGTGGTAGATTCTGGAAGAGGAGTGTGTTGTAGATTAGATTTTGGCAACTCCCCCTGAAAGATAGAGGGAGTTTCAATTGTGATGTGCTCTCCACTCAGTGTTGTGCCAGCCTTATCACTCCCTTGTGCTGACTCTTTACAGGTAGGTGCATTGGGGAGGATGCTTGATTCTATAGATGCACCCTGTTGACACTAGTACAAACTGGACTTTAGGCGTCGGTCAAATGTATCTATAGCGTCGGTCAAATGGCGTAGTATATGTAGGGGACGCTATAGGTATAGGCCTATAGCGTCGGTTAAAATGGCGACGCTGTTTGTCTGCTATTGCGTCGGTCAATTAAATGTTCGACGCTAAAAGTCTGCTTTAGGCGTCGGTCATTTAAACAACCGACGCTAAAAGTCTGCTTTAGGCGTCGGTCATTTAAACAACCGACGCTAAAAGTCTGCTTTAGGCGACGCTAAAAGTCTGATTAAAAGAGTCGGGCTTTTAAAGAACCGACGCATTAAGTCAATTTTTTTTAAAAAAAAAATAATAATTTCAAATTTGCAATTTCAGTGATCTTTACCTCAAACCCAAAAAATACCACAATATAGTATAAAACAATTACAATTATCCCAATAATTGTAAATTTTAAATAAACAATTACAAATACACAATTACATCCACAAATGTAAATTTCATTATAAATACAATCTAATTCCGATTTCAACACATGATGCTAAAAAGACCAACTTCAACACAGGATGCTAAAAAGACCAACTACAACACAGGCTGCTACTTTCGATACATTGTCAGATTGCATATTTGGCTTTAAATACGGGTCAATGATGGTTTCCAAAGCCTCTTTGTCTGTAAGCAGTGGACGTATCCAAGAAATCAGATTTTCCTGACCTGATGGTTGTGACAAATCCACGGGCTTTCTTCCTGTTAAGAGCTCAAGGAGAACTACACCATAGCTGTAAACATCACTTTTTACCAACAGATGGCCAGTCATTGCGTACTCCGGAGCCAAGTAACTGGAATACATGTGGTTCACAAAGAAAGCGCATAAGTGGCTATAGGAAAAATATGGCATTAAGCCGTCAACGAGTATGTAGTTCTGACTTTTGTAACATCACAACTCTTGGGTATAGTGTTATATTACTAATAGACAATAATCTATATATGAATTATGTGAGAAAGTGCATACCCAAAAGTTTCCATAACATGTGTAGAAATGTGCTTGTTTCCCTCATCCATGGCTGACTTAACAAGCCCAAAGTCTGAAACTTTAGGTGTGAAATCATGTTCTAGTAAGATGTTGCTTGACGTAAAATCTCTGTGTATCACACGAGGGCTTGAGTCTTCATGCAGATAAGCTAAACCTCGAGCTGATCCCAGAGCAATCTTTATTTTGGCACACCAATCAAGAGGAGCAATTTCCTTGTCAATTCCTGAACACACAAAAAACAGATCATGTAGATTTTATCTTTCAAAAAGGTATTAAAAACATAAAGCAATGTTATGGAGTAGGATAAAGAATGCATCAAGATTTTAATGTACCATGCAAGTGTAATTCCACGCTACCGTTAGGAACAAGTTCGTAGACCAGGTATCGACAATGATCCTCTGTGACTACAAGATATGCACTTGATGATTCGATCTCAATTCTTACTTGCACCTAATAATAGAAAAGAAATCTTATAGTGTGGAAACATAATCCTATCCACACACCCTGTGAGAAATGATCATATGACATGTAATAAATTGTGTTGTATAATTAAAGCACCAGTAACAAGGTCTAAGTGAAACTATTCCATCTTTACTCCGCCGATCAATCATAACCCAAAATCTTATCAAGTCCGTCATACAGGATGGAAATTTCAGAAAAATATCTTAATAAATTCAATAATTGTACTTAGATATCTAAAGGACATATCCATTCACAAACAACCGAAAATCTATTGGTAACATGATCACGATTGCATATCCAGAGGTAAATCACCATTTTGTTGACTGGCATTTTACAGGTGTTCTGTTTACACCTAAGTAAGACCTGGATTTTCTCATAACTTCCTCATATGGATAGGCACAGAAGTAAAAAAAAACAGGCAAAGAATATGGGAAACTGCTTGCAACAGTAAAGTATTCACAAGAAGTTGGAGAACGAAACCGAGGAAGGAACTCTGACACAATGCAGAGCCGCTCAGGTGAAGATACATCACCCATAAAAAGCAAAATGTTTGGATGTCGAAGCCTTTTCATGAGAGCAACCTTCAAGTAGACAAAGTATAAACCTCCAATATCAGAACCAGATACCAGTATAATGTAATGAATCTTTTTTATAAAAAAATGAAATAACTTTTAACAATAAACTTTCAATAAGAATGATCATCCACATGATATGTAAAGTTATAAAAGGAATCTCAGGACATTTCTGTAGATAAATATGCAAGTGTAGATAAGTCACAAGTGTGTAAGCGTTTTATCCAAGTACCACAAATACTCCCACTCCAAGAGGAGGCTACTACATAGGTGACGTGTGTGCTCAGGCCTTGGTAGTTCCCTGTGTTCGACTTATTTTTATTCTCTCAATATTTTTATCCTTTCATTTTAAAATGAGAAATAATAATATATTCTTCCTTAATTACAGTTCAGCTGTTCATTAGTTACACACTTACGCTAGGCCCAGCCATTCTCAGAAAAACTTCTGCTTTTTTTTTGTGTCCTAGCATTTAGAATTGGATGTAAATTAACATAGTACTTCTACATCTTCGTGGTAGTGCATGCCCGCCTATATTTATATTTTATAGTCATGTCTATTAGACTATGACCAAATATCTAGTTTAAATTACCATAAGGGAAATCAAAGCAAAGTTTGGTTGTACTGCAGATGCATAAGTTCAGTTATAGCCTCTAAGAACAATTTATTTCTACCATCTTTTTTAATTGATCAGAAGTGAGGCATACTTCTTAGTTCTTAATCTGGTTTCATCTTAAGACATAAGGACTAAAAAGTAGTAAATCAAACAATAAATCAATTCAGTGCATGGACTTGGAGAGAAACGGTCACCTCTTCTCTGAAAGCAAATATGACATCTTCTGAATATTCTTGCTTGGAAAATACCTTGATGGCAACATCCTGCAAAACATAGATGCCAACTAATTACACACTAAACTAGCAAACTCCCAGATTATTATATGGTTTTTCCTTTCAAGCAATAAGAGTTAGTAGCTAGAATTTCGAAATATAGGAAAAATAATACTGTAGTATGCAATTTAAGCATGTAGATGACTGACCATGTGATGCTTCTTTTACAACCTAGTTTGGATATTTCAAACACCTTCTTCCCAAAATACCTAAGAAGTTTACCACTTCTGTGCCTATCCATGCCATTCACCTCCTTCCCAAAGATGATTAACTTTTGCTTTTACAGCAGGTGGAAAGTCATAAGTCAACCAATTTGGGACCTGTCAATCCATACTCTCATCAAGTATGCAGGGGTAAATTGAAAGAATAATAAAGTATAATCGAACTATACATCCTACCCAAACAAATTCAAGCTACCCACTTTAAAATTCAAGCTCTAGGTGAATTAAAAAATTAGGGTTCACTACTTACCCCTAATTTAAAATTAAATCAAACACACCCACTAACCAATCGTACTTACCCACTTACGAATCAAGTTTTCAATCACACCCAGCAGAGAACAAAATACACCGAGCAGAGAACGATTACAAGAACACACCCAGCAGAGAACGATTACAGAGGATAGAGAGAGTAAATAGAGTACTTAAACTTGCAGAGTATATTTCAACTGAGACCAAGAAAAGCTATACAAGAGTTTTGCCCAATTAGTAACTGATTGAGAAGGGGTTTTGTAATATCTAGGGGTTTTTGGTTCATAAAAGGTAGAGAATTAGGAAAAAGGGTAAGATGGGAGTTGGGATTTTGTGAGAAAGACGAGATTGTAGGTGGGAGATATGAGAGTCGGGAGATAACAGAGGCAAAGAAATGAATTGGGGAAACCGGCGATTTAGGGTTAAAAGGAAACTGGGATAGTTTAGAATTTCATAATTTAATTTTTTTTGTTTAAAAACAAATCATTCATCTTTTGTAAATTGCAAAATAAATATATTAAATTGAACAAAAATCTCAATTATTTTAAAAATGTAGAGATTTAAATTAGATGTCTTCTCATATTTTTAAAATTATTTTAGGATCAAAAACTAATTAAATATGAATTTTACAAGTTTTGATCTTTTAAATACAATACAACTCATAATATTATTAAAATATACACTTTTTTATAAATAAATTATCACTCATTCCTACTTATTTGGTAGGAATGAATTGGAGAAACTGGCATTAAAAGGAAACAAGGGTAATTTACAATTACATAATTTAATTTTTTATTTAAAAAAATTATTCAATTTTTGTAAATTGCAAAATAAAATGTAAAGTTGAGGAAAAATTTCGATATTATTTTTAAAACGTAGGAAAATTAGTGAAATTAAGGTAACATTCATTACACAAATAGTGAGTATGACTACTTTGATGTGTATGAATTTATTTTCAAAAATTGTCATTTTTCCTATTTTTATTTAATTTTTTAATTTATTTTACAAACTAGTTAAAAATGGGGAAAAATAAAAAAAATGGAAACTTAGTGAAATTAAGGTAACATTCATCACACAAATAGTGAGTATGACTACGTTGGTATGTATGAATTTATTTTCAAAAATTGTCATTTTTCCTATTTTTATTAAATTTTTTAATTTATTTTACAAACTAGTTAAAAATGGGTAAAAATAAAAAAAATGGAAAATTAGTGAAATTAAGGTAAAATTCATCACACAAATAGTGAGTATGACTACTTTGGTATGTATGAATTTATTTTCAAAAATTGTCATTTTTCCTATTTTTATTTAATTTTTTGATTTTATTTTACAAACTAGTTAAAAATGGGAAAAAAATAAAAAAAATTGATTTTTTTTTTAAAATAAGGTAACATTCATCACACAAATATTGAGTATGAATACTTTGGTGTGTATGAATTTAGTTTCAAAAATGGCCATTTTTCCTATGTTTATTTAATTTTTTGATTTTATTTTACAAACTAGTTAAAAATGGGAAAAAAATAAAAAAATGGAAATTTTTTGAAAATAAGGTAACATTCATCATACAAATAGTGAGTATGACTACTTTGATGTCTATGAATTTATTTTCAAAAATTGTCATTTTTCCTATTTTTATTTAATTTTTTAATTTATTTTACAAACTAGTTAAAAATGGGGAAAAACAAAAAAAAATGGAAAAATAGTGAAATTAAGGTAACATTCATCACACAAGTAGTGAGTATGACTACTTTGGTATGTATGAATTTATTTTCAAAAATTGTCATTTTTCCTATTTTTATTTAATTTTTTAATTTATTTAACAAACTAGTTAAAAATGGGGAAAAATAAAAAAAGGAAAATTAGTGAAATTAAGGTAATATTCATCACACAAATAGTGAGTATGACTACTTTGGTATGTATGAATTTATTTTCAAAAATTGTCATTTTTCTATTTTTATTTAATTTTTTGATTTTATTTTACAAACTAGTTAAAAATGGGGAAAAAATAAAAAAAAAATAGAATTTTTTTTGAAAATAAGGTAACATTCATCACACAAATAGTGAGTATGACTATTTTGGTGTGTATGAATTTAGTTTCAAAAATTGGCATTTTTTCCTATTTTTGTTTAATTTTTTTATTTATGTTACAAACTAGTTAAAAATGGGGAAAAATTAAAAAAAATGGACAATTAGTGAAAATAAGTTAACATTCATCACACAAATAGTGAGTATTACTACTTTGGTATGTATAAATTTATTTTCAAAAATTGTCATTTTTTCTATTTTTATTTAATTTTTTTATTTAATTTTTTTATTTATTTTACAAACTAGTAAAAATGGTATTGGTATACCTATACCGTCGCCCTTTTAAGGGGCGACGCTATAGGCTACACCAATAGTGTCGCCCTTAAAAGGGCGACGCTATAAGCTACACTTATAGCGTCGCCCGCTAAAATGCCGACGCTATAGTTATGTTCTATAGCGTCGCCCCTCAAATGGGCGACGCTATAGGTATAACTATAGCGTCGCCTTTTACTGGGCGACGCTATAGGCTATTCCTATAGCGTCGCCTTTTAATGGGCGACGTTATAGGTTATACCTATAGCGTCAGTTGATGCAAACAGCCGACGCCATAGCTTCTGGCAGAAGTCAATAAGCGTAGGTTAATGCAAACAACCGACGCAATAGGTAAAGTGGCGACGCTATAGGTTAATAACCGACGCTATAGGTGGCGACGCAATAGATCCAGTTTGTACTAGTGTGAGAGGATACATCTAGTGAGCTATGTGCCCCTGATTTTACAACTTCAGCCATTTGGGTGACTGAAGAGGTGGTTTTAGACTTCTTCTTCTTCTTCTTTAGGGTAATAATAGGTGACTCAGGTTCCTCACATTCTAAACCTAGTTCTACAGCCAATGCTGCTTCAGTTAAGATGTTTAAAGGTTCAGAAGCAACCTGTTTTCTCTTCTTTTCACTAACATCACCCTTTTGAGAGGATGATGCAGTTGGCTCTGTGTTTGGTAGAGTGTTTGTCTGAGAGGGCTGGTTAGCAAGCCTTGGGTTATCATTTTGTTCTTCTTGCTTAGGCTGTGCTAACTGAGACTTAGACTCAAATATTGGCATGTTGTGGGGGTAAGACCTAAACAAACCCTCCATGTGGGGAGTTATCTTAAGCCTTACATCCACATCATTCCTAGTCTCCAAGTTACCAAAAATGAGTTTGGTCATGGACCGAGGATAGCCTATTTTACTTTTATCTAATCCAGGCAATTCAATCAATGAAGCATTCTTAAAATTAAGTACTGATTGAATAAAACGAGGAAAGAAAATTTCAGTACCTCTCTTGGCTGTGTTCTTACCAAGTCTCCCATATAGCTCCTGTATGATGAGATGTCCAACATCTATCTTTCTCCAATGAGCCAAGGCATAGGCAAGCTACTGCACAGGTGTAATAATCTGATCAAAGCTTGATTTCCTGGCAGTGAATACATGAAGGAGTGTAGCAAAAACATAGCTCCATTCCTTTCTCAAGTACTTCCTATTCAGCTTTCCAAGTTTAATAGCCTCTGAGTAGTTGATAAATTCAAAGAATTCTTCCAACTCAGCATCTGTGGCCAGGGAGTCATATGCCTCTTGTTGCAAATCCAAGGTTTGATTCATGTCGGCAGTAGTGATAGTACTATCCTCGCCTTGAATCTTGCAGTAGACAAAATATGAGGTGATAGCATTCTCAAGGGCGATGACCTCCACAGTAGCTGTCCTCCAAAATTGTTCTAATAAGTCTATGTACAGGGTTGGGTTGGCTGAGAGTGCACCCTTGATGTAAGATTCAGACAACCATCGAACAAAGCAATTGAAATTAGCATTTGGTGCTTCCACATCATTGGTAATTGCAATGAAATTGGTTTGGGATGGGATGGTGAGTTGAGTGTTTTCCATTTGGGTAGAGAAGAAAAGAGAATTAAGGTTGAAGAAGAAATTCGCAGTTAGGGTTTTCAGAGGTTTTAGGAGTTTAGATGCTTGAGAAATCGAACGAAATGAGTTGAATAGTTGTGGAATTGTATATATATGAATAACTTGAGTTGTCGATTAGATATATGTTTTGTATCGACAAGACAGTCATTCGAGAAGTATAAAACAACTATTCGATAAGTCAAGAAGGCTTATTCGATATCTCAAGCAGTTTGTAACTCACAGCTGGCAGTTATTTAACTCAGAAAATAATTCTAAGCTAAATAAAATATGTTTTTATGAGCGAAATGAAATTTTGAATATAAATCCAAAAAGCGATTAAGTGTCAGCGAAAAATCAGCCTTTTCAAATGATTCGATAACTCAAATACAGTATTCGAGAACTCTATCACTAGAGAACTAAAATATTCTATTCGAGAACTCAGAGTGTGCTATTCGATTTCTCCAAAAGACACTATTCGAGAACTCAAGAGGGTTCTAGATAGGCCTATTCGAGAACTCGAGCCATGACATAACAATGAACCATTCGAGAAGTCTGACTTATCGAACTGTACT
Organism: Saposhnikovia divaricata; assembly: GCA_036435485.1. Classification (NCBI taxonomy): domain Eukaryota; kingdom Viridiplantae; phylum Streptophyta; class Magnoliopsida; order Apiales; family Apiaceae; genus Saposhnikovia; species Saposhnikovia divaricata. Next base: position 192,988,905 of record CM071597.1, read on the forward strand.
TTTCACTCATAAAATTCAATTTTCACTATCTTTTAAAATTTACCAGAAATATTCACTGAAGAATATTCTACCAAATTAAATAGTGATTCTCTCAAAATTTCACAGAAATTTCAAGCTAAAGATGTATGATTTTCAACATATGCGGCATTGTGGAGTATTTATAAATCATACTCCAGCCAATACTTACTTCAAAAATATTGAGCATTTGATAAAGTAAGTATTTACTACTGCAACAATCTAGTTGATATATTCACTTAGCCAGAATTTGAAGAATTCAGCATTCCAATCTCACTAACCAACCTTGTGAAGGTGGCTTCATCTAATGGCTTAGTGAATATGTCAGCTAGTTGTTTTTCTGTGGGAACATAATGTAACTCAATGGTTCCATTAGTTGCATGCTCCCTTATGAACTGATATCTGATGTCAATGTGCTTTGTCCTAGAATGATTGACGGGATTGGAAACTATAGAGATTGCACTTGTGTTGTCACACATGATTGGAATTCTTTCCAACACAAGTCCATAATCTCTAAGTTGGTTTCTGATCCAAAGCACTTGAGCACAGTAACTTCCAACAGCTATGTACTCAGCTTCAGCTGTGGAAGTTGACACAGATTGTTGTTTCTTGCTGTACCAAGAGACTAACCTTTGTCCAAGAAACTGGTAGCTACCTGAGGTGTTTTTCTTATCCACTCTGCATCCAGCATAATCAGCATCAGAATAACCAACCAGACTGAACCCTGTGTCCTTAGGATACCATAACCCCAAGTTTGGTGTGCCCTTCAGATATTTAAAAATCCTCTTTATTGCTGTCATATGTGATTCCTTTGGATTTGATTAAAACCTTGCACACAAGCATGTTGCAAACATGATGTCTGGCCTACTAGCAGTGAGGTAGAGTAGAGAACCAACCATGCCTCTGTAGATTGAGATATCTACCTTCTTGCCCTTAACATCTTCATCTAACTTGGTGGTAGTGACCATGGGTGTCTTTGCAGGTGAGCATTCTTCCAAGTCAAATTTCTTCAATAGATCCTTGATGTATTTGGTTTGACTTATAAAAATGCCATCCTTCCTTTGACTAATTTGCAGCCCAAGAAAGAATGTTAATTCTCCCATCATACTCATCTCATATCTGCTCTGCATGAGCTTAGAGAATTTCTCACACAGCTTCTCATTTGTAGAGCCAAATATGATATCATCCACATAGATTTGAACTAAGATAATATCATCACCATATTTCTTGTAAAACAGTGTCTTGTCCAGTGTGCCTCTAGTAAATTGATTCTCCAGTAGAAATTGTGATAGTATGTCATACCATGCCCTAGGATCTTGCTTAAGTCCATACAATGCTTTAAGCAATCTGTAGACAAAGTGAGGGAATTGTGGATCCTCAAAGCCAGGTGGCTGTTGCACATATACTTCTTCTTCCAACTCCCCATTCAGAAATGCACTCTTGACATCCATTTGATAAACCTTGAAATTAGAATGTGCAGCAAATGCCAAGAAAATTCTGATGGCCTTTAGTCTAGCAACAGGGGCAAAAGTCTCATCATAGTCAATACCTTCCTGTTGAGAGTATCCTTTTGCAACCAACCTTGCTTTGTTTCTTATGACTACACCATTTTCATCCATCTTATTCCTCAGAACCCATTTTGTTCCAACAATGGTTCTATCCTTTGGTGCAGGCACAAGTTCCCATACTTTGCTTCTTTCAAATTGATTTAGCTCCTCTTGCATAGCAATTATCCAATCAGGATCCAACAATGCATCATCAAGTTTCTTAGGCTCAACTTGGGATAGAAAGCAACCATAGAGACATTCATTTACAGTTGCTCTCCTTATCCTCACTCCTGTATTTGGATCTCCAATTATCTGATCTGTAGTATGTGATCTATCCCATTTCCTTGTATGTTCAGATTGATTTCTCAGCCTTGATGTTGCTTCATCATCCAGATCATGATCATTTACATTTCCTCCCCCTGTGAAGTTGCCACTAGTCACAGGTGTGTCTTGGATGCTTGTTTCTTCATTGTTGGTTGACACAGGTTCTTCATTCACTTGAGTTTGTTGGATTGTGGGCTCAAATTCAGTTTCTATCTCCTCATCATAATCATCTAGATTGTCAAACTTCAAAGGATCTTTATCTTCATCATTGGCTTCTTCTAATCCAGGTAGTTTGCTATCATCAAATGTCACATCTGTGCTTTCCATAACTTTCTTTTGACTGATGACATAAACTTTATATGCAATTCTTTCCATCGAGTAGCCAAGAAAAATTCCTTCAAATGCTTTTGCATCAAACTTTCCAACATATTCTGAATTGTCTTTTAACACAAAGCATTTGCTTCCAAAAGTATGAACATACTTTAGAGTAGGCTTCTTTCCCGTCATCAAGTTGTAAGGTGTCTTTCCAGTGTTTTTGTTGATGAGGGTTCTGTTTTGGATATAGCATGCAGTGCTCACAGCCTCAGCCCAAAAACATGTAGGCATCTTTGCATCAAGTAACATTGTTCTGGCAGTCTCAATCAGAGTTTTATTCTTTCTCTCAACAACTCCATTTTGTTGTGGAGTCCTTGGAGTTGAGAATTGTTGAGAAATACCATTCTCTTTGCAGAATGCTTCAAGCATGGCATTTCTGAACTCTGTTCCATTATCACTTCTTAATGCAATCACACTTGCATTGTTGGCCTTTGCTTCCTTGTCAGTTTTCTTTATATGCTCAATGATTACATGTGGAGCCTCATCCTTTGATGCCAGAAATTCTACCCATGTATACCTTGTGAAATCATCAACCATCACTAGAGCATACTTCTTCCTTCCTAGTGACACAATATTGACAGGCCCAAACAAGTCCATATGAATTAGTTGTAGGGGCTTGGTTATTGATGTCACTGTCTTTGACTTGTGGCTTGATCTTTTCATTTTTCCTTTTTGACAAGCCTCACACACTCCTTCTTGACAGAATTCAAGTGTGGGCATGCCTCTCACTAACTCCCTTTTGACTATAGAATTAATACCTTTGAAGTTCAAGTGTGATAGCTTCTTGTGCCACAGCCAACTATCTTCATTTGATGCTTTTGAGTAAAAGCAACAAATTTTGTCCTTGTTTGCAGAGTTCATATTGGATACAAATAGGCTTCCTTTTCTTACTCCAGATAGAGCAAAGTCACCAGTCTTCTTGTGGGTGATCAAATATTCATCTTTGTCAAAATTCACTTTGAAGCCTCTATCAGTAAATTGACCAACACTCAGTAGATTGTGCTTGAGCCCCTTGACAAGTGCTACATTTTCAATGATGACATTTCCAATTTCCAACTTGCCATATCCTAATGTGTTGCCAATGCTGTCATCTCCAAAAGCAACCATTGGGCCAGCCTTCTCCTCATACTGTGATAGCAGGGCCATATCACCAGTCATATGGTTTGAGCATCCACTGTCCAAAATCCACATGACCTTCTTTTCACTTTCTTTGCCCTGCAAACACAAAGGTATTTCTTCTCCTTTGGTACCCAAACAAGTTTGGGTCCATATGGCTTAGCAATAGTTTTATCATAAACAGCATGCTTATCAATTTTCTTGATGTTAGTCTTCTTGTCACTGTTAGAAGTCTTAGAACCAGGGTTCTTAGACTTAGGAGACAGAGGTACCTTCCTAAGTTTAGGAGGACTTGAAGACTTTGTTCTTGTGTAGTGTGTGTGAACATTGTGACTGATGCAACCTTCCATGAATTGTCTTCTCAAATTAAAACAACTAGTCATTACATTCATGTTACATGGCATACAATCAAATTTATCACAGAAAGGAGAGTCTCTATGTCTTAAAGGCACAGAGCAATCATAGAATGGTTTAGCAACACTACCAGATGGTTTCTTGCATGCATGAGTTAAATGATTAGTGCTAAAACAGTTTTGACAAACTTTCCTAGGGGCATTTGGCACATAAGCATAGTTGTTGTCCTTGTTAATTCCCAATTTGCCATTCCTGTTTTGTTTCTTTTTAGCCACTTTCTTCTCAGTCTCATTATTCCCAGCTGAAACAAACTTCACAAATTTCTCAAGTCTAGGTCTACCTCCTACTGGCTCCTTGGCTTTGGTTTTGACATTCTCACTCTTAGAGGATGCTTGTTGTTCATTTGATTGTGCCTTATCTTCATCATCCAACATTTGATTAATGAGTAAGGCATCCTCATCAATCTCAAGTGTTGGTGTTTTAAATATTGGGTTCTCAGTCTTTTTCAAAACCTGAGGCATTTCCTCTTGAACAACAATGTCATCTTCAATGACTGCATAGCCTTTCCTCTGTTTAAGAGTGTCATAATCAAGTCCAATGGCAGCCTTAGGTCTAGCTAGATTTTTCCCATGGTAGGACTGCAATAGACTAGAGGAATTCTTAAATGTTTTCAATTTAAATTCATTTTCAGCTAGTTCATCCTTAAGAGCTTTCTCAACTTGACTAGCACATAGAACCTTATTCTTTAGATATTCAATTTCTTGTTTAAGGTTTTCTACTTGCATAGCATTTAGTTCTAGTTCCTCATTTCTTTTGTTCAACAGTTCATTCTTAGTAGACAGTTTAGCAATTTCTTCATTAGCAGCAGTCATACTAGTATGAATATTAAACATCTCAACAGATAGTTGTTCAACCATAGATTTGTATTCAGAAACAGGCATGTCTATGGTAGTGAGGGATGGTACCTGAGAGTCTGATGCAGATGGTTCTTCCTTGGAGTTGGCCATCAAGGCATAGTTGCAGAATTCTTGTTCTTCTCCATCACTATCAGAATCATCCCAACACTTCCCTTCAGTTATGTAGGCCTTACCTGGTGTATGCTTCTTTAGCAGAGCCTCATACTTAGCTTCAAGCTCAAGAAATTCCTTATCCTTCTTTTTTAGGCTTCTTGCATTCACTGGCAAAATGCCCTAGGTCATTGCATCTATAACATCTCACAGATGACCTATCCACATAGCTGGGTTTGAATTTGTTTTTGTTTGCTTTCACAGGTGCCTTGCTCTTGTTGAATGAATGATTTTGAGATCTAGACTTGAAGGGCTGATTCCTCTTAAATCTGATGTTTGGAAATTTTCTAGCCATAAAAGCATATGAAGTGTTTTCCATGGCATCCAACTCTTCAAGAGTGTAGAACTCATCTTCTTCCTTTTCATCAACCGGTTCAGTCACTTCTTCTTCAGTTTCTTCATCATCTACTATCTCTTCTATTCTCAGCTGACTTGTAGATGCTTCCAGGTCTTGAACAGATTTGTTGACAATCAAGGCACAGGATGTGTTTATCATTCTGCCTTGGTTGGCTTGGATAGCCCACTTCTGAAGCAGCTCAAGCTCATAAGTCTTTAAAACCCCATAGAGCACATCATATGTGACTTTGTTCAAATCTCTTTCTCTTAGAGATATGACCCTTTGCTCTAGATGGTTTGGTGCAGATAGTAGAAACTTCATGTTTAATTCCTTAGTGCTGTAAACCTTCCCATTCATTTGAAGCTCAGTCACCAGCTTGTGAAATCTCTCAAACATATCAGTAATACTTTCTTTGGACTGTGCCATGAAAGCCTCATACTGTGTGACCAGTATCTGTTTTCTATTCTCTCTTATCTCCTCTGTCCCTTCACATAACACCTCGATGTGGTTCCACATGTCCTTGGCTGATGTGCATGATGCTATGTTGGCAAACATCGACATATCCATGGAGTCTATGATCAGCAACATGAGATGACTGTCTAGGGCAACCTTTTCCTTCTCTGAGTCTGTCCATTTGGATGACTCTTTTGGAACATATGATCTAGGAATGACCATTGTGCCCACTGTAGATTCAGCAATTTCTTGTTGTGGTACAAATGGACCATTCTTCAGGATGTCAGGGTAGAGAGGATTGGCAGCTTTGATGAACAACATCATTTTTATTTTCCAGAGGTTGTAATTCTCTTTGTCGAACTTAGGGACCTTTACCGTACCTGTAGTCTTTGGTGTATTCGAACTCATGATCGTTTTCTGTTTAGATTAAACATCCTGCTTTGATACCACTTGTTGAGTATTGAATACAGTAAAAGAATACAAAGGGGGGGGTGAATTGATTCTTGAACTTTTCTACGTTCTTGAATCTTTGCAGCAAGATATGTGTTGAGTGTGTGAGATATGTAAGTGCGGATAACAAAGACAGACACAACACAATATTAGTTTAATCTACTATTTTATTAGATAAAGATTTTGCTACAATCTGTGAATACGAATGATAGTATTCTCAGCTTCATTTTTCTCAGAGAGATATTTATTGTGATGTATCTTGAAAAACTTATCTCTTCTCAGCTAAGGAAGTGAAGCTGTATCCTTATAGACATGGATACACCTACTTATTACAAATAAGGTAGGTAAACAAAATACTTTCCAGTCTGTCTATCTCATTTGAGTAAGAGTCCAAACGGCTACAGATTTGACTTTGCAAATCCTGTTCAGATCCACTTCTTTAGCTCCTTGTCCCTTTGTCTTATCTCTCCAAGATTCTTTGTAGGCTTTCCAATGTGCTTTATAGTACATAGTCAAATAAAGCATCTTGGCTTGTTTCAGGTTTCTGACTTGTACAATTCTTCAGTATTTTGTCTCCAAGAATGTATTCGAGAAGTGGCTAAGTGAATGATTCAAGAACTAGAATTGACTTAATCGATAATTCTGAGTTTTCGAATAGTGTTATATTGACATATCGAATCACTTCTCGAATAGCTCTTTTCTCTGGGAGTCATTGAGATATCGAATAGAACATTTTGACATATCGAATCCCTGAGATGTCGAATAGCATCTTGAGTCTTTGAGATATCGAATAGAGCATTGACTTGTTGACCATTTTGAGAACTCGAATATCACCTTTGACCTGTTGACTCCTTGAGTTCTCGAATAGAGTAATAGACATATCGAATCTCTGAGACATCGAATGAGATATCGAACAGTGTATTCAGAGATATCGAATAGTGTCTTCTGAGATATCGAATCCCTGACTTCTCGAATGCTAGACTTCTCGAATAGACAAATGTACTTCTCGAATTGGTACTTAGGCAAATTCTTCATTTCTTCAAATCCCAACTGTGATTATTTGGCAGCCTTTATCTCCTTGCTTGAGGCATGAACCTTGGAACTTCTTTCAAGCATTATTCTTGACTTAATAGGTACATTTACACAGCTAGAATTTGATGCCTATTACAAGTACAGAACAAATAGAAACTCTACAACTAGAGGTTCCCTCAGTTAAGAGGTCATGTAGGTAATGCATAGCATTACACATACTTAGGCTTGTTATTAGATGTATTCAGGCATGCCTCTGTGACTAACAACATACTTACTTTATTTAAGCTACTTTGCTAAGATATTATCTAAATACACTACAATAATGCAAGATTAGCCAAGAGAAGCTAAGCAACTCCACCACTCTCTCCATTTTAGCAACTTTCGGCCAAATTGTAATAGTTAACTTAGAACTGCGATATCTCCTTCGTTTCTCGCTCACATTTTGCATTCTAAAGCTTTTTAGAAAGCTATTGAGATAATCTACAACTCTTATTTCACAAGGTCTGTCCAGAAAAGCACGGTAAGGGTCTCATTTTTACAGTTCTTTAAATCGGACTAATAATAATTTCAAGATCTAAATACTTGTTCTTTATTTCTTTGAAAGATCTAAGCAATACTAAGGTGATACAAGGACCATACAAGGTTTACTAAGGCTTTTACAAGATCAAGGAAGGTATAAACATTCTTACTCTTTTGAGTTTATGATGGATTATGGTTGGTTTTTAGATTAAACTTGTATACAGCATGAAATCATGGTTGTATAAGTGTTTATAAGTGTTTGATGGATTATGGAAGTGTTGTGTGTTGAAATCTATGGTTGTTATGATGACCACATGGTATATGGATTGATATATGTGTTGGATGATAAGGTTGGAGGTGTGAAAACTTTGGGAAGTATGAAAGTATAGCCGTTATAATGCCCGATTTTCGTAAAACCAAAAGATGCCCAGTTTTTGACAATCATAATCGTACGGTTAGGGTTCTGTCCAGGGTACTAACTGACCATGAAAGGATAGAGCTTAGTTCATAGATCTTTTTGATATAAAGTACGTCAAAATCCAATGAACGGTTTAGGAGAAAAGTGAGTTTTAGTGAAAGTCGTTCGGAAACCGAGAAAATGCAATTGTGTCCACTTTGAGGTTATAATCACCATACTTAAACATCTTTAAGAGTTATGAAATTTTGAGACAATATAGTAGGATGAATATAGAGTCAAACCCCACTGACCTTGTGTCAAAATTCAAAATTGATAATTTATGAGAAATTTTACAGTCATGAGTGGTTAATAAGGAAATGGTGAAAAACACTGAAACTTTTATGGAATCTAATAATAGATAAGTTCTTGGAACTTTTGGTCTATAAATAGTATGTTAAACTTATATCATGTGTCAAGGGTGTTACTATATATATATATATATATTTATGGGTTAAGTGGTTAAGTGAAATATATTCTGACGGTGATCCTTTTCGTTTCTATAGATACTCGAGACGAACACCGGATCATTCCTTTTGGGATTAGAGATCGAGGCAAGATTTCTTTTATCCTTATTTTGATAAACTATTTATGTTTAAAGAAAAGTGGTTTTGCTAGATAATATATGAATCTTATATCATTATATGGTTAGGGATATTCCCTGTTTGTTGAGATTAGTTAATGTGAAAATGGATATGGATATGGATTATGTATATGGATTAGAGATATGGATATGAATATGGATAGAGCTAATATATCTTACGGTTTAAAGAGATATGAAAAAGAATGGTATCAGTTGTTATCTAGGGTTATATGGTTTATAATATTCTGTTAATTATAATCTTTAAACATTTGTGATTTAATAAATATTATTTGATTATCATTTAATACTTTAAAAATAGATGGAATAGCTATGTATTTAAAAGCATATTTGACTTCATTAAATACGGAGGATATTTTTAAACTTATTTCAAATTATTTTGAATATTTCTGTCTTTTGAGTTAATGTTCTCAGGTTTTTTTAAAGGGAGTTATATTTAAAGTATAATGATATATGTATGGATAAGGGTGGAAATGGAAATGAAATTCTTAAATGGAATAATGATGTTACAAAAAGGGGGATTACAACATATTTGCGTAAGTGGTTGTGTTTAGCACAGTACAGCATCCATCATTTTATGAGGAAGTAGTGGAGAATCTTCCTCATTATTTTATTACGGCCCAACGGATGCCGAAGGAGGATGTAGTGGAGAACCTTCCTCCAGGGATGATTGCCATTCCTTCTACTAGTAGTAAACAAGGAGCAGGTACGATTAGGCAACTGATCATTGTCCTAACGTATCAGGCGACAGTGGATACCCCCAAAACTTTTAAAGGAAACATTGATAATGATTATAGACTGACATACCGAAAGGTGAAAGAAAGATTTGGTATGAAATGATGGACTAATATTATATGATTTAAAGAGAAACTGATATTATATGATTTGAAGAGAAACTGATATTATATGATTTGAAGAGAAACTGATATTATATGATTTGAAGAGAAACTGATCCTATATGATTTAAAGAGAAACTGATATTATATTGTTTTATATATTTTTTTTATAAAGGAAACATGAATGGTGTATTGAATAAGTAATGATTAACTCTTTTCTTAATTATCATAGTGGACTTTCCGTTTATATATATGTTTTAACTTTGATTCTAGTTTGCAATATTATCTTGCTGAGCTATTATAGCTCACTCTTGCTATTTAATTATATAACAATTAGGGTAGATGCCGATACTTCGCACTATACCCCGGAAGAGGGTAAGGGCTTTTGAGAGAGTGCTGGCGCCTATCCCTGAGGTAGCTCTTGTAGGACGGATGGGTGTTAGTAGACATATGTAAATTAAGTGTGTAAGCTTGTGTAATAACTTTTGGTTGTTGAAATGCTTTTTCTTGAAGTAATATTTAGCAACACTACTTAAGTAAGATTCTGGGTTGTAATAACTCTTTTAACTTTAAACTGTTATTATTATGGATGTTGTTCTCTGAGCATATGACTGGTGTGTAATGTTATAGTGTGGGGTGTATTGTGTGAGTATTAGCAAGTATTTATATTTCAACTGTCAAGAATATAATGTTATTAAAAATGGAAATTGGATCGTGATAACCTGGATTCCTGACCCCGGATCTAGGGGCGTCACAGTAGCGACTATTACAAGTCGACGATGACGTAAGTATCGAGGACCTTAGGGTGTGTATGGAGAAGAAAAAGCTTTAGAATTGAACGATTATCCGTCAGAGGAGCTGATATAAAGGGAATCCGTAGAGACCTCGGCAAAACCTCCCCAATCTATAATCTATCTTGGCGTCTTCTTAGAGAGAATTTCAATAAAAGATATACTCCCTCTTCGAAGTTATTTTATAACACTTTTGTTAAACCACATTTAGTTTCAATTGTGCTAGAGGCCGTCACGATACCTACTTTCAGGTTTTCGAAGCCCTGTCAAAGGATGTTATTCAAGCTTTCACTTTTCTTCAAATAATGAATGACCCTATTGTGATACCTCACCCCTTGTTTGTTGAATACCAATATATTTCTAGCTATCCTTTCTTGTAAATCGCACCTTGGAATCAGTTCAATTTTTATCCAAGGTGTCCATTTGAGAATTATTTGTCGAAAGACGATAATTAATAATTTGAATTTGAATTGCTTTCATACTTCTCAACTTCCACTGAGACGAACAACCCTATACTTATAGGGGCCACAAGGACTATCTGTCTGTGTGATAGAAGTCTGACGGGACGCCATAACTTGTGAGTTGTGAAATAAAAGAAGGCTAATTACCTTTAGTAATGTCTTAATTGAGACACACAACATTGAGTTCTTATGATCATATTGGTCTCTCAGTAAATTCTCTCATCTCAAATAAGGTTACCTTAAAACTCATAACCTTATAATCACCAGTGTGTGATGTTTTCCTTGATATGGAAACTATCTTTTCAAAGCTCCATGATTCTTGTTATCTTCATTGAATTCCAAGGGGAGGCCAACCAGGTCGAATAAGTCAAAATTCGCGGATAGGAATTAGATTCGCAACGAAATAGCCTATGACAAGAGCGGATCCCTAAGACGAATAGAATATCGGTAACATATCAATGAATTAGTTTATTTTCTCTCTCAAAGATATTATGATAAGTGGAAAAATTGGTCAAACGATATATGTGAAAGGAATAACGATGTGTCATGAAACTCCAATGATAACGATGTCAAATAGAAAACCCCAGAATTCCATGAAACCGCTGACCCAGTGGAGGCCAGAGCTTGGCTTAAAGAGATTGAGAAATCATGTGAGATACTGAGTATTGCAGAGAATTAGAAAACAATGTTCACCGTCTACCTGAAGGGAGAGGCGAATCACTGGTGGGAATCTAAGAAAACTTAAGGTCTAATTGTCATGCACAATCTTGAGGTGCAAAGTACTTGGTGGTTCTAGACTAAAATATTAATACCAACTGAGTTTAAGTAGGAGGGTACCTGCTATCATGTCCGTGGTTCTCACGGAACCTCGCAAGGTCATTTTGAAAGTCCTGGCAGGGGCTGCTTATTGGAGGTAGCCTTATTAACTCTGGGTATAGCTGGTCCAGTAGATGGACATTCCTTAGTCTTGTGTCCAACCTTTCCACAATCGATACCTTTTGCACTAATGTAGCATAATCTGTTAATTCAAACATCGCCACGCGATTCGGGATCCAATGTTTCAGCCATAGTTGAAGCCTACGGGCTCTTTTCTCTTCTTTGTCCACAACTCTGGAACAAACCTCAACAACTCGGATAACTTGGCTTCACACTCTACCACAGTCATGGTTTCTTGTTTTATCTCTACAAACTTTATTTCCATCTGGGTCTTTATATATTTCAAAAAAAATATTTCTCTAAAACAACCAGCTGAATCTCTCCCAAGTCATAACACTATCTCCCTCTAGGATTGAACCCTAACGGAGTGATTGCAAGTAAAGATGGTCGATCAAGAGATTTCCCCGTAGAATTGGTACATCCAGGTGGAAAACCAGAAATATGACATCGACATTGTTAATAGATATGATTCCTTTCAAGTTGGGAGAATTTGATATTATAATAAGGATGGATTGGTTGGCACCCAATGGAGCCAATTGATTGTAAAGGAAAACAGTAATAATTAAGGGACGGAGTCAGATTCTGAAATTCATGAAAATAGTTAAGACTAAGAAATTATTACGCCAGAGATATGAGGCTTAATCAGCTCTTATGGTTGACGCCGAGAAAGGAGACACCTAGTATAAAGGAAATTACAGCGGTTTTGGGAGGCTGTACAAGGTTTTAATTAGCTACCAGATATCGATTTGGATGACATGAGAATGAATACCGAGTATTCAGAGTATAGTGCTGCATCTCCTGTTAGCCCCAGTGGGAATGAAAGAATTATCAACTCAGTTACGAGAATTGCTGGGCAAGAGTATGATAAGACCCGGTGTTAACACAAAATCACGCAAGCGTACGTGGTCACAAGTAATATATGAATAAGTCGAGTTCGTTCCCACAGAGATCTGGTTATGGTTTTAATTCAGTTATTGTACCTATTCAACAATGTATGGTTATTACTCACTGCTAAGACAAATAACAAATTGGGTTTAATTAAATAAATTAACTAAGAAGTAAATTAACAACTAAGAATTAACTAACTAACGAGAATTGGAATCGAATTACTTCTACAAGAGTAACATGGGATCCTAACTTCATTAAATACTTCGCTTAGATCTGACGCCTTTAATCACTATATGCAATGGTTATGATATCTGATCGGATAACACGAAACAAGTACACGCTACCTGTCAGCATACGTATACCAAACTAAACATACATCCACAAAAGAGATAGAAGATGAATAGACACCAATTATGCTTAGACCCTATATGTCTATAGAATTTGAAAACATAACGGTTGAAGAACAAGTTATCCATAAAGATCACACAGGGCAATATAAATATTTTCATCTCATACTACGAATCATGTTGATAAACAATCATGAACCTATGCTAGCATGGCAAGTTCTAAATCTCAAGATCCACTTTCACTTCACAAGAGATTATCAAATTAGATGTTAGCTACGCATCTAACAATTAAGCATAACCATACGAGGATATCAGATATACATCACACAAAGATCTTTAAAGCAATCAAGATACTAAAGCTCCATAAATAAATCCGTTAGAATCCCATGACAACGATTAGTTCATAATCGAACTTCTCGTCATCATGGGATCTGATGAAACCATGATAAAAACAAAGTATGAGTAGGAGTATGGCAATTTCCATCAAGCAATTGCCGTTTTAAAGTTGGAGTAGGAGTATGGCAATTTCCGTTCTTGAATAAGAATAGAATTGCAAATTCCACGTGTAGATCTGATTCTAGAATGTTCTAGCAGCCAGAGCAATTACCATACTTATTAGAAGTATGAATTATAGAAATTTCCTTGTCAAAGTTGAATTTCTGCAGTTCGGCACATAATACGTTTCGTAAACTGATTCGGTTTTGAAGGAAAATTCGTAACTGACTTTTCTTTAGTATTTCTGGGCCGTTCCAGTTGTATTTGGACATCTGAACCACTTTAGAATGAAAGAGAATTCCGTTATCTTCGCGTGGACTGTAAGATCGTCCAAAACGGACTTGTAGAACTCAAGATATGGTCAAAACAGTAATTTTCAGGATTTTCCGCGCACAACCTGCGCCCAGCAGTCTGTTTGTCGCACTGCCTGCGCCCGCCACGCGCAGCCTGCGTGTGGACAACCTGTCCAAAGTTGTAGAAAATCTCTCAGGCTTCGCGTGAGCTGTAAGATCGCTGAAATCGGACTTCTAAAACTCCAGATATGGCCAAAACAGTGAAGACTGCGCAACCTTCCCGGAAAATCCGAATTTTACACAAATTGCTCCTTTCTCCTCCGTTTCTTTTGCATTAGCTAACATCTTCAATACCATGACCATTTAACCCCTTGGTAGCATAACACAAGTGTCTAATCTTCATTCCAATGCTTAATTCCACTCTAATATCGATTAGAAATACCAACACTAACCAATAGCTACAACCCTGCACAACTACACAAAACACATCAAAAATACAACAAACTTGAGACCAAGTCAATCAATTTAAGCCGATATGGAATGCTCCAAGTGGATATAAAATCCAGTTATCACACCCCCAAACTTAAACCGATGCTTGTCCTCAAGCATAAACAACTAACACTAACTAGTACCACTACCGTAGGTGATCACGGTTGCATTTGGCATATGCAACAAGCCCTTTAAACCCCTAGACAGCCCTAGTGGACGAGTAAGGTCTCGTGAGGGCCTATAGCGAATGTACCCATAAAATCCATCTAACTAAACAATGCAATAACAATGCAATGCATGAATGCAACTAACATGAAAATGCAAATGATTTACTACTAATATCCTACCATACCTTCAAATCCTCTCATGCCATATCAACTTAAGAATCAAAGTAAATACGCAATGTCTTGGTGTCGAAAGTGCAAGTATTCACATAGTCTACTCAATGAACATGCATAAGTTCTCACAAGTCCATGTCAAGTGTAAGAATAATTTAGTAACCATGCTAAGCCTACAAGAGCACATCTTTGAGACAAAACTCGGGATCTCATACGCAAAAACAAGCAAACACTCACAATCCACTCATAAAAGAATATTCACTCAAGAACAAGGGTAAGTGTATCACTCAATTCCAACAAAATCATAAGCATGCTTGACATTTGGTATCAATCTAACTCTTAACACAACATAAATCAATGACGATAATCAAAAGGTCTTTATTTGGGTTGTAACGGGGCTAAGGACATGGTATGTCAGATAAGCCAAAACAGGTGAAGTGTCAAAAGCTAGTAGGAACTTATAATAAATCATACACAACCACCTATTTTTCCCCCCACATACTTTTACTATTTTTCTTCCAACAAAAACACTCGACTAGTCGACTAAAGTAGGATCACAATAACACAAATATGCTCTCATAATATAACTTTTTTTTTCTCTTTTTTTTTTTCTTTTTTTTTTCTTTTTTTCTAGAGCTAAAGCAACAATAATATAGACAATAACAATGATCCCACGATTTTATTACACATGCCGACTATCAAGCAACAACCAAACCCAAATTTCAATATTTCCCCCAAAAGTATGACCAGCAATAAACCCCTCCTTGCACACCTTATTACTCCCTTAAGCACCCTACTAGCCTTTGACAATTTGGGTTCAAATTAATGTAAGGCCAATACAAGAAAAAGGTTTAGGCAAGTAATGTGGTATGTCACCGAAAAAATAGGATTAAGCTCAACGGGTTAACTAATTGATCATGTAAACATGGTGTGGTAATATGGGAAAATATGTGGTTATTCCTAAATGCCTTTATCATTTTAATCGTCAAATAATGTCATGCGTTTCAAGAAAGACCTCAAACAACTGCTAGCAATGCAAACAATCTGTGGACACTCAAGCAAACGAATAAAATTGCAACAAATGCAATATGGCTCAAAAGCTCACTTGGTGGGAAAAACATACTCAATCCCAAGCAAAATTCTCTCTAATGCACCTACTTGTATTCAAAACATGCAAACTAAATCATCTTGCACATATTCATGTCCTTCTAATTACTCACAACATTCAATAAGTCTACTAGCTTCAAGTTACTAGTGTATGTGTGTGCACAAGAACAAAGCATATTACTTCTCAATCAAAAGTGTCAACAACACAAAATTCCTATCAAGCATTGGTGCAAATGCAAACTATTATGAACTCACATGATATATAAAAACAGAATGTCCTATATGAAACAAACGTAGATATCACGAACATAAATGCATAATTTACTAATACTAATATGCAAAGCATGAAATCCTACATGAACACAATGACTAACAATCACAACTACATACACTACTTATCCCTCAAACCACCCCCAAACTTAAAATATTCAACGCCCTCATTGAATGGAAGGTAATATAAGGAAAAGTAGAAAAACATAGCAGTATACAACAATGCTTGGGTTGCCTCCCAAGAAACGCTTCTTTAACGTCAATAGCTTGACGTTACTTCCAAGCCTCCATTAAGGATGATAATAGTTTGCTTGGTCCTCTCTTCGTGAGACTTCATCGTCATCACGGCGGCACACTTTCTGCCCCTTCTCCTCGCTTGGCCTATTCGTATAACAACTATGTCCTATTCCAATGCCTTCATCGGTTGACCCAAAATCTATCAATTTGTAGAACAAAACACATTCGCGAGCTTCGCTTGAATATAATGGAGGAGGGTAAATGTAAGTTGTTGAAGCCTTTGGTTCCTCAAAGAGAACTTCCTCTATTGGCTCTAATTCGCTACCTCTATCTTTAAACTCTGAGACAAGTAGAAGACCTGCATCTTTCCCATGTTCATCAGCCTCTTGGTACACACATACCAATTATTGAAATTTGTGCAGCTCATCAGTGTTTGTCCCAAATAGTGCCTTTTCCAACTCATCCACCATCCTAGCATGATCAAATTCCTCACATGGCTTGTGAATGCTCACATCACCTTGGAATTTGTCTTCCTCAATTATGCATGCAGTACCTTGCTCCAAGTCACCGTTATTTTCTGGAATTGCCTCTAGTATGAATTGTTGTTTCTCTTGTTCCAACGAACTCAAAACTTGAGCAACTAGTGTCTCCAAAGATTTGGTAGACTCCTCATAACTCTTTGCAAGCATCCTAATCTCCTCCACAACATCAATCTCATCTGACTGAAGTGTAGGAGTAGGTTGGTGATGTTGAAACTCTTCACTTCCAAAGAAATATGACATATCTGGAACATCTTGCTGGTACTGTTGAGGATGGTATTGAAAATATGGTTGTTCCTCATAAGTGACATATGGATCAACTCCTTCGTAGTAACAATATTGTGAGGGATCATGAACGCCCAAACACCGCTCACATTGCTGAGGCATGGATGTCCTCGAATATGCCCACCATGGCAACTCCTCGCATGCCATCTTCAAACACTCAAGTACCTGAAACACACCGAACTAAACAAGAATAGATAAATAACTAATCCGAGTCAGTGAACTCTAACGACCACTATTGACAACCACATAAACCAAAAATAAAACACCGATGATCCCCGGCAGCAGCGCCAAAAACTTGTTAACACAAAATCACGCAAGCGTACGTGGTCACAAGTAATATATGAATAAGTCGAGTTTGTTCCCACAGAGATCTGGTTATGGTTTTAATTCAGTTATTGTACCTATGCAACAATGTATGGTTATTACTCACTGCTAAGACAAATAACAAATTGGGTTTAATTAACTAAATTAACTAAGAAGTAAATTAACAACTAAGAATTAACTAACTAACGAGAATTGGAATCGAATTACTTTTACAAGAGTAACATGGGATCCTAACTTCATTAAATACTTCGCTTAGATCTGATGCCTTTAATCACTATATGCAATGGTTATGATATCTGATCGGATAACACGAAACAAGTACACGCTACCTGTCAGCATACGTACACCAAACTAAACATACATCCACAAAAGAGATAGAAGATGAATAGACACCAATTATGCTTAGACCCTATATGTCTATAGAATTTGAAAACATAACGGTTGAAGAACAAGTTATCCATAAAGATCACACAGGGCAATATAAGTATTTTCATCTCATACTACGAATCATGTTGATAAACAATCATGAACCTATGCTAGCATGGCAAGTTCTAAATCTCAAGATCCACTTTCACTTCACAAGAGATTAACAAATTAGATGTTAGCTACGCATCTAACAATTAAGCATAACCATACGTGTAACACCCCAAATCCGGGGTCAGGGATTTGGTCGTCACGCGGAAATCCTCAATAGAAAATCACATGTTTATCCATATTAAACCAGTTATAGTCACTTACTAACAGAAACACAACAATAGAGACCCCAACTACCAAGCATCTTTTGGGTTATAGGGCTAGAAACAAGAACTAAAATCCTTACATTACTCGATTCATTACAGCCATTCAATTACATCACATCGTGTATTACAAATCATATACTACTAGTATAGCTTCGATGAGAAGTACACCAGCAACTAGTGCTATCCTGTACAAAGTAATATAATTATTACACATCAATATGACATATAACTTACTCCAGCTATAGATTTTCTGGATCATATCGTCTTCATCAGGGCATACTACCTGCTTCTTCCGAGCTATGCATATAAGCATCATCCGCCTACCTTTCTCTGAAAGGTTAATATTTAAAACAAACAAGTATGAGCGAAAGAATTGCCCAGCAAGTATTAATAGAGTTTAGCAATATATAATCCAATATACACAGGGGTTTTAAAATCCAACAATACTTAACATCATTTCCGAAACATTTATAACTATGAAACTTCAATAAGGAAAATATGACGTTTAATGCAACATCCAATGAACAGATAAGTGTATAATAACCATGGTAATCCTCATATCTCAGCGAAATAGTATACACTACAATATTGCTAATCTTTTAGAAAGCTTTTCAAAATAAGCAGTTCAATATGCTGCTAAGACAGTTATTTATCATCGTATACAAACCAAACCATTAGAAGGTTTCATTTTTAGTATTTCTCAAGTCTGAAAGTATATACATATAAGTATGTCATTTCCATCAAACACCTTACAGATCAACATCATGTACCGGGTATAAGTTCTTTAACCACTTGCTAAATCTAAACTCAGAAACAGCTGATAAGAAGCGAGTCAAAGCTCTTGAAGCAAAACATTTGAGACTTGAAATCAATAACCGATGAACCATCTTTCATCTTTTGAATAATTGCAAAAGTGCACAAACACGTGCCATTATTGTTAGAATATTCTTGCAGTTCTAGATACTGCATGAATTCATCATCATCTTTCATAATTGAAAACAACATTATCGGCAACTTGGCACTTAGGCCCAAGAAGCAGTGTTTGAGTATTTTTCCAAAGTGGAGGATGGGACTTAAAGAAAACATAAAAACCTGACAAGGATTGACGATGATCAGTCGCCACATCCAAGTCCAATAATCCGCGGGTCTTCTCTACCGGTAGAAGGATAGAAACTACATCCGTAACTTTCCCCGGGTGAAAACTACATCCGTAATCACCCTCGATGAAAACTACATCCGTAATCATCCTTCGGCAACACCTGGGCCAGAATAATAATTGATGGACCGCCTGGCTCACGGCCGCTTACACATCCCGGGAATCGTTCGTCAACGGTTCCCACACCTGCCAGAGTCCCTTTTTCTTTCTCTTTTAAAAACTTGATTTTGATTGAAAACTGAGTAATTGAGGTCCGACATCAGTCGACCGATGATTCTTGAAAAATGTGCAAGGAAGTAAAACCAGACCGGGGTTTTCGAAAATGTTTTGAGTTCGAAAGAGTCCTAGTATAGGTATACGCTTATACTTATATCAATCCCGACACATGGTTTTGTGTTCACGTATGGAAAATGGTACGCATAAAGCTTGTAACACAACAGGATAATTCCATATATATATATGAATTCTTGAAAAGTAACTTACCTAGATAGAATCACAATATAATATTTTAAATGACTATGAAAGTCCGTAGACATCCTTTGAATAGTATTTTATAAACTTCAGAACACTCAAAGTATTTAATAAATATGTAACAAATAATAAATATTCAATAATCCATTTATAAAAGAATACTCAAAATAATATTCATTTATTAAATAATATACGAATAATATTTACTTTTAATACTGAAATACTTAATAACCTCAAAACACCCAAATACAACTCTTGGAATGTTTCTAATAAAAATCAAGACACAATCTCTCCGGCAGTCTCCAAACTTTAGCCACTTTATCAAATAACTACTACTGACTCTCGGTCAGTAAGAAATAATTAATAAGCCTGAAAATCCTTTTTCTCTTCCTCCCTTTTTGTTAATGAATATTATACTTAATATTCATCCATTTAAATAATCAACCAAATAACATATATCGATATCAATCTAGCTGTTTTGAGCTGAAAATAACCAATTTATAACCATTGGAATATCTTTAATCCGTATTGAAAATAAACTATCTCCGATAAATAATATACTAGATAGAATCAATCCATTAAATTATTTTATTATTTCTCCGGGACAAAGTGATTTTAAGAAAGCGTTTTGAAAACGATATTCATCAAATTAAATAAATTTAATTAGGCGAATGAGGTTTATTTAATTAGTGAATGCTTTCAGAAGCATCTGTTAATTAAATAAACACTGGTTTATTGGTGATGTTGCCTTTAGGTTAATTATTGCGAAATTCTTTTTAAAAGCTTTGCCCGGGTTTTCGAAAACATTCAATACAAAATAGCCCCGACACGCGGCTAAGTTCTAAAACTCAATGCATGCTCTACCCTCTGAGCCTATCTTATTCCGATACATAAATACATACCTCATAACATATAGTCCACTACCACAGTACGAAAAGTTTATAGATATATATATATACCGTATAAATCAAGATATAGAGCCATAAAAATATCACTGCCCGTCAACAGTATTTTAAGCCACGGGGTTTTGGTTATTACACGAGCAGAATTTAATATTGCTGGCAAAGCCAGGAATACAATGATTTGGCAGAAGAAGTACAAGGTTGGAAAACTCGCGATTACGGATTGAAAACTTATTTAACACAGTTCATATATTTAAAATAAATATACTCTGAACAATAGAGTATGCATAGTAAACTTGCCTCTGGTCCTTAGCAGAAAATAGAAACCGCGGACAAATCCTTCGCACCTCTTCCAAGCAATTCCATGGACTTTTCCTGAAGTCTCGATCTTCCTTTTTGGATGCACGTCGCTCCAATTTGATTACGCCCTAATAGTACTGAAATGGTTACGAGTACGTGTCAGTCCTCCCTCGTATCTCGAGTAGTCCCGACTCAGAGTTACTATTAAGTCACTTAAAGAAAACTACAGGCGTCTTCCCCATAGTTAACTATTCTAATACCACTTAATGCACATAACACATTTATATCCATTTAATAGACTTAAACCAATTTAATATACAATTAATCCTCAAAGCATCATTGATCCTCAATACCATTTTTAATACTTAACTTAGCACATAAATCCTCGAGACAACAATTAATCCTCAATTCAACCACTTAACACATAAACACATAATCAGTTAACATCCACTTCATGCCTCTAGACCATGGAAATTTAATAAATTAAATATAATTAATCGCAGGGGATTTTCAGAAAATTTCGGCATGAAGTATTCGTTTATCGGACTATGGGCACAGCCCCTCAAATACAATACAACTCTGTTTTAGCAAAAAAATAAGCTGCCTCAACTTGCAGCAACATAAAATAAACACATAAGAAAGTATCTGCCCTGACATGCGGCACATAGCACATAATGATTTATATTACACTACTACTTACGCTACACCAATGATCGTATTTCTCACGTATTTTAATGATACACGTGACAATCAATCATTGATGTTCGTAAGCCCTAGGGAACAACCCCTAGCACTAACTATTACTTACGCTATATCGATGATCACACCACTCAAGTATATTAATTATACCCGTGATAGCTAATCATGGATATTCGTAAGCACTAGGGATTAGTCGAAAAGAATTACACAAGTCCTTTAAATATTGACATTTAAAAACTTGTGATCTTCTCATAATCCCTAGCACAGTTCTAATTATTATAAAATTCTAACATTTAACAGTTATAATTATCACTCTAAATACAACTTACAACTTGCTAGTCATATATCATATCCATTAATCACTATCAGTTAAAAGAAAAAAATCAGATAATAAATCTATATACACCGAATACTATACAAATATCTTATTTACAATCCTTACAACAATCAATTTACACTTAACCATTTATACTTTAATCTTTATCAAAATTCCAAATTCCATCTTCTGAAATTATAAACTCTGCAATAATAGCCACATATAAGAAACATTTAATCACATATGCATTCAACTAGCATGTCTTAAAATATCTAATTCCACGTAGGCACTTCCAAAATTATAACATACTAATTAACAAGACCATTATAAAATTCCAATAATTATAATTAACCACTACAGAACCTCCACTATTCATCTTTTTCCATATACTTTAATCAACTAAATCGTGTAAACACATATGCAAAAATCGGTACCATACTAATCACTACCAATAATCACTTAAACAAGCTAATTACACTAAGCAATTCATATAATTTAAATTAGCATAATCTTAACTAATTAAATTACAATAATCAACACAATTCATCTAAAATGAAATTTAAACAATTACTTCGGAAAATAACTAAAGTAAATAGATTAAATAAAACAATAACAATATACCTCTTTTCGATTTCCAATTTCCCCAAAATCAATCTCTCTCTCTCTCTCTCTGCCCTTCTTCCTGCGCCCAGCCTGCCACCTCCGCGTGCCACCAGTCCGCCGCCAGGAGCTCGCCGGAGAGCCGCCAGCCGCCGTGACCTTCTTCCCCGCTGCTACCAAACTCGACCTCCCCCCCTTTTTTTCACTTCGCTGCACACACTACTAACACATATACATACACGCGTTATATGTATGTATATATGGATTCTATTGATTCAAATTAAAGCCCCCAAAATCTCTTTTCAAATCCTTAATATTTCTTCCCTAATTCTCTCTCCCCGACCTTGTTTCCATGTGTGTGTGTTTTGTGCGGCTGTGTGTATATGTTTGCAGTCGTGTGTGTATTCATCTGCTATGCTTAACCTAATGGGCCTAAGCCCAATAACAATTAAAAGCATTACAAATTAATACTACATGCCTTTAAATAATATTTTTAATTAAAAACTCTAATTTGTAAAAATAAAATTTTTAGCTTAATTAAATACTAGAATATTTTTAAAGATTTTCGGAGAAGGAATTAGAATTAAATCTCAATTTTCCAATTTAATATGCATTTTACAAATTATTAATAATTTATAAAAATAATACTGAAAAATAATAATTGTGATTCATAAATCACAATTTACAGGGCTTTATAAAATGCCACCAATACTATTGTTTTAGTGAAATCTCAAATTCTAGATTTTATATATTAATCGAGCAATTTCTACAAATCCTCAAATAATTAAAATAATCATTTTCTAAGGATTTTAAATTATCCAACTTATTCAATAATTTAAAATAAAAAAAAACTCTACTGAATAATTCCACACTCCAAAATTAAATCTTTATCCAAATAATTTATTGACTCGAGATATCTACTCCGTCCATAAAATTTTAAAAAGGGTCCCGGTTCCACTTAACCGAAAATAATTAAATAATAAAATAAATAAAAAAAAATTCCTCCTCATTTTAGGAAAAACATTATTATTATCAAAATAATAATAAAATCATTCTTGAAAAATCCGAATTATTACAATACGAGGATCTCAGATATACATCACACAAAGATCTTTAAAGCAATCAAGATACTAAAGCTCCATAAATAAATCCGTTAGAATCCCATGACAACGATTAGTTCATAATCGAACCTCTCGTCATCATGGGATCTGATGAAACCATGATAAAAACAAAGTATGAAAGATACAAATAAAACTAAGTAATTGATATGTAATGATGTTTGTTTTTTTCTGTCCCCCAAGATGTGTATTTATAGCCCCAATTTGCCTCTCCATCAAGCAATTGCCGTTTTAGAGTTGGAATAGGAGTATGGCAATTTCCGTTCTTGAATGAGAATAGAATTGCAAATTTCATGTGTAGATCTGATTCTGGAATGTTCTAGCAGCCAGAGCAATTACCATACTTATTAGAAGTAGGAATTATAGAAATTTCCTTGTCAAAGTTGAATTTCTGCAGTTCGGCACATAATACGTTTCCTAAACTAATTCGGTTTTGAAGGAAAATTCGTAACTGACTTTTCTTCAGTATTTCTGGGCTGTTCCAGTTGTATTTGGACATCTGAACCACTTTAGAATGAAAGAGAATTCCGTTATCTTCGTGTGGACTGTAAGATCGTCCAAAACGGACTTGTAGAATTCCGTTCCAGTTGTATTTGTCGCGCTGCCTGCGCCCACCACGCGCAGCCCGCATGTGGACGACCTATCCAAAGTTGTAGAAAATCTCCCAGGCTTCGCATGAGCTGTAAGATCGCTGAAATCGAACTTCTAAAACTCCAGATATGGTCAAAACAGTGAAGACTGCGCAACCTTCCCGAAAAATCCGAATTTTACACAAATTGCTCATTTCTCCTCCGTTTCTTTTGCATTAGCTAACATCTTCAATACCATGACCATGTAACCCTTTGGTAGCATAACACAAGTGTCTAATCTTCATTCCAATGCTTAATTCCACTATAATATCGATTAGAAACACCAACACTAACCAATAGCTACAACCCTGCACAACTACACAAAACACATCAAAAATACAACAAACTTGAGACCAAGTCAATCAATTTAAGCCGATATGGAATGCTCCAAGTGGATATAAAATCCACTTATCACCCGGGGTACCCATGTGGAGAGCCGGTGTTGTTGCGAGAAAGAAAGATGTTAGCACGAGATTGTGCATCGAACATCGAGAGTTAAATGAGTTCACCATTGAGAATAGGTACCATTACCGAGGATAGATGGTTGTTTGACCAGTTGAAAGACGCTGTGTATTTTTTTCCAAAAATTATTTAAGAGCTGGATATCACCAGCTGGAAGTTAAACTCGAGGATATACCCAAGACTGCGATTCACACTAGGTATAGGCACTCCGAGTTTTCAATAATGATAATTGGGGTGGACTAGAGCACCCGCAACTTTTATGGATTTAACGAATCAATTTAAAGTCATTCGCGATGGTTTTCGCCCTAAGAATATCAAAACGTAGTATATATGAAGAAAGTACGAGATCTAGCCGGATCAAAAGAGCTTGAAATATATATATTCATCCATGAAGAGCTGAACATGTGACAGGCCAGACAACATTCCCCGCAAACAAATTCCCCAAGAGACTCGTCATTCTTTCAGAGAGAGGAGAGATAAGATAATAAAGATTGAATGAATACATGACGTAAGTTGGCTTTCTGTAAAATGATTAAGGAAGGGGCTGGAGCAGCGGGGATTGATAATAGATAACATAATATAGGAAAATGGCTAGAAGTAATATAGGATTATGACAGTGAAATACACTACCATCCAGGGAAGGCCAATGTGGTGGCAGATGCCCTTAGTCAAAATAAGAAGGAGATCGATTCCGAATGTTCGGGAATTAAAATATGAGATTTTACGCAAGACCTCCGAGATACCATGTGCACCAGACGGCACCAAAAAGTATGGAGATTCAAGAGAATGCTATTGATGGCCAACCATGAGAGAGGAAATTTGGGATGACCATTTACCATTAATTAAGATTGCTTATAACAACATATATCATGCCAGTATGGAGATACCACCTTACGAGGACCGGTATGAAAGGAATTGCCACTCTCCCTGGTGTTGGGAGGAGGTGGGTGAGGGAAAGATATGGGGACCCAAGTTAGTCCAACAAACGAGAGAGACAAAAGATCTTGCCAGTAAGTGGCTAGTGACAGTCCAGAACAGACAGAGACAGTATGCGGACCAAGCCCACAAGAATAGAGATAGTACTGCCATTGATAAGCTAAATGGCAAGTGGATGAATGACAAGCAAGTTTATGTTGGTGTATTTCTGTGCAAACAAGATAGAGAATATGTGTAACACCCCCAGATCTGGGGTCCGGGATCCGGTCGTTACGGTCTCCAATTCTGTCCACAACACTTGAACTTACCTCAACATAAAATAAATTACATCTTTATGACCCAACACAACAATATAAAACACACCCGTTATAGTCCCAGAGATGAAATCAGAGTAACAACCAAATTTTATTAAACACAGTATGAGTTCTTACAACCCAAAAGAGTTACAATATGAATACAGACTCTTTTCCATCCATTTGCATAAGTCATACTAGACCATATACTTGGTACTGAAAGAATGAATCTATCCTACCAATAGCTTCTTCTTCAGCTCTGGCAGTCTCATCATCCTCGCCCGCGTCGAGTGCGTCTTGTGCGAGTCATCTGGTCTAGCTGTTGTTGTGATATAATAATAAAGCAAGGGTGAGCAATAGCCCACCAACAATAATATTTAACTGAACGATAATATATAACAGTTCAAAAGTATCTTTCAAACCATATGCCATGCATTTACGGAAATGATGCCAGAATAACATGAACGATGAAGTTACGAGGTAACTCAAAATGCATATATAGGTGGGAATATCTGCTATGTCAAAGATAAGCTAGATATTATCATTTATCATATAAAGAGGAACTTGCAAGGAAAATATTGCAATTCCAGTTATTAACATTTTTCGAAGTCCTACAACCTGAAAGAAGTCTCTTCGATACGTGTTGCGGGAGACACCGTCAACCTGAAAGAAGTCTCTTCGATACGTGTTGCGGGGAATTCCCAATTTAGGAGATGAACCAATACTGGAGTTATTACGCGCCAGCTGTCCCACTCCCTGATGATTAGTCGGGGATGGTACAGCCCAATACTGTTTACTACCGGTAGAAGGAAGAACTGACGGCTCCACTTGTAGATTGCCTTTAATAGTAACTCCCTGGCCAATGGTTAGGCCTTGTGATGGACCGCGCGACTCAGCCTCTTACACACAACTCTTAGTTCGAATAAATCCACAACATTGAAACATAGAGTTTGTCCTCCCTTCCCCAAGTGAAATACTTGTTGATAAGACTCCATAAAGTAGTCTTATCTATTTGGAAAGGAAAATTCACCAACATTTCCCAAGCTTTTGCTTGTTAATGGATATCAACTTGTTCCAACAATCTTACCCCTTGAATGATGAGAAGGTACACACAGACTTAATGAGTCCATAGCAACCAAGTTGCGAGTGAAAAGGATAAATTATGACCGGGAAGTCATCAAGATAAATAACCTTTCTCAAGTAAGGTTCCCTTATAATTTAAGGGAAAGATTCCAGTGAAGAATGGAATCTTGAGGACCTTTCTTAATATAATATTAATCGTACGACTCCGAAGAATTTTCAGAATGATCGAAGGTCGAAGATAATATTTGAAGAAGAATAAACAACATTGAAGTTGTTTCCAAGTATTGAATAAATATTTATAGAATATTTATTGAGTCGGAAGTATTTAATGAATGAAAGAATATTTTACATAATATATGGAGGTAAAAGATAATCTCCAAATAATATAAATCATTTTTAATAGAATTTAAAAGAACTAAATAAATATTCCAAGAGTATTTATTAACTCAATAATAATTACAGAATATTATTAAATCATAATGTTGCTCGTAAGTAATCCTCGAATGAATATATAGAATTATTTACTAAATAAATCACTCCTTAAATGAATATTCAAAATAATATTCATTAATAATTAGACTCCAATAAGTATTTAAAATAATATTCAATGAATGAGTCAAACTTTAAATGAATATTTGAAAATAATATTCATTTAATAAATAATCTTCTAAATGAATATCCAAATAATATTCCTTTAGTAATCAAAACTTTAAAGGAATAATCGAAATAATATTCCTTAAGTAAATAGAACTTCCAATGAATATTTTAAAATAATATTCATCAAGTATATAAACCTTAAATGAATATTCGAAAGTAATATTCATTTAATAAATAACATTCTAATGAATATCAAAATAATATTCAATAAATAATCAACTCTAAATGAATATTCGAAACTAACATTCATTTAATATTTCTCGACTGAGATAATACTCGAATAACATTCCTCGAAATATTTTCAAGTAATTGATACTTTATGAAAATATAAATAATGTTTAATAATAACATTCCTCAAGATAAATAATAATCTGTCGTTGGAATCCCTCCGGGTTTCCACGACTATCTATATCTCAAAATACCGACTCCCGATCTATATTTAAGAATGAATATCATATGCCCTTCGCTAAGGGTCTTATCAAAACAATCCGGCTTATAACTGATAATTCGTATCTAGTCTATAAGCCAATATCAATTCAGGGAACAGGTATCATAATATAATTTGACAATAGGCATGCATGCTATGGCATATGTAAGATGGCAATCACATATATATATTATCACAACAACAAGTTCAAAGTTTTGAACACTTGCTTGGTAATCGGGTGTGGGTGGAGATGGCGTGTCCTGGGTCTGCTCGATGATCTATAAACAATTAGAACATTCGAGATTAACCACTTAACACGTTTTAAAAGTCTAAGTATAACTTCACTTAAATCGAAACACGTTTTCGAATTATCTCTTTATACACCTTTTAGTGTAACTCTTTTTATTACTATACGATCCAACATTTGTTCGTTATTACTACATGTCATCGTACCCACACTCGGTATATACTTAAGTCGCATAAGTTCTAAAGTTGATCGATTACGAACCGAGATTATACTTCGAGTTTTATCGTTCGTTTTCTAAATGTTTTACCAAAGTTATAACCAAGCGGGTTTTTAGGGGTTCGTTCGCGTTTAACTTCGATTCCAACATTTTTATAAAATCGGAAAACGATCCGTTCGACATGTGGTTTTCTTTCATACCTTCCTTATGACCCCTAGTATTTAACTACCAAGATTCGCCACTGAGTAACATGCTTTACGAGGGTTCAATTGAAGTTACGAACTTTTACCTACGGTTCCGAACCAATTTTAGTAATTTGACCATAACTCCTAAACCGTAAGTCGGAATGTCTCGATTCTCATGCCAAAACGATCTATGGCTCGAGGTCTACAAGGAACAGTCATAATATTGTCAAGGTCAGGAACCTACATTAACTGCCATGCTTGGTTTCTATGTGTTAACAAAAATTCGGCATTACGACGGCTATAAATCGGATATTTCCAAAATCAAAACCCTCCAATAATCATAGTTTCCACTCCAAACAACACATATGCATGATTTCTAACCATAAACTGAGGCCAAGCAATGCCTTTCCGTTCATCTAACTATTTTTAACATTTATCAAAACCCCATTCATAATCATGCTAATTATAATCATGCTTATAATAATATCATCACCAAAACTCATCTAAAACTCTATTAAAACTCAAAACAAAAACTTGGGTTATTGAAGTTTATACCTTCCTTGGAGTGTGTACTAGCCTTACTAAGCTTGTTCTAGTCCTTGTATAGCCTTAACAAAGCTTGGATCAACCAAAGAAAACAAGAAATCAAAGATTAGTTCTTGGAAGTTACTATTCACCCTAAACTTGTAAAAATCATAGAAAATTGAAAAATAAGAATTTAGCTCTCAAATTTTTACCACATCTTGGGCTCTTCATAAGCTTTGTTTTGAGTCCTAGATCATCAGATATGAAGCTTCCTAGCTTGGGTTTTGAGCCCTCTTTTTCTGCTGGACAGAAACTGGGCAGATTTGTTTCCCCAACTTTGAGCATGGATTTGACTAGGCTATACTACTTTATTGGCCATGAAATTTTGAGAGAATATTACCCATGGAGTGGGGAGGCTATGTTAAAATTTGGTGATTTTTATCATGGATATAAATGGAGATATGAATTTTTATTTCATAGTGGTTCTTGCTGGGCAGGTTTAAGAAAATGGAGAGAGTTTGTGTTTTGCTTTGTGTTTTGGTGTTTAATGCAATAATACAAGTAATATCTATCTATATTGGATGCATCTCTTGCCTTTTGTGTTGTTAACACTCTATTGGTGCCACTTGTTGATCCATTACTTGTCCAAGTGTTGGCATTATATCAAGCAACTCCATTCTTCGTTAATTGTAATTACACCACTCCTTTGTTAGTTGACTTATATGTAAGTCACTTGTATCATTCTTTTTCCACCAATTGCACATGTCATCTCTTGGCCGTTTATTTGTTTCTTTGTCTGGTTATTGCTCGTTTCGATTGATCGTTCGTAGGAATATCTCACGGATTTCTAATTAGGGTTCATCGGGAATCTTCTTAATATTAATACCATCATTCTCCATCTTTCTTACTAACTTTCGAATTTATATTCCTTAAATCCCTTCGTTAAAATCTTAAGTCTTTCAGTGTCCAGGGAACTCTCGGAGAAAATAAAAGTGCGATTTTTCAGAATCCGACAGCTTTTACATACACTTATTTTCCCCCTGGATCACTAATACGAACTCAGAAATCCGTTCAGAATACTTCTATATAGTGTCGTCTCATAATATTCTCATTTCCACCAAAAACAATATTCATTCTATATTCTTCCTTTATTCCCTATATTTGTGACAATGTCCTTGTTATTTCTCGGGCGTTCCTTAACCCTTTCACGGAACCATTGGACTAATCGTTTTCGATCCGGATGACACGAGAATATTCTCCAGCTTGGAATTGCCATATCTTATTCCCCTAGGAGATAGATTATTCTTACCTAAGTTGTCAACCCATAGCATCCTTCATGGCATAAAAACATTTAAATCCAAATCTATTCCTTTCATTCATTATCTCAATCGTTACATCGTAGTCGTAATCACTATTCACCATTATATCAGTACATAATAAAAAGTTTTAATTATATCCAAAATTTGGGGTTCTTACAGTCTCCCCTCCTTAAAAGGATTTCGTCCCGAAATCAGGGAGGAAGCAAAGAGTCGTTTGCCTGTCGTTCACTTTTTAGCTTCCCGGTCAATTCTTAGTCGTTCTACCCTTTCTCAGCACATCTTCTAGTGCTACAATCCATACTTTATCCTTTTTCCATCAACGTTGCTACTTTTTGTACAACACATTATTCGGGTTATGCTCTTATTCAGTATTATCCTTATTGTTCTTATTGATATCCGCAGTGGCTTTGGTATCACTATCGTGCTGCGAATTCGGAGATAACCTCGCTCGCACTGTGAATTTCGTGATCGCTTTGATCTTCGCAATCTCAATCAATAAAGAGAAGTGGAAAGATTTATTGAGAGATCACTATGATCAATTGAACATTTGTTATATTGCATAGTTAGTATAGAAGGGGGCCAGCTTTTAGTACTTGATAAGCAATTAAACAAGTTATGGTATTCCACTTAGACTTCTATCACATAGACAGATAGTCACGTAGCAGTACCTCCCCTCCTTAAAGGGTTGTTCTTCTCAATTCATAAAGAAGATGAATAAGAGAGAAGAAAAGAAAAGAGTTCTAAAGGATTATAGAAAGTTTTCATGATTGTAAAATATCATACTCAAAATTTACCTCTGAACTATAGAGGTTCATTAAAGAAGAAAATAATCATAATTATATCCAATACTATTTGATCGCAATCTCACGTGTCAACATATCTTGCTGCTTTGTCCATTATTCTATGGACCTATTCTCTTGTTTAATCTTAGCAACGCTCACTTCAGAAAATTCCTTCAACCCTTTGAGGTTAACTCTTAGGTTTCTCGCTTGACATCATTATTACTGACATCCCATGCCTTGCTACTAACTCTATCATATTCACAATACTAACACTGTCAGGTTGTTATCCCGAGAATTCATCAGAAAAACCCATTTATTAATCCATTCATAACAGTCATTGCTTCACATTCCATAGTTGCTTTCCCAGCCTTTTTCTTTATCAATCACATCCTTCTTATTATCTGATTCTTATTTACTTCTATTATTTACTTCAACCTTCATCTCTTTATTGAGACATCTTTTGCACTTGGCACCTCCTTATTGGTATCCCGTCACCTTTACCCTATAATCATCACATTATTCCAATTTAAACCCTCCGAAATGAATCTGGCCGATCCCTTTTTCTTAGATCCAATATAATCCACTCCTGCCAACTTTGTTTCTCATCACTTGTTCTTTTCTACTCGTGGTTTCCCACAGGTTGTCTTTCGTAAGTCAGACCAGGTCGTATATCTACCTGCTCGTACTCTTATCATCTATCGAGCATCTGCATTTTACTGGCGTAGTCTTGCCACATGAAACACGTTATGATCATGCTATAAGTTTTGGGGGTAAAACTGGCTCGAATGCCACCTTCCGAACACTTTTAAACTCTCAGGTGGCCTAATAAGTCTCGGGCTCAACTGCCCTTCTCTCTAAGTCTCATTAATTCTTTCCACGGGAATACATTTAGCATCATGAATCGTCAACCTCATATTCTCTATCTTGTTTGCACAGAAGTACACTAACACAAACTTGCTTGTCATTCATCAACATGCCATTTAGCTCATTAATAGCATCACTCTCTTTATCTTTACGTTGTCATCTACTTTTCTAGAAGAATCACCATCGCTTGTTGTTTACGTAGTGCGTTAATAGCTAACCATACGGGTTTCAATCCTTTAGAGAGACAAAGTAATCCTTATTCCTTATCTACAAGGAACACTTCCTGAACTTGATGTAGATATTACATGAAGTAAATAAAATTGCAGAAGGGTTTTAAGCATCGCAGCTATGTCAGGTTGATGAAACTATCACTCATGCAGCTTCCATAAAAGACTGGAAACTTAACGGTTTACTTCGTCAATTCTGTATCACGGTCCTGGCTTGCCTCAAAACAGGACCTTCTAAGGTACGTAATATGCTTAAGACTCCATCAGGAATCGAATCTTTACTTAACTATTATTACCTTCGATTCTTGCACAATCATCAAAAGGAATGTAAATTCCTCCACTCCGATATGACCTTCAAGGTCTTTCCAAATCTCATTTTGTTTCTTCGGTATGAACATTTGTAATTATTCCTTTATACTTAGACTGTCGGCCACCTCATTGGCCTTTACTGATAATAATAATTTCTTATAATCAATATTCTCTGGATACGTTCCAACTCAAATTTTTCTACCTCGTTCCCATCACTGTTGGGTTAAAGCATTCTCCGTTAAGCTCTGCTGAAGGAAAAAATATAACTATAAGTCATTTTCCATAAGTCATTGCTTCCACCTACCCGTGGGACTTTATCACGTTTATTCCCAATCCTACTTAGGATACTTCTTTTCTTAGTTCTTTCCTTATCTTAGGATAATCTCAACCTTTATAGGTTCAATCCATACTTCCTCAGGGTTTCATACATGCCTCATCTGGCATTATTGTTACTATGTCATACATTCCTTACCAAACTTCCATTTTGAAGTTCGGAATACTACCTTTTTCCTTGTAAGGTTTCTTAGGTCATCCTCATCATTCTTCCTGTATTTTCTAGGTACAGGGTATCACAAAACGTCATTAATCAATACTCTAATAATTCTGTCTATGTTCTTTCCAGAACTCTTTTTAATAATCCTTACAGGTCATTGTTGCCTTAGCAAATCCAACTCATATCATTTGAATTCACAATGTCTTTATTAGGGTTAATGTCATCCCTTGGGCATTCCCCAGGGTTTGTCTTACTTTATGGATATCTTATCCTTAATTCAACTGCCAAGGAATTCCTTCATCCTATAATTGGCAATCAAATCCTGTATCCTTAATAAGGGTCTCTTTTCAATCATTCTTATTTGATAATCGATCGGTAGCTTACTGCTAATTTCTTCTTTTAGATAGTTGTCAGCCTATTTGGCCTTCCAAAAGGCAACGTATGCCTATCTGCTCTCTTACCGAACTTGGTAATGGTAGCAAGGATGTTTTGGAAGATATTGGTCGAGTTCAACGTGAATCTCTTAGTACTTATCATTCTTCTCAAAGGTACTTGCCTTAGACAAAATTTCTACAGCATATTGATCAATCTCTGACCATTTCTATACTCTCTTCATAAACCTTCATTGTTTAATTCCATTAGTCATAATATATTCTTGGTATTCATGATACCTTAATATCATACATCTCAAGTTACTATACTTTTATTTTTACTCGTAATCTTGGACAATCGTATACACATGAATCACTTTAGTACGGGTGACCCCATCCCAAAAAGGTCTAGTGAATTCCCAATAAAAACATGGGTTGTTCAACAGAAGATTCCTACGATCTCATTAATGTTTCCTTTATATCAAAAGCCCTTGCAGTCGGTGCTTTCTTAGAAGCAACCCTGCTTTGTCCTTTCATTGCTGGTCTAGTCACTTGATAATCCTTTGTGACTTGGCCTCAACTGGCCACACTAATAAAAAAAAATATATGATTTTAGGGGTTGGCTAATTAGCATTACTTTTCTATCAATTGCTGGCATAGTGCCTTCTTCTTTGATACCCTTCTACCTTTCCAAAACTTTACTCCATATAAGTCTTAATCGACTTCTCGGCACCGTCTCCGGTCACCTTTCCTCTACTTTTATCTTTTCAACTATTCTTATCAATCCCGCGTGCCACACAAGCTTACCATTCCTGGCATAACAGCCTTTTCACTTAAGTCAATCCTGGAGTTTCTTAGTCCGGCTGGTTTCTTACTTACATTTCCTATTTCCGTCCAATCTCACTTCATCATTTTATCTCTACCATCGATTGTAATACTCAGGGTCCGTCTACTAACCAATATGACAGCAACCTTACCTAATCCACAGGGTTCACTCCAGTTTCTACTCTCTTCCATGATGTTCTCTGATAATCAGAAAGACAAGGTTTGCCAAAATTCGTTGAAGTTCTTCCCAGAATTAGGGAAATTTTGGTCAATCTATCCATCTACTGGTAACATTAAGGAGACCAGTTTCGAAACCTGAAGAATAGTTCTATGAACCTCCAAGCAGGTAGAACCATAAGCAGTCCTAATTTACGAAATAAACGTCATCAGGTTGGAAGTTTTACCACTGGAGAGGAATCAATTATATACATCCCTTAGAAGGGACTCAACAGTTTCAAACTGAAACCTGTCACAACGTCCTGATACCTATATGTCCTGATATTCAATATTACCAAATGTCAGTCTACCTGACTACTAGTCTCAGAAGGGACGCTACCGTCGGAGTTGGTTGTTCCACAAAAATTGGCACTACTAAGGCCATCCGAACCTGGTGAATCGTGCTGTACGAATGCATCTGCAAGTACTTTGTCGTGCTGCGCAAGCACACATCCTAATCCTTTATGCGAAGCATCGTTGGAAGCACAAAGTCTATTTTTTTTCCATTAAGCAATGCCAACTCTTGGTCATTACCAATTTCATCTTTTAGCTCCAGGAAGATTTTCTCACATTTTTTTCTTTAACTACTGATCATATTACTTGATCCATTATAACTCCGCATCGGAGTAAACTTAAGGTAACTACTATAATCCAATCAAAGAAAGAATTTAATATTCCTCTGAATCACATGCATCTAACATTTCTGGTTCATCATTTTACTGAGTTGAAATTAACCCTATACTCAATCTCTGGAAGTAGTCTCATTACGAGTTCATCTTGACTCACTGGTCTTATCTTCCGGTAGGTTCTGAGATCATTGTCTTGCTTACTACTTCCTTATATAACTTTATCCAATCATGCTGTCACTTCCCAATGTCTTTACTTTCTAACTGATTCATTCATAACATGAACATTTCCCTGAATAAAACCATCTCATAAACCTCAATTTGGTTCCATAAATTACAACCTATGACATCTGCCTTCTCATGGCGAATTAATACTGACAATATTCATATTTATTCTTTTATCAAATGATATGGCACTTACTGCCTCTTCTCAACTATTCCTAGGGAGTCTGCTCCTCGTCTTATATCGATGCCTTTGAGAATCATACAACCCTCTAGCACTCTTTTCGTTAATATGAAAGTCTCTAATGATTCTCATCTTTTCCCGTATAAGATCTCACGTAATTCTTCCAATCCGCCTTACTTGCTGGTACTACCTCCAGTAGTCCGGCCACGAATCCAACATGAATCTTCAGTTCTCTTGCTAATAGCTTAGTTCTTTATGCTCACTTTTCTGAGCACTATACCTTAATCATCTTAGTCTTTCTGGCTACAGCCCTTATTCCTCGAGGGTAAGCTCCTTATCCTAACAGGATTTTTCCTTATCTGCTGGAACCTCTTTCGGGTCTCCAGTAGGGTACTCCATCGAATTACCCGCTGATCTTCAGCATATAAAGCATCATCGCGTTGCTGCTCGTATGCCTCAAGGTTTGTCGCCTTACTCGTTGATACGATATCGAGCTAAGTTACTATTATGATACTTAAGAGTTCCCATAAGGGTTTTATATGTCATCACTACATTAAGTAGTCCGACTATGAACTTGGCAAGAGTTCTTATTATCTTAGTGAATTTATTGTTTTAACGTCGCCTCATCTTTGGGGTTTATAACGTACGCTCTGATACCACTTCTGTAACACCCCCAGATCTGGGGTCCGGGATCCGGTCGTTACGGTCTCCAATTCTGTCCACAACACTTGAACTTACCACAACATAAAATAAATTACATCTTTATGACCCAACACAACAATATAAAACACACCCGTTATAGTCCCAGAGATGAAATCAGAGTAACAACCAAATTTTATTAAACACAGTATGAGTTCTTACAACCCAAAAGAGTTACAATATGAATACAGACTCTTTACCATCCATTTGCATAAGTCATACTAGACCATATACTTGGAACTGAAAGAATGAATCTATCCTACCAATAGCTTCTTCTTCAGCTCTGGTAGTCTCATCGTCCTCGCCCGCGTCGAGTACGTCTTGTGCGAGTCATCTGGTCTAGCTGTTGTTATGATATAATAATAAAGCAAGGGTGAGCAATAGCCCACCAACAATAATATTTAACTGAACGATAATATATAACAGTTCAAAAGTATCTTTCAAACCATATGCCATGCATATACGGAAATGATGCCAGAATAACATGAACGATGAAGTTACGAGGTAACTCAAAATGCATATATAGGTGGGAATATCTGCTATGTCAAAGATAAGCTAGATATTATCATTTATCATATAAAGAGGAACTTGCAAGGAAAATATTGCAATTCCAGTTATTAACATTTTTCGAAGTCCTACAACCTGAAAGAAGTCTCTTCGATACGTGTTGCGGGAGACACCGTCAACCTGAAAGAAGTCTCTTCGATACGTGTTGCAGGGAATTCCCAATTTGGGAGATGAACCAATACTGGAGTTATTACGCTCCAGCTGTCCCACTCCCTAATGAACCAAGTTGCGAGTGAAAAGGATAAATTATGACCGGGAAGTCATCAAGATAAATAACCTTTCTCAAGTAAGGTTCCCTTATAATTTAAGGGAAAGATTCGAGTGAAGAATGGAATCTTGAGGACCTTTCTTAATATAATATTAATCGTACGACTCCGAAGAATTTTCAGAATGATCGAAGGTCGAAGATAATATTTGAAGAAGAATAAACAACATTGAAGTTGTTTCCAAGTATTGAATAAATATTTATAAAATATTTATAGAGTCGGAAGTATTTAATGAATGAAAGAATATTTTACATAATATCTGGAGGTGAAAGATAATCTCCAAATAATATAAATCATTTTTAAAAGAAATTAAAAGAACTAAATAAATATTCCAAGAGTATTTATTAACTCAATAATAATTACAGAATATTATTAAATCATAATGTTGCTCGTAAGTAATCCTCGAATGAATATATAGAATTATTTACTAAATAAATCACTCCTTAAATGAATATTCAAAATAATATTCATTAATAATTAGACTCCAATAAGTATTTAAAATAATATTCAATAAATGAGTCAAACTTTAAATGAATATTTTAAAATAATATTCATTAAATAAATAATCTTCTAAATGAATATCCAAATAATATTCCTTTAGTAATCAAAACTTTAAAGGAATAATCGAAATAATATTCCTTAAGTAAATAGAACTTCCAATGAATATTTTAAAATAATATTCATCAAGTATATAAACCTTAAATGAATATTCGAAAGTAATATTCATTTAATAAATAACATTCTAATGAATATCAAAATAATATTCAATAAATAATCAACTCTAAATGAATTTCCGAAACTAACATTCATTTAATATTTCTCGACTGAGATAATACTCGAATAACATTTCTCGAAATATTTCCAAGTAATTGATACTTTATGGAAATATAAATAATATTTAATAATAACATTCCTCAAGATATATAATAATCTGTCGTTGGAATCCCTCAGGGTTTCCACGACTATCTATATCTCAAAATACCGACTCCCGGTCTATATTTAAGAATGAATATCATATGCCCTTCGCTAAGGGTCTTATCAAAACAATCTGGCTTATAACTGATAAATCGTATCTAGTCTATAAGCCAATATCAATTCAGGGAACAGGTATCATAATATAATTTGACAATAGGCATGCATGCTATGACATATGTAAGATGGCAATCACGTATATATATTATCACAACAACAAGTTCAAAGTTTTGAACACTTGCTTGGTAATCGGGTGTGGGTGGAGATAGCGTGTCCTGGGTCTGCTCGATGATCTATAAACAATTAGAACATTCGAGATTAACCACTTAACACATTTTAAAAGTCTAAGTATAACTTCACTTAAATCGAAACACGTTTTCGAATTATCTCGTTATACACCTTTTAATGTAACTCTTTTTATTACTGATACGATCCGATATTTGTTCGTTATTCCTACGTGTCATCGTACCCACACTCGGTATATACTTAAGTCGTATAAGTTCTAAAGTTGATGGATTACGAACCGAGATTATACTTTGAGTTTTATCGTTCGTTTTCTAAATGTTTTACCAAAGTTATAACCAAGCGGGTTTTTAGGGGTTCGTTCGCGTTTAACTTCGATTCCAACATTTTTATAAAATCGGAAAACGATCCGTTCGACATGTGGTTTTCTTTCATACCTTCCTTATGACCCCTAGTATTTATCTACCAAGATTCGCCACTGAGTAACATGCTTTACGAGGGTTCAATGGAAGTTACGAACTTTTACTTACGGTTCCGAACCAATTTTAGTAATTTGACCATAACTCCTAAACCGTAAGTCGGAATGTCTCGATTCTCGTGCCAAAACGATCTATGGCTCGAGGTATACAAGGAACAGTCATAATATTGTCAAGGTCAGGAACCTACATTAACTGCCATGCTTGGTTTCTATGTGTTAACAAAAATTCGGCATTACGACGGCTATAAATCGGATATTTCCAAAATCAAAACCCTCCAATAATCATAGTTTCCACTCCAAACAACACATATGCATGATTTCTAACCATAAACTGAGGTCAAGCAATGCCTTTTCGTTCATCTAACTATTTTTAACATTTATCAAAACCCCATTCATAATCATGCTTATAATCATGCTTATAATAATATCATCACCAAAACTCATCTAAAACTCTATTAAAACTCAAAACAAAAACTTGGGTTATTGAAGTTTATACCCTCCTTGGAGTGTGTACTAGCCTTACTAAGCTTGTTCTAGTCCTTGTATAGCCTTAACAAAGCTTGGATCAACCAAAGAAAACAAGAAATCAAAGATTAGTTCTTGGAAGTTACTATTCACCCTAAACTTGTAAAAATCATAGAAAATTGAAAAATAAGAATTTAGCTCTCAAATTTTTACCACATCTTGGGCTCTTCATAAGCTTTGTTTTGAGTCCTAGATCATAAGATATGAAGCTTCCTAGCTTGGGTTTTGAGCCCTCTTTTTCTGCTGGACAGAAACTGGGCAGATTTGTTTCCCCAACTTTGAGCATGGATTTGACTAGGCTATACTACTTTGTTGGCCATGAAATTTTGAGCGAATATTACCCATGGAGTGGAGAGGCTATGGTTAAAATTTGGTGATTTTATCATGGATAGAAATGGAGATATGAATTTTTATTTCATAGTTGTTCTTTCAGGGCAGGTTTAAGAAAATGGAGAGAGTTTGTGTTTTGGTGTTTAATGCAATAATACAAGTAATATCTATCTATATTGGATGCATCTCTTGCCTTTTGTGTTGTTAACACTCTATTGGTGCCACTTGTTGATCCATTACTTGTCCAAGTGTTGGCATTATATCAAGCAACTCCATTCTTGGTTAATTGTAATTACACCACTCCTTTGTTAGTTGACTTATATGTAAGTCACTTGTATCATTCTTTTTCCACCAATTGCACATGTCATCTCTTGGCCGTTTATTTGTTTCTTTGTCTGGTTATTGCTCGTTTCGATTGATCGTTCGTAGGAATATCTCACGGATTTCTAATTAGGGTTCACCGGGAATCTTCTTAATATTAATACCATCATTCTCCATCTTTCTTACTAACTTTCGAATTTATATTCCTTAAATCCCTTCGTTAAATTCTTAAGTCTTTCAGTGTCCAGGGAACTCTCGGAGAAAATAAAAGTGCGATTTTTCAGAATCCGACAGCTTTTACATACACTTATTTTCCCACTGGATCACTAATACGAACTCGGAAATCCGTTCCGAATACTTCTATATAGTGTCGTCTCATAATATTCTCATTTCCACCAAAAACACTATTCATTCTATATTCTTCTTCCCTATATTTGTGACAATGTCCTTGTTATTTCTCGGGCGTTCCTTAACCCTTTCACGGAACCACTGGACTAATCGTTTTCGATCCGGATGACACGAGAATATTCTCCGGCTTGGAATTGCCATATCTTATTCCCCTAGGAGATAGATTATTCTTACCTAAGTTGTCAACCCATAGCATCATTCATGGCATAAAAACATTTGAATCCAAATCTATTCCTTTCATTCATTATCTCAATTGTTACATCGTAGTCGTAATCACTATTCACCATTACATCAGTACATAATAAAAAGTTTTAATTATATCCAAAATTTGGGGTTCTTACAATATGAGGTTGGAGATTAATGATGCTAAAGGTATCCCCGTGGAAGGAATTAATGAGATTAGGAGAGAAGGGGAAGTTGAGCCCGAGATTCATTGGGCCATTTGAGATTCTAAGACGCGACAGGAAGGGGGCCTACGAGCCAGCCTTACCCCCAAAACTTATAGCATGGTCATAACGTGTTTCATGTGGTGATGCTACACCAGTAAAACGCAGATGCTCGACAGATGATAGAGTACGAGTAGGTAGATATACGACCTGATCTGATTTACGAAGAGCAACCTGTGGAAATCATGGATAAAAAGGAGCAAGTGCTAGGAAACAAGGTTGTCAAGCTAGTGAGAGATTTGTGGAAAAATCAAGAAGTGGAAAAAAAAATCCACCTGGGAGTTAGAAAGTGCAATGGGAGAGAAGTACCCCAGTTATTCCTAAACTGATTCCGGGATGGAATCCTTTTAGGGAGGGGAGATTGTAAGAACCCGAATTTTTGATAGAATTAAAACTTTTCTTATTATGATTAAGTGCATCAGTGAATAGTGATTTTGTGGATGAATAGTGATTTTTGCGAACCAAGAAATTTTTCATGCCACCCTATGTACGAGACATGGTTGGATATTCCGAGGTCATATTAGTGATCTACGGAGTAAATAAGTGTATGTAAAGACGATCGGAATTCAGAAATTCCAGTTTCTATTTTGGTGTGATATTTGACCGGGGAGTGAATTATATATCAGTATTATCAAGAAATGAGATATTAAATTTGAGGAATTGAGGATTTAATATTTTGGAATTTTATTATAATTGATTTGAGAATTAGAACGAAAACCACTGAGACAGTAAAACGAACGTTCTAGAAACCGTTGTGACTTTATAACGAGACTAAACGATAAAGCGAACGAATTATGGATTTTGGATTGAGTTCATTACAAGATTAAATATCGTACATGGTCATCAAGAGAATTATATCAAGTGGATTGAATAATTTAATCAAAGATTAAATCAAGAATAATTAGGATTTAAGTGATTAAAACACTTAAATCATTTCTAAAAACAAAACAATTAGCAAAGCTTATCCAAGACTCTTTGCACAAGCCCCAAGGGGATCAACACAGCCACAAACATCTGATAATATCAAGATATTATGTCCATAAAGTGGTTTGACAAGTCAAGATGGGTGTGAAGGAAAGAAAAGATCAAGAACAACCAAGTTCTCCAAAACTGCCCAGCAGGAAAAGCAAGGGAAGAAAAATTCATATCTCCACTTCTACCCATTCTTAAATCACCAAATTTTAACCAAAGCTTCCTCAATATATGTACAACATTCGTTCAAAATTTCATGGCTAGCAAAGGAGTGTAGCCTAGTCAAATCTCTCCTCCAAGTTGGAGAACCAAATCTGTCCTGTTTCTGTTCAGCGGAAAGATGGGGCTCAAATCCCTAGCTAGGAAGCTTCAGATATGATGATCTATAGCTTAAAAGAAAGCTTATGAGGAGCAAAAGTTGTGGAAAAAATTTGAGCACCTAACTCTTATTTTTCGATTTGTTATGAATTTTACAAGATGAGGACGAATAGTAACTTCCATTGTCTTCTTGTTTTGATCTTAAGGATTTAGCACTTTATGGACCATCTAAAGCTTGTTAAAGGTTTATAAACACTTGATAGTGTTGTTAGAGCATCCAAGGAAGTAAAACCCTAACCCACCCTTTGAGTTCATATGAGTTTTGATGATTGTTTTGATGTTATATGCTTAAGAGATCATGTTTAAATGTTTTAGTGGTTATTTAACCTTGTAAAATATGAAAAATGGTGGGTGTTGGATTGTAGCCACACCACTGACCTTAGAGAAGTAAAAAGGTAGTTTTTTGAGGTTTTGGATGTATGGTATTCCCGGTGTGGCTTGGTTTTAATGAAACAAAATGGAAAGGTTAAACACTGCATTATGGTTGTGTAGCTTTTGGTTTCTAGTTTACATGGCCGCAAGAATCGTGTCAAAAGAGTTTACAGTTTGTGAGTTATGATCATTTTAGTCAAAGCGATTCGAGAAACCCTGTCGTAGAAATGCATCAACTTTGAGATTAATTTTGAGATCCTTAAAAATGGAATTTGAGTGTAATATTTTGAGGATAAATGATAAGGTCAGTTAGAAAAGTATGAGAGGTGGTTTCGAGTCCAAAAGATTATTTTCCGATTTTATAAAATTGAAACAGCAGAGGTTGCGCAAGTGAAAACCCCTAAGGACGCGACTTAGAAACCAAAGTTCTAAATGGTTTAGTATAACTTGAATTCGAGGACCGGTTTCGAACCAAACTTATGACTTAAGTAATTGTCGATTAACATGGACTTAGTATGAGCCTAAAGCGAGCTACTAATGCCTTGGTTGTGTTTCGTTTGCGTGTTTAAGCGTTGATTTATAAGGGAATTAATCGTACATTTTCTTTGACTTTGTCTAGATTGTCCGACATCGTCGCGAACCCCTAACACTTCTCGAGCATCAGGCAAGTTTTCTAAACTTGTACTTTTGAAGTATTGTTGTATTATACTGCTTTTTGCCATATGTAGTATTATACTGTTTTGCGATAAATGTTATATCGTGTTGACTTAAATTTGGTTTTGGTT
The DNA here is from genome assembly GCA_036435485.1 of Saposhnikovia divaricata. Lineage (NCBI taxonomy): Eukaryota > Viridiplantae > Streptophyta > Magnoliopsida > Apiales > Apiaceae > Saposhnikovia > Saposhnikovia divaricata. Next base: position 193,032,348 of record CM071597.1, read on the forward strand.
TATATACTAGCTTTGAGATAAATAGTTATAAACCGGTATACCTTGTAGCTCTAGAGATAAGAGCATATTCATTGTTTTCGACTCTAAACCGGGAGTCGGTATTTTGAGATATAGAGATAGTCGTGGAAACCCGGAGGGATTCCAGCGGCAGATTATTATTTACTTTGAAGAATGTTATTTATAAACATTAATTATATTTCCATAAAGTATTAATTACTTGGAAACCATTCGAGGAATGTTATTTGAGTATTATCTCGGTCGAGAAATACTATATGAATATTATTTCTGTTAAATATGCTATTGGAAGGCATAACTGTTTTCGAAAGTATATTGTGATACTTGATTACGATTTGGTAATTGACTTATAAGCTAGATATGAGATATTAGTTATAATACGGGTTTTGCAAAGGCCTTAGTGAAGGGCGTATGACTTACATTCTTTAAATATAGATCGGGAGTCGGTATTTCCGTATACCTTGAGATTATTTTCTAAGAAAAATATTAGATAAATATTTTTCCATTATTTCTTTAATGAATATTATTTTGGATATTCATTTAAAGTTTTATTTATTTAATGAATATTATTTTTAATATTCGGTTAAGGATTCATTTATTAAATGAATATTATTTTATATATTCATTTTAGGGTTATTTACGAGCAATTATTTTAAATATTCTGTAAATATTTACGATTTAGTAAATACTATTTGAGTATTTATTAAATACTTTTAAACTTGTTTTAAACACGATTTGTCTTATTCAAAAATTATCTTCGACCTTCAAAATTATGTAAAATATTTTTGAGTTTTATTATGATTATTTTATCAAGGGGAGGTTCCCAAAACTCTATTTTTCCATTTAAATCTATCTTATAGGAAGATTTAAATGCTCGCTCAAATCTTCCAAAATATAAGGGAACCTTACTTGAGAACTGTTATTTATTATGTTTGACTGCCCGGTCATAAATCTTTTGAAACTATTCTTTTCACTCGCAACTTGGTTGCTATTCATCAAATTAAGTCCTTTTGTTACTTCTTCATCATTCGAGGGGTAAGATTGTTGGAATAAGTCGATATCCATTAACAAGCAACTGCTTGGGAAATATTGGTGAATTTTCCTTTCCAGCTAAATACAACTACATTTTGGAGTGCTACCAACAAGTATTATACTTGGGGAAAGGGGGATAAACTTTACGTTTCAGAGTCATGGATTTACTCGAACTAGGAGTATTTGTGTAAGAGGCTGTGGGACAGTCCATCATTAAAATCGGTGTAAGAGGTTGTGGGACAGTCCATCCTTGAAACAGGGTCTGAATGGCACCGGTCCCGTCTAAGCCCAAAGATGGCTAGGGAGATCCGACGTATGCTGGTGTCCATATGTTCTTCCTTCTACATGTAGAGAAACAAATCTTGAGATGCACGACCTACGACTGATCATCGTAAGGTGGTGTCGTCTGGCGCGACAATACTCCAGTATTAGTTCATCATCCAATTTGGATATTTCCTGCAACACGTATCGAAGAGACTTCTTTCAGGTTGACGGGTAGCTCCAGTAACACATATCGAAGAGACTTCTTTCAAGTTGGCAGGAGTTTGAAAAGTGTTTAAAACTAAAGTTACAATATATTACCTTGCAACTTCCTCTTTTGAGATATGTGTTGATATTCTGCTTATATTTCATATAGCAGATATTTTACGGAAAGGTTATATTGAATTACCTTGTAACTTCGTCTTTTATATTGTACTAGAACTTTGTTCATAAAATGAATAACAAAAGTTTGCAGAGATATTATGAAAATGATATTTAAAGTACTATAATGGTACTGTTTTTGAATATATTCCGATAAGGAAAAACTTTCGGTAACAAGATATTTTGACAATTATTGTCTTATACCCGCTTTATTTTGGGTTTAAGTTAAAGGCAGAATTATGCCCTATTTTCATTACCTTGCTGAGCTATTACTCACTCTTGCTTTTGTTTTATATATATATTATATAGCAGCGAAGCAGGATGCCAATGGGACGGCACATACCCCACAAGGCATTTCCATAAACAGTCTCTAGCAGTGATCCCGAGAGTAATACGAACCAGTCGAATCGGGCGGCAGCTTTTGGTATTCATCTTACGTATAGATATGAATGGTATAAGAGGATTGTGAGCATCAGAAGGCTAAGTTGGTAAAGTAACATTACATAGAAGTTGTATCAGTGAAAGATTCAAAAGACATTTGGGTATTGTAATAATAATTATTTATTCCGCAATTTTTATGTTGTGTCGTTTCTGAGACTCTAACCTGTGTGTGTGTGTGTGTATGTGTGTGTGTGTGTGTGTTTGTGTGTGTGAGATATATATATTGTGGGGTCACAAGCAGTCGAATTGTGTACATTGCAAGTAATACAGGTAAGGCAAGGAGTAAATGGATCGTGACTACTCTAAATCCCTGACCCTGGATTTGGGGCTGTTACGACTGATGTAGCATAGTAGAAGGAAGGCTCCGGTTTCTAGGTTAAGCTGGCAAAATTTTTAAATAATGTCAAGGAAACTCGTTGTAGAAATGATTATGTATTATATTAGGGTGTTTTGTATCAACCTTAAGTAGGCGTTAGGATGAGATTCTGGAAGATACTCTGATGTTGTAATGATTTTGGTAATGTATGTGAAAGTTCTAAGGCTATAACCCGTGGAATAGATGTGTGGAGACTACTCTTATTGTAGTAGTAGAATATATTGTGAATAGGTATTGCTATCTGAGAATGGATAGAGATGTAATGACTCGAATTCCTTGTATGGGATTTGGGGGCGTTACATTTAGCAAACGATATCAACCCTCTTTTTGAGATGCTTGAATATCTTCCACACACTTTAAAAAGAAGACGATATCCAGGTAGATATCAACCAAATTATAGAAATCCTATTTCAAACAAAAATTACACATTATTTAAAAAATCATTGTTAACATTGATGATAAGAAAATTTGGTATATTTGTGTAGCCTTTACATCCGTGGAAGCAACACACTAACAGGCCTATCAAGACTATGATGCCGTGACAAATTCAAATATAAAACTCATTTTTACCAGACATTTTTAATTTTACAAGGTCGTTGAATCATCATTGACAAATTTCACATCTTGTATCGATAATTACCTAAGCGCAACGTAAAAAATCAATTTTTAACATTTTAGTGTATTGTAAACAATTTTTGGATTCCTAAATTCTTCACACACAATTAGAATTCACTTTTACAGCTCCATAAAATGGAAACAACACAATAACAATTGAACAGAAAAAAAAAAGCATTAATACTTATTGAAAAGTTTGAAAAACAACACCATAAACCTTATTCTCATCGTCATCGAAACAGACATGAATTCGATTGACACTCTTCGCTAAACTCCTTTGAAACTATCTGAAACCTAAGCTTCTCCAGCATCGTAAACATATAAAATCAACTCAAAACTCTCAAATTAACCAAAATAAACCAAAATCCAAAAAGAATAAAAAAATAAATTACAATTCGTCTGGAGAAGATTAAAGCACAGAAGTTGAAAACAGCTATGAGAAGTAAAAGGGGTGGTAGTCGGGAATATGATGTGTCGGGTGGAGAAGCCATATTTATATGATATATGTATATATCTAACAAAGCCATATTACCTGCTAGAAGAGCGGAATTCAGTTGATCCGCCATGCATACGGCAAGCATATGGCAGACGAAATGAAGCTACGTTATGCGGATTGGTCCTCAACACCTGCTCTCCCGAACCCTTGATAAGAAATGACGGTATGAGCTGTTGCATAGGCAGCGCGCCTTTATAAAAAAATGGGTAAAATTGTCTTTTCACAGAGAATAAAATGTCTCAACAATTTTTAGGAATATAATGTCTCAGCACATTGCCCCACCGTCTACAGTCCCAACTTCATTTGATTGTGATTTGTATATCAATTCTAGAAGAGTAGTACTAATATTACATCTTTCAAAATGAATTTTCAAATTGTACATCATGAGGACTTTATTTCTTAAAAAGATATAGAACATGACATTTCCTAAAATATTTATGGGTTCAGTTACCCCAACCTGAGATGCATTCCTAGAACATGACCTATGACCCAGACACCCCACCATTAGGCTAAACGCCATGGCACATTTTAAAACCAAACATAAAAAAATCGTGAATAGCAGGGTAGGATATGATGGCATCATGATAACTCACTTTTTGGGCATTGGCATTTACCCTCTACCTTGACAACCTCCGCTACTCCAAAACTTCATTAGTCCCGACAATTGGAGGCCATCCACGCTTTTGTGCAGGTCCCTGACCATCCACACCTGCCATTTACACAAACAAACACGAAGAACTTAACACGCATTTAAATTTCTTTTAGCACGTAAGGGTAGACTAACTTATGGTGGCATACAGAGAATTCTCGTTAGATTGACATATAATTTGTCACTTCCTAAAATGCTTTTGGATTCAGCTACCTCAACCTAAGATGCATCCTCAGAAAAATACCTATGACTAAAACACCTGACCAATATGGTAGACACCATGACACATTTTAAAACAAAACATAATTGGCAATCGCAGGGCACGGAACGATGGCATGATAGGAACCTACTTGTTGGGCGTTTACCCACTGTTTCGATAGCCTCCGCTGTTCCAAAACTTCCTCAGTCACGACAATCGGAGGGCAACCATGCTTCCGTGAAGGCCCCTGACCATCCAGACCTGTTATTCACAAAAACCCAAGCTAAGAACCAAATACGCACCTAAGTATTCACAAATAGTTGTTACATAGTTAAATATATTTGTAGCATGTTCATCTATAAAAAAGCAGATGCCATCTTCATAAAAAAGGAAACTTTTAATTGGTAGTGAAAAACACCAACCTAAAAGCTAAGCTCAGCCTTTCAACCAAAGAATGCCAACTCCCAAGACCCCATTAAATGCCAGTCAATGATGCTGAATAAATATGGCTATTGCAGTAAAGCTCACAAGGTCATTAAGTTACCACACCCAAGATAACCCACTGATGTATAATACAATATATGTGTCCAAAATGAAGAAAATGATGGGCTCAACAAAAAAATTATTCAAAGTTCTCAGAAAAAAAAGGGAAAAAAAATCTTCCTGAAAATTTATTGTTTCTGCAAAATCAGAAAAAAGGGTGAAATTGGAAATTCAAGTGCCAACAATTAGTACACACAAAAAGCTTGTAGCTGCAGAATCATACATTCTTAAAATAGCAAACAAAATCGAACTCAATAATCACCAAACAATTGGGTATTCATAATTCATTTAAATTGATTATATTAACACATAACATGAACACATGAATATATGTACAATTATGAGGAAGACACAAAAGACCAAAATTTTATTCAAGAATCAAAAGACCTATGAAGCAGAAAGTGATAAAAATAAAAGGGTTGTCAATAATTTAATGTTTATACCCATCAGTAAGAACTCACATATATACACACACAAATATATTATATAGTATATATGCACGAAGATAATAAAAATGATACCTTTAAAATATGGGAATAAAATTGCGAAAATGAGGAAGGAGAAAGGACAGAGATGAAAAGGAGCACAAAAGATCTGCGTTTAAAGAAAAAATTAAGCTGGTTATATTTTATTACTGTTATAGGGAGAATATTGTATAACAATATTTTGGAGGTTGCTGGAATTATGGAGCAAAATACGGATATTCTGCCAAGAACTCGAAGAACACGGAGGTGATTTGTAACTGTTTGTGGCTATTCTAGTTTGTCGATATTTCAGGGGTGAGCTGTCAAAATCATCCATAACAAGATGCCTACGTACCCTATTTATAGGAATCAATCCATACGTAGTTCTCTTGGAGAAGAAGTTACCCAGACGGGCTAGGGTTTCTATGGGCTCGACTTGGCCCAAATCCACTAGACGTCTTCTTGGGCTGATTTAATTTGTCCATTAATCCTGTTCATGACCCATGGCCCAATCAAGATTACCTATGGCTAGCATGATGCTTGAATTGTATGGCCCCACTGGCGAGGCTAATGGAGAAAATACGAGGCCTCGCATGCGACCTCACTGGGCTTAGTCATGCGAGGTGGTTCCACGCTATATGGAGATAATTGTACTCACGCGACCTCGCTGGGCTTGAACGTGAGCCTTCATAACAACTATAACCTAGGCCTCGCTGGACCTTATAGAATGCGACCCCTACTTAAGGCCCGCTGGCAAACTCATCTTGCAGTTTAGCAATATTGAATTGACTCTTGATGGTGGACTTTAGTGACCCATTCTTCATTCTCAGGCCCATTATGAGTGATGTTCCATTATTCTAGCCCATTGGGCCTGTTTAGGACTCATGCCGAATTCGGGCATAACAACTACCCCCCGAGTCTATATTGCCATTGGAAATGCGATGTGGGCTCAAAGACTGATTTACCAAAAATTCCGATGCGAGGCCAAAGCCCACTATCAATTGCTTTTGGGCTCTCATCGCCGGCCCAATGAATATGAACAGTTTTCTAACAGCTATCACGTCTCGAGATCTATACTTGGCTGCTAGGATGATGACACGTGTAGCATATCTTTCTCTCTCCTCTCTACTATATAAACCAAATTTTCTAATCATTTGTCACTTTCCATATAAATAATGTAACGAATTACTGCCAATTTGCTCCCGGATCAAACAAAGAACCAGTTCGCTTTCATACATTTTCTTTTGTTCTTCATTTAAATGCATTTGTAGTTCATAATTCCTTCTTTTAATACTTGTAAATGTATGCTATGCGGGCCTGAATATATGCGACCCCTTATCCATAATTTCACACTGCGAGCCCGGCCTTGCTAGGTTAGAAATCACGATCCCTTACTTATATATAGGACTATATTGCCATCTTTTAGAATAGAAACCCATTCCCTTTTCTTTTCGAGTGCGAAGTGAGGACACTTAGAGCCTTCTATTCATTAATTCTTTTCCTCTTAAACTCCCTTGATATTCTGTAAGCGCACACACTAATATTCCACAATTTCTTTTAGATGTCTCATGACGATAGCTCAAGGACTCCTTCACCCCTCCCTCATGTCTCTATAAGCGAGCAGGCGGCTATGAACATTGCTAGGGCTGCAAGCACGAGCGACAGCTCATTCAAACTGTACATGGATTCCTTCAGGAGGAATACACTCGGGAACCTCTTTAAGCTCCTGGAAAACTAAACATCCATCCGCCTCGCAGAATACCTCTTCTGATATTCCCTCTGGCTCGCGGAGTCAACCGCCCCAAAATATTCCTTCATCTATCCAAGACGAAGTGGACAAGCTAATAGAGAAGGGAGAGAAATTCTTTTCCAACGTCCCCAAACTCCTTTCTCCTCTTAACAAAAACCTCTTGAATGCGAGCCCCATAATGATTACTAGCACTTCCTCCACAAACTCGCTCGGTGAAGCATACTATGACCTCAAGAGTGGAGGTGATAACGAGGCTAACTCCGATGATTCTGACTATGAAGAACCCTCTTCTGACGATGGCGGCCTTGATGAGGTGATAAGGATCGTCAACTTTAAAGATTATGATTACGTACCCGAGTCTTCGCCTCAACCTTATATGCCAACTCCTCAGCCTGAATTGGAAGGAGTAATATATGTTGGAGAACCTCGTCCAGAGGAGATCGAAGAGGGCTCCAAGGTAAAACCAGGCTAGCCTCGTGTCTTAGCTTGCAGGGACCTATCCACAACCCTTGTTACAGACTCCCTAGCAAAGGCTGTTGATAAGTTCAGGCCTGAAGGCAAGATCATTCTTCTCAAAGCTGCAATGCGATGTTATCGCTTCAATCATAAGGAAAATGGGGGCAGAGTGCCTAGAATGGTTTTGACGTCTGCCATGATGAGGGTAGGTGTCTCTTCTCCCCTCCACCCTTTTATCAGAGACGTCTGCGAGACATACCACTTAGCTCCAATTCAAATAAATCCCAATGGCTACAGAGCAATGATCGCCCTGTACGTCCTCTACCACAAGCTAGGATACCCCGAACTAGATGCAAGGACCATGGGGTACTTCTTGCAATTTAAACAATGTGGGGCCTCTGACTTTGGATACGTCTACTTCTCAGTTTGGCTAGAATTTAACAAGAAGGAACTCTACCACAGTGGCCTAAGTAATGTAGGCCCGTGGAAGGGACCTTATTTTTACGTTCACGAGGTCCCAAGGGTGAAGACCTCGTTTAACTATCTCCTAGGTAAAAGACTGCCCTTTTTCATTCCATTTTCTTCACTTTATGTAAACCATAAATTGACTCAATTATTATGAGATCGCAGTTGGTCAAGTCCGCACAATCTTGAAAGGCGAAGAAAAAATACGAGCCGACGATGTATTGAAGACTCCTCACGAGGCTCGAAACATCCGAACCCTCCTCTCCCTTGAGAACTTGATCGAGTGTGGCTTCCTTAAGGAAGGAGTCGGATTGTCTTCGAAAGCGGGACCTTCAAATGCGAAAAAGGCCTCGCATAAGAGGAGGACACGAGAGGAAGCCTCATCCTCTCAAGTTGTAGCTACAGAGAGTGAAGGTACTTTTATTGTTGCAAAGCGACAACTGTTTCAACCTTTCTAACATTTTAGTTCCTTTTTATGCTTTAATTTCCATCTTTACTGTTTTCGCATTTACAACCCTTGTTCCCTTCTATATCACAATTTCTAACTGCATTTTACCTCCATGTTGCAGGTATGTCGAACAGGAGTGGTCGCAGACCTCCATTTCTCCAGAAAAGCGGGGCCGTCCCCATAATGAAGCCTGCTACTATCCCTCAAAAACCAAAAAATACTGAACTCTTGCCTCCTCCTCCATTGATAACAGGCATTGAAACTCCTCAACAGCAAATCCAGGGCAACCCCGAGGAGCATATTTCAAAGAAACCCAAAAAAGACGGACCCGTGCTTCCAGTCCCTAAGCCTCAAGCCACTGCTACTCCTGTCCACCACTTATATGCAAAGCATGGGTATGCCCATGCAACTGAAGAGGAGTGCACGAACTGGGTTGGGGTCGAACTAGCGGAGAACGCTGAGTCTGTTTCTAAATGTTTGGCCGAGGTGTTTATCCGCCAGGCTTCACATCTTAAGGAGATGAAGAGTGTGCTATCCGCCAACACGAGGTTGGAAAGGGATGTTAAAGCTCTTAAATTCAAGATGGAAGAAGACAAGAAATCTCTGATGGAGGCGCACAAGCGGGCTTCGGACACTGAGACAGCCAGCCTTCGTTCCCAGCTTAAAAATGCTAATAATGAGAAAGCTACCCTTAACAAATCCCTGAAGGAAGCGAAGCACCACGAGGAAGAACTCAAAAAGAAACATGAAGAGGAGTTGAATAAGCTGAAGAAGGAGCTCGCTGCTGCCAAAGTCGACTATGATGCTGTGGTGGAGGCTGCCCAGGTTGAATTTATGAAGGGATTTATCAGAAAGATCTCTGAGTTCGACTGGGCGAGGCTAGGCCCAGGAAATGCCGACTTCGCTGAGACCCTCCGCAAGGAGATTGAAGAGGAAGATGCAATAGAGGCAGCCAGGCTCGCAAGTGAGGCCAATAAGACAAACCGTAATGAAAATGCCGCATGATGAACTTCTATTTTTCTCTTTGACTCTGATTATCGAATTAGGGATGCGGGCATCCTTTGAATGCCTCACAATTTGTAATATTCTTTTGTCTTGATAACCGTTTTGTTAACTTGCCAAATGATTTGGGCTCGCATGGCGACCCGGTAACTGTTGGAATTTTGATAATTGCTATAACATCTTGCAAATTACTTGTCTTCATTTTTTCATAAAATATCTTGTGTCCGCTTTAACTGTTTGTAGTCATTATTGCTTCCATCCTTTGTGTATTTGAATTATTGCTAAGTAGATTAGCCTCGCAGCTACGAAGCTTCCTTTGTAATTGAATTTGTAGCTTTCCTTTTTCTTTTAACTTTTAGATTTGCTTATAAACTTCAAGGTGTGCCTCATCCCTTTGGAATCATGACGTGCGATGCGTTCCTTGCAGGGACGGAGCTAGAAAATTGAGGTTACGGGGGCAATTTTTTTTCATCTTAATAACTAATATATTAAAATAATTTATTATTAAATAAAATAAAGAATTATCACTAAAAATTTTTAATTTATGAAAATACTTAAATTCAAGTATTAAAATTCAAAAGTATGATAAATATTGAAAATTTATCATTATATTCATAAAGTTTATGTAAATTTGAGGGGGCGAAATCAAAAAATTATAATAATTCAATATTAAAAAGTTGAATTTTTTAATTTTTTTCGTAAATTTTATTACTAATTTCATAATTATACGGGGTTTTGGGGTGGCGGCCGCTCCTGCCTGCCACCCCTTGCCTCCGTCCCTGCTTCCTTGCGAGGTCGCAGACACGATCCCGAGATTGAGGTCACTCCTTGACTTTTTTTACTTTGAACTTCACTTTGAACTTCTTTTGAGTAGATATGCTTCTCATTAACTAAATTTTGAGGACATTCCCTCATGTCGCAGTAAGTGCACGCTCGCATCATCATTGACCTGAGGAGGGCTCGGCCCCGCATTCGATGTGCTGGCCTAGTCCTGAAAATTAAAATGCTAACAAAACAGTAACAATTACACAACTTTTGGAGAACAAACTTCGTATATAAATATAGGGACAAGGCCCAACTGTCATTACAGAATAAAGAGGATGTGTCTATATGATCACTACCCCTCCAGTACTTTATATGAATTTATTCATGCTAAGTAGTAATTGGTAGAGACTACCAAAGTCGAGGCGTCTACTGATAGTATTTCCTCAAGTGCTCGGCATTCCAGGCTCGTGGTATGACCTTATCATCCATATCTGTTAGATAATAGGTCCCTTCATTGATAACAGCATAGATTTTATAGGGGCCTTCCCAATTAGCTCCAAAGACCCCATGAGCAGGGACCTTAGTGTTAGGCATCACCCTTCTAAGCACCAAATCCCCCACACGAAGATGTGGTACACGAACCTTCCCATTGTAGTACATCGCCGCTCTTCTTTGATATGCTGCGAGCCTTAACTGAGCCTCGCTTCGGGTTTCCTCAATCATGTCTAGATAGAGTCCATGATTCACTTCGTTTGCCTCGGGATCGTAGTGTTCTCTCCTGAACGACCCCAAGCCCACTTCCACGGGGACCATGGCCTCGCAACCATAGGTCAGAGAAAATGGATTCTCTCCTGTAGTGGTCCTTGGGGTCATGTTGTATGACCATAGGACCCTTGGAAATTCTTCAGGCCAGTTGCCTTTGCTTTCCTCTAGCTTGACCTTCAAAGTATGCTTGATTATTTTGTTTATGGCCTCAGTTTGGCCATTAGTTTGAGGATGGATCACGGCTGAAAAACTTTTCTTGATCCCTAAGTTCTTACAAAACTCTTTCATTTCTTTGCTGTCAAATTGCTTCCCATTATCTGATATGAGCTGATATGGAATCCCATAGCGACACACAATTGCCCTGTACACAAAGTCCTTGAGCTTCTTGGCAATGATAGTTGCAAGTGGCTCGGCCTCGGCCCACTTGGTGAAATAGTCAACAGTGCATATTTGACTCCTTCTTTGCCCTTGGGGAGCTCCCCAATAAGATCTATACCCCACATGGCGAAGGGCCATGGGCTCGTGAGCGAAGTGAGGTGAGATACTGGAGCGTTGCTGAAGTTAGCGATCCTTTGGCAGTTATCACATTTTCTAGCGAACTCAAAGGCATCTCTTTTTAGTGCAGGCCAGGTTACCCTTGACGAAGAATCTTTTGAGTTAGGGAACTACCCCCCGAGTGATTGCAACATATCCCTTCATGGACTTCCCTTAGAATGTAATTGCACTCCTCCCCATCGACACACCTCGGGAGTGGGATGTTGAATCATCTTCGATACAGAACCTCATCATATATCACATAGCGAGCTGCCTGATTATTGATTTTCCTCGCTTCTTTCTTATCTTCGGGTAAGGCCCCGTTCTTCACATATTCCCATATATGGGTCATCCATGTGCGGCCTTGACATGCTACTTCCATTATAAATTCTTCAGGTACACTAGGTTTAGTTTAAATCTCCAGAGGAAATATTCCAAGTAGGGTGGCCTCGCGTCGCGATCCCAACTTAGCAAGGGCATATGCTCCTTGGTTTTTGGCCCTTCTGATGAAGTGGATTTCATTAGCCTTTGAACACATCGTAGATAAAGCTCAATTTGAGGCCCCCTAGCCTGCCAACCACAATGCACATGACCTGTGACCAGCATGGAGTTGCTGTATGCATTGAGATTTTCAACCTTCATTTCAATCGCGAGCTTGAGGCCAATGATGAGAGCCTCATACTCAGCTGTGTTGTTGGAGGCCTCAAATGCGAAGTGAACAGCACTGCTTAACTTGCGACCCTCAGGGGTAAAGAGCTCGATTCCAGCCCCGACTCCTTCTTTATTAGATGCCCCATCAACGTATAGCTCCCATCACGAGGCCGAATTTTCATTCGTGATCTCAGGGCCAACTACCTCTGGGATCGCCACTAGAGCCCAAGCATCTCCCTCAGATTGAGGAGGGAATTCCAATATGAAATCTGCTAAGGCTTGTCCCTTTATGGCACCACGAGGCTTGTACTCAATATCGAACTGACTCAGCTCTATGGTCCACTTTAAGAGTCTTCCTGAGGCCTCGGGCTTATGCATTACCTGCCTCAAAGGATAGGCAGTGTGAACCTGAATGCTATGAGCCTGAAAATATGGCCTCAATTTTCGCGAATCCAATACCAAAGCATAGGCCAGCTTTTCCATGTTGGTGTAACGGGTCTCAGCATCAAGCAACCTCTTACTAACATAGTAAACAGGGTACTGAACCATTCCATCCTCGCGAACGAGGACGGCACTAATAGCATGCTCAGAAACAGCCAAGTAAACAATAAGAATCTCACCTTCCTTGGGTTTAGAAAGTAGAGGTGGCGAGCCCAAATGCTCCTTTATCCTTTAGAAGGCCTCCTCGCATTCAGGGGTCCACTCAAAATTTTTGCCCACCTTCTTGATCGCTTTAAAGAACTCATGACTCTTGTCTGATGATTTAGAAACAAACCGATTGAGGGCTGTTATTCTTCCAGTTAAACTTTGAACCTCCTTGACACTTCTAGGCAACCTCATCTCTATTAAAGCCTTTATCTTGGCTGGATTGGCCTCAATTCCTCTGTGGTTAACAATAAACCCCAAAAATTTCCCAGATTCGACTTCAAAAACACACTTCTGGGGATTGAGCTTCATTCTGTACTTTCTTAATATGTCAAATATTTCTACGAGGTGCGCTATATGATCCCCAGCTTCCTTAGACTTTACAAGCATATCATCCACATAGACCTCCATTGTCTTCCCAATTTGCTTTTCAAACATCATGTTGAAGAGCCTTTGATAAGTAGCCCCAGCATTAAGGAGACCAAAGGGCATTCCAATATAACAATAGAGGCCTCTGTCTGTAATGAATGAGGTGTGTTCCTGATCGGGGCCATACATGGGTATTTGATTGTACCCAAAATAAGCATCGATGAAGCTTAGCAGCGCATGTCCCGCTATTGCATCCACCAACTGTGATCAATCCTTTGAAGCGGGAAACTATCTTTGGGGCAGTGCTTGTTAAGATCTGTAAAGTCTACACATATACTCCACTTGCCATTTGGCTTCTTCACTAGGACAGGGTTTGCGAGCCAATTAGGGTAGAATGATTCCCTTACGAGCCCGACCTCGAGAAGCCTGTTCACCTCTTCTTTGAGAACCTCGGCTCGCTCTTCGCTTATAGGCCTTCTTTTTTGCCTCACTCCTTTTTTATTGGGATCAAGATTTAGCCTGTGGTACGTTATATTATGATCAATCCCAATCATGTCTTCATGAGACCACGTGAATACATCCAAATTAGCTTTAAGGAATTCCATGAGCCTCCCCCCTAAGATCAGGGTTCAGCTGCGACCCGACTTTCAACACCTTAGTGGGATCTTTTGCATCAACGAGGACTAAGATCGTGTCTTCTGCAGCTCCGGCTCGCTCCATATGCTCAGGGATGCGAGGATCTAGATCAATTTCAACATCACGAGCCCTGTCGGACTCCGCTTCATCCTGCCTCGAGGCCATAACCACAGAGGTCGGTGTTGCCCCGACATGGCCATATTCAGTTACAACTGTTGTCTCTCGAGTGATTCCATTTGGTAAATCTACCAATGTTGATGTCTCCTTACGAACCCACTTCCCCTTGTGGGCTCGCACAGCGGCCTGCTCTTGGCTTTCCTCGTCATCGTTAGCCTCTTCAACTATTCCTTCTTGAAGAACAAATACTGGTTGTGAGGCCTCCATCATAATGGCCCCTGGTACTGGCTCTACTTGTATACCCAAGTTGTCAAAGTAATCATCTGGTAATTCCTCAATAGATATTATATTGCAATCAATTGTGGGTAGCGAGGCCATTTTGCGAGCCCTTTCTTCTTCCTTGCACTCCATTTTATCTAACATAGATCTACTTCCCCTTTCTACGGACTTAAGGGCCTGGTTGTAGCACTCTCGAGATTCATGTTGAATTCCCCTAACACAACCCACACCCTGCGGGGTGGGGAACTTCATTGAGAGATGATAGATGGAGGTTACCACCCTCATTTCCTTCAGAATTGGCCTCCCCACTATAGCATTATAGGCCGACGGTTGATCTACGACCATGAAGTCAGCCACTTGGGTGGTGATGCAGGGCTCGTCCCCTAAAGTGATGGGGAGCTTGATGAGTCCTTTCACACTTACCGAAGCCCCAGTGAACCCGTAGAGATGCCCTACTATAGGGATAAGGTCCTTGTCCACATATCTCATCTTCTTATAAACATCATACATCAAAACATTCACAGCACTCCCATTGTCAACTATAACTCTGTAGATATTCTGAGATCCAATGCGAACTCGAACCACTAAAACATCGTAACCCACTTCGCATCTTCTTCTGTAAACATGATGTTTGTGTCCTCCCCCTTAAAGAGCTTTGGGGGTCTCTCCTGCAGATGATGTATATTAGTGAGGGGTCGCTCTCTCGCCTCGTGAGCATACCTCTCTCTAGCCTTGTTGCTATCTCCTCCAATATGGGGGCCTCCGATGATTACATGGATACTGTTACCTCGTTCTTCCCTCTCCTTGCGAGGCTCCGCATTCTGTCCGACAGGAGGAACATCGTTATATCCCAATCCTGATTTGCCAGAGTTTCATTGATGTTTCTTTACTTTCCGAACCGCCCACTCAGTTAACTTTCCTTCTGGAATTAAACGATCAATTTGCTTTTTAAGGTGCCAACAGTCTGCGGTATCATGCCCGGTTTGTTCATGAAAATCACAATATTTTTTAGTATTCCAGGTTTCTTGTGCACCCGAAAGGAGGTTTTGTGAACATCCCCTTGTTAGCAATGACAGCATAGATATGATCAACCGAAGCCACCAGGGGGGCGAATTTGTCTTCATCTCTAGCTGGACAAACCCGAGGTGGGGATGGTCTTGGGGGATCGCGGTCCCTCCTTTTCGGGCTCGGGCTACGATCCTGTCTTCGTTGGGGCTTCGAGAGTCCTTCCTCTTCACTCCCTTACTTTAAATTCCATTATCTCCACTTTTACTACCCTTCTTCAGTTCCTCCATTGAAATTTCGACCCGTTGAACGGGTTCGGCCAATTTATAGAGTTCGGCCAGGGTGCTTGGTGTAGATGCTTGCAACTTCCTCTAAAACTTTGTTCCTTCCCTTAATCAAGCAATAAGAAAGTTTTTACGGCCTCATCATTTGCACCTCGCACTCGAGGGACTTCGGCATTAAACCTCTTGAAATAGCTCTGTAGGCTCTCTCCTTCCTTCTGCTTGATATTGGCCAAAGTAGACACAGAAGGTGCATAAAGCATCAAGGACTGGAACTGCTTAATGAAGATGTCCACAAACTATTCCCAAGAATCTATGGTGACAAGTGCCCCGAGCTTTAAGAACCACTGTTGGGCACTTCCCCTCAACGAGGCCGCGAACAACCTGCACCTAGCCAACTGCGAGACTTGGTACACATCCATCTCATTATTGAACCGAATGACAAATTCTGCTGGGTCAGTGTCCCCGTTGTAAGTCATATCCGAGTGGTGGCCTCGATACACAACGGGGAGAGGAGCGGTCCGAATTTCGTGGGTGAAGGGCGAGGACGAGCCCAGAGTGCTGAAGATCCCTTTCTCAGTATTCATTGCATCCAAGGCCTTCTTCAACTCCTCCAGCATATAGTCCCCTACCTTAACTTCCTTCTCATCCTTTTTCGGTCCTCCACCAGTACTACCATGATGAGATTGAGTCTTCTTCGAAGCACTAGACTCTTCCTGCTCATTCTTATGATCCCTATTCTTGCGATCTTTTGATTCCGGCTTGCGTTGATGATGGGGCCTCTCGCGATCTCGATGAGACGGGGGTCTATCATCGCGACGATGGGACCGCTCATGATCTCGGTGTTGAGATAGGGGTCTGTCATCGTGACGATGGGACCGCTCATGATCTCGAGGAGACAGGGGTCGATGAGAGCAGGATCATTCCTCTTTCTTTCTTTTACCCTTATCAACAGTAATTTTCTCTAACTTGAGACGGAGATCATGCTCAGTTAGCTTCTTTCCAAGGCGGTCAAAGACACTAACTGTTCTTCCTTCAGACGAGGTGGCCATGTTTTGCGACCCCTCTTTCTTCCCCATGGTATCCTCCTCCTCGCTCCAATCAGGGTTCGTCTGATCAGTGACTACATCATCAAAATCACCAATGAGCTTCTTAGTGGGGCCTTTACTCTCTTCCTCCTTATAGGCTCGGGGGCCTGTTCTTGCATTCCTCTTCGCACCTTTGGAGCTATATCGCTTCTCCACCTTAGCCATCCTTTCCTGTACTGATGCCACCGTATTACCGATCCCCTTCAGAAAATACATAACTTCACTACCTAGTACCACCTGATTGTTGATAGGCATCTCTGTATTTTCAAACTCAACCTCAGGCTCGCGCCTATGTGGGTCATCCTTTGGGGGATCGTCCCTTTGGGGGTCGTTCTTCAGTACCTAATGCGACCCCGGGGTCTCCCCGTTATTACCACCGTTCTTCTTCTTGTTCGATTTAGTCATCTTTCTCCCAAGTTAATGACTAGCCCTCCTTCTAGCGCCAGATGTTATAGGGAGAATATTGTATAACAATATTTTGGAGGTTGCTGGAATTATGGAGCAAAATACAGATATTCTTCCAAGAACTCGAAGAACACGGAGGTGATTTGTAACTGTTTGTAGCTGTTCTTGTTTGTCGATATTTCAGGGGTGAGCTGTCAAAATCATCCATAACAAGATGCCTACGTACCCTATTTATAGGGATCAAGCCATACGTAGTTCTTGTGACGCCCCCAAATCCGAGGTTAAAGATTCAAGTCGTCACATCACCATCCAACCATATCATACCTGTATTAACTTTACAACTCAACAATACATCCATCCAGACCTCAATCTTACGCACAAACAAGTTAGAGCCTCAGAAAAGATAATCGAAAGTAACACTAAATATTACAATTCATCTGTACAATCCAGAATCTTACGCACTTCCACTTATACAACTACACTTGAAGACAAGTCTTACTATTACAGTTGAAAACCTATCAGACTTACTCTGTAGTATTTATCAGGAACTAAATCATTTCCGGGGTAGATCTTCTACTCCTCTTCTGCTGGTGCGGAGTTAATCGGCCAAATTCTTCTCTTTCTGAAAAGTTTTTATAAAGCAAGAATGAGCTACATAATGCTCAGCAAGTTCACCATTTTGAAAAATAATAATGTGGTTTATTTCGAAAACATTCCCAACTATATGGGTATATATCTCAGATTTCAAAACATAATTGGACAATATATATGTCCGAGTTTGAATAAAACATCTATACTCACTAAGGAGCTTTAAGAATAACATATGAACCCTTTATAAGGTTCCCATTTCAATATATCTCAAGCTTGAAAATATATACATATGAGTATATCATTTTTGGCAAAACACTCTACGGTTAACATACTGTACAGGGAATACATCATTGCAAACCTCTTTCCTTCCATTAGCTTAGAAGGTTTCTCATTCAAAAACATTTCATTCTTTGAAATAATTGCAAGAGTGCACTAACACGTGCCAATCTTTATAGAAAATCTTGCAGTTCTAGATACTGCACGATGTCAATATTTTTCTTATCAAGATAGAACACTATCGGCAACTTGGCACTTAGGCCTAAGAAGCAGTGTCAGAGCATTTTTCCAAAGTGGAGGAATGGGACTTAAAGAAAACATAAAATCTGACAGGGAGTGACGATGATCAGTCGCCACATCCAAGTCCAATAATCCGCGGGTCTTCTCTACCGGTAGAAGGATAGAAACTGCATCCGTAACTATCCTCGGGTGAAAACTACATCCGTAATCGCCCTCGATGAAAACTACATCCGTAATCATCCTTCGGCAACACCTGGGCCGGAATAATAATTGATGGACCGCATGGCTCACGGCCGCTTACACATCCCGGGAATCGTTCGTCAACGATTCCCACACCTGCCAGAGTCCCTTTTTTTTTTCTTTCTTGTCAAAAATCATTTTGATAGAAAATTCGAGTAGTTGAAGTTCGACCTTAGTCGACCGATAATTCTTGAAAAGTGTACAAGAAGCAAAACCTGACCGTGGGTTTTCGAAAATGTTTTGGGTTCGAAAGAGTTCGAGTTTGAAAACGATGAAGGTATCTTGGATTAGTTTTGTCTTTAAAATAATGAACAATAATTAATAAATGATATTTTGAGATTTAATATAAACAATTAATAAAATAATTATTTAATTAAAATAAGCTTTTAATCCAAGATAGATATTTTTGAGTATTTATAATAATGTAAAAATAATAAATACTTAAGTATACGATACTTCCCAAATGACCCTTCGGGTTTTCGCAATTTAATCACGATACAATAATATACTGCTCCCTGGTCAATAGCATATTTGGACCGCTACGACCTCTATTGCTAGAGTCGTTGTCCGAAGAAAACATTTTCATTCTAAGTTCAAGGGTGTACAAACACATATGTGCATATATCTCAAACTTCAACATAACCTCATAAAGCATAAGCATATAATACGTTTGAAAGCCACAAACAATACAGTGAAAATCCTTAAATATTAGTTTTGAAAAGTAAATTGCCTTGGTAGGGTGGGGTGGTCGAGCTCGCGACGTGGAACGAAGATCTATACATAATCAATATTCGTACATTAGTACGTTAACAACACTACTTAATCGTAAGGTTTTAAAGGATGTAAGACCAACTTAAAGACTCCAATTTGTGACCACTAACCCTCCCATATGACCATGTCATCACTTTATCACATTCGTTACCCATTCGACTCGAATCCATTCCTCAAACTTGAAACACAAGTGAGTACTGTGAAAACTACGTTAAACTAACCTCCTAGGTGATTTTTCACTCGCGCGCACTTCGCTCTAATATTTTTATTCCAATTCTTTTTGGAAATCCTTCACAACTGTATAATCTAACTACCCTCAAATTTTCATAACACTAGCATAATTTTAAGGGGTCCTAACTCAGTTCACAATTGGACAACACAGTGCAGTCTGAATTCCAGAACCACACTGCACTAATCCGGCCATAACTCAAGATCTACACATCTCCTGGGTATGAACCTTATATTTCTAGAAACTAAATTCAATTATCTTTCCAACCGTGGTCAGTGGGTCTCAAGGGGGCAAAACTCAAGGTCCGAATTTGTCTCACAAGACAGAGCAGTTTACAAAAGTTCCAAACAACACTTTTACAGCTACATCAGTTTCAAATCTCATTGTACACTTAACCATAACCATCAAAGCCATCAAGATCCTTACCATTAACACATATATGACTACATAACTCAAGAACATGGCTTACAACATGGATACAAGCATAATATCTCAAGATCTAACCATCAAAAGTCCAAAACCTCCAAGATTTACACTAATACTTTCAAACCTTAAAAGATCCATCAAATCTTGACACAAACTAAAAGTGAGAGGATGTTATACCTTTCTTGAGTCTAGGGAAGCCTTGTACGAGCTTGGGTAGCCTTAAGAACACCTTAGCTAGCTTAGATGAACCTTAAACTTCAAGATCTAAAACAAAAGTTGTGGTTAGTCATTATACATCTCCAACTTCCACCATTTTTCTCACCATGCTACACTTTGAATAAAATTATGAAACTTAGTACATACCTTCACAACACCTAGGGGAAGCTTGGGTTTTAATCTTCCGAACTATAGAGGAGTAGAAGTAGAGAAAATGATTTTTCTTCCTCTCTTATTTTTCTGCTCAGATTAGAGCAGTTTGGTAAGGGGGAGAAGTGCTTTTCTTTTGTTTTTGTTTGTTCAAATAATTGTGTTGTGTATGGATATATTGGTGGTGTATTAGATGATAAGTAATCACATGTCTCCACCCTACTAGCTAGCCCTAAGTTAGGCCATGTCTCCCTTGTACTTAAAGCATGGCTAGATGTACTACTAACCCATGCTACTTAGTTTGCTTTTTGTACTTCTAGTTAGCATTTCTAACTTAATGGTTTGCATGGCATCTTGCATGGAATATTATCTCGTCTCATTACCCAACCAATTTTCGTTACGTAATCCTTAATTCTTGACGTATCTATAATAAAACTCCTCGTAATAATATTTTGTCACGTAGAAATTTCCTTTGTAATTCATTAATTGCTAAATTGTATAAATTCCTTAAATATCCATAACTGCTTGTCATAGTCTCTTAAAATCTTTCAACACTCTAGTAGCTCATAAATCCCAAGTTTTATAAATCTTAATAGCAATAAGACTCTTGCCTTTAGCAATCTTCCCTTTTCTTACATAGTGAATGTAACAACATAAATTTCTCAGATAATCAATTCCATTAAACAACATGGGTGACTCAAAAGGTTCCAAATTCACAATGTCATATGATATTATATAAAAAAAATATATTAACAAAAATTAGGGTTCTTACAGCCTCCCCCCCTTAAAAGGATTCCGTCCCGGAATCAGGTTGAAAATAGTTGGGGTTACTTTTCACGCATCGTGCTCTCTAGTTCCCATGTTGATTCTTCGACATTCTGGTTCCTCCACAAAACTCTCACTAATTTGAAAACCTTGTTCCTCAGCACTTGTTCTTTTCTATCCATGATTTCCACTGGTTTCTCCTCATAAGTCAAATCTGGCTGTAGGTCTATCTGGTCGTATTCTATCACATGCCGAAAGTCCGTATGGTAGGGTCGTAGCATGGACACATGAAACACATTATGCACTTACTGCAAGCTCGGGGGCAAGGCTAGTTCATAGGCTAACTTTCCAACACGCCTCAAAATCTCAAAAGGTCCTATAAACCTCGGACTTAGCTTCCCTTTCTTTCCAAATCTCATCAATCCTTTCCAGGGGATACCTTTAGCATCACGAAGTCTCCCACCTCATACTCCTTTGATATCTCATAAAATTTGACCATTCGAAATAATGGGTTTCGTAAAAAAAAACTAATGACTTTTACATACACTCGTCTGTACCGTAAAGACGTAATATCCCTTCGAAATCTTCATTTAATAATTCGTACATATCGTGATTGCAAAAATTTCTCATCCACCCATAAAATTACTAATCGTCCAGGTTTCGAATATTCACGAAAATTAGGGTTAATGCAGTCTCCTCTCCTTAAAAGGATTCTATCTTAAGAACCTAAGGATAATAGTTGTGGATACAATTCCAACCTTACCCTTTCCAACTCTCAGGTTGACACTTCAACCCTATTGTTCTCTCCCTTGGTCTCGCCAACGCTTTAATGTTGTTTCTCAACGCATACTCTCCTCGACCTGTATTCCTTATCGGTTGTTCTATGAATGAAAATTTCTATCCCACTACTTATACGTTCCTCCTCTACCTTGTTCATAGTATCCATGTTGAGTCCTTGTATCGTTGGCCCGTGAATAATTTGTGGTCGTGTTTTATAATCTGAGACAATGTCAATACGCACGGTATTCCTCATATTCCTTGGCTTGATTAGCACGCATGTGTTGCCTCCTGTCAGCCGTTACCACTTGCTATGGATACTGTATAATCTTCGGTATACGTCGAACCAGTTCAGCTACTATATCCCTCGTTCATTGACTTCTTCGTAACGCAAGAAAAGCGAAACTTCTTCTTTCGTAGTACGCTTTATAAGAGACGTCCTTACGTTCGAATGGTGACGATCGTGATAACAACATTCATTTCATGGATAAGTTTTTATTCTCGACTGCCCCGTGAAATCTAAGGCACGACACTAAATATAAATTCGATCGTCTGGATAATTCTTCTTCCCTGTTCGTCAGCCACAGATCAAATTAATACATACGCTCAATCTCTTTATTAAATATACTTGAAAGCACCTTCAATATTCGAAGTTTACCCTTAAGTCTCTATCTGACATAATCACTGCAGAAGTTTTATATTGCCCCACCATCTCTTCCGTATATAAATCGATAATCTTCTAAATGTAAAGTCTCTCGTAGGTAAATCACTTGGTCCAGCAATTATAAATCAACTAGGGCCATCTCTTGGCTCGGTCTTCGGTGACCTACTCATGAAGTTCATTATAATTTTGTCCACGTTCAAGATTTTCTACAGGCGGAATTAATCCACTAGATCTCTATCATTTTGTTTTTGACATGTTGCGTTTGTTCTTAATAGTTTGCCAATACCATTCTTCATATCCGTTTGCCAAACATTCTCTTAATTCTCTGTACATCTTTGTCCTTCCCTATAATTTAGTCATTTTCCTCTAACATTATTCTTTATTGTATATACTCTATTTTCTTGGTCAATACTGACTGAATTCCAATTTCGAATAATCCATTCTATAAGTATCGGCCACCACTACACTGGCCTTTCCTGGGTAATAACAGATTTCTCCAATATACTCCCTGCTCCCTTTCGTCACCTTCTCTTTCTTATGTTTAGTTCTAATATGAAGATATACTTATGGCACCTGTGGAAAAATTTTCACACTTTTCTCATAAAGTTAACATCTCAGTTTTATGCGTGAACGCCATCATGACTAATCCCAGACTCACGGTTAGTATATCATATCCCGTAACCTTTATGTTGTTTAGAAGTATAGGCTATCATCCCCTTTCTACTGCATCAGCACACCTCTTAAACTCTTGAAAGACGCATCATCGTGACTCTCAAAGTCCTCTTTTTATCATCAAGTATAGCTAACAACGAGGTTGTTGCTAATATCTCATTTCATTCCAAAACTTTGTTCATTAATCCATAAAGGCTTCTAACTCATTAGTCCACTCAACTGATACTACCATAATTTTATAACGTTTATATTAGTGTGAAATGCCAACTTTGGCACAGTACAGAGGTCGATCTTGAGTTGGTGAAACCCGCTTTTCAACCTTATCTTTGAAAAACAACTATGCGTTTTAACTGGTCAACAATTCCTACATCTCCAGTTAGGGGTATCGATTCTCGATGGTATATGTAAGATGTCATACGCTCGTCCTCTTTCACAACTAGCGCCAATCAGTCTGAGGCCTGCATGCTGCTGCGATTCCCAATAAACTTGATTAGGTGGTAATCTCGAAGGATCATTGGGATATATCCATGCATCCATTTGCTATTAGGGGCCTTTTAAACTTTATGTATCTCTATGTGCATCAATCCCTTTAAGCTAAGTAAAGCTTCACATTCTTGCCACGATATTTCTTCCTTTCTTGTCCATCTCACTTCCATGTTAGTTTCCTCTAAGGATATGTCTTACATCAAAATCGATTTGAATTTCTTGGATCAGGAAAAGGCTTGGTAACTCCAGAATTCATTAATATAACATCCTGACAACGGTTGGTAGGAGCGTACTCCCAACCACCTCATCATTTCTTATAACCTTCCTCACACTAATATTAAAGGTCCTTGTGGTATGCCCCGACATGTTATTCCTACTTTAAATAATTACTCGGCATAACGCTCTGGCTGCACAATTACAACATTTGGTTTTTTTTATCTCATATTGGTGCAACGGTTCACAATTGTACCTCCTGTTCACCTTAGAGTAATCACTTTTGAAAGGAATGGTTTCAAAATAACAAGGTCCAATAGATAATTTCAATAAGAATTCCACATTGGATGTTCCAAGAATGTTGATGGTTCCAAATACTAGGAGTCTCGATTTTTGGAGATGTAAGGATGGAGAGAAAGAATACAACAAGGTTTATTCCTTCATGTCCTGATAATTTTTTAATGTGATATCATAGAGAGTGTTGCACGAGGGCAATGATTGTTGGATACAAAAGTCATAAAGACGATCTTTATACCATTCTTACATCTGGTGAATACTTTTCCTCAAAAATAGAGGATCTACAGGTCCCATTGATAAAGGTCAATCGATCGAAAGCAATTCTACTCTATGACAATAAAAAAAATGAAGCAATTTATCATTCAAGTAATCTATGGTTTCAAATGAATCTTCATTATATGAATGAAAGAACAGAATATTCAAGTGACATAAAGTCTGATACGAAGATGGGTAGAATTCAAGTTGAGTGGGCGACCTCACTAGGTCTCAATCAAGTTATTCGTCAAAACTTTCATCATCATACTTTACCACATGCAAAATGCATTGTGGAATGAATTAAATTGGGAGTTAGACCAGTGAAACAATAACTAGTCCTTTTCAAGAAACACTAGCAACTAGCTAGACAAAATTTACTAGTTCACCTGTTTGAGACATCACCACTAGCTAGGACAATTAGCTAGGTGTTCTTCACAACATTACAATTTTGACTAGTTAGAACAATCAACTAGTCATTCATATTGACATATCGACTAGCCAGTTTCAATTGGCTAGAACGGAATTTCAACATCGTAGCCACTGAAGAAACTTTAGGCTACTCGGATAACGAATGGAAATAAGAAGTTATTAAGTTTGAAAAAGAAAACTATAAAATCTGAAGAGAATGTTCTAGGTATCGGAACAATCGATAACCTCTCATCAAATATTACTTACCAGTGAAACGGTCCACCCAAGGGTGCCTCCGTACACATGCTTTATCAGATCCTACAATAGAATTAAATTCAGAATACCAATATCAAAATGATATCCTTACTATGATTTCAATGTACGATGTAAAATCACATCTTGAATAGAAGAAAAGAATTCATGAAGGATGTCTGGACATTAGATCCTCCGTGTCCTCAGTAATTTGTTAAATATTTATGAGCTCAACTGAAGAGTGCAAGTATGAAAGAAGCAATCAAATATCAATATTCGTTAAGTAATATTCATCGATTAATTAAGGAAATATTTGTTGAACCTTCCTTGGATAATTGAAAGAAAGTGTAAATGGGCCTGAGCCGAACAAGATCATCATAAATTTTTTAATAGAATGTTCATGGATCAAATAAAATTACTTCGGATAAGTCCTGCTTTAGGGAAAGTATCCCACTGGTTGTTATTCCACAAGTTTGAAGTAGAAAGCTAGAAGGGTTACCTGATATAAACTAATCGAGGTAACAGGGTTAGTGAACAGTTTAAAATGAAGTAGTGCACCTGCTGGTAGTTACCAAAATAAGTTAATGATCATTCGTGCATCTCATTATCACCATTATGAGGGTAACTCCATCTCTTCGTCTTCGTAATACAAGACACCAACTAGTGCGTCTCTAAATCATCATCTTAAAGTCATTTATCGAGTTGGGGTTTCACAAATATATCTGTCATTTCCGTGCTTTATCTTGAAGACCAAGCTTCACATCATTCCGGGGACACCTGCTAAGTCCATAGGGTCCTACTTCATGCCTTCTGACATGAATCACAAGTGGCCAGTTCCCCCTGGGAACAGATCAAAGAGATCTCTTAGGGATCTCAGTGTAGTCCATAGGTTCAGTGGCGGGTGTGTGTATGTGAACATATACCAAAAATATTGAGGTCTACAATACATATATACGTAGTCCCTGATAACATCTCTATCAAAGGATCCCACTCTAGACCCGCTGGTCTTTTCTTTTGGTAGACTCTGAGATCACTGTATCGCTCGTTGCAACCATATTCAACTTCTCTTGAGTCCCTTTGTTAATTCTACTTGTTTGTTCTCTAAGTTGAACTACCATGCTCTAGCGTCCGAATCATGCGTGGAATTATCTAGCACGCTCGTCTTATGATAACATTCTCGTATAACACATGTAAAATTCGCCATCAAGGGTAATGAAATCCACAACGACATAGTGACCAACTTTCAGGTAAACCCGTTACTTATCGAAAATCGGATCTTATAGCCAAAGTAAAAGACTTTCATTATTCCAAGTACTAAGTACCCTTAATTATGTAGGGAAGTCTAAACTTTTTGATTCTAAAAATGCTGCCTCCTAAACTGTGGAGGACTATGGGCCACAAAATTTATGCCAGCCTAGTCATCCGATCATATTGGCAATATCGCCTCTACCTCAGCTGCTCTTGAGATTTCGCTCTGCTTCCTATATCATTACCTATGATAGGTCATGTACGACTCTCAAACCTCTATTCATCATTCTGAAGGTCTCTAAGGATTCTATCGACCCTAGTATAATACCTCCAGTAAACACTCCAGTCCATTCTACTCACCGGTACCTCTTCCGGAAGTCCAATAATAAGTTTACTACGATCTCTTATGTCATTCTCCTACTTAGACTTAACTCTCAACACTCTCATTTCTGAGTACTGTAACTTATCGCTCTGATACCATTTCTGTGACGCCCCCAAATCCGAGGTCAAAGATTCAAGTCGTCACATCACCATCCAACCATATCATACCTGTATTAACTTTACAACTCAACAATACATCCATCCAGACCTCAATCTTACGCACAAACAAGTTAGAGCCTCAGAAACGATAATCGAAAGTAACACTAAATATTACAATTCATCTGTACAATCCAGAATCTTACGCACTTCCACTTATACAACTACACTTGAAGACAAGTCTTACTATTACAGTTGAAAACCTATCAGACTTACTCTGTAGTATTTATCAGGAACTAAATCATTTCCGGGGTAAATCTTCTACTCCTCTTCTGCTGGTGCGGAGTTAATCGGCCAAATTCTTCTCTTTCTGAAAAGTTTTTATAAAGCAAGAATGAGATACATAATGCTCAGCAAGTTCACCATTTTGAAAAATAATAATGTGGTTTATTTCGAAAACATTCCCAACTATATGGGTATATATCTCAGATTTCAAAACATAATTGGACAATATATATGTCCGAGTTTGAATAAAACATCTATACTCACTAAGGAGCTTTAAGAATAACATATGAACCCTTTATAAGGTTCCCATTTCAATATATCTCAAGCTTGAAAATATATACATATGAGTATATCATTTTCGGCAAAACACTCTACGGTTAACATACTGTACAGAGAATACATCATTGCAAACCTCTTTCCTTCCATTAGCTTAGAAGGTTTCTCATTCAAAAACATTTCATTCTTTGAAATAATTGCAAGAGTGCACTAACACGTGCCAATCTTTATAGAAAATCTTGCAGTTCTAGATACTGCACGATGTCAATATTTTTCTTATCAAGATAGAACACTATCGGCAACTTGGCACTTAGGCCTAAGAAGCAGTGTCAGAGCATTTTTCCAAAGTGGAGGAATGGGACTTAAAGAAAACATAAAATCTGACAGGGAGTGACAATGATCAGTCGCCACATCCAAGTCCAATAATCCGCGGGTCTTCTCTACCGGTAGAAGGATAGAAACTACATCCGTAACTATCCTCGGGTGAAAACTACATCCGTAATCACCCTCGATGAAAACTACATCCGTAATCATCCTTCGGCAACACCTGGGCCGGAATAATAATTGATGGACCGCATGGCTCACGGCCGCTTACACATCCCGGGAATCGTTCGTCAACGATTCCCACACCTGCCAGAGTCCCCTTTTTTTTTCTTTCTTGTCAAAAATCATTTTGATAGAAAAT
This sequence comes from Saposhnikovia divaricata, assembly GCA_036435485.1. Lineage (NCBI taxonomy): Eukaryota > Viridiplantae > Streptophyta > Magnoliopsida > Apiales > Apiaceae > Saposhnikovia > Saposhnikovia divaricata. Next base: position 193,060,380 of record CM071597.1, read on the forward strand.
TCGAGTAGTTGAAGTTCGACCTTAGTCGACCGATAATTCTTGAAAAGTGTACAAGAAGCAAAACCTGGCCGTGGGTTTTCGAAAATGTTTTGGGTTCGAAAGAGTTCGAGTTTGAAAACGATGAAGGTATCTTGGATTAGTTTTGTCTTTAAAATAATGAACAATAATTAATAAATGATATTTTGAGATTTAATATAAACAATTAATAAAATAATTATTTAATTAAAATAAGCTTTTAATCCAAGATAGATATTTTTGAGTATTTATAATAATGTAAAAATAATAAATACTTAAGTATACGATACTTCCCAAATGACCCTTCGGGTTTTCGCAATTTAATCACGATACAATAATATACCGCTCCCTGGTCAATAGCATATTTGGACCGCTACGACCTCTATTGCTAGAGTCGTTGTCCGAAGAAAACATTTTCATTCTAAGTTCAAGGGTGTACAAACACATATGTGCATATATCTCAAACTTCAACATAACCTCATAAAGCATAAGCATATAATACGTTTGAAAGCCACAAACAATACAGTGAAAATCCTTAAATATTAGTTTTGAAAAGTAAACTTGCCTTGGTAAGGTGGGGTGGTCGAGCTCGCGACGTGGAACGAAGATCTATACATAATCAATATTCGTACATTAGTACGTTAACAACACTACTTAATCGTAAGGTTTTAAAGGATGTAAGACCAACTTAAAGACTCCAATTTGTGACCACTAAACCTCCCATATGACCATGTCATCACTTTATCACATTCGTTACCCATTCGACTCGAATCCATTCCTCAAACTTGAAACACAAGTGAGTATTGTGAAAACTACGTTAAACTAACCTCCTAGGTGATTTTTCACTCTCGCGCACTTCGCTCTAATATTTTTATAAAATTGAAAAATACAAATTTTATTCCAATTCTTTTTTGACAGCCTTCACAACTGTATAATCTAACTACCCTCAAATTTTCATAACACTAGCATAATTTTAAGGGGTCCTAACTCAGTTCACAATTGGACAACACAGTGCAGTCTGAATTCCAGAACCACACTGCACTAATCCGGCCATAACTCAAGATCTACACATCTCCTGGGTATGAACCTTATATTTCTAGAAACTACATTCAATTATCTTTCCAACCGTGGTCAGTGGGTCTCAAGGGGGCAAAACTCAAGGTCCGAATTTGTCTCACAAGACAGAGCAGTTTACAAAAGTTCCAAACAACACTTTTACAGCTACATCAGTTTCAAATCTCATTGTACACTTAACCATAACCATCAAAGCCATCAAGATCCTTACCATTAACACATATATGACTACATAACTCAAGAACATGGCTTACAACATGGATACAAGCATAATATCTCAAGATCTAACAATCAAAAGTCCAAAACCTCCAAGATTTACACTAATACTTTCAAACCTTAAAAGATCCATCAAATCTTGACACAAACTAAAAGTGAGAGGATGTTATACCTTTCTTGAGCCTAGGGAAGCCTTGTACGAGCTTGGGTAGCCTTAAGAACACCTTAGCTAGCTTAGATGAACCTTAAACTTCAAGATCTAAAACAAAAGTTGTGGTTAGTCATTATACATCTCCAACTTCCACCATTTTTCTCACCATGCTACACTTTGAATAAAATTATGAAACTTAGTACATACCTTCACAACACCTAGGGGAAGCTTGGGTTTTAATCTTGCGAACTATAGAGGAGTAGAAGTAGAGAAAATGATTTTTCTTCCTCTCTTATTTTTCTGCTCAGATTAGAGCAGTTTGGTAACGGGGGAGAAGATCTTTTCTTTTGTTTTTGTTTGTTCAAATAATTGTGTTGTGTATGGATATATTGGTGGTGTATTAGATGATAAGTAATCACATGTCTCCACCCTACTAGCTAGCCCTAAGTTAGGCCATGTCTCCCTTGTACTTAAAGCATGGCTAGATGTACTACTAACCCATGCTACTTAGTTTGCTTTTTGTACTTCTAGTTAGCATTTCTAACTTAATGGTTTGCATGGCATCTTGCATGGAATATTATCTCGTCTCATTACCCAACCAATTTTCGTTACGTAATCCTTAATTCTTGACGTATCTATAATAAAACTCCTCGTAATAATATTTTGTCGCGTAGAAATTTTCTTTGTAATTCATTAAGTGCTAAATTGTATAAATTCCTTAAATATCCATAACTGCTTGTCATAGTCTCTTAAAATCTTTCAACACTCTAGTAGCTCACAAATCCCAAGTTTTATAAATCTTAATAGCAATAAGACTCTACCTATATTATGAGTGATGTACCATTATTCTAGCCCATTAAGCCTATTTAGGACTCATGCCGAATTCGGGCATAACAATTACTTACAAACTATATACTATATCTTTTTTATAAATAACAGAATAGCATACGGCAATCACCTGGAACAAGCTGACGATCAAGTTGTTCGGCCATACACAATATCCTCCTGCCTCACACTCCCACGGAAACCCGATTGACCCGCAAGAACAATTCGCAGCAACCAAAGGCCCTTTCGCGCGGGATACGCAAATAAAACAGGGATCGCCTGGGGAATTATTTTTTTTACGACCTGGAGATAAGGGCAAAGTTGTATTTTCCTGAAATATAGGTTTTTTACAAGCTTAGAATAAGGGTAAAGTTGTCTTTTTATGAGATTAAAAAATCTCACTATTATTTTCAGTTTGTTGGGCTATTATATACTCCCTCCGTCCCTTTTTAATTGGTACATTTGCAAAAAACACACATATTAAGAAAGAATTAATTATGTAATTTGTTTCCATGTTTGCCCTTAATTTTAACATTAAATGAAGAGTTATGAGTGTGTATATTAAATATAAAGTCAAACATTGGTATTAGAAATAAAGGGGTATATATGGAAAAGTTGGTAAAAATATGTATTGGAATAAGGAATGTGACAACTATTTAGGGACAAATTTTTTTTGCAAATGTACCAACTAAAGAGGGACGGAGGGAGTATAAAAAAGATTAATAGGTGGTGTTTGGGGAAACTTATTTTCCAGAATAAGTCAACTTATTTTAAGTTCAAAGTTAAGATTCCTAACTTTCCAACTTATTTTCCAACTTATTTTTGCAACTTATTGAGTATCAAACATACATTAAATACTTATATAAAAAAAATTATCAAAATATAAATTTTTTACCCGAAAATAAGTCCATAAGTCCTTATTATAAGGTTAGCCAAACAGGCCATATGACATTTTTTCAATATATAATTAAGATGAATCTACCTATATTTATATCATAAATTTTACTAACATTTATGATATGATTGTTTCAAAAAAAAACATTTATGATATGGTATGTTATAATATGCGTTTGCCGATGCCAAGACCCTATTATATTTACCATACAAAATAAATCTCTATCAATCGCTATAATAAATTGGTCAATGTTATGTCCCTCACGCACACCTCCATCATTATTTACCGCATATGGTGGCTCCATTTGCAAGTGAAGTTGCTTGCACTTGAATTTGAATACCTTGGATCTAAATAAACTATACATTTTGTTTCAAAAAAAAATAAAATAAACTATACATTTTTAAATTAAGGCCACTCGGAGATTGTTAAAATATTTGCAAACCTCTATCAAATTATCACATGTATTATATTTTAATTTATTTTCTCATCCATCTAATTATTGATAACATTTGTTAAAAATTTATTTCAGTAATAGGTAATGTTAAAAACTGCTAACATGATTTCATACATAAATTTTAAATAATATGAGAGAGGTAATAATGAATAGAATTAAGTATATTTTTAACTATTTGTATGTGTTTTTAATTATATAAGGAAGATACCATGGGCCTGTTTGGGAATTTATTTCCTACCCAATTTATGGCTTATAAGGCCATAAATTCTTATGGGGGTGTTTGCCAAAATAAGTTTTAGCTAAACTTATGATTTATAAGTTCATAAGTTGAATGTTAGGAATTCTTAACATTCAACTTATACTTATAAGTTATAAGTTAACTTATAAATTATTTTCGATATACGTAATATATAATATCCTTCAAATCTTCAAAACCATATATCTCTCTATCCATTCATTAGAAAATTGATATGTATATATCAAATTCCCCTATTCATCAAAATCTATCCACTGATATCCATTGTTATATATAAAAAACAAGTATTTTGAAAATTATAAAAAAAAAAAAGTTAACTTATAGGTTTTGATTTACCCAAATAGTATACTGATTATAAGTTCTGATCTACCAATTATAAGTTCTGATTTACCAAACACTCTAATCTCTACTCTACTTATCACTTATATGACATAAGTATTTATAAGTCATAAGCTACTCATTTTAAGATACCCCAAACATACATCGTGTTTTCATAATTTTGGTTGACAATTTGTTAACAATTATACAACTTCAATGGATTGACAATCAAAATAACATGTGTATAGGATTTGGCAAGACACTTCTATCGGAGACAAATATATCCTCAAGATTTTATTTCAAATAAAATATCTTAATCAAGTATTGTTCGTGGGTTCACCCTCTGTAGATAGCAAACAAATCCAATAAGCTAGGTGTTGCGTCACGTTGGTCACACCAAATCTTAATTAAACCATTGATATCTACGTATCATACGAGTGAACAGCGATTAGTGCAAGTCGTACGTACACTGCTTAAACAGATTACGTAACAACAATGTGTTTAGAAATGCATGAATGTCAAGGGTGTGTTGATTTAATTGACAAATCAATACTTAAGGGGAACAAATTAAATTGATGAATTCAAACATGTATATAACAATATAGTTGAATATGTGAAGATAGATGAGGGAGCAACGGTACCCACTACATTTTCACGAGAGGACCTCTTCTCTTCTTGTCCCACCTTGCCTACTGCCTTGTATTACAACTATCGACAATCTATCCATTCTCCGCGAGGGCTTTGCCTCCTCTTGGTTTCTGACTTACACTACTCATGTTGGCAACTTTTGTAATTTACACAGTTAATGACCTTTTCCTAATCGATATCAAATCACGTACCTTCTTCACTCAAAAACTCATTTTTGAAATTTTAAAGTAAATCACTAGTAAGTAGTAACTCGTGCGTCTTATATTTGTAATCGAAAACAATTGCATTGTTAACTTCATATTTTTTGGATTGTGACAAGACCAAAAATTCATGTCGAAATTTGAAAAGGACTTGCCTTGGAATTTTTGTTACATACATGCATAAGCTCATCAAACGTTTGTCAAGCCAAGTACTTTGGATTGTTCAAACATGCACAATAGCAACGGCAACGTTTGGTTTCCAAAGTTGCAACCATTTTTGGTGAGCTTCATATAGCTATTTGCTATTTTGTTTGTATAGCTCCTCTATATTGTGACTCGATGGCATGCATCTAAAAACACCCACACATATTGCTTTTAATTATGTGTTTTCCACTGTTTAATATTTGGTAGTTAATTGTCTAGACTTTATTGGAACAAGTCACGTTGGCTCGTAAGAATTGATCCTCTAGTCAGTGGTGGACCTAGAAAAATGTTAAGTGAGTTCTTAAAGAGCATGTTAAAAATTTTGCAATCAAGTGTGTTCGAACCCTGGTCAACCTAACTAAATTTTTTGAATCTACCAAACCAATGAATTTAATTGTTAAGAATTTATACATGTACAGTATGGTATATATTAAAGGTTTAGTGGGTTCCTAATACCTGGTCAACCTAACCAAATTTCTTGAATATACCACTAAACCAATGATTTTTTTTTTTTTTTGATAAGGGTACGGGGATTTCATTAAAAAGAAGCCATACGGCATCTACAATCAAGTAAATTCCCTATGAATAACAAGAACAGATCTGAAATATAATCACAAAAGCATTTTCCAAAACAATTAGATGGGCAAATACTGAAGAACGGCTCCGAAATCACGGTATTAGGACCATGAAATAACATCGATGACAAGGCATCCGAACATTGAATGGAGATCCTCGTTACAATTGACGGTACAACCATCTTGAAAACTGCATCTGCTTCGAATCACAGATCGATCTTGATCATTAAATACCCAAGAACAACAAAACAAACCAAGAACACAAAGGAACAAATAAACTCTCACAAGGAGAGACAAACAAACTCTAACAAGGAGAGACAGATAAACCCAATAAATGGGTAAACAAGCCAAAAGCTCACAATCCTCACCGAAGGAGGATGATTATTGAAAGAAATAAAACTAGATCGGAAAAGGGGCCTCCGGTCGGTGGATAAACCACCGCCGGAGGAGAGAAACTGACTGAAGAAGAAGAAGGCGATGGAAAAGTGAGAGAGAAAAGAGAGTTTGAAAATATAGCTTTGGCAAACAAACAACTTGGTCAAGCTACTGAACCAATGAATTTAATTGTTAAGAATTTATACATGTACAGTATGGTATATATTAAAGGTTTAGTGGGTTCCTAATAGTAAAAATGGCCAAAATGTAGTTATTGAGGTTCGAACTCGGGTGTTCCCCGAAGTTCAAGTGGGTTCATGCCACTGATCCAAGCCAATTTAGCTTGAAATATGTATACATGTATAGTATATATGGAAATTCGAGTGGGTTCCTAGGAACCCACTCCCTTAGTACTGGGTCCGCCCCTGCCTCTAGTCAAACGTCTTCTCCGGTTGAAAATATTCAGGGGTAGTTAATGTTATATACTGTTGAACATGGGTGGGGGCTAGGGCTTTAATCGAACCGAGTCGAGTCGAACACTGTTAGGTTCGAGTTCAAACTCGATTGAAAAGTTCGGGCTCGAATTCGACCAAGTCTTTCATTTCAAGCTCGGCTCGTAGAAAGTTCGACATGATCAAGCTCGACTTGAAAGCTCAAATCGATTTCATTAAATGTTGACAAAAGCTTTAAATGATCGGTTCAATTTGGGTTCGGTTGGAGTTCGGATTGAGTTTGACTCGATTAAACATATAAATTATATAAAAATATGAAATATTAATATATAAATATTTAAAATAATAAAGGCTCGATTAGGCTCGTGAATCTTCTGAATCATGTAATTTGAAGCTCGAGCTCGGCTCGGTTAAGTATTCAAATAGCTCTACCTCGGCTCGATTGTTACCAAACCGAATTCAAATATTTTAATGATATTCTACTGCTGAACATTATCATCTCATATTATGTTTATACCATAATTTTAATGTTCTACAATTGAACTTAAAAGTTTCTATCCGAATTTTAAAATCAATCACATGAATTCTAAAGTTATGCAAGTGAACTTACTTGTATTTGAATATTCTATTGTTGAACATTTAATCTCATATATTGTATTTTTACCATAATTTTGGTACTTTCACAAAATTGATGAAAATATTGGAAAATTTTTATGATGTTATTCGAGGATTTTGATTGATGTTGGTGTATGATTATAACTGTCAATCAAATATGAATTGTCTCTAGATTATATATCTTGTGTTTTTGGATAACTTTGCCCCTGTTCTATAAATAAAATCTTGAAGCCACAAGTTGCATATAATATTATATTCTCGGCTTTTATTTCGATTGTTAGTTAATAGACTACTACTCCATCCGTCCCTCTCATTTCTTTACAGTTTCTATTTTGGGACGTCCCTCTCATTTCTTTACATACAAGAAATAGTAACTTTTAACAATAAAATATATTATTACATCCACTACTTCACTCCACTTTTTCAACACTTTACACTATTGCACCCACTACTTCACTTATTTAAACAATAAAATCACTATTACACCCACTACTTCACTTATTTTAACAATAAAATCATTATTACACCCCCTACTTCACTTATTTTAATCATAATCCTTGGTCTCCGTGAAAAAACCCAACGTAAACAATCACGAGGGTCGGAGGGAGTAGTATATAACTTTACTATTAAATTAAATTAATATTTAATTTTATTATTTTAATTAATTAAATTTACATAACTTCACTTTGGTAATATAAGAGTAGCTATATTATTAATTGTATATAATTTCATTATTAAAATAAATTAATATATAATATTTTGATTTTAATTAATTAAATTAATTAATATTTAGTGGGATACCATGGTATACATGGCATACCACGATATACTTATACATGACATACTATTAAGAGGGGTTATTGCTTTTAATAAAAGAGTATAGATTAATTTTCTAACTATATCTTTAAAGTGATGAGATTTTAACCTGCTTAACGAGAATAAAGATAAGATTTTAAGAAAAATGCTAGGGAATCAAAAAATGTCACCAAAAAAGTTCCCAAGATTACACATGTCTTTCTATTATTGATTATGTAAATAATAATGTAAATGGGCCCCCTGTATTCACACCAATAATCCAATTAAAACTTTACAAGTGTTTGTCACATCATTTTGGAGATGTTTTTTGAAACAAATTTTTGGTTCCCTGTCATTATTTTAATACATAAATGTATCATTACAGTTGGCTGTATATTAATGTGACAAATTAACCCGAAAGGAGTCTCATCTCATAAGCAAGGACTTTACTGAGTAGTCATGAAAATGGCAGTTGATTCTTTCTAACCTTCCTTACTTTTGATTGCCCTTTATTCCAAGTTGATATTATCTCCTATGATTCCATTTCCATCGCACGGAACTCACTGTTCCTTTTTTGCTTCATTCTGAAAAAAAGTAAAGTTGAACACACGAAACTTGCTTCCAAAACATTGCTTTATTCCATTTAAATCACACACACATTAACATTGTGTGTGTATATGTGATAATGATAGCATGATACTCTGTACTTATAATTCAATGGGGAAGATTAAAGAGAGATCGAGATGCCTTGCCCTTTCCCAATATGTCTTTCACCTGCTGCCATTCACACTACTTTTGGAATATTCCCCCTTCCATTCATCTTTTTTTGGCTACACAACCGAATCCAATCGACAAGAGAACTTGATACGATCGATCACCGCACGGGGATAGATGCTATATTGCTTTTTTCTGAACTTGATACGATCGATCATCGCACGCGGATAGATGCTATATTGCTTTTTTCTACTTATTTCTTCTTATGTGCTAAGTTAAGTTTTTGGAAAATAATCCATCAAAAGATGCTAACTGTAAATTTTTACTGTGTGGCTTAGACACACGTTAGAAAAATTAGTTTAATATTTATTATCCTTGCAGCATGACAAATGTCATAAATTCTAGAGTAAAGTGTTATCTTATCGAGTATTTTCCAGTACATAAATCATGCTCTTTTTTTTTTTGAAGTGACATAAATCATGCTTTGAAAATTACATTTTCACTGTACTATTTCTTGCTTTTATCGTAATATATATAGAATTGTTCACAAAGTACAATTTCACAAATGGGTATTTGTTTTTACATAAAAAATTTGCATTCTTTTACATGTTCATATTACCTGATGTAGCTCGTAATATTCGCCAAATCCATGCAACTAGGAGTCTAAGATCAACTTGCAAAGTAATTGTGGCTGGCTACTTGATGGCTAAATAAGGCTAAAAGCCTATGCTCATAAACAACTAGTCTATGCTCATAAACAACTACTTGTAACGATTTTTCTAGTGTATATGCTAAGAATTCGTGCTCTCATATACAAAAATCTTCCCCAATAAAAATTTTTCAACTCATCAAACATTGGTTCTTAGTATATGCTCTTGGACACACACTAGACAAACAGTTTAAGTATTTCGGTTTATAATGAGGAGTTCCGTATGATGAGTTCCGTATGATGAATGTCATATCAAATAGCCATAACATCTTACCACACTATAATAACTTTAATCAAATAAATCAATGGATGATTAGTTGATTTGCACAAAGGTATAGGTTCCACCATCTCTATATAAATTGATTTACACTCATGCACCATGATTGGTTGACCAAAGCGTGCATCTCCATCAATCAACCTTCAACCCCACCTTCGTTAGGAGCTTGAATTAGGACTAATCAATCAATTTGCTTGTCCCTAATCTAAAACCTACGATGTAAGTACTAAGCTTGAACACCCATTTGTCTTGAAAGACCCCTTCCGTGCATATTAAAGTAATTAAAGTAGGAAGGTAGCTAGTTTATTAAAGTTAATCAAACAAGTAATGTATCGCAATCTTACGTTAATATGTCTCTTAATCCACTAAACCGCCTTTCAATGGCTTTAACGCCCCATTATTCGAAATTTCCATCACATCTATAGCCGTATCGAGGGTACTTTAAAGATATGATTAGGTGCAATTTTGGAGGCGTAGAATATACAAATGTAATTAGGACGGTAAGTGCATGCTTAGGAGTCTATGTGCATGTTTGACTAACCATATAAGTCGACTTATATGGCGAAATTCGTTTCCAGTTATTTAGAGTGTTTGGCAAAATAAGTAAAAGCCCGTTTTTAGAATTTATATGAGATAAGTTGAATGTTAAGAAATCCTAACATTCAACTTTCCACTTATTCTTATTTCTCAATATACGTAATATATAATATCCTTCAAATCTTCAAAATCATATATCTTTTGATTCGTTCATTAAAAAATTGATATGTATATGTCAAATTTCTCTACTCATCGAGATCTATCCATTGATATCCACTTATATATATTAAAAAACAAAAATTTTGAAAATATTTAAAAAAGTTAACTTATAAGTTCTGATTTACCCAACACTCTACTGACTTATAATTTCTGATTTACCAAACACTCTATTAACTTATAAGTTCTAATTTACTTATCACTTATATGATACTTATCACTTTAAGTTATAAGTTACTTATTTTAAGGTAAGCCAAACAGGCCCTATAAACTCTTGTTTACATACCCTACAAACTACAGTATGAACCTATATATTTTAATTTGCGTTGTATGCATGCCACTCTATAATAACTTGCAATATATTTACATACACTGATACAGAATCCTAACCAATTTTATGAAGTGTATTAAAGTGCTAGTTTTGCAACCCTATGGGTCCGATATCATAATTATGGGTCCAATATCATGTAGGTAAGATGATCCAGAACAAACAATTATTACATCATATTATATTAAAAAAAGAGGCAAATTCTATATATTACCAATGTAGTTTTGGCTTTTTTACATTGTATCATTACTTTATTTATTTCTCTACATGGTACCCTTAAATTTCTGTTTCCTTCTAAATAATAAGTAATCCTTCGTCAAAGCAAACGTTGTAAAAACGTTTAAAAGCACAAAACATACCATATTCAAATTGATTTTTGGCGCCAAATTTAACAAACAGTACAAAATGAAGGAAAAAACAGGGAATACGTCCCAAAAACCTAATATCATCCATCGAAAAACGCAGATTCAACAACCCACTACCACCGGCCGACCGACCGACCATCGGAAAACGCCAAAGTCGCCGGTGGATTTCAACCAAAATTCAAAAACAATTCAAAAATTAATCAAAAACTCTGTTTTAATACATAACTAACACCATACAATCATTACATCATCGAATTAATGGTTATACGGCCTTGCATGCATAAATTCGAGCTTTGCATACAACTATACATACATATATTTATACCAATACTACTAAATCATCATTTAAGCATAAGAACATAAAATAAGTAATTAAAACAGAGATTGAGCATGATTTGGTGTTAAAAATCGAAAAGTAATTGAAAAAGGGTGAAGGAGAGTACCACAGCAGCTGAACTCGTGAGCAACAAGAAGAAATGGAGGTGGGTGGTGATTAGAGCCGGCCAAACGGGCGGTTCGGCCCGGCACGCACGTGAATAAGTCGTGGAAAAAACCATTCGGCCCGCTACAGTAAACTGCCAAAAGCTGAAAATCTATTTTCCTTTTAAAATTCGGTTTTAATCATTTAAAAATCGAAATAAATTGGAAAATTAAGATAAAAATAATTTTTAAAATCCTAAAATTAAGATAAAGAACCCTTAAATGAAATAAAGCTTTTTAAATCATTTAAATATTCTTAAACTCAGAAACAAATACTCCTACTAATTCTAAAAACTAAATAATACCACAAAGATAATAATGCAAAAGATTTTACGATTTTAAACGACTCCAATAATTTTATAAAAATCGCAGAAGATAAATAATGCTTATTTAAAATAGTTTTAAATGCTCAAAAATGTAAATAAAAATATACGAGCACACACAACACATACGAGTCATCACATAATCATATAAACATGATTTCACACATAGTTTGACTTCACAAGAATATCTATATCACATAATTCACATTTATCAATTAAATTAACACTTAAATAATTGCGAAAAATTGTAGGTCGTTATATCTTATATGTGCTAAAAATAAGCCCTAAAGTCACAATTAATAATGCATTAATTGTAACCTAGTTAGGTCCAAATACGAAGCCATTAATGAGGCCTGAAACCCTTATTAAATATTAATTTTGTAATTAATATTAGGAGCTAATTAACAGCTTGCAAATAAGATCATACAAGGAAACAATATTATTAGGAGTATCCTCCAAGGCACCCAATTCAACATGGAAACTGATTCCTACAAGGAAGGAGTCTAGAACTTTCCTCAAGGCGGTGGCTTGCCCACCAAGTCTCCGAATCCTACCATAATTCTAAGGCTCCCGCAGCCTATATAAGGGCCTGACCCCTCATTCTCAGAACTACGTTTTTTGGCTTGATTCTCATTGAGATACGTAGGCATTCTGCGAGGACCGCTTAGTCTCGAATGTGGAAGCGGCCATTAAAGCTCGAAGCTCACAAACCCTAGCCGCAATCTACAACCTAGTTTTTATTCCACAACATTTGGCGCCGTCTGTGGGAATACAACAACAACCATTGTTCAAACACGAAGACCAACATCAACCTCGACTGAGGCCATACCCCTTAGTTCTGCTCCACCTACCACTTCTGATCTGCTTGTCACTACTGAAGAAGGACAATTACCCCCATTAACAGGGGCGATCATTCAACCTCTAGTCTCTCAACCCCCAGGGATGACTCCCCATATTGAGGGAACTCTACCAGTGGTCATCCATCAAAACCAAGAAGCTAACCCTCTTCAGATGGTGGTTTCTCCTCTTGATAACGTTAATCGTACGTTACCCACAAGGGTACGGATCCATACTACGGATCTCCCCGCGAATACCAACCCGATGTATGGTTTGCCCAACTACCCTCCTGCCACTCGAGGTATTGGAACAAGCGGCCATGCCCTGCTGATTTAGGAGCCTCCTTATAATAGGGGGTTGGGCCGTGATCAAGAATATGATGACTACTCTGGCCCCTATACCGACGACTCGTCATCTGAGGACGATGATCGTGATGATTCCCCGAGGAGGCGACTTGTTAGCAAAGAACTCCTAGGGAGGACGTGAAGTATCCATGATGGACCCCCTTTAACAACTACCGAGAGGATAAGGGCTTATGAGGTCGAGATCTTAAAGTTGAAGGACGATATGGCGAGAGAGCAAGCTAGATTGAATAAAACTCAGCCTCCTCCAACCATAGAGAGGATTCCCATTATCGACTTGGAGAGGTCTTCAAGGAGACAGAAAAGGGCTGATGCTCCAATTGGAAGAACAACAAGGGTGGAAACCCCCATGGGTAACCCCAAAGATCTGATGCCACTAGGAGATCCTGATGATCCCACACCCTCGTTTACTGAGAAGGTAATGAATGCTCGTATTTCAAAGAAGTTCAAGATGCTGACAATCAAGGCTTATGATGGAACGGGAGATCCTGCAAATCACGTCAAGACGTTCTCAAATGCACTGCTGTTACAGCCTGCGAGTGATGCTTTAAAGTGTAGGGCGTTCCCTCAAACCCTGTCGGGCATGGCTCAAAGATGGTATAGTCGCTTGCCTGCGAACTTAATTGGCTCTTTTAAGGAGTTAAGTGCTCCTTTTATTAGTCAGTTTATCAGCGGAAGAGTTCATGAGAAAAGCTCTGCATCCCTCATGTATGTGGTGCAAGGGAAGAATGGGAATCTAAGGGATTACCTCAAGCGATTCACCAAGGAAACATTGAATATCACTGGTTTGGAGAATAAGGTGGCCATGGTAACCCTGGAACACGGAACCACAGATCTATTCTTTAAAAGGTCACTAGCAAAGCATCCTCCCGAAAATATGGCCGAGCTCCAACGAAGGGCCGACAAGTATATCAAGGCTGAGGATAGCATGAAGAAAGAAGTCGCGGGAGGCAATGGCAAGGGCACCAATGACTCAAAAAAGCGAAAGAAAGAACAAGAGTACGACGCTAGAGACAAGTATCCTCGGACTAACAAGGACTCAGAATCGCCACCAAAGAAGAATTTGGGACCAAGATTTTCTGATTATGCAAGACTGAATGCTCCAAGGAGTCAGATCTTGTTAGAGATTGAGAAGGATAAGGACTTTCGATGGCCGAAGCCACTCAGGGGTGACCCCTCAAAACGAAACAAGGATCAATATTGTAGATTCCACAAAGATGTGGGACACGACACAGATGACTGTATGCAACTGAAGGACGAGATTGAATTCTTGATTCGGAAAGGGAAGCTAAGCAGGTACACGAAGGGTGAAGATCATGGAACCCAGAGAAGGGATTGTGATAGGAGAGACAATGACAGAAGGGATAACGACCGTGATCGCAACCCACAGCCCCGAGGGCCAGTTATCAACATGATCTGGGGAGGCCTGACAGCGGCCGGTACTACAAGGAGTTATCAACATGATCTGGAGAGGTAATGCACATCGTGGGTGAGGCCCCGAAGCGTGCGAAAACTGAGCTAGTGATCGGTTTTGATGATTCAGACTTGGAAGGGGTAAAGTTCCCCCACGATGACCCGTTGGTCATAACTCTTGTGATTGGGAACTCAGAAGTAAAACGAGTTTTGATAGACAATGGAGCCTCTGTGGATATTTTGTTTCATGATGCGTTTGTGAAGATGGGCTACAATAACTCTCAGTTGACACCCACCAACATGCCAATCTATGGATTTAATGGAGTTGAGTCCAAGGTAGAAGGGACTATCCAGTTGCCAGTAACGATCGGGCAAGAACCTAAGGAGGCTACTCAAATGCTGAATTTCTTGGTAATCAAGGCTGCTTCGACATATAATGCAATCCTGGGAAGGACTGGACTTTATGCGTTCAAGGCTGTTGTCTCTACCTATCACATGAAGATCAAGTTTCCAACTAGGAATGGTGTTGGAGAATAGAAAGGAGATCAGAAAATGGCTAGAAGTTGCTATGTGGCTGCTTTGAGAGCTGATGGAGTCGGGGGGGCAGGTCCTTCTGATAGAAGACATGGATGTCCGCAATAATGATGAGCATCGAGGGAAGCCAGCAAAGGACTTGATCCCCATACCTCTAGAGCTAGGCGACCCTGAAAAAGTTACTTACATTGGAGCTTCTCTGAAAGAACCCATGAAGGACAGGTTGACAGCGTTCTTGCAAGAGAATAGTGATGTGTTTGCTGGGACAGCAGCTGACATGCCAGGGATTGATCCTCAACTCATAACTCACAAGTTAAATATCGATCCAAAGCGGAAGATAATAAAGCAAAAAAAGAGAAATTTCGCTCCTGAAAGGCAAGAAGCCATTAAGCAAGAAGTTGACAAGTTCTTAGAAGCTGGGTTCATTGAAGAAATTCAGTTCCCTGAGTGGTTGGCTAACCCTGTGATGGTCAAGAAGGCAAATGGAAAGTGGAAGATGTGTATAGACTTCACTGATCTGAATGATGCCTATCCCAAGGATTGTTTCCCTCTACAAAGGATTGGCACACTAATAAATGCCACTGCTGGGCATGAGATGTTGAGTTTCATGGATGGTTTCAGTGGCTACAATCAGATTAAGATGCATAAGGATGACATCCCAAATGTATATTTCATAACTGACTTTGGTGTTTTTTGTTATCTTGTTATGGCTTTCGGGCTAAAAAATGCAGGAGCTACTTACCAACGATTGGTGAATAAGATATTTGCTCATCTAATTGGGAGAACCATGGAGGTCTATGTTGATGACATGTTAGTCAAGAGCCTATTCAAGGTAGATCACACTAAGCACGTCAGAGAGGCATTCGAAGTTCTGAGGCACAACAAGATGATGTTGAATCCAGCCAAGTGTGCTTTTGGCGTTGAATCAGGAAAATTTTTGGGTTTGATGGTTTCAAAGCGAGGCATAGAAGCCAACCCTGATAAAATCAAGGCGATTCTGGATATGGAGCCACCACGCTCTATAAGAGATGTGTAGAAATTAACAGGCCGAGTTGCAGCCCTAGGGAGGTTCATCACCAAATCTGGTGATAAGTGCTTGCCTTTCTTTCAAGCATTGAAGAAGGTGAAAAATTTTGAGTGGACTCTTGAGAGCCAAGAGGCCTTTGAACAGCTGAAGAAATACATGGATGAAGCCCCATTGTTGTCCAAACCTAGTCTCGAAGAGACTCTTTATCTATACCTGGTGGTATCTGAACAAGCATTGAGTGCCGTCCTCATTCGGGAAGAGAATAAGGTTCAGAAACCCATCTACTACGTGAGCAAGGTGTTGCATGGGGTTGAGTTGAATTACTCAACCATTGAGAAGTTTGCTTTGGCATTGATAACAGCCTCGAGGAAGCTACGACCGTACTTCCATGCACAAAAGATTGAATTCCTGACGGACCAGCAGTTGAGAAACATGTTGCATATCCCGAAGGCCATTGGAAGGTTGATTAAGTGGGCAATTGAACTTGGAGAATTTGACATCACCAATAAACCTCGAACAGCCATTAAGGCCCAGGCATTGGTTGACTTCGTGGTTGAATGTACCATTGACAACCAAGAAGTCGGGGGGCAGGAGATTGTAGCCACCCTTGGAAGCGAAGAAAAAGATGAGGAGTTTGTACCTGAGCTGAAGGAATATTGGGTGCTCTATTTTGATGGAGCATCAAAAACAAAATCTAGTGGTGCAGGTTTAGTCTTGCAAAGCCCCGATGGGTTCATAGTTGATTATGCTTTGAAGTTGGATTTTCCGACAACCAATAACGAAGCTGAGTATGAAGCCTTGATAGCCGGGTTGGGCTAGGCTAGGATCATGAGGGTCAAGAACCTCAAAGTTTATGGAAATTCAAGACTGGTAGTCTCGCAAGTGAATGGTGAGTTTGAAGCCAAGGATGAAACTATGGCAAAGTATTTAAGAGTTGTGAAAGCTGTTATGACTCAGTTTGATGAGTGCTATATGGAGCACATTCCGAGAGAAGAGAACGTTAAGGCCGATGCCCTGTCCAAGTTCGCTTCTTCTAAGAAAGAGAATTATGCTTGGAGTGTTTACTTCCAGGTCTTGAAGGCCCCGACCGTCAACTCGAAATTGGTGGAACCGATTGGTATAGGGGGTTGCTGGATAGATCCTATCAAAGCTCACCTTGAAACTGGATGGCTCCCTGACAATGCCTTGGAGGCACAGAAGCTATCAGTGAGAGCATTGAGATATGCCTTGATTGAAGGCATCCTTTACAAGAGGTCTTTTCTCATCCCTTACTTGAAGTATTTGAGGCTCCAAGAGGCAAAGGAAGCACTAGAGGAGGTTCATGAAGGGATCTGTGGGCAACACTTGGGGGGCAGAGCCCTAGCTCACATGATCACTCGTTTAGGATTCTATTGGCCTGAGATGCTGGCTGATGCACAGAATTATGTCAAAAGGTGTGACAGATGCCAGAAGCATGCTCGCTTGTAAGGCAGCCGCCTGAGATGTTAACCTCGATTAACTCTCCTATCTCATTCGCAATGTGGGGAATGGATATACTCGGACCTTTCCCCGTAGCCTCAGCACAAAGAAAGTTTTTGATAGTGGCCATCGACTACATCACTAAGTGGATTGAGGCTAAGCCCTTGGCCAAGATAACCATCAACCAAGTTGCTCAGTTCTTTTGGGAAAGCATAATCTGCAGGTATGGAATCCCGCGAATCCTTGTGACAGATGGACACAATTCAACAACGAAGAATTCAGGAAGTACTGCGAGGAAAATGCTATTGAGCATCATTTTACTTCAGTAGCACACCCGCAAGCTAATGGACAGGCAGAGGTAGCAAATCGGATTGTCCTTGATGGATTGAAGAAGAGGGTTGAGCGGTCAAGAAACACTTGGGTGGATGAGTTACTGCCTATACTATGGGCATACCGCACCACCTACAAAGTAATTACCGAAGAAACCCCGTTTTTGCTAGCTTATGGAGCAGAAGCAGTTGTGCCCTTGGAAATCTCTCATGTGTCTCCAAGGGTGGAAGCATACGAACAAGAAACCAATGAGGAAGGCATGAGACTTGCCCTTGATCTAATTGATGAGGTCAGAGATGAAGCAAACAACCGCAATGCTGAGCATCAGAAGAGAGCATCCTTTTATTACAACCAGAGGGTTAAAGAAAGGTTCTTTAAACATGGTGACTTGGTTTTAAGGAAGATAGAAGCATCTGGAGTTGGACAAAGAGGAAAGTTGGCCCCTAACTGGGAGGGACCGTATAGGGTTAGCAAGACGTTGGGAAGAGGTTCCTACAAGCTGGAAACCTTGGACGGAAATGAGGTGCCCCGCACTTGGCACGCCTCAAATCTCAAGGTTTATTATATTTAAGCTCTCCTAGTAAGGACTTAGCTTTTTTCCAATCTAGTAGAAGTAGAAATAAGGTTCATGAGAAACCATTGCAGAGCATGTTGCTGCCAGTAGGAGGTAGAGTATCTATGTAAGGGTTGAACCCATTTTATCGACATTCTTTGTCAGTGATAGGTCCATAATTAATCATATTTTTAATACCTATTTTATGTTCGTTTTCGTAATTTTATTAATTAATAAATTGTTTTATTTTGTTTTGTAGGAAAATAAATCAAAACAGATTTCAAGCAGGAAAAGGTGCAAAAAGGGAAAAGAGGTGGAAAATACTTGAAGTCAAGGAAACTGGAGGGAAAATCGATTACTTATCGGAGAAGAAAAGGAAATTGAAGAAATTATATTCAAGATTGGATTGTAATCAAAGGGGTCAAACCCAATATTTTCCCCTATATATATGGCCTTATCTCTTGTATTTGGAACACCAATTTATATCACACAATTTAGGAGTAGGATTAGATTTTATTATCTTTCAATTCAAACAAATTTTATCTTGTCCAAACACTTTTTCTTTTATTTAATTTAGCAATTTTAGTTCAATCTTTATTTCTGGCGTGCAATTTTTTTTCGTCCAACACCTTTGCTTGCTTTCCATTCGCCGATTTGTTATTGTCTAGGAAGTTATATGTTTGTTTCATCCTAGGTTTGTTTGTTTTCTACTAGGTTTACACTAAATTATTAACTTTGTGTTAGTTAACGTAAGTGAAATTTCAATTCATTATTGTTATGCTTTTAATATATATTTGTTTTGTTTATATAATTATGTCTAGCTAATCTCTTACCCTAGGATGAAGATGAAGTTAATTTAATTGATCTTGATTTTTTCTTGTTCCAATTAATTGATTCTCATGATTTTTCTTGGTGCTTAATTGATCAATTGACAAAGTGATTTTGATATATTATTGTTACCAGATTTATTTTTCATAGCCTATGCTTGCTTCTTGAAGTTTTGATAGGTTATTGTTAGATAACAAGTTTCATAGTATATGCTTGTCTCGTTAATTGATATATCTTGTTTGCGAAGAAAAGATAATTGATTTTAGGGCAAGTTGATATTAATTGTAATTGATTAATGGATTCAGATTCCTATGTTTTCCATATTATTTGATAATCTTTGCTAATTAGGTTAATTAGGTTAATTAAATCCCATCTTAAATCTTATTGTCTAGTTCGCCTTAGTTAATTATTAGGGTTTTGAAAATTCATAGTCTCTGAGGATCGATCTGTGATTGCTACAACTAAACACTGTGAGCTGGCAGTTATTTTACACATCAAGTTTTTGGCGCCGCTGCCGGGGACTATTGGTAATTTTCTTTCCTAGATATTAATTCTTCGGATTAGTTTCTTGTTTTCTTTTGTTTGTTTTTTTAGGGAATAGTGAAGCGGAGAAAAGCTTGGACAAGAAGATCGCTGGAAGGCCTCGCTGTCTCTTTTGAAATTTTTGAAAGCACTTTTCGGTATTCCGTATCACCTCTCTCTATTTTTTTTTCTTTATTATTATTGAAAAAACACAAAAAAAAAATAAATATTCAAAAAATCAAAAAATATTAGTTAGTCAATTGTTTGTTTAAAAACCAATTTGTTGCATCATTCATTCTCTCACATAGGATCACATCATCTAGATTTCTTTATTTTATTTATTGCCTTCCATAAAACACGTAGTGTAGTGCATCCATAAGTGTTTACTTTCTTGTTCTTTGTGTGTTGCATCATTCAATCAATCTTAAGGGTGCCACCCAATTACAAGATAAGGTTAGGGATTTCATCACCCTTTCCTTGCCCCATAAATCACTAATTCTTTCATCTTGCATACCCTTCCTTTAATAAAATTAAGTAGACGTTGGCCCCTAGGATTTCGTGCTCAACTAGGAAGAGAATCTAGGAGGAACGAATCACCAAGTATTCTTTCGTTTGGTGTCTAGGCAAGCGTAACGCTTACCTGGCTAATTTGGATTGGTGTCTAGAAAGGTGTTTAGCCTCTTGGCAATGCTTGCACCTGCCTGGCCAATCAGGACGAATGCTTTTTGAGTTGTGAATTTTAGTAGTATCTTATTGTTAGGAGCAAGGTCTAGATTTTTTTTAGGATAATATAGATTTTTTCTTTTTAATTTTCCATTTTTTTTAGATGTTTACTTATAGCTCTTGTCTGCTACGTGCTTAATTGTTTACTTCTCTTGTATGCAAAGTGCTTGGGTTCCAAACACTACATCTAGATTAGTAAGACAAACCAATCTGTCATCTCCTAAAGTAGTAAGGCAACTTGAGTTTTCTTCACCCACTAGAATTGAGTAAAAAGAATTAGAAGTTCAACCCGTAGCCATGACTGTTTCACTTAAAGACCGTTGTTATCCCGCTCGTACCGCTCAACCCTCATGCATAGTCTTACCCGCAGTAACCGCGAATAATTTCGAAATCAAACATCACAACATTAGCATGTTACCTAGGTTTGTTGGGGTAGAGGGAGAGGATCCATATCTTTTCATTCGAGAGTTTGAGGAAGTGTGTGCATTACAGAAACTTCAACAATTGAGTGAGGATTCCATTAGGCTCAGGCTTATTAATTTTGCTTTGAAAGAAGATGCTAAACAGTGGTTGTATAGTCTACCCGTTAATTCTATTTCCATATTGGAGGGATTTGTTGCTATCTTTCTTAAAAATATTTTCCAAACCATAAGGCAAATAGACTTAGGAATGAAATCAACCAATTTCAATGAAATCGGAATGAATCTTTTTGGAAATATTTTGATAGATTTAAAAAGTTATTGTCTAAGTGTCCTCAACATGGTATAGAAAAATGGAGACTTTTCAAAATTCTTTATGAAGCCTTAGATAGTCAAACCACTGTTTTGTTAGAGTCTATGTGTAATGGTAAGTTTATGGATAAAACTGAGGATGAAGCTTGGCAATTTTTTGAGGAGTTAGCTGAAAGAACAATGTTGTGGGAGTCAACTAGGGAACCTAATCAGGAAGCTGAAAAATCTAACTCATTTAAGGGCTTACACGTAATTGGTAATTCTATTGCAACCGAAGCTAAGTTAGCTACACTCACTAGACGTCTAGAAGCCTTAAAAACCAACAATGTGTCATCTCAAATGTCTCTCTGTGCAAACTGTAGTTCTCCTAATCATATGGTAGAGAATTGCCCTGAAATTGAACAAGTCAATGCCATGTTTCGACCTAGAGTTAGGAGTGATCCTTATGCACCAACATACAATCCTGGTTGGAAGAGTCACCCAAATTTCTCATGGAACCAAGGTCAATACAATCAGTACAATCAAAATCCTCAACATGCTTTTCAAAAACCCAATCCTCGTCCATATCCACCTCAAAATCATAATTCATATCCTCCTCAAAATCCTAATTCATATCCTCCTGGTTTTAGTGAATCTGATAAGAAATTGAGTTCTATTGAAAAGAGTATGGAGGCATTACTCAAATCTCAACAATCTTTCATGCAAGTTATGACCCAAGATAGGCAGTTAATAAATTCCAACACTCAAGCCATATCTAAGCTAGAGGTCCAAGTCAGTCAATTGGCAAACACAATCAGTGAGAGAGAGAAAAATCGATTTCCTAGTCAACCCGAGACTAATCCTAAATTTCAGCCAAATCAAAAGTCTCATGAAAACGTGAATTCTGTTATCTCTCTAAGGTCCGGTAATCAATTCAACAATCATGCTGGTGTCAATACTCAAGAAGAAGATAAGCTAACATCTGAATCAAATCCTTTGCTCTTGAATCCTAGTCTTAAACAATCTTTAAATCAAGAGAGTTCTGAAGTAGATAAAGCTGATGAGTCATTACCATCCGATAAACCACCTTTGAAACCCCACTCTAATGTGTTTAATGAAAAAGTCTCTAAACCGAAGCCCCGTTTCCTCAAAGACTCACTTCAAATAAACAATCTGCTCAGTTAGATAAGATTTTTGAAGTCTTTAAGCAGGTCAAGATTAACATTCCTCTTTTAGATGCGATTCAACAAGTTCCCTCTTATGTTAAATGTCTAAAAGATTTATGTACTCATAAAAGATCCACTCATGTTCCTAAGAAAGCTTTCCTAACATCTCATGTTAGTTCTGTTTTGTCAAATCAAATCCCTGTGAAGTATAAGGATCCCGGTTGTCCTACCATCTCTTGTGTCATAGGTGATATTTCATTGATAAAGCTTTACTCGATCTAGGAGCTAGTGTGAACCTTCTTCCATTATCTGTCTATCAAGCCTTGGGTTTAGGTGAACTTAAGAAGACTAGTGTCACTCTTCAGTTAGCTGATCGTTTTGTTAAAACTCCAACAGGTATAGTGGAAGATGTGTTAATTAAGGTTGGTGATTTTGTCTTCCCCGTTGATTTTGTCGTTCTAGAAACCGAACCAGTCAAAAATCTCAAAAATCAAATTCCTATCATTTTAGGAAGGCCTTTTCTTGCTACCTCTAATGCTTTGATTAACTGTAGGAATGGTTCGATGAAACTCACTTTTGGTTACATGACGATAGATCTTAATGTCTTTAATGTAGGAAATCAACCTAATGAGCTTTTTGAACAACCTATAGGAGTTAATTTGATTGATGAGGTTGTTTCATGGTCGAATCTTGAGGATAGTTCAATTGAGTCTTTTCTTGAGAAAGATGTTATGTTAGAGTATGAGAGCAATAAAGAACTTCATGAGCTATATAGAATTTTTTCTTCTGATGAGATGTTAGATGAATTGAATGCCATTTGTTCTAAGCACGAAACCTAACTTGAGGATAGTTCTTTTGATCCTAAGTCCGTTGTTAAGACTTCTGTTGGTGAGCCACACACTTTCGTTCCTAATCCATTTTTTTCCACTCTTGATAAGTCTTTGGTAGTTGATAATGAAACTCATCATGTTGTTATCTCTAGTGACTTAGTTCATAACCAAGAATTTATAGTAATTAATCTGATTAAACAAAATAAAGAAGCATCTAATTGGTCTATGAATGATGCTAGTGGTATGAGCTTTATTCTGGTATATGATCATATTTCTCTAGTGGATAATGGTGTTTTTGTGGGTGTGTTTCACATGTTTGATGATTGTGTTACATGTGTTGTTTTTCCTCGATCTAGTATTGGTTAATATATCTGTTTTGTAATGTGTCTCCCATGACTAAGTTTAGGTATGGGGGAGCAACTGTGTGTATGTGTGTGTGTGTGTGTTTCTTTTGTATGTGTGTGTGTTATAGGTAATTGTGTTTCTCCGTCGTCCCTTATCAGGTATTCTCGTCCTTTTACTTTGTCACTTTTCCTCTCATTTGCATACATTGAGGACAATGCATGATTTAGGTATGGGGGAGGGATTTAGTAGTATTATTATTAAAAAAAATCCAAAAACTTTTAAAAAAAAACTGAAAAATCAAAAAACCAAAAATAATTCTAGCCTTGTTAAATGATTACTTTTTATAAGTTGGCTTGATGCACCCTTACATGCTATAGTACTCGTGTGTTTCTGATGCTTTTGATTGAGAAGTGATATGCTAAGTTCTTGTGCACACACGTACACTGGCGAGTTGAAACTAGTAGACTTATAGAATGTTGTAAGTAATTAAAAGGACATGAATATGTGCAAGAAGATTTGGTTTCCATGCTTTGAGTACAAGTAGGTGCATTTAAGAGACTTTTGCTTGGGATTGATTATGTTTTTCCACCAAGTGAGATTTTGAGCCTATATGCATATCTTTTGCATTTTATATTCGTTTGCCTGAGTGTACACATGTTATTTGCATTGCTAGCACTTGTTTGAGACCTTTCTTGAAATGCATGACATTATTTGATGATAAGATGATTAAGGCATTTAGGAATAACCTATTATTATCCAAATTACCACACCATTTATATATGATCAATTAGTTACCCTTTGAGCTTAATCCTATTTTTTCGGTGACACGCCACATTACTTGCCTAGACCTTTTTGTTTTACAGCCTTACGTATATTTGATCCCAATTTTCAAAGGCTAGTAGGAAGTTGAGGGAGTAATAAGGTGTGTGAGATGGGGTTTACTTTTGTTCATTACTTTTTCGGAAATATTGGGTTTTGTTGCTTACTTGTCGGTCGTTGTTCAAGAAATTTTTGAAGAAGGATTGTGGTTGTGTATATATTTATAGTATCTATCTTAGCACTTCAAAAAGAAAAAAAACAAGAAAAAAAATTGAAAAAAAATCATATGAGAGCATACTTATGTTTATGTGTTTTGTGCGATCCTTCTTCATTCGACTATTCAAGAATTTTGTTGAAAATTTTTAGAAATCCATGTATGGGGAGGATGTATGGTGTTGTGTATGATTTATTATGGTTCCTACTAGATTTTGACACTTCACCTTATTTGCCTTTACTAGACATACCTTGTCCTAAGCCCCGTTACAACCCAAATAAAAGACCTTTTGATTATCATCATTAATGTATGTTGTGTTAAAGTTAGATTGATACCAAATGTCAAGCATGCTTATGATTTTGTTGGAATGGAGTGATACACTTACCCTTGTTCTTGAGTGAATATTCTTTTGTGAGTGAAAGGTGTGTTATTGCTTGTTTTGTGCATATGAGATCCCAAGTTTTGACTCTAAGATGTACTCTTGTGGGATTAACATGGTTACCAACTTATTTTTACACTTGACATGGACTTTTGAGGACCTATGCATATTTCTTTGAGTAGACTATGTGAATACTTGCACCTTACACACCAAGACATTGCAAATTCACTTTGATTTCTTAAGTTGATATAGCATGAGATGACTTGTATGTGTGGTGTTGCATTGAGCAATCTTTTACATGAGCTAGATGGATTTTGTGGGTACATTCTCTATAGGCCCTCAAGAGACCTCACTCGTCCACTAGGGCTGCCTAGGGGTTTAAAGGGCTTGTTGCATATGCCAAATGCAACCGTGATCACCTACGGAAGTGGTATTATATATTAGATAGTATTTTATATTATATTTTTCTCGAGGACGAGCAAAAGATAGGTATGGGGGCATTTGATAGGTCCACAATTAATCATATTTTTAATACCTATTTTATGTCCATTTTCGTAATTTTATTAATTAATAAATTGTTTTATTTTGTTTTGTAGGAAAATAAATTAATACAGATTTCAAGCAGGAAAAGGTGCAAAAAGGGAAAGGAGGTGGAAAATACTTGAAGTCAAGGAAACTGGAGGGAAAATCGATTACTTATCGGAGAAGAAAAGGAAATTGAAGAATTTATATTCAAGATTGGATTGTAATCAAAGGGGCCAAACCCAATATTTTCCCCTATATATATGGCCTTATCTCTTGTATTTGGAACACCAATTTAGATCACACAATTTAGGAGTAGGATTAGATTTTATTATCTTTCAATTCAAACAAATTTTATCTTGTCCAAACACTTTTTCTTTTATTTAATTTAGCAATTTTAGTTCAATCTTTATTTTCGGCGTGCAATTTCTTTTCGTCCAACAGCTTTGCTTGCTTTCCATTCGCCGATTTGTTATTGTCCAAGAAGTTATATGTTTGTTTCATCCTAGGTTTGTTTGTTTTATACTAGGTTTACACTAAATTATTAACTTTATGTTGGTTAACGTAAGTCAAATTTCAATTCATTATTGTTATGCTTTTAATATATATTTGTTTTGTTTATATAATTATGTGTAGCTAATCTCTTACCCTTGGATGAAGATGAAGTTAATTTAATTGATCTTGATTTCTTCTCGTTCCTATTAATTGATTCTCATGATGATCAATTGACAAAGTGATTTTGATATATTATTGTTACCGGATTTATTTTTCATAGCCTATGCTTGCTCCTTGAAGTTTTGATAGGTTATTGTTAGATAACAAGTTTCATAGTATATGCTTGTCTCGTTAATTGATATATCTTGTTTGCGAAGAAAAGATAATTGATTTTAGGGTAAGTTGATATTAATTGTAATTGATTAATGGATTCGGATTCCTAGGTTTTTCATATTATTTGATAATCTTTGCTAATTAGGTTAATTAAATCTCATCTCAAATCTTATTGTCTAGTTCGCCTGAGTTAATTATTAGGGTTTTGAAAATTCATAGTCTCTGAGGATCGATCTGTGATTGCTACAACTAAACACTGTGCGCTTGCAGTTATTTTACACATCAGTCAGCTTATTAATAAAGTTTGTTTCTTGCTTTCAATTGAGTTACTCTTTTTGTTTTGTTATTTCAAGCATGAAAGACGAATGTAGTACCAAAGCACAAGTTTAGTGCAAGCCAAGAGGCCAAGTACTAAGAGAACTCAAAAGCATAACAAACTATGAGCAAAAGATAAGAATATGTGGATAAGAATGTGAATGGCAGCATCTTCTTCAACCCCCATCTTGAGGGTCTTCATAGGCCCGTCCTCGGCCCTACAAAAATTTGGGCGAAAATAATTATCCCAATCGTCTCCCTCCATAAAGACATAAAACCACTGTTTCTTCCATTTGAGAGGGAGTCGGGAGAAGTATCGGAGATAAATATACTACGGGCTAGAGTTTTAAATTGGATTTTCACCCATGCAGTATTATCGGAAGTATTAACGAATTTGAAGAAGTAACGAAAAACGGAGATGTTAGGCGGAAGGTTGTGTTTTTTGCATTTGGTGATAAGTGGATTTTATATCCACTTGGATTACTTCAATACAGCTTAAATTGATTGTCTTGGACTCAAGTTTGTTGTAGTTTTGAAGTGTTTTGTGTAGTTGTGCAGGTTTGTAAGAATGTGCAATGGAATGAAGAATGGAGTTGTCATTAAACTCTCATGAAGGTTCCTAAGTCGAGGGAAATAAAAAATGTGATCTAACGCAAAAAGAACGGGCGAAAACGGAGCAAGAACGAAGGAATTAAAGCTGAAAAATGACGCGATGGAGAGCCAGGCGCAGGCTGCCCCAAACCAGGCGCAGGCTGCATCGAATGCAGTGGAATTCGTGCAGGATGCGCGCCAGAAGCGCAGGCTGCGCGCGCGCGTTGCTGAAAAATTACAGTTTTGCCCTTATTCACTATTTTGGTCATATCTTGAGTTCTACAAGTCCGTTTTGGACGATCTTACTGTCCACGCGAAGATAACAAGATTCTCTATCATTCTAAAGTGGTTTAGAGGTCCAATTACGACTGGAACGGCCCAGAAATATTGAAGAAAAGTTAGCTACGAATTTTCCTTAAAAACAGAATCAGTTTAGGAAACGTATTCTATTTTAATTCTGATTTGGTAGTTTCCTTGCTGGGAAGGACTTCTAGAGCCTATTTAAACACATCCTAACATTGTAATTTGTATCACCATTACATATCAATTACTTAGGTTTATTTGTATCTTTTCATACTTTGTTTTTATCATGGTTTCATCAGATCCCATGATGACGAGAGGTTCGATTATGAACTAATTGTTGTCATGGGATTCTAACGAATTTATTTATGGAGCTTTAGTATCTTGATTACTTTAAAGATCTGTGTGTGATGTATATTTGATATCCTTGTATGGTTATGCTTAATTGATAGATTCGTCGCGAACATCTAATTTGTTAATCTCTTGTGAAGTGAAAGTGGATCTTGAGATTTAGAACTTAACATGTTAGCATAGGTCATAATTGTTTATCAATATGATTCGTAGTATGAGATGAAAATACTTATATTGTCCTGTGTGATCTTTGTGGATAACTTGTTCTTCAACCGTTATGTTTTCAAATTCTATAGACATATAGGGTCTAAGCATAATTGGTGTCTATTCATCTTCTATCTCTTTTGTGGATGTATGTTTAGTTTGGTATACGTATGCTGACAGGTAACGTGTACTTGTTTCGTGTTATCCGATCATATATCATAACCATTGCATATAGTGATTAAAGGCGTCAGATCTAAGCGAAGTATTTAATGAAGTTAGGATCTCATGTTTACTCTTGTAGAAGTAATTCAATTCCAATTCTCATTAGTTAAGTAATTCTTAGTTTGTTAATTTCCTTTTTAGTTAATTTTAGTTAATCAATCCCAATCTTGTTAATTGTCTTAGCGGTGAGTAATAACCATACATTGTTGCATAGGTACATTGACTGAATTAAAACCTAAACCAGATCCCTGTGGGAACGAATTCGACTTATTCATATATTACTTGTGACCACGTACGCTTGCGTGATTTTGTGTTAACATTGGGCAAGATAACCGTATATACAACGCCAAACATTTGGTGTAAGTTGGGTTGGACAAACCCTAGATTCAGCAAGAAGGCGATGAACGAAATCAGGAGGAGGGAGCCTAAAACCAGAGCAAAAGGCTTCTCTATAGATTCTAATGGCCCCGGGCTTTGGGTAGCAGGCTCGGTCATTTGGCCCCGGAGCTGCGGCCCTATAAGGCCCATTTATACCAAAAAGCAAGGCTAAAGTATCAACTTCATTTTGTTCATATTTGGAAGGATATTTATAAGCATCTAAATGGAGCATATTTGGAAAGGCTTCCCCAAATTCAGAAAGCAAATCTCTAAGTGAGTAAACACTGGCATGAACGAGAGATATCTTACCTCGATTAGCCCTAGGCTGAGGAGCAATAGGTTGAGATATCTGAGATTGGGACGAGCTGGAATCCGCCATTGATGGAATCTTGAACACACAAAGGAAGAAGATGAATACTCGAACGGAAACTTCAAAGACTAGGCCGGAAAGATGGCCGGAAATCTCCCACGATGGAACCCTAGCAGAGCTTTCTTAAGAAAATTTGAGAGAAGTTTTTAGAAGATTTGAATGAAGTGTGAAAATGAAACCACACTCCACCCTTTTATACTAAAAGCTAGCATGTCAAAAGCTAAACAAACTTGTTATAACAGGTAATTGGGCTTAGCAACAGGTCATTGGGCCATCAAAAAGGCGAGAAGCCCATAATATTTGAAAATTCAAGGAGAATTCCATAAGTTTCTAAAGAATTCTAGAAGGATCTACAAAAATCCTTACAAAAGGCTTGAGCTCAAAATTGAAAATAAGGCCTAAGGTATGAGGCCCAGAAATTTATTTTTTGGTAAAGATTATCAAAGAAAAAAAAGGAGAATTTTTTTTCTAAGAAAATGAGACATGGCTCCCAGGTTTTTTCTCCTGGGCGTGCATCGAAGGAGACCTCTCACGCGGGTATTCGCCTCACAAAGCTAGGAACAACACAAGGATGCCTTTTTCCCTTTTTTGTAAGAAAAAAAAACATGCACGCCATGCACACCATTCTCCTGGGCGTTGAAGGCAAGAAGGTCCCTAGGCAGCCATAACTAAGCAACGCCAAGGGTGAATCAATAAAGAAGCTCTTTTTTGTTTTAAAAAAAAAATTTGTTGCACGCCTCCCAGACCCCTCCCATGCACGTGTTAGGCATGTAGTCTCCTAGGCGGTCATCACCCCCGCCTAGGGTGAATGAACTTGTCACACCATTTTTGTTGCAAAAAGTAAATATTTTTAATTTAAAATCATTTTATTAGCTTCTAAAAGAATGAAAATAGGTAAAAAAACCTATAAAAATTCTGGAATGTTAATAAATAATTCATAAAATAGTTGATTCGTATATGGCACGCGAGTTACCGGTTGAACGAGCTGGACGGGTTGCACGGGTTTGGGGCGTTACGGGTTTGGCGGGCTCACTGTTTGCCATGCCGGATTGCTCTGTTTTTATAATTGTTATCATTTTTTATAATTTTTACATTTTTATATGCAATTGTTTTGTTTTTACACCTATTTAATTCTACAACTATTTAACAGTTGTTTTCATTTAACCATTATCAAAAATATTTTTTTTAAATATACTATTTTTTGGAATGAGTTTAATCAAACAATCGAATATCATTTAGTGATTAGCGGGCCGAACGTGCCGAGATGAGCCATGTCGTGCCGAAGCGATTTCTGCTACAGTTCCATGACGTGCCGAGACGAGTCGCGAGCCGTGCCGTGCGGTTCATTCGACGCGGCGGGCGCGTGTCGGTTACGGTTCGTACTATATGAACTCGTGAACGGCCCATTCCAGGTAACGGTTTGCACGGGTTTTGGACCGGCCCGCCACGTGCCGAGTTTTTGACGATTTTCTGGCGAGCCAAGCCGGGTTGGGCCGGGTCAACCCGCCCGTTTGGCCACCTCTAGCCAGAAGCAACGCCAAGGGTGAATCAATAAAGAAGCTCTTTTTTGTTTTAAAAAAAAAAAGTGTGGCGCGCCTCCCAGACCACTCCCATGCACGTGTTAGGCATGCAGTCTCCTAGGCGTAGAGGTGGCCATTAGGGCGGTTCAGCCCGGCCCGCACTGAACCGGCCCGGTTTTTTATTCGTTTATATTCGGACCGTCCTGAACCGGCCCGAACCGGCACTAAACCGTTAAAAAACCCGGTCCGAATACGGGTTCAGTGTTAAAAAACCGGGACCGGACCGGCCCGGCCCGCGACAGTACGAACCGGGTGAACCGGCACGGCCCGGCCCGGACCGGCACGCGAGTAGCAATCACGCGCCACGGCTGAACCCAGTTGCCCGTTGCTTGTGACCGTTGCAGGCTTGCAGGAGCTTGTGACCGTTGTTTTGTTGCCGTTGGGAGCCAACGGCTCTTTCTTCCCAACCCCCTATAAATACCATTTCTCTATCAATAATTTTCCCACACCATTTCTCTATCTAATTCTCTCTCAATCTCTAAATTATCTCCGGCTACCGCTCTATTTTTAATACTTGTAATCGGAAGTCGTAAGCTTCTAATTTGTAATTGTTAATTTCTACTCTCTACATCTCTCTCAAATCTCTAGCAAAAAAAAATGGAACAAGGAAGGGGTAGTGGCACTATTTCATCTCAAGATTCAACTCCGGTGACTGGGATGCTACCACCTCGATCTCCGGCATCTCCGGCCACACAGACACACGAAGAAGGTATAATTAATTTTTAAAATTTTGTTCAGTTTTTATATTTTATATACATTTATATATGCTACAAATTATTTATTTTTTTAAAATGTATATATGCTTCGAATTTCTACTTTATTCACATATGGTTCAAGTTCGAATTTTGTATTTAATTTATATATGGTTCGAATTTTGTATTTAATTTACATATGGTTCAAATTTTGTATTTCATTTTTAATTTATTCGTTTTGTAATTTTTTGTAGGTTCAAGTTCGAGACAATCATCACATGTTTGGACATACTATGATAGAGTTCAAATATCCGATGATCCACCAAAATTTAAAGTTCATTGTTTGATTTGTATACAAAATGGTCGACAACAAGCACCGTTTACGTGGACTAGGGGACAAGGTACGGGTACACTTAGTCGACACTTGGAAAATATTCACCAACTTACGAAGGCGAATCATGAAAGTGGAGAAGCACGTCGAGGTCCACAACAAACACAACTTAGTGGTTTTATGACATCGTCGGCCGGTGGAGGTATGCCTTTTGCTTATAGTAGAGATAGAATGATTGATGATTTTTCTAGATATGTTACCTTAGATGAATTACCTTTCTCCCACGGTGAGAGTCCAAATTTAGAGCATATGATAAAGAATTCAATAAATCCGGCCTTTAAAAGAATTCCTAGAAACACACTTAAACGTCACATACAAAAACAATATTATAGTCAACGAATCGAACTAATTGAATATTTAGGTAATTTTGATGGTATGGTTTCTTTAACTAGTGATTGTTGGAGTTCGAGTCAAGGTGAACCTTATATTTGTATTACGGCTCATTGGATTGATAGTGACTATATCTTACAAAAACGAATTATTGCATTTGATGTGATGGATGAGTCACACTCGGGTTATAACATAAAACAAAGAATTTTAGAAACAATAAATGAATTTAATTTGTATAATAAGGTATTCACGATATCTTTAGATAATGCTGCTGCTAATAAAAAATGTATGGATTATATTAAAACTGATATTCCTTTAGTTTTAAATGGACAATTTTTACATATTAGATGTTGTGCTCATATCATTAACTTGTCGGCCCAAAAAGGAATTGCACAATTAACTCATTTATTAGATCCTATTAGGAAAGTAGTTAAGTATCTACGTTTAGCGGGTATATATAGATCCAGGTACAAGAAGTTGTGTAAGGATAATGGATTAAGGCCGAAGAAGTGGGGTATCGATTGTCCTACAAGATGAAGTTCGACTTATAAATTATTAAATGAAGCAATTAAATATAGAGCCATTATCACCGTGTTATATAATGATGACCCGAGTCACCAATACGAAGGTGGATTACTTACCGATCATGATTGGCAGTTGGCATCTACCGTACGTGACTTACTTGATTGTTTTGCACATGCTACTACGGTTTTTTCTTATGTTTATGAACCAAATGTACATCATGCTATTATTGAATGTGTTAATATTGTTACTAGTTTATTTAATTATGAAAAAAATGATGCTTTTTTTGCGGTTATTTTTGATATGAAAACTAAGTGGATCGAATACTTAACAGAATTTCCTTATATTTATGGTATTGCATGTCTTCTTGATCCCGGTGTTAGAAAAGAAGGTTTAGAAAATATGTTAGAGCATTATTATGAAGTTTTAGGAGTTAAATATGATCACTTGCTATATGTAAATAACTGTTTAGTCTTGTTATATAAACTAATAGATTTGTATGTTCCTAAAACTCAAAATGTTATGCCATCTAAGAGTAAGAGTAGTGGTGTTAGTAGGTTTAATAGTACTATTGCATCTATACTAACTAAAAAACAAAAATGTAGAATTTCCACTTCATCTACTCCTGTACCTGCTTCTGCTTTTAGTATGATTAACGAATTTTTTTCGTATAGTTATGAGTTAAATGATGATTTTGAAATACTAACATGGTGGAAGAATCATGAGTTACAATTTCCGGTTTTAGCAAAAATTGCAAGGGATATTTTAGTCGTTCCCGCTTCTATAATTGCGTCCGAGTCCGCTTTTAGTGCAGGTAGAAGAGTGCTAGATGAGAAGAGATCAAGTCTTGCACCAGACGCGGTCAAGATTTGTGTTTGCAAAAAAGATTGGGATCAAGCCGCAAAAAGACAACAAGGAAAGAAAGATGAAGACGAAGATGGTGAAGACGATCCATGGATGATAATGGATACTTCATCAGAATCGGGCGCCTCAACAAGTGAACAACAATTATAGTGGATAGTTTATTTAATTTATATAAATAGTGGATAGTTTTTTTTTATTTGTATTGTATTATTGTATGTTAATGCGGTTTGTTCCGTTTTTTTAGAGAGGAGTCCTCTCAAATCATTTGTAAAATATTTTTAATTAATAAAATTTATATGAGGTACCGTCCTCTTTTAACTACATCATCTAGAAGTTAATTTTCAAAATCTATTAGTAAAGCGGATCTATAAAGAAATAAATTAATTTTCAAAAAAACGAATAACCGGCACGGCCCGCACTAACCCACGAATCCGGTCACGGGTTTAAATTTTCTGATTCGGAACCGGCCCGGCACGGCCCGTATAACAATTAGTGCCGGTTCAGTGTTGTGTTTTTTGGGCACGGCCCGGGGGAAGCCCGGCCCGGACCGGCCCGGACCGCCCTAATGGCCACCTCTACCTAGGCGGTCATCACCCCCGCCTAGGGTGAATGAACTTGTCACACCATTTTTG
The DNA here is from genome assembly GCA_036435485.1 of Saposhnikovia divaricata. NCBI lineage: Eukaryota > Viridiplantae > Streptophyta > Magnoliopsida > Apiales > Apiaceae > Saposhnikovia > Saposhnikovia divaricata. The sequence continues at coordinate 193,094,539 of CM071597.1, forward strand.
TTGCAAAAAGTAAGTATTTTTAATTTAAAATCATTTTATTAGCTTCTAAAAGAATGAAAATAGGTAAAAAAAAAAAAACCTATAAAAATTCTGGAATGTTAAGAAATAATTCATAAAATTATTTCTAAGGCTTAGAGCCCAAATATTTTATTTTTGATAATTTATCAAAAATAAATGAAAATACCTGTTGGTACCCCAGAAAACATGACAAAAATCATGAAAGCATTTCCTTTATAAAAACAAGGATTTTATGCACGGTTGCACACATTTGCTGTATGCTCGATAGCACTTGAAATATGCAAAAATTGATTGAGAAATTATTTCGTAAATTATTTCTTATGCTATGAAAAAATATAGGGAATTTAATTAAGAGAAAGGATTTGATTAAAAAAATCAAAAAAAAATCCGTGGAAAATGTGATACCTGAATGCACTGGCTGGTAGAAGATTACTTGCTTGGCCAAATTGCATGTAGTCACATGAACACCCATGAGGGCCAACACGCCAAGAAGGCCTGTTTTTTCTGCATTGAACCTAGATTGTCTCCTTGGCGGGTATAAACCACGCCAAGGGTAGACTTGCAAAGGCAATGAAGAAGCCCATATTTACTTAATTTTTTGAAAATTCACAAAGATCGAGAAATTAATTATATAATTATTGTCTTGGGATAAAAAATTGAATATAAATTTTTAAAATAATCCTAGAAAATGAAGAAATAATTTTAAAATTATTTTATGCTGGAAGCACAATTTAATATTTTTGATTGATAAGTCAAAAATAAAGAAAAAAATACCCGTGGGTACTAGAAAATCCTAAAAGATTAGGATAAATATGGAAAAATATGAGGAATTTCATGAGTAATTCCTTAAAATAAATGAGCAAAATTCAATAACAAAAGTTATTGGAAAATAATTGCTTAGCCTCGAATAAGGCCCATCGCCGTAAATGTGTAGGTCGCTCCACACTTTACATCAAGACGATATTCGTGAAATACTAGTGTATTAAATCCCCAGTTAGGGAATGAAAATGAACCCCGAGTCTCGATAAATGCAAGTTATAACTTCTACGAAAACTTGAACGTTTTCTCAGAAGTTGGGGGGCAAATGATATGGGCTAAAAATAAGCCCTAAAATCACAATTAATGATGCATTAATTGTAACCTAGTTAGGTCCAAATACGAAGCCATTAATGAGGCCCGAAACCCTTATTAAATATTAATTTCGTAATTAATATTAGGGGCTAATTAACAGCTTGCAAATAAGATCATACAAGGAAACAATATTATTAGGAGTAGCCTCCAAGTCACCCAATTCAACATGGAAACTGATTCCTACAAGGAAGGAGTCTAGAACCTGCGTCAAGGCGGTGGCTTGCCCACCACGTCTCTGAATCCTACCATAATTCTAAGGCTCCCGCAGCCTATATATTGGCCTGACCCCTCATTCTCAAAACTACGTTTTTTGGCTTGATTCTCATTAAGATACGTAGGCATTCTGCGAGGACCGTTTAGTCTCGAACGTGGAAGCAACCATTAAAGCTCGAAGCTCACAAACCCTAGTCGCAATCTACAACCTAGTTTTTATTCCACAACAATATCTAACCCTTGTAGACCAACTTTGGGACAACTCCCTTCAATTCTTTGGCAGTTGGTGCACCCTTCCAAGTTTTGGCATTGTGGCCAAAATAACCACAAGTCTTACATTTAACAGTCTTGCATTAGTTTAGGGGTAACATGTGGAGAAGTAAATAAAGTGATGGTACAATGTAGAAAAACCAAAACTACATTGGTACCATATAGAATTTCCCATGATTTTATATTACAAGTTTTGGCTTTTTAACTGTTTTACAACGTTTCAGCGGAGAGTTATAATTGTAACAAAAACATTAGTTTAGTGATATCATGTAGAGAAGCAAATAAAGTGATAGTAACATGTAGAAAAAACAAAACTACATTGGTATCATATAGAATTTCCCTAAAAAAAATCGATATATAATTAAGATGAATCTTCGTATATTTATATGAAAAATTCTAATATTTATGATATGTTATGTTATAATATTCGTTTGCTGATGCCAAGATCCTATTATATTTACCATACAAAATATATGTATCAATCGCTATAATAAATTGGTCAACCTGATGTCCCTCACGCACACCTCCATCACTGTGATGGCGGTATGGTATGGTGGCTCCATTTGCAAGTGAAGTTGCTTTCATTTGAATACCTTGGATCAAAATAAACTAATACATTTATAATGAAGGCCCCTTATGTAACTGCAGATTATAATATAATATTTACAAATATATCCTCAAGATTTTATTTCAAATAATATCTTATAATCAAGTAATATTGTTCATGCTCTGTAGATAGCAAACAAATCCAATAAGCTAGGTGTTGCGTCAGTTTGGTCACACCAAATCTTGATTAAACCATTGATATCTACGTATCATACGAGTGAACAGCGATTAATGCAAGTCGTGCGTACACTGCTTGAACAGATTACGAAACAACAATGTGTTTAGAATTAATACATGAATGTTGAATGACAAGGGTGTGTTGATTTAATTGACAAATCAATACTTAAGGGGAACAAATTAAACTGATGAATTCAAACATGCATGTATACATTTATATATAACAACATAATTGAATATGTGAAGATAGGTGAGGGAGCAACGGCGCCCACTACATTTTCACGAGAGGACCTCTTCTCTTCCTGTCCCACCTTGCCTACTGCCTTGTATTACAACTATCGACAATCTATCCATTCTCCGCGAGGGCTTTGCCTCCTCTTGGTTTCTGACTTACACTACTCATGTTGGCGACTTTTGTATTTTACACACTTAATGACCTTTCCCTAATCGATATCCAATCGCGTACCTTCACTCAAAAACTCATTTTTGAAATTTTAAAGTAAATTGCTAGTAAGTAGTAATTCGTGCATCTTAATTTGTAACCGAAAACAATTTCATTTCATGTGTGTGAATCGTATCTATAGGGTGGTACGGTGATACTCACAATGGAGAATTGCATTGTTAACTTCATATTTTTTGGATTGTGACAAGACAAAGAATTCATGTCGAAATTCGAAAAGGACTTGCCTTGGAATTTAAGTTACATACATGCATAAGCTCGTCAAATGTTTGTCAAGCCAAGTACCTTGGATTGTTCAAACATGCACAATAGCAACGTTTGGTTTCAAAAGTTGCAACCATTTTTAGTGACTTCATATAACTATTTGCTATTTTGTTTGTATAGCTTCTGTATATTGTGACTCGATGGCATGCATCTATAAACACCCACACATATTGCTTTAATTATGTGTTTTTCGCTGTTTAATATTTGGTAGTTAGGTGTCTCGACTTTACTGGAACAAGTCACGTTGGCTCGTAAGAATTGATCCTCTAGTCAAACGTCTTCTCCGGTTGAAGATCAAATATTGAGGGGTGGTTAATGTTATATACGGTTGAACATGAGTGGTGGTGGATGCAGAAATTTTCTTCCATGAGGTGCTATATACAGAAATGAGTTATAACATATTCAAATTTTAGTGGTCATTAATTTTAGTATATATTTTATGCAATTTTGATATTAAAGTTCTAAAATTCTATTGTTACAACCATTTAATCTCCAATTTATGATTATTTAATCTTAAACAAAATAAAAATAATTTAAATTATGATATGTTTACAGGGATACTTAAAAAAAAAAAAATTTGGCGGGGACTTAAAATATACACATATAATTACATATAAACTTTTATGATATTAGGAAAGTAGGAATGCTGTTCGACTCACTCTGATATTTAAAAATATTATTCATATAAATTTTAACTCTTTCACATATTTGTTTCGAGTCCCCATAAACATTACTATTATTTCAGCTATTTTCAACAAAAAAGAGCATATCATAACGTAATTTGCACATATACGGGCTTTAGAGGTTGTTTGGCATTACTTAAAATAAGTTACTTTTGATCTAATGGGGGTATTTTTAACTTAAAGGAGAAAGTAAAGTTGTTTACTTTAAGTTGAATGAAAGTGTTTGGGTAATTTTACTTAAAGTTAAATGGGGGTTTAATAATTTTGGCTGAAAGTGAAATTTCACTTAAAAAAAAATTAAATTCATGATATTTAAGCTTTACAAGAATTATGAAAAAAAATAAAAAATAAAAAAAATCCATTAGTCAAAAGTACCTAAATAGAACTTATGGCTTAAAGCATTTTTTTAACTTAAAACGGACTTAAAGCTGGATTAAAGCTTGAAGAGACAAACACCTCAAAAACGACTTAAAGCCCAAAACTCCTTAAAGCACTTCTTGTCAAACGGGCTCTTAAATACCTTTGCATCAACGGAAGAAGATTCTTTGTGAAGCATATAAAATGTCCTGTATATTACATTATTACTTACGACATCTTCAATGATTTTTTTCAATTAAAAAAAATTACTTCTATTTTTTAATCTTCTTTACTTCATTTCACTATTTCATTTCCAGCCATAATTCTAAACTCTACTTCAAACATCAAATTAAAAATAAATGCGTATACATAAGTATAGATTGACAGTATTTTCATGGATTTGATTCAGGAATGAATTTTATTATGAGACCGCATCTATGGTCGATTGCACAGTCGGGTGAAAACAAGTGTATACATTCAAATTATCTTCAAATCGCTTGGTTGTTTCTCTAGGAAAAATGGTTTCAACAGCAATATTTTTAAACGTTTGTCCAATTTCAATTATATTTGTAGATGTTGTATGATTTTTAATTAATGAATTGATTGTTTTTTTAAAAAAAATAATAATAAATACGTGTATATAGGTATAGCATGTGAGGAGTGGGTTTAATAAATGATATCTTTATATGCACAGTATATCTTCAAAAATAATGTATTGCTCTAAATATAAAGATAGAAATAGGTGCACAAGTTTTCACTATTTTAACTTCAAACACATTATCCCAGGGCTTCGACTACACCTAAAAATGTGTGTTTATAGCTCAAAAATTGTTGCTAAAAGAAAAATAAAAGGTTACGGCTACACTTTGACCAAATTTGAGGGTGTTACAAAAATCGCTGCTAGGGATTTATGCTAACACTTTTTTCATTTTTGGTAACATGAGAGAAATGTGTAGCCTTAGACCCTTAAGCCAACACCTTTTTGATCTGTGACTACACCTTATAAGATGTTATAGATCCATGGTTACGCCATTATCTTTATAGTAACACTATTAAAAGTATTGTTGTAGACCTACGCCAACACCTCTTTAGTCATAATGTAACATCAAATTATGAAACTCCCTACGCCAACACCTCTTTAGTCATAATGTAACATCAAATTATGAAACTCTAAGTGATCGTGAAGAACCCCAAAGAACCCTAATTAGAAAACCTATGGAAGAGAGTTGAGAGAGTTGTAGAGAGAGAGAGAGCTGAGTGAGTGTGAAAATAATTGAGCGAGTGTAATTGAGTGGAGATGTGAAATAACTGGAAAAATTAAAGACCCGCTTAATTAATTGAGTGAAAATTTTGGACAAATGAAAGATCCGTCTAGACAAAACAATTGACCCGCCTATTTCTTGTGTGAGCACTAACATTTTTTTTAAAGAGTAATGGTTACATGTTACCATAGATACCCAACAACGTCTACAATAACAATCATTTATAGCAATGCTAACACTAAAAAAATGTGTAAACTTACATCAATTTTAAGACATATATAATTACACTATGATTACATTATGATTACACTTGTATTTATAACACTAAAAAAACGTTATTAAATCTCATATATGGGATAGTGACAGGAAGATAAAATAGTTTTTTAAACCATTATTCAAGATACCCTTACTACGTTATAAAATGTTAAGAATGGGTGGATTTACAAGATTACAATCGCGGCTATAGTAGTAATACATAGTCAACTTACATAACAGTCAGACCGCTGACCTGACCAAAATTTATAAACTCGGACCGACCGAATAATTATGTATTTATATTTTATTCTCACTATCTTGTGGACGAAGAAAATAAGATTATACTGTAGTTTCTATTAATTGTAATACGAATTTGAAGGTAACTTCAGCTGTTCAGCATAGAGGAAAGTCAATTCATTAAATTTTTTCCATTACAAGACTTCCTTGGTACTGCGAATTTGGGATGGACATTTCATCCGTCCCGCTTGATCCCGATTCGATCCCCGCCTCGTTCTAATTAGGAATTCGGAAAATTTTCTGGGTTCATGGTAGAGATCGGGGAATATTTTAAAAAGAATTCAGGTATCGGGAATTAGGGGATCCCTGCCCCGATCTCCGATTTTAATTTTTAAGAAAATATATATTTATATATGTATATAAGTAAATATACTTACATATATTATTAGTGCTTAAATTTTTTTAATTTATTTCACATATTCAAAAGTTTAATAGTAAAATTTAATTTAATTATAATAAATTTATTATATGGTTTAGTGCAAATAAAAATTAATTCGAAATATATTTTAGAATAGGTCAATGAATTTAAAATATATATATATTATATATTATAATTTATCAAATTATTTCTATTATGAAATTTGTTTGAAAATGTATAAAATTAATTTTTTTAATGAAAATAGAAATCTCCTATTCTTCGCGGGGATCGGAGAATAAAATATCTCCCGTTTAGAGATCGGGGCCGGTTCAGGAAGTGGGTAGGGATTCGGGATCGGGGACAGTACCCGACTCCGAAGTGACCAGACACTCATCCTAGTGACAACTAATAATAAACTTTGATAAAAAATTGAAAATGTTTGACATTGCATATGCTCATTTGTCTGAGTTTTCACGTGCCAAGTAACCGTTTGCATAGTGCCTCGAGGAGTTGTTAAATCTAGCTAGTCAGTTGTGGTATGATCTGAATTAAATTTTCGAGAATCTTCTCATCTTCTATATAACATGGGTCTGTTTGGCTGAAATTTATTTAAGTTCTTATAAACATATTTTTGTAGAAAAATTTAATATTTTAATAATTTTTTTTATACTAATATTCAATGTATATTTGAGATTCTATAAGTTGTAAAAAAAATTAACTTTTTCCATAAAAAATTAGGAATCTCTAACTTTATCTTAAAATAAGTTGACTTATTCCGAAAAAAAAATTCTCCCAAACACCCCAATTGTTAACCATGGAGCGGACTTTTATGCAAGGGACATGTGCCTTCTAGAATAGCAAAAATTAATCATTTTTATCAAAATTGTGATATACATAGATATATTTTTACAAATATTCCCAAACAAAATTTAGAGGTTTTTAGATAAAGGAAAAAAGAGTCTAAAGTTATCTTTAGATAATTTTTCGAAAAGTAATTATATTTGTTTGATTTTATTTCAATTAACAAATAATTTAACACTAATTTCGACCTTAATCATGAATATAATTAGTGTAATTTGTGGTTCTAATATAAATGAAAGATTAATAATATGGATTCTTGGATCTTAAAATTAGTGTTTACTTGTGAATTATTAAAAGATATTAGCATGGTTATTTTAGATGCCAAGTCAAGAAGAAAATTTAACACTTTAATTTATACTATTATATAATAAGCAAATAGGCGTATAATTTGGTTATTTGGTTCAACTTGGTTCAACCATCTAAAATAATTGTGACCGTTAAATATTTAGTAAATAGATGATAGCCGTTATATCTAATATTAAAGAATATTATGTTAGGTTAAGGGACTTACACAATCCGAGATTCACAATCACCAAAACAGAGCACACACATAACCAATCGATAAGTTGACAAGATCTACCAAAGCACAAAATAAGAACACACAAATACTTGACGTGGAAACACCCACGTCCCAAACTTGTATTATTAATCCAAACAATTATCAATAATACATCAAAACAATAACACCTTAAAGGTGTCCCAACCCGATACTTGAGCCAACAGTGCTCAAGCATCCCCAAACAATACTTAAGACTACATCTCTTAAGCTTTCACCTCCCCACAGACAAATACGATATGACTATGTATATATAGCCATCACAAACTTAGCCACCAAGATATTCTAATCATACTTGGTTTCCAATTACAATCCTTATCATACTTGGTATCTAAATATACCATCTATAATAATTATCTAAACACATAATTATTACCCAATCCATATATGTTTTGGATCACCAAAACCCATACTATTCGTATTGGGTTTAAACCCAACAATCCTCCCCTTCAACCCAATACCCACATCGGATTGAACGGTAACCATCAAAGCCATTGACGTCCATCTGCCAACGCCTCCCCTCGAACAAGAATCTCCTCATCTTACTCCTCCAATCTTGAGTGTCGCTAAAACCCATATAGTGACCCTCCAAACCATCCAAACCATCGTTCTTCACCATAACGATGTATCCATCTACAAAATCACGTGCATCAACTACCACGAGTGCTCTTCCACATGTTGAGTCACCCGATCCTTGCTTTCACAATCCTCCGGTCTCCTGAAGAAAATCACTAGTATCATCCAAGTAGTTCACCTGGTTGATCAAGCCATTGAAACAATTGCGATGACCTCTTCCATCTTCTTCCATCTTGAGTCCGAACACAGGATTGATCCACGGTGCAAGTCAACCGTCAAACCGCACGTAATTTTGTCTCTACTCGCTTTAGTAGTCTACTTGTCAGCAAATCCTTCATTGTACTCTGCCAGATCAATTGAACCTCGAACTTTCCCTTAACCTCATCCATCACGAACCCGAACCTTGGCTCTTGATACCACTTGTTAGGTTAAGGGACTTACACAATCCGAGATTCACAATCACCAAAACAGAGCACACACATAACCAATCGATAAGTTGACAAGATCTACCAAAGCACAAAATAAGAACACACAAATACTTGACGTGGAAACACCCACGTCCCAAACTTGTATTATTAATCCAAACAATTATCAATAATACATCAAAACAATAACACCTTAAAGGTGTCCCAACCCGATACTTGAGCCAACAATGCTCAAGCATCCCCAAACAATACTTAAGACTACATCTCTTAAGCTTTCACCTCCCCACAGACAAATACGATATGACTATGTATATATAGCCATCACAAACTTAGCCACCAAGATATTCTAATCATACTTGGTTTCCAATTACAATCCTTATCATACTTGGTATCTAAATATACCATCTATAATAATTATCTAAACACATAATTATTACCCAATCCATATATGTTTTGGATCACCAAAACCCATACTATTCGTATTGGGTTTAAACCCAACATATTATATATTTAAATCCCTCTTCTAAAGATACAAGGTTCGAATCTCATCAACAATAAATTTACATTAAGATTTTATGTTACTAGTTCTAATCAATACATATCATTTATTAAATAACTATTATTATTACTAATAATTTTATTAATTACAAAGTTAAACTATATACATAATAAAATATTATACTCTATTTTATTTAATCATATAATTTTAAAAGTATTTAAAAGTAAACTGTGCTTTGCACGGGCTATATTTTAGTATGATTAATTTTAGGAAAATTATCAAAAGGTAACTTTAGATTCTCTTTACCTTTTGATAAATATATTGCTAAAAGTAATTTTTGCAATTTTACTTTTGTTAAGAAAAAATATTTGCAAATTTACCATCTTAATTGCAAAAATACCCTTTTTATTGTAAAAATACCAATTTCTCAAACTAAATACACATAAAAGTATATACCCCTGCGAGGTCCAGAATTATTAAAACAACATCATTGCCACATCAGCAAGGAATGGGATCCACAAGCCACGTCAGCTGTCACGTCAACAAGAAGTGGGACCCACATGCCACGTCAGTTGGGGTGTGACACACCTGCCATGTCAACTGCAACGCTAGCAGGGTGGGACCCACCTATCGCGTGGCACACAGTCAGCAGGGACCCGTCTTGCTTGCATAGTTATTGAATTAAATAAATGATAGTATAAAATTATTAGATTTGTAAATAAAATTGTATAGATAGTATAATTGCAATGATTCTACAAGTAAGGTAAATTTGCAAATAAAACTGAAAAAAGTAGTATAATTGGTAAAGGGAAAAATGCCCCTTAGGTTGACCTTAGGGGAATTAACTAATGTTAAAAGATTTACAATATAAATGGATTGTGGCATTTTTGTAAATATTGAAAACTTTTTTTAAAAATTCTATAATTGCAATTATGCCCTCGTGCATTAATATGTATAATCCTTTTAAGCTCAGGTAATTAATTACATGAGAACAACCTTAGGATTATGAAACCCATTGATAAATATCCTAAAATAAATTGAAGTACCCCCATACTTTTAGTAATTATTACATTTAATTTAAAGAGAGTAAGGAGCCTAAGATATGTTTTCGGTAAGTTCCTTAAGATATATAGATTTTATATGCAAATATGTGGTGGACAATTTTGTAAAATCAGAATTAATTCTGCGGGCCGAATGCATTTAAAGCTTATTTTTTAAGTATCTTAGGAAATTTTCCTGAGATGAATTTCAGGATCCTTTTTCTCTAATTTAAATTGTCTTTTACTTTATCTATAATTAGACTGTCATAAATTAAAAATTAAATTGTTAAAATATTAAAATTTTAGTACTCATTAAAAATGAATAAAATATATACTAAAAATATCGGGAAAACATAAAATTGTATCATGACATAACTCTTATCTATGAATGTGTAATGTCCCACGGGAAAAAGACCTTTTGCATTATCACTTTATATAGGTTTGTCAATGGATCGGAATTTTGATCCCCTAAATATTATAATTGATAGGATTTATATAGAATAAATTCGATCTAATAAAAATTAGATCTATTTAATATGGATATGGATTTTACATAATTCGATTGGTTAAAAACCTAATCCGAATAAATATAATTATATATTTATTTTTATATATTAATATTAATATAAATATAATTAAACAAATAATATATAATTTTCAAATCATATGAGATCCAAAATTCTTTATAGTATTTTATAATATAACTCGAATTACGTTTTTAATGAATATGTTATCAAAATTTCAAATTAGATTTATATTTTAATTTGAATCATTTTTATGCTTAGAATTTATATCTTAGTTATTTTAATGTTGATAAATTTATTATTATTTTTAATCTAGATGTCACATAAATTGAGATCTTATATTGTATCTGTATTGTAATGCCATTAATGGCTCAATATATAAAAGGAATATGTTAAATTTTATTTTTTTATTGAAACAATAAAAGGAATATGTTTTAGTATAAATTATAATCATAACATAAAATTTCTTCTGATTTAGAACAGATAGCAAATAAGAAAAGGAAAATGCTTGAGATCCAAAAGCTCTCTAAATAAAATAAAGAGTCCGTTTGGCTAAACTTAAAATTATTATTTATGGACTTAAAGTTGCTTAAAATGATAAATCAAAAGTAAAAATTTTAAGTCAATATTTGTTTGGGTAATTTTATATTATGAGTAAAAGTAAATTTGATAAATTATCTATTTAAATGATGATATTAATTTTTATCAAATAAAATTATCAAAATAAAATAAGTCATTCAAAAAATTATCTCCTACCAACTTTAAATTTTAAACTGTTTTTTTTAATTATAAGTCAATTTTTGATTTATTACAGAAACAAATATTTTTTAACTTAAAATAAAAAATATTTTTAAGTCCAGTTTTAAGCCTGTTACCAAAGGGGCGCAAAGTTTATGATGCTGTAATTTGTGCATAATGAAAGGGCAGGTTGGGATGGAAGATGAGATTCATTATGAATGACGGTTGGACACGGCTTAGATACTGTGCTGCTGGTGTGTTACAAACGTTAACTCATAACACGGTTCTCCATGCCTGAAGCCTTCATAATTTAATTCTGTACCCAACTCCTACACTTTCATAGTTTCGCCTCCGCATTGCTTACTTTTCTTTTTTCTTTTTTTTTTTTGTCAGATCCGCATTGCTTACTTTAGCGTAGGGTACGGACTATTTTTTAAAATTTTATATTTTCAAGTAAAATAATATAAAATGATATATTTTAAAATTAATATACTAAATATTAAAGTTAATATGTCATTTTTGGGATACAAATCTTAAGCTTTTGTATAGAATAATTTGTAATATTATATTGAATGATTATTATTTGTTTGGTTCAAAAAGTTAATTATATTGATAAAAATAGAAATAGATAGTGTAACTAATGAGTGAAAACCAAAATATTCACCATTTAAATCTAACTGCCCGAAATGTCTACAAGCGGGATGTTCCGCCCAAAATACCCACGGACTATGCATGTGCCATGTACGTACATACAGTGGTGTAGACAGAAATTTCAATTAGTGGGGTTAAAATTTTTAAAGTCAATCACGGAAATAAGATTTTTTTTTTTTTTTGATTATAGACATATTAATGTAAACTTAAATTTTGAAAAACAAGATTAGCTATCGGCACAATGTGATGGGGTCAAACTAAATTTTATTACTACAAAATTAAATTTTTAGTGGGGTCAAATTGATTTTTTCCATTGAAAATATTTTTTAAAAAAAGTTTTTACATATAAAATTTCTAATTTTTGAAATTTCAGTGGGGTCGATTGCACCCACTGCCAATACATTGGCTACGCCCATGCGTACTGATAAGTGGATTTTATATCCACTTGGAATATTCCGTATCGGCTTAAATTGATGTATTTGGCCTCAAGTTTGTCGTAGTTTTTATGTGTTTTATTTACTTGTGCAGGTTTGGAGAAATATCGTTTAAGGGTGAATTTTCCGTTGAATTTGGAGTTGATTACGCTAAGGAATGAAGAATGGTGACTTAATATCAACTACCAAGAGTGTTCAAGACATTGGCATGAAGACGAGAAGTGAATGCAAAAGGAATGAAAGAAAACGGACGAGAAACGAAGAAGAAAAAAACTGCAGAAAAAAAGCCTGAACAGCCAAGGCAGCGCAGGCTGCGCTTGGAACTGCGCAGGCTGCGCTTGGTACAGGAGAAGCAGCGCAGGCTGCGCTTGGAGCTGCGCAGGCAGCGCTCCTGCGGGAGAAAAATTGTTGAAAATTTCTGTTTTGCTGAAAAATCTCTGTTTTGCCCTTATTCGAATTTTAATTGTATTTTAAGCATCCAAACCTATTTCTAATTGTATTCTAGGTTGTTTTTCTTGTTGGGCAAGATATGTAGGCTTATATAAACACCTCTAAGCCTTGTAATTCTGGGAGATTATTATTGTAAGTTAGTTTTGGAAGAGAGAAAAGGAGAGAAGGATTCAAGCTCGGTGACAAGCACGGATCTAGATCTACTTCATCTTTTGTATACGTTGAATCATCGATTTGTTTTCTCAACTCTTTACGTTATTAATATTATTAATTCTTTCTTTATATCTTGTTTAATACCATGTTTTCGTCAAATCCCATGGTGACGAAAAGTTCAATTATGAACTAATCGTTGTCGTGGGATCCTAGTGGATTTATCTATGTAGCTTAGTAGTTTGCATGCCTTAGAGATTTATGGGTGGTGAATTCTTGATATCCTTATATGGTTGTGCTTATGGTATTTAGGTGCGTCGCGAACATCTAATATGTTAATCTCCTGCTAAACGAGAGTGGATCTTGAGATTTAGAACTTGCCATGCTAGCATAGGATAGGTTGATGTTAAGCATCATGATTTGTGGCATGAATAGAGATATTATGCTACCCCATGTGATCTAAGTGGATAACTTGTGCTTCAACCTTTATGTTTTCAAATTCTATAGAGATATAGGGTCTAAACATAATAGGTGCCTATTCATCTTCTATCTCTTTTGTGGATGTATGCATAGATTGGTACTAGTATACCGAGAGGTAACTTTTACTCTTTTCGTGTTATTCGATCAGATATCAAAACCATCACATGTTTTAATTAAAGGCTGCAACTCTAAGTGAAGTAGATGATGAAACTAGGATTCCATGTTTATTCTCATATTAGTAATTCGATTTTAATTCTTGTCACTTAGTTAATTCTTAATTTTATAATTTGCATCTTAGTTTAATTTAGATAATCAAAACCATATTTGTTAATTTTCTTAGCAGTGAATTAAAACCATACATTATTGCATAAGCATATTTTCTGAGTAAAACTTAACCAGATCTCTGTGGAACGAACTTTAATTGTATTACTTGTGACTACGTGCGCTTGCGTGAATTTAGCATAACACGTACATATTATATGCATTTCTCATATGCGTGGTCATCACAAATTGAAATTCCGCTAACACATGCATGGCGCATGTTGAGAATGCATATCACACGTTACGCATCTTGGATATGCGTAATAGCTAATGTCTATTGTCTCCCACGGAAGCAAGAGAGATAGACGATTTTTTTGATGATTTTTTTTCAAATTTCCGACCAGCTATCATTCACCATCATCTAGCCTTCGTTCAATCACATAACATACAACATTCGAATCGCCTTCTCCCCCTTTACAACCCTATATTATTCAATTTTATTTATATTTCCGGATTTCGAAACCCCCAAAACAAACCTCATTTTCAATTTTTTATGTTCGTTCAATTTTTTCAAATATTTTTTACACACCCTTACGGGATCAGATCTTGACAACAAGTTTTGGGGAAATGGAGAGTAAGATGTGGTGGTTGTTTTGATGTGCTCAGGAGGACTCGAGGTTGAGAAACGAGAGAGAGGTAGAGTCGTTGCGAGAGCGAGGAGAAACGAGAGGGACGGGGAACAATGAAAGATACGCATGTGAGAAATGCGTATCTCATATATGCATGTTCAACATGCGTAATTCGTAGGTAAAAAGGATAGAATCTTTTGAATATTGATATTTTGGACACCTTTCAATCAAAAATTGTGTGTTTTGATCATTTTTTCTAACTAAAATGAATTATAAACCAAATTATAAGTTATAGAGATAAAGTTCGTAAAAAATTTATGTAATAATACGAAATCCAGTGTTAAACTAATATATATTTTATGTATTTAAATAAAATATTTTTTTTGATAAAATAAATTGAAAAAAATGAATAATTTTTTCAAATGAAAATACATATACGCAGCATAAAATAAGATGATTTCGTACTGATATTTCAGATAAATTTTCTAAAATAAATCTCAAAAACTTCATTTTTTAAACCACATTTCATTTTATTTATTATATTTAATATTTGGTGTACAATAATACGATAAGACGAAGCACCTAGCACATGCCTAGAAAGCATTTGTATTAAAAAGAATATGGTTTGCAATATATTTACTTTGCTTACTTGCTCCTCTTCATGGTTGTAAAAATTGATAATAGGTATAAATCGATCGAGTATTCGATTTAAGATTAATTGGGTAATCGGGAATTAATTGGAAGGATTAATCGGAATATTTATTGGATATTATAATAATATTTAATATATTAGTCTAATTTACAATTAAACATCCCATTTCAAATAAATTTACAGGATTAATCAGATTTCAAAAATCGAATCGGTTGGTTACATTACTAAGGATTAATCGGATAAATCGGAGATTTTTAGAACCGTGTTCCTCTTTATTAATTTAATTTCAAATAAGGAAAATCTAGTTATAAATACGAAGAAGTGGTCCCCACAATCCAGCAGGAGCTATAAGTAGCCCAGTTTTTCACACAAAATCTAGAAATCTTCCCATTTCACTATACTATACTTTCCCTTTCCTCACTCCATTCCTCACCACTCTCTCCTCTCTCCTCCATCTTTCCCTATATACATACAAATACTAGCATAACTTTACAACTTCCTTCTTCAAACACACAACACACACATTACAACAATGGTAGACGTCGACCGGAGAATGGGCGGCCTAAACCCGGCCCACCTAGCCGGTCTACGACGGCTCTCAGCACGAGCCGCCGCATCAACACCCTCCACACCGCAACCCCCACGTAACAGCCTCCTCTCATTCAACTCCCTCGCTGATAAAGTCATCAACCACTTAAAAAACTCGGGTACCCAAGTTCAACCCGGATTATCCGAACCCGAGTTCGCCAAAGCCGAAGCTGAGTTCAGCTTCGCTTTCCCACCAGACCTCAAAGCAATTCTCTCAGCTGGCTTACCAATTGGACCTGGCTTCCCTGATTGGCGCTCAACCGGCTCGGCTCGCCTGCAGCTACGCGCTTCACTCAATTTACCCATTGCAGCTATTTCATTTCATATTGCGAGAAATGCTTTATGGTCCAAATCATGGGGTCCGAGACCCGTTGACCCGGAAAAAGCACTTAAAAGGGCCCGAAATGAGTTGAAGAAAGCTCCACTTTTAGTACCCGTTTTTAGTCGGTGCTACATTCCTTGTAACCCGACCTTAGCGGGTAACCCGGTTTTTTTTATTGATGAGAACCAGATCTTTTGTTGTGGTTTTGATTTGTCCGATTTTTTCGATCGTGAGTCATCATTGTTTCGGAGCTCCGACCCGGTTCAACTATCCAAACAAAGATCCGAAAGTGGGAAAGCAGCGAGTAACTTGACGAATTATTCGCGCCGGAGTTTAGATGCGGTGACCGGAGGTAGAACGCCAAGATGGGTTGAGTTTTGGTCGGACGCCGCCGTGGATCGACGTCGGAGAAATTCGAATTCGTCGTCGCCGGACCGGTATTTTGAAATACCCAGATTAGGGGTACCCGAATGGGTGAATCAGTACATTGATCGGGTCGGGTCGGTTTTGAAAGAAGGCGGGTGGGCTGAGTCGGATGTTGAGGAAATAAAAAATGTTTCGGCATCGGGTTTTTTGGACGGTGAGATGATGTGTTTGGATAATCAAGGGTTATTGGATGCTTTGCTTTTGAAAACGGATCGGTTTTCGGATTCTTTGCAAAAAGCCGGGTGGAGCTCCGAGGAAGTTTCGGATGTGTTCGGGTTTGATTTTCGGATCGTCAAGGAAAAAAAACAGGGCAAGAAGCTGTCACCCGAGTTGGTAGAAAGAATCGGAAAGTTAGCTGAAACGGCATCGTTTAAATAATTGAAAATATAAGTATAATAATTAGAAAATGAGTTATAGGAGTGGTAATTAAAGAAATTAAATAATATGATTGAGTTCAATAATCTACATTATATACTTTGAAGTGGTAACAGCTATACTAGTCGAATAATTAACGTTTGGAAGGGCACAGATTCCCAGGTCACGGCTGCACGTGTGTTCTCTTTTAATTTCAAAATTTGAGCAGTGGTTTAGTACTTGCATAATTTATAATGGTGCAGTGAATGACATTTTGGTTCAGTGTCGATAGCATTATGTGTACAAATTTCATCCTGCTGTAAAATTTTCAAATACTTCACTTCAGGGGATCGATCTTATTTTATCTACATTCTTCCAGTACTGCAACTCTGTAAGTACCATGTAAGTTTTGCAAATTTGGTTTACATTTGTTTATGGATGTATATGTATATATTTTAATAAAACATGGTACTTCTTTGAAATTAATATGCCTGTTGAGCGTAATAATTTTTCTATTGTTCCACGATCTGGGTTGAGTTCTCGTACGTTTCGAAGTTGATAGCTAACACAAATAAAATTGTGATCTGATTTTTGACTAAAAATTTTTCAGTACTTGTACTGAAAAATAAGTACTGAAATCTTTCGAAATAAGTTTGATCAAGGATAATCTATAACTTGGCCTAGATCACTGAAATTACATTTCATACGTTATTGCGTACTACAAGTGATGGGAAGAAGCAAGGAGAGAACATTTAATTTATTATGACAGGGAGTTGGTTGTGTATATTGCTTTATCCTGGGGAAAAAAAGAAAGTAAATCTCGTGAAATGCATAGAGAAAATATGGAGATGAAAAAGAAACACGGATATAATGGTGTGGGGAAAGAAAAAAAACTCTGGTTTGAGAATGTGCGAAACTATCATCTAGGGGGAGATGCGGAGAGGCATGGTTATCGAAAGTGATGTTTTAGCCTTGCCTTGAAATTCACAACAACAAACATTTGAATGGATTGATTGTGTAAGATTTTATTAGTGATTCCAAACACAATCTTACATGTATTGGACCATTACACACATAAAAAACAAACCCAACCAACGTTTTCATTTTTATTCAACACATAAATGTGAAACTAGTAAACAATGACTGATTTTTCCTATAAACCAAGCTTGATTTGTGAGTGTGAAACATACTGCTCCTTTCCTCTCTGTACTACTGCTACTACACATCTCTCTTCTTTAACTTGGATTTTGTCAACAAGGAGAGTTGGACTTTTGTAGTTGTGTGTTGTCTTTTTGTTTAATAGAGTCGTTTATGTAATCAACTTTATGAGTTGTTCAACAAGACAGAAAACAAGTACCCCAAGGGCATGTGAGAGCCATTAAAATGGAAGCTCCCATTGATATCTTTGTAAATTTTGAATTATCGTTTTTGTGTAGGATTATTTGGTGGGGTTTTCAGAGATTGATTGTGTGGACTGTGGATGCAGAGGCCCCCTTTTTTTTTTTCTTTTCATCTTTTCATACTTGTAACATATGTCTTTCTCTGTCCCTTTGTGTTATTTAATATCATTGTACTATGTACAACTCCACTGCTAGTAACAATTGATGGTGACCATTTTCAATCTTCTATTGTCACTTCTATTCTTATGGACAGATTACTGGAAATGTAAATTTTATCATCCGATTAACTAATCGATAAGATGATGACTTTATCCATAAATTCCGATTCCTAATTTTTACGATTATGGATACGAAATATTGTTTATGAAATTAAACTTAAGAAAGTTGTAACTGGAGTTGAGCATAATATAGTTTTGTTGGAATATGTTATTGCGCTCAATACCCACATGTTTTCTAGTACAGCATACAATTATACAAATATACAAGTTAGCTAATTGGATCCCAAGTACGGTTAGATTCTTTTTTTTTTTTGAATAAAAGTACGGTTAGATTCTTAAAATTAAACGAACATGCAAAGAACACTACAAAATTTGGGAGCCATTGCATGGGCCACAAGAATTATTAGATTATAACTTTAGACCGTTAGAAAGACATCTTTTGCAGTAAGATTAGACCACCACCATCATTTTTAACGGCTAATCCAAATCAAGTGACTGCACTCACAATATCGCATCATGTAAAACAATGGCTTGCCTCCCGTAATCTTTTGGATTATATAGAAGATGGTTTCCGTATACATCCAAATTTTCTTACTCCCAACTTTTAACCTACTTCCTCTGTCCCATCCATTTCTTCACACTTTCCTTTTTGGGATGTCCCATCCAATTCTTCACATTTCAAAACTTTCCTAAAATAGTAAAATTATATATATATAAAAATCAACTACATCCACTACTTTTCTCCATTATACCCACTTTATACATTATATATTTATGGGTCCCACCACTTTACTCACTTTTCTCCTCAACTATACCTACTTTATACATTATATATTTATGGGTCCCACCACTTTACTCAATTTTCTCACTTTTCACCCCTTTCTTTATATATTTTCTTGGTCTCCGTGCCCGGACCATTATGTGAACTAATGGCCGGGACGGAGGGAGTAATAATCTAAATGGGGGTTGATACAAATCTTGTTTTTGCCAAGTATTGATGCAAATCTAATTAGCTATTTTAACATACAGTTGTATTCAAAATTTGTAATGAACTTAATTTTAGGTCCATAAATGTAGGGGGCCTGTTAGTTTAGATAATATATGAGGTTTGTGGAGGTACGAGTTTTGAGGAAGTTGTGCAGGGGCAGGTGTGCTTACAGCTCCACCTCTGTTTGTCGAAGGGATAAAAATTATCTCCTAGTTTTTATGGGATACGAATTGAGTCCTTTAGACAGTCTATTTCATTAAGAAATACGTTTCTAATATGATAAATGCTAGGTATACGAGATATATATTCATAAATATACGAATATATATTGTAGATAGGTTTTAGGTGATATACTTTGAGTAGGACTCTGCTAGGCAGCTGGCAGGGCTAAGGATAAGTGATATTTTCTGAGTAAAACTCTACCATTTTCGTGGCTTAATCAGCAAGAAAAGGATTCCTAATCTAAAAGAACTACATTAGGGCTTGATTCCTATAAAGAAGATATGTAGGCAATTAGCAAAGGGGTCGGTTTTCACTTATTTTGTACGCAAGGCACGTGTACCCTCGGTGATCATATTCTGGACATATTTGGCCGGAGTTCTTTGCCATTGTTATCCGGTAACCTTGCTAATCCAGCCCTTTAAATACTAACACCATTATTAGGTTAAGCTGCCCAGCTTCCATACGACTGTTGAATCTGTTTTGTTATCCGAAAACCAATGATAATTTCTACTATTCCGGCGAGACTTACTCGGGGTGTTGTGTGAATTTTTGCATAACATTTTTGGCGCTAGAAGGAGGGGGTCTCTTTTAAAAATCCGTGGGTAAACTAATGTCGGATAGTTCTGATCATGTACGAATGCCGAGCGACGAGGGTGGTAAGCGTGATGCTAATCCTGATGGTGAAGTAACGGCTAGGGATATCCTTACCCATCTCCAAAATATGGGTGAAAGGATTGACCAGTTGGTGAAAAAGTCTTCACAAAAGAGAAAAGGACGAAAGAAGCAGAGGTCCTCAGAAAGGCGTTCTAGACGGCGGGAGGTGATGCCGAAAAATCTAGATTTTGAAAGTGAGGAAGAACCTGAGAAGGAGGCTCGAAAAAATGATTTCTCTGATGTTGAAAAGGATCAGGAAAACGAGGATTTGAAGGAAGAAGGTCCTGTGGATTCTCCTACGAGGAGTGTGAGTGTATTTGATCGAGTAGGGAAGAAGCTCAGTAACAAGGACCTACGACATGTGTTGGATGGAACAAAGGAGAAGGTAAATGGGAAAGACGACTATGACAAGTCTTAGTCGAAGGGTTCTAAGAGCCATAGGAAGGAAAAGTCTCAAGGTGATGAACGAACTTATGATAGGAGGTCTAGGTCCACAAAATCCCAATCAGTAGCTAGAAGTGATGATAGCTCCAGCTCTCAGGAAAGCTCAACTGATAAGCGGGAAAGAGACTCGAATGAAGAGATGGATGAAAGTGATGGTTACCTCTCGGATGGAGAGGATACAAATTATAAGGTGGCTGACTTGAGGAAAGCTCTAGAGAAAATCAAAGCTGAGAAGAGGTCAACATCAGGTCTGGCTGTAGCTTCACCTTTCACTAAAAAGGTGTGAGACTCACCCCTCCCGCCTAGATACAGGGGAGTAGGGGACCTGAAATTTGATGGCACCACAGACCCTGTGGAATACCTCAGTCGTTTTAGAACTGAGATGGAGGTTTACCAAGTTAAGGATCGCATAAAATGCCGGTTGTTGGCAGCTACCTTAAGGGACAACGCTCATCAGTGGTTCAAAAGGTTGCCTGTTAATTTTATTCGGTCCTGGAGACAGATGAGTGAACTTTTCGTGACTCAGTTTAGAGCTACGGTTGCTTTTGCACCTCCTGCTAATACGTTGGCAAATATTAAGCAGGGAGAAAATGAGACTTTAAGGGAATATTTCAAGCGTTTCAATACAGAGGTACCGAAAGTAAGGAAAGCTACAGATGAAACTTATAAAAATTTCCTGATTGTTGGAATAAGGCCCGACACTGATATTTGGAAGGAGCTCCAGAAGGAGGAGCCTGTCACACTGGCTGACTTTTATGCTCGGGCTGAAGCTCACAAGGTCATTGAAGAATCTATGGCCAAACTAAGGAAAGATAACAGCTCAACTGGTTGGAATAGGGGAAAAAGAAGCAGGTCTTATAGCCCAAAGAAGGAATATGGACATGCGTCCTTCCTATCATGGCGCTTCAGCTTCCTCCGAAAGGGAAGCTAGTCGAAAGGAGATGACAGCACCTCTAACATTGAATGCAACTGGTTCAAGGAGATCTGTGGAGTATAAGCCCCCACTTTTGAAGAGCTACATCAAATATTCAGATTATACCCCATTGGCAGCTCTGCTTGATCATATTTTCGAGGTTGGGGACAAAGCTGGAATGTTCAAGAAACCGACCAGCACTGGGCCTCCTGGAAGGAGGGATCTTGGGAAGTATTGTGCTTTTCACGATGCAAATGGGCACGAGACAGCTGACTGTCGTCATCTCAAAGACCATGTTGAGGACCTGATTAGGAGGGGGTACCTCACGGAATTCGTAGCCCAAGAAGCGAAGAAATATATGGTGGAAAAAGTTAAGAAGGATGCGGAGAAAGCAGTGCCTGATCGCACTGTAAGGGCAAACAGCATTCTCACCATAATCGGAGGTCCATACATTGGAGGCACAAGTAGGAATTCTATGAAAAACTTCGCTCGGGAGGCTAGAGGAGCTCCCCTTACTAATGTCTTCTATTTAGCTGAAAGGCTCCCGAAGCTGTTCAAGGGGGAAATTGCAGACATCACCTTTACTGAAGAAGATGCTAGGCACGTGCATCACCCTCATAATGATGCATTGGTGGTCATGTTCTCCATTGGGGGGATGAATGTACATCGGATTTTGGTGGATAATGGAAGCTCTTGCAATATAATAGCTTATGACACTTACCAGAAGATGGGACTTCTAGATAAGGAGATGTTCCCTTCTTACAACGACTTATATGGATTTACTGGAGGTCCGGTTCAGATTGTGGGACGAGTGAAGCTCCCAATCAGACTGGGGAGCGAACCTTATGTGGCAACCCAGGTTGCAAAGTTTATGGTCGTGAATGAAGATATATGTTACAATGCTATTATGGGTAGGCCTTTCTTGAAGGAGATGCGTGTGGTGACTTCCATATACCATCTCTCAATGAAATTTCCAACCCCTAATGGGATTGGGTGTCTACGAGGATGTCAGTCAGATTCACGGGAGTGCTATGGTAAGGCCTCGCGTACTACTGAGCAGGCTTAGAAGCATTTGCTGTTGGTAGATGGAGGAACAACTGACAACTGCTATCATTATCTTGGACCCCCAAATACTTTGACTGGAGAGTCTTCCTAGCAGAAGGACAGAGCGTTTGATAAGGAATCATGCAATACAATTATGATTGTACAACATCCAGATGAAGACCCATACATGGATGTTGCTTCGTTTTCTGGGGTAGGTACTTGCAAGGAGGTGCTTATGTTGGAAGCACCCCAATTGAAAAATAGAAGTGACAATGATACTTTGATTGAAGGCATCGTGGAAGAAGTCAATTATAGTGATTTTGAAGATGTTGAAGTTTTAGAGCAGTCACGGGCAGAGGTACCTGAACCTGCCCAGGTGGAGAAAAAGGGAAACCTGGTGGAAATTGATTTAGATCCAAGGATGCTTGAATCCAGAGAAAAGGCTGGTGCGGCAGGAGGCACTATATCTTTTATGGTGGATACCACTGACTCTGGCAGGGAGCTAAAAGTATGAAAGTAGCTGGAGCTGAACATGCGGGAAGCTCTGATAAAATTCCTTAAGGAGAATGTGGATGTATTTGCATGGAATCATTCAAACATGATTGGGATAGACCCAAAGGTAATGTGTCATCGTCTAAATGTCGATCTAGAGGCAAAAATGGTAAGGCAGAAAAGAAGAGCCATAGGTGGTGAAAGAGCTTCTACTTTGAGAGAATAGGTGGATAGACTGTTAAAAGCTGGTCTGGTAAGGGAATCTTTTTATCCCATGTGGTTGGCAAACCCGGTATTGGTTAAAAAATCCAATGGAAAATGGCTCACTTGTGTGGATTTTACAGACGTGAATAAGGCATGCCCGAAAGATAGTTTTCCACTACCTCGCATTGATCAGCTGGTAGATGCAACTGCTGGGCATGCTCTGCTAAGCTTTATGGACGCATATTCTGGATATAATCAGATCCCTATGTATGGGCCAGATCGGGAGCATACCTCCTTTATAACAGATAGGGGTTTGTATTGCTACGTTGGGATGCCGTTTGGTTTAATAAATGCGGGAGCTACGTATCAGCGACTAGTAAACATGATGTTCAAGGATCAGATTGGGAAAACAATGGAGGTGTATGTTGATGATATGTTGGTAAAATCAAAGGAAGCAGAAATATTTCACACTTGGTAGAAATGTTTGACATCTTGAGGAATTATAGGATGAAGCTCAACCCTCAGAAATGTGTGTTTGTGGTGGAGTCCGGAAAATTTCTTGGGTTCATGGTCAACCATCGTGGTATCGAAGCTAATCCTGCGAAGATTAAAGACTCGTTGGAGATGAGATCACCTAGGAGTATTAAGGAGGTTCAGTCACTTACAGGAAGGGTTGTAGCTCTGAATAGGTTCGTTTCGAAATCTTCAGACAGGTGTAAGGAATTATTTTCAGTAATCAAGGAAGGGAAGAAATTTGAATGGACGTCTGAGTGTGAAGCTGCTTTTGAGAAGCTAAAGGAACAGCTGGGTAATCCCCCGCTTCTTTCTAAACCAGTTTCTGATACTTTACCTAGCAGTTTCTGAGTATTCCAATAGTGCTGTGTTGGTTCGAGAGGAAGGGAAGGTGTAAGAACCCAGATTTTTGGTACTAATTAAAACTTTTTATTATGTGTTGGAGTATGAATGTATCAGTGGGTTAATAGATGGATATTGAATGGATTGGATTCAAATGTTTATGTGCCATGAACAATGTAATTGATTGAAGATGTAGATAAGAATAATCTGTCATCGAGGAAGTAAGATATGATATACAAACCGAGGAAGTATTCTCATGTCATCCAAATCGATATCTAAGATAAGTTAAGTAACTCCGTAAAAGGAATAAGGAACGCTCGGGAAAGCGCGAGAACATTTTTCTGATTATAAGGATTAAATAGGGAATGAGTAATGAAAGGCAGAGTGTGTAAACTTGTAACACTATAACTAATGTAACTCAAACTAAAGGAAAAGATACTTAACCAGAAGACAATCAAGAACAAGAAGTCACAAGAAATCAACACTAAATGAAGATAAGGTAATTGATACAATTCAACATGTTAACTATGATCAATCCAAGAAGAAATCATTGAGAGAAGTTCAAGTCAAAGTTGTTCATGCCTCAGTGATTTGGAAAGTCAAGAATCAAGATCATAACTATCAGTATCAATAAGACCAATTGATTTCAAGTGAACAAGAAGGAAAGCAAATATTGGAAAGCCACATTTCTAATTGGATATGGTAATTTATTCAAGAAGCAAAAACCCTATCAAGACTAGTCACTTATGAACCAGACCGTTGCATCAAGTGTCAGGACATTGATAGCAAGTTTATGTCAGTAATAAAGATCCATATTCAAGAGCTTGGTGAAGAATAAAGAAGACATGAAGATATCACAAGTTCAAGATGTGCATTGAAGTTTCAAGTTGAAGACCAGAATATTTTCTAAGTACTAAATATTCTAGATGGCCAAGTAGAAGTTTCTAAGTAGAAGTTCTACTTAGAACTTCGAGATGGCTAAGTAGAAATTCTCAAGTAGAAGTTCTACTTAGAGTGCAGCTTCAACATGACACATGGCATCTTCTGATTGGCAGATTTCCAAGCTTTCAAGATAAGGCAAGATTTATGTGGACATCATTGGGCCACGTATATCTTAGTCTTTGAAGTCTACAGGACATAGATTACATGTAGTATAAATAGAAGTACTTGTGTAATGTTTTTAGTTAGTGAGCTATTCTTGAGAAAAACACAAGAGAAAAAGAGAGAGTGCATTCACAGAGCTTAGTATTATTCACTTCTCTCTGAACTTCTGTTATACTTTGTAATGAATGTTGTAGCAACCATTTCAAGTTATATATAAGACATATATTCCTTGAATCTGTGTGTTCATTTATTGCATCGTATTCATTGCTTCTCATTTTCGAAAAGTTGTATTCACCCCCCCCTCTACAACACATTTGGACCTAACAAGTAATGAATAGTATTTTTGGTGAAAATTGGAATATTATTAGACGACACTATATAGAAGTATCCAGAATAGATTTCTGAGTTCGAATCGATGATTAGTGAACGAAATAAGTGTATGTAAACGATATCAGATTCAGAAAAATAGCACTTTTATTTTCTCCGAGATTTCACTGGACAC
Organism: Saposhnikovia divaricata; assembly: GCA_036435485.1. Lineage (NCBI taxonomy): Eukaryota > Viridiplantae > Streptophyta > Magnoliopsida > Apiales > Apiaceae > Saposhnikovia > Saposhnikovia divaricata. The sequence goes on from CM071597.1 coordinate 193,120,546, forward strand.
TGAATGATTTAAGGAGATAATGAAAATACTTAAGGGATTTAAATTCAAGGATTATAAAGGAGGATTAAGATAGTAGTATAGATATTAAGAAGATTTCCGGTAAAACCTTAACGAGAAATGCTTGAGATATTCCTCCGAACGATTAATGAAATTGAGCAATAGCCGGGCAAAGAAACAAGCAGAGAACCAAGAGATGAACATGTGCAAATTGGTGGGGGAATAAGAAACTAAGGTGATCAAAGGGAAAGTCAACAAACAAGTGAATGGTGTAGTTGCACTTTGCCAAAAAATGGAGTTGCATGTTTCTAGCCAACCACTTGGCCAAATCAAGGGGTAACACATGGACTAATGGATGAGTGACAACACAAAAGGAGAGGATGCCTCCAAATATAGATAGATATAACATGTATTAAGTCATTACACATAACAAAACACAAAGAAAACTATATCTCTCCATTTCTCCACAAGCTGTCCAGCAGAACCAACCCTCAAAGAAAAATTTATATCTCCATTTCTATCCGTGATAAAATCACCAAATTTTAATAACAACCTCTCCACTCCATGGGCAATATTATATCAAAATTTCATGGCATTCTAATGAGTGTAGCCTAGTTAAATCTCCTCCCCAAGTTGAAGAAGCAAACTGTCCTGGTGCTTGACAGTTTCTGGGATGATTTTCAATCGGACGTATCTCCTTCATTACTCAATGGAATTTGGTGTTCTTTAGCTTGTTGGAAAGATGGTTAGATTCTCTACAACTCTCCTTTAGAAGTCTTGATCAGAAAACCTCGGTAAGGCCCTCGTTTTTCATGATCTTTCCACTGAGTTATAGCAGATCCGAAAATCACTTAGAATGTTCTTGATGTTTCTTGCTAGTTTAGGTTGTAAGGAGTTCTAAGGACTAGTGTTAGGTCCAATAAGATTGTAGAAGGGGGGGTTGAATACAATCTATGTCATTTTCTCTAAATTTGTTTTTGAATAAAATTTATCTTAAACAAATTTTGTGCGGAATAATATAACACAGAATTCAAGTTGAATATATCAATATATTAACTTGACGGGTGTTACAAATTAATACCAAGAGATTAATAACTAATTAGAAAATTCGACATGAACTTTTCTAATTTTGCTAATTAAAATCAAGATATCAAGATATGAACTAGGAAACTTAATTCGCTAGTAGTACAAGAGTAATCAATAAACAAGTTCCAGTGGATCAGATATTACAATAGGCTTGAACTGAATTTATTGTGTAAATTAAAGCTTGAGCACTTGTGTGTAGAAGATGAGAGTGTTTTATGTTCTTGGTTCTCTTTTTTTTCTTCTTGTTTTTTCCTGTCTATTGCTTCTGTCCATGTGTTTGTTTTTATACAAAAACACAACAATTGCTTCTGTTGAACTGCTACACATTGACACGGTGATAGTATAGATGCCACGCTGATAGTATAACTGGCACGGTGATAGTATAGCAGCCTAGGGATAGTAGAACTCATTCCCTTAAAATAGTGTGGATTTACTTAGAAATAATATACATTTACCTAGAAATAGTTTACTTAAAACTTCGGTAATAGTATAATATTTCGGTCGTAATATAACTGGTAGAAATAGTATAGTTTAAATATTTCGGTAATAATATAGTATATTATTACTTGATCAGTAATAATATCTATAATACTTCAGAAATAATATACTATTAATTCCAGAAATAATATAACTTCGGGAATAGTATAAATTCGGGGATAGTATAGTATATTATTACTAATGCAGTAATAGTATCTATATTATTCCAGAAATAGTATACCACTTATTTCAGAAATAGTATAACTGAATTTCCAGAAATAGTTTAACTGAAATTCAGAAATAGTATAACCAAAATTCTCCGAAATAGTATAATCCATATATTATTACTGATTAAATAAATCAGAGATTAATTAACTTAATTAATTAATTAAATAAATTAATTCGAATTGAATTAATTTGTTTAATTAAATTAATAATATAGTTAATGAATAATTGACTTACTCCTTGTGAATCACTGTAAACTTTGAGAAACTTCCACTGGATAATTGTTGACGTTCGATGTACTGTCTGGTTCATGAACGACTAACTCCAATATCTGTTCTTCAATTTGACTCTCAGTTGTGATCCACATACTTTCTTAGCACTCTTTAATAACTCCTGTACTGATGCTGTCTCCACGGAAATCTCTGACACTTTAAACGAATCCAATTGCTTCAATGCTGAACTGGGGCATGATCAATAAACTGACTCTTCTTCCAGTGTAAAACATCAAAACTATAGATTGACTTTCTTCTTTCTTCTGACATATAGTACTTTGTGAGATTCCTGAGACAGTGAGCATTAATTACTTATTACAATCTAATTTAAGTTGAGTCGAATCCTCGAACTACAAATAGGCTGTGTCATATGCCTTTCAATCTCCCCCTATTTGTTTGTTAAAAATTAACAAGCAAATTCCTAGAGGATAACTCAACTAACTCAACTTAAACTAGTAAAAGGTAAAACTGTAATTGCAAAGTAAATAATGAAAATGGTTCTGGTTTATATTTAACATTTCCAGATTCAAACATAAAAGATAAATACAAGATAGATGATCCTCTAGATTGATCATATTTCACATTAACCTATCTTGTTCTATCTAAGCTCTAAAGATATAAAATGTAGAGCGATTCTTCACTTCGGGCTGTCTTCTCTCCTTATCTTTCCTTCTTCAGGTTCATCCAAGTCTGGAAGCATCTTGTGCAATTCTGCATCAGTAATTAATTCTCTTCTAGATGATGACACTGGATGAACTAGAGGTGTTCCAACTAGTGGTTTTTCAAGAGGTATTCCCAGCTTCTTTCTTAACTCACCTTGATAAAACTTGTACTTCTTCATGTTGTCTTGAGCATAAGACTTAATATGATCTGCAGCTTCACTTTTCAATGTAGTTGCAAAACCATGATTTCGTAGAGCATGTTCAACATACACCAAGTGTCTGGCATGATGTTCACGGAGTTCCTTGGTCTGAAGATTAACAGTGTGAATGACATCTCCTATAAGAATTTTAACTTGAGGAGGATTACTAATTACTTCAGGACCTGCTTTTTCAGCGAAATCTAGGAATTTTTCATGAAGTAGTACACCAAGTTCATAAGAAGTTCTGACTTTTGGTCTCATTACCCAAAGTTCTGAAAGTGATCTATCATAGAAGAACTGAAGAGATACCTTTTGAGTTCCATGCTTATGACAATGAACAAAGATTAGTAACTCTTCCATCCGATCACTTGCACAAGTTATGCTTAAAATTTCAGACTTCAAAGCTCTTAGATAATCGTCTTGGAAAGGGTTCTTCTCTTTAAACCTTTGAAACATATCACCTAACCGACGATCATCACAGCCAGAAGTTTGTGGTGAATCTATGGTTCTTTGAGCACGCTCCCACTTATCACCACTCTTGTACTTAATGTACATCCTTCTTGCTTGAAGCTTTTGAGAATGTTGTTGTTGAAGTGCTTCCTGTTCAGCCTTTTGAAGCCTTTCATTATGAGCCATCTGTTCCATTGTTCTTCTGAGTCTTTCTTCTCTCATTGTCAGATTAGCTTCATTTTGTTCAAGTTCTTGATTGGCTTCAAAATTCATTCTTTGGAGTTCAGCAGGATCAGGAACTACAACTTCTTCATCCTCATCCCAGAAATTGAGATCTGGTTCTCCAAATGCTTCACCTTTATCTGAAAAGTCTAAATCAGCAAAAACATCAAGGTTATCAGGTTCACCTGAGTAGTAATAACCTTCTACAGTGTCATCCTTCGGTGCTGATTGAGATTTCTTTCCCTTGTCACCTTTATCACCTTTATCAAATTCTCCCCCTGTTGATTTGTCTTTGTCTCCCCCTTTAGTACCAGCTCCCCCTGTTGACTTCTCCCCCTTAGTTGAGGAATCCTCTACAGATTTATCAAATGCACCATCTTCAGGGTCTTGCTCATCACCATCTCCACCTTTTCCTTGAAAGAATTCTACCTCTTCTGTTGTGGGGATGATAGTGCGGCTAATCATGTTGTATAAGTGTTTTAGCCCTTGACTTTGATGTGCACTTTGGCTTTCAATCCGATTAAGACGACTTTCAGTAGATAACTGATTTTCATGTACTTCTGTTTGAATGTCTTCAACCTTATTTGAAAGAGCCGTAATAATTCTGTCTTGAGTAACTGTTATGTCCGAGGAGTCAGAGATTATCTGTTGTTGAGAGAGTTTAAGAGTATTGATCTTGGTGTTAAATGCAGTCTTCATTATTTGAATGTCATGTTTCACTCCCATAAGCTGACTGTTGACAAAGGTAGATGAAGAAGACGGTCCATCCACTTGTGCTCGAAGTAAATTCGCTTCAGCTTTAGTTGCCTCAAGTTCCTTTTCTAGAGCTTTAATCTTTTCTTCCAATGAACGAGTGTATGTGTCAGTGTGTGCACTCACCTGATTATCACTCTGAGTTTCACTCATCTGACGTGCATGTGTTTCACTCAATTTAGTGGTGATCCTCACATCACTCCTCACTATTTCCTTAGCTGCTCCAGAAAGTGTACCTGCAGGTAAAATCACCCTAGCCTCTTCTTGGAAGGTCAGTGGTGGTGCAATGGGAGTTCGCAAATCCCTATCCACAGTCATTTCTGTCATGTCAGTTGGAATTGAAGTCTGAATTGCTTCAGTGACAGAAAGACTGAGTTGCCTTCCACTTTCTCCAGTTGAAACTGCGAGTGGAAAATCCCTTGAGGGAGCCAAGAATGTTCCTCCTGGGAGGGGAGATGATGACTCTATTAATTTTGGCGGAGAGTCAAGATTTCCCTCATTAGCCTGTGAAGGCTCCTCTACCTTGACTATGGTAGGCACTGTTTTAGTTCCTAAGTGCTCTCCTCTCAATGTGTCCCTATTTTCATCCAGTTCTACATGTTCTCCCATTGTTAGTAATAACAGTGGGGTTGTGCTTGACACATTACAGGATGCTAGGGCTGCACATGGGTTTCAAAAACCGACCCAAACCGACCCTCTTTTTAACCGATCAAACCGAACCGTCCAAAACCGTGGGTTAAACGGGTTAATTTTTAAAAAACCCGAATTAATTGGGTTGGGTAAGGGTTTAACAAATTTTAACCCTTACCAACCCAACCCAACCTGTTTACATAAAATGGAGAATTTTTTTGCATATTTTCTAAATATTTTGTATATTTTCTGCATTTATTTCTACAAATTTCTGCACTCTAAATTTTCTGCACTATATAAATTTTCTGCAACACTTTCTGCAACATTCTGGAACACTTTATGGCTTCTGCAACACTTTCTGCAACATTCTGCAACACTTTTTTTAACATTCTGCAACACTTTCTACAACATTCTGCAACACTTTCGAGCTTCAGCAACATTTTCTACAACATGTTCTACGAAGTGCAGAATTTTTTGTAAAGTTCTTCCGATTAGTAAATTTAACCCAACCCAACCTGAACCAAACCGAACTAATTGGGTTGGGTCGGGGTTGGGTTACAATTTTTTTTTCAGTTAATGGGTTGATTTCTTATAAAACCGAATTAATTGGGTTGGGTCGGGGTTTGACGAAAACCCGACCCAACCCTACCCATGTGCACCCCTACAGGATGCCATGGCCGACTGGCGAAATTCAATGGACTCATCCTGTTGAGAGAATGGTTCCAGAAGCTGTTCATTTGCCATTTCAAAGTCCATATCCTTTTGGGAGGGTATGGATGAGCTTACAGTTGCCTCGGGTTCATTCCTACTCTTCTTTAGTAGAGGCAGAGCTGTGGGTTCACTCACTTCTTCACTACTTCTTTCAGTTCTTTTAAGCTGTGATTTCTTCTTTCTGACTTGATAAACTTTATCTATTTTTGACCTTGTGTTTGGCTCTTTGACCTGGGATAGAGATTGTGGTTCTACAATCCCTTGGTCAGTCCTAACAACCACTTGGGTTCCAGAAGAAGATTGAGAGATAGAAGTAGTTAAGGGATCAGAATGTAATACCTGGTCAGCAGATGAAGTGACATGAGCCTCTTGTGATTGAAATTCCGGCTCAGCTTGTTCAAGAGCAGGTGCATTTTGTTCTGGATGCACAACAGCAAGTGCTTGTTGTTCTATGATTGGTTCTGGTTGCTCAAGTACAGGTCCAGGAATAATTGGAAGATGTATGAATGTGGACATGTACTGAGTAACAAGCACTGGTACATTGTTGTAGTCATTCTGTTGTGAGGCAGCTCTTGTATGAAATTTCTTATGAAAAGACTTTGAATCTTGAGCTTCCTCATCAACAAATGTATTCTGTAACTCCTCAGAAACCAAGTGATTAAAAATAAGAGTGAAAAATCTAGGATAATAGATTAACACCTTTTCACCCTGTCTAAAATTCTTTTTAGCATTTACTATTCTTCTGAACATGTTCTTCCAAAGAATTTTACCTATATCAATTCTTCGATTGTGGACAACCGAATAACCAATATACTGAATCAGAGAAGGAATATTTGAAAAAGAAGTGTTAGCACAGTTAGCAAACACTCGAATTAAAGTATCAAACAACAAATACCATTCAGCTACCAAACCATTTTTCGGCAAGTTGCTCAATTTCAACTGTCCCTGATAATTAATATCAGTGAAAAATTGAGTCAATTCAGTGTTGGACGGATTATCAACAAAATCAGGAGTAGGAAGATTCAACACTGTCTTGAGTACTGATTCATTGACTCTGAACTGTGAGTTCCCAACCGTGAATGTAAAGGCATTGGTAGATATAATAGCTGTAGAACACATCAGTCGTAGAGGTTCCAATTTCATTGGAGCGTCAAGAGATAAAGCACTACTAACGATTGGTTGTTCATTCAAGAAACGAATCCAGGGCTTGAATCTGTCAACCATACATTCCTCCGGATCATAAAAACCAACCATGTTGTGCTTAACTAGTTCGAATTCAACAGCCATTTTAATACAAATTTTAAGCTTTTGAAATTTTTAATTTTTAGCACAAAATTCAATTAAACTTAATTAATTCGAATTAATAATAAATTAAAAATTCGAAAAATAAAAAAAAGTCCTTGAAAAATTCTCAAAATCTCAGTATATGATCTAGATACAATCACAAACAACCAGGTATTTTTAGTTTTCTGAAAATCGAACCCAATCTCTTGGAAAAATAGATCAAAATTTTCAATTTTCGAAAAATAAAATCACCAAGAACTCGACCAAATCGTGATTTTGAACGGTTAAAACAGAGTTTTTGATGCAAGTAATCAATGGATGTTCTTAGTTTGTGATTTGGTTAAGATTTTGTGTCGAAAATCCGGCAGCAATTCGACACCCGATGTGTGTGTATCGTGTATATCGTGTATCAAGTTCTCTGTGACTAAACACGAGAGATAGTATAACTAGAGATAGTATGACTAGAGATAGTATAGACTATATATACTCTACTGTGTATACTATCACCGGCAGCCCTATACTATTGCCGCAGCCTATACTATTTCTAAGATTAAATCTATACTATTTCTAGTGCCTTAGACTATTACCGAACACTTATATTATTTCTAAGATTAACTCTATTATTACAGATCGTTATATTATTAATAACAATAATTCTATATTATTTATAGACATTTATACTATGACCGAACACTGTATTATTAATAAGAAATTCTATACTATTTCTAAGATTCTAAACTATTTATAGAATTAACAACTATTTACAGATATAACAATTATTGCTAATAATCTATATTATTACTGAAAAATACATTAACAGATTTACCAGATTAAATTAAGTAAGCTATGTACAAGTTATATACTCAGTAATTTACAGAACTTCGAAATCTTAATAAAATAATAATTTACAACAAATTATTTATTTACAACACAAAAATCAACATAGGTTAGCCCTTTTACGAAAACAAACAATAATAACAAAAGGACAAACACTACAAAACAAATAAAATTAAAATATTCACATAATTATATTATTTCTAATTTCATAATTAACCAAATAAAATATTAACATGATTGACAAGTGTTCAAAAATAAGCAAGTGAAATTAATTAATGATAAAATAATTACACAAGTGATATTAAACAACAAATATTCACAAAATAATCACTTGTTAAATTATTAAAGAACAGACCTCAGATATTAACCAGATTAATTACTAGGACTGTTTAACATACCCAATTCACCAACAATTCTAGTGAATGTGGATTCGTCAAGAGACTTAGTAAAAATATCTGCTATTTGTTCTTCCGTGGGAACAAAATGTAACTCCACGGTACCATTCATGACATGCTCTCGAATAAAATGATACCCGATGTCAATGTGCTTTGTTCTTGTATGCTGCACAAGATTGTTGGAGATTGCTATGGCACTTGTATTGTCACACAAGATAGGAATCTTGTCAAGAACAAATCCATAATCCCGTAGCTGATTTCTGATCCACAAGATCTGAGCGCAACAGCTTCCAGCAGCTATGTATTCAGCTTCGGCTGTAGAGTTGGAAACTGTTTGCTGTTTCTTACTGTACCAAGAAACCAACCTGCCACCTAGGAATTGACAAATCCCAGAGGTGCTTTTTCTATCTACAACACTTCCTGCATAATCTGAATCTGTATATCCAACAAGATTAAAACCAGAATCTTTAGGGTACCAAATTCCCAAATTAGGAGTACCCTTAAGATATCTCAAGATTCGTTTTACAGCAATGAGATGCACATCTCTAGGATCCGCTTGGAACCTTGCACACAAGCATGTAGCATGCATAATATCAGGTCTACTTGCAGTGAGGTAAAGTAATGAGCCTATCATACCTCTGTAGCTTGTGATATCTACCTTGGCAGAATTTTCACATGCTCCAAACTTAACAGCTGTAGATGATGGTGTTCTTGCTGAAGAAGAGTCCTCCATTTGATACTTCTTGAGGAGCTCTTTGACATACTTGGATTGACAGATAAATATTCCATCTGTTCTTTGACTGATTTGCAATCCAAGAAAGAACTTCAGCTCACCCATCTTGCTCATTTCAAATTTACCCTGCATTAACTTAGCAAATTTCTTGCACAAAAGATCATTAGTAGACCCAAATATTATATCATCCACATAGATTTGGACTAATATAGTATCATTCTTACGTTTCTTAGTGAAGAGAGTTTTGTCTATGACACCTCTAACAAAATCATTTTCAAGTAAAAATTCAGAGAGAGTGTCATACCATTTCCTTGGTGCTTGCTTAAGACCATAGACAGCTTTGAAAAGGAAGTAGACATAGTCAATTAGATCTGGATCTTCAAAGCCAGGGGGCTGTTCTACATAGACCTCTTCATCTAGCTTGCCATTTAAGAAAGCACTCTTGACATCCATTTGATAAACTGTAAAGTTTGAGAATGCAGCAAATGCCAAGAATATTCTTATGGCCTCAAGTCTAGCCACTGGAGCATAGGTCTCATCATAATCGATGCCTTCAGATTGTGAGTAACCTTTTGCTACCAGTCTTGCTTTATTTCTCGTCACTGTACCATCTTCATCAAGTTTGTTCCTGAATACCCACCTAGTGCCAACTACTGGTCTGTCTGTAGGTCTGGGTACCAGCTTCCAAACTTCTTGTTGTTTAAATTGATTGAGTTCATCTTGCATTGCAATCACCCAATCAGGATCAGAGAGAGCTTCTTCAGTTTTCTTAGGTTCCATTTCAGACAGGAACCCTGAGTAATTACATTGATTCTGAAAAGCTCTTCTAGTCTTCACACCAACAACTGGATCACCAATGATTAGCTCAAAAGGATGAGCTCTATTCCAAACAGTCTGTCTGGGAAGATTAGATCTTGATGATTCACCTTGATTTTCATTGTGATGTTGTGTGTGATCAGTTGACCCTTGATTATCTCCCCCTGAGTTGTTGCTGGGTTGACTAGATGATTGTTTAGATGAATCAGGGGTATTTTGACTACTATCATTGCTTTCATCACCATCACCCTGATCATCATCATTGTTGTCATTAGCATCAGCAAAAATCTCAGGTGCATTGTCATCATCTGAATCTGTATCTGTCATGTCATCGAAAGATAGCTTTTCAGATGGATCCTTAGTTTGGATACTAGGGAGTTTAGTGTCATCAAATGTTACATTGACACTTTCCATCATCTTCTGTTCATCAATCACATACACCCTGTATGCTCTCATTGAATAACCAATAAAAATTGCTTCAAATGCTTTGGTATCGAATTTACCACCTTGATCATCACCTTCTTTAAGCACAAAGTACTTTGCCCCAAATACATGAAAGTATTTGAGTAAAGGTTTCTTATCAGCCATAATTTCATAGGGTGTCTTCATTTGATCTTTATTGATTAGAGTTCGATTCTGGGTATAGCACGCAGTATTGATGGCTTCAGCCCAAAAGTACAATGGAAGCCTTGATTCACTTAGCATAGTACGTGCAGCTTCAATCAAGGTTCTATTCTTTCTTTCCACTACCCCATTTTGCTGAGGAGTTCTTGGAGCTGAATATTGTCTGGTTATACCCTTCTCAGTGCAAAAGTCATTTAGAACTGCATTCTTGAATTCAGTTCCATTGTCTGATCTTATAGCTCTCACTGGATACGTAGAATCTCGCTCAATTAACTTGATGTGATCAATCACCAGTTGTGGAGTCTCATCTTTAGAATTCAAGAACAGGACCCAAGTGTATTTTGAGAAATCATCAACTATCACAAGAGCATATCTCTTTCTTGACATGGACATCACATTAACTGGACCAAACAAATCCATATGAAGTAATTGTAATGGTTCAGTTATTGAAGATGTGTCAGTGCTCCTGTGACTTGCTCTCTTTAGCTTGCCTTTTTGGCATGCATCACAAAGTCCTTCTTGAGTGAATTCCATTGAAGGCAAACCTCTCACCAATTCTCTTTTGACTAGAGAATTCATTGTTTTGAAATTGAGGTGAGAAAGTTTCTTGTGCCATAGCCAACTCTCGTCATTAGATGCTTTAGTATAGAAGCAAGTAATTTCTTCAGTGCTTCTTGAGTTCATATTGGCTACGTACAGATTGCCTTTTCTAACTCCTGTCAATTGTGGCTTTTCATGTCTCTTGTGTGAAATCAGGCAGTTCTTCTTGTTAAAATGAACTTCATAACCTTTATCACAGAATTGACTAACACTGAGCAGATTGTGCTCAAGTCCTTTCACAAAAGAAACTTCATCAATGATAACATTTCCAGCTTCAAGTCTGCCATATCCATCAGTTCTACCTTTGCTGTTATCTCCAAAGGTAACTACTGGGTCGGCCTTCTCCACCACATTTGTCAGCAGGGTTCTGTCTCCAGTCATATGCCTTGAACATCCACTGTCCAAGATCCAGGTTACTCGATCAACCTGTTCAATACCCTGCAATGACAAACGGATTAAACTTTCTTCGGAACCCAAATTTGATTGGGTCCAGAGTACTTAAAGAATTGGCCTTTGTCAGGCAAAACAACATTCTTTATTTTAACAACAGCTTTATCATTATTCAACAAACATTTCACTTTATAAACAGATTTGACAGTCTTTTGTTTCAGTTTAGATATCCATGTTTGTTTAGTTACAATATCATTGACTGGACATTTGACTTTGTAAACAGCCTTCATAAAACTTTGTTTAGGCTTTGGTACAAATGTCTCTCTCCTAACATAAGGAGGACTAGCAGTCTTTGATCTAACATTATTCCTATTCATATGTTGTCGAGGAGCAGTCTTATTATCACATGCATGATTACCATTAAAGTAAGCAGACATCTCATTAAAGGCACAAGACATACAGTTGACAACACCACATGCTTTATGATTAGAATCAATGATTGGCATGTTATTCATGTTAGACATGTTATTGTTCTGCTTCAACTTGTTACCACCTAATCCAGTCTTAGAGGAACTAGCTGATTCAACAACTTTGACTGGTACTTTAGGTACATCTTTCTTGGATGAAACATTTGTTGTGTTAACGTCTTCAACTGATTTAGCCTTAACAAAGACTGTGACATTTTTCTTGGATGACACATTCTTTGTATTATAGTTCTTAACAGTTTTATCCTTAACACACTTATTCTTAACAAGAACTGTGCCATTTGCACTATCCTCATTTCTCATTTCTTCTTGTATTACCATAGAACGAATATCTAGTGGACCAGCATCAGATTTCGTAAACATTGGTTTTTCAACATTCTTGAGAATATGTGGTATACCTCTTTCTTTAGCTGGGATAGAATTAGGAGAATGATTACTCAAAGAACCAACAGCTTGATTGTAATCAAAGCCTATTCCTACAGTTTGTTCTACTGCTTGTTTGTTGAAGAATTCTTTAGAAACCTTAACAGTATTATAACAAGCTCTAACCTGTGTTTCAAGTTCTCTAATCTTGGTTTCTTGTTCAGCAATCCTATCAACTTGTTTTACCATGTATTCTCCTAGACCCTTTTCTCTGTAGTTAAGTCGAGCTATTTCTTCTATATTCTTATCTTGATTAACCTGCACCTTTTTTAAATCTAACATTTGATTTTCAAGGTTAGTGTTAACAAGACTTATTCTCTCGTACCCTCTTTGTGCATTATTCAAGGAACTACGTAAATTATCAATTAACTGAGCATCAGTAAGAATTACCGGTGTGGTATAATAAGTTGAAGATTCAGCATTTGCCACCAACGCAAAGTTTCCATATTCTTCATCTTCACTATCTGTGTCATCCCAGCTTTTACCAGCAGCCACATAAGCTCTTCCACTTTTCTTCTTTTCAGAAGCATAATCTTTCTTCTGTGCTTGCTTGGGTTTCTGACACTCAGTAGCAAAATGTCCCAACTCATTACAATTGAAACAACGGATTTTGCTTCTGTCAACAGTTCCAGTTTTATAACCTCCCCTGTTACTAGAGGATGAAGAACCTCATCTCTAAAATCTGTTATTTGACTTAAACCTGAACTTTGGATTTCTCCTGAATCTGAAGTTACTAAATTGTCTCACCATCATTGCCATAGATTCATCTTCCAATTGATCCAGCTCTTCAAGTGAATAAAATTCTCCACCATCCTGAGTAGCTGGTGTTTGGCCAAGTTCTCCTTCAGTTTGTTTCTTGTTGAAACTGATAGGTTGAACAATTTTAGTTTCCACTTCCTTAGGAACTTCAACCACTAGAGCTGTAGAAGAATTTGCCATTCTGCCTTTGCCATAGAATTCCTTTTGCTGTACTTGTTCTAATTCACATGTTTTCAGAACACCAAACAGTCTTTCAAGAGCAACCTGAGTTAAATCTCTAGATTCTCTGATGGCAGTGATTCTATGCTCCAAGTGAGTAGGCATAGTTAGTAAAAACTTCATGTTGATCTCCTTCTGAGTATATTGCTTGCCATGAACTTGCAAGTTGTTGATTATCTTGATATACCTTTCGAACACTTCCTGAATGCCTTCATTAGGGCCAGCTCTAAAGTGTTCATATTCAGAAGTTAGAATTTGTAGTCTATTTTCCTTGACTTCATCAGTCCCTTCATTAATGACCTCAATAGTTTCCCAGATGTGCTTAGCAGTTTTACAATTTCTCACATGGCTATACATTACAGCATCTAGAGAATCCAATAGAATGAGTCTCAAATTTTTATCCAATCCAGCTTCCTCCTTATCTTCAGAGGTATAGTTCTTAGGGTCCTTTGGATAGGATTTGGCAGGGACTGTTACAGTTCCATTGACAACTGTTTCAGTATCATGTTGCATGGGAGTTACTGGTCCATTTTCCAAAACCCACAAAAATCTTGGGTTTGCTACATCAAGAAATAACTCCATTTTTTTTTCCACATATCATAATTATCTTTATTAAAGATAGGAATTTTAACATTGCCTTTGGCTGACATGATGAATTTTTAAGAGAGTTAAAAATTCGAGGTTGATTTTTGATTGAGTAAAAATAGGATCTTGATTTGTATATCAATCAAATGGCTCGGATACCAATTGTTAGGTCCAATAAGATTGTAGAAGGGGGGGTTGAATACAATCTATGTCATTTTCTCTAAATTTGTTTTTGAATAAAATTTATCTTAAACAAATTTTGTGCGGAATAATATAATACAGAATTCAAGTTGAATATATCAATATATTAACTTGACAGGTGTTACAAATTAATACCAAGAGATTAATAACTAATTAGAAAATTCGACATGAACTTTTCTAATTTTGCTAATTAAAATCAAGATATCAAGATATGAACTAGGAAACTTAATTCGCTAGTAGTACAAGAGTAATCAATAAACAAGTTCCAGTGGATCAGATATTACAATAGGCTTGAACTGAATTTATTGTGTAAATTAAAGCTTGAGCACTTGTGTGTAGAAGATGAGAGTGTTTTATGTTCTTGGTTCTCTTTTTTTTCTTCTTGTTTTTTCCTGTCTGTTGCTTCTGTCCATGTGTTTTTTTTATACAAAAACACAACAATTGCTTCTGTTGAACTGCTACACATTGACACGGTGATAGTATAGATGCCACACTGATAGTATAACTGGCACAGTGATAGTATAGCAGCCTAGGGATAGTAGAACTCATTCCCTTAAAATAGTATGGATTTACTTAGAAATAATATACATTTACCTAGAAATAGTTTACTTAAAACTTCGGTAATAGTATAATATTTCGGTCATAATATAACTGGTAGAAATAGTATAGTTTAAATATTTCGGTAATAGTATAGTATATTATTACTTGATCAGTAATAATATCTATAATACTTCAGAAATAATATACTATTAATTCCAGAAATAATATAACTTCGGGAATAGTATAAATTCGGGGATAGTATAGTATATTATTACTAATGCAGTAATAGTATCTATATTATTCCAGAAATAGTATACCACTTATTTCAGAAATAGTATAACTGAATTTCCAGAAATAGTTTAACTGAAATTCAGAAATAGTATAACCAAAATTCTCCGAAATAGTATAATCCATATATTATTACTGATTAAATAAATCAGAGATTAATTAACTTAATTAAATAAATTAAATAAATTAATTCGAATTGAATTAATTTGTTTAATTAAATTAATAATATAGTTAATGAATAATTGACTTACTCCTTGTGAATCACTGTAAACTTTGAGAAACTTCCACTGGATAATTGTTGACGTTCGATGTACTGTCTGGTTCATGAACGACTAACTCCAATATCTGTTCTTCAATTTGACTCTCAGTTGTGATCCACATACTTTCTTAGCACTCTTTAATAACTCCTGTACTGATGCTGTCTCCACGGAAATCTCTGACACTTTAAACGAATCCAATTGCTTCAATGCTGAACTGGGGCATGATCAGTAAACTGACTCTTCTTCCAGTGTAAAACATCAAAACTATAGATTGACTTTCTTCTTTCTTCTGACATATAGTACTTTGTGAGATTCCTGAGACAGTGAGCATTAATTACTTATTACAATCTAATTTAAGTTGAGTCGAATCCTCGAACTACAAATAGGCTGTGTCATATGCCTTTCAACTAGATCAAGGCTTGTAAGACTCATATACACACCAAGGAAGGTATAACTCTCTCGAAACCCTAGATCTTGTTTTGAGTTTTAAGCATGCTCTTGGTGTTTTAAGATTAGTTATGATATTATTGTTATTTTGAACATGTTAACATGATTTTCTAGTTGGTTTAATCATATGATGATTATGATGGTGAAGTGTAATATTTCTGATGTATGGATGCCCAGTGTGGCTTGGTTGTTGAAACGAAATTTGGAAACGTTCGATTTATAGCCGTCGTAATGCCCGATTTTCGTTAGACCTTAGTAATTCGTACATAACAGTTCAGTTAATTTTCTGACCTTAATGGATACATGACCTACCCTTGTAGATCTCGAGTCATAGATCGCTTTGGCGAAAGAATCGAAGCATTCCGAGTTACGGTTTAGGAGTTATGGCTGACTTAGTAAAAGTTATTCGAAACCGTAACTACAAGTTCGTTATTGAAATTGAACCTCGGTAAAATATGAAAGTTAGTGACGAATCATGGTAATTAAATATTAGAGGTCATGAGGAAGATGTGAAAGAAAACCACATGTCAATCGGATAATTTTTCGATTTTATAAAAATGTTTGAGTCGAGGATAAATACGAACGAACCCCTAAAATGGATACTTGGCTTAATTTGGAAAACCACTTAGAAAACGGGCGATAAAACTCGAGATATAATCTTGGTTCGTAAACGACCGACCATAGAACTTATACGACTTAAGTACATGCCAAATATGAGTGAAGTGACATGTCTTGATAACGGGCAAGTGTCGGATTATAACGGTGTTAACAAGAGTTACACTAGAAGGCGAATATCGAGATAACTCGAAAACATGTTTCGACTTAAGTTAAGTTTATACTTAGCCTTTAAAAGTATTAAGTGTTTAATCTCGGATATTGTGACTATTTATAGATCACTGGATTGACCCGAGGCACACGTCCCCTACAGGATTACCAAGCAAGTTTCCAATACTTGGAACTGTTGTTGTGATAATATATATGACTGTTGTTATACATATGCCATTGCATGCATGCCTGTTTTCAATTCATATTGTTATACTTGTTCCTTGATTATTGTTGGCTTATAAGCTAGATAGATAAGGTATCAGTTATAAGTCGGATGTTGTTAAGTCCCTTAGAGAAGGGCATATATATATCGTGTTCGTTGAATACAGACCGGGAGTCGGTACTTCTTGATATATCGTAATTACTTTCGAGGGAAATATTTAAGTAAATATTTTCCATTATTTGGTTGACGAATATTATTTTGAATATTCGTCCGAGATTATTTAATTAACGATCATTACTTCAAATATTTATTCGAACGTTATCTATTCAATGAATATTATTTTTCAATATTCATTTAAAGATGATTCATTTATCGAATATTATTTTGAATATTCCTTTAAAGCTTGGATTACTAAATGAATATTATTTTGATATTCATTTAGAATATTATTCATTAAATGAATATTACTTTTTGAATATTCATTTAAGTTCCTATTTACTTAATGAATATTATTTTAAATATTCATCTGATGTTCTATTTTTGTATCGAATATTATTTTTAATATCCATTTCAAGTCTTATTAATGACATGAATATTATTTTGAATATTCATTTAAATATTTAATTATTTAATAAATATTTTCTCTTTATTCCCTTGAGAATTATTCTGAGAAATACTTCGATTTAAATATTCGTTCATAGTTATAAGTCTTCTTTAACTATTTCTGATTCAATAAATATTATCTGAATATTTATCCGATACTCTGAAATGACTTCAAATATTATCTTCGACCTTCGATTATTATAAAATTACTTCGGAGCCGTATTATTATTAATATTATATCAAGAAAGATTCTCAAAATTTCATTCTTCCTTCTAATCTATCTTCCAAATAATAAGGGAACCTTACTTGAGAAATGTTATTTATCTTGTTGACTTCCCGGTCATAAATCTTTTGAAGCTATTCTTTTAACTCGCAACTTGGTTGCTGTTCATCTATCAAATCTTGTGTACCTTCTCATCATTCGAGGGGTAGGAATGTTGGAACAAGTTGGTATCCATTAACAAGCAGTAGCTTGGGAAATATTCGTGAATTTTCCTTTCCAACTAGATACGACTACTTTGTGGAGTCTTATCAACAAGTATTATACTTGGGAAAAGGGGGACGAACTTTATGTTTCAGAGTTATGGATGTTATACGAACTAGGAGCTGCGTAAGTGGCCGAGTGGCGCCGGTCCAGCAATGGCCCAACCGTTGGGGGGGGGGGGTTCCAGAGGGACGAACTTTCTTGCTTTATCTATTATATCACAACAACAGTTAGATCTGATGGTCGCATAAGGCACAATTGGAGCAAGCAAGTGATAGCAGTCTAAGGATTAACCGCTGAGATCAGAGCTGCCACTGCTGAGTAAGAAGCTATTGGCAGGCTGGATGTTACCTTTCGAGTAGCTAATGTATGTATTTATTTGGCATTTGTAAATGGATGGCAAAGAGCATGTTATAGTTAATGAAAATTCTTTAGGTTGTAAGAACTCAAACTTGTGATTAATAATATTAAAGGTTACTCTGATTTCATCTCTGGGACTATAACGGGTGACTTGTTGTTTTGGGTCAAAAGGTTGTAATTTCATTTATATTAGTTTTGTGGGTGGATATTGTGGTCGTAACGACCAGATCCCTGACCCCGGATCTGGGGGTGTTATAGAAATGGTATCAGAGCGTTACGTTATACACCCCAGAGATGATGCGACGTTAAAATAATAAATTCAATAAGATAATAAGAACTCTTGCCAAGTTCATAGTCGGACTACATAATTTAGTACTGACATATATAACCCTTATGGGACCTCTTAAATATCATGTTAGTAACTTAGCCCGATGTTGTATCGACGAGTAAGGCGACGGAACTCGAGACTTACGAGCAGCAGCACGAGAATGCTTTATTATATGTTGATGATCGGCTTGAAGACTCGATAAAGTACCCTACTGAGGACCCGAAGAAGGTTCCAGCTAAGGAGGAAAATCCTGTTAAGGATAAAGAGTTTACCCTTGAGGAAAGGAGGGCTGCAGCCAGAAAGACTGTAAGAGTTAAGGTATAGTGCTCAGATTAGTGAGCGCCAAAGACCTGAGGTAATGTTAAGAGAACTAAGAATGCATATTGGACTCATAGCCGGACTATCGGATGTAGTACCAGCAAGTAGGACGTATTGAAAGAATTACTTGAAATCTTATATGGAGATAGATTAGGACATTTAGAGACTTTCAGATTAATGAGAAAAGAGTTAGAATGAAGCATGATTATCAAAGACATCGATATAGGACGGGGAGCAGAGTCTCCAGGAGCAGTTGAGCTAGAGGTAGCAAGTGCCATATCATTTGATAAATGGATTAGTGTGAAGATTGTCAATGATGATTCGCCATGAGAAGGCAGATTTCATAGGTTATAATTTATGAAACCAAATTGAGATTGTTGAGGTGGTTTTATTCAGGGAAGTGTTCATTTTATGAATGGATCAGCTTAGAAAGTAAAGAGAGTGGGAAGTGATGGCCTGATTGGATAAAGTTAGACAAGGAAGTAGTAAGCATCTCAGAACCTACAAGAGGAAAAGACTATTGAGTCTTCGATAAACTCGTGATAAGACTACTGTTAGAGACTAAGTATAGGTTTATTTCAACTCAGTAAAATGATGAACCAGAAACATTAAATGCACGTGATTCAGAGGAATATTAAATTCTTTCTTTTCCTTGAATGGATTATAGTAGATACCTTAAGTTTATTCCGACACTGAATCAATAATGGATCAAGTGACACGATCAGTGGTTAAGAGTTAATGGAGAATGTTTTAAAGATAAAACCTAAAGGAGCAAGTGTCTGCCAAGTTCTCGAAGTATGAATCCTGGCAAAATGAAGTTCAGTTATTAGGACATGATGTCAATAGTGAGTAGTGTTGGTTGACCCCGCCAATTTAAAGGCAGTTTCAATTGAGGAAGGCCAACCCCACTATCAAAGGACTGGGAAGTTTGAATTGACAGAAAATATGAGATAATCTCTCTGGAACTAAAGATAAAATTGGTAATGACCCAGCATTGGCGTTGCCTAAATGGCAAAAAAAGGAAGACCTTGTGATATATTACGATGCGTCTCATACAGATTTAGGTGGCGTGCTTATGTAGCACGGTAGAGTAATTACGGGTGCATTTGGACAGCACGGTTCACCAGATTCGGATGGCTTTGATAGTGCCAACTTTGTGGAATGATTGACCCAACGGTAGTGTTCCTTCTAAGACTAGTGTTTAGGTAGACTGGCCTTTGGTAGTAGCGACTATTAGGACGAATACGCATCAGGCCGATGTGGCATGATTCAGTTGAAACTTTTGATTTTCTTCTATGGGATGTAAGTATTTGGTTTCCTTTCCAGTGGTTAAACTCCCAACTTTATGGCAGTCATACCGTTACTATAACTATTTACGGTTCTGCCTGCTTGGATGTTCCTAGAACTATTCTCCAGGTTTCGAAATTGGCTTTCTTAGTATTACCAGCGGGTGGATAGATTGACCAAAATTTCCCTGATTCTGGAGAGAACTTCAACAAATTTTGGCAAACCTTGTAATTCTGATTATCAGAAGACGTCCCCGAAGAGAGTTGAAATCGGAGCGAACCCTGTGGATTGGGTAAAGTAGGTGCTATACGGGTTGGTAGACAGACCCTGATTATTATAATTGATTGTAGAGATGAAATTGGAAGTTGAGACTGGATGATAAAAAGGGAAATGTATTCAAGAAACCAGCCGGACTGAGAAATTTCGGGATTGACTTAAATTAAAAGGTTGTTATGCCAGGAGTGTTAAGCTCATGCGGCACGTGGGATTGATAAGAGGAATCGCAATGATGAAAATAAAAGAATAGTGAATGAAGGGCGGCGGTGCTCTAGTCAAGTGACTACACTACTCTGGTATCTAAGATGGTTCTGTGAAGGAAGCTTACGAGTATGCCAGGGGAAAGCATATATGTGAACGTAATCTACCCCAGATAAATTACCTTCGTTAAGGTTAACAGAGGCACTATGCCCGGCAATTGCTAGAAAAGTAATACTACTGACTAAGCCCCAGTTTTGCATATTTTATTACGACTATTTAAGGCCATGAAACGAAAGATCATAAATGGCTAGACCAGCAATTTAAGGACAAAACAGGGTTGCTTTTAGTTAAGCACCGACTGCGAGAACTTTTGGGATATAAAGTAAAGTGATGCATGGGTATATAATGGACCGGATTCTGATTAAGAATAGAAGTACGATGATCTGAGACACATAGTGTTGGGATATTATAAAAAACAAAGGTTATGATACGGTCGAGACAGATGATCAACCTAAGTGTATGGAAGCGGTCAGAGATTGCTCAGTATGCTACCAAAATTTTGTCTAACGCTAATATCTTCGATAAGAAGAAATAAGTACTAAGAGATTCACGTTGAACATGACCAATATCTTCCAGAACATCCTTGCTACCATTACCAAGTTCTGCGAAAAGAGCAGATAGATATATACTGTCTTTTTGGAACATCTTGTAGACTGACATCCATTTGAAAGGAGAGGTTAGCATTAAGCTACCTATAGATGATCAAGATAAGAACGATTGAAAAGAGACCCTTATTAGGGATATATGATTTGATTGCCAGTTACAGGATGTAGGCATTCCTTGAAAAGAGAATTGAGGATAGAATATCCATAGTTGAAGACGAACCCTTGGGATGCATAGCGGATGACATTGCCCTAATAAAGACATTGTGAATCCAGATGATATAAGTTGGATTGACCAAGGCAACAATAACCTTTAAGGATTTATTTAAAGGAGTTCGGGGAAAGTACATAGACCAAATTATTATAGGATTGGTTAATGATGTTTTGATAATACCTTATACCTAGAATATACAGGAGGAATGATGAGGATGACCTAAGAAACCTTATAAGGATAAAGGTAATATTCTGAACTTCAAAGTGGAAGTTTGGTAGGGAATGTATGACATGGTAACGATAATGCCAGATGAAGCATGTGTAAAACCAGGAGAAAGTATGGATTGAACCAATAAAGGTTGAGGTTATCATAAAATAAGAAAGAACTAAGAAAAGAAATATCCTAAGTAGGATTATGAAAAAATGTGATGAGGTTCACATGGAAAGGTGGAAGCAATGGCTTATGGAAAAGAGACTGAGTTTAAGGGAGAATGCTTTCACCCTGAGTTGGTATAGATCCAGAAAACATCGACTACAAGAAATTATTATAATGAGGAAAGGCCAATGAGGTGGCTGACACTTTAAGTATAGAGAAGTACCATAAATGCTCATACCAAAGGAAATAGAGTGGTATTGAAAAGGACCTCGAAGGTCAGGGTGTGATGGAGGAATTTACGATTCCCTCTAATGATCGTGCGAGAATTAACATTAAGGATAGTTTAAGTAAACATTCGATTCCTGATATTGTCTGAGGCATATTATCGGCATTAGAAGGTTTTGCGACCGGCCAGACAACAGTCCCCGCAAGCAAATTCCCCAAGAGACTCATCTTCTTTTTGAAAGAGAGAGGAGAGATTAGGTAAAAGGAGTATGCGAAAGGACTAGACCAGCAAGAGGTTGGTAGTAGATAACAAGAAACAGAGATGGTACTAATGTTAATAAGCCAATTGGCATGATGATGAATGACAAGCAAGTTTATGTGGGTGTATTTCTATGTAAACAAGATAGAGAATATGAGGTTGGAAAGTGATTAAGTAAACTACTAAGCTTTCAGTCTTTTACTGAAGATATAGGATTAAAATTTCATCAACTTGTCATAGTTGCGATGCTTGAAACTCTTCTGCGATTTTATTTGCTTCATGTGATATATACGTCAAGCTCAAGAAGTATTCATTATGGATAAGGAATAGTGATGATTTTGTCTTCCTAAACGTTATGATTCGACAATTATGAGACCCGTACGTTTATCTATTCAAGCACTACATAAACGACAAATGATGGTGATTCAACCATGGGTTACATTAACGTAATGATGATCATTTTGAGAACTTAAATGATAACGACAGTAGATTTATCGGGACTGAGCCTAAGTTAGAGAAATCGTCCAGGGTTATTTCCGATGGTTTGGTGTTGGGAATGACGTGATATTTAAAATAGATGATTAGACTATGAAGGTTCATAGAGCGATTATGGTAGAAATAGACACCAAGTGACTGATGGAAATGAATATAAATTTGAGGATCAACAAGGGAGTTAGATATGCGAACTCCTGAGAGGCCCCAGCAATGAGATATGAAAAGTATGAAATGGACATTGTAAAGTTGTCGGTCACAACGGGAAGTTGGAATTGAAAGCATGGACGACATACAAATTAACCCCCTTAAGTAGGGAGAAGTCGAGGAAATTGGAACAGATTGATTGAGTACTAAGGAGACTTATGAAACGAGAAATTGAGAATTTAGATGGTTGAACAGAGGAAAGTTTGACCCCAAGGATGTGATTGATAAAGAAAAGATTGGGAAAGTAATTATGACATGTGAATCAAGGAATGTTATGAATGGATTGATGAATGGGTTTTCGAACGAACCCTCGAGATGACAACCTGATAGTGTTATTATTATAAACATGAAAGAGCTAGTAACGAAATATGGAATGTAAGTAAATATGGTATCAAAGGAGAAATCTAAGATTTAACCGGAAAGGTTGAAAGGTGTTTCAGGAGCAAGTGTTGTTGAGATTGGACAAGAACCTAGTTCATAGAATGATGGATAGAGCAGCGAGGATGTGTCGACACGTGAAATTACGATAACTTAGTGTTTAATACGATTGCGATTATCTTTCTTCCTTGATCAACCTCTATAATTCGGAGGGAAATTCTAAGTATGATATCTTACAATCATGAAAATTTTCTAAAATTCTTTGGAATTCTTTTCTTTTCTTCTCTCTTATTCATCTTCGTTTTGAATTGAGAAGAACAACCCTTTAAGGAGGGGAGGTACTGATACAAGACTATCTATCTGTGTGATAGAGGTCTAAGTAGAATACCACTAATTGTTTAATTGCTTGTCAAGTACTAAAGGCTGTCCCCCTTCTGTACTAACTATGCAATATGACAAATGTTCATGGATCATAGTGATCACTCAATAAATTCTGCTATTCATATATATATTGATCGAGATTGCGAAGATTAAAGCGATTAGGAACATAGTACGAATGAGGTTATCTCCGAATACATAGCGCGATAGTGATACCAAAGTCATTGCAGATACCAATAAGAATAAAGAGCATACGACTGAGTAAGAGCATAACCCGGATAGGGTGCTGTACGAAAAGTAGCAGAGTCAAGGGAAAAGGATAAAATGTGTATTGTAGCACCAGCAGGTGTACTGAGTAAAGATGGGAATGCTAAGAATAACTGGGGAACTGGAAAACGAAATGACAAACAAGCATCCGATTGTTTCCTACCCAGATTTTTGGTACTAATTAAAACTTTTTATTATGTATTGGAGTATGAATGTATCAGTGGGTTAATAGATGGATATTGAATGGATTGGATTCAAATGTTTATGTGCTATGAACAATGTAATTGATTGAAGATGTAGATAAGAATAATCTATCGTCGAGGAAGTAAGATATGATATACAAACCGAGGAAGTATTCTCATGTCATCCAAATCGATATCTAAGATAATTTAAGTAACTCCATAAAAGGAATAAGGAACGCTCGGGAAAGCGCGATTTCGAGCCCAGGCAGACCGGCGTAAGCGGTCTATCCGCCGACTTAGAGCGCGTATTGCGGCTATGGCGCCTGTTGGTGAGGGTGAGGAGGTTCCGGAGACTGATGTTTCCGCGGGTAAGTTTGCGGGGGATGTCGTTGCCGCTGGTACTGTAGTTGAGGTAGCGGCTGAAATAATTGAGGAGGATGTGATCCCGGAAGCCCTGGAGAGAATTGTAATGGATGCCGTCGCGGGGGCTGTTTTGGAGGAACAGGTTATTGTGGAGATGAATGCCGTGCTTAAGGGTGTTGTTGAGGAAGCGGTGCCGGAGCAGA
Organism: Saposhnikovia divaricata; assembly: GCA_036435485.1. Lineage (NCBI taxonomy): Eukaryota > Viridiplantae > Streptophyta > Magnoliopsida > Apiales > Apiaceae > Saposhnikovia > Saposhnikovia divaricata. The sequence continues at coordinate 193,145,167 of CM071597.1, forward strand.
TGCCCACAGTAGAGGATGTTGTGCCTGCGGTTGTTGTTGAGGAGATGGTAGAAGCGGTGGCTGAAGAAGAAGTTGGTGGGTACGGCAATTGCCCCTTCTGTGATTGTATGCCGCTGGTATAGTCTGCTAGCGGTACCATTTTTTGTTCCTTGTACTTAGTCTCGCCGCGAGCATGTCCGCGGCACGACCTGGAAACATTGAATTGTAATCCATGTGACCGGGTACTGAATATGAATAGTCGTTTCTGTACTTGTCATTTTCCTTTCTTGTTTTTACTGTTTTTGTCGTTTGGAATTCCCGCGTTCATTTAACTGTTCGTGGAATGCCTTTGTAAAGAAACTGTCCAGGTTCATTGACTGTTTGGCGTGTTGATTATGTGGTTATCAAAATCATTAAATACTGTATGGGAAAGGCCGTGCTTTAACTGCTTTGGATGGGGATTGAACAGTTTTGACTGTTGAATGGTGGTGCAATTACTGCCCTGCATGGGGAAGGTCATTTATTGACCGTTTACCTCCCTCTTTGAGTTTTTACCCCCCTATAAAAGGGTTGGATTGCTGCATAATTTGTATTCATCACCTTCTCACTCTCAAATCTCTTGTTTTTAGCTTCTCTTTTCCAGCTTTAAACCTTTCAACTCCCCCTGTTTTAAACGTTATAAATGGCTTCCCCAAACTCCGACCATTCTGAGGCAACTGAAGGTGCCTGGAGGGCCATGGCAGATGGCTTTGAAGAAATGGGCGACTACTACAGAGCCGGAGACCTAAGGAGGCATGCCGAAGGTCTGGCACGGGCCAGGGCGGCCGAGGAGCAGGCGACTGTAGATGTCGCAGAACAGGCAGCTGTTGAGGCGGCCAGGGAGGCGGAGATTGCGGCCAGGGCGGCCAGGGGTGCGGAGGCGGCGGTCGAGCCGTCTGTAGAGGCCCGCATGGGGGAGTTGGAGTTGGAAGAGGCGGAGGTGGAGGGTTCCGAGGATGAGCCATCTGAGGAAGAATCCGAGGACAATTTTTTCGAGGAAGAGGACCCCAATGAGGAGCATTGGGGCATGATGGACAACTCCGGGGAGGAGAGCGGGTCGGATGGGTTTTGAGAACCAAATCCTTGTAATCAACCTGCTGTAATAATAATAAAAATTTATTATCAATGAAATATTTATTTTTCCTTGCAATTGTCTGTGTTTGTTTTTTCTTTCCGCTGTTTGTTCTTAATATATGTATTGCGAAGTAGGTATAAAAATAACTTGTGAAATGTAGTTGGTAGCGGGAATATATCTTTGTTTCTGTTTGCGAAATCACGTGTTAAAAGTGTCCGTTGAAACAACGGTAACTTGTGAAAGGCGCTTGCACTTAGTGCGTTGTTTGGCCGCTAGGGCGCTTGTGTTTGCCGTAAAGGCGCTTGCACTTAGTGCGTTGTTTTGCCGCTAGGGCGCTTGTGTTTGCCGCAAAGGCGCTTGCACTTAGTGCGTTGTTTTGCCGCTAGGGCACTTGTGTTTACCGCAAAGGCGCTTGCACTTAGTGCGTTGTTTTGCCGCTAGGGCGCTTGTGTTTTGTGTCTTGTATGAAAGCAGTAAATCACTCATATTTGAAGGGTTTAAATGATTTTTAATGCAAAATATCTTATCCGCGTACAACATGCTGCCTTTGTGCGCATAATATGGGAACTGTCTAAGCCTATTGATAATATTTTCTAAGATTATCCCCATGCCAGGTGTTGTTGACCTCCGTTCCGTCTAGGCGGGCTAATTTGTAGGAGCCCGACCTGAGGACTTGTATGACTTTGTAGGGACCTTCCCACTTAGGAATTAGTTTCCCAATGTGTCTCGGGTCGGAAGCTTCTGTCGCTCGATTGACCAAGTCTCCTTCCATAAAGTTTCTGACCCTTGCTCGATTTCCAAAGAACTCCTTGGTTTTTTCTTTGTACGCGGCCATTTTGTTGACGGCGGTTTCTCTCCCCTCGTCTAGGAGGTCAAGGTTTGCCTTTAACCCTTGGGTGTTTTCTTCTTCATCGAAGTTCATTGCCCGGTATGAAGGTGAACCAATTTCGACGGGTGCCAATGCTTCAGTGCCATATGCCAACTTGAACGGGGATTCCCCCGTGCTAGTTCTTGCAGAAGTGCGGTAAGCCCATAGGACGTTTGGTAGTTCTTGCGGCCACTTCTTTTTGGACGCGGTAAGGCGCTTTTCCAACCCTCTTACAATGATTCTGTTTGTAACCTCTACTTGACCATTGCTCTACGGGTGGTAGACTGACGCTTTCTTGTGTTTGATGCCGTGGTCAGAGAGGAATTTTGCGAACTTGGAGCCCACGAACTGCGTGCCGTTGTCGGAGATAATCACTACCGGGATGTCAAATCTGATTATGACTTGTTCTTTTACAAAGCGGATGGCATCGTCCTGTGTGATGTTCTTTAGTGCCTTGGCCTCGGCCCACTTTGTCATGTAATCAATCGCGACCATTACGTATTGCAGTTCGCCCTTGGCTTTTGGGAATGGACCCATTATGTCGATCCCCCATACGGCAAACGGGATTGGGGGTAGGATGGATGCGGGCAGTGCGGGTGCCTTCCTTGACATGTTGCTGAATATCTGGCACTGATGGCATTTCTTAGCGAAGTCTTTGCAATCTTTATGCATGCTTGGCCAATAGTATCCTTGTCTGAGGATCTTGTGCGCCAAGGCTTTTCCCGCCATGTGGTCATCGCAGATGCCCTCATGCACCTCTCTCATGCAGTAGAGGGCTTCTTCGTTGTCGATGCACTTGAGGATTGGAGAGTCAAAGCTCCGCTTGTAGAGGGTTCCGTCTTGCAGGAAGTATTTTGTTGCTTGGGATTTCAGGAGCTTTGCCTTAGTAGCATCCTCAGAGAGGGTTCCGCCATCGAGGTAGCGGATGAATGGAGTCAGCCATGTGTCTGCGGGTGTGTCGAGTTCCATGATTTCTTTTACATTCGTGCTAGGCTCCTGGAGCTCTTCGAAGTATACCGCATTTCCGTCTTCGTTTTCGCCCTTTGTGAGTTTGGACAACATGTCTGCCATGGAATTATCCTCCCAGTCTATTTGTTGGAGGTTATGCTCTTCGAAGCCCGCCATGGCTGTTTTTACCAGGTCCTGGTACTTGTTCAGAGTTTCGTCTTTGGTGGCATAATCTCCCGATGTTTGTCTTACGACCAGCTGCGAGTCGCTATAGATGGAAATTTTCTTGACTTGGAGACTTTTTGCCAAGGAGAGACCCGCTAGGAGTGCTTCATATTCGGCCTGGTTGTTTGTGGCCTTGAAGCCGAGTGTGATTGATTGCTTTACTTGGAAATTCTCGGGGCTTGTCAGGATAAGACCTGCGCCGCAGTGGGTATTGGTTGCGGAACCGTCGACGTGTAATTTCCAGTATTCGCCCACTCCCAGCTTCGAAACTATTGGCACTACCTCAGTTGTTGTAAACGAGCATTCTGTTACAAAGTCTGCTAAGGCCTGAGCTCTGATTGCGGTCCTAGGCACATAGACCAGGTTGTATTGGCTTAGTTCCACCGTCCAGTTGATCAACCGTCCAGTTGTATTTTCCTGAGCGGCTGATCTGTGATTACTCTGATTTCCCGGCCTTGGAAGTAGTGGTGGAGTTTGCGGCTTGCCATGACAAGTGCTAACGCTGTTTTTTGAATGTTGGGGTAACGCGTCTCCGCATCTTTGAGTACTTGGCTCACATAATAGATGGGCCTTTGTTCATTGTTCTCCTCTTTGACTAAGACCGCTCCTACTGCTTTGTCAGATGCGGATAGGTAGAGCGAGAGCGGTTCAGAAGGTGCTGCTACTGCGAGCAGCGGTGCCGAAGATAAGTATTCTTTTAAATCCTGAAATGCTTTCTGGCACTCGTCCGTCCATAAGATGGTTTTGGTGGTTTTAGCTCCTTTCAGGGTGTCGAAGAATGGTAGGCACCTGTCTGCTAGTTTAGAAATGAACTTGCGTAGGGCGGCCAATCTTCCCGTGAGATTTTGAATTTCTTTGAGTGTTCGTGGCGGTTGCATTTCCGTTATAGCCTTTATCTTTTCAGGGTTGGCCTCTATGCCTCGGTGTGAGACGAGAAAACCAAGGAACTTGCCGGCGTCTAGACCGAACATGCACTTTTCCGGGTTTAGTTTCATTTCGTGCTCGCGGAGGGTGGCAAAGCATTCTCTTAAGTCGTCAAGATGTGACGCGGTGAGAAGTGATTTGACAATGAGGTCGTCCACATACACTTCCATGTTTCTGCCCAGTTGTTTGCCAAAGATTTTGTTCATGACCCGTTGGAAAGTGGCCCCGGCATTTATTAGGCCGAAAGGCATGACCTTGTAGCAATAGACGCCTCTGTGAGTGACGAAGGCCGTCTTTTCCCTGTCTTCCGGGGACATTTTAATCTGGTTATACCCTGAGAAGGCATCCATGAAGCTCAGCATTAGGTGGCCCGCTGTGGCGTCAATGAGTTGGTCTATGGAGGGTAGCGGGTAGGGATCTTTAGGACATGCAGCGTTCAAATCTGTGTAGTCGACGCACATTCGCCAATTGCCGTTGGCTTTTTTTACTAGGACTACATTGGCGACCCATTTCGGGTAAGTGACTTCGCAGATTAAATCCGCGTCAAGGAGCTTGTCTATTTTAGCGTCGATGGCCTGTTGTCTCTCTAGCGCTACATATCTTCTTTTTTGGATCTTGGGTGTCTTGTCGGGGTTTACATTGAGCCTGTGCACCGCCAGGGATTCATCTAGGCCCGGCATATCTTTGGGGCTCCATGCGAAGACATCGGCATACTGTCGCAAGAGGTCTGTTAAGTCTTTCTTGAGAATGGGATCGAGCCCCGCTCCAATACTGACACATTTCTTAGGATCATCTGGAGAAATTTGGACTTTCACCATGGGAACGACGGGTGTTACTGCTGGCTTTTCCTCTCTTTTTAAACATTTTTTGAGGTTGGCGTCCATGCGGGGTGTTTCTTCTGTTTCCGGGCTATGTTCATCAACGAATTGTACCTCTTTTCTTTTCTTGTTGTTGGCACGCTGATGCTCCGCGTGCCTTCTTCTTTTTTCTTTCTTTTTCTGGGCGGCCTGTTCCTTGCGGATATTGCTGGGCTCGGTGGCGGCCATAGTTAGGACGATGCCGTAGCACTTCTTTGAGGTTTCGGAGTCTCCCTTTATTTCTCCTACCCCATTGAGAGCGGGGAATTTGATTTTGAGATGAGGGGTGGAGGTGACCGCTTTGAGAAGGTTGAGAGTTGGTCGTCCCAGAATCATGTTGTACGAGGAAGTGGTGTTGATGATGTAGAACTTGACTAGGCGGCAAACCTGCCTTGGTGAGGAGCCAAAATAGACTGGTAGGCGGGCGATGCCCGCGATGGGAACAGCATTGTGGCCGAAGCCGTAAAGGGGTGTTTCTTCCGGGTGCTCTTCGAGCTTGTAGTTGTCATCCAGTTTCAGGCGGTCCCAGGTGTGTTTGAAGCAGATATCGACAGAGGAGCCGTTGTCGACTAATATCCGCTTGACTTCATTATTTGCTACGTCCAAAGAGACGACGAGAGCCTTAGTATGGTCGGGGTTGGTTCCTTCATAATCCGGGTCGGTGAAGGTGATGATGTTAGGAGGCCCTGTCTGGATGGTGTGGACTTCGCGTTCAACTCTGGGCGGGGTCGTGTGTCCGCCGAAAACAGTATTGACGACATTTTTCTCGCCTTGTCGTGAGGTTGATGGATCTTGTACATGTCTAGGCAGGTACTGACTCAGGTTGCCCAACTTCAGTTGCCTATCTAGGAAGCATTTTAGGGCATAACAGCTTTAAGTTGTATGCCCATGAGTGGAGTGGTGGTCACAGTGTTTGTTCCGGGGACGGTCGTCCGGGTTCGTTAACATTGGCGGTGGCGGAAGGTAGAAAGGTTTTCCCTTGATTTCTTTCAAGATCTCGGCGCGGGGTATGGTAAACCGCGTCCACTCAGGTTTTGGGCGCCTGTCGGGTCTGGCCGCGGGTGTTTGTCTGAGCCTTTCTCTTACGGGGACGTATGGTTGTTCTTGTTTTGGTGCAGGAGCAGGAGGCCCATGGGTGGTTTGTACTTGTAGTGGAGCAGGAGTGGTTTTCTGGTAGGAGGTGAATCTTTCCCTCTGAAAGTAAGGTTGTCTCTGTGGTGGTGGCGCTCTTGATTGTTTAAGTACATTTAATGATTCGATTTCATTAATGGCTTGGGCTGCAAGGTCACAAGCTTTGGCGAGTGTTGTAGGCTTGGCTTCCATTAACTTGCAAACATATTTCCCACATTCGTAGGGGTTAAGGCCTCTTCTTAGGTGTACCAAAGCCTCAGTTTCATTGACGTATACCACCTTGTTCACCGCTTCTTTAAATCGGTCAATAAATTGTTGGAGGGTTTCTCCGTTTCTCTGAGCGATTGTCTCGAGGAATACAATGTGCACCTCATATTTTTTATTTGCCTTGAACTTGTTGAGGAAAAGTTGCTTGAATTCCCTCCAACTGTCTACGGACCGGCTTGGTAAGCGACAGAACCACCTTTGCGCCCCGCTTCGGAGGGATGCTGTGAAGAAGCGGCATCGGGTTAGGTTGTTATATTCGTGGTGGAGGGCTAGCTGGTCGAAGTAGTTCAATGTTCCTCGGGGTCTCCCATTCCGTCGAAGGGGTTGAAGCTGTAATGCTTGATGTTTTTCTGTTTGTGTTCGGATTCGAGTCTTTGGGTGAAAGGCGATACTCCTGTTTCTGGCTCGTTTGGGCCTTCGAACTTTCTCTTGAATTCCATGAGACTGTGGAGCATGTCCGCGGTAATGAGATGTGCGCTGCCAACCTCGGGTGCGGGGCTAGGCGATCTATCTCTATGGGCCTGCCTTTCGTATTCTTGCATGGCTTTCTTGTAGGCGGCTTTCTTTTCTTCGATTGTTTTTCTTAGGTCCCGCTCTCTGCTGTTATGTTCCCACGTTTTGGGCTTGTGCTATTTTCCGCCGTGGTCTTTGTGGTTGGTGTTTTGTGAGGGCCCGAGCCGTGAGAATGCGGAGTTGGCCCTTCGTGGGCGGCTGTTGGCCTCGCTGCGGTCATCTGCTATGATGATTTGTGACCCGCGTTGCTCTTGGTTGCGGGGAGGGATTTGTGAGCGCGGTAGCTTGGCGGCGACTTGCATGAGGAAATCGACTTGTTGTTGGTCGAAGCCAGTTAGGTCAAGGTTCATCGGTTGCTCTTGATTTTGCGGGTTCGGGTTCATTTGTTTCTGGCGGTTAGTCTCTTCTCCCAAGATAAGTGGGGTTTCTCCGTCGTGGTGCTCGCCGTTATTGTGTTGTTCTGGGTTATCGTTGGGGTTGACTTCGGAATGGGTAGTTAGTGGCATGGTGACGTTTTTCAGGTTTTGGTAAAAGATGTTGGATGTGATTGTAGCTTGTTGGTTAGAACAGGCGGAGGGTTTCTTCTAAGAGAAAGATAAAAGGCCCCTCCTTCTAGCGCCAAATGATAATGCTCAGGGCCGGATATCGACTCCGATCACTGCATTTCACTGTTTCGGAGGTGACATCACCTAAGTGGGGTTCCTGCAAAACAATGCTTGACCGGTGGTGGTGGCCGTCAAGCACCTCCGGCGTGAAAATAAGTAATCGGAATAATAATAACCACGCAGGTGAGTAATATCGGAATGTAAGGTGTGAGTTTGTGGGGTGTTTGGGAGTGTTTGCTTAGAGCATTTATGTGTTCTATCCATGAGGGTGTGTGTGAATTGCTCTTGGGTATGTGTCAAATTGTATATCTAAGAAGTCGTCTGTATGAATGAGGTGCAAGAAGCTTATTTATAGGCAGAAACCTTCCGACAACTGTGGTGCACGTGTCAGTACGGCTCCGCAGTTGTCGCCCTGGCTGTACCTGACTCAGCCGTAAAGTTGTCCTTTTGCGGGCGTCCCTCCGCCGGGTACATGAATGGGATGTCCGCCGCGATGGTTGGTTTAGCTTTGCTGTCCCCTGTGCAGCTTTTGTCGGCGGCTGGGGGTGACTTCGTTTGCTCTGTAGTCAATCTCTGCTGTGCTGACATCTGTCTGGGGAGTCGTAATCTTTTGTGTAGTTTAATGTTGTCAGTGTTGGCGGGTGATCCCAAGCGGGTCGTGCCCGCGGGCGAGAAGTACTGTTGCGACCGGAGGCGTGACGTCAGTTGCCGCCGCTGGGAGCGGGTACCTATCACTCCGTTTTTACTCCAAGGCATGTATTTTCGTTACTTGCTGGTTTCATTTTTTTGTTTGTTTGTTTAGGATTACAATTTACTATACATTAGTAATGTGGTTTTATGACTTGTTAAAACATAAGAGATTCGAATTAGTTTTATTGTATTAGTCTTAACTGTTACGGAATTACATAGTACTCTAATTGTTAGTGCTAAAATACAGTAATTACAGTTTAAATTTGTTATGACTGCTACTATATTATTATCTCATGATTGCGGTTATTGCATCCTCGTGGTAGTTTTTGTGTGCTGGACAATGTTTTGAAGTCATTTATAGCTGATTAGGGGCAGAGATGATTGTTGTAAGAACCCTAATTTTTTGTAATATTTTTTTATATATAATATCATATGACATTGTGAATTTGGAACCTTTTGAGTCACCCATGTTGTTTAATGGAATTGATTATCTGAGAAATTTATGTTGTTACATTCACTATGTAAGAAAAATGGAAGATTGCTGAAGGCAAGAGTCTTATTACTATTAAGATTTATAAAACTTGGGATTTGAGAGCTACTAGAGTGTTGCAAGATTTTAAGAGACTATGACAAGGAGTTATGGATATTTAAGGAAATTTATACAATTTAGCACTTAATGAATTACAAAGGAAATTTCTACGCGACAAAATATTATTACGAAGAGTTTTATTATAGATACGTCAAGAATTAAGGATTACGTAACGAAAATTGGTTGGGTAATGAGACGAGATAATATTTCATGCAAGATGCCATGCAAACCATTAAGTTAGAAATGCTAACTAGAAGTACAAAAAGCAAACTAAGTAGCATGGGTTAGTAGTACATCTAGCCATGCTTTAAGTACAAGGGAGACATGGCCTAACTTAGGGCTAGCTAGTAGGGTGGAGACATGTGATTACTTATCATCTAATACATCACCAATATATCCATACACCACACAATTATTTGACCAAACAAAAACAAAAGAAAAGCTCTTTTCCCCCCTTACCAAACTGCTCTAATCTGAGCAGAAAAATAAGAGAGGAAGAAAAATCATTTTCTCTACTTCTACTCCTCTATAGTTCGCAAGATTAAAACCCAAGCTTCCCCTAGGTGTTGTGAAGGTATGTACTAAGTTTCATAATTTTATTCAAAGTGTAGCATGGTGAGAAAAATGGTTGAAGTTGGAGATGTATAATGACTAACCATAACTTTTGTTTTAGATCTTGAAGTTTAAGGTTCATCTAAGCTAGCTAAGGTGTTCTTAAGGTACCCAAGCTCGTACAAGGCTTCCCTAGGCTCAAGAAAGGTATAACATCCTCTCACTTTTAGTTTGTGTCAAGATTTGATGGATCTTTTAAGGTTTGAAAGTATTAGTGTAAATCTTGGAGGTTTTGGACTTTTGATGGTTAGATGTTGAGATATTATGCTTGTATCCATGTTGTAAGCCATGTTCTTGAGTTATGTAGTCATATATGTGTTAATGTTAAGGATCTTGATGGCTTTGATGGTTATGGTTAAGTGTACAATGAGATTTGAAAGTGATGTAGTTGTAAAGGTGTTGTTTGGAACTTTTGTAAACCGCTCTGTCTTGTGAGACAAATTCGGACCTTGAGTTTTGCCCCCTTGAGACCCACTGACCACGGTTGGAAAGATAATTGAATGTAGTTTCTAGAAATATAAGGTTCATACCCAGGAGATGTGTAGATCTTGAGTTATGGCCGGATTAGTGCAGTGTGGTTCTGGAATTCAGACTGCACTGTGTTGTCCACTTGTGAACTGAGTTAGGACCCCTTAAAATTATGCTAGTGTTATGAAAATTTGAGGGTAGTTAGATTATAGAGTTGTGAAGGCTGTCCAAAAAGAATTGGAATAAAATTTGTATTTTTCAATTTTATAAAAATGTTAGAGCGAAGTGCGCGCGAGTGAAAAATCACCTAGGAGGTTAGTTTAACGTAGTTTTAACAGTACTCACTTGTGTTTCAAGTTTGAGGAATGGATTCGAGTCGAATGGGTAACGAATGTGATAAAGTGATGACATGGTCATATGGAAGGGTTAGTGGTCATAAATTGGAGTCTTTAAGTTGGTCTTACATCCTTTAAAACCTTACGATTAAGTAGTGTTGTTAAGGTACTAACGTACGAATATTGATTATGTATAGATCTTCGTTCCACGTCGCGAGCTCGACCACCCCACCCTACCAAGGCAAGTTTACTTTTCAAAACTTATATATAAGGATTTTCACTGTATTGTTTGTGGCTTTCAAACGTATTATATGCTTATGCTTTATGAGGTTATGTTGAAGTTTGAGATATATGCACATATGTGTTTGTACACCCTTGAACTTAGAATGAAAATGTTTTCTTCGGACAACGACTCTAGCAATAGAGGTCGTAGCGGTCCAAATATGCTATTGACCGGGGAGCGGTATATTATTGTATCGTGATTAAATTGCGAAAACCCGAAGGGTCATTCGGGAAGTATCGTATACTTAAGTATTTATTATTTTTACATTATTATAAATACTCAAAAATATCTATCTTGGATTAAAAGTTATTTTAATTAAATAATTATTTTATTAATTGTTTACATTAAATCTCAAAATATCATTTATTAATTATTGTTCATTATTTTAAAGACAAAACTAATCCAAGATACCTTCATCGTTTTCAAACTCGAACTCTTTCGAACCCAAAACATTTTCGAAAACCCCCGGTCAGGTTTTGCTTCTTGTACACTTTTCAAGAATTATCGGTCGACTGAGGTCGAACTTCAACTACTCGAATTTTCTATCAAAATGATTTTTGACAAGAAAGAAAAAAAAGGGGACTCTGGCAGGTGTGGGAATCGTTGACGAACGATTCCCGGGATGTGTAAGCGGCCGTGAGCCAGGCGGTCCATCAATTATTATTCCGGCCACGGTGTTGCCGAAGGATGATTACGGATGTAGTTTTCGTCGAGGGTGATTACGGATGTAGTTTTCACCCGAGGATAGTTACGGATGTAGTTTCTATCCTTCTACCGGTAGAGAAGACCCGCAGATTATTGGACTTGGATGTGGCGACTTATCATCGTCACTCCCTGTCAGATTTTATGTTTTCTTTAAGTCCCATTCCTCCACTTTGGAAAAATGCTCTGACACTGCTTCTTAGGCCTAAGTGCCAAGTTTCCGATAGTGTTCTATCTTAATAAGAAAAATATTGACATCGTGCAGTATCTAGAACTGCAAGATTTTCTATAAAAATTAGCACGTGTTAGTGCACTCTTGCAATTATTTCAAAGAATGAAATGTTTTTGAATGAGAAGCCTTCTAAGCTAATGGAAGGAAAGAGGTTTGCAATGATGTATTCCCTGTACAGTATGTTAACCGTAGAGTGTTTTGCCGAAAATGATATACTCATATGTATATATTTTCAAGCTTGAGATATATTGAAATGGGAACTTTATAAAGGGTTCATATGTTATTCTTAAAGCTCCTTAGTGAGTATAGATGTTTTATTCAAACTCGGACATATATATTGTCCAATTATGTTTTGAAATCTGAGGTATATACCCATATAGTTGGGAATGTTTTCGAAATAAACCACATTATTATTTTTCAAAATGGTGAACTTGATGAGCATTATGTAGCTCATTCTTGCTTTATAAAAACTTTTCAGAAAGAGAAGAATTTGACCGATTAACTCCGCACCAGCAGAAGAGGAGTAGAAGATTTACCCGGAGATGATTTAGTTCCTGAAAAATACTACAGAGTAAGTCTGATAGGTTTTCAACTGTAATAGTAAGACTTGTTTTCAAGTGTAGTTGTATAAGTGGAAGTGCGTAAGATTCTGGATTGTACAGATGAATTGTAATATTTAGTGTTACTTTTGATTATCATTTCTAAGGCTCTAACTTGTTTGTGCGTAAGATTGAGGTCTGGATGGATGTATTGTTGAGTTGTAAAGTTAATACAGGTATAATATGGTTGGATGATGATGTGACGACTTGAATCTTTGACCTCGAATTTGGGGGCGTCATAATTGTCTACTGCTAATTTCACTTAGTAATTAGTATATTGTTGCACCATTACAGGCGCTGCGTGATGCGCCAAGTGATGCTGATGTCATGGGGAGGAACCTTTTTTCGAATTTATATCTTAAGTGTGCCACAGTATTACATGTGAGTTAAATCTTTTGTTTAGAATGTGTAGTCCATGGTTGCATTGATGTTAATGCTAATTACATGGCTTAGTATCATATCATATTCAATGTGCATTTCGGGGAATACGATAGTGCGCTGGATTATTAATTGAATTGTGTGTTTTTGTTTTTAAAGAGAGTGGGTCTTAGTAGATTGTTTACGAGATTGCAGTCGGGCTTTTGTGGTTTCTCCACATTACACAAAGGTGATTATATCCAATCTATTTTCTTTTACTATTATTATATCTTGTCTGTTGTGTACGCTTTTTATTGATAAATCTATATCTTATTATACACTTTCACAAAAAGTATATTTAAAATGTAGTTAATTTTTTGGTTTTGAAAAAAAGTCATCTTGCCTTACAAATGTAAGTTAACAAAAAAAGCATAAATGATAAAACCTCTTTGTAACCTCCAATAATATGTAGCGATGCATAATTGCATTATAAAATGTTTCAATTTTAATATGTGAAAACTAAGGCCTCTGCATGAGCTACTCATTTTGCGTTTAAGACACTGATTAGTGTTGACATAAAGTATGTCTGGTTTTAATTTAGAATCATTTCGTTTGTTAACTTGAGTTACTTAGACACCAGATCAGAGGTTATATACTGCATGTATACATATTTGTTCCAGGCATGGTACAGAAGAGGTAAAGCGAATGCTTCATTAGGTAACTATGAAGATGCAGTTCGTGATTTAACTGTTGCCATGAACATGGAACTGGCCCTGGTTGAAAAAAGAAAGATTGAAAGTGAACTGAAGCTATACAGGGATAGAAAGGAGGAGAGAAACGGTTTGCTGGATTGTGCTAGTGATAAGAACTTCATTTCCACTGGTATAAGACACACATGTTCTACTTTTTTCCTCTTCTTCTTTTGTGTCTTGTTCGACAACTATATGAAGTCACATAAGCAATTTTTTTTCAAAGAATATGTTAGCAATCTCCTCACATGCTTAAAGCATTTTCAAAGTATTATGTTAGCAATCTCCTGAATATAGAGGTTCATATTATGGTACTCCCTCCGTCCCATTTTATAAGACCCCTATTCCTTTTTGGGACGTCCCAAAAAGAATGAACCTACTAAACTTACTATTTTTGAACACTATTTTTCAATATTACACCCACTACTTCTCTATTTTATACTCTTTCTTTATTAAATAAACACTATTACACCCACTACTATCCTACTTTACCCATTTTTTATACACCCACTTTCACAATCAACCAACCACATGTTACCACCTAGCAAGTCAAATAGAATTTTCTTAATCTCCGTAAAAGTCAAACCAACTCTTACAGTTTGGGACGGAGGGAGTATGTCCTATCATTATGCCTACTTCCCTGCCTGAATTATAAAAATATAATATTTAAAGCGCAAATGTATAATCACTTATCTTTAAAACTGCCTTCCGGAAAAGTTAATGTATCGAGGCTGTTGAGCTTTTCAGCCATGTCAGTTTCTAGTGTGAAAGAAAAAGTAACCATTCGACTTTTTTAACATCTTTATATGAATGTCCTTTCCAGTGATTTAGTAATGGTTTGATACAAATTATTGCTTTGCTTGTCTGTTTTGCTGATTAATTCCTGTAACTGCATTCCTAATTTTGTTCTCTACTGTCCGAAGATGAGTAAGGTTCAAATGTCTTGAATTGCTTGTGGTACATAGGTTCAAATGTCTTGAATTGCTTGTGGTACATCAATTGGTTTAGATTTCTGTTAATTAGCAGTCAGAACTTCTCGTTTGAACTTCTAATATACGATCTCATGTAAAAATTAAATAAGGAGCACTTGTAAGCTTTAAGTCAAGATATTATAAACTTTAAGTCCACCAATAACGTGTTTCATTTAGCTAGATGCTTATCCTATTATTGTTATTATAGGGTTTGAAGGATAGGCCTATCATGAAGGCCTTCATTGGTGTCAAGAGAATGGGAGACCTTGACCACAAACTGATTGTTTCTACTGCTAAGATAAAATATCCTGATGCCGAACCTAGAGTGAAAGCAATGGAATTTACTTCTGTGTTAGATGCCAAAATTCGGGATTCAGACTGGTACCCCTTTTAAGGTCATAATGGTTGGCGCAGACAATAAGGTAAGCATTCTGTAGTTAAAGTTACTTGTTATCTCTCTTTCTCTCTCTCCTCCCCACTCTCTCTCTCCTATCTAATTAGAATTAGATAACTGATGGCACAAAGTGTTGGTCATCTTAATTACTTTATCTTTAATTACCATTATATCTAATTGGAAGATATGTGGTTGTCCTCATTTGTGAATAAAACCAAAACCAAACCAAATATACCCAGTATATCCCGCTTAGAGCAGGGTCTAGAGAGGGTAGGTTGTACGCAGACCATGCCCCCACTTTTTTAGAGCAGGGAGGCTATTTCCGTGATGACCCTCGGCTAAGTGCACGACATACAAAGAGTGTGATAAATACAAGGGAATCCAAATGATACGGACATGATCAAGGCCATACCTGAGCCCATGGCGTTCTCCACATGGGGCATACATACCTACGAGGATTTATGATACTCATATCTTGATGCGCTCCAACCACGAGTCAGGCTCCCTGCAACTGCAAAACCAGAAAACAGAAAACACTAAAAACGAAAAGTGAGAACGCTAAAGCCGAACTTCTAAAAAATCGCTAACCGAGACAACCCAAGTCTGAGGCTCTCGACAACAGAGCCGCTCCCTAAAAGGGAATCCACCACTCTGATACGCCGCCACCAAGAACACCTATCCGCGATCATATTCTCATTTAAGTCTAAGGCCTTCAAATCCAACCTGAGCTGCTCTTTCCACGACCTCCTCGGCCTGCCTCTCCTCCTCGCCCCAACAACCGAAAGACTCTCGACCCTCCTCACTGGGGTTTCAGCCAGCCTCCTACGGACGTGGCCGAACCATCTCAACCTTCCTTCCCTAACTTTAGCAGAAAAAGGCGCTAGTTCAAGCTCGCTCCTAAACACCGAATTCGGGATTCTGTCCAACATCGTGCGCCCACAAGACCACCGCAACATCCTCATTTCAGCCGTTTCCAACTTGCTTACGAGGGCCTTCTTCTCCGCCCAACACTCAGAACCATATAACATCGCAGGACGGACAACCGCTCTACAGAATTTCCCTTTCAACTTTAAAGGGACCTTCTTATCGCACATCACCCCTGACGCTGCCCTCCACCTTAGCCACCCAGCCTTGATACGATGCGTGACATCGGCTTCAATCTCACCTTCCTTCTGGATGATCAAACCCAAATACTTGAACTTATCCGTATGCGGGACGATCTGGTCTTCAATCCTAACCTCCACCCATTCTTCGCTGGCCTCACCAGAGATACTCGGTTTTAGATCGGCTCATACGTAAACCTTGGGACTCCAATGTAGATCTCCAAAGCTCCAATTTCTCGTTCACCTCCCCCCTCGATTCCGCCACTAGCACGATATCATCAGCGAAGAGCATGCACCAAGGGACAACATCTTGAATCCCTCGTGACATGACATCAAGGATAAGGGCGAAAAGAAAAGGACTTAGGGCCGACCCCTGATGTAGCCCCATCTCAACAGGGAAAAAACGGGAGTCCCCCACTGGGGTCCGAACGCAAGAACTAGCTCGAGAGTACATGTCTTGAATCACCCTAACGTACGACGACGACACTCCCCTCTCCTCAAGGCTCTTCCAAATAGCTTCACGGGGGATGCTATCATAAGCCTTCTCAAGATCAATGAACACCATATGGAGGTCTTTGCGATGTTCCCTGAACTTCTCCATAAGGCTTCTAACGAGATGAATGGCCTCGATTGTCGATCTCCCGGGCATAAATCCAAATTGATTCTCTGAGATTTCAACTTCTCTTCTAATCCGACTATCAACCACTCTCTCCCAAAGTTTCATAGTATGTACATTATGTCATTATGTACATGTGACTTGAATACTGGTTTGCAAATTGTCACACTACACTTGGCATTCTATGTCACTGTATTCTTTTATCTCTGTAGTCGTCCTAATTTAGAATATTAAATCAACTGTTCAGCTTTTTCTTTTAGATTTTACATAGAACTTTGTCGTGTAAATGAGAGGTGCTGTTTCAATGGCACTTGCTTATAATCATATAAAACTGTTTGTTGACCAAAGTGCTAAGTTTCATGTTCGAAAATTATTATGGTTGTATGAAAGAAAACTAAGCTCAATTGAAAGTAATGCTCCCTTTGCTTTAAATCTAGAAATACCTTATCTAATATAAACTTTTTAATGTGTCATTACAATTTTACATAATTTGACTATTTGTGTACTCTACTGCCCCCATACTACATATGACATATCTTGCTAATATGCAATTCAGATTTGTTAATATGATTTTTTTTTCCAACTAATAGATCATTGGTTTTTTTGCTTCTCAGGCAGATATTGATAACAAGCGGGCTACAGATTTTAGTTGGATTATTGATCTCTTTTCCGCGTCACATGTATTAGGGAATCTCCTAGCGCGTTTTCTTTTTAAAAACTACATCTTTGAGGCACGTTAATGGCGAAACTTGAAATCAACCGAAGTGTCCCATGGATTGCGATGGTATTACTTGTTGGTACTTAACTTTTGAACGGTACTTAATTTAGCTATTTAATGGTAATTAAGTTAGGTTTTGGATGGTTGGTATTTTTTTATTTTGGATGGTTGGTTTGTAGATTTGATATAGTTATTTTGGATGGGATTTTATGTATTGGAATGGCTTTTGGACAGTCTTTATGTATTGGAATGTTTGACAATATTTTTGACAAGGCCGTCGCGTGCCTATCAAATAATAAATATCTAACCAATCCTTCTAACAAATGTAGTAGGGTAAGTCAGAGTCGATCCCACAGAGACAAACGTGTCAATCACCAGTTGTTTTCGAACTAATTCGGCTAAGCAAGTAACACAATAAATATTGAGAATTTATTAAACTAATCTTATGCTAAAGTGAATTGTGTTTATATTAAATTAAATATTAAAAATATCCAGAATTAAGTATCCCCACTAGCATGAATTAATGCAATTGTGAATTCCCTCCCCAATTAATCGTACAGTGCTCAACAGGAAAGATGCGCCCTATAAATACCAATAACCTCTCTCGAGTATTAATGGCTTCTCCTAAAATACAATCAAACCTATTCTCATGGAATCATGCAATTCGGAGACATTAATTACAGCACCTTAATTTCCTAACAATCCGTTCTACCTATTCTCATGGAGAATTTCATGTTCTCATTGAAATAAATCCCAACCATCTAATTATAACTCTCGTTAATAATTAAATATTGGTTCAAGCAATTAACAAAATCATCTCTGATTTGTAATTGTAAGTAAGCACATCTCAATAAACAAGAGCAATTAAACAATCAAATTGGGGGAATTGGGAAATTCATACATCAATCATAACTAGGGTTCTACTTAACCCTAGATTAAAAATCTACTCACACATGATTAAATTAATTAAACAAAAGATATAAAGATTGAAAGATGAACACATAATTAAAAGAATAAAAAATTAAACCTTCAATCTTTGATCTTGAAAGAAAATAAAATTCTCCCCCAAAAGTCTCCAAGAAAAAGTGGTTACAAAAAGTTTCTACGTAATAAAATTTTTCTCCCCCAAATAGATCCCTAAAAATTTTTATATATATGGGTTACAAGGCTAATTAATGGTAATATTTAAAAATAGGAGCCCGAATTCTTGTATAATTCGAATAAACAAGCACTGAACAAAAACTAACAAGTGGGTCAGGTGCTTGCATCACAAAAGCTTCTCGAAATTTTCTTTAACTGGCGCCTGGCATGAAGAAACTAAACCACTCTCCTGGATCGCGCGTGCACGGCACGCGCCAGGTGTACAACCGAAACAGCCGCGCGTGCATTGGAGGAGACAAGCTTGGCGCGTGGGTTTTGAAGCAGTTGGAGACATCATGTAATTCCTAACATATCACAGGAAATTAAACACGGCCATCATGATTTTGGCACGGCCACTAATTTATTCCTGCTTATTTCGTTCTGTTCGCACGGTCAGTCCCCTTTTTTGCACGGCAAACATATATTTACTGCTCAAAAATTGCTTAGAAACGAACCGAAATTTCATCCTTTCTCCTCATAAATTCATAAAATCATTCCTTCGAATTAAAAACACAGTAAAATCATTAAATAATGTCAAATCCCTTCCAACTTGGCATTTATTTATTTCCTGCAACAAACTCAAATAAAACTAATTAAATCGACACGATTATTCACAAAAGCACCGTAAATGTGGGAATAAAATCCTATAAAATATATATAAAATACACTCTATCAAATATCCCCACACTTAGCACTTTGCGCGTACTCGTGCAAACTAACATAAAAACTATACTAACTAATTAATACCACTTCCGTAGGTGATCACGGTTGCATTTGGCATATGCAACAAGCCCTTTAAACCCCTAGGTAGCCCTAGTGGACGAGTAAGGTCTCGTGAGGGTTTATAGTGAATATACCCACAAAATTCATCCAACCATGCAAAAGATTAATGCCAACACAACACCACACACACAAGTCCTCCCATGCCACATCAGCTTAAGAATCAAAATGAAAATGCAATGCCTTGGTGTCTAGAGTGCAAGTATCCACATAGTCTACTCAAAAGAAGATGCATAAAATCATAGAAATTCATGTCAAATGTAAGAATAGGTTGGTAAACATGCTAAGCACACAAGAGCACATCTTGAGACAAAACCTGGGATCTCCTATGCAAAAGCAATAACTCACCGTTCACTCACAAAAATATTCACTCAAATCATTTGGTAAGTGTTTCACTCAACCCCAACAATATCATAAACATGCTTCGTCCTTGTTATCAATCTAACCTTTAACGCAACATACATCATCAATGACAATCAAAAGGTCTTTGTTAAGGTTGTAACGGGGCTAGGGACAAGGTTTGTCAAGAAAGCCAAAGAAGGTTAAGTCAAAAGCTAGTACCTGACAATAAAATTCAAACAACTCTCATACTTTCATCCCCACACTTGAACTTTTATTTATAATCAACTTGACTAGTCGAAACAAAGTAGGATCACAAAAGATAAAAATGCTCTCAAATTTATTTTTCTGCCTTTTTTTCTGTTTTTTTTTTTCTATTTTTTTTATTTTTTTATTTTTCAAAAGAGCAAAAATAATAGCAAGAACAATGATCCCATAAATATGATTTCAAACTTCGACTAACAAGCTATGAACCAAACCCCAAATATTCCCCCAAAGTTATGATCATCAATAATACCCCCCTTTTATACACACCTTATCACTCCCTTACGAACAATACTAGCCTTTGACAATTGGGTTCAAATTTAATGCAAGGCCAATAGAATAAAAAAGGATAATGGCAAGTAACTTGGTGTGTAACCGAAAGAATAAGATTAGGCTCAAAGGGTTAACTAATGGATCATGTATAAATGGTTTGGAAATATGGGAAATATGAGGTTTTACCTAATTGCCTTTATCATGTTATCATCAATTAATGTCATGCATCTTAAGAAAGACTTCAAGCAAGTGCTAGCAATGCAAACGATAAGTGGACACTCAAGCAAACGAATAATCATGCAAAAGATATGCATATAGGCTCAAAACTCGCTTGGTGTGACAAAGCATAATCAATCCCAAAAAAAAAAAACAGTCTCTCTAACGCACCTACTTGTATTCAAAGCATATAGACCAAATTACCTTGCACATATTCATGTCATTCTAATCACTTAGCACATTCAAAAAGTCTACTAGTTTCTACTTGCTAGTGTAAGTGTGTGCACAAGAACATCACATATCACTTCTCAAACAAAAGCATCCATAAACACAAGATTCCTACGCATGCATGGGTGTATTTAGCAAAATACAACAACTAATCAAATTGCATGGCTAGAATTATTTTTGGTATTTTTCATTTTTAATTTTTTTTTTTTTTTTTTTTTAATATAATATACTACTACAACAAAGCACATCCCCACACTTAAATGTGGCAATGTCCTCAATGGCACAATACTAAGAATATCAACTAATAACAAGAAGGAAAGAAATACTCCCCTATGCCGAAGCATGAAGTGCACCAGTCCTCCACAGTATACAGAATCCATGGGTTGCCTCCCAAGTAGCGCATTTGTTTAACGTCGTTAGCCCGACACCGACTCATCAATCAATCAACAGAAGGAGAAGACAACAGAATATCCACCCCCTCGTTAATTGGTTCACCAGCTCTATAGTGCTTCACTCTTTGCCCATTCACCTTGAATGACTCTCCATGGCTATTCATCAATTCAACTGCACCATAAGGAAAAACCTTGTGTACCTTAAACGGACCTGACCACCTAGAACGAAGTTTTCCTGGAAAAAGTCTTAACCTCGAATTGAACAGAAGAACTAACTCCCCTTCCTTGAATTCTCTTCGTAACAACCCTTTGTCATGCCACTTCTTTGTTTTCTCCTTGTAAAGCTTAGAACTTTCATAAGCCTCAAAACGAAGCTCATCTAGCTCATTAAGTTGTAGAAGTCTCTTTTCACCCGCTGCTAACATATCAAAATTCAAACCTTTGATAGCCCAAAATGCACGGTGCTCTAACTCTACGGGAAGATGACATGCTTTTCCATAAACCAATCTATACGGAGTTGTCCCAATAGGTGTCTTAAACGCAGTTCTATAAGCCCAAAGTGCATCGTCAAGCTTCATAGACCAATCCTTCCTTGATTTTGCGACTGTCTTTTCCAAGATATTTTTTATTTCACGGTTAGAGATCTCCACCTGACCACTGGTTTGGGGATGATAAGAAAGTCCCACCTTATGATAAACTCCATATTTCTTCAACATTGCTTCAAAACGATTTTCGAGAAAATGCTTTCCTCCATCACTTATCAAAATCCTTGGCACTCCAAATCTAGGAAAAATCGTCTTTTTAAAGAACTTGCTCACAACACGAGCATCATTAGTGGGCGATGCAATTGCTTCAACCCATTTTGAGACATAGTCCACAGCTACCAAGATATACCTGTTCTTAAAAGATGGAGGGAAAGGTCCCATGAAATCTACTCCCCACACATCGAAAAGCTCCACTTCAAGAATGCCATTGAGAGGCATCTCATTGCGTCTTGAAATATTCCCCGTTCTTTGGCAACGATCACAAGAATGAACATATTGGTGGACATCTTTAAAAAGAGTTGGCCAATAAAAACCGCACTGAAGAATCTTTGCAGCAGTTTTCGTAGTACTTGCATGACCACCACTTGGCAAATCGTGACAATGTGAGATTATAGAGGCAATCTCATTATACGGAACACATCTTCTAATGACTCCATCAGCACATGATTTATAGAGAAAAGGATCATCCCAAAAGTGCTTCCTCACATCATAGAAAAATTTCTTCTTTTGCTGCGATGAGTAACCATGAGGAACAGTTCCACTAGCTAAGAAATTAGCTATGTCAGCATACCAAGGAACCTCTAGACTTGCAAGAGAAAGTAGATG
Organism: Saposhnikovia divaricata; assembly: GCA_036435485.1. Taxonomy (NCBI): domain Eukaryota; kingdom Viridiplantae; phylum Streptophyta; class Magnoliopsida; order Apiales; family Apiaceae; genus Saposhnikovia; species Saposhnikovia divaricata. The sequence continues at coordinate 193,167,018 of CM071597.1, forward strand.
ATCGTCAGGAAAAGAATCATCAATTGGAGTAAATTTATCATCATCCTTATCAAGAGTAAGGCGTGAAAGATGATCAGCAACCACGTTCTCAGCCCCTTTCTTATCTTTAATCTCTAAGTCAAATTCTTGAAGAAGCAAAATCCAACGAATCAGGCGAGGTTTAGCATCCTTCTTACTCATTAAGTATCTCAAAGCTGCATGATCCGTGTGAACAATAACTTTCGAACCAACAAGATAGGATCGAAATTTTTCCATAGAATACACCACTGCTAGCAATTCTTTCTCCGTTGTTGCATAATTAATCTGAGCCCCATCCAAGGTCTTACTTGTATAGTAAATAGCATGTAGCTTTCCATCTTTCCTTTGGCCTAGGACTGCACCAATAGCTTGATCACTAGCATCACACATGATCTCAAATGGTAGACTCCAATCCGGTGGTTGTATAATTGGAGCAGAGACAAGAGCTTTCTTCAATGTTTCAAAAGCCTCAACACAAGCATCAGTGAACACAAAAGGTACCTCCTTACCCAAGAGCTCGGTAAGAGGTCGAGCAATCTTCGAAAAATCTTTGATGAAACGACGATAGAATCCTGCATGACCTAGAAAACTTCTTATCCCCTTGACTGAAGTAGGGGGTGGTAAGCGCTCAATCACCTCAACCTTGGCTTTGTCAACTTCAATGCCTCTATTCGAAACAACATGACCCAAGACAACTCCCTCTTGTACCATAAAGTGGCATTTCTCCCAATTGAGAATGAGATTAACTTCTTGACATCTATGAAGCACCTTCTCCAAGTTATGTAAACATACCCCAAAAGAAGTTCCACCAACTGAGAAGTCATCCATAAAAACCTCCATAATGTCTTCAATGAAATCCGAGAAAATTGCCATCATACATCTCTGAAAAGTAGGAGGAGCACAACATAGACCAAACGGCATTCTGCGGTACGCAAATGTACCATAGGGACATGTGAAAGTCGTCTTCTCTTGATCATTCGGATGGATAGGAATCTGAAAGAAGCCTGAATATCCATCTAAGAAGCAAAAGTAAGAATGTTTCGCCAACCTTTCAAGCATTTGATCAATAAAAGGGAGAGGAAAATGATCTTTCCTTGTGGCCTTATTCAATTTCCGATAATCAATGCACATGCGCCACCCTGTAACAGTTCTAGTAGAAATCAACTCACCCTTATCATTCTTCACCACTGTCATTCCTCCTTTCTTTGGAACAACATGCACAGGACTAACCCACTTGCTGTCAGAGATAGGATAGATTATACCTGCATCAAGAAGTTTTAAAACCTCCTTTTTGACCACCTCCATCATATTTGGATTGAGTCTCCGTTGATGCTCAATAGAAGAAGCTTGCTCATCTTCCAGAATAATCTTATGCATGCAGAATGATGGATTAATGCCCTTGATATCATCAATGGAATACCCAATAACATTTTTGTATTTCTTCAGAACAGTGAGCAATTGCTCAATTTGAATGTCATCAAGCTCAGAATTAACAATAATAGGATATGATTCATTAGGGCCCATAAACACATATTTCAAAGATGCAGGTAGGGGTTTCAGTTCTACCTTAGGAGGCGTGGAACTCTCCTTAACTTCCTCATGCTGTAGCACATTAGAATGTTCATGCTTATATGTAGGTGCTGCATCCAAAAGCTTCTCGTAACCCATACATTCTCCATTTTCTTCATCAACGTTACCTTCAAGAACAGCCTGAAGTGGATCCTCAGATAATAGAATTTTGGCTTTCGTGTCGATCACTTCCTCTAGTGCATCCACCCTATTTACACACTCATCCGTAGAAGGATGTCCCATTGTGCTTTGAAGCTTGAATTCCATCTTCTCTTCACCTACCTCAAAAGAAATTCTTCCATTTTTCATGTCAATAATAGCTCCAGCTGTTGCTAAGAAAGGCCTCCCTAGAATGATAGGAATATTGGCATCTTCTTCCATTTCCATGACAACAAAATCACATGGAATATAAAACTTTCCTACCTTAAGGGGCACATCTTCAAGAATTCCAAGTGGAAATTTCACACTTCTGTCTGCCAGTTGTAGAGAGATACGTGTGGGTTTTAGTTCACCCATCTGAAGTTGTTCACAAATCGATAATGGCATCAAACTGACACTTGCTCCAAGATCACACAAAGCCCTTTTAATTTCAACATCCCCAAGCTGAACAGGAATAGAGTAGCTACCTGGATCCGCTAACTTCTTCGGAAGATCATTTTGCAAGATGGCACTGCACTCTGCCGTCAATGAAATGGTAGAGCTTTCTTCAATTTTTCTTTTCCTTGACAAAATATCTTTCAAGAATTTCGCATAAGAAGGCATCTCAGTGATAGCATCCATGAATGGAATATTGATATGTAGCTTCTGCAAAATTTCAAGGAACTTACCATACTTCTTCTCTAACTTCGCTTGTGCCAACCTTTGTGGAAAAGGAACAGGTGGTACGTATGGCTTAGGAGGAACAGTTTCTGATTCTTTCTTCTCTTTTTCCACGACCTCTGATTCTACCAGTTTCTCAGTTGCAATCTCCTCTTCACTTTCCTTAGTATTCACAACATTTTTACTCACATTCAATTCCGGCTCTTTCAATTCCTTACCACTCCTCAAAGTTACAGCATTGATATGTCCCCTTTGCGGTTGCTCAGTTTGACCAGGAAGTTGGCCTGAAGATTTATTGAGCTGGCTCAACTGTTGAGAAATCTGAGTGATAGTGTTCTCCATCAATTTGTTGTGAGCCTTTATCTCGTTAATGCTCGAATCAAAATGATCATTCTTCTTTGATTGTGTAGCAATGAACCCTTCCATGAGATTCTCCAAGTTAGATTTCTGCGGCTGAGCTTGTTGAAAACCAGGAGGCTGAGAAAAATTATTCTGCGAAGATTGAGCTTGACCCTGATTGTTCCTGTAAGAGAAATTTGGATGATCTCTCCAACCTGGATTGTACGTGTTGGAGTAAGGATTATACTGCGGCCTCTGATTCTGATTGTAAAGAGCATTTGCCTGTTCAACTGCCATTCCAGAAGGATTGTACTGACAAGCAAGTTTGGTGTGTCCAACAACACCACATACCTCACATGAAGCAACAGTAGATGAAGTACTTCGAGCATCCAATTGCTCAATCTTTTTAACCATAGCCTGCATAGTATTATTCAACATGGCTAGAGCATCAACCTCGTACTTACCACCCTTCTTTGGATGATTTCGATCACTGTATGGAAAATTGTCATTAGACCCCATCTCGTCTAATAAAGCTTTGGCCTCTTCAGTACTCTTGTTCATAATGCTTCCCCCAGATGAAGCATCAACAAAATTTCGGAACTCTTGTGTTAACCCATTATAGAATGTTTGCATCAACAACCAGTCAGGAATTCCATGGTGAGGGCACTGTCTTTGAAGTCTCTTAAATTTCCTCCAAGCATCATGAAGTGACTCGTCATCATCTTGACGAAAATTAGATATCTCGTTCCTGAGCTTAGAAGTCTTCTTCTGACTGAAGAATTTAAGCAGAAAAGCCTTCGCAAGACTATCCCAAGTAGTGAATGTATTTGGCCCTTCGTCCTTCAACCAATCTTTTGCTGCATCTCGGAGAGAGAATGGAAACAATCGCAGCTTAATAGCTTCATCACTTACATTGGTCATCTTTATCGTATCACACTTCTCCAGAAAACTCTCAAGATGATCAACAGGATTTTCAGTGGATAATCCCGCAAAAGAGTCATGTGAAATGAATTGGATGAACTGAGGCTTGAGTTCGAAGTGAGTGGCTGTGATTGCTGGTCTCAGAATGCTTGAGAGTACGCCTGTAGCATCTGGCATACCATGCTCCCTGAGAGCCTTAGCAGCTGTAGCGGCTGGTTGGTCACCCATAACTACCTTGTCCTTGTTTTTCCTTCGCTTCCCTGCTTGCTTTCTTGCTGTAGCTTCAATTTCAGGATCAATAGTAATTAAATCTTTAGTACCTGAACTTCGAGTGTGCATGCAACAAGAGAACTAGAAACGATGATCAATTAACAAGGGAATAATAGCCGAAGCAACACAACTAAACAACTTAACTAAATCAAATTCAAAAATTAACCAATCTAACACTGCTTTGTTCCCCGGCAGCGGCGCCAAAAATTTGACAAGGCCGTCGCGTGCCTATCAAATAATAAATATCTAACCAATCCTTCTAACAAATGTAGTAGGGTAAGTCAGAGTCGATCCCACAGAGACAAACGTGTCAATCACCAGTTGTTTTCGAACTAATTCGGCTAAGCAAGTAACACAATAAATATTGAGAATTTATTAAACTAATCTTATGCTAAAGTGAATTGTGTTTATATTAAATTAAATATTAAAAATATCCAGAATTAAGTATCCCCACTAGCATGAATTAATGCAATTGTGAATTCCCTCCCCAATTAATCGTACAGTGCTCAACAGGAAAGATGCGCCCTATAAATACCAATAACCTCTCTCGAGTATTAATGGCTTCTCCTAAAATACAATCAAACCTATTCTCATGGAATCATGCAATTCGGAGACATTAATTACAGCACCTTAATTTCCTAACAATCCGTTCTACCTATTCTCATGGAGAATTTCATGTTCTCATTGAAATAAATCCCAACCATCTAATTATAACTCTCGTTAATAATTAAATATTGGTTCAAGCAATTAACAAAATCATCTCTGATTTGTAATTGTAAGTAAGCACATCTCAATAAACAAGAGCAATTAAACAATCAAATTGGGGGAATTGGGAAATTCATACATCAATCATAACTAGGGTTCTACTTAACCCTAGATTAAAAATCTACTCACACATGATTAAATTAATTAAACAAAAGATATAAAGATTGAAAGATGAACACATAATTAAAAGAATAAAAAATTAAACCTTCAATCTTTGATCTTGAAAGAAAATAAAATTCTCCCCCAAAAGTCTCCAAGAAAAAGTGGTTACAAAAAGTTTCTACGTAATAAAATTTTTCTCCCCCAAATAGATCCCTAAAAATTTTTATATATATGGGTTACAAGGCTAATTAATGGTAATATTTAAAAATAGGAGCCCGAATTCTTGTATAATTCGAATAAACAAGCACTGAACAAAAACTAACAAGTGGGTCAGGTGCTTGCATCACAAAAGCTTCTCGAAATTTTCTTTAACTGGCGCCTGGCATGAAGAAACTAAACCACTCTCCTGGATCGCGCGTGCACGGCACGCGCCAGGTGTACAACCGAAACAGCCGCGCGTGCATTGGAGGAGACAAGCTTGGCGCGTGGGTTTTGAAGCAGTTGGAGACATCATGTAATTCCTAACATATCACAGGAAATTAAACACGGCCATCATGATTTTGGCACGGCCACTAATTTATTCCTGCTTATTTCGTTCTGTTCGCACGGTCAGTCCCCTTTTTTGCACGGCAAACATATATTTACTGCTCAAAAATTGCTTAGAAACGAACCGAAATTTCATCCTTTCTCCTCATAAATTCATAAAATCATTCCTTCGAATTAAAAACACAGTAAAATCATTAAATAATGTCAAATCCCTTCCAACTTGGCATTTATTTATTTCCTGCAACAAACTCAAATAAAACTAATTAAATCGACACGATTATTCACAAAAGCACCGTAAATGTGGGAATAAAATCCTATAAAATATATATAAAATACACTCTATCAATTTTGAATGAGAACCTTTATTTTTCAATGTCATATGTTGCATTTCTTATTTAAAATGTTGGTAAAGAACCTGTAAAAATGTAGCCATTGGCTCTAAAGTATTAATCATTATGTGTTGGCAAAAAGTATAAAAATGTTTAATAAACAAGTGTAGGCATAGGGGTAATAGTGTTGGTAAAAACACCAAAGTGTTTCACAATTTGATGTTACAGTAGGACTAAAGAAGTGTTGGCATAGGTCTACAACAATACTTTTAATAGTGTTATTACAAAGATAATGGTGTAGCCATAGATCTAAAGCAACATCTTATAAGGTGTAGCCACAGATCAGAAAAGTGTTGGCATAGGGGTCTACGGCTACACTTTTCTTCCATGTTACCAAAAATCGAAAAAGTGTTAGCATAGACCCCTATGGTAGCGGCCATTTTTGTAACACCCCCAAATTTGGTCAAAGTGTAGCCATAGGTGGTTTCAGGCTCTTTTAGCAACATTTTTGGCCTATATTCACACTTTTTTGGGCGTAGCCGTAGCCCATATATGGGGTAGTGGTGCTTCATCATAAAGGTATATGTGTTTAGCATGTCAATTCTATATGAATGATAACTGCAAGGATATATGGAAACAAAGTGCATAATTTAAAAACCATTCAAAGTTATGAAATTACATCTTGTGAGGCAATGCGAGGAGCCCACGACCTCATAAAATTCAAAGTTAATGGCGTAATCGCCACAAAAACCATTTAAAACAATCTGAAATACGAACCCACGCAGGGGTAGAAGAGTTTTTCGAAAGACAAGAGGATTAAGGAGTAGGAGTATCAGAAGGTACCTGAGTTGTTGTGGCAGAAGGGGTAAGAGCAGCTGCATTCAAGATAATCACTTGAGTTTCAGCTGCCTCCATATTAGGAACCTCTATTTCTTTCTCTTCAACAGTTGGATCAACATCATCCACCTTGGTTTTAATAGCCTCCTTCTTCTTTATATCCTCCACCATTTTAACGGCATCTTCGCCAAGCTGGGACCAGTCTAGGTCAGGGAACTTGAGGTGAGTGGATTTGATATAGTCATTGATGGCAATGTTGTATCCAGCTTCATAGGCTTCCTTCTTCCTCTCCTTTTGAGCAGACCTTTCCTGGGCAAGATTAGTATTTAGAGCTTCCATCTTCAGCTCTAGCTTGTGAACCTGCTTGGCGTGGGAGGAAACCAATTCCTCTTTCTTTGTATATAGGCTAGCAACTGAGTTAGAAAGTTGATCACGCTCTTTCAGCAACTTGGTTTCGGTAGACTTGAGTTTCTTGTCAGCATCAACGAACTTCTTCTTTTCTTCGTCTTTGGCTCTGAGGGATGCCTTAAGCTATTTCACTTCCTCGGTAAGCTTCTGATCCCCTCTAGCAGCATCCACGATTCTTTCACCGTGTTTCAAGTAATGAAAGAAACTTTCTGCATTAGCTAGGAGGGCAGCCCTAGCAGCTTTTGCCAGGTTCATCCCATCCCACTTGGCAATTGTCTCCCCAGGTACTTGATTCCCAACCATTTGAAAGAAACTTCGTGTATGGGAACCTGGGTTTTCACCCTCAGGAGCAGTGGTTAGTTTGTTTCTTTTGGTAGAGCGTGAACCTAAGGCACGGGTTGGATCAGAGATGGGTAGAAGGAGCTTTCTTTTAGAGGAAGTGGATGATTTTTCCAAATTAGCTGATGGGTCCTTGATTTTAGAGATAAGGGTAGCTGCGATTGGAGCAACCTTGTCATCTTCCTCATCAAATAGCTCTTCATAGCCACTGACTTCTAAATGAAAGAAGGAACACCTGATGCCATCTCTTCAAGAATTATACAATGGATGTGATGCATTTGAGTTGCAAATAAGTGAAAGCTAGGATAATATGTGAAAATATGAAATGCATAAAGGGAAATGAATGAATTCAGGATGATGCAATAAGGATAACAGATAATATATTTGGAAAATATTATGGTCAGTTTCAGCTAGTGAGGAATGTGTGGCTGGGGCATGGGTACCTCCTCCTGGTTGGAAGCCACAATTTATGAGGTTGTCACGCGTTAACAGTCTAAGGCCATTCCCGAGCTCGGCTGACAGACTTAGTGCTTTCACTGCATGCTCAAGAGTGCGGCCTCTCAAGGGAGTTTTCGTTGGTATCTCTATAAGAAATGTGAGGGAAGCTCATATAAGTGAATTAAGGTTCTATAGGAGTAGAAAAGAGAGCGATTGTAGGGGAATACTTACTTGGTGAAAGGTTAAATTCCAGTTTTAATTGTGGGCAATCGTAACAATATAAGAATTGTTTGAGCCAGCCGCTCATCCCTCTCTTGCTGCTTTTGAAGTATTGGCCCTCATGGACACTCCAAGTAGTTAAATAGAAGAAACCTGAATCTTTGCCAGTTGGTTTTAGCTGGTAAAAATATCCTAGTTCTCGAGCAGAAAGGGCTTGTTTGAATTCAACATGGTACAAAATATATACACATCTCCATACGGTATGAGTTGATGGTAAGCTGAAGGGGAGCTATGTTAAAGAATTCAATGATTTCATGAATAAAAGGATGCAAAGGCAAAGATAATCCCAACTTGAAGAATTGAGCTGACAGGACAGCTCTAGGCAAAAGTTGTCCAGGTTCGAACATGTCGAACTTGTGGCATCTTTCTTCAGGGGAGGGTATGACTAAGGAGCAGCCTATGTGATGGGATTGAGTTAATTTTTATAAGCTTGGGGTGGTTATGGAGCTGCTCAAATCCTCACATGATAAAGTAATATGAGGCCTTTCCAAGTTTTCACGTTCTGTCTCCTCATTTGGGGGATCCGTCTCGGAAGAAGCTATAGTGATAGTTTGTGAAGGTGTAGCTTTGATGGACGAAACCTCATCAGTAGTAGATTCATATGGAAGGTTATGTGTGGTTTCTAATCCCAATGATACTTGCTCATCAGAAGAGGTTATGAGATTAGCAGGTGGAGTGTCTCTGGTTTTGTGGGAAAAAAGGTTGATGCCTAAAGGACGAGTTTGGTTAAGTTCAATTGATTTAATCTTTGAACGAGTCCTGGTGCTTATAGAAGAGGTCAAGTTAATTTCTAGAGTTGGTGTTACAATAGAAAGTTGAGTTGTGTCTAAAGGTTCTAAGAAGTGGTCGACCTCCTCAGCCGTGGAATGTTGGGAGCTGGCTGCAACTGATCCACTAGACATCTGTACAAAGTGGAGCAGAAAGAGTAGGTGACCAGCAGTTCGCCCATATGAGGTGTCTCAAGAGACATGTGTGTGAAGACAATGACAAGATAATGGAAAAGAGGATGGCTAATTAATGAGAGGTTCGCTTGGATAGCCAGCTGGGGTGAGGTACGCTTATAAAGGAACCTCGTATGGCTTCCGATCAAATCTTATATGAAACATTTATTAATAGTCTAAAGTTTAGTTATATGGGTTACATAAATGGAGGATGGAAATAACATATGGACTATTAAACAATCCAAAGTTAGATTTTAGTATTTTTTTTTTTAAAAAAGAAAGGTACGCCCATGGGTTTGCTGTCGATTGGTGGGATTCAAGATCTATGGTTATAATCTGTACGGATGTTTGAGCCATAAATAGGGATTATGGAATTTTACATCGATTCTAATAGAAAAAGGATGCATTGACTGGTTTCATATCTACTTGCATATATATATGTATATGTGTGTATATGCATGTGACTTTATGCGAGTGGGAAGTGAATCTAGGCATATGATCATCAAGGAAATATATGTAGGAGTAAAGGATGTAGGGGAGATTGTACCTTGATAGGATGTGGAGATATTGAGTTGCTGGAACCTGAGAGTACCGCCGGAATGATTCACCTGAATACAGCTTCCAATGAGGAGATGAACCGATGAGATAGGAGAGAATGTATTTTCGAGATAAAGGTAAAGAAAAGAAGGTGAAAGGGTTTGGTTATATATATAGGGGATTGTGGCGTGTAGAAATAAAAAGGTAAAGGAGATTTGTGACGCCCCAAAATCTGAGGTCAAAGATTCAGGTCGTCACGCCACCATTCAACCATATCATACCTGTATTAACTTTACAACTCAACAATACATCCATTCATACCTCAATCTTACACACAATCAAGTTAGAGTCTCAGAAACGATAATCAAAAGTGCCACTAAATATTACAATTCATTTGTACAAATCAGAGTCTTACGCAATTCCACTTATACAACTACACTTGAAGACAAGTCTTACTATTACAGTTGGAAACCTATCAGACTTACTTCTGTAGTATCTATCAGGAGCTAAATCATCTCCGGGTAATTCTTCTACTCCTCTTCTGCTGTCGCGGAGTTAACCGACCAAATTCTTCTCTTTCTGAAAAGTTTTTATAAAGCAAGAATGAGCTACATAATGCTCAGCAAGTTCACCATTTTGTAAAATAATAATGGGGTTTATTTCGAAAACATTCCCAACTATATGGGTATATATCTCAGATTTCAAAACATAATTGGACAATGTATATGTCCGAATTTGTATAAAACATCTATGCTCACTAAGGAGCTTTAAGAATAACATATGAACCCTTTATAAGGTTCCCATTTCAATATATCTCAAGTTTGAAAATATATACATAGGAGTATATCATTTTCGGCAAAACACTCTATGATTAACATACTGTACAAGGAATACATCATTGCAAACCTCTTTCCTTCCATTAGCTTAGAAGGTTTCTCGTACAATACATTTCATTCTTTGAGACAATTGCAAGAGTGCACTAACACGTGCCAATCTTTATAGAAAATCTTGCAGTTCTAGATACTGCACGATGTCAATATTTTCTCATCAAAAACCACACTATCAGCAACTTGGCACTTAGGCCCAAGAAGCAGTGTTTGAGTATTTTTCCAAAGTGGAGGATGGGACTGGAAGAAAACATAAAAACCTGACAAGGATTGACGATGATCAGTCGCCACATCCAAGTCCAATAATCCGCGGGTCTTCTCTACCGGTAGAAGGATAGAAACTACATCCGTAACTATCCCTCGGGTGAAAACTACATCCGTAATCACCCTCGATGAAAACTACATCCGTAATCATCCTTCGGCAACACCTGGGCCGGAATAATAAGTGATGGACCGCCTGGCTCACGGCCGCTTACACATCCCGGGAATCGTTCGTCAACGGTTCCCACACCTGCCAGAGTCCCTTTTTCTTTTTCTTTTAAAACTTGATTTTGATTGAAAACAGAGTAATTGAGGTTCGACATCAGTTGACCGATGATTCTTGAAATCATATAAGAAGCAGAACCTGACCGGGGGTTTTCGAAAATGTTTTGAGTTCGAAAGAGTTCGAGTTTGAAAGTATTAAAAGTATCTTGGATTAACTTTGCCTTTAAATAATGAACAATGATTAATAAATAATATTTTAAGATTTAATATTAATAATTAATAAAATAATTATTCGATAAAATAAACTTTTAATCCATGATAGGGTTTCGAGTATTTACCAAAATATAACAATAGTTATTTGAATATACGATACCACCCGAATGACCCTTCGGGTTTTCGCAATCTAGATACGATATAATAATATACCGCTCCCCGGTCAATAATATATACGGACCGCTACGACCTATATTGCTAGAGTCGTTGTCCGAAGAAAACATTTCAATCTAAGTTCAAGGGGTAAAAGCATACATGTACTTGTTCAATCTCAATTGTATCAATACTTCAATAAACATAACATTTGATATAATTTGCAAACTAAAAACACAACAGTTAAAATCCAAAATTCATATTTTAATCCAATTCCTTTTGGGTGGTCTTCACCACTGCATTCCCTACATTCTCAAATTTTTCCATGATCCCACATATATTTTAAGGTGTTTAAACAAGGTTCACAAGGGGGTCACTTAATTCAGTCCATAGTCCAGAAACACAATTCACTCCTCCGGCCATAACTAAAAATCTACACATCACCTAGCTATGAACCTTACATTTCCAGAAACTACATTCAATTATCTTTCCAACAATATAAGGTAGGACATCAGGGGACATCATTTGGGGGTTCAAAATCGTGCTACAATACAGATCAAAGTTCCTGGACAGAACTCAGCAAGCTCAAACTACCTAGATCAATCATTTTTCATACTTCCATAACATAATCAACACTTAATACACTTAGATCATGGTTCATAACACTCATGGAGATATATATATTAACCATAGTCATAAAAGTCACAATCTCAACATCAAAACTCAAGATCCATGCTATCCAATACATATACATCCAAGATTAGTTCTAAAACTCATGGATCTACTACCATATCTTATAAACAATACATAACCAAAAGAGTTTATGATTTGTATACCTTCTTGAGTAGTTAAAGACCTTGGGTGAGCTTTACAACAACTAAGAACACTTGGATGAGCCCTCACAAACCTTAATCCTTCAAGATCTAAAAGATAAGAACTTTGGTTAACACCCCTTTAAACCTTCAACAATTTTTTTTATCTCAAGAATCAATGGATGAAATGCTATGAAATTGATACCATACCTCTATTATAATGCAAGGAAGCCCTAGGATTTTTGCTTGAGGTTGTAGGTGAGGAAAAGATGGAGAGAAAATCTCTCTCTTCCTCCTCTTGTAGTTCGGCCGAGAGCTTCAAAAAGGGGGGGGGGAGAGTGTTTGTTTGTGTTTTGTTTTTGAAAGGTAAGAAAATGATAGGTATGATGTATTATTGTGGGGATTAGATGTGGTTCACATGTTGCCAAGCTAGGGTCTAGGTTGTCTCCCCATGCCCTATTGTCCCCCTAGGTTGCAACACCCATCACACATGTCACTATTCACTTCTACTTTATGCTTTTCTAGTTTCTTTTCCTAACTAGCTAGTTACATGACACTTGCGTGTAATTTCTTTCCTTGTATTATTATTCCTCCACCAATGGTTGTCACTTAATCCTTAATTCATATCGTATCATAATTAATTCCTCGTAATAATATTTTATTGCGTAGAGATTTCCCTCGTAATTCCTTAAGTACTTAATTGGGGAAATCCTTGAATGTCCATAATTCCTCGTCATAATTCTTAATAAATCTTTTAATACTCTAACCATTCTCAAATCCCAAGTTTTATAAATCTTACTAACAATAAGACTCCTGCCTTAACAATCTTCCTTTTTATCTTACATAATAAATGCAACAACGCAGTTTCTCAAACAATCAATTCTATTAATCAACAGGGATGACTAGAAAGGTTCCATATTGACAATGTCACAAGATATTAAATAAAAGGAAATATTGCAAAAATTAGGGTTCTTACAGCCTCCCCTCCTTAAAAGGATTCCGTCCCGGAATCAGGTTGAAAACAGTTGAGGGTGCTTTTCACGCATCGCGCTCTCTAGTTCCCATGTTGCTTCTTCGACATTCTGATTCCTCCATAAAACTCTCACTAATTTGACAACCTTGTTCCTCAGCACCTGTTCTTTTCTATCCATGATTTCTACGGGTTGCTCTACATATGTTAAGCCTGGTTGCAGATCCACTTGATCATGTTCTATCACATGTCGGAAGTCGGTATGGTATGGTCGTAGCATGGACACATGGAACACATTATGCACTTGCTGTAAGCTCGGGGGTAAGGCCAATTCATAGGCTAATTTCCCAACTCGTTTCAAGATCTCAAAAGGTCCAATAAATCTCGGGCTTAGTTTTCCCTTCTTGCCAACCTCATCAATCCTTTCCATGGCGATACCTTCAACATCACAAACTCTCCTACCTCGTATTCTTTGTCCTTGAGGGTCTGGTCCGCATACTTCTTCTATCTGTCTTGGGCCGCTACCAGCCGTCCTCTTATGAGCTCGATAGTTTCTCTTGTCTGTTGGACCAGTTCAGGCCCTAAAATCTTCCGCTCTCCAACTTCTTCCCAACACAAGGGAGACCGACATCTTCGTCCGTATAAAGCTTCATATGGGGCATTCCTATACTCGCATGGTAACTGTTGTTGTAGGAAAATTCGATCAACGACAAGTGGTCATCCCAACTTCCCTTAAAATCGATGGCACATACTCTCAGCATGTCCTCTATGGTCTGGATGGTTCTCTCACTCTGTCCGTCTGATTGGGGGTGGTATGCAGTACTCATGTTTAACTTGGTCCCCACACAATCCTAAAAAAAATCCTCCAGAACCTGGAGTTGAACCTTGGGTCTCTACCAGATACAATGCTCACAGGAACCCCATGCCTTACCACGATCTCCTTAGATATCTCATAAAATTTGACCCTTCGAAACAATGGGTTTCGTAAAAAAAATAATGACTTTTACATACACTCGTCTGTACCGTAAAGACGTAATATCAATTCGAAATCTTTGTTTGATAAATCGTACATATCGTGGTTGCAAAGATTTCTCATCCACCCATAGAATTAATATTCGTCCAGGTTTCGAATATTCCCGAAAGTTAGGGTTAGTGCAGTCTCCTCTCCTTAAAAGGATTCTATCTTAAGAACCTAAGGATAATAGTTGTGGATACAATTCCAACCTTACCTTTTCCAACTCTCAGGTTGACACTTCAACCCTATTGTCCTCTCCCTTCGTCTCACCAACGCCTTAATGTTGTTCCTCAACGCATACCCTCCTCGACCTGTATTCCTTATCGGTTGTTCTATGATTGAAGTTTTCTATCCCACTACTTACACGTTCCTCTTCTACGTTGTTCATAGTATCCGTGTTGAGTTCCTGTATCGTTGGCCCGTGAATACTTTATGGTCGTGTTTTGTAATCCGAGACAACGTCAATACGCACGGTATTCCTCATGTTCCTTCGCTTGATTAGCAGGCATGTGTTGCCTCCCGTCAGCCGTTACCACTTGCTATGGATACTGTATAGTCTTCGGTATACGTCGAACCAGTTCAGCTACTATGTCCCTCGTTCATTGACTTCTTCGTAACGCAAGAGAAGCGAAACTTCTTCTTTCGCAGTACGGTCTACAGGAGACGTCCTTACGTTCGCATGGCGATGATCGTGATAACAACATTCATTTCCTGGATAAGTTTTTTTTTTTTATTCTCGACTGCCCCATGAAACCTAGGGCACGACACTAAATATGAATTCGATCGTCTGGACAATTCTTCTTCCCTGTCCGTCAGCCACAGATCAAATTAGTACATACGCTCAATCTCTTTGTTAAATATATTTGAAAGCACCTTCAATATTCGAAGTTTAACCTTAAGTCTTTATCTGACGTAATCGCTGCAGAAGTTTTATATTGTACCACCATCTCTTCCGTATATAAATCGACAATCTTCTAAATGGGAAGTATCTCGTAGTTAAATCACTTGGTCCAACAATT
Source organism: Saposhnikovia divaricata (assembly GCA_036435485.1). NCBI lineage: Eukaryota > Viridiplantae > Streptophyta > Magnoliopsida > Apiales > Apiaceae > Saposhnikovia > Saposhnikovia divaricata. Next base: position 193,182,030 of record CM071597.1, read on the forward strand.
ATAAATCAACTAGGGCCATCTCTTGGATCGGTCTTTGGCGACCTACTTATGAAATTCATTACAATTCTGTCCACGTTCAAGATTTTCTACAGGCGGAATTAATCCACCAGATCTCTATCATTCTGCTTTTGGCATGTCGCGTTCGTACTTAATAGTTTGCCAATACCATTCTTCATTTCAGTTTACCAAACATTCCCTTACTTCTCTGTACATCTTTGTCCTTCTCATAATTTAGTCATTTTCCTCTAACATTATTCTTTATTGTATATACTCTATTTTCTTGGTCAATACTGGCTGAATTCCAATTTCGAATAATTCCTTCTATAGGTATCGGCCACCACACTGGCCTTTCCTGGGAAATAACAAATTTCTCCATTATACTCCCTGCTCTTTTTCGTCACCTTCCCTTTCTTATGTTCAGTCCTAATATGAAGATATACTTATGGCACTTGTGGAAAACTTTCACACTTTTCTCATAAGGTTAACGTCTCAATTTTATGCGTGAACGCCATCATGACTAATCCCAGACTCACGGTTAGTGCTATCTCATAACCTTTATGTTGTTTAGAAGTATAGGCTATCATCCTTTTTCTACTGCATCAGCACACCTCTTAAACTCTCGAAAGACGCATCATCGTGACTCTCAAAGTCCTCTTTTTATCATCAAGTATAGCTAACAACGAGGTTGTTGCTAATATCTCACTTCATCCCAAAACTTTGTTCATTAATCCATAAAGGCTTCTGACTCATTAGTCCATTCAAACGATACTACCACAATTTTATAACGTTTATATTAGTGTGAAATGCCAACTTTGGCACAGTACAGAGGTCGATCTAGAGTTGGTAAAACCTTCTCTTCAACCTTATCTTTGAAAAACAACTACTCATTTCAACTAGTCAACAATTCCTCCATTTCCGATAAGGGTATCAGTTCTCGATGGTATATGTAAGATGTCATACGCTCGTCCTCCTTCACAACTGGCGCCAATCAGCCTGAGGCCTGCATGCGGCTGCGCTTCCCAATAAACTTGATTAGGTGGTAATCTCGAAGGATCATTGGCATATCTCCCTGCATCCATTCGCTATTAGGGGCCTGTTAAGCTATATGTCTCTCTATGTGCATCAATCCCTTTAAGCTAAGTAAAGCTTCTCATTCTTGCCACGATATTTCTTCCTTTCTCGTCCATCTCCCTTCCATGTCAGTTTCCTCCAAGGATATGTTTTACATCGCAATCGATTTGCATTTCTTGGATAAGGAAAAGGCTTGGTAACTCCAGAATTCATTAATATAACATCCTGACAACGATTGGTAGGAGCGTGCTCCCAACCACCTCATCATTTCTTATAACTTTCCCCACACCAAATTTTAAAGGTCTTGTGGTATGCCCTGACATGTTATCTCTACTTCAATAATTACTCGGCATAATGCTCTGGCTGCACAATTACAACATTTGGTTTTTTTTTTTTTGATCTCATATTGGTGTAACGGTTCACAATTGTACCTTCCGTTCACCTTAGAGTAATCACTTTGAAAGGAATGGTTTCAAAATAACAAGGTCCAATAGATAATCTCGATAAGAATTCCACATTGGATGTTCCAAGAATGTTGATGGTTCCAAATACTAGAAGTCTCGATTTTTTTTGGAGATGTAAGGATGGACAGAAAGAATACAACAAGGTTTATTCATTCCTGTCCTGATAATTCTGTAATATGACACCATAGCGAATGTTGCACAAGGGCAATGATTGTTGGGTACAAAAGTCATAAAGACGGTCTTTATACAATTCTTACATCGGGTGGATACTTTTCCTCCCGAATAATAAGAGGAAATCTAAAGTCGCATTGATGAAGGTCAGCCAATAGGAAGCAATTCTACTCCATGACAATTAAAGAATGAAGTAGTTTGTCACTCAAGTAATCAATGGTTTCAAATGAATTCTCATTGTATGAAATGAAAGAATAAAATATTCAAGTGATATAAAGTCTGATACGAAGATGGGTAGAATTCGAGTTGAGTGGGCGACCTCATTAGGTCTCAATCAAGTTATTCATCGAACTTTCATCATCATGCTTTACCACATGCAAAATGCATTGCGGAATTAATTAAATTGGGAGTTGGACCAGTGAAACAACAACTAGTCCTTTTCAAGAAACACTAGCGACTAGCTAGACAAAATTTGCTAGTTCGCCTGTTTGAGACATCACCACCAGCTAGGACAATTAGCTCGGTGTTCTTCACAACATTAAAATTTTGAGTAGTTGGAACGATCAACTAGTCATTCATATTGACATAACGACTAGCCAGTTTCAATTGGATAGAACGGAATTTCAACATCGTAGCCACTGAAGAAACTTTAGGCTTCTCGGACAACGAATGAAAATAAGAAGTTGTTTAATTTGAAAAAGAAAACTATAAAATCTGAAGAGAATGTTCTAGGTATCGGAACAATCGATAACCTTTCATCAAATATTACTTATCAGTGAAACGGTCCACCCAAGGGTGCCTCCGTACACATGCTTTATCAGATCCGACAATAGAATTAAATTCGGAATACCAATATCAAAATGATATCCTTACTATGATTTCAATGTACGATGTACAATCTCATCTTGAATAGAAGAAAAGAATTCATGAGGGATGTCTGGACATTAGATCATCCCTGTCCCCCGTAATTTGTTGAATATTTATGAGCTCACTGAAGAATGCAAGTATGAAAGAAGCAATCAAATATCGATATTCGTTAAGTAGTATTCGTCGATTAATTAAGGAAATATTTGTGGAACATTCCTTGGATAATTGAAAGAGAGTGTAAATAGTCCTGAGCAGAAATAATTATAAACTTCAAATAGAATGCTCGGGCTCAATTAAGATACTTTGGATGAGTCCCAGTTTAGAGAAATTATATCGCTGGTTGTTATTCCACAAGTTTGAAGTAGAAAGCTAGGAGGGTTACCTGATATAAGCTAATCGAGGTAACATGGTTAGTGAACAGTTTAAAATGAAGTAGTGCACCAGCCGGTAGTTATCAAAATAAGTTAATAATCATTCGTGCATCTCATTATCACCACTATGAGGGTAACTCCCTCTCTTCGTCTTCGTAATACAAGACAACAACTAGTGCGTCTCTCAATCATCATCTTAAAGTCATTTATCGAGTTAGGGTTTCACCAATATATCTGTCATTTCCGTGCTTTATCTTGAAGACCAAGCTTCACATCATTCCGGGGACACCTGCTAAGTCTATAGGGTCCTACTTCATGCCTTCCGACATGAATCACAAGCGGCCAGTTCCCCCTGGGAACAGATCAAAGAGATCTCTCAGGGGTCTCAATGCAGTCCATAGGTTCGGTGGCGGGTGTGTGTATGTGAACATATACCAAAAATATTGAGGTCTACAATACGTATATACGTAGTCCCTGCTTACATCTCTATCATAGGATCCCACTCTAGACCCGCTGGTCTTTTCTTTTGGTGGACTCTGAGATCACTGTATCGCTCGTTGCAACCATATTCAACTTCTCTTGAGTCCCTTTGTTAATCCCACTTGTTTGTTCTCTAAGTTGAACTACCATGCTCTAGCGTTCGAATCATGCGTGGAATTATCTAGCACCCTCGTCTTATGATAACATTCTCGTATAACACATGTAAAATTTGCCATCAAGGGTAATGGAATCCACAACGACATAGTGACCAACCTTCAGGTAAACCCGTTACTTATCGAAAATCGGGTCTTATAACCAAAGTAAAAGACTTTTATTACTCCAAGTACTAAGTACTCTTAATTATGTAGGGAAGTCCAAACTTATTGATTCTTAAAATGCCGCCTCCTAAACTCTGGAGGACTATGGGCCACAGAATTTATGACAGCCTAGTCATCCGATCATATTGGCAATATCGCCTCTACATCAGCTGCTCTTGAGATTTCGCTCTGCTTCCTATATCATCACCAATGATAGGTCATGTACGACTCTCAAACCTCTATTCATCATTCTGAAGGTCTATAAGGATTCTATCGACCCTAGTATAATACCTTCAGTCAACACTCCAGTCCATTCTACTCACCGGTACCTCTTCCGGTAGTCCAATAATAAGTTCACTACGATCTCTTATGTCATTCTCCTACTTAGACTTAACTCTCAACACTCTCGTTTCTGAGTACTGTAACTTATCGCTCTGATACCATTTCTGTGACGCCCCCAAATCTGAAGTCAAAGATTCAGGTCGTCACGCCACCATTCAACCATATCATACCTGTATTAACTTTACAACTCAACAATACATCCATTCATACCTCAATCTTACACATAATCAAGTTAGAGTCTCAGAAACGATAATCAAAAGTGCCACTAAATATTACAATTCATTTGTACAAATCAGAGTCTTACGCAATTCCACTTATACAACTACACTTGAAGACAAGTCTTACTATTACAGTTGGAAACCTATCAGACTTACTTCTGTAGTATCTATCAGGAGCTAAATCATCTCCGGGTAATTCTTCTACTCCTCTTCTGCTGTCGCGGAGTTAACCGACCAAATTCTTCTCTTTCTGAAAAGTTTTTATAAAGCAAGAATGAGCTACATAATGCTCAGCAAGTTCACCATTTTGTAAAATAATAATGGAGTTTATTTCGAAAACATTCCCAACTATATGGGTATATATCTCAGATTTCAAAACATAATTGGACAATGTATATGTCCGAGTTTGAATATAACATCTATGCTCACTAAGGAGCTTTAAGAATAACATATGAACCCTTTATAAGGTTCCCATTTCAATATATCTCAAGTTTGAAAATATATACATAGGAGTATATCATTTTCGGCAAAACACTCTATGATTAACATACTGTACAAGGAATACATCATTGCAAACCTCTTTCCTTCCATTAGCTTAGAAGGTTTCTCGTACAAAACATTTCATTCTTTGAGACAATTGCAAGAGTGCACTAACACGTGCCAATCTTTATAGAAAATCTTACAGTTCTAGATACTGCACGATGTCAATATTTTCTCATCAAAAACCACACTATCAGCAACTTGGCACTTAGGCCCAAGAAGCAGTGTTTGAGTATTTTTCCAAAGTGGAGGATGGGACTGGAAGAAAACATAAAAACCTGACAAGGATTGACGATGATCAGTCGCCACATCCAAGTCCAATAATCCGCGGGTCTTCTCTACCGGTAGAAGGATAGAAACTACATCCGTAACTATCCCTCGGGTGAAAACTACATCCGTAATCACCCTCGATGAAAACTACATCCGTAATCATCCTTCGGCAACACCTGGGTCGGAATAATAAGTGATGGACCGCCTGGTCACGGCCGCTTACACATCCCGGGAATCGTTCGTCAACGGTTCCCACACCTGCCAGAGTCCCTTTTTCTTTTTCTTTTAAAACTTGATTTTGATTGAAAACAGAGTAATTGAGGTTCGACATCAGTCAACCGATGATTCTTGAAATCATACAAGAAGCAGAACCTGACCGGGGGTTTTCGAAAATGTTTTGAGTTCGAAAGAGTTCGAGTTTGAAAGTATTAAAAGTATCTTGGATTAACTTTGCCTTTAAATAATGAACAATGATTAATAAATAATATTTTAAGATTTAATATTAATAATTAATAAAATAATTATTCGATAAAATAAACTTTTAATCCAAGATAGGGTTTCGAGTATTTACCAAAATATAACAATAGTTATTTGAATATACGATACCACCCGAATGACCCTTCGGGTTTTCGCAATCTAGATACGATATAATAATATACCGTTCCCCGGTCAATAATATATACGGACCGCTACGACCTCTATTGCTAGAGTCGTTGTCCGAAGAAAACATTTCAATCTAAGTTCAAGGGGTAAAAGCATACATGTACTTGTTCAATCTCAATTGTATCAATACTTCGATAAACATAGCATTTGATATAATTTGCAAACTACAAACACAACAGTTAAAAGTCCTTGTATATGGATAAGTTTTGAAAAGTAAACTTGCCTTGGTTTGGTTGGGGTGGTCGAGCGTGCGGATTCGAACGATCTATACATAAGCAATAATCGTTCGTTAGTACCTTAACAATATCTCTTTAATTACGGGGTTTAGGGGGGTACGAAATTAACTTAACGACTTCGTCTTATGACTCCCTAGCCCCACTATAGGTCCATGTCATCACTCGATTACGCTTGTCACTTACTCGACTTAATTTAGTTACCACGTTCGAATCATAACCACTAACCCTAGAATCATGTTCCACTAATCGACTTTTTCCATTGCGCGAATTTTACTCTAGCATTTTTATAAAATCCAAAATTCATATTTTAATCCAATTCCTTTTGGGTGGTCTTCACCACTGCATTCCCTACATTCTCAAATTTTTCCATGATCCCACATATATTTTAAGGTGTTTAAACAAGGTTCACAAGGGGGTCACTTAATTCAGTCCATAGTCCAGAAACACAATTCACTCCTCCGGCCATAACTAAAAATCTACACATCACCTAGCTATGAACCTTACATTTCCAGAAACTACATTCAATTATCTTTCCAACAATATAAGGTAGGACATCAGGGGACATCATTTGGGGGTTCAAAATCGTGCTACAATACAGATCAAAGTTCCTGGACAGAACTCAGCAAGCTCAAACTACCTAGATCAATCATTTTTCATACTTCCATAACATAATCAACACTTAATACACTTAGATCATGGTTCATAACACTCATGGAGATATATATATTAACCATAGTCATAAAAGTCACAATCTCAACATCAAAACTCAAGATCCATGCTATCCAATACATATACATCCAAGATTAGTTCTAAAACTCATGGATCTACTACCATATCTTATAAACAATACATAACCAAAAGAGTTTATGATTTGTATACCTTCTTGAGTAGTTAAAGACCTTGGGTGAGCTTTACAACAACTAAGAACACTTGGATGAGCCCTCACAAACCTTAATCCTTCAAGATCTAAAAGATAAGAACTTTGGTTAACACCCCTTTAAACCTTCAACAATTTTTTTTATCTCAAGAATCAATGGATGAAATGCTATGAAATTGATACCATACCTCTATTATAATGCAAGGAAGCCCTAGGATTTTTGCTTGAGGTTGTAGGTGAGGAAAAGATGGAGAGAAAATCTCTCTCTTCCTCCTCTTGTAGTTCGGCCGAGAGCTTCAAAAAGGGGGGGGAGAGTGTTTGTTTGTGTTTTGTTTTTGAAAGGTAAGAAAATGATAGGTATGATGTATTATTGTGGGGATTAGATGTGGTTCACATGTTGCCAAGCTAGGGTCTAGGTTGTCTCCCCATGCCCTATTGTCCCCCTAGGTTGCAACACCCATCACACATGTCACTATTCACTTCTACTTTATGCTTTTCTAGTTTCTTTTCCTAACTAGCTAGTTACATGACACTTGCGTGTAATTTCTTTCCTTGTATTATTATTCCTCCACCAATGGTTGTCACTTAATCCTTAATTCATATCGTATCATAATTAATTCCTCGTAATAATATTTTATTGCGTAGAGATTTCCCTCGTAATTCCTTAAGTACTTAATTGGGGAAATCCTTGAATGTCCATAATTCCTCGTCATAATTCTTAATAAATCTTTTAATACTCTAACCATTCTCAAATCCCAAGTTTTATAAATCTTACTAACAATAAGACTCCTGCCTTAACAATCTTCCTTTTTATCTTACATAATAAATGCAACAACGCAGTTTCTCAAACAATCAATTCTATTAATCAACAGGGATGACTAGAAAGGTTCCATATTGACAATGTCACAAGATATTAAATAAAAGGAAATATTGCAAAAATTAGGGTTCTTACAAGATTGATTTGAATAAGTAATTATGATTATATTGGGGCACAAAACGGTAGGAGGGGCTGAGAGGCGTGGCTCTCGAGGAAAGATGGGAAATCCCATTGATATTTAAATTGTTATGACTTTGTTTGGTAATTATTTTGGGTATCTAAAGAGTTTTAAGAAAAGAAAAATGCACAAGCAGCAATAATATATGGATTTAATTTCTAAATAAATAATGTTATTTTAGGAGGGAATTTTGTGGTAAGAGCTTCGGGTAGTTAAACCTCTGCTTGGAAAAGGGAAGGTATTCTCGGATTTAAAGACAATGATTATTGCTGAAGATAGTTGGAAAAAGGGTTGTAAAATCTTTTATGATTCTTGTGACTTGGATATAGCTAATTTCGTAAAGGAAACTTAGAGGCTTAAGGTAGCAAGATGTTTTATTAAAGCTGGATGTGAAAAGGAAGCTGAACCTATGAAAATGTGGTAAGGTTCCTTTTGCATTTTATGACTACAAGGAACCGGGGGTAGTTGTTGTGCCCAAAATTTGTAATGGGCTTAATTTTAGGCCCATAGATGTAGGGGGCCTGTTACTTTAGATAATATATGAGGTTCAGCTGTGAGGGCAGCTGCGGAGGTACGAGTTTTGAGGAAGTTGTGCAGGGGCAGGTGTGCTTACAGCTCCACCTCTGTTTGTCGAAGGGATAAGGATTCTCTCCTAGTTTTTGGGGAATACGAATTTAGTCCTTTAGACAGTCTATTTCATAAAGAAATACGTTTCTAATATGATAAATGATAGGTATACGTGATATATATTCATAAATATACGGATATATCTTGTAGATAGGTTTTAGGTGATATACTTTGAGTAGGACTCTACTAGGCAGCTGGCAGGGCTAAGGATAAGTGATATTTTCTGAGTAAAACTCAATCATTTTCGTGGCTTAATCAGCAAGAAAAGGATTCCTAATCTAAAAGAACTACATTAAGGCTTGATTCCCATAAATAGGATATGTTGGCAATTAGCAAAGGGGTCAGTTTTCACTTATTCTGTACGCAAGGCACGTGTACCCTAGGTGATCATATTCTGGACATATTTGGCCAGAATTCTTTGTCATTGTTGTCCGGTAACCTTGCTAATCCAGCCCTTTAAATAATAAACACCATTATTAGGTGATAAGTGCATATTTTTGAATATTTTTATTACCTATTTATTGCTTGAACTCATATTTTAATAACTTATTTTGTTGCATTTCAGGAAATTCGTGAATAAATAAAGAAATGGCAAAATAAAGAAATAAAGACCAAGGAAGGGAAAAAGAGGAAGAAGAAGGACTTAAATGAAAAAAGGAAAAAGAATTAGGAGCTTGGTGGAACAGGATTCTTTGAAGACATGTGGAAGGTGGAGATCATCCCAACACACTAAATAAGTGTATGACCAAGATCCACTCTACAAAGCTTAAGGGGGAAGGAAACATTTAGATGGCTAGGATTTCTCCACCACATTAAAAGGTGTACGGTGGAGATTAACCCAACACACCCCTAAACCCTAATTCTTATCCTATAAATACCCCTCACCCCCTTGTATTTATGAACTTAGATTTTAAGGTAGCTTTAATTTCATGTTTTTTAGTTTCAAATCTTGTAAACACTTTTTATTTTAATGCAAAAATTTTGTTTCCTTTAATTTCTCGTCTTGTTCTTTTGTTTTTGTTGCATAGCTTTCGTTATTTTTGTAAATCCGTTTAGTGGACAAAGTAGTGAAATGCTAACCACTATGGGTTGAAAATAACGATTTTTATTTTCTTGCTCGTAGTTTTAATTTTAGTTTTAATTCGTAATTTTGCCCCTTTAAATCTCAATTTTATTGTGGGTTTTATTATTGTTAATTGTAGATCTACAATTTTATGCTTTAAGTGTTAGTGTAATAAAATAAAAAATATTAGTTTCAAAATTTTAGTTCGTATTTTCTGTATCGTTTTGTTGGTTAATTCGAAGCATTAAGTTTTCCCATTCCCCTGTTTCTTCCTTATTCGACCACACAACACACAAACCCATTCCTTTTATGAATTTTTTTCCCCCGATTAAATCAACCACTTCCCTGTTCTCTGCCAATATCACGAACCCAGCTTACTATTTTTCATATTTGTCTTCTTTGTTCAATTCTCCCTTCCTCTTTTCTTTTCTTAGAATTATCCTCACTCACTTTCCCCCTTTCTCAGTCGCTGCAAATACAAACCCACACACCCCCTTTCCTTTTTACTTTTCGTTTTTTTTAAGTCCGATTATTTTGTGGCTGGGTTGTGAGGTTTTTGCAGTGTTTCGTGCGGTCATTTTACTGTTCTGAGTTGTGTTATGAGTTTTGTTTTTACAAGTGCTTGAGCCGCGTTTGTTTCGAGTTTTGCTGTCAAGCTTGCTGTTAGATCATTGGTTCAGTGGTTTTCTATTCTTGATTGTACTGTTTGAAAAACAAACAGTTATTTGATTGAGTATTTTTTATTGTGGTTTTCGAACAGTTATGGGTAGTTCTTCGCGTTTTTGGTTTATAGTTTTGTTTTTCATTTTCGCTTCTTTTGCTTCGACTTCATTTGTTAATAGCTGAGTTCACTGCCTAGTCAATATTGATTGTCGCCAGGGTTTTATGTTGAGATTAGTTTATTTCGTCGATTTCTTGAATTGCAAAGTCGAATTACTGTTTCGAGTTACTGCCAAGTTACTGTTTCAAGTCGTTTGTGTCTAAATTTTTTTGGTCATTTGTTTTCTTTGGTTTGTGTCAAGTTGTGTTACTGAATTCATTGCTGTTTGTTTGAGTTTGGGTTGAGTTATAGTTTCTGTGGAGTCGAGTTTTCTTATCCTTCCTAGCTGCGAGTTTTAACGTTTCTGGTTTGCTGTGTTTTGAGATTTTCGAGTTGGAAATTATGAAATGGTTTATTTTGGGTTGTTGGTGATTTCCGACTAGATCTATTTACGAATACATTATGTTTTGACTCTAAGGTGTGCTCTTGTAGACTTAACTTCAAAATTTTAGTTCGTATTTTCTGTATCGTTTTGTTGGTTAATTCGAAGCATTAAGTTTTCCCATTCCACTGTTTCTTCCTTATTCGACCACACAACACACAAACCCATTCCTTTTATGAATTTTTTTCCCCGATTAAATCAACCTCTTCCCTGTTCTCTACCAATCTCACGAACCCAGCTTACTATTTTTCATATTTGTCTTCTTTGTTCAATTCTCCCTTCCTCTTTTCTTTTCTTAGAATTATCCTCACTCACTTTCCCCCTTTCTCAGTCGCTGCAAATACAAACCCACACACCCCTTTCCTTTTTTACTTTTCATTTTTTTAAGTCCGATTGTTTTGTGGCTGGGTTGTGAGGTTTTTGCAGTGTTTCGTGCGGTCATTTTACTGTTCTGAGTTGTGTTATGAGTTTTGTTTTTACGAGTTCTTGAGCCGAGTTTGTTTCGAGTTTTGCTGTCGAGCTTGCTATTAGATCATTGGTTCAGTGGTTTTCTATTCTTGATTGTACTGTTTGAGAAACAAACATTATTTGATTGAGTATTTTTTATTGTGGTTTTTGAACAGTTATGGCTAGTTCTTCGCGTTTTTGGGTTATAGATTTGTTTTGCATTTTCGCTTCTTTTGCTTCGACTTCGTGTGTTAATAGCTGAGTTCACTGTCGAGTCACTGTTGATTGCCGCCTGGGTTTTATGTTGAGATTAGTTCATTTCACCGATTTCTTGAGTTGCAAAGTCGAATTACTGTTTCGAGTTACTGCCAAGTTATTGTTTCAAGTCGTTTGTGTCTAAGTTTTTTTGGTCGTTTGTTTTCTTTGGTTTGTGTCAAGTTGTGTTAATGAATTCATTGCTGTTTGTTTGAGTTTGGGCTGAGTTATAGTTTCTGTGGAGTCGAGTTTTCTTATCCTTCCTAGCTGCGAGTTTTAACGTTTCTGGTTTGCTGTGTTTTGAGATTTTCGAGTTGGGAATTATGAAATGGTTTATTTTGGGTTGTTGATGATTTACGGGTAGATCTATTTACGAATACATTATGTCAAATTTTTTTTTTTTTTCTAAATTTGTGTAAATAAATTTTAATCCCAAAATAAAAAAAATGTTTTAGAATAAAGTCTAATTTTATTTTCGAATTTAGGAATTTAGAATAATTTGTAGAATAATCTTCGAATAATATTTAGAATTCTTAGAATAATTTAGTTTTAATTAGTTTAAAATAGAATTTCATTTAGTAATTAATTAGGGTAAAATCAAAATTTTCCAAAATTCACTTGTCCTAGTTCGATTAAATTAAAAATAAAGGTTCGTGAAAATTTTAGTCTCCGAGGATCGATACCTAAAGTATTTAAACAATTGAATTGTGCGTTTGCGATTAAAATTGTCATTTATTTTAGCACAACATTAGATTCAGCTACCCAGCTTCCATACGGCTGTTGAATCTGTTTTGTTATCCGAAAACCAAGAATAATTTATACTATTCCGACGAGGCTTACTCGAATGTTGTGTGAATTTTTTGCATAACACAGACCACTTTAAATTTCAGCCTATACAGTTTGGGAATTCATGATACAATACACAGTGGCCTGAGTATTGACAATAAATTTAAAACGGATTTTGGAAATTCTACTATTTTACTTTATTTATTTCTTGTTCATGCTTAAGTCAATGTTAGATGCCTTTAATTTATCTTGCATAGTTTCCTCAATCTTGGTTTGGATTTACTTTTCGATGATAAAATATTATGAAAATTAAGGAGCCCAATCCTCTGTTCCCTGCTCTTTTTGTATTAAAAAAGTGCTTCTGGCAGGACTCATTTTAATAAAAATAATATTTTCATTTTTATTTTCTTTAAAATGAGCCCTGCCAAAAGCACTGTTTTAGTACAAAAAGAACAAGAGACACAAAAGGGGCATGTAGAAGGAGAAGAGGACAGAGGATCCGGACTCAAAATTAAGAGGTATTTGTATCCCGTTGTAGGCTGTTTTTCATTTCTGAGTTCGCAGATTTGGGTGCTTTATCACTGAAATTTGTTCGACCTAATTCGTTTTTTTGTGTTGACTTTTTGACATTATAGTTGAGTTGAGTGGTAATTACCTAGAAAATAGACATTTATATTTTGGATCTAGAAATAAAGAAAAATGTTGAGACCATGATTACGGAGCTTACCATCCAAGATCATAGATTACAAATGTGCTAGTAATAATCATTCGAATTAATTAAAGTGCACGAAAATTGTTTCGAATAATGAATCTCCTGAAAAATTCTAACCAAATTAGACATCTTGACACGGTTAAGCATCACAGCAATTCATTGGTTTCACTGTCACATGCGACCCTTGCGTCAATGACTCCCTATTCACGTGCCACCGCCCAGAGTGTCACGTGCATGGAAGAAAACATATATGCTGGGTACACCTAACATGCAGGTACCCTATTAAATTCGCAAGTTAGACTCTAGCCTTTTCCTACTCTTTTTATCTCGTACCTAGTTCATCAGCTAGGAGCCTAGGACTGCCCTTAAAATTGTGCCCTTCACTTTGTAGTTTTATCTCTTTTTTTTTCTTCTTCTTTTTTTATTTTGGTGCACACTGTCTTGCAATTTTCTTATAGGAAAAAACCTACAACAATATCATAATCTCATGTTTTCTATAATTAAGAAAGATATTTTTTGATTAGCTTAAATTGTTAAGGCTTTAGCTAATCATATGACTATATGAGCAAAACTTAATCTTGAATCAAATACTTAAAAAGAATGTTAAATGAAATAGACCTGTCAATATGATGCGTGTATATAACTAATGCGTGTTACTTTGCGAGTTCTGTGCGAGTGCAGTAATGCCAAAACAAGTCATGCCCCAGTTTACTTCTCAAATACGCATAGGCTTTTATTAACTCAACGGGTTATTGTTTCTTCTAATAGTTCTTAGACCATCTCCAACAGAATTACTTATTCATCCTCCTAACTTGAATTTAAAGAAATGAGTATAAAAATAGTGTTTCAATAATGTCCTAGTAATTCCTTAAATCACTAGAACACTCCTCTCATTCCTTAAAAATAAGGATTCTCTCTCCTATATTTAGGTTCCCTAACTTATATTTTATTATAAAAAATTATAAACACTTTTTTTTCTCTTTATTGTATGTTGTACTTTTAATGATAGAAAGTACTCTTAATAATAAAATATCAAATAAGGAATAAATATAGAAACATTGTTGGAGATGAAATTACTTATCTACGTCCTAAATTACCAGATTATAATTTTTTATATTATATTTAAGAAATGAGTTAGGATAATGCTCTTACTTCTTATAAACCCACGTTAAACTTTCAGGGTCCCATGAGCATCAGATTAAAGGCTATCATATTGATTGGCCCAGAATAGGTCAACCTGGCCCAAATCTTGTCTCAGAACAGTGACTTTTGTTAACTTATCTTTTTTCGACTTCTTGATATTTGCAAGCCCATGTACAAATTTGAACATAAAATATCACCAAGGTGTTAGACTGCGATAAATACAAACAGTATAATATTTGTGTATGTGTGAGTAACAGTTATGTGTATAATTAAAACAGACAAAAGAGCAGACAAGGAACGAAAAAACCCGAGTCCAGTGCGTGACTATCTCCTTAAAGCGTATTAGCCCCCACCGTATGTGTGAGCGAACCGCCTCCCAGGATAAAACGGATTGCAGTGAGGCTACATAAGAGCGCCACTCTCAGCGAGCTTGAGACGAGCAAGAACTATCACCAGAGGAAGAGAAGAGACTGTATATGAGAAGAGGATGTGTGTTTTCGAGTATTTAATCCTAATGCTCTAGATGAGTATTTATAGGATGAGAAGACTTGTGCGCTACACAATTGCCTTAATTAATTAGCCGTGCTAATCAATTAAATCGGTGGCAATTTCCTTAACACAATTGCCTAAATTAATTAGCCGTGCTAATCAATTAAATCGGTGGCAATTTCCTTAATTAATTAACCGTGTTAATTAATTATGTTAAGGCGGTGACAAAAAATCCGTAGTAAAAACGGAATTGATTTTACCGAATCAATGAATTCAATTTATAATCGAATCCATATTCCAACAATCCCCCACATGGATGAGATTGATATCATAGTAGCACACACCAGACAGACACATAATTTGATTTGGTGATAATTCTTCGATCAAATATAGCATACGATAGGTAGAGGTTTGCTCCTTGAACCTTCGCTTGAGTAAGCATACCGACCTTACTGGTAGACAGTGGAGGTTTGCTCTTTGAACTGTTCGACCGTGTGTGTAAGCGATGATATACTTATCACTATATCCTTTCTGACTCGTTCAACTCTCATGATTATGTCCATTTTGGCCATGGAACATCGTCCTGGTTCTGCAGGAGTTTCTAAAGAATTGTGCCTCACAATTCTCCTTTGAAGCGGCCCCACTTCTCTCCCACATAGGTGATCTTTATCTTATAGAGTAACCCGCGTTTACTCAACCGAATTTCATGCAATCAAACTTGAATTCCGTGTATTCGTCAAAGATCATTAAAAGCATAAAGCTTAACCTCGTACCATACGGGTCTCACTTTTTCTTCATCATAGGAATAGGCCAGGGGTTACCCCCACAGTGATTTGGTCATCATGATTTAGTTGGCCCATTGAACCAAGTTCTTGGGACCTCCAGTCAGCAATGGTTGGGTGTCCACCATGATGCCGTTAAGCAATAGGCTAAGGCCCATCCCTCTCGATGATTTTACAACTATCTCTCGGTATAACCAGATTCTCTTGGTTTAACCGGATTATCTCAGTTTAACCATCTGGTTAGTGGATCCACAACATTATCATTTGACTTTACATCGTCAATCCTGATAATTCTCGTTGAGAGTAGTTGTTTAATGATATTATGTCTTCGTCATAGAGGCGAGACATACCATTACACACACAACAATGTAATCTCCCAATTTGCAAATTATTTACATAAAATATGCATATTGAAGATACATTTTCTTGTCATTTAGGAATATCCTTTACATAGTGACTACCAATTCACCCTCTTACACGCATATATATTATGCAATAGACTCGTATTCCATCATGAATCGAGCTATGTTTAATCGTCTATCTAGGATTCCATGACATGGCTGCTTTCGTTAATGTGAACTATATTCACAAGTGACCTTTAAGTTCTTAAAGTCAAACATCTAACATCCCTACTATATCCACATAGTACAATTAGATGTCTTTTACAATGCAGCCCAAACTCACGAGTATATCTCAAACACCTTAGTCTCATTGCAATCACATTCAAGAGACTTTCATTTGACTCATGCATCTACTCAGTTTATCCACTGTGTAGCCTATGTCTAATTTTGTACAATTTTAAAATGTACAAAAAACTTCCAATCATTCTTGAGAGATCCTTGTTCATCTATACTTGGATAGATACATCATACATATTCATTCTAGCTATACTAGATTTAGTTACGTTGATCTCTTCAAGATTCACATCACCAACGTGTGACACGTATCCTTTTGAACTTTTAAAGTTTTTTAAGATTTTATTCTCCAAAATCAAAACTTTAAGTCTCATCCAAATTGCTAGAGATGATCATCGTGTCATTACTTCTCATAATGATTTGATCACTCACATGCAATAACTTTTATCATCTCATATGTAAATAACATATACACACCTGTTAATTCTTTGATTTTCTATCAATTTGACATCTCAACATTGGCATATGTCACATTTTGGTAATTACTTACCAGTCATCCGCTAAGACTTCAATTCGTCATTGACATTACCAATTTTTAGCGTTTCAAAAATTGGCAATTTCAGTTTACCTTATTACCAAGTTTAAGCGTCCCCAAACTGGTAATACCCATTATCTAGTTACCAAATTTGAGCGTCCTCAAAGTGGAAAACTAAGTCATTTATTTTGAAGCCATTGCTTGTCGTAGCAATATCAAATTTTATATGCCACTGTTTTGGTGTCTATTTCGATTCACAAAATAATTCACCTAGTCATAGTCTTTCTATGCTTGTCTTAGCAACAAACCCTCAGGTTATCTCACGTAGATTTCTTTTAAATCTCTATTTAGAAAGACTTTCTCAATGTTCATTTGATATACTTCTCAATTTCTCAACACGATAATTTTAAGTATCACCTTAATGAACCTCATTCTCGTAAATCGAGAAATACTATCTCAAAACATATCAGGTCTTCACTTTGACTGTAATTTATAATTATCAGTCTGACCTCATACTTTTTCTTTACCCATGTATCTATTTTTCAATTTGAAAAATCTGTTTGGGTCCTAATTGTATCTATCTCGCAAGAAGATCCATATAATTTCAAACATGATTCTACTTAAAAGAACCACTCTCTCTGTTCCTTAACATCAACCACTTTCTCTATTCCTTAACATCCTTTTCCCCCACAAGGGATAGAGAGTTCATATAACGCTATAGTCCATTTTCTAGCACACATGTTAGAAAATCTTGACTCGTTGACTTCTTAACTTTGGCCAATTTCCCTCTTAATATCTTCTTTCATCAAAGAATTATTAGAGGAACATGTAGCTTTTTCAAGCTTTGAGGTTCACCACTAAGCAAATCGTTAAGACATTCGGGACCATCGAATTTCTTATCCTATGTCTTTTGCTCTGTTTAGGTTCATTCTCACATTAATCCAATTTCATTTGGATCACTAACGAATCTATGTGGAACTACTTAGCTTAATAAATAAACATTCCCAGATTCCGTAGTTGCATACAAATTAGGATATCATTAGACACAATGGTTGTCTATATCCATCCAAAATACCTAGATTATTTTGGATCACTTTTAACCTTTATAGGTATCAGTATCAAGATATCTTCAAGATACCCCCACAATTCAATTATTTCTAGGAATGCTTCGTTACATTCTAGAGTTCGTTCATAGAAAATTCTCTTATTTTCTCTTCAAGATACCCCCACATTTTTAATATTTCTAAAAATGTTTCACTACATTCCCGTAATATCAGGAAATTCAACTATTTCCTTTCATGGTATCTCGTCTTGTTTAAAAAAAATAATTAGTCTCTACACGACTAACATCCTCATATTCAGTGATAGTCTGAATTGAAGAACATCGCTTTTGCATCTCCATTAGAGAGAAATTCAACATGCACTTACTCCATTAAAGTAATGCGAGTAATGTGCACTAACCTCATGAATATATCCACATTGTGAACAAAATCACCCAGTGGTTATTCAGTATCAAAATCAATCATTACCATTTTAACTAATATCCTCAGATTCGGTGATAGACCGAACTGATCACAATCATTATGCATCTCCAATTAGAGCGTAACTTGAGCCTGTAACTACTCCATCTACCTTATGCGAGTAAGGTATTGTGGCCTCATGAATATTCACGTTATGAAACAAAATTCACCCAGTGATTATTCACCACCAAAATCATTCTTAACCATCTCAATTTTCCGTAGTAAGTTGGTTTTCAGTCTCGAGCTTATAGAGTATATTCTTTTCTATAAAACTTCATATTTACTCTTTAATGAGTACACATAATCAATGTATTACTATAAAGTAATTACACAACTTGTTACCACCTCTCACTAGAGCAGGTTTCAAATGACCATGATCCCATCATAAAGAGATTCCCAATTTTTCCTTGAATTAAATACTTCAAATCAACATTCATCAATGGTTTGATTTCCAGGTTGTCGGAGAAGACACATGGTCTCACTTAATACCCGACTTCCTTACAGGCATGGCCTGTTGTTGACAAAATCTCCCCATATCGAAATCATTGAAAATTCATATTTAATTCCGTGTTTCATAAACACATAAATCTCATAATCGTTTTGTTTAATTATAAAATCTCGAGTCATTACAGATTTTATCTTGTTTTTATTAAAACCTCTCGGGTATTAATATCATGTTCAAAGAACTTTCTTGTTCTTCTCACTGAAAAATTCAACCACTGAATTTCTCTTAAATTTCAATTTGATTCATAAAAGAACCTAATTTTCTGGCTCACCAACTCATATAACCAGTATAACCAAAAGATGTCCGAGGAAGAACATAAACTTCCAATAAACCCATATTCAGTGATCCTTGATCAACTGATGCGTTAGGGTCACCATCATTCTGGATTTCTCCAAATTTCAGCATACAGAACTGATCGCAATGCCGTATTAGGTATCACATGGATCACCATAATAGGCTCGTGTGTCACTGCCGCAGCAGACCGACACCAACAAGAGAATATATAATTTAACTAGAAAAACGAAACCAACCAGAAAATTATAAATCTCGTGCTGACCCTCATCCTGTACTTAATAAGTAACAGGCCTGTTAGGTTTTCAATATCTCGAAACATCCGACCAAGATTGATAATTCCAAAGAAATTTCCTCGCAAACAAACAACAAAAAACGGTTAAATCAATAATTAAGCAAATAATTTTTTCTCACTTAAAAATTATTACTTAATTAATACAACCGTACTGATTATTTAAATAATTAATACCACAATTATTTAAATATACATATAAATCTTGGTAAACCTTGAGGATCAGCCAAACACATTACCCATTAATATCTAAACAAATATTAATAAGATTTTAGCTTGGATGATTATTGCCTGCAAATAATCAAACATAATTAAATAAATTTAATTATAAAAGGATGTTAAAATCATCATTCATATAGCTAGATAATTGAGATATAAATATCCAATTACAGCGACACCAACAAATTTCTAACACGTGATTGACAAATCAAATATTCTTCGTGAAAATGTTATCTAACTAAAAGATTTGCCTATGATTAAAATTATTTAGCTAGTCAAATCCATTAACCATGTCACATGTCTTTACTAACATTAATGTTGTCATAATGTCATTCCATAATTAATGTATTAGTACTACACATACGTACATGGCTATTCAAGCTAAATCAAGTCATATAAATTAAACACTCATATGTCATATCATAACATAGCAAACTTTGACCTCAATGCATATCAAAAAAAATTTATGTGATGCCATATTATTCGATACACTAACTTTTGGTATAGACTTAAATACATTCAGTACATCACATTGGATATCAAAAAACCATAAACTCAATCATAAATTGATTCACATAATCAATAATACATTTATAAAACATACTGAGATTCATGCTTTCTAATATCCAAAATCGAAGTTTGTGCATATACACGAAAACTAGATTTTAACATGATTAATCAGAACCATCGCAGGTAGTAATAACAAACCCAATAATGATTTTTGATTTCCAAACAAATCCTTAGCTATTTGATACCAAAATCGAAAAATAAAATACAAGATTGGTATGATACAAAAAATGCTTTAAGAATTATACACTTTAAATCTGTCACTCAAACGGACAAGTAAATATGTAAGTACAGATCATAGATATATAAAATAGTACGCTTTAAGATTGTTAGACAATCTGCGATAAATACAAACAGTATAATATTTGTGCATGTGTGAGTAACAGTTATGTGTATAATTAAAACAGACAAA
This sequence comes from Saposhnikovia divaricata, assembly GCA_036435485.1. NCBI lineage: Eukaryota > Viridiplantae > Streptophyta > Magnoliopsida > Apiales > Apiaceae > Saposhnikovia > Saposhnikovia divaricata. The sequence goes on from CM071597.1 coordinate 193,202,394, forward strand.
AGAGGAGACAAGGAACGAAAAAACCCGAGTCCAGTGCGTGACTGTCTCCTTAAAGCGTATTAGCCCCCACCGTATGTGTGAGCGAACAGCCTCCCAGGATAAAACGGATTGCAGTGAGGCTACTTAAGAGCGTCACTCTCAGCGAGCTTGAGACGAGCAAGAACTATCACCAGAGGAAGAGAAGAGACTGTATATGAGAAGAGGATGTGTGTTTTTGAGTATTTAATCCTAATGCTCTAGATGAGTATTTATAGGATGAGAAGACTTGTGCGCTACACAATTGCCTTAATTAATTAGTCGCGCTAATCAATTAAATCGGTGGCAATTTCCTTAACACAATTGCCTAAATTAATTAGCCGTGATAATCAATTAAATCGGTGGCAATTTCCTTAATTAATTAACTGTGTTAATTAATTATGTTAAGGCGGTGGAAAAAAATCCGTAGTAAAAACGGAATTGATTTTACCGAATCAATGAATTCAATTTATAATCGAATCCATATTCCAACACAAGGCTCCTGCCTCCTGCTTTGAACAAGAGATACAAGTAGAGCTGGCCGAACGGATGGTTTTACACGGCCCGAAACTGCCCGGCTCACCATGAACCTGTCAAAAACTCAACACGAACCGGGTCGGTTTGAAACCCGTCCAAACCGTCTAAAACCACGGTCCGTGTCCGTTCACGAGTTAGTAAACTGTAAACCACTAACCGGCTTGACTCGGCACGTGTAACCCGCCACCCCAACAACCGGCCCCGCCCAACCCGGCACGTCACGTTTCTGTCATGTTGAGTTTCACTGGTTTGTTTTTAATTGTACCATTTTGCTTTTGGTGATGTGCTGCTACTTTTTTTCATGTTTATAATATATTGAATTGTTCTTCTTAATATACCCAGGATGAGCTTATAAAATATGATAAATTAAATAGTGTGTAGAATTTTTTTTTATTTTGTATTTTTAGAATTTGTTTGCTTTGTAATTTTTTAAATATATTTGATACCGTTTGTTCCTTTTTTGTAGAGAGGAGTCCTCTCAAACTATTTGTAGAATATTTTGTAATTAATAAATTTTATATGAGGTACCATCCTCTTTTATTCTAAAAAAAATTCGTATAATTTTAGTTAAATATTAAAATGTCAAATAAAAAGTTAAAAAAATATACACAAAACTTTAGTTTTTTATAGCCCCAAAAAAACCCAAATACCATTCAACATTCAGCAAATCATATTCAACTAGATTCTAAATTTTTGGGTTCATAACAAATAATTTAAAGAGGCTTAGCAAAAATATAACATTTTTATTCTAAAATAAAACACCCAACTTGCCCCAAACCGTCCCCAATTCACCCAACTCGTCCGCCAACCACCCGCCAAACTGCCCGTGCCATGCACAAGTCTAGTAGTCAGAGTCACAACACGGCACGGCAATCCATATGTATCGTTCACGAGTCCAGCTTCAACCAAATTGGCCCGTGCCAAACCCGGTCCGGCACGGCCGTCACACTCGTTTGGCCAGGTCTAGATACAAGTAATTAGTAAACCATGCATATTGTTCCAATTATCAAATTCCAGCATGCAAAAAAGCTGGAAACATATGTGACAATATCAGTGCCATATACCTATGGCTTGAACAGGATTTACTGAATAATGATTACTAGTAGTTTAAGCTGGTGAAAAAAGTGCCTTACAAATTCATATACCAGCATAAAACATATACAAGTTACTGGTTAGATTGCATGAGCAAAGGAACAAACCAATCAATATTATCAAAATCATCAGTTAAAAGAGAAAGCAGTGGCCGATTATGACCATAATCTAATAAGATGTAAGCCACATTAAAAGTACATGTGGCATGCATGGTACAGTGGATAAACACATCAATTTTGCACTTTTCTAACAAAGCTGCGCATGCATGGACAAATAAATCACGACAATATCAAAATATTATATCAGCTGTAAATCAACATTCACTATACTCCCGAAAAAATAAAATCCAAACAAATCAGTTTATCGATTAAACTAATCCATAAGAATTATTTCATCTGTTTTAACCTTGTAAGAAATAAATGTTAAGAAATTACAGACATAGAGGCATTAACAATAAAATTACCAACAAATTGTTCGAGTCACGTGAAAATCACGTTGTCCTTAAAACAGATAAGCTCCTTCCATGTGGTGCTCGAAGGTCGATCGGCTTCTGTTTCCCAGGATACAACGAACATAGGTGATTTGAAGCACTTACAAACCCGCCTCCTACGAACCGAACACATATTGCTCTATCCCACAGAATTGATCCTAAAACTCTCTAAAGAAGATAAAGAGAATAAAATATGTTGAAGAATGTTTTCTCTATTTTCCCAAGAAGCTCTCAACCCCAAGTATATAAACTCCTCACCATTTGTAACTTACCAACTCATTTAATATTATAACCTTCCCATAATAACGCATTAACTTAGGAGTTACAAAACAAAATAAAAAAATGCAATTAATTTTATTCACATAATTCCAACACCAAATTCCTCCATTAATAACAACGGGATCATCGTTTGCCGATAAAGGTGATAAGGTCAATTTGGATAATGCATCCGTCCATTGATTTTTCGCTATGTCAACATTTGTTAATTTCCATGATACAAACTCACAAGAAGATATTAGACTCGTTGAAGATAGGTAGCCATCCTCTCGTTATGAGTCCTGAATTATCCCACAACCTGTTTAACAACGAGCTGGGACTCGCTCAAGATGTCAATTGTGTTAACCTTGAGATCGATGGCGTGGCTAAGTCCTGCGATTAATGCCTCGTACTTAGCCTCGTTGTTCATAATTTAATATTTTCTAATATTTAATATTTTTATTTTATTATTCATAATTTTAATATTTTTTTAATTAGTAAGAAAATAAATTATAGAAGATAATAAAATATAATAATACGTATTTGATAGTATTCTAAATGTTAGTTTTTTTACTTGTATATTGAAAATAGATAAATAACTTTTTAAATTTAATATGTTCTTGACGGGAATTGAAATTTGAAATTCTTGAAGTACGAAAATAGATAATATAAATTTTAACTAAAATATGTTTTTGACGGGAATCGAAACTTGAACTTTTAGGAGTAATTCATAAGAGAGTAAAGTGCACTTTGTATACTCGTACTGTACTCAAAATATCACTTACAATACTCTAATTCAAAATCGAGAACTTGAAATACCAATGTTTGTATTTTATTACACTTTGTTGCATTTCATTAATTTGAGTTAACTCCGTTAATAATTTAGTGAGTAAAGTGCATTTTGTGTACTCGCACTTTACTCTAAATTTTGAACTAAAGTATCGCAAGTGGTGTCTTGAGTAAAGTGCGAGTACACAATATGCATTTTATTCCCTAAATTACTAACGGACTTAACTCAAATTAACAGAATGCAACAAAGTATAATGAAATATAATTATTGATATTTCAAGTGCTCGATTTTAAAATATTATATTGCAAGTGGTGTCTTGAGTAAATAGTAAGCACACAAAGTGCATTTTACTCTTTATAAGATGATATAAATGTTTAATAATAATATGTTGTTGACGGGATTCGAACGTTGAACCTATAAGAGTATTTTATATATTATAAAAAGAATATTCTTTTGTCATTAAATCCAATGATTCTTTTTTATTCATAGTGTACCAAATCAACAATCAACTAAATAAACTCGTTTATAATGGTCACTGCTCTATGAAGAACACCGTTATATAAAGAACAATAAAGAACATCATAGAATCTTACATAAAATCGCATTTAGATTCTAATTTTTACATTTATGAATAAATATAGATTCTAACAAAAAATTAGGATCAAATATAAAATGATCATACATAATTTTATTGTTAAAAATATATATGTAAGATTCTACAGTGGTAACTATGTAACATTTGATTTTGAAATTTAGATATAATTCTACGTTAGATTCGATACGTTAAGTTTTATTGTCGTTAAAATTTGTGATTCTTATCATAACAAATCAATTTTTATGAAAAATAAAGTTTTATAATAATGTTCTTTATTGTTCTTTATATAAGCTGTTTTTTCGAGAGTGCAACTCCGTTTATAATAGTATAGTATAATAGGGATAGATATATAAGTTAACATATACCAACAAACCAGTAAACCACAACCCTTCTAAATTGAAAGACCAAATAGCCTTATGTGCACAGTGCACCTCTGCAGTCCACATAGGGATGGCAAAAAAAAACCGATCCGACGGATACCCGATCCAATTCGATCCGATTGGATCTTATCGAACCCGATTTTTTGGATTTAGATATTAGCCAAATCCAACTCGATCCAAACCCGAAATCCAAAACCCGATCCAAACCCGAAAAAAACCCGAAACCCGAAAAAAACCCGATATATATATATATATATATATATATATATATATATATATATATTCCTTATTCCTTATAAATAAATACCCATTGGAATCTGAATATTTATTTGCAATTGTAATTTTAATTTTTATGAAATTTAGCTTAAAAAAATATTACTACTTATTTACAAGAATTCAAAAATCGGATTTGGATAAACCCGAACCCGATCCAAACCCGTTGGATCGGGTTTGGATTTTGAATTTCCAAATCTAATTGAATTTGGATCGGGTTTAGATTTGGATTAAAGATTCGGGTTTGGATTTGAATATCACAGTTATCCAACCCGATCCAACCCGTTGTCATCCCTAAGTCCACACTGGTGGCCTGCAATATAGCAAGTCAAAACAGAGCAGGCCTTCGAATATTGAGTACCACTAACACCAATTTAACAAATGAAATAACATTTCTGTCCATGCATTATGGCGGTTTTGACTACACGACAAGCCTTGCAAATTTGCAATCATCCAATTATTAGATAATTCCAATTTTTCGCATCTTATTTCCATCTTACCTTTCCCCTGATATTTTCATTTTATTCTAATCTTGTTCTTTAACCCCTACTGTTTTGTGAATCAATGGCTTCTACAAGTTCTCAAAATCCATCTTATTATCCTGACCAAAATAAAAATAAAAATCCATCTTATTATGCTTCAGATTCAACCCCTACTCGTTGGGACGTTTTTTTGAGCTTCCGTGGTCAGGACACAAGATTTAAGTTCACCAGTCATTTGTATGCAGCCTTAGATCGTCATGGAGTTCAGACATTTAAGGATGATCCTGAGCTGCACAGCGGAGAAGTAATCTCAGACGCATTGCTCCAAGCTATCCAAGAATCCAAGACTTACATTGTTGTCCTCTCCGAAAATTATGCTTCTTCAGGTTGGTGCCTTGACGAGCTCGTAGAGATCTACAATTGTCACAAGGCAATGAAAAGGTTAGTCATTCCTGTGTTTTACAACATTGATCCATCGGTTGCGCGATACCAAACTGGAAGATTTAGCGAAGCTTTTGAAAAACATCAAGTTCGTTTTGGAATGGAAAGAGTGAATAAGTGGCGCCATACACTAACAGAAGTTTCACGCTTTTCAGGATACCATATATCTGAAAACAGGTAACTCAAACATTTAAGACATTGGATGTGCTCTTTGTACATTCTTTAGTGGATTTTTCAGGAGAAATTATATTCAAGGATGAATTTGGCCAAACAAAATAAACAACAGTATGAGTATATCAGTCTCTTCCTGTCCTAAGTTTTATGCAATTCACTACTTAGTACTTAGTTACTATAGTCCACTGTACCGGTATATTTAAAATCAATAGTTCAACCAATTCGGATATGAGGCTTCTTTTTAATTATATAAAGAACTGCATTACAGGTCTGAGGCTGATATTATCAATGAAATTGTCGAAGAGATTCTATGCAACATAAATCCCAAGACTTTAGATGTTGCAAAACATCCGGTTGGGTTGGAGTCTCGTGTTAAAGACATAACAGCATTGTTGACCAGTGATACACTCATACATGCAGAAGATCCCATTAGGATTGGTATATATGGTATGGGTGGAATAGGAAAAACAACTCTCGCGAAAGCTCTATATAATCAACTCTTGCTAGGAAGCTTTAAGGGCAGTTGCTTCCTCGCTAACGTTAGGGAGGTTTCAGGGACAGCAAATGGCCTAGTATCTTTACAACAACAACTTATTAATGATGTTCTCAGAAGTAAGAAAAAAGTTGATGTTTACAATGTTGATCAAGGAACTAAGTTGATAGAAGCTAGAATTTGTTCAACAAAAGTTCTGGTTGTTATTGATGATTTAGACGACCATAAACAATTTGAATCATTGGTAGGACCTTTTGCTTCTGGGAGTGTAGTTATTATAACTACAAGGGATGAAGAGATACTGGATACAATTGAAGTAGAAACAAGATATCGATTCAGAGTAAATGAGTTGGATGATGCCGAGTCATTGACACTATTTTCCCGTCATGCCTTTGGAAATACTACACCAAACGACAGTTTAATGGTCTTGTCTAAAGATGTCTTACGTCATGCAGGTGGACTTCCCTTGGCTATTGAGATTTTTGGCTCGTATTTGTATAAGCGATCTGAGGTAGGATGGAAAGTGTACATTGAAAAACTGCAGCGAATTCCCAACAGAAGTATTCAGCAAAGACTTATAACTAGCTTGGATGCCTTAGAATCGGATGATCCCATGCTGAAGAAAATATTCATTGACGTTGCTTGTTTTTTTATTGGAAAGAAGAAAGAGATGGTGATTAAAATAATGGAAACTTACTATTCCTACGCAGATCATAATATTGATATTCTGAAGAAAAGATGCTTACTAACTATCGATGATAAAAAAAGGTTAGGGATGCATGATTTGCTTAGGGATATGGGAAGGGAAATTGCACTTAACCACTTCCCTGACGAGCCTGGGAAACATAGTAAATTGTGGAATTCCAAACATATATACCATGTGTTGAAGAAGCAGAAGGTACTTCCTACATAAACAGTTTAAAAATGGTTCCAAGTTTATCTGATGGTTTCATATGACCTAAAAACATCACTCATCAACATTTCATTCTTTTAAATGTAGGTATATGATTCACCCTTTCCATATCTCTAATTTACGAAATCTGATCAATGAATTTTTCTTCTTTATAAATATGTGTTAGGGAACAGAAGCGATTGAAGGTATCATCCCTAGCAATCATTTCCACCATACACTTGAGGGAGTATCATGGGGTACAGAAACATTCAAGAGGATGAGTAAATTAAGATTTCTTCACCTCGGAGTTGTAAATCTAACTGGAAGCTTTGAACATACATTTGAAGATTTGAGGTGGTTCAGTTGGGATCAATGTCCTTTAAAGTGTTTACCGTCTGAATTTTACCCGCAAAAACTTGTTACTCTTGAGTTGCCTCGTAGCAGTATGAGAACATTGTGGGAGCCAATCATTGTAGGTACTCTGAACAAACCTTTGTTTTTTTTTTTTTTTTTGCGTATATGACAATTTATAGAATGATGTCTAGATTTATTTCTTACAATAGTACTCATTTTTACAGGTTCCTCATGTTTTTCATAAGTTAAAGACACTAAACATGTCATACTCTCTAGATTTAACTACAACTCCAGACTTTACTAAATTACCGTGTCTTGAAACTTTAGATCTTCAGGGATGTATTAGCTTGGAAGATGTCCACTTATCAATTGGATTTTTGGTGAGACTTGTTTCGTTAAACTTGCGTGGTTGTGTGAACCTAAGAAGTCTCCAAGATATTTGTAAGTTGAGAGCACTGCAATATCTAAATGTTGGTAGTTGCAGTAGTCTGGAAGCATTGCCTACAGAATTAGGGAACATTGAATCCCTAATAGTTTTCAAGGCAGAGAAACTATCTGTTTTGGAATTACCAGGTTCAGTCGGACGTTTTAATAAGCTTGTTGAGCTATACTTATCTTCTAACAAGAACTTAGAAACTCTTCCGAACAGCATTTGTAACATGAGAGCATTGGAAGTTCTAAATATTAATGATTGCAGTAGTCTCAGAGAATTGCCTATAGAATTGAGGAACATTGAATCCTTAAAAGAGCTCAGTGCGGAGGGACTAACTGTCTCAAAATTACCAGATTCGATTGGACGTCTTAGTAAGCTTGTTCAGCTGAAATTAAGTTATAACAAAAATCTTTGAAATTCTTCCAAACACCATTAGCAACCTGAGAGCATTGGAAGTTCTAGTTATTGATAATTGTAGTAATCTGTCAGCATTGCCTATAGAATTAGGGAACATTAAACCCCTAAAAGAGCTAAACGCGCATGGGCTAAATCTTTCTGAATTACCGGGTTCAGTCGGACTACTTAGGAAGCTTGTTACACTGAGATTAAGTAAAAACAAGAACCTTAAAACTCTTCCCGACACTATTTGCAACTTGAGAGCATTGGAATTTCTATATATTAGTGGCTGTAATAGTCTGGAAGCATTGCCTGAAGCATTAGGAAACAATACATCCCTAAAAGAGCTCAATGCGGAGGGACTAAGTGTTTCGAAATTACCAGATTCGATAGGGCGTCTTAATAAGCTTGTTGAGCTGATATTATGTCATAACAAAAAGCTTGAAAAACTTCCTGACACCATCTGCGACTTGATATCGTTGGAAATTCTCGATATTTCTGGATGTGAAAAGCTAGAGGTACTTCCAAATCAACTGTGGAAGCTTTCAGGGTTAAGGGAGCTAGATGCAAGTGGTGTTACTTTGTTACAAAAACTTCCGGATATAGAATCAAGCCAGGTTGCGTTATCATTGCAAAAGTTGAATTTATCCAGAAATGTTATCACTGCACTACCATCCGGTATTAGTAAGCTCTCAAACCTAGGATATTTATATCTTAGAGATTGTCGTCATCTGTTGTCCGTTGCAGAACTTCCTCCTACTTTATAAGTGCTAAAGGCACCTGGCTGCACATCTATGGAAAGATTACCAAATTTATCCCATTTGAAACAGTTGAAGATATTGGACGTTACAGATTGTACTGGTTTGACAGAGATTCAAGGCTTGAAAGAACTCACCTCTATTAGAATACTTGATGTGGGTGGTTGCAATTCATCTCTTGTGACATATGCTTCAGAAAACATTCCTTTCAGGTTTCGTTTATCTCTAATAATTTTAATGTTATGATTTTCCATTTCATGTTTCGTTAGCTGTTTAATATTTTAATGTTAGATGTTCCAACTTACAACTCACACTGATTACCCTAATTATACAGCTTCCCTTTAACAATTGTTTGTAATCTTCTTATCTTATATATATCCCATTGGTTGGATCAGTTAGTGTGAACTATTGGCTTCTACAAGTTCTGAAACTCCGTCCTTTTCTACTACAGATTCAACTCCTACTCGTTGGGACGTTTTCTTGAGCTTCCACAGTGAGTACACTTGATTTAAGGATAGTCATTGAGTTCGATCATCTAAGGATGATCCTGAACTATGCAGAAGAAACTCTGAGACACATTGATTCAAGATATACACTGTCGTCAACTCAGAAAGTTATGCTTTATTAAAGATAGTTCTGCTGATAGGCATTCCAGCTCTACTCATTCAGTTAAATCTGCTAATCAAACTGCGCATCATCATTTTAATCTTCTGCTCATGCAAATAAACTTCAACTCATTTCTTCCAGCTCACATCCGGCACCTCCAGCTCGTGCTTGCCACGTGGACTGGCCAATATTACAATAGACTGCAGAAAACAGTTAATAGAGTGGCATTTATGTAATTTACAGGTAATGGCATAGTGACGTTCCCTATTGATCCGGTTGCCAATAGATGTAGTCTGCTGGTTAGAGTAAGTTCTGAGCTTTGAGCTGTCTTCTTCATATTCCTTGCAGTATGATTTGCAAGTTCTAAGAACATGGTGTTCAATTTGTTGTGTTTATCAACTTGATGCTTCTTTGGTAATGATCTTATGACCATATGTTTTTTTATTGAGGCTTTTATTGTGGTAGTAGAAATCACCTGCTGCTGTCAAGTTTGAGTACCCAAACCCCTTAACTTGCTAAGGATGAGGGACCAGATTAATTTTTCGAATAGATTATTTGATTTATAGACAGCACTGTAGTCTGCATGATGAGGCAGAAAATTCCCAGTTTAAATGAGTGAAACAATAATGTTAGACATGAATATATTGAGAAAAAAGAAAAGAAAAAGAAGACAGAAAATTCGACAATGTTTCATTAAATATAAATTCGTATAACCCACTGTGCATCCAAAGCAAGACATGGTGATTCCAATACACGAGCAAAGCTATGGGTCCTGCCCTTTCTTGCATGCTATACCTTTGGTCCTACATTGTACAAAACAGCAGCGTCGTGTGTCCGCTGCCTCGAGGATAATTCTATACAATTTGGTGTTTGCAATATCTAAAGTCTAGTTGACAAATCTCATACTGCTTGGAGAGCTTCACTTCCGTCGGTTTTATCTGCAACCTTGTGTGGAAACTTCATAACCTTTACCCGAAAAGCTACCTGCATACAATGTATGCGTACTTAAATACATCATTTTTGATGAACTATTTACAAGTAAAAGCATTCATATTGTTCTGATTATGAAACCCCTGCATGCCAGAAAGTTGTAAGCTGAAAACAGATGTAAAGTATTAGTCCCAGTTAAATATGGCTTGAAATACCAGATTTACAAACTAATCATGACCAGTAGTTTAAGCCGGCATAAGAAGTGCTCGGAATCAGGTGGAAACTGACCACTTTGTAGCTGTAAATAAAAGATTTCTTATCTTCACTGGCTACAGCGAATAAACTAGCAAGTATGCTTAAAATTAACACCACTGCTATCTGAGCTTGAAACTCACCACTTTGTAGCTATAAATAGAAACAAAACATTTTATGCTTTTAAAGAAAACAAAATGTTACCTTTTCATCAGAACCAAATCCGATAACTTCTGATGGATGAAAGCGAGTAGGAAAGTTCGGGGGAATCCGATACCGTCTGCCCTCATTACTGTAAATTAAGAAGCATTCATTCAGAACTGGCTTCTCTGAAGAAAATAATAAAAAGAATGATATGTTAAGGTTGTGCCCTACTTACTCTGTAACGTAGGTACCATGTTCACTTCGCAAATCAGTAACAAAAAAGGCACCCCTCTTGCAAGTTATTTTAGCATGCAAGTTGGAAACCTGAAATACAAAATATTTGACAGTGATGAAGATATAGAAAAATTGTCTTATAAAGAAAAACTAGATATGGAAATTGGTCAACTCGCCTGGGGTGAAGGTATGGCAATTGATGTTCCTGGAATATTTGGGTGCAATACACTCCTGCAATACAATATTAAGTATTATCTTATTTAACTTTTTAGCAACGCCAAATCCAAAATTAATGTACAACTGAATCTCAGGGGCCTGCTAACATATAATGCTTCAGCTACAATCCAAATTTCCAAATACAGGCGTATTTTCTATCATCACTCTGTTTCTATGATTCAGTTGCAAATCAATTGTCTTCTTAGATCAATAAAACATGCATTGTGAACTATCGCCTCTTTAATCCAGAAGAAGTTGTTGAATTGTTTCCAGATATAGTGAGATCCTAAAGAGAGAACTCCATAATAAGTACTTGAGAACCTAATAGATTATTTTTATTTGGAAAGCAAATGACATTTACTTGGCATCAAGCCATCAACTAAAACCTGTTATAGTGTATCAAGAGGTCGAGGATTCAAAGCCTCAGTGAAGGCATGGATGTGTGCATGTATAATTTTCTGTAATTAACCGTTACCAGGAAAACTTTTGACCTTTTCGGATATATAAATTATGAAAAGATCAAAATATACAAATAAAAGTTTCAAGACTTGCTTGACAAACAAAAAAAGGTTTCAGTACCTACCCAACTATACAAGGTTTTCCCTCATCCTTACTGAGAAATATTGATTCTGAAGAAGCAGATGTATTCCCAACAGGAAATAGAACCCACCTGCCAGACAATCAAAGGGAAAACAAAATGAAAAAATGCGCTACAATTTTTTTCGCAGATAATCCCTAGCAATGTATCCTAATTGATGCCCCTCTTCTATTGGTAACAAGAGGCCGAGGGTTTGAGCCTCAATAAATGCATGTGTGTGAATATTTAAATTTCTGTGATTGACCATTAAAAATAAAGGAAGAAGATATTTGCAGATGTTAGGCACATTGTACTCACTCTCCGTTTATAGCACGCTCCAATGCATCATCATCTTCAAACCATCTTTTCAAATCGCTGTTTGCCTTCAAGCCAATTACAGGATATTAACTCTCCAAATATTGCATGGTTTTCTTTACTAGGTAGACATATAAAAGGTTTCAAACATTATATAGCATACTCTGTCAGAAAGCCTGCACTGTAATGGTCTCCCTTCAAGGTTTGCTCTGCACAAGGAAATAACAAGTATGAACAAACTACTGTCAAGTGACTTGTTAAGAATCCTGTAGACTCTGAAGATTAGCTGCCAGTTAAAAATAGACGTGGAGTAAAAATGTAAGGTAAATTAGTTCTGTTCCGTGTTCCTAAAAACACATGAGACAGTTTTTCAGCGGCGGGATCCTAGTATGTTTTTAGTTCCTGGAGGCCAGAGCTTCTGATTTGGATAAATGTTCCAACCTTAAAACAGATATTCAAAATGGTTGGGAGTCAATATAAATCGATTTGCGCCTTACTACGTTGTGCGTACAAATTGAACTAGGCATCAAATTTCTCCACATCCCTAAAAGTTCAGATACCTCTTTCATTTATCCTAATCAAGAAGAAACAGTTGCAGTCCTAAAATAATCTACAAATGTAGATGCGCAATTCAGTTCATACTTTGAGTAGGTAGATAATTGACTGAAATCATATAACTTGGAAAGTAGATGCAGAAAGAAATTTAAGAGAGCTTACCCATTGCCACCTAGTACCCAACTCAGCATTAATGGCATCCCGATGTCAATAAAAAATCTTCCTCCAACTCTCCCTGGATGTGGTATTCTAAACTTGGTCAAGAACTGAAATAGATTACAATATATCAGTAATTGCAAATTGCAATTAAATCACAGTGCCAGTATATGTATTAATGCTTTTAATATAGCTTACCGACAATGGTCCAAGTCCTACACCCAAATATGCTTTATAAGTTGAGGCCATGATTGCAGCCATTCTAGCAAGTCCATGAATAACTGAGACACGTATCTTCCTGGAACTCTCATAGCTGAGATGAGAGAGTGGAAAAAGGGAATCAGAACAGCGTCTTTATAGAAAAGCTACCAAATATTCAGATATTTGTAAAAGGAATTATGACACTCCAAGTCAGCAAAAGCTGTGAGATACTGAGAAATACAGTAGGAACTAGATTAAGACATATTTAAAGTTAGCAGTGATATTTTACCATTGTCATCTTTATCCGTCATGGTAAAACCATGCAGATCTTATTCTAGGTGTGTGAACTATTAAATCGTAGACCAAATTTTGACTTGTAAACTATGTATTACCTTCTTAAGGAAGATTCGATGTCAACAGGATTTCCTGATTCCTCGCTTCGCTTGCACGCTTTATCAAGCTCCAATGCTAGTTGATAGCTGTCCTGAAATAGTTCAAATACTGTAAATTAGAAAAAAGAAAACAGAAGTACTGCAAATATTCGCTCCACTTTACAAAACATTCTCCACCTAAATATTTAAGGTATTGAAATAAATAGAGCTTCTACATGTCACAATATCCTTACATTAATATTTAATCTAAGACATAGGTCAGGACTGGACCCCTGTACATATCGATATAATAACGGATGGAGTATCTACCAATCACAATATTAGATCCTGTCCTTCAGATGAAAGGCAATGGATTCACATGATCTTAAATCAGAAATTCATAAAAAGCATGTCATACCTCAATGGCCATGCACCCCCCTTGACCTAAATTTGGCTGCATAGCATGAACCGAGTCCCCGAGCAAAGTTATGCGACCCTTTCCCCAATTAAAAGTCGGTGACCGGTCATATATGTCACGGCGAAGAATTGCTTCTTCGTCTGTAGCAATTAACAAATCTATAACATTATCGCACCAACCTCCAAATATTTGAAGGAGCCTTTCCTTTTTACCTGCAAACCGTTCATCAGACATTATGTTAATATAAGTAAAAAGATATTACTGAGTCCACATTATCGGTTATCATCCACCTAACAAGCATAATAAGTTATTATTGCATCCACGGAGAGGCTGTCTTCAGTAAATACTTGCTCGACCTCTTGTAAAATGGTATGTGTAGAATTAGAAAAAAGAGATCAAAATTCATTCCTCTTCTCGACATTAATTAGGATATATCTGCTATATTTTGATATGTGGTTTAGTAGCACTAAACAAACTACAGCTTCTGTTTTATCCATCCAGCACTTCAAATATCACAAATTTCTGTCCCATCACTGAGCAAAAATGCAGCTAGGCCATTTCCATATACAAGTTCTCATATAACAAACTTATAAAGTGTATTCAGTAAGGGTACAAGAACATCTATAGTTATCATCCTAGACTTTTAAGCAAATACAATCACGAAGCTCAAATATAGCATACCGTTTTCCTTATCTGTGCCACCAGCAGGTTCATTGTAAAATGCATACCACTGCATCTTTCCCCCACCCACATCTGAAGAAACAAAGTATTGTTTGTGCCCCAGAAATACTCGGTACCTTTAAAAGAAATATATTATATCATGGAGATCGGCAATAATAAATATTTATTAAAATGTAATATGGAAAGGAAGTAAGCATACCCAACGGTATCAATATCTGCAGGCACAAAATCTGCAATCCCTGTATAACAAGTGTAACCTGAATATGTAGGCTCTGTGTATCCAAACAAATTTCTCCTTACCTGTTTAAAAAAATTTGTTATCAATTTAAACGCTCATACCAGGGAATGTAAAAAATAGTATATTTATTTGAACACTCATGCACGGTAAGTTTATTAATATTATTATTTAACTTCAAAAATAAACAATATTTCTACAAGAATGCATTACTGTTTATTAGTAAAGTGAAAATGGGAAAATGAAGAGTACCTTTGACCATATTCCATCAGCACCAACTAAAAGATCCCCTTCACAGCGCTGTCCATCCTCCAGAATAACAGTAACCTAAATTTGTAGTACAAAACAGAAAACAATGATGCACTTCCAACATATAATCAACAAAAAAAAACATATGAACACAAAACAATTGCTCAACAAAGCCGACTTTACCTTTTTTCCATCATCCTCAAAGTCCACCACGTTACTACCATTCAATATAATATCATCCCCAACAGCGTTAGCCAGAATTTTTTGCAACGTCATGCGACTTATAACTCTTGTGACTGGAAGGCCCCGTTCTGCTGCAGGTGTGAACGTATCAAACTTGCAGTACCTAATAACCAAGTTATGAGGCTTACTATTTTAGTTTAAATTCTTATCATCAATGAACGCTTTGCATAAGGACAGTATACAACACATTTAGGCAAAATTTCAAAGGATCTCCAAAACCTCACACAGGAAAGTCAAAATCAAAATAGTAACTGGAAGCAGGCAGGCAAGCCATCCGACTTCTTAAATGAAATTCAATCACTTCAGATTGACGAAAAAATTTACACAGCAGGCAGAAGCACTCAATCTGGCCAAGGCAACATCACAACCTAAACACCAAACCAAACCCTCTACAACTGATTGAATTTTGCCAAAGATCAAAACTTGAACTCCTTGCAGCAAGTGATCATATAGACAATAAACACACTACATACATCACAATTATGAGAGAAGAAAATTTGACTCATCTATTGGAAAAAATAAATAAATAAACTCAACATGTCAACCACGACACGAGTACATGCCTAGATATGATCAAAATTATGTCAAAAATACAAACTTGAAGTCCTTAGCATAAATACACAAAAAACACAGTAATGAAAAAAAGAAAATTTGAATCATCTACTAGAAAAGTTGAATGAAAAAAGCAGGTACCAATTGCCAGAAACACCATCAACCAATCCATTAATTCTGTCACCAGTAATACAACCAGCTTTCATAACATCATCAGCAACATCCCAATCAATAGCTTCTAAAGCAGCCAAAGCATTACTTTGTATCTGAATAGGTCCCCTATACTGTCCCTCACCTCTAATAGCACTCAAATCCCTCTCAAATACCACCACTTCAAACCCTTTCCTCCTCGCAGCCAACGCGAAAACCAAGCCTCCAATCCCTCCTCCAGCCACCAGAATCTTCAACTTCTTCTTCCCCTGTGACAAATTCTCACCACCACTTTGATTCAGCTCAGTCACAGCAGCTTTAACTTTACTAGTCAATCTTTTTAAAGATCCAATCTTTCTAGTAGGTAAGTAATAATTAACATGATGGGTATGCAAGAATTCATCAGAAAAGTCCTTAGGAATTGAATTCAAAAAATGGGTTCTTGAAAAAAGTGCAGGTGCTAAGTTCATAGAAGTGTAGAACACAGCTGAAGCCATGTTCAGACAAGACTAAATTTCTTGTTCTTGATTGGTTCTTGAGACTGGTGATGTTAGAAATGAAACTGGTAGTGAATAGTATTTAGTGTTACCAATCCAAGGCCATGAATTTGTGAGTGGCCTCCTCCACCAATTGTGTAAATTTGGTTGCCACGTGTCCCCATTTTTTTCCTGCACACAATGTTGTCAATCCTTCGGTTACAAGATACCAGAGGAATCAAATAATAATAAATTACTAGTGGTTGTTATTTGTTTTTGGATAAGATATTTGTGTAATACTTCGTTAACTTGTACCGAAATTAAATGATCAAAATTTGTGAGTTGTGACTGGAAAATATTAGTACAAAAATAGGTAGGTGCTTATTTGAACACCACTTCATTGTTTGTTTTAGGATGGCTGAGTTTTTAACTCTTTTATTAATTATTGTTCTTTATTATTATTATTAATATTATTATTATTATTATTATTATTATTATTATTATTATTATTATTATTATTATCTCTCATGCTATCTCTCAACATTATTACACGTAAAAACATAGCTGTAAAGAATGGAGATTATTAGTACTCAGAGATTGGTCATGTTCTGGACTTTTACAGTTCTAAGATCTAAGATTAGGTCTAGACAGGATTTATCTATTTATCATGTTAAGAGGCAAGCAAATAATGTGGCTCACCATATGGCTAGAGTTCCATGTTTGTCAAGTTGCTCTAACGTTTTTGTGTCTCCTCCAAAAATGTTATAGGAGACGTTATTATTTGATTGTTCTTAATAAAATTTATTTCCTTTCAAAAAATAAAAGTATATTGTGAGTTCATATAAATGGCAGATATTTTATTATGTTTTTGATAGTTATACAGGATAAAATTTATTCTACATGTAACTTGGACTTTATATAGAAAGTTGCTTTATAAGTCGGGGAAAGCAATTCACTCCCATCCAAACTTTGGGGGTGTTTGGGGAAACTTTTTTTCAGAATAAGTTAACTTATTTTAAGACAAAGTTAGAGATTACTAACTTTCCAACTTATTTTCCAACTTATTTTTGTAACTTATTGAATCTCAAACATACATTAAATATTTGTATAAAAAAAATTATCAAAATATAAAATTTTTACCCGAAAATAAGTCTATAATAATCAACTTTCAAATGTCATTTACACTTGAAAAACTTCTTCACTTCTTGTGTTTACATCTATGGAATCAGGGATGAACAAGCAAAGAACCAATAGATATGAAGCAAGAACACGTAGACAACTCCAGATACTATATGATAAACCCATTTATCCCGTAGAATTATAATATTGTTCGTACATGTTGCAAAATGGAAAAACCAGCGAAGGGATATTAATGTCATGTAGGGGTGAGCAAAGTAAAACTGAAAACCCGAAACCGAGCCGAAAAATTCAAAAATAGTACCGAAAAAACCGTAACCGATAAAAATTGAAAAAAATCGTAACCGAACTGACAGAATAATTTGGTAACAATTACAGTTTTATCCCAATAAACGAACTGAAAAACCGAACCGAAAATATTTTATTTTAATAATTTATAATTTTATATTATATACTTATATAAAATATAGGAAAACCATGGGGAGAGGCAGAAGACTATTAGAAATCACAGATCAAGTGTATAAAATGTATAAAGATTTTCCAACTGTTAAAGACAACATAAATTGTTTACTTGCAGACCACAACACTTCATACTTAACACTAACATAATAACCAAGTCTGAATTGTAATCTCCTCAAGTATCAACTGAAACATTCGGAAACATTGCTATAAAAAAATGTTATTACCTTGAAGAATTTTGTGGTTCTCTTCTTGACGCAAGTACAGCTGTAATTATAGACTCCTCTCATTCACATAAAAATTATGCGATCATTAATCATTGCTTATGAAATCTCTGTTCCTCATCCCTTCTTTCAGAATTTGTTCAAATATAACACGCAGTTCTTATACATTGAACATTCTTTTAAATTTGATAACTTTTAATACTTCAGGTTGGTCGTCGCTAAAAAAATCTAATAGCATGGCACCCTCACAACTCATTACCCATCTTTGGATTGGAATTGCCGAAAGGAGCTCAACAATTCTACCTTTACTTTTGGTTCAACGACTTCCAATACATAAATCAAATGACTGACAATCTCAAATCTCAAGAACATGAGGAAGTTGCATAATTTTGAAATCGCTTGAACCTCCAGGTAGACAAGAAAATAATAGTACTGTTAGCACATCCAAACACAAACAAAGATTCGATCACAAGTTCTTTTTTGTTTAAAAAAAAAAAAACAAGCTTCAGTATTTTTAACTTAAAAGATAGTATCCTATATTTTCTTGTCTTGGCAGGGACGGACCAAGGTAGCATCAGCTGTCACTAGGAGAACTCTACTTGGCCTTTTCACTTGACCTCAAATTTAAATTCTAGTAAGGCCTATACCTTGCATCAGCTCGTGGTGGTCTTCCCCCACCAGTTCCGTAACCATCTGGTCTTCCCCCACCAATACCATAACCACCCGGCCTTCCCCCACCAATACCATAACCACCCGGCCTCCCCCCACCGATTCCATAACCACCTGGTCTTCCCCCGCTGATTCCATAAGGACCATACCCACCTGGTCTTCCCTCGCCGATTCCATAACCACCCCACTGCAAACAAAGAAAACTAATGATCAGCAATTCAGTAGGCATTACAGTCTTACATCTGCTACAGCAGACAAGGCTGGATAGCATCTGTTCAGGATTGCATTTCCAAAATGAACTGCACCTCCTGTTAGATATCCAGAAGGGAGCAATGGAGAGGTGTGGAAGGAGGTTGACAGAAATATTTTTTGAAAAAGTGAAAATGAAAAATACAACACTGTACTCACATCATTAAAATCCAGGCTTCCATACATCCTACCGTAGGTCCGCGTCGGACCAACATAATCTGCGAATGGTTCAGGTTCATCCATCATGTAATTTCCACTGCGACCAGCATCATCAACAGGTGTAGCTGAATCAATTGCAACCTGTGGTGCACACCATTTAAATTAAAATGAAAAATTAGGATCTCAAATACTTCTCTGGCTCTTTTTTAGTCCATGAATTTCCACTTCTATCAAGTTCAGGATTTTGATTTGTGTAAAATTTATGCTCTGTTCTCAAGTTGAGATTCTGAAAGAAGAGAATATGCAACAGTGTCAAGTCGACACTAGTGCTAGTGTCATTAGTTTTACTTGAAACATGTGAGTACGAACGTATACAAATTATTACGGTATCGAATGTGGGGTGTGATAAGCAGATTTTCAATATCCTACAGCAGAATTCACATATCACACAATATGTTGCATACAAAATATAGTTCAAAGACGACGATTTCAATTGGTAATTTATCATATCATAATTACTATAGATAAGACAACAAAACGGTCAAAAAACTTCACTCAGTACCTGCTGCCCACAGATCTCATGCGACCTTCGAGACACAAGATCAGCAACCCCCTCATCAGCAAAGGTTACGAAACCAAAACCCCTGTGACCAGTTCTCTTTGGATCCTAGATCAATGTATGAAACAGAAATTAGATAAGAATCGTCAAAAAGCATAATATCATCGTTGTTGTTGTATGCAGAAGAAGTCATTTTCCATAACATAGAGCACATATACCTTTGGAATATAAACATCAACAATACGGCCAAATTCACCGAAATGCTGGCGAAGATCTTCAGTACTTGCCTCTTGAGGAAGCCGGCCGACAAATATCTTTTTGCTTATTCCACGACCAGATTGTCCCCCTAAACCATTGTGTTACATAAAACTGTGCACTTATGACTTAATAATATACATAAAAGTTGCAGTGATTTTTAGGTGAACTTACTTCCATACATAGAACCAGAATAATCATATCTAGTTGGTGCACCAAGATCTGCATATCTAGTTGCTGCACTGATATAGTTATCATAGGCACCATAACCACCTATTTGGCGGTCCAACGCCATTCGACTAACTGGTCTAAAGTCTTCCTCCTGAGAAGAAGTAATCAAACGATACTTGAGCACTACAAGTAATATTTACAGAATAAATGTATCAATTAAATATGTACAATCAACATTTTGCCGAAACAATATTATATATACATAAATAAATGTTTTTGTCCATATTGGCAGTTGAGAGCAAAGGGCCGAAGTTTTTCACTATAAGTATAATAAATAGATAAAAACTAGCCTCTGCTACGAACAAAAAATTTAAGTGCTCCATAATTATGAATAAGAATGATACTGTGACTTGCCTTGGGAGTCGCTCGGTCCACAACTACAACAGAACCTCCTAATTCATGACTCTCAGCTATCAGATCATCTACTGATTCTGTAACGAAAAAGTTACGAGTTGGTGTATAAACGTTCTGTCAGAGATAATGTAAGATGCCAAAATTTTGAATAAGCAAAAACACTGCAAGAAACGGTTAACACAGATATATATCCACATAGTAACATGCACCAACCCATAAAAGTAACAAGTCAGCACTCTGTAGTATATGTGCAACATCAACACAGAAGACAATTACTTTTTCCGTTGCTATACTGTATATATATCCTTGTGGACAAACTGACCAAATCTAGACTTCAAATTTATAACATTTGATTTATAGCTTCAGGTTTTCTAACCTTGTAGATGATAGTATATGAAATAGTTTCATATTTAAATAATTTTTAAATAATTTACAAAACTTAAAAGTTGAAATATTACAAATACAAATTTCCTCTTAATCTAGCATACTACAGAATCTCTTCGGCAACTTAGGCATGACTGCAACCTCATATGTGTAAAAGAGAAAGAACAGCTGAAAAAGTGACTACAGCTCCAGCAGTACGATATTCCTCATATGAGACCAAGTAATGTCTCACCGGTAAAATGAAAATCAATTTAATCTCATATGAGACTAAGTGCTGTCTCACCGGTAAAATGAAAATCAACTTAATTACCTGGGTTTGCGAAAGTGATAAACCCAATTCCTCGGTGCCCTTTGGATCTAGGATCCTACAGAAATATTAGTGGTAGAAATTAGTATCACACAAGGTAAAACAGACTTTTAAAGCATATCCATGAAATCAGTTTTATTATCTTTCAAAGCAAAGAGGAACCTTTGGCATATATAGATCTGTTATCTCGCCATATTTCTCAAAATAACTGCATCATAAAAGAGAGAACAATAAATATTCAGCAATTCTCGTAGCAGGTGACATCGGAAATGTCTAACAAAACAAATACAATTTCTGAAGATTATTGGATACTAAATATTGCAGATAACAATTACCTCCTGAATTCAGCTTCTGTAACAGATGGGAGGACGCGAGCAACAAATATCCTACTGACTTTCTTGGATGGTGCTCGCATCACCTCCTGTAAATGATAGTTATATACATTAGGTTCGAATTCAAGTACAATCTTAAGCAGAAAAACAATAAATTTTCTGTAGATCCAGATAGGTGATGCAAAAAAGAAGTAGAAGGGTCATATGTTAAATATTAAGCAGTACATTTAACTAATCAAAGAGCACTGGGAACAACCTTCGGAGTAGCAACTTTTACTTCCAGGACTCTATCACCTAATGAGTGCTCACTAGACAATGCATTCTGCATGAACAAATAACAACATAAACAACGATACACATAGCAAGTAACAAAGATATTGCACAACTGTATTTGCAGTGTCAAATTAACAGAAAATAAAAGTTGAAAGAGATTGAAGCAATATTAAAAGAATGGAAATGTTATTAGATGGTTATATACAAAATGATAAGTTACAGGAAAGTCACCTTTGCATCATCTACACTTGTGAACGTTACATATCCAAAACCACGAGATCGACCAGTAGACCGATCCTACATGATTAAAAACATGTAAGCACTGGAAGAACTTCCTAGTATCTTTTTCTAAATAAGCAACAGGCAATGCATATATGAAGTCACAGAGAGTTCGAGGGAGAAAAGCTTTTCCAGATTACAGAAACATAACAGTTCACGCGTAAGATAATATTTCCAAAAGAAGATGATACAGGTTTTAAAATTTAAGCATGCATCATGAGATCACTATGGCAGAAAAGCAACCAACTTCAAATATATCACCACGATACTAGAATAAGCTAGACCAGTAGGAGAGAGAACCTGAACAATATAAATTTCTACCAATAAGCTCTAGAAAGTGCAAGAAACCTCAATCCTAGAATGCTATTATTTTTACCAATAGTCGGAAACAGATAATAAGGTAATGAGGGATAGGTTTTACGATTTCTACTAAAAAGATGATGAAGAAGAAATAGAACTGGGGTGTTTTACATTCAAAGAGGGAAAGACAAGAGACTCAAATAGACTATCTAGAATGATTTCAAATGGGAGATTACAACCACATTCATAATAAGAAGCTTAGATTGATCCTAATCAAAATTAACTTCCAGAATTGATCACTGTCTATATAAGATACATAACTGTCCATATAAGACACATCACACATACAAATTATATTTTGCAGTGAAATCCGAAGGGACCCCTAGGTACATAATAGCTACGCCCCTGGGTGTTGCGGTTGTAAGTCTAAATATGTCTTTAGATTTTACAAGTGTTGCAGGACAAGTTAAAAAGAAAATATAAAATAGGTAATGAATGTATAGCATTAAGGCTATGTGATGCAGGACAGATTTATGGAGAGACAAGTACATGCAATAAAACACCAAAAGACGAACTTGAGTGAATTAACCACAGAAAATCCACAACCCTCAAGGGTTTCCTGCAGAAGGGAGAAAGGATATTTTAAGAGACTCAATTCAATACTAACTCAATAATCAAGTCTTATATAATACATGGGGAACACATCGATTATATAGGGACTAAACCCTAATGACATAACCTAATGAACTAAGGCTCGTTAAAACTTAGCTTTATTAAATAACCTCTTATAACTAGCAGCCCTACCATGGTTGTTAAGTCGACAAGTAGAGCCCGAGTACCGTGGAATTGATTAGTCGACAAGTCGCCCGACTAGTCGTAAAAAGTCGACAATACCCTTTTTAAGAGTAATTAAAATACATAATATAGGTAAACATACAATTTCATAATTCAAATAAAAACTAATAGATAATAAGTTCAAGTACCCAAGTCAAACATCTCTAAGCAAATAAAAACATAATTAAAGAGTGAAATCAACTAAACACAATCATGCATCAAAGTCATCCATCTCGGTATCCTCTCCATCTCCTCCTTGAGTATTCTCCCCGGGTGGTACCATAGTCATCTTCCACTTCCTCATCATCGAAATCTTCATCTTCATCTTCATATTTTATGGAACTTGTTAGAGTTGCCGACTGCAGTTCACAGGTACAAGAATGACGGCAGAAGAGAGAAGAAAAGCAGCAGAAGCAAAAATAAAAACAAAAGAAGCAAAAGCAAGCAGCAGCTGGAAGATGCAGGAAGTCTGGAACTCTGGAAGTACAGAATGTAAAGAATGGTCTGTAATATGATTACCAATCAAAAATCAAAGTTTGCAATTTGATTCTTAAAATTTAAAGAATAATTCTTTTTTTCAAGAATGAAGAGGAATAATTCTTAAAAAAAGAAGCAAAAAAATCGGTGCAGAAAATATTTAATTAATAGTGAAAAACAAAAAAATTGAAAGAAAATAATAATTGAAAGTAATTCGTTTTTATAAAAAATAATTAATGAAAAACAAAAGAAAAACTCAACTTTTTGAAAATGATTAATGAAAATACAAAATAAAACTTAATTTTTGAAAAAAAGTGAAAAAAACGCATATATATCAAATATATACACACACGTATATACACACACAGAAGAACAAAAAAGAAAGAAAGAAGAAGAAGTAAAAAAGAAAGGAAGAAGAAAGGAAGTGAAAAGAAAGGAAGGAGACGAAGGAGAAAGGACGAAGAGCTTACCGGAAGTGAAGAGCTTCGCCGGAGTTTACCGCTGTGTCGTCGTCGGAATCGATGCCAGAGCTTACAGCTGTATCGCAGATACCTTTTAATCGCCGCTGCTTGCCTTTGTTTGTTAGTGGATATGAAAGCCCGTAAGTTTTAACATCTAAAAACCTAAATTTTAACATTTGGGTCGGGTATGGGCCGGGTATCGGGTCGGATCCCGGGTAATTACCCATGGACGCCAACACATTAGTCGGGCTCCGAGGTTTTTTGAATTGTCGACTAGCCGAGTAGTCGCCGACTAGTCGGCGACGTGACAACCCTAAGCCCTACACATAGTCGGCGACGTGACAACCCTAAGCCCTACACATAAAACCTATAGAAATAAAAACTATTCATCTCTACACTAAGTTACTGACTCGAGTATGGAGTGTCGGATACAACATTGTAGTACGTGACTATTAATTTGAATTCAGTGGTGTTGTCACAGTACACAAACAAGTAGTACTTATTATCATGTATTTAGGCTGAGCACACTAACAACTTAGTACGCATAACAAATTCAGGTCTTAATAATAGAGAGGCAGAATATGATAATATTCGAGAACAACGTACAACAATGTACCCTCCATGATCCTACTACCCCCACCCCGTAGCAAATTATTCCTAATATTAATTTATCCTACCTCAATACTTATTTCATTATGTCTCTCAAACATTGTGCTCACTCGCTCTAAGCCGAACCCGAACTCTGACTCAGCAACTCCAATATTCCAGATGCAGAGGTATATTACAAATGAAGCGTCATTTCCCATATGGCGAATCTGCCCCGTATCCCGGGTACTGTCCCAAGTCGGGTCGACACGGGTAAGACTGCCGAAAGTGACGAGTCGGAGTAACATAGTTTCTACAGTAAATATATATATATATATATATATACTAATTAATAATATATATATTGATATATATATATATATTTCACTCTCGCTCCCAACATTGTCCTCTTATTGGAAAAAAACTCAACCATGAGTTTCGTGGAAGTCAAGAACCATGGCAAGATTGAGATGGAACCAAGATTAAATTTTTTCTCTTGATTTAAAACAGCCAAGGTGCAAAGAATTCAAAAATATAAAATTCGATATGCTCTGCCTTGATCATATCATCAACCACTTGTTTTTCTTGAACAAGTGAAACTACCTCCTCGTGATATTCTCCAACTATATCACAAAAATCTCCACTCCCATGCTCCGTGCAACTCGAATCCCTTACGACGACATTATCCTTGTTCAATTAATTTCCTGTATTTGTGTCTTTCACATGCCTGATTTCTACTGTAATTTCATACCATTTGACTATTTTTGCATTCTCATTTGTTGAGTCATTTTCAGTAAGAAGTTAAGGCGTAAAGATTTTATAAAAGCTCTTATTATTTCTCCTTTTTATGTCTTTACTCTTTTTCTTTTCTCATTTCAACTTGGTATCTCTATCTCAAGTTTTCAAGTACATCACGTGATTTGTCTAACTCTTTTAATGTAAGCGAATAACTTGTTTGTATTTTTCACTGTCTTAACTGTCAGTTTTATGTACGACTCTACATAGACATGGCTTAAACTAGGATTAAAAGGGGTGGATCTAGGATATTTCTGTAATTTCAGGGCCTAAACCTGGAAATTTCTGATTTTCTATACGAACAATCTGATTTGGGTTTAACTCCTGGATAAACAATATTTTCCAAAGGTGAACACTGTTTTCCAATGATGAACATTTTTTTTCTTTTTGTGAAATCCAACATCTCCCAAAAATTAAGAGATTAATTGAGAAACGTAAACTCTAGATATCATTTGATACATCATTTGATGCAGGACAAATTTGGGAAAAGGAGAGTAAATAAGATAAAGCACTCAAAAGATTAAATTTAGTGGATCAACCGCAGAAAATCCACTGGCCCAAAGGTTTCCCAACTGTAGAAGGGAGAAACATTATAGATTGATTGCAACCCAAGAAGATATTCAATTCAATATGATCTCAATAATCAAGTTTAACATAATACATGGGAAATTACATAACATAATGAACTAAGACATGTTAACACTTAGATTTATTATAAATAAACTACATACTATAAATATTTCACACTGAATACATATAAACTAATTAATTAAATATATACGTATGTATATATATATATATATATATATATATATATAGGGAGGTGCTCAAATGAGACCCCTCTTATAATGAGACCCTCTCTTATAATGAGTCCCCCTCATATTTTATCTATTTTAAAGGACCCCTCCAGGGGCACCCAATACGAAAAAGTCTTATAATTCTACCCTCTATTCATTCATCAAAAAAAAAAAATTTAAAAAAAAAATTCAAAAAAAAAATGATGATGTGGCAGCGATTTTTTTATTTTTTTTAAATTTTTTTTTAATTTTTCTTTGATGAATGGATAGGGAGTATAATTATAAGCCTTTTTCGTATTGGGTGCCCCTGGCGGGGCCCTTTAGAATAAAAGAAATATGAGGGGGACTCATTATAAGAGAGAGTCTCATTATAAGAGGGGTCTCATTTGAGCAACCCACTATATATATATATATATATATATATATATATATATGCAAATTCTTCACTTTCGTTCTCGAGGGATTATAGTCCCTACACTATACTCCCATCACTATAATCAATAATCATTAGAATGTCAGTCCTTTTAATTGTCCAATCTTATGTTTGTTTGGCATAAGATTATTTGAAGGGCTAATTTGTGAAAAGACAAATGTATCTTTTCTTCAATAAATAGGTGTGTCATGTTAAGAATACAAGTGTAACACCCCAGTCCCACATCGAGGAGATTTGGGACTTTAGTTCAGTATATAAGCAAAAGTAATACTACTAAGTGCACCAACAAATCATGATCTTTTGGGGGCCTGTGGTGGGCTTGTGGATTACCCAAGTTGGCTGCATTTGGGCCAGTTTACTTTGACTTATTTCGGATTCGTGATCGGGACTTGACCCGATTTTCGAAAAAGACCCAGGATTTGACCGGGTTGTCACTTATGGTATCAGAGCCGACTCTCGAAAGCTTGATTCGTCAAGTTGCCGGAGGTGGGGACACGAAGGCTGGTGGTATTATCCCACAATGGACAGAGATCCGGAGGTGGGGACACGAAGCCAGCCGGTATTATCCCACAATGGCTAGAGAGGAATGATCTTGGACCTATGGGATATCCGTTCAGGCCTGACGAGGACGTCAGGAGTTTAAGTGGGGGAGTTTGTAACACCCCAGTCCCACATCGAGGAGATTTGGGGCTTTAGTTCAGTATATAAGCAAAAGTAATACTACTAAGTGCACCAACAAATCATGATCTTTTGGGGGCCTGTGGTGGGTGGTGGGCTTGTGGTTTACCCAAGTTGGCTGCATTTGGGCCAGTTTACTTTGGCTTATTTCGGATTCGGAATCGGGACTCGACCCGATTTTCGAAAAAAGGCTCGGGATTTGACCCGGGTTGTCACAGCAAGGGTGTGTTTACTCCGTCATAATAGACCAGGTATTATTAAATCCCTTCCTTTTGTTCATTTTTATATCCCTTTAGTTCATTTTTTATCCTTACTAATCCCTGAACTATAATCTCTTTGCCATTTTAAAAAACAAACATGAGATAAAATAAAGGATTATACTATGATCCCTTACATAATTTCATGAAGCAAACATAGCACAGGGGTTTGACGATTCAAACTTGCAAAGAGGACAAGGCAAAAGCCTTCGAAATGATAATTAAGCATGATTTCAATACTTCATAATATTCTAAAACAATTTCATAATTCACTAATCCTACACTCCTACTTATTGGACAGCCATACTGCACCCCGTTTTTAAAAAAATGAAAAATGAAATATGAAAGAAGCAAACCAAAGTAGTTTTTTGTGCCAAGAACAAAAAATATTACAAATATAAATGGCGGAAAGTACGAAAGAACAAAAAAAAGTGTCAAATTCATATAAATGAATAAAAATTGTGAAGCGGGGAAAGGGGAGAAGACCTTCATGACAACACAGTCATCCAGATCCCCAAATTTGGTCATATGATCCCTCAATCCATCGGTGTCGATGTCCCAAGGAATACCTAAAACCTAATACACACAAACATAAATAAAAATAAATTATCAGGAATTAAGTAAAGAAAATCGACAAGACAAACAATTAAAAGTAGAAGGGAAATTGAAATACTTACAACAAGCTTTCTGTCAGACATGATTGAAGTAAGCAGCAATCGAAGCGCGATACACTCAAATTATAATCTACCTCTACAAATAAATCTCTCTCGTCTATAATTAAATAGATTTTACACAGGCCTGCACACAATACACACACTTGTTTCTCACACACAACAATCATCGTCGCCGTCGTTGTTAACGTCATTTTTTAGGGTAAAAAGGAGAAGAGTAAAAATGGAATGGATGTAAATATTCACAAAGATACACTCGACTGACCTCGGTTCGGGTGTGTCTCTCTTCTCTCCTCTCTCGCTCTTCTCCCTCCAGTCGCCTCGCCGCACTATCCAAACTTCCCCTAATTCATCCCACTTCTTTTTTCTGTTTTTCTTTTAAGTCGAGCAGATTTAATATTCCATACCAAAAAAAAAAAAAAAAACAGATTTAGACTTTTTTTTTTACAAAAAAAAAAAAAGCTATATACCAAAATATCCATTAAACTTTCCTCTAATTTGTAATATAATCAATATGTGCCAAAATAACCATTATACAACTGATTAATGCTAAAATAATCACTAACTCAATAATTTTTAAACTAAAATATCTATTGAATGCTAAATCAATTTTAAATTAGAGTTATTAGTCAAAAAATCCAACCAACTTTCTATTTTTTTGCAATTTAACCAATAAACTTATTTTTTCTCATAAAAATCCAACAAAATTTATTAAATTGTGAAAATAAATTAACTATAGTTAGTCATTGTTGATGTGTATTAACTATTGTTCAACCACATCTTTATTAATTCATTTAAATTATTATTTCATTGTAGTTTATTATTTTTATATATAGCTAAAATAATATTTATGAAATATTAAACTAGATTAAAATATAATATAATAATAATAATTTTAGTTACAAATCTTTCAATTGCATTGTTACTTTCTGTTTTTTGTATTTTATAAATTTATATTTTAAATATTTGTACCCTTCCCTATTTTTATGACAAAAAAAATAAGAGTGATTTGATTTATAAGAATTACAATTATTTTCTAAATTTAAAAAAATTGAAAAATAGGTATGTAATATGGACAAAAATCACATAAAGGACCAAGGCATGCATGACTTTTGCTAAGTTTGTCCAGTAATTTTTTTTTTAAATTAATAGTTGCGTGGAATTTTATGATTTTATTATAATATTGTTAATAACTAATATAAAAATGAAATTTGTGCAAATCGATTTTAGGAGGGAAAAAAACAAATATAATCAATTTTGGGGAAAAAAGAAAACAGAAGTTTTAAAATGAAATTAATTGTCTTACTATACACCAAAATGGTGGCAAGTATGTGAAAAAAATTAATTTTATATTAAAAAATTAAACATTAGATAATAATAATTAACCATGGTTAAATTTAGGACAATTTGTTTCAATTTAGCAAAGTTTGTTGGGGTTCTTTGTGAAAAAAATAGTTGATTGGTTAAATGGCAAAAAAGTATAAAGTTGGTTGGTTTTTTTGGCTAATTGCTCTTTTAAAAAAAATAACGGTGCTACTGATATGGGCTAAAAATAAGCCCTAAAGACACATTTAGTGTTGCATTAATTAGACCCGGTATGGTCCGAACGTGGGGCCACCAACAGGGTCCAAAGTCCTGTTTTTAATATTAATTTCGTAATTAATATTAGGGGTAATAAACAGCTCAGCAATAAAAGTCAAACAAGGATATTACTCCTGCCTGACTTAGCCTCCAAGGCACCCAATTCAACAAGGAAACTGATTCCTACAGGGAAGGAGTTTAGAACCTTCCTCAAGGAGGTGGCTTGCCCACCAAGTCTCCGAATCCTACCATAATTCTAAGGCTCCCGCAGCCTATATAAAGGGCCTGACCCCTCATTCTCAGAACTACGTTGGCTTGATTCTCTAGCAATACAGAGATACGTAGGCATCTTGTGAGGACCGATCAGTCTCGAACGCAAGAACAGCCATTAAAGCTCGAAGCTCACCATCCCTTGTATTTAATACATACAAACCCTAGCCGCAATATTCGTAACCCTCGTTTTTATTCCACAACATTTGGCGCCGTCTGTGGGAAGACAACATCAACCATGGTTCAAACACGAAGGACAACACCAGTTGCAACTGAGGCCATACCTCTCAGATCTGCTCCACCCATCACCGAACAGGTTCCCCCAGCATCAGGGGTGATTGCCCAACAAGTTCCGCCAGCATCAGGGGCGATCACTGATAAGTGGATGTTATATCCACTTGGAATGCTTCGTATCGGCTTGAATTGATGACTTGAACTCAAGTATGTGGTGTTTTTGATGTGTTTTTAGTGAATTTGTGCAGGAATAAGAGTCGGATGTGGGATGATGTTTTCCATGCTTAAATGGTGGGTTTTGAGCTTAAAGAATAATAGTACATCAAATTGCGAGAGAGCCGGAAGAAACGGAATGAAAATCGGAGTTAAAATGAAGAAAATAGAGCAAAATCAGCAAAATCAGCAAATGAACAGTAAGTCGGGCGTGGCCGCGCCTAATTTGTACTAATTTCGGGCGCGGACGCGTGAGAATGAACAGTAGCGCGGGCGTGAACAGTAGCGCGGGCGCGCGCGGTGCGGATGAAAAATCAGCCAGAAACTCTGATTTTGTTTTGGCCATATCTTGAGTTCTACAAGTCCGTTTTGGGCGATCTTACAGTCCACGCGAAGCTAACGAGATTTTCTATCATTCTAAGTTGGTCCGTAGTCCAGAATTATTGAAGAGAATTTTCAATCAAAACAGAAACTTCCAGAAGTTGCAGAATTCTATTCCAACAAGGAAATTGCCACAATTCCTACTTCTATTAAGTATGGTAATTGTTTTGGGCGGCTAGAACATTCCAGAATCAGATCTACACATGGAATTATTCTCATTCAAGAACGGAAATTGCCAATCTTCTATTCCAACTCTAAAAAGGCAATTGCTTGGTGGACAAGACTTCTAGAGCCTATATAAACACATCCTACCATTGTAATTTAACACACCATTACATATCAATTACTTAGTTTTATTTGTATCTTTTCATACTTTGTTTTTATCATGGTTTCATCAGATCCCATGACGACGAGCGGTTCGATTATGAACTAATCGTTGTCATGGGATTCTAACGGATTTACTTATGGAATTTAGATGTTGATTGCTTAACTTGATATATGTGTGGTGAATTTGCGATATCCTTGCAGGGTTGTATTTAATTCATATAGATGCATAGCTAACATCTATCTTGTTAATCTTTAGTGAAGCGACAGTGGATCTTTAGATTTAGAACTTGCCATGCTAGCATAAGTCCATGAATGTTATTCATGTTTGTGGTGTGTTTCTAACCGTCTCATACTACCTTATGTAATCTTATGGATACTTGATCTTCAACCATTATGTTTTCAAATTCTATAGACATATAGGGTCTAAGCATAATTGGTGCCTGCATGATTTTTATCTTATGTGGATATTGTGTAGATTGGTGTGCGTGTACTGAAAGGTAACGTATACTTATTTCGTGTTGTCCGATTAGTTATCGTAACCACCACATGTATTGATAAAAGGGCATGATCTCTAAAGGAAGTTTGTATTGAAGTTAGGATTCCATGGTTCATATTGCGTAAGTAATTTGATTTTAATTATCGTTAGTTAGTTAATTCTTAGTTGATAATTTGCATCTTAGTTAGTTTAGTTAATTAAAACTCAAATTTGTTATTTGTCTTAGCAGTGAGTAATAACCATACATTGTTGCATAGGTACAATAACTGAATTAAAACCTTAACCAGATCTCTGTGGGAACGAACTCGACTTATTCATATATTACTTGTGACCACGTACGCTTGCGTGATTTAGTGCAAACAAGTTTTTGGCACCGCTGCCGGGGATCATCGGTGTTTTATTTTTGGTTTATTTGCTTGTCAATAGTGGTCGTTAGAGTTCACTGACTCGGATTTTTTTTTCTTATCTATCTTGTTTAGTTCGCTGTGTTCAGGTACTTGAGTTTTTGAAGATGGCATGCGAGGAGTTGCCATGGTGGGCATATTCGAGGACATCCATGCCTTATCAATGTGAGCGGTGTTTTGGCGTTCATGATCCCTCACAATATTGTTACTACGAAGAAGTTGATCCATATGTCACTTATGAGGAACAACCATATTTTCCATACCATCCTCAACAGTACCAGCAAGATGTTCCAGATATGACATATTTCTTTGGAAGTGAAGAGTTTCAACATCAGCAACCTACTCCTACTTTTCAGTCAGATGAGGTTCCTACTATGGAGGAGCTTAGGATGCTTGTAAAGAGTAGTGAGGAGTCTATCAAATCTTTGGAGATTCTAGTTGCTCGAGCTGTGAGTTCTGTGAAACAAGAGAAACAACAATTCATACAAGAGGCAATTCCAGAAAGTAACTATGACTTGGAGCAAGGTGCTGCATGCTTAATTGAGAAAGACAAATTCCAAGGTGAGGTGAGCATTCGCAAGCCATGTGAGGAATTTGATCATGTTAGGATGGTGGATGATTTGGAAAG
Organism: Saposhnikovia divaricata; assembly: GCA_036435485.1. Taxonomy (NCBI): domain Eukaryota; kingdom Viridiplantae; phylum Streptophyta; class Magnoliopsida; order Apiales; family Apiaceae; genus Saposhnikovia; species Saposhnikovia divaricata. The sequence continues at coordinate 193,235,498 of CM071597.1, forward strand.
GGCACTATTTGGGACAGACACTGATGAGCTGCACAAATTTCAAGAATTGGTATGTGCGTACCAAGAGGCCGAAGAACATGGGAAAGATGCAGGTCTTCTACTTGACTCAAAGTGTGAAGATGGAGGTAGCACATTAGAGCCAATGGAGGAAGTTCTCTTTGAGGAACCAAAGGCTTCAGAAACTTACATTTATCCTCCTCCATATATTCAAGCGAAGCCCGTGAGTGTGTGTTGTTCTACAAATTGACAGATTTTGGGTCAACCGATGAAGGCATTGGAATAGGACATAGTTGTTACACGAATAGGCCAAGCGAGGAGAAGGGGCAGAAAGTGTGTTGCCGTGATGACGATGAAGTCTCACGAAGAGAGGGCCAGGCAAATTATTATCATCCTTAATGGAGGCTTGGAAGTAACGTCAAGCTAATGACGTTAAAGAAGCGCTTCTTGGGAGGCAACCCAAGGTATGTTTTCTACTTTCCATCGTATTTACTTCCATTCAATGAGGGCATTGAATATTTTAAGTTTGGGGGTGGTTTGAGGGATTAGTAGTTGTTGTATTATGTGTTCATATAGGATTTCATGCTTTGTATATTAGTAGTAGTAGTTCATGCATATATGTTCGTATTATTTATGTTTGTTTCATATAGGACATTCTGTTATTGTGGTATGTATGTTCATATAGTTGCATGAGCATGGCATGCATTTTCATGATCCCGTAGAGCTTGCTAATTCTGACTGGTAGGTAGGTGTCTAATTGAGTGTGGTAATGATGAATAGAGGGTTGATTTATAGTTTCTATGAAATTGACTTATGTGTTTCGGAAACAAAACTTTTACACAGTCTCATTGGGTGATTTTGGGCTAGGTTGAGGTCATGCTTGTTTGGATGTTTTGAGATTTAATCACTTGATTATATTTAGAATTTTCGTTATTCCCTTGATAGCCTAGAACACTAAAATCTAAGTTTGGGGGAAAACAGGGATTTCATGCTAGTTGTTGGCTAGGTGTCAAATGGCTAGTAGCCGGCTCATATTTATATGAGTAGTCTAGGGTTGGAATAGAGAATTCTCATTCCAGATTGCTTGAAAAAAAAAGAGAAAAAAAACAGAAAAACAGAAAAAAAAAAATTAAAAAAAAAATCAAAAGTGTCGATTGTTTATATGCAAAATTAACTAGGGTGAGCTCTTTAATACTCGAGTAATTAAGTTCGTGGGGACTTTGTGCCTAGTGACCTAAGGCTTTTATTAGTCTGGGATCCACTAACCTAACGCTCGCTACATGGGTATTATTGTATAAGCCTTTCGGGATCTCATCCATTGCACGGTTAAATAAGCATGCTTGTATATATGTGTCGTAGTAGTTAGTAATAAAGCATGAATTCCTGTCAAACTTGAATGAGGATTGAGGTGTTTCTAGGTTATGAAGTGTCTACAGTCTATTCTATTTATAAATCTGTGATTGTCTTGACGAAGAACATGTATGATTTTTGACCTAGTTTTGGGAGTATTTCTGATGAGCATTGCACACACGCACGTTTCTGTTCATGTATTGTTAGTATACGGGAACTTGGTCGAGCTCTATTTGAATTTAGTTGCATTCTCTAAGATATTTGCTTGCTAGTTGGTTTTGGTTAGTTTGAAGGGGATTGTTGCATTTTCATTCTAGTTGCATTCATGCATTGCATTGCATTAGGTTAAATGGATTTTGTGGGTACATTCACTATAGGCCCTCACGAGACCTTACTCGTCCACTGGGGCTGCCTAGGGGTTTAAAGGGCTTGTTGCATATGCCAAATGCAACCGTGATCACCTACGGAAGTGGTACTAGTTAGTGTAGATAGATTTTTATGTTTATGCTTGAGGACAAGCATCGGTTTAAGTTTGGGGGTGTGATAAGTGGATTTTTATCCACTTGGATCGCTTCATTTTGGCTTAAATTGATCGCTTGTATCTCAAGTATTTGTGTGTTTTAATATGTTTTGTGTAGCTGTGCAGGTTAGCAAAATGTCATCTATGATTGTTGATTTTCGTTGATCTTGGAGTTTAAATTGAGCTTTGGAATGAAGGGTGGTGAATTTCCCTAGGCTACCATGAGGATTCATAATTCAAGAATTGAAGAACGGGAAGTGGCAAAAGAATCGGAAGAGAAAACGGAAGAGAAATGAGCAAATTGTAGGAAATTTGGATTTGCCGGTAGGTTGCGCAGTCTACTTTGTTTTGGCCATATCTGGAGTTCTACAAGTCCGTTTGAGGCCCGTAAGCTGTCCACGCGAAGCTTGGAGAATTTTCTTGAATTTGGCAGAATGGTCAGAATTTTAAGCAGCGCGATCGCGCCTGAAATACACTAAAAAGCAGCGCGGTCGCGCTTGGATAAATTTCAGAAATTGTTTATAACGCGGGGGCGCTCGAATTACATTAAAATGTAGCGCGGCCACGCTGGACACCGCCAGAAAATTTCCAGAACCTGCAAAATTCAATTTTAACAAGGAAATCACCACAAATTCTACTTCTAATCATTATGGTAATTGCTTGGAGCGGCCAGAACCTTCTAGAATCAGACTTATACATGTAATTTGCAATTCTATTTCATTCAAATATGGAATTTGCCAATCTTCTATTCCAACTCAAAGAAGGCAATTACTTGGAGAAGAGGACACTTGGGGCTATAAATACACATCTTGGGGGACAGAAAAAACACACACCATTACATATCAATTACTTAGTTTTATTTGTATCTTTTCATACTTTGTTCTTATCATGGTTTCATCAGATCCCATGATGACGAGCGGTTCGATTATGAACTAATCATTGTCATGGGATTCTAACGGATTTACTTATGGAATTTAGATGTTGATTGCTTAACTTGATATATGTGTGGTGAATTTGCGATATCCTTGCAGGGTTGTATTTAATTCATATAGATGCATAGCTAACATCTATCTTGTTAATCTTTAGTGAAGCGACAGTGGATCTTTAGATTTAGAACTTGCCATGCTAGCATAAGTCCATGAATGTTATTCATGTTTGTGGTGTGTTTCTAACCGTCTCATACTACCTTATGTAATCTTATGGATACTTGATCTTCAACCATTATGTTTTCAAATTCTATAGACATATAGGGTCTAAGCATAATTGGTGCCTGCATGATTTCTATCTTATGTGGATATTGTGTAGATTGGTGTGCGTGTACTGAAAGGTAACGTATACTTATTTCGTGTTGTCCGATTAGTTATCGTAACCACCACATGTATTGATAAAAGGGCATGATCTCTAAAGGAAGTTGTATTGAAGTTAGGATTCCATGGTTCATATTGCGTAAGTAATTTGATTTTAATTATCGTTAGTTAGTTAATTCTTAGTTGATAATTTGCATATTAGTTAGTTTAGTTAATTAAAACTCAAATTTGTTATTTGTCTTAGCAGTGAGTAATAACCATACATTGTTGCATAGGTACAATAACTGAATTAAAAACTTAACCAGATCTCTGTGGGAACGAACTCGACTTATTCGTATATTACTTGTGACCACGTACGCTTGCGTGATTTAGTGCAAACAACTTGGCCCCCGTTTGAGCTCGAAATTGAGCTCGAAAATACACTGATTTCTCCTCGAAATTTCCAGGTCGAAAATGACTTAGGAAACAAGAAAAATGGCTGCGATCTGGAGGCAGTTTGAGCTCGAAATTGAGCTCGAATTTTGTGATTAAAATTCAGAAATTTGAGTCGAAATGATAATTTCTGAATAGTATTAGCCCTTGGACCCCAGCCAGGGGCTCTGCCCCTTGGACCCCGCCAGGGGCTGCCGCCCCTTGGACCCCGCCCGGGGGCTGCCGCCCCCGGACCCCCGCTAGTGCCGTTTAGCACCGTTTAGCGCCGTTTAGAATCGCTTAACATTGTTTAAGTGTCGTTCAAGGCTTGTTAGTGCCGATTAGCACCGTTAGTGCCGATAGCACCGATTAAGTGCCGATAGCACCGTTAGTGCCGATAAGCACCGTTCAGTGTCGTTTAATGCCCGTTGGCGTCACTTAAACGTTGTTTAAGTGTCGTTTAAGGCTAGTTAGTACCGTTTAGTGCCGTTTTATGCCGTTCAACCTCGTTTAAACATTGTTTAAATGTCGTTAAGACTGATTAGTGCCGATTAGCATCGAATTAACATTGTCGTAAACGCGTCGGTCGCTCCACGCTTTACATAAAGACAATACTCGTGAAACACTAGTGTATAACGATGAACCCTGACCCGAGTCTTGGAAAGGACCGTTAAAACTTCAAGGAAAACCTGATCAGTTTTCCTAGAAGTTGGGGGGCAAATGATATGGGCTAAAAATAAGCCCTAAAGACACATTTAGTGTTGCATTAATTAGACCCGGTATGGTCCGAATGTGGGGCCCACCAACAGGGTCCAAAGTCCTATTTTTAATATTAATTTCGTAATTAATATTAGGGGTAATAAACAGCTCATCAATAAAAGTCAAACAAGGATATTACTCCTGCCTGACTTAGCCTCCAAGGCACCCAATTCAACAAGGAAACTGATTCCTACAAGGAAGGAGTCTAGAACCTTCCTCAAGGAGGTGGCTTGCCCACCAAGTCTCCGAATCCTACCATAATTCTAAGGCTCCCGCAGCCTATATAAAGGGCCTGACCCCTCATTCTCAGAACTACGTTGGCTTGATTCTCTAGCAATACAGAGATACGTAGGCATCTTGTGAGGACCGATCAGTCTCGAACGCAAGAACAGCCATTAAAGCTCGAAGCTCACCATCCCTTGTATTTAATACATACAAACCCTAGCCGCAATATTCGTAACCCTCGTTTTTATTCCACAACAGCTACATTCGAAATCAGATTAATTTGGTTTTGATTGACACACAGTTATTTGAATTGTGGAGGATTTTTTTTTTGAATTTTTAAAATATTGTCGTATTCAATTTGGATTTTGAAAAATTCTTAAAATCTAGTGGTATTTAATATTGATTTCAAAAAGTTTTTTTTAATTTGGGGGTATTCGTTTTAGATTTTAAAAAATCCATTAAAATATGTTGGTATTCAATTCAAATTTTACAAAATACAATAAAATTTGATGGTATTCAACAATTCGTTGATTTTTTTTATTTGATAAAATGGTTGATTTTAATGAATTTGTTATTATATTTTTTATTATTGAAATATGGCTAAAATTCATAAGATCTCATAGGATTTGTGGGAAATTCCGTTAAAAACAACAAGATTCTGCGATATTTTATATCAACTCTGCTAGAACCGTGTAGGATTGAAATCAATAACATATTTTAAAATTTTATAGATTGTTATTAATCCATGAAAATCTAAATGATTTTTATGATAAATATTTTAAAAAAATAAAAAAAATATTGAATTAAAGGTTATTTTAAAATTAACCAGTTGTATAACGGTTATTTTGACGAATTAATAAGAACTCGTTGTTCATGTGTGCCACATGGACACATGATTAGTGCATTAATCATGATTAGCTTGCCACGTCATTTTACGGTAATCGTGATTAGTTTTGCAAGCTTTTATAAAGGTTGTTAGTTAAAAGTGGAAAAAAAAAAACTATATTGGTTATTTTTCAATTTTTAGAAAATTTTAATGGATTTTTTGGCAGATAGTTTGACAAAAAAGAATTGGGGTATTCAAAAAATCCGTCAAATCGTGAATCCAGATCGGATCACAACAATCTGAACAAACAAAAACTAAACCCGTTAAAATCATTGTGGTTTGGTTAACCGGACCTTTTATACATAAATAATTTGGTCGTGATTTCTTTCATAAATATTAAAATCGGTATTATACAAACCGGACCGTTATATAATAATACGTAAAACCTTCTAAAATGTAAGTATAAATTAGTATAATAATTTATAGTATATAACACACACACACACACACACACACACATATATATATATATATATATATATAATTATTATATAAATAAAATATTGGGTTAATTGTCAACCTCTTGTTGTTTTACGCTAAATTATTTGAACGTAATATATGAACCAAATATTAATAAATATATATAGTAATATTTATATAGTTATATGTAATATAAAATTGACATGTATTAAATTTTATGTTATATTTGCCTAAATCATTTTTCGTTCCAACTTTGGAAAAAATACAAAAATATATATTATGAAGTTCAAATTGCGGTTCAAAACAGAACCAATCTATACTTCTACGGTCTGATTTGGTTTGATCTTGACATGTAATTGGTCAAGTTTGCTTTTGAATTTTAAAAAATCGTTTATATTAGTTTGTTCAAACAAAAAAAAAATCCGGATTAAAACAATCCGTGAACACCCCTAAAAAAAAGATTTGGTTTTAAGGTGGGACATCCATTCATTGCATATTTTTGTCGGCTAATAAGAATTTTTTGGTAAATTGATCTTTCTTTTCATATTGATCTCTTCAAAATAAGAAAGTACTTGCTTAGAATTGATGTGATGTGAATAATGAGAAATGTTGTGTTGCGTAGAGTAATCATCATATCCCTGATCAGGGCCCAGGTCTCTAATGTAGGGAGGCTGATAAGGTTCATGTATCTGCAGGGCATGACCACTTGGTCCAGGGTCCCTTCGAATTTGTTGATAGTTAGGCATCCCGTACATCGGATTGGTATTCGTAGGGAGCATGGTGGTGGAGATTTGAACTCCTGAGAGTGGTGGACGGCTGGCCAGAGGAGAGACCACCATCTGAAGTTGATTAGTCTTCTGTCCAGGGTGGACAACTATTGGTATAGTTCTCTCAGCATGGGAAGTCGTCCCTATTGGTTGAGAAACTTGGATTTGAGCAATCGCCCCGGTTGATGGGGGTGCGTACCCTTGTTCAGTATTGGCGGGTGGAGCGGAGGTGACTGGAAGAACAGAGGTAACAGGGACAGCCTCGGTTGAGAATCATGTTGTTCTTCATGTTTGAACCATGGTTGATGTTGCCTTCTCACAGACGGCGCCAAATGTTGTGGAATGAAAACCAGGTTATCGAATTGCGGCTAGGGTTTGTATAAATTTAATGTTAGGGTTCGTGAGTTTCGTGTTTTAATGGTTGTTTCCATGTTCAAGACTGATCGGTCCTCAAAAAATGCCTACGTATCTCGAAGTTGAGAATCAAGCCAAAAACCGTAGCTCTGAGAATGAGGGGTCAGGCCCTTATATAGGCTGAGTAGCCTTAGACTTGGTGGGAAAGTCACCGCCTTGAGGAAGGTTCTAGACTCCTGCCTTGTAGGAGTCTGTTTCCATGTTGAGTTTGGTGCCTTGAAGGCTACTCATTGTAGGAGTAGTTTCCTTGTTGACTCTTATTGCTGAACTGTTTATCACCCTTAATATTAATTATGAAATTCATATTGAATTAGGGTCTTGGGCCTCACTATTGGGCTTCGTATTCGGACCATTCTAGGTTTAATTAATACCATATTAAATGTGTCTTTATGGCTTATTTTTAACACATATCATGTTGACTTTTAAATTAAAAAATACTCCATAATTTAGCCTCTTCCTTCGAGTAATACTTCGTCTCGATAATTGATGAAGAACTTAAAACAAAATATTTCTACATGATGTTCGCTAAAAACTACGCAAGCGTACGTGGTCACAAGTAATAAACTGATAAGCTTAGTTCGTTCCCACGAAGACCTGGTGTATCTATGTGAATATGCTCATGCAACAATGTATGGTCAATTTCAAATGCTCGAACAAGTATCACAAGTTGGCTAATTTTTATATTAACTTACGTAAATACTAACTTTATCTAAAACGATTTAACTTTATGAGAGAAAACATGGGGTCCTAATTTCATAATCTACTATGTCTAGCTCAATGCTGAAATTTAGCGCTATGCGATTATCCTCAGAAACTAGTTGGAAACACGAAACTAGTGCGAATCACCTTTCAGTTAATCCACACCATACCACACATACGTCCATAACAAGATAGAAGTAGCATGGACATCAATTATGTCCAAATCCCTATATGTCTATGAGACTTGAAAACACAACCGATTTAAAATTAAGCTTCCATTAATTACCACATAAGGTAGTATGATTTTGTCAAACCAATACCACTAATATGACGGTGAATCCGTCATAAACCTATGCTAGCATGGCAAGTTCTCAATTCCTAAATCCACTTTCGCGATCATTAGGAATTAACAGATAGATGTTGATCATTCTTCTATAATTAAGCACAACCACACAAGGAATCTGAAATTAATTGCATGCCCAATTTATCAAAGCACAGTATTGCTAAACTACATAAATTAATCCATTAAAACCCCTTAACAGCGTTTAGTTCATATCTGAACTGCGCACCATCATGGGTTTAGATGAAAACATAATTAAAAACAAATCTTGGAATAGATATATAAACTGAATTCTGAGAAACAAATCCGTAACGAAGTAATTAAGTAAAACAATAATTGAAAACCAAACCAAGTACTCAGAACCAATTGTTCTAATGAAAATACAGATTAATTCTCCTTGATTTGCTTCTGAAAGACGTGTCAATCTCCTTTTTTTTTCTCTCTGTGTAAAACCCTAGATAGAGTGTATGTAAAAGTAGCGTGTGTATCTTCCTTCCTAAAACTAATAATAAAAACTCCTCATAAAATCTGATCTCTATCCCCTAATAAATGTATTTTTAATGATTTAATAAATTTACAAAAAGATATCCATAATTGAATAGGATTTTTCATGTAAAATTCACTGCTGACTTTGCTCCTCTGTTTCTGGGCTCTTCCAGTTGGACTCTGCTCTTTGGACCACTTTGGAATTAAAGAAAATTCTCTAAGATTTGTGGACTGTAAGATCATCAAATTCTGACTTCTGGAACTCAAGATACGGCCCAAACAGTGTAGGTAGCTCGTATAGTCCAATATTACGAATTTTCATCTATTTCAACTCCAAAATAGCTGTTTTTGCTACAAATCCTTCCAAGTTATGAGTTCCTTATTTCCTACAATAAAACAATCAAATCTATTAAATAAAAATCCAAATCAATGCAAAATACAATAAATATGAGAATAAAATCATCTAATATATATATATAAAAATATATTCTATCACCTGATGTTCGCGTATCCGAAATAAATGACAAAACTTAATTAAACATTAATAAAGTCATGTTAAAAGGATTAAAATGACAATGAAGATAAAACTCGATAATATTGATAATCTTCAAATAACATTTAAATGGAATAACAAAGCAAAATCTAACCAAAAAATAGAAACCTTTGATTAAATACAAAATAATCATCAAAATATTACACAAAATCATCATGAACGACAATCAGCTTATATGGTCAAAAATTCATCTTAAAAAGAATGCCCAAAATGCCTAAATTTTTACTACCCACTAACCAAATTGCCCAAATTTGAAAACCCCGACTTTGCTACCCACGGGATACGCCACTCCCATTGGCGTATCCATTGTTCCTGTAGACGCCAGAAAACTGAACATCTCGCCAGAAATTCGAGAGAGTGGTCGCCGGCGACTTTGGGCGAATTCGACCTTCTCGTCGATTCCCCAGCCATACCTCGTCTCCCACACTCCAAATCTTCACCACAGGACCAGGTAGTCATGGCCTTCATCGTCCGGTGATCTGTTTATCTCAGCTGGCCCCGCAGGGGCGTTAAAAGCTCTCGCCGGAAACTTAAAATCGGAAAATAACTTAATTTGGGTGTTTTCAATCCGGCAAAACAAACGATAAAACATTGATATAGGATTGTAGAGGATTGAAAAACGAATTGAATGGTGCATAGAGCGTAACTGGAAAGTTACGCCAGAGAGAGAATGGAGAGATTGAAAATTTCAGTCGGAATACATCATTTTAAAAGGCGTATCTGGTGATGCGTTAGTTGTGCAGGCGTATTGGCAGAATATACATTATTTGTATAGGCGTGACAGCTGATACGTCTGTTGTAGTAGCGTATTTGCTGGGTATTTTGGGTAGCTCCTCAGCATGGTGGGTATTTTGGTGAGAGAAACTTAAAAAGTGGGTAAAAAGGGCAACCACCCACTTATATGACATTATTTCGAGAGGGCACAAAAGTCTGCTATAAGACGAAAAGCATTAAAAAATGAAAGTAATATTTTTTTAAAAAAAATTAAAAATAATAAAAGAGAAATAAATGAAATCATTAAAAAGTAAATAAAATGTTAACACAAATTTTATAAAATTGACAAATAAATGTTGCCTTTAAGACTAGTAATAAAATGAAAGTAATAAATTTAAAAAATTGTAGCCGGAGATATAAATGATAACAATAAATAAGAGCAAATTATGAAACTTTAAAAGTATTAAAAAAACGTTATAAATAAAAGAGTTATAATCCACTTAAAGGTATAAAACATATCCTAATTTAAAAATGCATAAAAATAATTAAAATAATAATTAAAAAATACACTTAAAAATAAATAATGCACTTGTAAAAGTACGTATATATCTGTCACAAGTACTTAATACATAGTAAAATTGAAATCAATTATTTATACTGAAATTTAAAAGCTTAAATTATAGAATTAGTTATCAAATTAGAAAAATGGAACTGATAAATAAAAATTGTCATCCAAAACTAATAAAGGAAAAATGAAAAATGAAATTTAAAAGAATAAAATTAAAACCCGTCATTCAAAAACAATAATCAAAATGTTATTAAAAAAAGGCATAATAAATAACCAAGAGAAAACCAATGACCTCTAAAGTGCAAAATCCATGGCCAAAAATAGTTCATAGTAATCTAAAATGAAGGGATCGAAAAAAATGTAATGCACATTTAGAATGACCAAAGTAGCCTCTATACTATACTATTATAAGCAAATTAGGTTATATTTACATTATATTATTATAAGTAAATTAGGGTATAATTGGTTGGTTGGTAGTTTGGTCACTTTATTTTGTACACTTAATAACAATTGTTAGATTTTAAGATAAATAAATGAGAACCGTTAGATCTAATGCTAAAACAAAATTCCTTTTCAAATATTTAAAATACTTTTATATTTTCCAAGTTCGAATCCCACCAAAAACATATATCTATTAAGCATATATAGAGTCCCCTTCTAGAGAGAACTTGTTAGATAGAGAATTGGAGAGAACCATATAATTTTTTCTGATTCTACAGTAGAACCAAATTTTTTTTTTAAATTTCAAATAAAAAAATTCTGACCTGCCACGGCATCACTGCCACGTCAGCAGTGATGACGTGGCACTGCCACGTGTTACTGTCACGTCAGCAGTGACGTCATCATTGTTGACGTGGCAGTGCCACGTCATCAGTGACATCACTGATGACGTCACTGATGACGTGGCAATGCCACGTCGGCACTGATGACGTCACTGCTGACGTGGTAGTGACACGTCAGCAGCCACGTCAGCAGACTTTTTTATAAATTTTTTTTTTTAAAATTTAAATTTTTTTTAAAAAATTTTTTTGGTTCTTTTACAGAATGAGCAAATTGGTCTTTTTTTAATTATAGAACCAAAAAAAATTGGTATTTTTTTTATATAACCAAAAAATTAGAACTTTGATTCTATTATAGAATCATAAAATTGGTAGTTCTCTCATATTCTCCATATAAGCTCCATATAAGGAGGTCCACTCTAGAATAATGACCAACATATATATTATTTTATAAACTACTCTAACGAGTTTAAGAATCAATTCACGTCAACAACACTATCGTTAAAAATACTATCAAACATGTATTATAATATTTTATTATCTTCTACAATTTATTTTCCTCATAATTAAAAAATATATCTGAACATGAGATTTAAAAAGTTAAAAAAATATTTTAATAATAAAAATATATATATATATATACAAATTAAAATTTTAACAATAAAATATAATTTAAAAAATTTACAAGCAATCGTGCATCGCACGGGCATGCGAATATTACGAGCGTGATGAGATAGCTCAAGTGCTAAGGGCTTATCTCTTGTTGTCATCCCAGATCCTGGGTTCGATTCTCGCTTATCACCAAAATTTGTTAGAACAAATACTCACTTTGTAAGTTATATAACCCTAATTATTATAAAAAAAAAAAAACATGCGAATATTACATGCCATGAAACCCAACTAAAAAACCAAAAATTTTAATTACATATCGAAATTGTATTCAAGAGTCAAGACAACTGTGGTGATATAAAAGTTATACCTTAATCATGTGGGATTTAAATACACATGATTCTTATTTTTTATAATTTCGATCAATATTGTTGGATGGCAGATATTCCTTCTCCTTCATGCCCATTTGGCTGACAATTTTTCCCCAATAAAATTTCTCCAATTTATCGTTGAGATGTCTCTATTCCTGATTTTGCATCAATAATCTTTATTAATAAGCAAAATTCTTTTTTAATGTACTACTTTGTACCAAATTAGATTCGTATCATATTTTGGTTTCACCCCTAAAATCTTATTTCCCATTCTATGTTGTTTTTATAAAATAAATAAATAAATCTTGTTACAATTATAATTCTTTTATTACAATTTAATCAAAAAAGGATCATGAATACATATGTTGATCTAGGGTGACATACTTCAATACTCTTTATTAATAAGCAAATCCCTTTTTCGTTGGAGCGCATTGATACCAACCTTTGGTTATCACTATATTTATTTATTTATTATTATGTTATTTATTTATTAATATAAATATATAATTATACCCGATGGTAGACATCCACTTCTACTATAAATCTTATTAAATACAGCTATTTCTATTAACACCTACTTCAACGATAAATCTTACTAGATTATAATTCGTGCAATACATTCGGTGTTTTTAATATGTTATAAATTTTATTTTCTATTACAATTATGTTTTTATATAATCACTATTTTCAATGGATGTTTTAATTTTAATACAATTTAATATTTTAAAATCTTATATTATAAAAATTTAATTAAAAAATGTTTTTGATGGCACTCGAACATTGGATTTTTAGTAAAGTAATTCAAAAATGTATTATTTTTTATTATTAGATCCAACAATTCTTAGTTATTTACTAAAAATCTAACGATCATTATTCGTTGTGTTGTTGAATCGCTGAATCAAAAAACATACAATTATACTCATGTTAGTTTATTACAAACGTATGAATTTTTAATATATTTTTAAATATATATTAATGATTATAAAATTATGTTTGAGTAATGACCTTTAGCAATATTATTTTATTATTTATTAATTAAAATAAAAAATTAGCAAAAATTTTATTTTTTAACTTTAATATAACAATATAGTTGACACAATCGAATTTTGGTTATAAGTATCGAATCAAATCGACGGGATATGTGCCCGTGATTTACACGGGTTATAACTACTATCTTAAAAAGAGAAAAACGGGATAAACTTTGCGTCTTCAAACACCAAGAAGCACATTTTTTGTTAGATTCTTGAATGGATAAAATCCATTATATCTTTAAAGTTACTTTATTTGTGTATATTAATTTATGTTGGAACCAGTTTTCTGTGGATGTGTTACAACCAGAATTCTGCCCAGTCTTATGTCGGTCGGACCTGTAAGTGAGAAGAATGCGAGGGATTGGCTCCCCGATTCACCTCCGATTTGAGAATAAGTTAACTGGTTTTTTGGTTTGAGTAATATGGAACGTAGAGTGTTTTGTGTGTGTAAATTGTGTATGAATGAAAGATTGAACCTGACAAAGCCATATTCTCTTGCCTCCAGGCAATTACTCGAAGAGTGGATGTTATGGGGAACGTGTCCCACGTCCTCAAGAATCCGTAACCATATGACCGTTGTAGATAAACGGACTGAACGATCGTGGTGTTGGGCCCACTAAGGAGATGGGCCTCCAACATGTCCCTAAGCTTCGTTCGGAGAGATCCTCAGGACGAAGACCAAAGCCTAGGCCCATCTTCTGAATATGCTCATCGGACGTCTTCTTCTGATAAGGATGGCGATGTACAAGGATGAGACGTTTCGTAGAAAGACGCGTCCCTTTATGGAGGACAGCTGTCTATCCTTGAGATCCGCGCCTCAATCACAGTCGTTGAATTTGAAAATACCTTTGTCCAAGCGTCGCGTCCTTGTACTTACACCCATAAAACTCCTTCATTATCTCTTTTTACATTTACAATACCATCTAATTTCTCAGAGCAAAAACCTGTTTCATAGCAACAACGATTGGAAACGTCGCCACATCCTCGGAACCTCCCAGTTCTCCAATCCCGGTAGAAGTTCATCTTCAAGAATTTTATCCTCAGGAATCAAACCTTGTACTTCATTGGCAAAACAGTAAGTTCTTCCATGCCCTTTTTCAATGCTTTTCATTTCTGAAATGCTATCGACTGTACCACAATCTTTGTATGTATATGTCTGTGTATCTATTAATTTGGAATTTCACTTTCGACACGCCCTCCATCCACACGCGTATGTGTATTTTTATGCATGGGTAGGTAAAATGGGTTTTGGTCAATATGGGTTTTGGTTTGAAAACGTGAATAGGTTTGTACTTGCTTCTTGGGTTTAGTGTACCATTCTTAGAGTCGTTACCTTTCTGAGATTCTGGGACCGTTGAGGTGTTTTTCTGGGTTTGATTATCCTTCGGGATCTTCAAGCCCAATGAACAACCTTCGGACAGTCCTTATCTTCACATATAACAA